>OY821772.1:48494924-49744924 GCA_963682175.1 Triglochin maritima
TTCACAATTGTGAGATATGGAAGATTGATATCAAAATGGTGTTCCCTAAACGGGAACTTGGAGGAGAATTTGTACATGGTACAACCTCAAGGTTTTGATGATCCAAATAATAGCGAGAAGAAATGCAAGTTTCGATGATCCATTTATGGATTGAAGCAAGCATCGAGGAGTTGGAACAAACGCTTTGACGAAGAGGTGAAGAAGATTCACTTCATTCAAAGTAAAGGAAAGCCTTGTTGATACAAGGAGATTAGTGGGAGCCATGCAATACTTTTGATCTTATATGTCGATGACATATTGCTCATGAGCAATCATATACCTTGACATTAGCAAACGAGAAATTTCATTGAAATCGACATTCTCAATGAAAAGAAATGGATGAGGCTCAACACATCTTGAGAATCAAGATACATTGAGATACATCCCGTAGACTCATTGGCTTCAGTCAACGTGCATACATTAACAATGTCTTGGAAATGTTCAGGGTGAACAATTCCGATGTGGACAATGTGCCAATAAGTATGAGTATAAGTGTGCAACTCAAGGAGTCTCAACGTGGTCAATCACGCAGAAACTTGGAGTACATGAAGGTAGCCCTTATGCTTCAGCAAAAGGAAGGACCATGTACACAATGACTTGCACAAGAGTCAATATCTCGTATGCTCTAAACGTGACAAGATGTCACCAATCCAACGCAAGTCCTAATTGTAGGATTGCGGTCAAGAATATTCTGAAGTACCTTAACTGGACTGAAGATAATGTTCTTGTTTATAGAAGACAAAGGAGAAAATAGCCGAGGGCTATTTTGATGCAATTCTTATAGGAATTATTGACAATAGGAGGTTGGGATGATGATGCGTCATCGTTATCGAAGGTGGAGGCATGAGCTAGTGTAGTTAGGAGTAATATCACTACGGCTAACTCAACCACCAACGAAAGACACAATAAATAAATAGGTGGACACAACAATAACACAACTGATCCATTCAACAAACCTTCATACCAAGCTAAGAGACGATATATATTTCGAGTCCATAGATCCAAGGATCCATGTAGATTGGCTTGATAGGTGATTTGAGAAGGTTACCCTAGTTATTAATGTTTTATGCATTGAGAATGTATGTGAATGAAAACTTTGATAACAAGTGGGAGATTGAAGGGAATCTGTTCTAAAAGTTTTACTTTTAAATGTCAACTATTATGAATTGAATGAGAAATCATTTTGTTTCTTGTTTATGTTATTCGTCTTTTAGAAGTGCTAAGGAAGAAGCTCTTGGTCCTTAACCGTAGAGCTCTAAAAGATATTGGTTTGCATAAAACTAAAGATATTCGCAATCATGGTAATAAACATGAGACATTTATTACCGAGTTAAGATTGTCGTGTTGGTCATAGATCATTGTAGCTCTACAAGTGAGTGACAACACGAGTACGCAAAAGAGGAAAATATTAATTTTGTATACTGAATAGACCTAATAAGTAAAATATTATAGAAATGTGTTTCTGTGTCATTAATATTTTACTGTGTCCTTGGTCCTTTGATATGAGACTTATATCCGATCACTTAAGAAATACTTGATTAGGCTAGTGTCTTGAGCTATCGATAAGTGTAGTGTAAAGACATTGGTTGGTTAAGTATGACTTTTGTTGGAGAAGATACTTAGTCAAAAGATTATCATTGCCCCTCTTAATTGAGTAATGATATTAATGGGCCACTTGATAAAGCAAAGTTATAATGTGCACAATGTGATTTGAGTTAAGTCACATATTTATAACTAGCTTAAAGAGATCAAGAAATGAATACTAATACAAAGATGACACAATACTACTTTGTGTGTATTCTTAATATCATGAGGCAAGGGACGGACACAAGTGGTGCACTCCATCACTAATTGGATCGGGTTTTGGTTCGAGCTGAATTAAGACATCTAGCTAATTGGGAACTATAATGTGTAGCTAGATACCGCTTATAGTTTGTGATGTTAAGCTATTAATATCACTGCCAATTTAGCTTAGATCCTCCCATAGGTCACACCATAAAACTGGGAAACAAGAAGGTGATTTTATGTTCATATGATGTATCGAGTTTCGTATACATGTGGTGAATGGATAAAATCGTTATGTCATGAAAATGACATATTTAGAATCATGAATTTATATACGAGATGTAAATATATCATCGGGTGTGATTGTTTGAAATTACATATGATGATATATTGCATAAGATATATAAATTAGCTATAACCCCAAAGATCGAATTTTGTTGGGAATTAATCCAAAATTCGATAAGGCAAATTAATTAATTAAATTTGCTAAAACCCCAAATACGATTTTTGTTGGGAATTAAACCAAAATTCGATAAAGGCAAATTAATTAAATTTCCTAAAACAAAAAAAAACGAATTTTGTTGGGAATTAATCCAAAATTCGATAAATGCAAATTAATTAAGGAATTATTGATCATGGTTTTGACTTGGTCAATTATGATTATATTTGGATGTGGATTAATAAATTTAATATTGGGAATTGGTCTTAAGAGAGAAAAACATGGAAGAATGAGTCAATGCATGACCCATGATGTGGAAATTAAAGGAGCCTAAAATAGGCCTAATTTCCTTCATTAAAAATAAGTGTATGCAAAATTCTCTCTCTCTAACCACCCCAATTAATCCATCCGAAATTCCTTAGTTAATTTGAGTTTTTGGAGAGTAAAATCTCAGGAAAGAAAAAGGGGGTTATTAGCTAGATTCTAAACCCGTTTGGAGATTGATTGGCTAGCTCCTTTCTTTCCAACCTTGTTTAGAGTTTGGTGAACACTCGGAGGCAATCCACCGGGCGATTCGAACGGCAACGCGACTCCGGATCTTCAAGAGGTTTTAGAGAACCTCTAGGTATGATTCTCTTTGCAGTTGTTTGTTTGTTCTAATGCATGTTAAATAATTTGGACAAATAAATGCATGTCTATATGAAAATCGAAGAAAATATGAATGTTTCGATCCTGTATGTTTATAAAATTTCGAAAAATATATACATATAATAGGGCACGAAATCCAACAGGGCCTTCAAGGAGTCGTTGCAGAAAGGGAAAGGCGGGTATAACTCTGCCATTGTGGTGGAGGAGAAGAACGAAGTCGACGTTCTAACAATTTGCGCTGCAGGTATCGACAAAACATCATCTGGATGGATTTTGGATACATGAGCATCTTTTCACATGTTCCCGGACAAGGAGTGGTTCACATCCTTTGAGCCACTGCAAGGAGGGATCCTTGTTATGGACAACAATGCTCCGTGCACTACTGTCGGTATTGGTTACGTACAGTTCAAGATTTTCGATGGGTGCATTCGAACGCTGACGGGTGTGCCTCACGTACCGTAGTTGAAGAAGAATCTGATTTCTCTAGGAGAGCTTGATACTCTCGGGTGGAGATGGTCCGACGGGGACGGAAAGATCAAGTTACTCATGGGGCGATGACAATGATAAAGGAAACCAAGGTGGGCAACTTGTATTAGATGCTAGGGAATGCAGTAGCAGGAAAAGGTGTAGCAAATGTTGCACGCGACGACGACAACATCACACTTTGGCATATGAGGCTTGGTCATATGTCGGAAAAATGTTTGTGTGAGATACACAGACAGGGACTGCTGAAGGGTGTTAAGAGCTGCAAATTGGATTTTTGCAAGTATTGTGTCTTCGGTAAACAACACAGGATTCGATTCAAGACGACTATCCACAAGACGTAGGAAATTTTGGAATATGTGCACTCAGACGTCAAGGGACCGGCTCACGTTTGGTCAAAAGGTGGAGCTGAATATTTCGTCACATTCATAAACGATCGTCACATTCATAAACGACTTCTCAAGGTATGAGTTTATTTTCTGAAAAATAAATTTCATGTCTTTGAGAAGTTTAAAGCATGGAAGACCCATGTAGAGAAAAGTATAGGAAAATTTGTTAAGTACTTATGGACAGATAACGGAGGTGAGTACACCTCAAACGAGTTGAATACTTGGGTTTTGAATCCAAGTATTTCGCTTGAAGCGAGTCACCATGGAGGCCAACATTAGACCGTAAACTTGGTTCTCTTGGTCTTCCCATTTGGCTTTTGCCTCTCTCTCGCAATCGGTCGCCTTCTTATTTAGTTTTGGGATTTCACCATCCAAAATATGAGATAGTTTCTCAAACTTCAACACGATATTGAGGTTAAGTTGCCTGCTTATGAAGTTTGAGCCATCATTTTCCAAATGATGTTTTTCAATCATAGATCGCACAATAGGTTGAATATTCGACATTTCTACAAAATAAATTATATGAGATTTAATGTCAATTTTATGTTTTAAAAAGCAATACCGCAAAAAAAAATTTGTCCATAAATGCAGCAATCCAAGATCCTATCAATTATAATATAAACTAGCTAAATGTTATCAGATATACTATAAAATCAAGGTAAGAAAACATTTTTTAATCATAACCATTTCGAAAATATCGCAACATTTGCATTTTTCAAACTCTTATGACTCTTGTCGTTTTAATTAAGAGGGAATTTGACCGATCCTCGTAAGAAAAGCTCTCTTTCTCAAAACTGAGCTAGGGCTCGGGTCTTGTTAAGAAAACTTATTTCATTTGATACGAGATACGTTTGTCCATTGTATTCACATACAAATGTACTCGGTGTCCACTAAGGGTGAATCACACCTCGTGCTTCTATTCATGGCACAACAATAGATAATCGTTTGACTAGCTATCTTTTCCAGTACAAGTCATGTTCAACCAACTATTGTCTTTTTCACTATACTCAGAGATAGTTTTTGACAATAATCAAATTAAACACTTCTTGAGTGAAAAGATATAAGTCTCATATCTTAGGATCCAAGACATAGTAAAACATTAATGACGAAACACAGTTCCGTAATGTTTTACTTGTTATGTCTATTCAATATATAAAAGTAATCTTTTCCTTCTTTATATACTCGTGTCGTCAATTATTTGTAGAGCTACAACAATCGATGACCAACACGACAATCTTATCTCGGTGATTAATGTTCCATGTTAATTACCATGATTGTGAATAACTTTTGATTTATGTAAACCATTATCATTTAGAGTTCTACGGTTAAGGACCAAACGCCTCTTCATTAACACTTCCAAAAGACGAATATCATAATCAAGGAACAAAATGTTTGCACATCCAATTCATAATAATTGACATATAAAAGTAAAACTTTTAGAACACATTCCTTTCAGTATAATCTCGAGAACGCCAAGCAGGTGGCCAAACCTATTAATGCTCACTTCAAGCTCTCATTGAAATGCAACCCCTATACTGAAAAGGAAAGGAGAGATATGGAGAGAGTTCCATATGCTAGTGCAGTCAGATCCGTTATGTATGCTATGATCTACACTAGGCCAGACATTTCACACGCAGTTTGCCTCATGAGTCGTTATATGGCTAATCCAGGAAAAGAGCATTGGGAAGCGTTGAAGTGACTCTTGAGGTACCTGAAGGGAACCATGGATGGTAGCTTGAAGTTTACCAAAGATGGAGCACAAAGGCAGGTGGAGGGGTATGTTGATTCAGATTATGCTGGAGATCTGGATAAGTGGAGGTCCACAACAAGGTACGTGTTCGGTTTGGGGTGGAGGTCCAGTGAGTTGGAGATCAGTTTTCCAGCATACTACCGCATTGTCTACGACGGAAGCGGAGTACATGGCAGCTGTCGATGCCGGAAAAGAAGTTATATGGTTGAAGGGTTTGGTTAGCTCTTTGGGAATTGAACAGGAAGTGACCAAATTGAATTGCGAAAGTCAAAGTGCAATTTATCTAGCCAAGGATCAGACGTTCCATTCAAAGACCAAACATATTGAAGTAATGTACCATAAGATCCGAGAGTGGATCGAAGATGGGCAGGTTGTTCTACAGAAAATCGACACAAGTGAGAATCCTGCAGATATGATGACCAAGGTGGTCAATCTAGAGAAGTTCGAGTTGTGCTCGAAGCTTCTCAACGTCCTCAGAAACTGAGAGGGAGGAGCGCTCTGGGGTAGCGCTAAAGGTGCTTCTAGGAAGCACAAAGGATGTGGGTCAGAGATGGCTAAGGTAACAATTCTAAACCAAGGTGGAGATTGTTGGAATTGGTTTACAGAATAGTTAAGTATAGAAAATCTGGGAGAATCGGTCGACCGGTGCGGGGCATCTTGCCGAACCTTGTAGATGAGCTTCAAGGAAAGAAAACCCGCAGGAGACCCCCCTAGGACGTAGGCATCTTGCAGAACCTTGTAAAATCTCGTGTCGTGGTTTGCTTCAGGTGCGTTGTATGATTGCTTGTTATTTCCATCTAATTCGTGTTTACTTGTTGCATTAAGATTGGGAGATGGTCCGAAGTTATTTTCCGCAATCAATATTCTATTTTCGTGGTGCGTTTAATCGATAGTCATGCTAGTGCATATTAGATCCCCCTCCCAACAGGACCGGGAAAGAATGAGGAAGATTTTGAGAACATAGCCTCCCATACCTGAGCCCCTTCTGCGTTGCAGTCTGGTTTTATTGTTGGCTGCTGGAACTCTTCGTTGACTTGTTATCTTTGGATCATGTTTAACCATGCCTGGGCTATACCCAGGTCCTGCTAATTCTCTCCGCCACCTCAGTTTCTCTCCCCGCCACGTCAACCCACCCCACCCATCCAAAAAACTTAACCATGCCACGCTACCCCCACCCACCCTACACCCTCTTTCCTCCACATCATTTATTAATTAAACAATTTTAATTCTTACACCATATTTAACAAATTACATTTTACATAATATTAATTTAAATTATTACTTCTAATTACTTTAACTAGAAAATAGTTAACTTGAACTATTAAATCACGAAATTATTAGTAAATATTACGAAACCACATTACATTATGCATAAACTTAAATTCGAAATATTACAATCAAAGTTAACAAATGACAATACATATTTCATAAACTGGACATCGAAATAGAACATTACAAATTGTGTTAAACCCATGTTCAAACCGCTCCTCGTCCATAGCGTTGCCATATATGCCTGATTAAATCGTCTTTCAGATCAAAATGTTGAGTATTGTCACGCACCCGACCTTGATTGCCAAAAAAATCGTGAATATATGCTATACGATCGGTTGAATATCGTGTTTCCTCAGGAGAAGTTCAGCTTCATCTTCCATAAATTCACGAATATCTCCAAAATTGCAGTAATAGTCACGTTCGTCCTCCACAATCATGTTACGTATGATGATGCAAGCTGACATTATTTTTGATAGTACGTCCTTACTACAGGCGAGAGCGAGACTTTTAATGACCGCCCACCTAACTTGCAACACTCGGAAAGCGCGTTCTACATCTTTACGCGTCGCCTCCTGCACTTCAGCAAACAACCTATGCTTCGGGGTTTGAGGGTCAAGGATGGATTGAATTAAAGGCGACCCACTGTGGATAAAAATCATCAGTAAGATAGTACCTCATATCATATTGAACATCATTTACCTCATAATTTACAAAGGGAGCTCGGCCTTCCAATATGTCATTGAAAACCGGAGATTGTTGAAAATCGTTCAAGTCGTTGGCCGAACCAGGAATTCCAAAGAAGCAATGTCAGATCCATCAGTCGTACGATGCCACCGCATCAAGGTTCATGGTTGCTCTCCCAGAACGCCTTTGATGTTGCCCCTTCCAAATAGTCGGGCAATTTTTCCAAACCAGTGCATGCAATCGATGCTCCCCATCATACCTGGGAACCCACGTTGCTCACCAACATGGAGTAGTTGTGCCATGTCATTTGCAGCTGGTCGGTGTAAATACTCAGGGCCAAAGATGTTAATAACACATTCGTAGAATTTGAGTATGGAATTTCTAGATTTAGCTGCACTTAGTCGTAAGTACTCATCGGTCCCATCAGTTTCCACGCCATTTTCTAGCATTCGTATTGCTGTCGTTGTTTTTTGTAATCCGGAAATGCTCATTCTACCAGTTGTATCCGGGTTTCGTTGGAAGAAGACATCAGATGCTTCAACGACATTGTGAATGCGTAGAAAGACATACTTTCGCATCGAAAATCTTCTCCTGAAAAGAGAATCAGAATAGACAGGGTTGTTAGAAAAATAGTCGTCCCTAAAGCGTGTGTAACCAAGTTCACGATCTCTATTTGGATTTGTTCTCCTTCGACGAAGCCTAGGATGTGTACTTTGTTCATACACAACCCGAGTGGCTAAATCAATAGCACAATCCATCACATTGAATGTCTCACTATAATTATCATCGTCGGATTGAGCGGAGTTTGGACTATTATTCGACATTGAGATAAGAAGCTAACATGAGTAAAGAATTTAAGAAGATGCGAGGAGTTAAATGAGATAGATAGATGTATTTATAGTTGAGAGTAGATAGAGGTACCTGTTGCATAGTACACGTGTGAATGCACAGTAACGCGTGAATGCACAGTGCAAGCGTGACTACATAGTGCACGCGTGATTGAATAGTTGAAGTGTGACGACACGGTGCACGCATCATTAAACAGTGAGCCCACAATAATAAAAAAATTATCACCCAACATTACTAAAAAATACCTAATACATTATCAATTAACCATAACAACAAAATCTCCACTAAAATAAAAATAAAAAATAAACAAAAAAATAAACCAACTATGGGGCAACAAGTCCCCCCACCCGATGGGCACCCGCCCGACCGGCGCCAAGGTCGGGCGCGAGGACATGTTTAGTTAAAGAAATATATCTTAGTTGGACTTGTAAACTCTCTTTTCACCCTCGTGTTTGAGGGCTACTTTGCTTCTGCTTTATCTGTGTGTTTTTGGGATGTTGTTAGCATCCTGGAGTGAACATTTAGTTAACTATGGACACCATTTTTCATCCACTTCAAAAATGTCACAAAATCCCACCAACATGTGCCCCAACTATAATTTCATTCAAGCAATTATAAGAGCACCCTTAACGGGAGCCTCTTGCCTGGGCGCCTGATTCTGGCACCCGGACGGGTTCTCGTTAACGGGCCAGGCGGCTGCTTGGGACACCCGCCCGGGCGTTTGCTCGGGCTGTGAGCGTCCCGATGGGACGCCCACGACACCATCGGGTGGGGGGCACGTATTGCCCCCCCATTAATCTAATTTATTTTAATTTTAGTGGAGAATTTGTTATTAGAAATAATGGATAATGTATTGAGTGTTTTTATTAATGTAGAGTGATATTTTTTGATGTAATTAATTTAAAAAAATATTTTAATTATTTAAATTACTTAAATCAAATGTAATCCATATTTAATGCATAAATTAGAAAATATATTAATACTACAACATCAAAGGAAACACACATTGTGGTACGAAATACGAACCAACAAACTACACGTAATATAAACTAGCAAACTACATGAAATCTTTCTCTTCCACCCAGTCAATGAGTTTTACCATTATGTTTTGTTCCCGTTCCGACAGGTTGTCCTTTTTCATGAGAGAGTGAAACATGTCGAGCTTAGGTTTTTTACATGTCTTTGAAAATTTTGCTCCGCTAATTCACGTGCTTGGAAAAATCATCTTCTCTCACTTGGGCGTTGTATGCAATTTGTTGTGCAAGTTCTTTAACATCAGTGTTGCATTCGGGGCCTAATGAACTTTTAGTCTTGTTTGTTGTCTTTTTGACAACTGGTGGGCGTGCAGACGATCCTGACGTCATTTCTTCTGCCTCCGATGGTGAGTGTGTCTTAGAGTCATCATTTGATCTATTTCTTTTTCCAAGACTGCCTGGATGGGGACTACTTTCATCGTAAAACTCCGGGGACTTCCGACAAACACTCACGACATTTGCTCTAGATATCATCGACTCCCATTTCGGGTACCTACGCAACATCACCCAAACATCAAAGTAAAGAAACTTAGATTTATGAGTTCACTCGTAGATGTGGTCAGCTTGCCGGTCGACATCGTTGTCGTTCTGGCCGCTCCTTTTCCATCAGTACGCATGATCGAAGCACCCGACCATGTTGTTAAGAAAAAGTATAATTCTCCTCCACCATCCTTTTAAGTACTTCGCATTCCACTCGGCGACGTCCGTTTCTTCGACGGAGTTGTCGTAAACCTGTTTTACTTTGGTCCACAAGGAAGTACCCTTCTGGTTTGTCCTCGTATCGCATCACAACTGACTTCCATATATGCCGAGATGAGTCACTCGTCCTCAGCTGTGGTCCATAACTTTAGATTGCTTTTGACGACTTGGACTTGCTTATTGCGGCGTCGTTGTGGACGTGGGGATGGTGGTGCGACGGTCTGGCGTGGAGGAGACTCATCGTCATTGTGGTCCTCTTCTTCAGTGTCAGCCATACTAGGGCTATTTAGTTGGGCATGTTGCGGCCAAACATCTGAAATTAGGGTTGATTTTGTAGGAATGATGGTGTATTGGTGGAATCGTGGGAATTGTTGGTTTTGGTCTAGTGGTGGAAATAATGGTGTGTATTAAAAGAAGTATGGCTGTTGGAATGATGATGCGTAATGAGATAAGTTTGGTTGTTGGAATGGTTGTGGGAAATATGGACGTGAGAGGTATTCTTGTGGATAGCGTGTGCATGGATTTGATTGCTAACGACGGGGAGAACGATTGTGATTTGAAGAAGACATTGTGAAGTTGTGTAAAGTGTATGTTGTGTTTTGTATAAAATATATATAGATGAAAAATTAGATATTATGCATTCACACGGACTAATTTGCTTGCACACGAACTATGCATTCACGCGTATCTTTACGTTGACACGTTCGTTGTTATTTATGGTATAATATATGACGTAATTTTTTTAAATAATAATCATTTTAAAAAAAATTCGAAAACTAATCAATTTTTTTTTAAATCTACAACGATCGTGGGTCGAACCCGCGATCCGTCAGATCCGTGACGGATCGCGGTTCGCACCCGCGATCCGTGGGCACGAATTCTTATAAATACATGTTTCATCTATTTTTATCAATTTAATTATTCTTTCAATTCCTCCTACATTTCCACTTCTACTCTCCACACAGTTTTGAAATTGTGCCCAGTAATATTAATTTTTCTGATCCGTGTGTGTTTACTGGTGTTATTTAAGGTAATTATTTTTTTCATTCTTATATTTATAGTTATTAATAATTGGTAATAATATCAAATATTGAAATTTTACTCTCTTCACAGTGTTCAAATTGTGCCTGGTGATATCAATTTTTCTGATCCGTGTGTCTTTCCTGGTGTTATTTGAGGTAATTATTTTTTTCATTCTTATTATTATAGTTATTAATAATTGGTAATAATATAAAATATTGAAATTCTACTCTCTTCACAGTCTTCAAATTGTGTTTGGTGATATCATTTTTTCCGATCCGTGTGTATTTCCTGGTGTTATTTGAGGTAATTATTTTTTTCATTCTTATATTTATAGTTATTAATAATTGGTAATAATATCAAATATTGAAATTCTGCTCTCTTCACAGTCTTCAAATTGTGCCTGGTGATATCAATTTTTCTAATCCGTGTGTTTTTTTCCTGGTGAATTTTGAGGTAATTTTATTTCATTCTTAATTTCTATTTATCTCACATTATTAATAATTGGTAATAATATCAAATCTTGAAGTAATTTGTAATATAAAACTGATTAAAGAATTTTTCATTGTAGTTAACAAAATGATTGCGGTAAGTGTGTACTTTGGCGGTGAAATAGTTCAAAATGCAAGTTACGGTGTAGAGTACACGATAAGTCCAACGCTTACACTTTCAGCGACCGAAAATGTAACATTAGAAGAACTTAAGAGTTGGATATATCAAGGTTTGAATGTCGAAGAATCTCAGTACTCGATGAATATTCAATATCGTTGTAACATTGCACCAACCGGTTACTTTTTTTAATGTGATGTCTGTATATGATGAGAATTCTTGGAGAATAGCCTATGAAACAGCTTATTCCAAAATGGGAATGATGGAGTTATATGTACAGTTGAATCCTGTGGAAATTGAGTGGAGGGTTGAGATGTTTACAGGTAACCAACCGGGTAGTAGTAGTGGTGCAGGTTTCATATCTCAACAATCATGTGATGCAAACACCATAGCAGAAACCAGTCGACCTGCGAATAGAACTTCTGATTTCGTGCCTATACCAACAGATGATGAAAAAGAAAATGATGACGAAGATTACAATATAGATACAGAGAATGAATCATCAGGTGAGGAGGATGAGGATGCTGATGAGATTGAGGAAGATGAAGATATTGGTCCGAACGTGAGTCAGTTAAGCCAATACAACCCATTTAGAGGGACGAGTTCGGTTCACCCAGCTAAAAGCTTTCATGATTGTTCTAGTTGAGTTCCTGCAGATACATCATTTATAGAAAGCAGCGTAATAGTTGAAGGTCCGTTAGCTGAGAATCAAGCATTCTCATCAAAAGACGCTCTGAAAAACGCAATATCGAAATGACATATTGACAATAATCGGGAGATCAAGGTGCAAGACAGCAGCAAAACCAAATATAGGGTGAGATGTAAAGATGAAAATTGTAGCTGGATGTTGTACGCTGCACGGACCGGTTCGGGTGATGCATGGTCTATAAGAAAATGTCTGTATAAGCATATATGCAGGTCCAAGGTGATTCTACGTGACGGCACCAGACCGAAGTGTAAGTGTCGGGGACTACAAAATACAGGTATCGCTTGCAGTCATGTTTTGGCATTGTGTGCCGAACGTAACTACAATGCCAATGAATATACACATTCGTACTACAGTGTCAACTCTCTAGTGCACACATGGGAGGGTCACTTCGATGTGTACGGGAAGGAAGAGGATTGACCTGAATATATGGGAGACAAAATAATACCTGATCGAACTCTCGTCAAGAAAGGAAGGAGAAGGTCAAAACGTTTACCGATGACGATGGATGTCATGGAAGGAAGGATAGGTCCGGGTCATTGTATAGGTTGTGGTTCGATTAATCACACAAGCGATCGTTGCAATGTAAGGGAAGGTTGAATGTATAGTAATGTTTAATATATTGTAATGTTGAATGTATTGTAACGTTTAATGTATTGTAATGTTGAATGTATTGTAATGTTGAATGTGTTGTATTGTTGAATGTGTTGTAATGTTTATAATGTTTATAATGTCTTATTTATAAGTCAAACCATATCAATTAAGATGACAAAACAAAATCATAAGATCTTAAAGTACAACCGCGAGTACAACTGAATTACAATATGAACTACTGTGTGGGAGTGAAAATCTTTGTCTTCATCTTGCGTCGGCACCCTCGACTGACTGGAGACGCAACATGCACTGATTCTTCTTCATCATCAGAGAAAACGTATGGAACCAACTCAGAATGGGGTTGAGTCTCAACAGGTGAATGAGACTCAACAGGTTGAAAAGGTGACTGATTTTGAACAGGCAAATGAGGTGATTGAGTCTCGTAAACTATAGAAGGTACATGATTTAATTCACAAGTGTACCCTTGGTCAGTTAATGGGCTGAATATACCATCGAACAAAGTCCCGAAATCTGTTTGTGGCAACTGAGGGGTATCATTATTACTACCAGGTGTCTGATAAGTTGGATAATCTTCGGGAATCTGGGAAAGCCCCAACTGCGTTGGCTGCGATGGTCCTGCGCCAATGTCATCATATGTTTCAGAATATCCAAACTGGGTTGGCTACGATGGTCCTGCTCCAATGTCACCATATGTTTGAGAATATCCAAACTGGGTTGGCTGCGACGGTCCTGCGTCAATGTCATCGTATGTATATGAACCTCTAAACTGCGATGAATCTGGGACAAAATCATCGTATGATGCATTGGATAGCCTAAAACTATATGTTGTTTGGTCTGCAACTCTAGGTACATGACAGTCATCACGAATCTCATTATTACCATCATCATCTTCAGGAATCGACTCCACATCTCCAGGTAATCCAGCATCGCACAGTACTCTTTCAAATTCGTGCACCTGATCGCAATCGACAGCATCGAGTTGGTGACTCTTCAGCAACATTTTACACAGTCCCTTAGTTCCACGTTTGTACAACTGCTTGATAACAAATTTAGCCCGTTGAATACCACGTAAGCCCTGCAATTGTAGTTTGAAAATTAGATAGTAAAACACAACAAACAATAATCGTCAAAGTCGTTAAAAAACATACCATACGTCGAATACGTGGTCCACCAGGAACGTAACCTAAGTCCTCGATAGAATCACGTGGGGGTGGCAACAACCTTTCCAAACTGAACTCTATTTGGCCTCGAATGTAGTCTGTGTACATACCATTATGCTGAAACCACTGACGATACCGTCGATTTTCTCTCGGATCATATGGTCGACCTTCGTGAAGAATATGCGATCTGTCCCACATTTGTATGTAAATTTCATGCTTCGCTGACCAATCATCTCTCTGTCGGGCCACATGTACTATCTTATCAAGTCTTTTGAGTTCTGTCCACGGATGAGGTTCTGGCGGTGGCGTCGTCTGATAAAATCCAAATTGTCTCATAGTTCTTTCTGGATAATGTCATGAAATCATCCAGAAATGAATCAAAGGCACTCTCGCAAGCCAATATGCAGCATCAGTAGTAAATACCCAGCCAGGAAGCAACATCATACTTTCATAATACGGCTGCCAGTTTACATGCTCATATATCATACATTCAAATTCATTTCTGTAATGTGTAAGATAATTATGTGCGACACTAACCTCATAAGTATGTGGGTATTGCCACTTAATAGCAAATGGAGGTCGCGAGTCTAGGTCTTCTCCACCTAAACACTCAACATGACCCACGTGTCTCGGCCGGGCTACGGGAAACCGAGTCCAAGACCAGTGTTGAAGAAGTAACAATGCACCACCAATGTTCCTCTTTCCAGTTTGACATGAAATAGACAAGTTGCGATATAAACATGAAAGTACGGCCGCACCCCAATTGTATACTATCGGCTTGTCCAACACCTGCAAAAACCTCAAATACATAACTGGAACACCTGTCCCAGAGCTATCAGGGAAAACCATGGATCCAAACAAATCTAAAATGAAAACCCGTGCATATTGTGTTACTTCTTCATCTGTGGGAAATTCTGGCAGATTCCCGTAATTTACCCGCAACCATTGCAAACTGATGCTAAATCCGGACTCTTTGAACATTTGTGGCTCATCTCCTCCTACCGCTCTTTTACATTTTTTTCATAATCTCGGCGTTTATATCAATCCCAAAGGAATTTCTAATTAACCCACGATTGTCTCGATCACTGTGCCCGATTATTGGAATACCACTGATAGGTAGACCCCACAAACAGCTAACATCCTGCAATGTTAATCCAACCTCCCCAACCGGTAAGTGGAAAGTGTGAGTCTCAGGACGCCAACGCTCTACAAGTGCAGTAATCAATCTATTGTCTGCCCTTGTATGTTTTATTTGGGCAAGTTGATATAATCCCAAATTTTTGAGTGCTTGACTAAAACAATCGTTGAAATGAATTACTGGACGATGTGCACGACATTCCAAAACTGTCTCCGGCTATAATATATTCAAATATATTGTGAAAAATACATCAATTAATAAAATGTAATTTAAATATTTACAAAATTAACACAATATGATTTTTTTTGTACTTACATTTGTGCAAATATTATTGACTCTGAACATGCAATTTGGTATTCCGAAAAGTGGGGAAATATACTCTTTATCCACTGCATCATTATATTCACGTTCGTTTTGTATAGAGCGACTTTTTCTTAAATGACTCATTTTGTCAAAACAACTGTTCATGAAAATAAAAACAGAATTAATTATAATAATTAAAAAATAATTTACTCGTACATTTCACGACAAATTGCATGTTATAGAAATAATGAAAGCTATAACAATTTAACACATAAATACAACTAATATTTAAATTTTAATTTAACAGAAAATAATAAATAACTATTCCAAATACTTATATTATTTAATAAATTTCGTAAATGTACGTTATACAAATTTTAAATGTATATACATTTAATTTAATTATAAACAGATACATAAAATACAACTAATATTTAAAATTAAATATAATAGAAAATAACAAAACAATTCCAAATAATTTAAATTTAACAAAGAAATTAAATCTTAATTTAAAATATTCTTAAGTAAAAAATTTGTGTAAAATTTACC
Organism: Triglochin maritima; assembly: GCA_963682175.1. NCBI lineage: Eukaryota > Viridiplantae > Streptophyta > Magnoliopsida > Alismatales > Juncaginaceae > Triglochin > Triglochin maritima. The sequence goes on from OY821772.1 coordinate 48,511,096, forward strand.
TGAGTCCAAGATAAGTTGGAAAATAAGTGTTGTGCGAGCTCCGAATGGAAGAAAAACTAGAAGAGAAGTGTCGTGCGAACCCGAGAAGATAATAAAAACTAGTTGAGATTAACTGATTTTAATTTAAAACTTAATCTGAAAACTCAAAAATTAACTGAATACTTAATCTGAAAACTCAAAAACTTAATAATTGAAATCAATTTTTTTTTTTAAAACCAGACGGGTTGCGGCTCCGATCCGTGGTCGCGCGGATCGCAGGTTCGACCCGCGATCATCGTAGATTTTTTATATATATTAGTTTTCGATTTTTTTTTAAATGATTATTATTTAAAAAAAATAATGTCCAATAAATAATGATTTAATCAATCCTAAAACAAAAAAAAACTATTCTTCTCATTCTCAACGAAGACTAGCATATGAAAGTAGTATAATACTTGTCTGTCAGCAAATGAAATCATTGTGCTCTGTAATATATAATTTAAAATATATTTTGTGCAGTCAAATCAATCCTAAATGCGGTTTGAGATACCTCACTTCCCCACCAATCACCATGACTTCTAATGACACGAACAGAATCACGGATTTTAGCAAGAAAAAGATACACTACGGAAAACTACGTTGGAACTCCTAACCTACATCTTGGGGTTCCTTGCGTATAAAAACATGGATCCTTGTACACCGACAAGGGCGTTTGTGACGCGCGCTGACATGAACAATACAGTCAGCAGTCCAGTCATCAAAATTCAAATATTTGTTACGTTTTGAAATAAAATAAATAACATATATATATTTTGTGTCAATGCAATTTTTTATTTTTCCGATACAACATTACGTTCCTAATGCAACATTTCGTTTCCCAATGCAACTTATTCTCAACAAATACACAACTTAATCTGGACAGACATACAACCTATTCTGGACATACACATAATTTATTCTGGACAGACACATAATCTATTCTGGACAGACACAGAACATATTCTGGACAGACATAAAACTTATTATGGACAGACACACAACCTATTCTGGACAGACTTTGAACTTATTATGGACAAACTTTGAACTTATTCTGGACAGACATACAACCTATTCTGGACATACTTTGAACTTATTCTGGACAGACTTAGAACTTATTATGGACAAACTTTGAACTTATTCTGGACAGACACACAACTTATTGTGGACAGACTTTGAACTTATTGTGGACAGACTTTGAATTTATTCTGGACAGACTTTGAACTTATTATGGACAAACACACAACTTATTGTGGACATACTTTGAACTTATTATGCACAGACTTTGAACTTATTGTGGACAGACTTTGAACTTAATATGGACAGACTTTGAACTTATTGCGGACAGACTTTGAACTTATTTTGGACAAACTTTGAACTTATTGTGGACAGAGTTTGAACTTAATATGGAAAGACTTTGAACTTATTCTGGAAAGACTTTGAACTTATTATGGACAAACTCACAACTTATTATGGATAGACTTTGAACTTATTGTGTACAGACTTTGAACTTATTGTGGACAGACTTTGAACTTATATGGACAAATACACAACTTATTATGGGTAGACTTTGAACTTATTATGGACAGACTTTGAACTTATTGTGAACAGACTTTGAACTTATTGTGAACAGACTTTGAACTTAATATGGAGAGACTTTGAACTTATTGTGGACAGACTTTGAACTTATTCTGGACAGACTTTGAACTTATTATGGACAAACACACAACTTATTGTCGACATACTTTGAACTTATTATGGACAGACTTTGAACTTATTGTGGACAGACTATGAACATAATATGGACAGACTTTGAACTTATTTTGGACAGACTTTGAACTTATTATGGACAAACATACAACTTATTATGTGGAGACTTTGAACTTATTATGGACAGACTTTGAACTTATTGTGGACAAAGTTTGAACTTAATATGGAGAGACTTTGAACTTAATATGGACAAACTTTGAACTTATTCTGGACAAACTTTGAACTTATTATGGACACAAACACAACTTATTATGGGCAAACTTTGAACTTATTCTGGACAAACACACAACTTATTCTGGACAGATTTTGAACTTATTATGGACAAACTTTGAACTTAATATGGACAGACTTTGAAATTATTTTGGACAGATTTTGAACTTATTATGGAGAAACACACAACTTATTATGGGGAAATTTTGAACTTATTATGGACAAACTATGAACATATTCTGGACAGACACACAACTTATTCAAGACAGATACAAAACTTATTCTGGACATAATAAGGTGTGGGTCTTTCCATTTTAAGTTGTGGGTCCGTGGGGAATCAAATGTTGCATTGAGAAAATAAATATTGCATGGGGAAACGAAATGTTGTATTAGGAAAGTAAAAGTTGCATGTGACAAAAAATGTTATTTAATTAATTTCAGAAAGTAAAAGACATTTGACTTTTGATGACTGGACTACTGACTGGACTGACCACGTCAGCGTGCGTCCCGGACGCAAGCGTCCATTAATTATTTTCCGAAAAACAGAACGGCAAACCCTATGGAACCGTATTATACAAAAAAATAAACATAAAATTGAAAATTCGGCCAGAAAAAACATTTCAATTGGAGGCCGAATTACCCTGATAAATTCAATCTTAACATCAAATTGACTACATTCTACATGTCATGTCTGAAAACGCCAAAAGGCAGAGTAGAAAAAATTGATCGTGACGGAATTTCTTGTGAAATAATTCTGCTAGACACTCCAATATTAAAATTCTAGTAAACTGGTCCAAAGTATGCCAATCTAAAAGAGATGGTGGTCTCACTGGTCTGGGTATAATTGATATAGAAAAGCATACTTTAGCTTCAGAATAAAAAAAACTATGGGATGTGCTTTGTGGAAAGAAAACATTATGTACTTCAATAATTAAAATAAATACCAACATGGACCAAATATGTTTGGTCTTTTCCCCAACAATACAAAACACGTATCCGTGGGATTTTGTGATTAATACCATGGATCTCAAAACTTTGGGCTCTAAGTAAGGTCACAACTGGAAGGGGAGAAAAAACCATGTTTTGGTTTGATGAGTGGCATAACAATATTCCACTGACAGAAAGTCATTCAAATACATTCGGGTTAACCAAACAGCCTTGGATTACGCTACAACAATTCTGGAAACAAGAACCATTCTCAATAGGATAGTTCAAAATGCGGTTCAAAAATACTCTGAATGAAACTCAGATAAAGGAGTTATATGGTCTATACCTAGATTACATACCAACCAACACGGACAAAAGACAGGAACCTTTACAGTAAAGGGTTTCTATAGTCACATAACGAATCAAAACAGCCAATACAACCTCTATCAACATATTTGGGCGTCTAATGGCCCACATAAAGTTAAAAATATTCTATGGATTTTAGGACCTTAAATGGATTGACTAAAAATCGTTTTAACCGTTCTAACCGAACCGACGAGTAATGTCACATGTTGTAAAAATCATAACCGTTTAATAAATGAGTGGATAAGAGTTATGAAAATCATAACCGTTTAATAAATGGACGAATAAGGTTACATGATTTAACCCGTCCGTTTAACCGTTTAACTGCGAAACATAATTAATATATATAATATTTTGTTATATATTATATACATATAATTGTTTGTATTATTATTGTCATTATGTGTGGATGTTTGACGTTGTTTTATATGAATTTGTGGATGTTTAGATTATGATTTTTTGGAGATTTTGATTATAAAATCATGGATGTTATGATGTTTTTAACAAGTTTAACAAGTTTTTATCCATTTAACTATTTACCAAATTCTTATATCAATTTTAGTATCGATTAAGATTTAACCATATAACCATTTAACCGTCCAAAACCGTTTAATTAAATTAAACAGGTAGGTTCATGGGTAGAGGTAAAAATAAACGGGTTTCAAATCGAACCGCGAACCGTTTAATTAGACGGGTAGTTTCATAGGTAAGCCTTATAACCGTCCACGAACCGCCGATTTACAACCATTAATAGAATTATTAAAAGACATATACCATTTGACCCGACATGTCCAATGTGTGGCATTGAAGATGAAACAGCTGATCATCTGTTTTTTACATGTAGTTTCGCACGTCAATTTTGGGAATTTGGAGGGAAGTTAGACTTAAACATAGAAATAGGAATAAATAATGAATTTCGCATACTCGCTGCAAACCAACTCGATTTGGCAAAAGGGGACTGGAATAATCTAATAAATTGTTTTTGTTGAGTAATATGGAATGAAAGGGATAGAAGGATCTTTCAGCAGACCTCCAATACCTTTTTGTACGTAATGAATGAATGTTTTAATCTTCTTTTCCTATGGATATGTTATCGCAAGAAGGGAGCCGACGGGCAAGGCATGATTACTTTTGTCTGGTGCCCCCAAACGTGACGATCAGAGGCATTCCCTAACACAATTCTCCTCCTGTTGTTCCAGGGACAAACTCTCAAGCGGTGAACGCGCCAGGGGACCCATTCGAGAGTGAAAAATCGAACGCATTCAGCAACTTGCAAGGATGGAGGAATTAGAGGTAGAAGCGCAGCAACGCAGGGAGGAGGAGGAGGCAGTGAGTGCAACTCGCGACCCTACCTCCTTCTCGACATCGGATACCTAATAGCAAGGTATTATCTGTTGATACAATATATTCCAACATTATCAAGGGATGTTTCGACTCGGATATTAGATATTCAGTTTTTTTTTTGTAATTGCCTCCAACCATAAGGGTATGGTAGTACACGAGGCTCTGCATTTTGGAATTGTATTTACCTAATATGGTAAATGAACTAAGAGATTGTGATTTGCAACCTCTTATTATCTTTACTTTTAATGCCAATGAACTATTATAATAAAGAAAAAAACTTTCACCCAAAAAAAAGCTACATCTAGGGTTGCACCCAAGAAGTCAAGACCGCTCGAAATTGAAACTATTACCGTTTCATTATTTTTCTCTTAAAAACAAGGTGTTTCCCTAGATTTGTTTTTGGACATTCAATCTAGGATTTCTATGCACTTTGGAGTCAGAATCTTGTAGTTTCCGACCGTATTATTACATTCTACATCTTATTCACCATAAACTAATGTAATGTAATTTTTATTAAACAACTCCCTGATTACTATTTCTACATTTGTTTGGTTAAAGAAATATATATTACCTATATGATACTCATGCGATTTGTTTTCCAAAAGTAAAGTAATTTTGGATTAGCTTCTGGGGATGACCATGAACGCTGCAGGTGTTGTGACCTCTTCCCATCTGAGAGGGTTAGCGGGAGCAATATCCTCCTCCCATCCTGACCACAACGCCCTCGTCCACGTTATAGGTGTTGGGACCTCCTACAATAATAAGGTGTGTACCATGTTTTGATTGTATAATTTGTACTACATTTAACATGTGACACATACCCATGTTTGAAATTCAGATATTTTTAAAAGAGAGATGAGTATTTAATACGATGAGCTATGCTTAACAAACATGGTATAAGCAACAAAACATGGGGACAAACCATAAATTGTCACTATCCAGACTCTAGACGGACCCAAAAATTGTCGAAGGACTAATAGGAGTCCAATAAAAAGGCCCAAAGTTCCGGGAAAAACACATTTACCAAATTGAGCTCAATTTTAAACGCATGGTAACAGGCGTTGCAGGAGGTCCGAGCCCCTAACATTCCCCAAAAACACCAATTGAACTCTACACTACACCCGTCTTCCAGTCTTACGCTCCCTCACAACTTCTCATCCAAATAACTCAAACCCTCCTCCTTAAACCCTAACACACCCACAGCCATGACCAAATTCCCTTCCTCTCTCCGCTCCATCACCAAATCCAAACCCCAAACCCCAATCTCCTCTTACCTCAAACCCCCTTCCTCTTCCCATACCAAACTCCAAACCAAACTCCGAATCAAACTCCAACCCAACCCAATCCCATCCGTCCCCACCTTCCGAACCCCTGACCTCTCCACCGCCCGAGCCTTCTTCGACGCCCACGTGTCCTCCCACTCCTCCCCTGACCACAACGCCCTCCTCCACTCCTTCTGCGCCTCCGCGCCGCCCCTCCACGACGCCGTCGCCTTCCTTCGCCACATGTCCCTCCGCAACCCCGCTTTCTCCCCCGACCGCAACTCCTACAACGTCCTCCTCGTCCACGCCTGCCTCCACCTCGACCTCCCCTCCGCCCGCCACGTGCTCGACCTTATGTCCCAAGCCCACTTCCCCCCCACCCCCGCCTCCGCCGATGTCGCTGTTCGCTCCCTCTGCTCCGCCGACCGCGAGGACGATGCGTGCGAGTTGGTTAGGGATCTCGCGGTTAAGTACTCGTGCCCGCTCGATGAGTTCACCTACAATTTTCTTGTTCGCCGGCTCTGTAGGACTCGGGTTCTTGACACTGTTCACTCGTTTATCGAAGAGATGAAGGCCGAGGCGGGAGTGAAGCCGGGGTTGATCACGTATACTATTCTAATTGATTCTGTTTGTCGGGAGGGGAATTTGCGCGAGGCGACGAGGTTGCTCGGAGTGCTCAAGGATTGTGGGTTTAAGCCGGATTGCTACCTGTATAATACTATCATGAAAGGGTATTGCTCTCTCAGGCATTGTAGTGATATCATGAGGGTTTACGATGAGATGAAGCAGGAAGGAGTCGAGCCCGATATTGTTACGTACAACACGTTGGTATTCGGATTGTCTAAGAGTGGGCGGGTTGATCAGGCAATGAAGTTTTTAAATGTGATGGCCGAAATGGGACATTCGCCGGACACTGTGACATACACATCGTTGATGAATGGGATGTGCAGGAAAGGGGATTCTTTGGATGCTTTGAAGCTTCTCGAGGAAATGGAGGAGAAGGGGTGTGAGCCGAATGCGTGCACGTATAACACGCTCCTTATGGGGTTGTGCAAAGGGAAGCATTTGGATAAGGCGTTGGAGTTGTACAGAGTGATGACTTCTTCAGGGATGAAGCTGGACGGTTCGGCTTATGGTACTCTTGTGAGGACTCTGATCCGGGAGGAGAGAGTTGCGGAGTCGTATGGTATTTTTGATTATGCAATGGCGAGCAAGAGTTTGACGGATGTCGAGGCATATTTGCCGTTGGAGATCTCACTTAAGTGGCTCAGGAAGTTCAAAGCATAGTTGCTTCCTGCATCGGATATTGGTGATCTATTTAACCGAGATTTCTACTTTTGGGTGTCAGATAACTGATGTTATAAAGAATATAAAATTTGTTAAGGTAATCCAACCTGCTCTCCTATCTCCATGTCTACTTGCTTTCTGCATTATATTATTACGAGGCAACCTTTCTATTCCATTAACAATCATCTGAATCAAGATCTTTTGTTTTTCAAATTCGTTGTTTGTATCTAGAAGTCTAAGATATGCACAGCAGTGCTATTAGTTTTGTAATTTGAGTGCAATGCAATGCAATCGTAATTCAAATATCTTGATTTTAAACTACTTTCTGTACGTGGTTATGAGGAATCCTATATTTCAAATGAGTAATGCCTTGTAATCTGAAATCACTTTGTTCTGTTTGTTTGTAAACACATTTGCTGAAACTCCTGTGCCAATTCAATAACTCACACTCTCAAACTTTATTTATACTCCTTTCTTCCATATAAGGTTGTAACTTTTGTCAAACTATGCCAGTTCTTCCTTTTTGATACCATTTAATGGTGTTTTCTTCGTCTCGTGCATTTACAGTAATAAGACAGTTATGCAAAAGATTGTAAGTTAATTTCCTGGATAAAAAATTATGATGATGTTAAAGAAATGATGATATTTTCAGTTATTTCTCTCCTATGATATCATATGATCATATAAGATAAGGGCAATTTTTTAGGTTGGAAAAATCAATGACCGTGGAGTACCAAATAGTCAAGTAGGGTAGTAGTATAACGGGATGAATCACAACTATTATTGCGGTTCAAGCTTCAGGCAGTAGAGATTTTACCCAAATAACCACTTTTTGAAATGAAATCATGAGACCATGAGGTTTGAACGCGAGGCGGTCATAGAATTGGTGCAAATGTCGGTCCCCATGTGTAGATTACAGCTGAATGCGTCTCTATTGCTCTTGAATTTGTGTAATTTGTTGGTGATTCATCAAAATCCAAAAAATCTCAAAATTACCGGATGCCCTGAATTTGTTGATGCGCAGACCAGGTGGCCAGGGCACTGCTGTCCTGTGTGTTTTTTTCCTACAAAATTTTCTTGTATTTTCTATAGAAAGTCGATTGTTTTGGATGTAGTTTTTATTCATTTAATTTTTAAAAGTTTTATCATTTCAAATTCATTTTTTTATTTTCTAGTTGAAGTCTTAAATCATATGTTTATCATATACAAATCACATTCTTTGATATATTATACATTATATTCTTTGATAAATCATGACATAAGTCATATTTTTGTGTTACAACGAGTATTTTTTGTTATTTTATATAAACTAATAAAATGTCATGACGAATCATTTTTTGAAACTCATGGGATACATCATAGTTCCCAGAGGTTACTGATATTCTTTTCCAAATGAAATAAACAACACTTTTGTGATAAATATATTTCCTTACAAATCTTATTTTGAGATAAAATTATATATGAGTTCAGCTATACTCACGTATGTTCGCGGATCTTGTTTTTAATCTTGTAACAAGATATGGAAGATAAACTTTTCTATAGAATAAAGTGATAAATTTTTTCGATGTTTTTTTTACAATTATGGAAATAATTTATTTTTCATAAAAATATAATTTGAAGATACAGAACACTAATTTATATTAGAATATAACTTTAGAGTAAAAATACATAAATAAAAGGATTTTTTTTTTCAAAATAAAAGGAATTTTTACAAGAAATTCCAAATTAATTATCCTTGGAAAATAATTTCCAAACTAGACTGACTGTCACCGCGTCGCGACACGTGGTAGTGTATACAAAACTTGGCGTCTAACACTATGAGTTCTGTAAAATTAATTTTTTGTAGAGAAGTTGGCGTTTCACATGCCTAGTTTTGGACAAATGAACTCGACAGTTACATTGTTGAGTTCTAACACAAATTTTTTTTCGCACACTGAGTAGGATGTAATGACAATTTGGAAGCCTAAATGAACTAAGCTAGTAAAGTTGTTGAGTTCCAGTTCATAGAACTCGACACTTAGGTTGTTGAGCTTTGACGCTTATAAAATTTCACGCACACCAAGTATGGTGTGTAGGATCGTGTGGGTTATGTTGGCGTTTTGGCCTTAATCTTATTTTTTGATGATTTAATCAACCGAATCTTAATTAGAGTATCACACATTATGCATTGCATATATATTGTATTGTGCCAACCTCTACAGGTGATCAAGACTCAAGAAAGAAGGAAATGAAGTCAAGACATGTAATTAAAGCTAAATCGAAGACATGTAATCTTGATTTCTTTTGAGTCTTAGGAACAAAGTGTAATTGAGCATACTTGAGCTAAAATCAACTTAATCACACACTAGGTTCCCTATAGAAGTCACACACGAAATTTCACATAATTTGGACTTCAATAGATCACCCAAACTTAGACCGGAAAATACGAAAACCTGAATTGCAACTGTCTGCCCACATTCGGTCGACCGCTACAGGCCGTTCGGTCGACCGGATGATCATGTCTCCTGTTAGTGTTTTCACTGCCCATATTCGGTCGACTGTGTTTTACCTTTCGGTCGACCGTCAGATCATATTTTCTCGACCGTTACTTTTGTCGTATATACCCAACGGTGGTCGTATTCGTATTAAACCAAAAATACCCCAAATGTATTTCATGTATCGGTCGACCGAGGACCACGATCGGTCGACCGTTGGTTCATCACTTGACAAACCCAAAGTGCCTGTCCATAATCGGTCGACCGCCAAAACCAGTTTCGGTCGACCGTTTAACCTTGTCAAAATCCCCTGCTATCGGTCAACACAATTTCGTTCGACCGATCCATTTTTTCCTCTACCGAAACGCTTGTTCGGTCGACCGTTTTATTAATTGACTTAAGTGTTCAGTCAACCGATTCATATTTCGGTCGACCGTATCCCTATCGAACCCAAGCGTTCGGTCGACCGTTGCACCTTTTCGGTCGATCGTTTCTGGACAGATTTGCAGCCCGATTTTCTGCTTTGTGTTCTTTGCACAATATCCAACCAAATCTTGTCCCAACGGATCTATTCTCTCTAATGCTTATAAATAGAGTTGTAAAACACATTTTAACACAACTCTCCCACTACAAACTTGTCCCAAACTTTAGAGAGAATTCAAAACACTCAAAGCTACAAACCTTCCACACTTAGTGATCATTTCTTCATCCTTCTCAAGTGTGCTCAAAGTTTAGAGAGTGTTGTTCCACTCAAGTTCTCAATTGTTGTAAAAGGAAGCAAGGACTTCGGTGAAAGCCCGAAGTGTCCCTCTCGGATTGTGAGAGGAAGATTTCAAGCAAGCGAGGGTTGTTCGTGTTGCTTGTGGTGTAAAGGCGTTCTCTCCCGGCCCGGAACGGGGAGTGGTTAGTGAAGACGCAAGAGAAGCTCGAACGGGGATTCGAGAGGGGCTTGCAAGAGAGGACGTAGGCGCGACCGAACCTCTGTAAATCCGGTGTCGTTTTGTGTGGTTTGCATTATTATTCCTACACTTGCTTGTTTTGTTTAAATTTCCGCTGCGCATATCGATTGCTTAAACAAGTAGGTGATTAGATTAAAAAGTGATTAGTGAATCCATAACCCACACGATCCTACAGGTTATGAGTCCACTAATCACTTTTTAATCTAATTCTCTAATTACCTACTTGTTTAGACAATCGAGTAAATGTAGCGGAGATTAAACAAACAAGCAAGTAAAGGAAAATAATGCAAACCACAAATCGACTCGGCATTTTTATAGAGGTTCGGCACCCCACCCGGGTCCTAGTCCTCTCTTGTAAGCTCCGCTCGGATCACCGAGCTCCGCCTACGTCTTCACTAACCACTCCCCGTTCCGGGCCGGGAGAGAACGTCTTTTACACCACAAGCAACGCGAACAACCCTCGCTTGCTTGAATTCTTCCTCTCACAATCCGAGAGGGACACTTCGGGCTTTCACCGAAGTCCTTGCTTCTTTTGAAAACACTTGTAACTGAGTGAGATTCACTCTCTAATTGAGCACACTTTGAGTAGGATGAGTAATTGATCAAGTGTGTGAAGTTTAGGCTTATAGAGTGTAGAAATGGGAGCTTTGAGGATTGAGGTTTCTCTCTAATGAGTTGGGACAATTGGAGTTGGAGAGTTGTGTTAACAAGTCTTGATCCTCTATTTATAAGCTCCTAAAGATTTCTAGCCGTCTTGACAAGATTTGATTGAGTTTTGTGCAAGATACACAAGGCAGAAAATCGGGCTGCAAATCTGTCCAGAACCGGTCGACCGAAACTACTAAACCGGTCGACCGTTCACTTGATTTCAAGGAGAACGGTCGAACAAAAGAATATTCGGTCGGACAAACGAGCTAGAACTTAACTCTACTTAAGTGAATCGGTCGAACCAAAGTAAGGGACGGTCGACCGTTCAGGGGATTCGGTTGAGATAAAGGTGCAACGGTCGAACGAAGAATGACTCGACCGATAGCAGGGAATTTTGTTTCTTGAAGAAATGTTCAACCGGTCGACCGAAACAAGGTCGTCGTTCGACCGGTTACCGAATGTATTTTGGGGTTAAGTTTGTTTTATACGAATACGACCGTTATAGGAATACGACAAGGAAAACGACCATATTAAAATCCGAGATCGGTCGACCGAAAAGGTAGAACCGGTCGACCGGTAGAGTTCGGTAAAATCACTGTGGAGAGTCTGTTATAAACCGGTCGAACTGAGAACTGGTTCGGTCGACCGGTTTCACACAGGAATTCTGGATTTAGGTTTTAAGTGATTTCCGACTAAGGTTTGTGTGATCTAATGGAGTCCAAATGATATGAGATTTTGTGTGTGACTCCTACAGGGAACCTAGTGTGTAAGTGATTGGTTTTTAACTCTTGTATGCTCAATTTACACAAGTTCCTAAGACTCAAAATAAATCAAGATTACATGTCTTCGATTTAGCTTTAATTACATGTCTTGACTTCATTTCCTTCTTTCTTGAGTCTTGATCATCTGTAAAGGTTAGTACAATACAATATATATGCAATGCAATATGTGTGCTACTCTACATCATCATAATTAAGATTAGGTTAATTAAATCATCAAAATATAGATTAAGGCCAAAAAGCCAACATGGTACACTGTCAAGTTGGACATCAAATTGAACTCAACACTAATAATGCCGAGTTTAATTATATGGAACTTGACAAGTACAGTGTCGAGTAAAAAATGGTTCAATTTGCTACTTAAAAATGATTCAATTTTATAGAACTCGACATTTGAAGTGTCGATTTCTTTGTTATTTTAACTGCACAACCTAGAACGTGCACAGACAGTTCTCGGTCCTAGAACATATAGAGAAATCGGCGGCTAAGTCATTGTCCCTTTAATACAGAACTCGACGTCCGTAATACCAAGTTCATTTAAAAAAAAGTGAATTCGACGTCAGAAACGTTGAATTCCGTCGTCGTGCTACAAAAGTCACGCGACAAAACCCTTCCTGCAAAAGTAACGACTCATTCGGCGATTCCAAGGTACAATTCAAATCCCTAAACTTGTTTTTTTTCCGTTTATGCTTTCTTATTTGTGTATAGAATGATGATTAATGTTGTTTTAGGTTAAATTTATTTGTTTTCGTGGGATCATGATTTGTTTTTGGAGCAAATCTGATTTTGGGTTCCGTTTTCTTCTTCAGATTTTATTTGTCTTGATTTCGTAATAGATTGTTTCGTTTACTTGGTATATATTTATTATTATCCATGTTTTATGTTCGATTTGTGGAATTTAGGTTTGATTTTGGTTATTTTACAAATAATATCACAAAAAAGTTATTTTATTATTATTGGAATATAGTTTTCTGCAGCAGCATAAATCATGATATTTGCTTTAGCCAAACTTGTAAGTTGCCTTTGATCAACTTCAGGATTTATAGGCATAAGTGTAAAGCCTTAAGTTTAGTCCCACATTGCTTAACATGAGAATGTTGGGGTGAGTTATAAAGACATGAGACCACTACCATAACACTTACTAACTTAAGTTTTGTGACAATAAATGTGTGTTGTGGGCTAGTTGGCACATGGGTGACGGACCAAGACCCGGACTCGATGTGGGTTCGGAAACGTGATCAAGCACATTTATAAAAAAGAAGAAATTAAGGGGTCACATGGGTTAGATTAAGTGAAATAATTTGTTGAAATACAACTCTCTTGATTGCTAGAATATTGGACGATAATAATCTTTTATGATAGTTTGATGTATAATTTAAAAATGTTTCACATGTTTCTTGTGTGGATGTCATTTTGGTTTTACTACTGTGATTTTCATTTGATGTACGTTTTTGATCTATTTTTAACAGAAAATGACTTATCGTCGAATGAATGAATGATCAGAATTCCAAACATGTCTAAACAGAACTGTCAAGTTCTGTAACGATGAACTCGGTATTGTGCTCGCCAATTTCAACTTTACAAAATACAACACTTTGGTTGTCGAGTTCTATAAACCTGAACTCAACAACCCAAGTGTCGAGTTTGTTTGTAAAGAATTCGGCACGTGTCGCAACGTTGTGGCAACATGTATAGTTTGGAAAATATTTTCCAAACATGTTTAATTTGGAATTTGTTTTTAAAAAAAAATTATTTCGAAATATTTTCATGATAGAAAGCCAAAACACCTCTTACGGGTACCACTGCCAAAACTGTCCGTACCACTGCATACTCCATTTCCCGCCTCCCTTTTGGGTAGCTTTACCATTTTCCCACTCACCAACATTGTTCACAATCATTTCAACCACCTCTTCAACCATGAGTAGAATTCCTTCAGTTTTCCGCTCAATGGTTGAAAGATCAAAACAAACAACCACCGCACACAAATCCCCTCATACTCTCAGCTACAGATTGAGAGGCCGTTTCGGCTCCCTCCAGAAACCATCACCTTCTTTCCGCACTACTTCCCTTTTCAAACCGGACTCTGCTATCACCTCCCCGACTTTCCTTTACACACTCTCTCTAGTTCTATCTTCTTCAACCTAACCACCTTAGTCGCCGCCTTCGACGCCCGCTTGTCTTTCCCACAAACCCTCACCCTCTTTCCGTCCTCATCGTCTCCCTTCGTTTCAACATGCTTAAGGATGATTGGTTTAAGCATCTCGATGTCAACCTCTTTTATTTGATGTTGAAAAGGTTCCACTCGCTCTCCTATTACGGTGATGTTAGTGTTGACATCATGAGTGTTTACAATGAGATGAAACAGGAAGGGTTCAAGGCCGGTCTTGATCTGTACACAACTTATTGATTTTCGGGTTATGTAAGAGTGGAAGGATTGATATGATGATGATGATGATAATGGCTGAAAAGGGTCATCCACCACCAGCTTTGAAGACGTATACTATGTTGATAGGGCGATGCGCTAATATATTGATGCTTTGGGGGCTTTGAGACTTTGAGGAGATGGCATGTCGTCCTGGCTGGGGCATGTATAATATGCTCCTCATGGAATTGTGCTAGGGGAAGCATTCTGATAAGGCCTTGGAGTTGTATAAGGTGATGGCTTCTTTGGGGATGAAGCTGGAAGGTTCTGCTTATGATACTCTTGTGAGAACATTAGTTTGGGAGGAGAAAGTTGTGGAGGCCAATGGCATTTTCGATTATGCAAGAGAGTTAGATTTTGGCAGATGCTATGGCATACTTGCCGTTAGAACATTCACTTAGGTGATTGATGAAGTTAAAACTTAAAGGTACACTTGGTTGAGACATTTGATATTGGTGATTTATGTTATGTAAGCCTTTGTTTTTTGAGTTATGCTCGGACGATGAAACAAAACTAATACAATCTGTTACACTTAGGGTAAATATATGTTTTTCTGTCGTATTTCAGTCTCGAAGATATTGTAGTATGTTTCGGTTTTCTCACTAACAATCATTCGGATCAAGACTTTTGTATGGGACTTTATGTTGTTTATCTACAGATTTATGTTTTGCTATGTTTCTTAAGTTAGTGTGACTTAAATATCCATATTTTGAGCTACCTTAAGAACGTGTCGTGGGCAATCTTAAACTTCCAAGTTCTAATACCTTCTAATCCATAGTCGTCTACTCCGAGTAATATTCTTGTAGTGGTTTGTAAATATGAGATATAAATATAGTCCTTGAGGAATTGGTTTATTCCTTGAGACTGGTATGCAGTTTCGTAATGCTCTGTCGAGATAACACCTTACAAAGTAATAAGCTTCAGATTTCATTATTTCTTATTATCCCTGTTTTTCCTTGATTGTGCTTCTTGAATCCATGCATTTATAATCCAACAATAACATTGTTAGTTCCTGGGAGATAAAAATCAAATATTGTTAGTGAGTGAATGATCACGATGCAAGTCATTTTGGTTGAACGAGGTAAAGTAGAGGAGACTGTTTATGCAATTCCAACAAGAGAGGATCTTATGAACACCATAAGATGAAGGTTATTAGGTTAGGTCATAAATACTAGGTTTAGATTCAGGGAATATTCAGAAAACCTACTAACCAAATGTTTTGATTTGGCAAGTTTGTGGTGAGGATTTCTCTTCCATAATGAAGATGCTACACTAGTCCGTTTCCACTGTGTCAAAGATTAAGTTGTTTTTTGACATTTGGAGCATCATGGACTATATTAAAGGATTATTTTAACGATCTGCATTTCTTTTATTGTGGAATCGTAGATGGTCAGTTGCATTTACATCATTTGGGTCAATAGGAAACAACCTTACTGTTTTACAGTGGTAGGGTTGCATACATCCGACCCCCCTACCTCGTTTAGGTGGGAGCCTCTTCTGAGGCATTGGGGTTATGTTGATGTTGATGTTGATGTAATGAAGAAGCTACACCTTTTAATCTGAAGCAGGCTAGGACTAATATTATATTATTATAGGTGATAAGCCAAACATTCCTCCCATCCAGTGTTTGAGAAAGCTGGAAGCTATTGGTGATCCCAATGGCCACGGCTACAAAGACAGAGTTCAGATTGATTAGCAAGTTAGATTGACGAAGGGGTAGGTCATCGATTCTGTGTTAGGTTGTTTAGTGGATCCAAAATATGGCACTGCAAGTGGCTAAGGCAAATAAAGTTCAAGTTACTAGATTTTTTATTACGTAGCTGCATAATAGAACTCTGCAGGTAGTTCTCTTCAATAAGCAAAATCTGAACAAGAGGAGGCCCTTTAAAACATAGCCAATATAGGTTAAAGTGTCAAACCTCTTATAATGGGAATCATAGTTGACTAATTTTCAGATTCATGCTAATATCTAATTTGCAATTCTTCAAGCAAGACAGATCGTACCTCATATGTTCATGGGAAAAATGGATGATCTGATAGGAGCCTCAATGCAATTTTATCAACATGGAAGGTCCTGAAAAAATTGTTGGTTAATATATATCATAATGCTGAGCATGCAACCTTGCCAGGGTTGGTTTAGAGGTATTTCATAATTGTCAAATTGGAAAAAAGTTTAATATAGCCATGTATCGTTTTGAAGTGTAACACTGAGAGATGGTTTGTATATACAGTATACCTGGTTTGCACTTTAAATTGCTTTTCAATTTTAAACGTCCACATGAAATCATTCCAGTGGTTGAGGTAATTACTTTTCCATCAATGAAATTTCTGTTCATTTCTTATATGTAGGAAACATTTCCTTTCTTTCTTTTCCACTATTATTGAAGAGTGCAAGAGTTATGTGCTAATGTGCATGTTATTTTCACTGGATGAATCTCTTTTATAATATTAGCGACAACATGGCACGAAAATGCACCGATTGAAATTAGATAGCTTCATCTTTCACTAAACGGCAGTCTTAGTTGATGACCTTCACTTGCGGAAGTGTTTAATAACGGAAACAAGAGGGTGTTTATTTAATTTTTTATTTATCCAACCTTTCGCCGTGCACAGGTAACTGTTGACCCTTCTTCCCGTCAGATAAATCAGCTTGTGTTAGGTTTTGCTTCAGACGAGAAAATGCCAAAAGTTCCAATACAGGTATTGGTTACTTCATTGGAGAAAGCATCACGGTTTTGGAGTTATTGGCAGCTAAATTGGAGAAAACAGTAAGTTATGGTCTACACCATTGGTCCCAGGGAGGACAAAATGTTTAACCAAAGAACCAGGATTTGAATTTTAGATAAAATTGTTTCAGGCTTTCAATTTATTATTTGTAACATCTGCGCAGTCTTTCACATTGTTGACTCGGAAACAAGAAATATACTGGGACAATAATATAAACAGTGGAGCATTTTCCTGATCCCTCAGCTAAGTTTAAAGTAGCATACTACTTTTATTATAGATCTGTTGGTCAGTTGATGTTCATGTAAAATGTATGTTTTTATGAGGTTCTTCTGCATTGCTGTTTGAGAGGAGTAATGATTTTCCGTGGCATTTATTCTACAATTTCTGTTTGCTATTCTCCTTATGAAAAAAATCCTCTTATGGAGCATGAAAAAATATATATATATATATATATATATATATGTGTGTGTGTGTGTATTGTTCTGCATATTAGGCACACTAGCAATCTAACATTGAAGATTTTCTGAAATTGTTGCATTGGCTTCTCCACACTGGATAGTATTATCCCCACCTTACACGTGTTAGACAACTCATTAGACGAGGATCCTTGCAGAGACATGCGAGTCCATGATTCAGCACATAATTCCTCTATATCATGGTCACTTCAGGCTCAAGTACGATGGTACCATGAAAGCGTACACCGAACCCTTTCTCTTATTTTGTTGATTATTAATGGAAATTATCTGTGCTTTTAAACATTGCACACATATTGCTGTCTTTTGTGTGTAGGCTACCAGTACTAATGGAAACTGCTGGGAAGGTAGAAGGCAGCTACACTCGTGTGAGATTAATACAAGTAAACAAAAACATGGTCAGCTCTTGTCTTGGTATCTCGGATCTCTCGTATCTGGAAAATGGTTTTGCAATATCTACACGCATCACATTGCACGGGGGGGATGAGTTGGCTTTGATTCCTCCAGCCTTACCTGTTTGTTGCTATATATGACTGGTTCTCTACTCTATCCATAGCTCCTCAACTCCTCTCCTCATCACTGAAAACATCCAAACTTGCCTCAAACAACAACAAGAAGAACAACATGGCTATTTTCTCTACGTCGGGAGAAAATTCTCGTCACGTCCGTGCCGGAAGCTTGCCTTCTTTGACACACCCTCTTGCGGCCCATTTCCATCAGGAGCTCAACAAGCTGAAGGCTTGCGCTGTAGAGCCTTCATCACCTACTTCCACTCCCGCACATGTTTTGTGCTCTAGAGTTCAATGCCTTGCAAGCATGTATGACTCCGTACACAATCTCCTCCAAATGGCACACACACAACGATCTCTTGCTTGCCATTCAAATGACAAGTGTGTGGAAGAGGAGTTGGATGGCTCTTTAAGGCTTGTAGACATGTGTGGCATTTCTAGGGACAATCTTTCTATCATAAAGGAGCAGTTGAGGGATGTTAAATCTGCTCTTCGCACAAGAAGAGGTTCCGATTCGATGGTTCAGAGCAAAATACGTGCCTACGTTCTGTCGGCGAAGGCTCCGAAAAAAGAGGCCGAGAAGTGCTTGAAAGCTTTGAAGCAAATTGATGGTAAATGTGGTGTTTGCTCTCTACATGACAAAGACCATGATCTTTCTGCAGTGTTGATGTCACTGAAGGAGGTGAGGTCCATGGCCATCACCACATTCCACTCCATCTTTGCTTTCATGTCTTCATCAACACCAAAGATGAAGTCCAAGTGCATCGATTGTGAAGAGATGCAACATCATTTGGAAGCTTTGGAGTTCAGAATTGATGGTTTGGAATCTGGATTGGAACTCTTGTATAGGCGCTTAATCCGTGTCAGAGTGTCTCTGCTCAACATCATTAATGTCTAGAACACACAAAATCCATACCCTTGTAGGATACTATACATGTAGTATAACTAGAAATAGAATTTTTTTTGATTGTTTTCACTTGCGGATTGTCATTTATAGTCAGACGAGGAATCACATATACGTAATTCTCCGAGCATTTCTTTTGCCTCTTCACTCTAAATTGTGCCACATTTTACATGGAGGTTGTGGTTTATGTTATTCTCGAGTCCATAGAATTTTGTACATCTTTTCCCCTATCTTTAATGTATATCGGATCCTTCTTTACCAAAAAAAAAAAAAAATAGTAAACTAAAAGTGCAAATATGGAATATCCAATAAAATATCCTGACATGTTTCTAGCAAGTAACAAGGTGAAGCAAACCGAATGCTGCATATGGATACAAGCTGGCATAACTCGGTAACACTGACACTACTATTATTGTATAACCAACTTACGTACCTTCTGAAATTTTCTTAGACATATAGATGTTTGTGTTCAGTAAAACCAAACTGCAACCTACATATTAGTTTTCTTCTTCTTAATTACATGGGGGAATCAGTTTCTTACCAGAATAGTAATTCTATTTTTACCTTCGTAGTATAATATATACATGTTTTGAAAACCAAGACTCCTTCAGATAATCGCATGAACAAGTATAGATGGCAGGTTGGTCTACATTATTCCCATGCTATAAGTCATACTCATATATTAGTGGTTGTTACTATTAAATCGCGTCATGAATTATATTCCGAGTGAATATAACATAATCCCATTTTCTGCATCAAGAAGCAACCGTGCACCTTCACTTCCATGACATACAGCGCATGCATAGTCATAACAAGAAGATCTCATGGGATATGGCATTGCAACAACCACTTCAGTCTGCAGCCTCTAGTTTTTTTCTAAGCCATGTGTGATGTTTCCAACTACTTAATAATCTTTTTTATTTTTAATTAGCATAAATGCTATGTGCTGAAATAAAACCTATTTTCGATAATAAGCATAACAAGAGGTAAAGAAAGTTATCGATCCAAGTTGTCGATCCTTTTCTATTGTGATTAGGATTTTCGACAGGTTGCTCAGATGGTGAAGCATGTTACATGCTTTAACATAACTAGGCAAGTACGTCACGTTCAGTAGGGAGTCAGTAGGGAGTCATGCAAAATAGAACTCACAAACAACAAAAAAATTCACATGAACCAATGATCAGCTTTCTTTCATTTGGGAAATGAAAATTCCCTTGTATCATATCTATGATATACATATCGATTTACAAAAAACTACAAAAGTGGTTTTCTCTACAAGTTGACAATGTTGAGAAGTGCCACTCTGTTACGGATCAATCCTTGGAACAAGGACTCCAATCCATTGCTGATCATAGCAACATCACAGGCAATTTCTTTGATTTGCTTGTGTGCCTCTGCAACGTCGATGTCTTTGGTGCACATCTTCTTGGACAAGTCGAGAAGCAATTCGTTGATAGAGGTGTTGGGAGCAACCTTTTGTTTTGTAAGCGTCACTGCTTTGGAAACGAATCTCCAATATCCACCATCCTTCGATGTTACCAAAGAAAACATCAAAGTGTAGACTGTGATCGTAATTTCTCTCACTTCCTTCAAAGCTTTTACCACCAAGCAAAGTTCCTCCTCATCGTCGACCATCTCAGGGTAGACCACACATCGATCTTTCATAATTGCCTTGAACAGTTTCAAGCACTTGGTCACCTCCTTGGTTGTTTTCTTGCAAGAAGAAATGTAACTTTGGGATTTGCTTTGAGAGATGTTGTCTCCTACCCTTCTTGTTCGCAGAGCGGATTGGAGATCTTGTGTTTGCTCCTCCACAAGAGAAAGAGAATCTCTTGTAGAGCTGCAAATGTCAAGCATGCTCACGTATCCGTCCAACTCTTCAGCCAACCATTTCTCGTTCTTACGGCTAGCGATGGTTGTTTGAGTTTTGGGCATTTTGAAGAGATTCTCGACGCAAGAGTGCAACTTTACCAGACCTTTTAAGCCTTGGCACAACTTCGAAGTTGATGCTTCTGCTGAGGATGCCCATCTCTTCATGTTTTGGAGCTCATCTTCGAATTGAAGAACAATGGGGTGAGATCCAACTGGAAGACTGTTGGATCTAACGTGATGAGGTTGTTCTATAGCTTGTTGGATTGCCATGTTTTTTAATCTTGATGATATTCAAGAGAAGGGGAGGTAATTTGAAATATTGATATTTGCTGAAGGTTTTGGTTTGATGTGAACTGTTATTGCATGAGCCATATTTATAAACGACTATCAAGAGGGAACATGAAAGAGACAATGAGAATCCTCACCAGCTCATCTTTGGTATGACCCATATGATGCCCATGTGTATTCATTTTTTGTTTTTGTTTTTTTTGTTTTTGTTTTTAAGAAATAAAACAGAAGATTGCTTTTAGATAGGGAGACAATATGGTTGTTGTTTTATTGTTTTTGTCACAAATACGCATGTACAACGTGCAGAAGTAGTATTAGTTAAGTAAAATAATGTTGTGCCCTCCTTGTGCTATCTTATATTATTTCTAGCTTATTTGCACATGATTTGGACCATTAATTTAGTTACCCACTGGAATCATTAGAAATTTTTAGGTGGCCACGTCTTCCAATTAGCTAGAAAAAAATGGTGACACCAAGATCTGCATGATATGACCATTAATTGAGCTCTATAGTTTATAGAACATTTAAGCCATGTACTCTTCCCAGTAGACATGCCACGCATGCTTTGTTGTCTTAAATATGGTTTTAGGATTTTATTTTTTTGCTTCTTGATGCTGTCGGATATGGTTATATATTGTGTATTTTTCAAGGAAAGCATCTAATGCAAGGCATGCCTATTAACTAAGTCAACTATGTGCACGGTGGCTCCCTCCAATAATATAAGATGGATGAATCTTGAATTACTTCTAGCAAATCCAGGATAAACATGACAGACAAGTGGATGCAACCTCCACTATTATCTAGTTAGTTGTTGAACCATAAGAGTTGACATTTGATCTAATATATCTTCTTGCATGGCTGATTAAACAACGTTTAGTTACAACAAATGGTGGAATTTATATTTGTTTTCACGTGTGATATAAATTGCTAGCTCCACGTCCAATGTTAGTAGATCTTAATCGTGTATATTAATAAAACGCATTTGTCAGCCACGTCTAAATTCCTGGCATCGATCAATGTCTTTCATAAAAATACACTGACCATATCTACCAAATACAACTCATCGGTGTTGGGATGAGACGTGGCGTCTATAATTAGATAGTGAGATGCAGAAGTGTGGTGCAGAAAGGGAAGAAGAGACACAAATCTAACTGAGATGGTTAGATACTTAGATTGGTCGTGAACCACAAATGACACGCTGAATAATAAAAAGCAATCCAAATGACACAATTTATGTACAAATCCTCACAAGAAAGAGAACATAAAAACCAATGTCTCCTATCTCTATACTACTTTTACTTTAAAAATCAGAGTTGTGTTTATAAGTGTGATAGTCTTGGCAATTGAAGCAACCCTCACTTCAATTTTGGTAATGGTCCACCAGGTTGGTCGAACACCTCAGGTATTGGTAACAAGTCACAACTTACAACAGCCTATATTTGCTTTGAATAAAAGCAAATGAAGTTCACTATTCATAGGTGTGGATCGAAGTTTATGTTACTAGAGATAATATTAGATCGAGTAAGATATCTTCATAATTATACTTCCTTAAATCAGTTTCGATCACATTAAAGTAAGATATCTCCATAATTACACTTCCTTAAATCATTTTTGATGACATTAGAGTAAGATATCTCAGAATTATACTTCTATATCATTCTTGAAGAGGAATTTATAGAAGAAGATAATTCTCATATCATAATCTCCAAATAAGGTGATAAATTCTTCTATCATTATCTCCAAATAATGGGATCATTTTGGTGACAAGAGCCTTCAAGGAAGTGAAAGAAACCACCAACACAGTCGACAATTCATCGTTTTCATTCGTTGCGTCGAAGTGGATATTGGAGCCTGGTTTCCTGTGACGTCCAGAGCCCGGACAAGTGCTTATCCGTCCAAACTCAGTGCGTTAAGATACGATCCGCGATCCTGACCGCTGCGCATTCTGATATTTAAATCCATCTGATAGGCCCATATTAATCTGAAAAATATAATCAACAATTTGTGAGCTCGACAACCCACAAGTATCAACCATCAATCAATCAGAATCATAATCATGTGGAAAATAAGACGGAATATGACATTCAGCCAATAAGCACAATCAAATTAAAGACATGCATCACAAACAATATGCATGCATAACAATCTGGAATCCCCATTCGGATTCGACCACATCCTGTGCTTCTGAAATCTATCAATCTGTCAGACGCATACCTGGTAGCTCCACACTAACGACAGACAACCATTTCCTCTCTCGGGTGACTCCACGTTGTCCGCTAGGCAACTCTTTATTAAGTGGCTCAGCCAGAAACATACATACAGCCACTGGACATGTCAACCGAAACACCACTATGCAATCATATGCATATCCATGCAATCATATGCATATCAATACTCAGCATGCATGCAACTACGGATATCAAGAGAGACATACATGGTATGAAACTGAAAAATAACGAATCAGTACTTACATGTCTCGCAATCACAGATTCCACAAGTCACATCCAACTTCATCAATTTCCTTCTCCTCTCAACCTTCTCTTTCTCATTCAAACTTCACAATTCATCGAAACCTCTATCACGTTTATCCTGCATCTCCTTCTATATATATATAGTCACATTTTATCCTCTCACCTCTCTCTTCTTTCACGGTTTAAGTGAAGAACTTCTCCTGATAAACATCAACTTACACACATATGTACTTACTTTTTACTCCCACCTTCGTATCCTCCAATCACCTTGTAACACCTCATTCCACAACCACTGACTCATCTTCTGATCATCCAACACGTCATCTCTCTCCAAGCCAAAGGATAAATACCATCAAAATAATTTCCTAAATCTTATCTTCCAAAACCAAACCAATCCATTAAACTAAAACCCACCGCCCTTCACCTTCTTCTCAGGCCATGACACATGGAAATGCATGGGAAATTTTGCATTCGCCTCCTTTCTTCTCCTGAAATTACACAATCATCCAAAACTTGATTAATTTGCTTAAAAAGTTTGGGTTCTTACATTTCCACTCACTTGCTTCCACGCAACGAATTCTAATACTTGTTTGGTGATAAATTTTAATACTTAGTCGGTGAAATTTTAAACAAAACTTGCAAATATAAAGCTTAGAGCCTTAGACTATATATATGTCACGTTGAAGAAAAAATAACATGCTAGCTACTCACACCATCAACATCAAGTGAACATATATGTAAGGATTTTCTTCTTCTTCTTCTTCTGTATTTGGAGTTGAAAAATCTCCATTAATATACATCTCTGGAAGGATATATATGAAACATAAATAATATTTTACATGTTTACAATGTTGAGAAGAGCCACTCTATTATGGATCAGTCCTTGAAACAAGAATTCTAATCCGTTCTCGATGGTGCCAACTTCACATTCCAACTCTTTCATTTGCTTTTGTGCCTCTGAGACATCGACGTCTTTGGTGGACATCATCTTGCACAAGTCAAGAAACGATGCGGCGATCGAATTTCTAGCACCAATAGTCTTGTGTTTCCCGTTCATAGATTTAGAAACCAAGCTCCAATATCCACTCGCTTGCTTCGATGCAATGAACGAAAACAATGAACTGTAGACTATGTTGGTGATTTCCCTCACTTCCTTGAAGGCTCTTACCACCATGCAAAGATCTTCATTGTCGTGGACGATCTCAGAGTTTGGTGAACATGATGTCTTCAACTCCTTCATGCACTTGCAAACCTCCTTGATTGTTTTCTTACAAGAAGAAGCATAAGTCTGGACAGTACTTTGGAACCTTTTCTCTCCTGCTCTTTTAGTTCTTAGGGTGGATTGAAGATCTTGGACTTGCTCCTTCAAAAGAGAGAGAGAATCCCTTGTTGAGCTGCACATGTCAAGCAACCTCACAGATCCATCCAACTCCTCTGTCAACCATTTCTCGTTCTTGTATCGAGCAATTACTCTTTGGTTGCAAGTCATCTTGAGCAAATTTCCAGTGCAAGAGTGTAACTTTGCCAAACCTTCAAGGCCTTGGTACAGTGACTCCTGAGAAGTTGACGCCTCTGCTGAGGACGCCCATTGCTTCATGTTGTTGAGCTCATCCTCGAATCTTTTTGCGAGAGGATGAGATTGGGTCGGAAGACTGTTGGATCGGAGGTGGTGAGAGGCCATGTTTTAGATCTGTTTGTGGGATTTTGGAAGAGAGGAAATTAACTTAATTTGAGATGTGTTGGTTTGAGGTCCAATATGACATGTATTTATAGCCTAGCTATGTGATTTTGAAACATCGAAAGGGCAATGGGAATCTTGACCATCTCAGCAAAACGTGATGCCAATATGGATGTTATTTGTTAATTCTTCCTTGTTAGTTGAAGAAGTAATTGAGGATGCAAATTGTCTGGGGATGGGAAGCACAACTTGTTTAAATAACACGTTGATGTCCTGTTCACGTCCAGATGGTTACATATGATGGTGAATAAGATCTAAAAGAATCAGCATCGCATGTGGCATCTAATGTCTTTAGAGTTCATCTCCTCCAACTTGCACATGGAATTAGGTACGTGTATATATGTTCACATTTAACAATGAGACGGGGAACATAAAAGAGACAACAAGAATCATTACGACCCTGGCCAATGGCCATAGGTGGCTCAATGTGATCTTGATGACAATAACTATTTTGTTAATGGACATGATTGAGATCTAAAATGAGACATGGAGCAAGCAATGACACACGTGAATACAATTTTTTAAAGTTCATCCCCACGTTCATGATGAGATTGTATTCATGGCGTTTGTTGTAACTAAACGTTACTTAATTGTTCTTGCAAGATATATATGCCAGATCAAATGTTAACTACTATGGCATGTTGTCCAACAAACTAAATGTTTATTTTAAATTGATCTACTTATCTGTACGTCATGTTCAAACTTGGTTCCTAGACCTAGACATAGAGCAAGATCTTCCATATCACAGTTTTGATATAAATGTGTATATCTCTTGTTAAGAATTCATCATCAAGGTTCAAACACGTGCATTGCCACAAATTCAAAAATAAAGAAACGCCTTTGTGTCTTCCAAATCGTGGAAGTAGCGTCTTATTTCTTCCTCGATCCTTCCCATCTGAAATGAAAATGGAAATTATAATGACACGCTTGGAGAAGTTACCGGTTAGATTCTCCTTGTCTCTTAGATGTTCCAAAGCGTTGGTTATACTTATAAATATAGCTCATCTACATATATAGCATATCCAGTTTACACATTCAATCAAAATCCCAGAACATCAACAGCGTGGAAGTCATCAAGAACACCCCCACATCTTCAATCCAACAATCTTTTGGTCGGATGGATCTCACACTCTTGCTCTTCAATTTGAGAATGGGCTCCAAAACATGAAGACGTACATGGGCGTCTTAGCTAGGCAGAAGCACCAACCTCTCAAGGGTGACATTTCATGGGAAGGATTAAATGGTCCAGTCAAGTTGCACTCTTGCATTGAAACATTATTGCTGAATGAGAAAGAATGAGAAATGACAGATGGAAATACGTGTGAGGCTGTTGGATTTGTGCAGCTCCAGAAGAGATTGCGTCTCCACTTATGTGGAACCACAGGGATATATATCCAGTTGAATCTCAAAAGTAAAAGAGCAGGAGACATCATCTTCCATAGTAACCTCCAGAAGTAGACTTTATACAAGAAGACAACAAAAAAGGACTTTATACCAAGTGCTTGAAAGAGTTGAAGCTGATAAAATGGATTAGCATGAGATGCGCAATTACGAAGATCTTGAATGAAGTCTGGGAAATGAGCATCATAGTTCATATGATGAGAATGAGAAAAAAACATAGAAGTGGATGCCAATGACCCCCGTAACACAATTTTTTACCCAAACTTCTATCAATACTTTGTACCTTCATTTGCGCAATGTGTCTGCTAAGAATAAATTTTGATATTGAGGCACAAAACCATGTGGAGGACTTTGAAGACGAAGTTGGCAACTTGGGGAGTGGATTCAAGCCCTTATTCCAATGATCAATCTGCAAGAGAGTGGATATGCATAAGAAACTTTTGAATACTATATTAAGTTTTAAAAAAAACCCTCTAAAAGTGTGCTTTTTTCATCATATTAAATCAATGATCCCCCCAACACTACAGTGGTGAAATCACTGTTCTGAAAACCGGACGGGACAGGCCTCCGGTTCACGGTTCACCTCCCAAACCCGTTTTTGCATTAAACCGTTCAGGAAAAAAAAACTGTTTTTTTGTTTTTTTGAATATTTATAATATGATTTGAATATTTTGAATATGTTTTTGCTTAATAAATAATTAAATATGATTATTATATCTCTAATATATATTTATGACGTCACCGGTTCAACCGGTTCGATTCCGGTCCGACCCCAGTCGAACCTCTGAACCTTTGACGTTGCTAGTTCGACGTCCGGTTCGGTTCTGAAAACCATAGGTGAAATGTTAACCCATATATGCATACAATTTTTGTGTCCCCTGCCAACCCGATACATAGATCTCATGATAAGCTTAAAAAGCTATGTAATGGTATAAGCAAGATAATTGTGACACTTAATAATATAGCAACAATAATATTACCATTGATGGATTTTTTTAACATTATTGGATTGATAAAAAACTGATAAAGAAAAAACATATATTGAAGTTGAAGAGTAAAGTCAAGTCTTATCATTTTCATTTTACACTACTTACTACAAGAGATAGAATACCTACTTCTGATTGTTTACTCAAATACTCGATCACAAGCAAAAATACGAATGGTGCATGGTGAAATTTGTTTTTAATGAATGGTAACATATACACTACCTCTTGTTATATGACACCTCATTGTCAATGAACGCAAGCATTAATCGCGTATGGCACTGCAGCAACAATGATTTTGTTTTCTCATTTTGCTACAAGTTGCTTTTTAAGGATCAGTTTTTTCAAGAATAATCAAGCGAACTAGAGAAGCTTGCCAGGGTGGCACACTAGTGCACTCTAGAGTTGCTTGTCCGTGCTAATGGACGAGCGAAGAAGTAACGTTAAGAGTGGACGAGATGAGTCCAGACGATCAAAGAAGATAACGTAGCAGAGAATCGTATTCGTGGCTACTGCTGTTTTACCGGTCTGTCTGTCCATTGCTGGCTTGGATCAGCCACAAGAGGACAAAATAATATTGAGATGTAACACCAACATTGGCATCACATGGGACCACGAAGGAGCTGAACTGTTGTAGATTCTTCTTGTCTCCAAAATGTTCCCTATGATTATTTAGGTGTTATATATAGGTTAACTCTATGCACCAAAGATCAAACCAATAATTCCATCTTTCATTCCCCCTTCCAATCCCAAAAAATATATTCTAATAATATGGCAAGCCATCAAGAACAATCCCACCACGTTCGATCCAACAGTCTTCCAAAAGGGTCTCACCCAATTGCTCTTCCATTTGAAGTTGAGCTTCAAAATATGAAGAGAAGGGCATCGTCCGCAGAAGATCTGAGATGTTGTGCGCCGGTCTAGAAGGTTTGATCAAGTTGAGTTCTAGCCTAGACGATCTCCTCAAGATGCCTTGCAACCAAAGAGAAATTGCTCGATGCAAGAGCAAGAGATGGTTGGTAGAGAAATTGGATGGATTTGTGAAGTTCCTCGACATGTGCAGCTCAACAAGGGATTCTCTTTCTCTTATGAAGGAGCAATCCCAAGAACTCCAATCCACTCTTAGAACAAGAAGGATGGGAGACAAAATCTTCCATAGCAAAGTCCAATCCTACACATCTTCTTGCACGAAGACAGCCAAAGAAGTTAACAAAAGTTTGGAAGAGTTGAAGCAAATGAATGAGAGATGTGTGGTCTACCCTGAGATGGTTAATGATGAAAATCTTTACTCGGTAGTAAGAGCATTGAAGGAAGCGAGGGAAGTCACTATTGCAGTTTACCGTTCCATGTGTTCCATGATGTCGTCTAAGGATGGTGGACATTGGAGCTTGGTTTCCAAGAAGGTTATGCTAAAGCAGAAATTTGTAACCCAGACTTCTATCACCGAATCTTTGTTTGATTTGTGCAAGATGTCCATGAAAAAAATGGATGTTGTGGAGATTCAGAATCAAATCAAAGAGTTGGAATGCGGAGTTGCAGCTGTAGAGAATGAACTTGATTACTTGTTTCAAGGACTAGTCCGTAATAAAGTGGCTCTTCTCAACATTGTTAACTTGTAGATCCTACTCCATGTTATATACTTATAAAAATTCATAACAGAGATTTTTCAACTCCAAATTTAATCGAAAAAAAGATTACTGCCAATATTTTTGTCATATTTTGTTTGTGAATTTGTTTGATTAATTATCTTCTCCTATGCATTCTATTATGATAGAGCTACCAATGATCTTCACTACTTGCTTGACCAATAACATCTAGGACTTATCAAATTGTGTTAGATATAACATATTTCAGAGCTGAACATATAACCATCACCATGAATTCAGTCAAATTAATAAACAGTCAGTACCTGACGCCACGTATCCATGAATTCAGTAACCACAGCGACTTCATAATGTACTTCTATCACTGAATCATAAAACACTCAACCTTGAAACTGTTTACTGGTTCGATGCCCTAAAATTCTAGCTAACATTTTATTTGTAGATGATCTGGGATGACAAACTTAATGTCGCAAGTAGAAACAGCTCTCTAGTCAAATTAATTCGAAACAGGTAAGGATGAGTAAATTTGTAAGGATTTTGATAAGAATACTTCCTGATGAGATACTTGTGTGTGGTCTGATCCAAAATTTAAGGTTTTTACACTAATGAAAATATGGTTACAACATACTGTTAAGATCATGGTGGTCCGTTTGCAGCGGAAGCAATGAGAAAATCACAACAAAACCTAGACTACGCAATTCAACAAACAACTACCAGCAAGTAAACAATCAAATCCAAGAAGATTAAGCACAACATACGAATTTAATGTGGAAACCCTTGCGGGAAACCATAGCGGCAACGAGTCGAAGCTTCACTATGGAGGATGGTTGAAGTACAAGGAAAATGGAACTGAAGAAGAATAACTCGGAAAGGGGTTGGATGGTGAAATCCCCAACAACAAGATTATCCTCAAATCTTAAAACTTTTAAGCTAGATGGTGGTTAAACCTTCCTCTCCAAATGGTGTCCATCTTTCTCTCAATAACGACTCACATTGGTTCTAAAGACAATAAGAGTGTTTATAGGAGAGGTTTGAGGAAATACTCTCTGAGAAAGAATCCCCAAAAATACCCTCAATTAAAGTCTGCTCCGACACAGAAACAGTCGACTGGTCTTCTTAGTTTAGGAAGTTGGAAGTGCAGTTTGATCAACTTCTGTTCAACTGGTATAAGTCACCGGTCGTACGTTTCAAATCACTGAAAACAATAACTTTTAACTGAGTTGAGTGGTTGACCGGTGGCCAACTGGTTGACCGTTCCTGACGCTGCAACCCTCTATTCACCACCAATGTCCGACCGTTTCAGACTTTTTTCGAGGAACCTTTTCTAACACATACTTACTCACGTGTAGTCTAACCCAAAATTTAAGGTTTTTACAGTCCAGAAAATATTGTTTCTGAAGTTCACTTCCAATGAGTTTGACTTTTTTTACTAGTCGTTGTTTGAACTGCCTGCATTTTATATCATTATGAAATAGCAAGCTGTCAATTGCCTTCACACCAAATGGTCAACTGGAAACAGTTTGTCCGATTAGTAAGGGTAAGGCTGGGTACATCTGACCTCCCCACTCCTTCCAGATCAGAATCTCTTTTGAGGTCCTAGGAGAATGTTGATGAGTCATAAGAACATAGTTTCTTATCAAGAATGTCTCTTTTTATAGTAATATAATTAGTGCGAGATAGTCTAAATTCTCAGACACTGTATTTTTTTTGACATTCTTGAAACAATTTTATGATATAATAAATACACGGTAGATCCTCATAATAATATGATATTATGATATTATTATGCAGTAATGTAAGTTATGGACGGTTCATCGCAATTATAAGTCGTCTTCTACAAGGTTTTTTTTTTTGGGGGGGGGGGGGGGATTTTCATTTTGGTTTCTAAAAATTATTGCTGCGAATAAGATTCAAGAGAATGGAAATACACAACAATTAAACATTGATGTTAGGTTGATTTTCGAAAGTGACAAAAATATGTATAAAGGTGGGATCATTTTTTTTGTATTTGGAGTTTAAATCTCTAGTAAAATTTCTACAAGAAGTATTTCATGTACATGGGTATAGAAATTATCGTTTCTACACGTTCACAATATTGAGAAGTGCAACTCTGTTGTGGATCAATGCATGGAACAAGGATTCCAACCCACTTTCAGTGGCAGCAGCGTTGCACTCCAAATCTTTGATTTGCTTCTGAGCTTCCACGGCATCAGCGTCTTGGGTGGACATCTTTTTGCACAAGTTGACAAATGATGCAACCATGGAAGCTTGGGAGACATTCTTGTTTTTAAGGTTCACTGCTTTGGAAACCAAACTCCAACATCCATCATTCTTGGATGATGAGATCATCCCTAACATCGAGTGAAAGACTCTGATGGAGTGATGGTGATCTCCCTCACTTCCTTGAATGCTTTTACTACCAAGCAAAGATCTTCATCGTTGACCATCTCAGGGTGAGCCACACTTTTTCTCATTCGTCTGCTTCAACTCTTTGGAACTCTTTGTGATCTCCTTGGTTGCCTTCTTGCAAGAAGAAGTGTAACCTTGGAGTTTGGTCTTGTCACCAACTCTTTTGTTTCTAAGAGTAGATTCAACCTCTTGTGCTTGTTCCTTCACAAGAGTGAGGGAATCTCTTGCGAGGTTGCACATGTCAAGCAGCCTCACAGAGAGATCCAACTCCTCTGACAACCATTTCTCGTTCTTGCAACAAGCAATCGCTCTCTGGTTGCAAGGCATGCTAAGGAGATTCCCGATGCAGGAATGCAACTCAACCAGACCTTTCAATCCTACGCACAACATCTCAGATCCCTGAGAAGTTGATGCCTCAACTGAGGATGCCCAACTTTTCATGTTTTGGAGCTCATCCTCGAACTGGACGGCAAGAGGATGAGATCCAGTTGGAAGACTGTTGGATCTGATGTGATGCAGGGCCATGTCTTAGATCTTTGTGGGTTTTTAGAAGAAAGAGAAGAAATGAACAACTCTGAGATATGTTTGTTTGAGGTCCAATGTAACCTATGTATTTATAGCCTATGTGGTTTTTGAAATTCAAAAGGACAATGGGAATCCTGACCATCTCTGCAAAACGTGATGCCAATATGGAAGTTATTTGTTAATGCCTTCTTGTTGGTTGAAGAATCAATTGAGGCAGCAAATTGTCTGGGGATGGAAGCACAACTTGTTCAAATTTATGTTGATGTCCACAACTTGCACATGGATATGATGTGTATATATTCATATTTAACATGGTGAATGGGGAACACATAAGAGACAAGAAGAATCCTTTGGACCCTGGCCATCGGTGGCTCAATGTGATTTTGGTATGGTGTGATCTAACAATTTATTTTGTAAATAGACGTGATTAAGATCTAAAATGAGACATGGAGCAAGAAATGTCACACGTGATTACAATTTTTAAAGTTCCCCCACATTCACGATGAGCTTGTATTCATGGCGTTTGTTGTAACTAAACGTTGTTTAATTACGTATGCAAGATATGCCAGCTCAAATGTCAACTACCATGGCTTATTGTCTAACAAATCAAATGTTTATTTTAAATTGAATCTACTTATCTGTCATGTTCATTCTTGATTCCTAGACGTGGAACAAGATTCTCCCACATCACATTGTGATTTAGTGTGCTCATCACTTATTAAGAACTCATCATAAAGCACGTGCACTGGGACAATTTCAAGATTAAAAATGCCTTTGTGTTCTATTTCGTCCTTCCTTTCTGAAATGAAAATAAATATCACTGGGACACGCATGCATGGGTAAGATTCAACAGAAGTGTTTGGTATAAATATAACTCATCTACACAGCAAATCCAATTTGACATATTCAATCAGAAATCAACAATAACTCCCAACAACATCAGTTAGTCTTCAATTCAACAGTCTTCCAATCGGATGGATTTCACTTCACTCTCTTGCTTTTCAATTCAAGGATGGGCTCAGAAACATGGAGACATGGCCATCCTTACCAGAAGCATTCAACCTCTCAAGGATCTGAGATCTGACATATCGGGTAAAGTTGGACTCAGAATGCCCAACACCCAAACATTATTGCTCAATGAAAGAACAAGAGATGATCGGAAAAGTAGGTGAAAGGATCTGTGAGATTGTTGGACCTGTGCAGCTCCAGTAGAGATTGCTTCTCACTTGTTAAGGAACACACAGACATCCAGTTGAATCACAGAACTAACAGAGCAGGAGATAGTATTCTTTAGTAAACTGTAGGAGTAGACTTCATACAAGATGACAATCAAAGAGGTCACCGAGTGCTTGAAAGAGTTGAAGCTAATTTAAGAGACTGCCATGAGAATGATGAGATGCACAATGATGAAGATCTTTGTATGGTAGTAAGAGCGCTCATTGAAGCGAGGGAAATGAACGTCATAGTTCAGTTGAAGAGAGAAGCCACAGAAGTGGGTAATGGAGCTTGCTTTGCAAATTAATGACCCCCAAAACACATTTTTTACCCAAATATCTATCAGTGTTGGGTTTTTTAATTTGTAAAAGGATCTTGACGTTGAGGAGTCACAAAACCAATTGGAGGACTAGGGAGACGGGGTTGGCACCTTAGGGAGTGAATTCAAGTCCTTATTCAACGATTAATCAGTAACATAGAGGATATTTTCTCATTATTGTCAATATGTAGAAATTACAAAGTATAAAACTCCCGTAGACCCAATAATTTTGTATTTTTGTTGAAATTGATATAGAAGATTTTCTACTCAGATAAAAATAATTATCCTTAGTTACACAATTTTTGCTTATTTCTTCACTGGAACTACTGTAATTACTTTTTAAATTGAGAATTTTTTCGAATACCATATTTAAAAATTTTGAATTTTGAAAGTGTGTTTCCACATCATATTAATATCAATAAATCTTTAGTTTTTTTTCTTCTTAAACACAAAAATGGTGAACTAAATGAATTCCCTATGAATACATCTGTGTTGTGTCCTGCCAACCGGATGCATAAATCTCATGATAAGCTTAAAAAACTCTGAACAATTAACCACCTCTGAACACTACAGCAAAGAAGTTTTAGGGCTAGCTATTAGTTTGGTAGGTGGAAGTTGAACACGATCTTTGGAAGTTGTTTGTTTTCTTTTTAAATATATATAACTGTGATGTCTGGTTCCTAGTCTTGTATAAGCTAGATCATTGTAGCATTTTATAAAAGTAACAACAATATTACCAATATCGGTTGATTTCTTACACTTTTATTAGATTGATAAAAACGGATAACAGAAACATATCTTCAGGAGTAAAGTCAAGTCATACCATTGTATTGTACAACATTTTGTAAAAGAGATGCAACGACCATTGTTATTGTATACTCAATCACAAGCCATGAAAAGTACCTACACTTTAGGTGAAAACTTGTTCTGGATGCGTTGTAACATATAAAGTACCTCTTGTTATTTGACATCTCAATGTCAATGAAATTGAGCATTAATCACGTATGGTGCTGCACTTTTTTATAGTGTTTTTCTTTTTCTTCTTGCTACAACTTGCTGGCTTGGATTGGCAACCAGAGGAAAGAATAATATTGATATGTAACACCAGCATTGGCATCACATGGGACCATGAAGGAGCTCAAGTTTTGTAGATTCTACTTGTCTCTAAAATGTTCCTCATGATTATCTAGCTGTTATATATAGGTCATCTCTATGCACCAAAGATCAAACCAACAATTCCATCTTTCTCATCTTCATTTGCCCTTCCAATCCCCAAACGATCTAAGAACATGGCAAGCCACCAAGAACAATCCCACCATGTTCGATCTAGCAGTCTTCAAGTTGGATCTCACCCAATTGCTCTTCAATTCAAGGATGAACTTGAAAACATGAAGAGATGGGCATCATCAGCAGAAGCATCAACCTCTCAGGGATCTGAGATGTTGTGCACTGGCCTAGAAGGTTTGGTCAAGTTGAATTCTAACCTTGATGATCTCCTCAAGATGCCTTGCAACCAAAGAGCCATTGCTCGAAGCAAGAACGAGAAATGGTTGGTAGAGGAGTTAGATGGATCTGTGAGGTTGCTCGACATGTGCAGCTCAACAAGGGATTCTCTTTCTCTTATGAAGGAGCAAGCCCAAGATCTTCAATCCACTGTCAGAACGAGAAGGGTAGGGGACAAAATCTCCCAGAGCAAAATCCAATTCTACACTGCTTCTTGCAAGAAGACAACCAAAGAGGTTTCCAAATGTTTGAAAGAGTTGAAGCAAATGAATGAGAGATGTGTGGTCTACCCTGAGATGGTTAACGATGAAAATCTTTACTCGGTAGTAAGAGCATTGAAGGAAGTGAGGGAAGTCACTATTGCAGTCTACCGTTCCATGTTCTCCATGATATCATCTAAAGATGGCGGATGTTGGAGCTTGGTTTCCAAGAAGGTGATGCTTAAGAACAAGGTTGCAACCCACACTTCTATTAGTGGACATTTCTTCGATTTGTGCAAGAAGATGTCCTCAAAATACATGGACGTTGTGGAGATTCAAAAGCAGATCAAAGAGTTGGAATTCGGAAGTGCAGCCATGGAGAATGGACTTGATTCTCTGTTTCAAGGACTAGTCCGTAGCAGAGTGGCTCTTCTCAACATCGTTAACTTGTAGATCATACTCCATGTTAATACTTGTAAAAATTGATAATGGAGATTTTTCAACTCCAAATCTAATAGAGGAAAACAAAGATCTCTACCAATACATGTCCCTTGTTTTTTTGTGAATTCGTTTGCTTAATTATCTTCTCCTACGTATCCTACGATAGAGCTACCAATTATCTTCAATGGTTCTTTGCCAATAACTGCTAGAACTTGTCAAATTGTGATATATATATATATATATATATATATATATATATATATATATATATATATATATAAACCCTAAACCCTAAAAAAAATTCAGAGATGATCATATAACCCTCGGCACATTAGTGTTCAAACATTCAGTCCCACATATCCATGAATTTAGTAACCCACAACGCCCACATAGTGGACTATTGCCACCTAATCATAAAACACCAAATTAAGCAACAATGCAATTGCAAACTATGCCTTGAACACCAAAACACAAAATTAAACAAGACAACTAAAACAAAACAACTGGAAACATGAGACGGAACAAAATCAAGCCCAAATATATATAACCATAATCAAACCTTTTAT
The DNA here is from genome assembly GCA_963682175.1 of Triglochin maritima. NCBI lineage: Eukaryota > Viridiplantae > Streptophyta > Magnoliopsida > Alismatales > Juncaginaceae > Triglochin > Triglochin maritima. The sequence continues at coordinate 48,547,704 of OY821772.1, forward strand.
GAATTGAATCTCGCATTGCAAAGCTTCTTAAGGTCGCAAATGGATCAACGGCCCACATCCGACCTTTGCGATTCCTTTCCAGAAGAACGGCTACGTGGACGCATCATCTGGAGCAAGAAAATCCATGAGAGTATGAGATTGTAGTACGTCGGGCGGGAGAGGTTAGATTAGGGTTGGAAGGGGTATCTTAATTTACTACGTACCTTCGAGCGTGAGGCCTTGAAAAAGAAGGATTGGAGAAGAGATCACGTTTTGAATTTAAGGGAAGGGATTTGAAAAGGGTTTTCGGTTTTCCATCTCTCGGGTTGACATCGGTAATTAAATACCTTATGCTATTATGATTTTTTTCCAAATTGTATTAATTTTACTATATTTGATAAACACACAGATAACATGGGTTTATATCATCCATATTTTAAAAGTAATTACTTTGTACACATAAGTATGTGTCATATGTAAAAAGTAATATCAGCAAAATTTGAGAAAAAGTCATAACAAATCTCATCTTTAATTAAATAGCTTGAGTTTAGGGTTAGTACATACAACTAGTGTCTAACTCGTTTACAAATATCTATATAATAATGTATATGTATTTATAATATTACATATAATTACTAAATTAGTAAGATTTTTTCCAGTTGTCATTTTCTTATGTTAGAATTTTTTAATAAGCCATGAACAATGATTGCATAACCAATTTTGGTACTTTTCATAATCTCTTCCGAATTTAATTGTAATTGTTGTTTAGTTTTGGTCATGAATAACATTTATGTGGGTAATTATAATCCATACATAAACATGACCAATTTAATAAACAGGATAGATGTGTTGGATTGTGTTGACACGATTTTAAATGGGTCGGGTTTGGGTTCTCCTTTTCAACATGAATAATAAACGGGTTGGTCTGGGTTTGTGTAAATCAAGTTGGATTGTAAATATGTTTGACATGAACACGACGCGATAACTTGTATTATCACCATAAGCTAACTAATTGGAAGAGAGTTAAGAATAAAGATCAAATTTCAGCATGCAAATGTGCATGCCTTGGATTTAAAATTGGGTTGGGTAGGAAGTATAATAAAATATAAAAGTTGAAACGTTGATTTACTACTACAAATAAAATTTGTTAATTTCTAAACTAATATAGTTAAGATATAATTTTATCCAATTTAAGAGATTTAAAACTTTATGTGAATCCGTTTATAAAATATGTGTTCCATATCTGTATCCATTTTAAGGATATAGATACGCATTTTTATTTACAATGCGATCCATATCTGTATTCTTATCAGCAATCAAATATGAATATGGATATAGTAATTCTCTTATATAATGCGTTTCAAATCCGCTTACACCCCTAGCACCCACCCTAAAATAAGTCGATTAACCATGGTTTACTCAATTACTCTACGTCCTCAATGAGTTAGTTAACTATTCTACAATAACATACTAATTTTTACTTTGCAATAGTACTCTTATCAATTAATGCCTTTTTAAATTGTAATTGCACCATACTATTGAACTTACATCGCTAATATTCTGTTTTTTCTTGATAATTTTCCATTACTAATATAAAATATGGCACGATTAACTGATATTACTAAACATTCAAATTTGTACAAGAGTTTTGAGAATGGAAATTTTTTTTTCTACAATAAATATCATTTTTACATTCTCACTATTATATTGAAAAACACAGATTTTTTCGGTATAAACCTTCAGTTTTTAAAAATTGCACTATTTCTCTACTTTTTTAGGCGCCTGATGACACAAATTGATATTATACGACGAAAATGTTACTCATGTGTCCGAAGAGAGATTTTTTGATATTTCATTTTTTAGGAAAAAACCTAAGGCTATATAGCACATGAATTTCGGTAAAAACCCTCAGTTTTTAAAAATAACACTATTTCTTTGTTTTTTGAGGCATCTAATGACACGAATGGATATTATACGACGAAAATGTTAAACTCATGCGTCCGAAGAGAGATTTTTTGATATTTCATTTTTAGTAAAAAACACAAAGGATATAGAACACGAATTTCGGTAACAACCCTCAGTTTTTAAAAATTACACTATTTCTCTATTTTTTTAGGCGCCTGATGACACGAATTGATATTATATGACGAAAATGTTAAACTCCTGCGTCCGAAGAGAGATTTTTTGATATTTCGTTTTTTAGGAAAAAAACCAAAAACTATAGCACACAAATAATTTTAAAAAACCCTTAGTTTTCCAAAATGACACTATTTCTTTATTTTTTGAGGCATCTGATGACACGAATGTATATTATACGACGAAAATGTTAAACTCATGCATCCGAAGTGAGATTTTTTGATATTTCTTTTTTTAGTAGAAAACCCAAAGGGTATAGCACACGAATTTCGGTAAAAACCCTCAGTTTTTTAAAATGACACTATTTCTTTGTTTTTTGAGGCGTCTGATGACACGAATGCATATTATATGACGAAAATGTTAAACACATGCGTCCGAAGAGAAAATTTCTGATATTTTTTTATAGTAAAAAACCCAAAGACTATAGCACACGAATTTCCGAAAAAACCCTCAGTTTTTAGAAATGGTACTATTTCTTTGTTTTTTGATGCGACTGATGACACGAATTGATATTATACGACGAAATTGTTAAACTCAAAAGTCCGAACGGATATTTTTTGATATTTCTTTAGTAAAAAACCCAAAGTGTATATAGCACAAGAATTTCGGTAAAAACCAGCAGTTTTTAAAAATATCACCATTTCTTTGTTTTTTTCGGCGTGTGATGACTATAAAGAAAATGTATATTATACGACGAAAATTTAAACTCAAAAGTCCGAAGAAAGATTTGTTGATATTTCATTTTTTAAGTAAAAAACCCAAAGCCTATAGCACACGAATTTCGGTAAAAACTCTCAGTTTTTTAAAAATGTCACTATTTCTTTGTCTTTTGATGCGTCTGATGACACGAATTGATATTATACGACGAAAATGTTAAACTCAAAAGTCCGAAGAGATATTTTTTGATATTTTCTTTTTTAGTAAAAAAATCAAAGGCTCTATACACGAATTTCGGTAAAAACCCTCAGTTTTTAAAAATATCACTATTTCTTTGTTTTTTAGGCGTGTGATGACACGAATGTATATTATATGACGAAAGTGTTAAACACATGCGTCCGAAGAGAAATGTTTTGATATTTCCTTTTTTACTAAAAAAACGCAAATGCTAGCACACGAATTTCGGTAAAAACCCTCAGTTTTTAAAAATGGCACTGTTTCTTTGTTTTTTCAGGCGTCTGATGACAAGAATTGATATTATATGACGAAAATGTTAAACACATGCGTCCGAAGAGAGATTTTTTGATATTTCCTTTTTAGTAAAAAACCCAAAGGCTATCACACGAATTTCGGTAAAAACACTCAGTTTTTAAAAATGACACTATTTCTTTGTTTTTTGAGGCGTCTGATGACACGAATTGATATTATACGACGAAAATGTTAAACTCAAAAGTCCGAAAAGATGTTTTGATATTTCCTTTTTTAGTAAAAAATCAAAGGCTATAGCACACGAATTTCGGTAAAAACCCTCAGTTTTTAAAATGAAACTATTCCTTTGTTTTTTGAGGCGTCTGATGACACGAATTGATATTATACGACGAAAATTTTAAACGCATGTGTCCGAAGAGAGATTTTTTGATATTTCCTTTTTAGTAAAAAACCCAAAGGCTATAGCACACGAATTTCGGTAAAAACCCTCAGTTTTTAAAAATAGCACTATTTCTTTGTTTTTTGAGGCGTCTGATGACACGAATTAATATTATACGACGAAAATGTTAAACTCAAAAGTCTGAAGAGATATTTTTTTGATATTTTCTTTTGTAGTAAAAAAACCAAAGCCTAGCACACGAATTTCGGTAAAAACCCTTAGTTTTTTTAAAATGGAACTATTTTTTTGTTTTTTTGAGGCGTCTGATGACACGAATGGATATTATACGACGAAAATGCTAAACACATGCGTCCGAAGAGACATTTTTTGATATTTCTTTTTTTAGTAAAAAACCCAAAGGCTATATAACACGAATTTCGGTAAAAACCCTCAGTTTTTAAAAATGACACTATTCCTTTGTATTTTGAGGCGTCTGATGACACGAATTGATATTATACGACAAAAATGTTAAACGCATGTGTCCGAAGAGAGATTTTTTGATATTTCATTTTTTAGTACAAAAAACCAAAGGCTATAACACACGAATTTCCGTAAAAAACCTCAGTTTTTAAAAATGACACTATTCCTTTGTTTTTTGAGGCGTCTGATGACACGAATTGATATTATACGACGAAAATGTTAAACTCAAAAGTCCGAAGAGAGATTTTTTGATATTTCTTTTTTTAGTAAAAAACCAAAGGCTTATAACACACGAATTTCGGTAAAAATCCTCAGTTTTTAAAAATGGCACTATTTCTTTGTTTTTTCAGGCGTCTGATGACACGAATTGATATTATATGACGAAAATGTTAAACACATGCGTCCGAAGAGAGATTTTTTGATATTTCCTTTTTAGTAAAAAAACCAAAGGCTATATCACACGAATTTCGGTAAAAACCCTCAGTTTTTAAAAATGACTTTTTTTTCCAGGCATCTGATGACACGAATTGATATTATATGACGAAAGTGTTAAACACATGCGTCCGAAAAGAGATTTTTTGATATTTCCTTTTTTACTAAAAAAACCCAAATGCTAGCACACGAATTTCGGTAAAAACCCTCAGTTTTTAAAAATGGCACTATTTCTTTTTGTTAAACACATGTGTCCGGGCACTATTTCTTTGTGTTAAACACATGGTAAAAACCCTCAGTTTTTAAAAATGACACTATCTCTTCGGGCGTCTCATGACAAGAATTGATATCATATGACGAAAATGTTAAACACATGTGTCCGAAGAGAGATTTTTTGATATTTCTTTTTTTAGTAAAACACCCAAAGGCTATAGCACACGAATTTCGGTAAAAACTCTCAGTTTTTAAAAATGACACTATTTCTTTGTTTTTTGAGGCGTCTGGTGACGCGAATTGTTATTATACGACGAAAATGTTAAACTAAAAATTCCGAAGAGATATTTTTTGATATTTTCTTTTGTAGTAAAAAAACCAAAGCCTAGCACACGAATTTCAGTACAAACCCTCAGTTTTTAAAACCGGCACTATTTCTTGGTTTTTTCAGGCGTCTGATGACACGATTGGATATTATATGACAAAAATGTTAAACACATGCGTCCGAAGAGAGATGTTTTGATATTTCCTTTTTTAGTAAAAAATCAAACGCTATAACACACGAATTTTGGTAAAAACCCTCAGTTTTTAAAAATGACACTATTTCCTTGTTTTTTCAGACGTCTGATGACACTAATTGATATTATATGACGAAAATGTTAAACACGTGCGTCAGAAGAGAGATTTTTTGATATTTCCTTTTTAGTAAAAAAAACCAAAGGATATATAGCACACGAATTTCGGTAAAATCCTCATTTTTTAAAAAATACACTATTCCTTTGATTTTTGAGGCGTCTGATGACACGAATTGATATTATACGACGAAAATGATAAACTCAAAAGTCCGAAGAGAGATTTTTTGATATTTCATTTTAAGTAAAAACCAAAGGCTATAGCACACGAATTTCGGTAAAACCCCTCAAATTTTAAAAATGACACTATTTCTTTGTTTTTTCAGGCGTCTGATGGCACGAATTGATATTATATGACGAAAATGTTAAAAACATGTGTCCGAAGAGAGATTTTTTTGATATTTCCTTTTTTAGTAAAAAAACCAAAGGCTATATAGCACACGAATTTCGGTAAAAACCCTCAGTTTTTAAAAATGACACTATTCCTTTGTTTTTTGAGGCGTCTGATGACACGAATTGATATTATACGACGAAAATTTTAAACGCATGCGTCCGAAGAGAGATTTTTTGATATTTCCTTTTTTTGTAAAAAACCCAAAGGCTATAGCACACGAATTTCGGTAAAACCCCTCAGTTTTTAAAAATAGCACTATTTCTTTGTTTTTTGAGGCGTCTGATGACACGAATTGATATTATACGACGAAAATGTTAAACTCAAAGGTCCGAAGAGATATTTTTTTGATATTTTCTTTTGTAGTAAAAAAACCAAAGCCTAGCACAAGAATTTCGGTAAAAACCCTCAGTTTTTTAAAATGGAACTATTTTTTTTTTTGTTTTTTGAGGCGTCTGATGACACGAATGGATATTATACGACGAAAATGTTAAACTCATGCGTCCGAAGAGACATTTTTTGAAATTTCTTTTTTAGTAAAAAATCCAAAGGCTATATAACACACGAATTTCGGTAAAAACCCTCAATTTTTAAAAATGACACTATTTCTTTGTTTTTTCAGGCGTTTGATGACACAAATTGATATTATATGACGAAAATGTTAAGTACATGTGTCCGAATAAAGATTTTTTGATATTTCTTTTTTAGTAAAAAACCAAAGGCTATAACACACGAATTTCGGTAAAAACCCTCAGTTTTTTAAAATATCACTATTTATTTGTTTTTTTAGGCGTGTGATGACACGAATCTATATTATACGACGAAAATGTTAAACGCATGCGTCCGAAGAGAGATTTTTTGATATTTCCTGTTTTAGTAAAAAAAACCAAAGGCCACATGCGTCCGACGAGAGATTTTTTGATATTTCCTTTTTAGTAAAAACCCAAAGGCTATAACACACGAATTTCGGTAAAAACCCCCAGTTTTTAAAAATAGCACTATTTCTTTTTTTTTTCAGGCGTCTGATGACACGAATTGATATTATACGACGAAAATGTTAAACTCAAAAGTTCGAAGAGATATTTGTGGATATTTTCTTTTTTAGTAAAAAAACCAAATCCTAGCACACGATTTTCGGTAAAAACCCTCAGTTTTTTTTAAAATGGCACTATTTCTTTATTTTTTGGAGGCGTCTGATGACACGATTGGATATTATACGACGAAAATGTTAAACACATGCGTTCGAAGAGAGATTTTTTGATATTTCATTTTTAGTAAAAAACCCCAAAGGTTATAACACGCGAATTTCGGTAAAAACCCTCAGTTTTTAAAAAATGACTTTTTTTCCAGGCATCTGATGACACGAATTGATATTATATGACGAAAGTGTTAAACACATGCGTCCGAAGAGAGATTTTTTGATACTTCCTTTTTTACTAAAAAAACCCAAATGCTAGAACACGAATTTCGGTAAAAACCCTCAGTTTTTAAAAATGGCACTATTTCTTTGTTTTTTCAGGCGTCTCATGACAAGAATTGATATTATACGACGAAAATGTTAAACTCAAAAGTCCGAAGAGAGATTTTTTTGATATTTTCTTTTGTAGTAAAAAAACCAAAGCCTAGCACACGAATTTCGGTAAAAACCCTCAGTTTTTAAAAATGGCACTATTTCTTTGTTTTTTGAGGCGTCTGATGACACGAATTGATATTATACGACGAAAATGTTAAACTCAAAAGTCCGAAGAGAGATTTTTTGATATTTCTTTTTTTAGTAAAAAACCAAAGGCTTATAACACACGAATTTCGGTAAAAATCCTCAGTTTTTAAAAATGGCACTATTTCTTTGTTTTTTCAGGCGTCTGATGACACGAATTGATATTATATGACGAAAATGTTAAACACATGCGTCCGAAGAGAGATTTTTTGATATTTCCTTTTTAGTAAAAAAACCAAAGGCTATATCACACGAATTTCGGTAAAAACCCTCAGTTTTTAAAAATGACTTTTTTTTCCAGGCATCTGATGACACGAATTGATATTATATGACGAAAGTGTTAAACACATGCGTCCGAAAAGAGATTTTTTGATATTTCCTTTTTTACTAAAAAAACCCAAATGCTAGCACACGAATTTCGGTAAAAACCCTCAGTTTTTAAAAATGGCACTATTTCTTTTTGTTAAACACATGTGTCCGGGCACTATTTCTTTGTGTTAAACACATGGTAAAAACCCTCAGTTTTTAAAAATGACACTATCTCTTCGGGCGTCTCATGACAAGAATTGATATCATATGACGAAAATGTTAAACACATGTGTCCGAAGAGAGATTTTTTGATATTTCTTTTTTTAGTAAAACACCCAAAGGCTATAGCACACGAATTTCGGTAAAAACTCTCAGTTTTTAAAAATGACACTATTTCTTTGTTTTTTGAGGCGTCTGGTGACGCGAATTGATATTATACGACGAAAATGTTAAACTAAAAATTCCGAAGAGATATTTTTTGATATTTTCTTTTGTAGTAAAAAAACCAAAGCCTAGCACACGAATTTCAGTACAAACCCTCAGTTTTTAAAACCGGCACTATTTCTTTGTTTTTTCAGGCGTCTGATGACACGATTGGATATTATATGACAAAAATGTTAAACACATGCGTCCGAAGAGAGATGTTTTGATATTTCCTTTTTTAGTAAAAAATCAAACGCTATAACACACGAATTTTGGTAAAAACCCTCAGTTTTTAAAAATGACACTATTTCCTTGTTTTTTCAGACGTCTGATGACACTAATTGATATTATATGACGAAAATGTTAAACACGTGCGTCAGAAGAGAGATTTTTTGATATTTCCTTTTTAGTAAAAAAACCAAAGGATATATAGCACACGAATTTCGGTAAAATCCTCATTTTTAAAAAAATACACTATTCCTTTGATTTTTGAGGCGTCTGATGACACGAATTGATATTATACGACGAAAATGATAAACTCAAAAGTCCGAAGAGAGATTTTTTGATATTTCATTTTAAGTAAAAACCAAAGGCTATAGCACACGAATTTCGGTAAAACCCCTCAGTTTTTAAAAATGACACTATTTCTTTGTTTTTTCAGGCGTCTGATGGCACGAATTGATATTATATGACGAAAATGTTAAAAACATGCGTCCGAAGAGAGATTTTTTTGATATTTCCTTTTTTAGTAAAAAAACCAAAGGCTATATAGCACACGAATTTCGGTAAAAACCCTCAGTTTTTAAAAATGACACTATTCCTTTGTTTTTTGAGGCGTCTGATGACACGAATTGATATTATACGACGAAAATTTTAAACGCATGCGTCCGAAGAGAGATTTTTTGATATTTCCTTTTTTTGTAAAAAACCCAAAGGCTATAGCACACGAATTTCGGTAAAACCCCTCAGTTTTTAAAAATAGCACTATTTCTTTGTTTTTTGAGGCGTCTGATGACACGAATTGATATTATACGACGAAAATGTTAAACTCAAAGGTCCGAAGAGATATTTTTTTGATATTTTCTTTTGTAGTAAAAAAACCAAAGCCTAGCACAAGAATTTCGGTAAAAACCCTCAGTTTTTTAAAATGGAACTATTTTTTTTTTGTTTTTTGAGGCGTCTGATGACACGAATGGATATTATACGACGAAAATGTTAAACTCATGCGTCCGAAGAGACATTTTTTGAAATTTCTTTTTTAGTAAAAAATCCAAAGACTATATAACACACGAATTTCGGTAAAAACCCTCAATTTTTAAAAATGGCACTATTTCTTTGTTTTTTCAGGCGTTTGATGACACAAATTGATATTATATGACGAAAATGTTAAGCACATGTGTCCGAATAAAGATTTTTTGATATTTCTTTTTTAGTAAAAAACCAAAGGCTATAACACACGAATTTCGGTAAAAACCCTCAGTTTTTTAAAATATCACTATTTATTTGTTTTTTTAGGCGTGTGATGACACGAATCTATATTATACGACGAAAATGTTAAACGCATGCGTCCGAAGAGAGATTTTTTGATATTTCCTGTTTTAGTAAAAAAAACCAAAGGCCACATGCGTCCGACGAGAGATTTTTTGATATTTCCTTTTTAGTAAAAACCCAAAGGCTATAACACACGAATTGATATTATACGACGAAAATGTTAAACTCAAAAGTTCGAAGAGATATTTGTGGATATTTTCTTTTTTAGTAAAAAAACCAAATCCTAGCACACGAATTTCGGTAAAAACCCTCAGTTTTTTAAAATGGCACTATTTCTTTATTTTTTGGAGGCGTCTGATGACACGATTGGATATTATACGACGAAAATGTTAAACACATGCGTTCGAAGAGAGATTTTTTGATATTTCATTTTTAGTAAAAAAACCCAAAGGTTATAACACGTGAATTTCGGTAAAAACCCTCAGTTTTTAAAAAATGACTTTTTTTCCAGGCATCTGATGACACGAATTGATATTATATGACGAAAGTGTTAAACACATGCGTCCGAAGAGAGATTTTTTGATACTTCCTTTTTTACTAAAAAAACCCAAATGCTAGAACACGAATTTCGGTAAAAACCCTCAGTTTTTAAAAATGGCACTATTTCTTTGTTTTTTCAGGCGTCTCATGACAAGAATTGATATTATACGACGAAAATGTTAAACTCAAAAGTCCGAAGAGAGATTTTTTTGATATTTTCTTTTGTAGTAAAAAAACCAAAGCCTAGCACACGAATTTCGGTAAAAACCCTCAGTTTTTAAAAATGACACTATTTCTTTGTTTTTTGAGGCGTCTGATGACACGAATTGATATTATACGACGAAAATGTTAAACTCAAAAGTCCGAAGAGAGATTTTTTGATATTTCTTTTTTTACTAAAATACCCAAAGGCTATAGCACACGAATTTCGATAAAAACCCTCAGTTTTTAAAAATGACACTATTCCTTTGTTTTTTGAGGCGTCTGATGACACGAATTGATATTATACGACAAAAATGTTAAACGCATGCGTCCGAAGAGAGATTTTTTGATATTTCATTTTTTAGTAGAAAAAACCAAACGCTATAACACACGAATTTCGGTAAAAAACCTCAGTTTTTAAAAATGACACTATTCCTTTGTTTTTTGAGGCGTCTGATTACACGAATTGATATTATACGACGAAAATGTTAAACTCAAAAGTCCGAAGAGAGATTTTTTGATATTTCTTTTTTTAGTAAAAAACCAAAGGCTATAACACACGAATTTCGGTAAAAATCCTCAGTTTTTAAAAATGTCACTATTTCTTTATTTTTTCAGGCGTCTGATGACACGAATTGATATTATATGACGAAAATGTTAAACACATGCGTCCGAAGAGAGATTTTTTGATATTTCCTTTTTTAGTAAAAAAACCAAAGGCTATATCACAGGAATTTCGGTAAAAACCCTCGGTTTTTAAAAATGACTTTTTTTTCCAGGCATCTGATGAAACGAATTGATATTATATGACGAAAGTGTTAAACACATGCGTCCGAAGAGAGATTTTTTGATATTTCCCTTTTTACTAAAAAAACCCAAATGCTAGCACACGAATTTCGGTAAAAACCCTCAGTTTTTAAAAATGGCACTATTTCTTTGTTTTTTCAGGCTTCTCATGACAAGAATTGATATCATAGGACAAAAATGTTAAACACATGCGTCCGAAGAGAGATTTTTTGATATTTCATTTTTTAGTAAAATACCCAAAGGCTATATAGCACACGAATTTCGATAAAAACCCTCAGTTTTTAAAAATGACACTATTCCTTTGTTTTTTGAGGCGACTGATGACACGAATTGATATTATACGACAAAAATGTTAAACGCATGCGTCCGAAGAGAGATTTTTTGATATTTCATTTTTTAGTAGAAAAAACCAAACGCTATAACACACGAATTTCGGTAAAAACCTCAGTTTTTAAAAATGACACTATTCCTTTGTTTTTTGAGGCGTCTGATTACACGAATTGATATTATACGACGAAAATGTTAAACTCAAAAGTCCGAAGAGAGATTTTTTGATATTTCTTTTTTTAGTAAAAAACCAAAGGCTATAACACACGAATTTCGGTAAAAATCCTCAGTTTTTAAAAATGTCACTATTTCTTTGTTTTTTCAGGCGTCTGATGACACGAATTGATATTATATGACGAAAATGTTAAACACATGCGTCCGAAGAGAGATTTTTTGATATTTCCTTTTTTAGTAAAAAAACCAAAGGCTATATCACACGAATTTCGGTAAAAACCCTCGGTTTTTAAAAATGACTTTTTTTTCCAGGCATCTGATGACACGAATTGATATTATATGACGAAAGTGTTAAACACATGCGTCCGAAGAGAGATTTTTTGATATTTCCCTTTTTACTAAAAAAACCCAAATGCTAGCACACGAATTTCGGTAAAAACCCTCAGTTTTTAAAAATGGCACTATTTCTTTGTTTTTTCAGGCTTCTCATGACAAGAATTGATATCATATGACAAAAATGTTAAACACATGCGTCCGAAGAGAGATTTTTTGATATTTCATTTTTTAGTAAAATACCCAAAGGCTGCACACGAATTTCGATAAAAACCCTCAGTTTTTAAAAATGACACTATTCCTTTGTTTTTTGAGGCGTCTGATGACACGAATTGATATTATACGACGAAAATGATAAACTCAAAAGTCCGAAGAGATATTTTTTGATATTTCATTTTTTAGTAAAAAAGCAAAGGCCACATGCGTCCGAAGAGAGATTTTTTGATATTTCCTTTTTAGTAAAAACCCAAAGGCTATAACACACGAATTTCGGTAAAAACCCCCAGTTTTTAAAAATAGCACTATTTCTTTTTTTTTTTCAGGCGTCTGATGACACGAATTTATATTATACGACGAAAATGTTAAACTCAAAAGTTCGAAGAGATATTTGTGGATATTTTCTTTTTTAGTAAAAAAACCAAAGCCTAGCACACGAATTTCGGTAAAAACCCTCAGTTTTTTAAAATGGCACTATTTCTTTATTTTTGGAGGCGTCTGATGACACGATTGGATATTATACGACGAAAATGTTAAACACATGCGTTCGAAGAGAGATTTTTTGATATTTCATTTTTAGTAAAAAAACCCAAAGGTTATAACACGCGAATTTCGGTAAAAACCCTCAGTTTTTAAAAATAGCACTATTTCTTTGTTTTTCAGGCGTCTGATGACACGAATTGATATTATACGACGAAAATGTTAAACTCAAAAGTCCGAAGAGATATTTTTTGATATTTTCTTTTTTAGTAAAAAAACCAAAGCCTAGCACACGAATGTTGGTAAAAACCCTTGGTATTTAAAAATGACACTATTCCTTTGTTTTTTGAGGGGTCTGATGACACGAATAGATTTTAAACGGCGAAAATGTTAAACTCTTGTGTCCGAAGAGAGATTTTTTGATATTTCCTTTTTAGTAAAAAACCCAAAGTCTATAGCACACGTTCGGTAAGAACCCTCAGTTGTTTTTAAATGACACTATTCCTTTGTTTTTTGAGGCGTCTGATGACACGAATGGATATTATACGACGAAAATGTTAAACTCATGCGTCCGAAGAGAGATTTTTTGATATTTCCTTTTTTTAGTAAAAAATCCAAAGGCTATATAACACAAGAATTTCGGTAAAAACCCTTAGTTTTTAAAAATGGCACTATTTCATTGTTTTTTCAGGCTTCTGATGACACGAATTGATATTATATGACGAAAATGTTAAACACATGCGTCCGAAGAGAGATTTTTTGATATTTCTTTTTTTACTAAAAAACCCAAAGGCTAGCACACGAATTTTAGTAAAAACCTTTAGTCTGTAAAAATGGCACTATTTCTTAGTTTTTTCAGGCGTCTGATGAAAAGAATTGTTATTATATGACGAAAATGTTAAACACATGCGTCCGAAGAGAGATTTTTTGATATTTCCGTCATTAATAAAAAACCCAAAGGCTAGCATACGAATTTCGGTAAAAACCCTCAGTTTTTAAATGACACTATTTCTTTGTTTTTTGAGGCGTCTGATGACACGAATTGATTTTATACGACGAAAATGTTAAACTCAAAAGTCCGAAGAGATATTTTTTGATATTTTCTTTTGTAGTACAAAAACCAAACCCTAGCACACGAATTTCGGTAAAAACCTTTAGTTTTTAATATGACACTATTTCTTTATTTTTTGAGGCGTCTGATGACACGATTGGATATTATATGACGAAAATGTTAAACACATGCGTCCGAAGAGAGATGTTTTGATATTTCCTTTTCTAGTAAAAAACCCAAAGGCTATAGCCCACGAATTTTGGTAAAAACCCTCAGTTCTTAAAAATGGCACTATTTCTTTGTTTTTTCAGACGTTTGATGACACGAATTGATATTATATGACGAAAACGTTAAACACATGCGTCCGAAAAGAGATTTTTTGATATTTCCTTTTTTAGTAAAAAAACTAAAGGCTATAGAACACGAATTTCGGTAAAAACTCTCAGTTTTAAAAATGACACTATTTCTTTGTTTTTTCAGGCGTTTGATGACACGAATTGATATTATACGACGAAAATGTTAAACACATGCGTCCGAAGAGAGATTTTTTGATATTTCCTTTTTTACTAAAAAAAACCCAAAGGCTAGCACACCAATTTCGGTAAAAACCCCCAGTTTTTAAAAATGGTACTATTTCTTGGTTTTTTCAGGCGTCTGATGACAAGAATTGATATTATATGACGAAAATGTTAAACACATGCGTCCGAACAGAGATTTTTTTGATATTTCCTTTATTAATAAAAAACCCAAATGCTAGCATACGAATTTCGGTAAAAACACTCAGTTTTTAAAAATATCACTATTTCTTTGTTTGTTTAGGCGTGTGATGACACGAATTGATAATATACGCCGAAAATGTTAAACTCAAAAGTCCGAAGAGATTTTTTTTGATATTTTCTATTTTAGTAAAAAAACCAAAGCCTAGCACACGAATTTCGGTAAAAACCATTAGTTTTTTAAAATGACACAATTTCTTTATTTTTGGAGGCGTCTGATGACACGATTTGATATTATAGGACGAAAATGTTAAACACATGCGTCCGAAGAGAGATTTTTTGATATTTCCTTTTTAGTAAAAAAACCCAAAGGCTATAACACACGAATTTCGGTAAAAACCCCCAGTTTTTAAAAATAGCACTATTTCTTTGTTTTTCAGGAGTCTGATGACACGAATTGATATTATACGACGAAAATGTTAAACTCAAAAGTCCGAAGAGATATTTTTTTATATTTTCTTTTTTAGTAAAAATCCAAAGCCTAGCACACGAATTTCGGTAAAAACCCTCGGTTTTTAAAAATGACACTATTTCTTTGTTTTTTGAGGCGTCTGATGACACGAATAAATATTATACGACGAAAATGTTAAACTCTTGTGTCCGAAAAGAGATTTTTTGATATTTCCTTTTTTACTAAAAAAACCAAAAAGGCTAGCACACGAATTTTAGTAAAAACCTTCAGTTCCTAAAAATGGCACTATTTCTTTGTTTTTTCAGGCGTCTGATGACAAGAATTGATATTATATGACGAAAATGTTAAACACATATGTCCGAAGAGAGATTTTTTGTTATTTTCTTTTTTTAGTAAAAAATCCAACGGCTATAGCTCACGAATTTCGGTAAAAACCCTCAGTTTTTTAAAATGGAACTATTTTTTTTGTTTTTTGAGGCGTCTGATGACACGAATGGATATTATATGACGAAAATGTTAAACTCATGCGTCCGAAGAGACATTTTTTTATATTTCTTTTTTAGTAAAAAATCCAAAGGCTATATAACACACGAATTTCGGTAAAAACCCTAAGTTTTTAAAAATGGCACTACTTCTTTGTTTTTTCAGGCGTCTGATGACACGAATTGATATTATATGACGAAAATGTTAAGCACATGCGTCCGAATAAAGATTTTTTGATATTTTTTTTAGTAAAAAACACCAAAGGCTATTACACACGAATTTCGGTAAAAACCCTCAGTTTTTTAAAATATCACTATTTATTTGTTTTTTAGGCGTGTGATGACACGAATCTTTATTATACGACGAAAATGTTAAACTCAAAAGTCCGAAGAGATATTTTTTGATATTTTCTTTTGTAGTACCAAAACCAAACCCTAGCACACGAATTTCGGTAAAAACCCTCAGTTTTTTAAAATGGCAATATTTCTTTGTTTTTTGAGGCGTCTGATGACACGATTGGATATTATATGACGAAAATGTTAAACACATGCGTCCGAAGAGAGATTTTTTGTTATTTTCTTTTTTTAGTAAAAAATCCAACGGCTATAGCACACGAATTTCGGTAAAAACCCTCAGTTTTTTTAAAATGGAACTATTTTTTTGTTTTTTGAGGCGTCTGATGATACGAATGGATATTATACAACGAAAATGTTAAACTCATGCGTCCGAAGAGACATTTTTTTATATATCTTTTTTAGTAAAAAATCCAAAGGCTATATAACACACGAATTTCGGTAAAAACCCTCAGTTTTTAAAAATGGCACTATTTCTTTGTTTTTTCAGGCGTGTGATGACACGAATTGATATTATATGACGAAAATGTTAAACACATGCGTCCGAAGAGAGATTTTTTGATATTTCCTTTTTTACTAAAAAACCCAAATGCTAGCACACGAATTTTAGTAAAAACCTTTAGTTTGTAAAAATGACACTATTTCTTTGTTTTTTCAGGCGTCTGATGAAAATAATTGATATTATATGACAAAAATGTGAAACACATGCGTCCGAAGAGAGATTTTTTGATACTTCCATTATTAGTAAAAAACCAAAAGGCTAGCATACGAATTTTGGTAAAAACACTCAGTTTTTAAATGACACTATTTCTTTGTTTTTTGAGGCGTTTGATGACACGAATTGATATTATACGACGAAAATGTTAAACTCAAAAGTCCGAAGAGTTATTTTTTGATATTTTCTTTTGTAGTACCAAAACCAAACCCTAGCACACGAATTTCGGTAAAAACCCTCAGTTTTTTAAAATGGCACTATTTCTTTGTTTTTTGAGGCGTCTGATGACACGATTGGATATTATATGACAAAAATGTTAAACACATGCGTCCGAAGAGAGATTTTTTGTTATTTTCTTTTTTTAGTAAAAAATCCAACGGCTATAGCACACGAATTTCGGTAAAAACCCTCAGTTTTTAAAAATAGAACTATTTTTTTTTGTTTTTGAGGCGTCTGATGACGTGAATGGATATTATACAACGAAAATGTTAAACTCATGCGTCCGAAGAGACATTTTTTTATATTTCTTTTTTAGTAAAAAATCCAAAGGCTATATAACACACGAATTAAGGTAAAAACCCTCAGTTTTTAAAAATGGCACTATTTCTTTGTTTTTTCAGGCGTCTGATGACACGAATTGATATTATATGACGAAAATGTTAAGCACATGCGTCCGAATAAAGATTTTTTTATATTTCCTTTTTAGTAAAAAACCAAAGGCTATACACACGAATTTCGGTAAAAACCTTCAGTTTTTAGAAATATCACCATTTCTTTGTTTTTTTAGGCGTGTGATGACACGAATGTATATTATACGACGAAAATATTAAACTCAAAAGTCCGAAGAGAGATTTTTTGATATTTCCTATTTTAGTAAAAAACATAAAGGCTAATATAGCACACGAATTTCGGTAAAAACCCTCAGTTTTTGAAAATGACAATATTTATTTGTTTTTTGAGGCGTTTGATGACACGAATTGATATTATACGACAAAAATGTTAAACTCAAAAGTCCGAATAGAGAATTTTTGATATTTCCTTTTTTAGTAAAAAATCCAAAGGCTATAGCACACGAATTTTGGTAAAAACTCTAAGTTTTTTAAAATGACACTATTTCTTTGTTTTTTGAGGCGTCAGATGACACGAATTTATATTATATGACAAAAATGTTAAACTCAAAAGTCCTAATAGAGAATTTTTGATATTTCCATTTTTAGTAAAAACCAAAGACTATAACACACGAATTTCGGTAAGAACCCTCCGTTTTTTAAAATGGCACTATTTCTTAGTTTTTTGATGCGTCTCATGACACGAATAGATTTTATACGACGAAAATGTTAAACTCATGCGTCCGAAGAGAGATTTTTTGATATTTCTCTTTTTGGTAAAAAACATGAAGGCTAAGCACACGAATTTCGGTAAAAACCCTCAGTTTTTTAAAATGACAATATTTATTTGTTTTTTGAGGCGTCTGATGACACGAATTGATATTATACGACGAAAATATTAAACTCAAAAGTCCGGATAGAGAATTTTTGATATTTCCATTTTTAGTAAAAAACCAAAGGCTATAACACACGAATTTTGGTAAAAACCCTCCATTTTTTAAAATGATACTATTTCTTAGTTTTTGATGCGTCTCATGACACCAATAGATTTTATACGACGAAAATGTTAAACTCATGCGTCCGAAGAGAGATTTTTTGATATTTCTTTTTTTAGTAAATACCCAAAGGCTATATAGCACACGAATTTCGGTAAAAACCCTCGGTTTTTAAAAATGGCACTATTCCTTTGTTTTTTGAGGCGTCTGATGATACGAATAGATATTGTACGACGAAAATGTTAAACTCATGCGTCCGAAGAGATGTTTTTAGAAATATCACTATTTCTTTGTTTTTTAAGCGTGTGATGACACGAATGTATATTATACGACGAAAATATTAAACTCAAAAGTCCGAAGAGAGATTTTTTGATATTTCCTTTTTTAGTAAAAAACATAAAGGCTATAGCACACGAATTTCGGTAAAAACCCTCAGTTTTTTAAAATGACGATATTTATTTGTTTTTTGCGTCGTCTGATGACACGAATTGATATTATACGACAAAAATGTTAAACTCAAAAGTCCGAATAGAGAATTTTGATATTTCCAATTTTAGTAAAAAACCAAAGTCTAGCACACGAATTTTGGTAAAAACCCTCCGTTTATTGAAATGGCACTATTTCTCAGTTTTTTGATGCGTCTGATGACACGAATAGATTTTATACGACGAAAATGTTAAACTCACGCGTCCGAAGAGAGATTTTTTGATATTTCTTTTTTCTTAGTAAAAAACCCAAAGGCTATATATAGCACACGAATTTCGGTAAAAACCCTCGGTTTTTAAAAATGGCACTATTCCTTTCTTTTTTGAGGCGTCTGATGACACGAATAGATATTGTACGACGAAAATGTTAAACTCATGCGTCCGTAGAGAGATTTTTTGATATTTCTCTTTTTGGTAAAAAACATAAAGGCTATAGCACACGAATTTCGGTAAAAACCCTCAGTTTTTTAAAATGACAATATTTATTTGTTTTTTGAGGCGTCTGATGACACGAATTGATATTATACGACAAAATTGTTAAACTCAAAAGTCCGAATAGAGATTTTTTGATATTTCCTTTTTAGTAAAAAACCAAAGGCTATAGCACACGAATTTTGGTAAAAACCCTCAGTTTTTTAAAATGGCACTATTTCTTAGTTTTTTTATGCGTCTGATGACACGAATGGATTTTATACGACGAAAATGTTAAACTCATGCGTCCGAAGAGAGATTTTTTGATATTTCTTTTTTTAGTAAAAAACCCAAAGGCTATATATAGCACACAAATTTCGGTAAAAACCATCGGTTTTTAAAAATGACAGTATTCCTTTGTTTTTTGAGGCGTCTGATGACACGAATAGATATTGTACGACGAAAATGTTAAACTCATGCGTCCGAAGAGAGATATTTTGATATTTCTTTTTTTAGTAAAAAACCCAAAGGCTATAGGACACGAATTTCGGTAAAAACCTTCAGTTTTTAAAAATGGCACTATTTCTTTGTTATTTTAGGCGTGTGATGACACGAATGTATATACGACGAAAATGTTAAACTCAAAATTCCGAAGAGAGATTTTTTGATATTTCCTTTTTTAGTAAAAAACCAAAGGCTATACAACACGAATTTTGGTAAAAACCCTTAGTTTTTTAAAATGGCACTATTTCTTAGTTTTTTGATGCGTCTGATGACATGAATTGATATTATACGACGAAAATGTTAAACTCAAAAGTCTGAATAGAGATTTTTTGATATTTCCAATTTTAGTAAAAAACCAAAGGCTATAACACACGAATTTCGGTAAAAACCTCCAGTTTTTAGAAATATCACTATTTTTTGTTATTTTAGGCGTGTGATGACACGAATGTATATTATACGACGAAAATGTTGAACTCAAAATTCCGAAGAGAGATTTTTTGATATTTCCTTTTTTAGTAAAAAAACCCAAAGGTTATAGCACACGAATTTCGGTAAAAAACATCAGTTTTTTAAAATGGCAATATTTATTTGTTTTTTGAGGCGTCTGATGACACGAATTGATATTGTACGACAAAAATGATAAACTCAAAAGTCCGAATAGAGATTTTTTGATATTTCCTTTTTTAGTAAAAAACCAAAGGCTATAACACACAAATTTTGGTAAAAACCCCCAGTTTTTTAAAATGCCACTATTTCTTAGTTTTTTGATGCGTCTGATGACACGAATGGATATTATACGACGAAAATGTTAAACTCATGCGTCCGAAGAGAGATTTTTTGATATTTCTTTTTTTAGTAAAAACGCAAAGGTTATATAACACACGAATTTAACTAAAAACCTTCAAATTTTAGAAATATCACTATTTCTTTGTTATTTTGGGCGTGTGATGACACGAATGTATATTATACGACGAAAATGTTAAACTCAAAAGTCCGAAGAGAGATTTTTTGATATTTCCTTTTTTAGTAAAAAACCCAAAGGCTATAGCACACGAATTTCGGTAAAAACCCTCAGTTTTTAAAAATGGCACTATTTCTTTGTTTTGATCATGCGTCTGATGACACAAATTGATATTATACGACGAAAATGCTAAACTCAAAAGTCCGAATAGAGATTTTTTGATATTTCCTTTTTTAGTTAAAAATCCAAAGGCTATATAGCACACGAATTTCGGTAAAAACCCTCGGTTTTTAAAAATGGCACTATTCCTTTGTTTTTTGAGGCGTCTGATGACACGAATAGATATTGTACGACGAAAATGTTAAACTCATGCGTCCGAAGAGATGTTTTTAGAAATATCACTATTTCTTTGTTTTTTAGGCGTGTGATGACACAAATGTATATTATACGACGAAAATATTAAACTCAAAAGTCCGAAGAGAGATTTTTTGATATTTCCTTTTTTAGTAAAAAACATAAAGGCTATAGCACACGAATTTCGGTAAAAACCTTCAGTTTTTTAAAATGACAATGTTTATTTGTCTTTTGAGGCGTCTGATGACACGAATTGATATTATACGACAAACATGTTAAACTAAAAAGTCCGTATAGATATTTTTTGATATTTCCTTTGTTAGTAAAAAACCAAAGGCTTTAAGCACACGAATTTTAGTAAAAATCCAAAGGCTATATATAGCACACAAATTTCGGTAAAAACCATCAGTTTTTAAAAATGACACTATTCCTTTGTTTTTTGAGGCATTTGATGACACGAATAGATATTGTACGACGAAAATGTTAAACTCATGCGTCCGAAGAGAGCTTTTTAGAAATATCACTATTTTTTTTGTTATTTTAGGCGTGTGATGACACGAATGTATATTATATGACGAAAATGTTAAACTCAAAATTCCGAAGAGAGATTTTTTGATATTTCCTTTTTTAGTAAAAAACCCAAAGGTTATAGCACACGAATTTCGGTAAAAACCATCAGTTTTTTAAAATGGAAATATTTATTTGTTTTTTGAGGCGTCTGATGACACGAATTGATATTATACGACAAAAATGATAAACTCAAAAGTCCGAATAGAGATTTTTTGATATTTCCTTTTTTAGTAAAAACCAAAGGCTATAGCACACGAATTTTGGTAAAAACCCTCAGTTTTTTAAAATGCCACTATTTCTTAGTTTTTTGATGCGTCTGATGACACGAATGGATATTATACGACGAAAATGTTAAACTCATGCGTCCGAAGAGAGATTTTTTGATATTTCTTTTTTTTGTAAAAACGCAAAGGTTATATAACACACGAATTTAACTAAAAACCTTCAAATTTTAGAAATATCACTATTTCTTTGTTATTTTGGGCGTGTGATGACACGAATGTAAATTATACGACGAAAATGTTAAACTCAAAAGTCCAAAGAGAGATTTTTTGATATTTCCTTTTTTAGTAAAAAACCCAAAGGCTTAGCACACGAATTTCGGTAAAAACCCTCAGTTTTTTAAAATGGCAATATTTATTTGTTTTTTGAGGCGTCTGATGAAACGAATTGATATTATACGACAAAAATGTTAAACTCAAAAGTCCGAATAGAGATTTTTTTATATTTCATTTTTTAGTAAAAATCCAAAGGCTATAGCACACGAATTTTGGTAAAAACACTCAGTTTTTTAAAATGCCACTATTTTTTTGTTTTTTGAGGCGTATGATGATACGAATTGATATTATACGACAAAAATGTTGACCTCAAAAGTCCGAATAGAGAATTTTTGATATTTCCATTTTTAGTAAAAAACCAAAGACTATAAACACACGAATTTCGGTAAAAATCCTCCGTTTTTTAAAATGGCACTATTTCTTAGTTTTTTGATGCGTCTGATGACACGAATAGATTTTATACGACGAAAATGTTAAACTCATGCGTCCGAAGAGAGATTTTTTGATATTTCTTTTTTCTTAGTAAAAAACCCAAAGGCTATATATAGCACACGAATTTCGGTAAAAACCCTCGGTTTTTAAAAATGGCACTATTCCTTTGTTTTTTGAGGCGTCTGATGACACGAATAGATATTGTACGACGAAAATGTTAAACTCATGCGTCCGAAGAGAGATTTTTTGATATTTCTCTTTTTGGTAAAAAACATAAAGGCTATAGCACACGAATTTCGGTAAAAACCCTCAGTTTTTTAAAATGACAATATTTATTTGTTTTTTGTGGCGTCTGATGACACGAATTGATATTATACGACAAAATTGTTAAACTCAAAAGTCCGAATAGAGATTTTTTGATATTTCCTTTTTAGTAAAAAACCAAAGGCTATAGCACACGAATTTCGGTAAAAACCCTCAGTTTTTTAAAATGGCAATATTTATTTGTTTTTTGAGGCGTCTGATGACACGAATTGATATTATACGACGAAAATGTTAAACTCAAAAGTCCGAATAGAGATTTTTTGATATTTCCTTTTTTAGTAAAAAACCCAAAAGCTATATATAGCACACGAATTTCGGTAAAAACCCTCAGTTTTTTAAAATTACACTATTTCTTTGTTTTTTGAGGCGTCTGATGACACGAATTGATATTATACGACAAAAATGTTAAACTCAAAAGTCCGTATAGATATTTTTTGATATTTCCTTTGTTAGTAAAAAACCAAAGGCTTTAAGCACACGAATTTTAGTAAAAATCCAAAGGCTATATATAGCACACAAATTTCGGTAAAAACCATCAGTTTTTAAAAATGACACTATTCCTTTGTTTTTTGAGGCATTTGATGACACGAATAGATATTGTACGACGAAAATGTTAAACTCATGCGTCCGAAGAGAGCTTTTTAGAAATATCACTATTTTTTTGTTATTTTAGGCGTGTGATGACACGAATGTATATTATATGACGAAAATGTTAAACTCAAAATTCCGAAGAGAGATTTTTTGATATTTCCTTTTTTAGTAAAAAAACCCAAAGGTTATAGCACACGAATTTCGGTAAAAACCATCTGTTTTTTAAAATGGAAATATTTATTTGTTTTTTGAGGCGTCTGATGACACGAATTGATATTATACGACAAAAATGATAAACTCAAAAGTCCGAATAGAGATTTTTTGATATTTCCTTTTTTAGGAAAAACCAAAGGCTATAGCACACGAATTTTGGTAAAAACCCTCAGTTTTTTAAAATGCCACTATTTCTTAGTTTTTTGATGCGTCTGATGACACGAATGGATATTATACGACGAAAATGTTAAACTCATGCGTCCGAAGAGAGATTTTTTGATATTTCTTTTTTTTGTAAAAACGCAAAGGTTATATAACACACGAATTTAACTAAAAACCTTCAAATTTTAGAAATATCACTATTTCTTTGTTATTTTGGGCGTGTGATGACACGAATGTAAATTATACGACGAAAATGTTAAACTCAAAAGTCCAAAGAGAGATTTTTTGATATTTCCTTTTTTAGTAAAAAACCCAAAGGCTTAGCACACGAATTTCGGTAAAAACCCTCAGTTTTTTAAAATGGCAATATTTATTTGTTTTTTGAGGCGTCTGATGAAACGAATTGATATTATACGACAAAAATGTTAAACTCAAAAGTCCGAATAGAGATTTTTTGATATTTCATTTTTTAGTAAAAATCCAAAGGCTATAGCACACGAATTTTGGTAAAAACACTCAGTTTTTTAAAATGCCACTATTTTTTTGTTTTTTGAGGCGTATGATGATACGAATTGATATTATACGACAAAAATGTTGACCTCAAAAGTCCGAATAGAGAATTTTTGATATTTCCATTTTTAGTAAAATACCAAAGACTATAAACACACGAATTTCGGTAAAAATCCTCCGTTTTTTAAAATGGCACTATTTCTTAGTTTTTTGATGCGTCTGATGACACGAATAGATTTTATACGACGAAAATGTTAAACTCATGCGTCCGAAGAGAGATTTTTTGATATTTCTTTTTTCTTAGTAAAAAACCCAAAGGCTATATATAGCACACGAATTTCGGTAAAAACCCTCGGTTTTTAAAAATGGCACTATTCCTTTGTTTTTTGAGGCGTCTGATGACACGAATAGATATTGTACGACGAAAATGTTAAACTCATGCGTCCGAAGAGAGATTTTTTGATATTTCTCTTTTTGGTAAAAAACATAAAGGCTATAGCACACGAATTTCGGTAAAAACCCTCAGTTTTTTAAAATGACAATATTTATTTGTTTTTTGTGGCGTCTGATGACACGAATTGATATTATACGACAAAATTGTTAAACTCAAAAGTCCGAATAGAGATTTTTTGATATTTCCTTTTTAGTAAAAAACCAAAGGCTATAGCACACGAATTTCGGTAAAAACCCTCAGTTTTTTAAAATGGCAATATTTATTTGTTTTTTGAGGCGTCTGATGACACGAATTGATATTATACGACGAAAATGTTAAACTCAAAAGTCCGAATAGAGATTTTTGGATATTTCCTTTTTTAGTAAAAAACCCAAAAGCTATATATAGCACACGAATTTCGGTAAAAACCCTCAGTTTTTTAAAATTACACTATTTATTTGTTTTTTGAGGCGTCTGATGACACGAATTGATATTATACGACAAAAATGTTAAACTCAAAAGTCCGTATAGATATTTTTTGATATTTCCTTTGTTAGTAAAAAACCAAAGGCTTTAAGCACACGAATTTTAGTAAAAATCCAAAGGCTATATATAGCACACAAATTTCGGTAAAAACCATCAGTTTTTAAAAATGACACTATTCCTTTGTTTTTTGAGGCATTTGATGACACGAATAGATATTGTACGACGAAAATGTTAAACTCATGCGTCCGAAGAGAGCTTTTTAGAAATATCACTATTTTTTTGTTATTTTAGGCGTGTGATGACACGAATGTATATTATATGACGAAAATGTTAAACTCAAAATTCCGAAGAGAGATTTTTTGATATTTCCTTTTTTAGTAAAAAAACCCAAAGGTTATAGCACACGAATTTCGGTAAAAACCATCAGTTTTTTAAAATGGAAATATTTATTTGTTTTTTGAGGCGTCTGATGACACGAATTGATATTATACGACAAAAATGATAAACTCAAAAGTCCGAATAGAGATTTTTTGATATTTCCTTTTTTAGGAAAAACCAAAGGCTATAGCACACGAATTTTGGTAAAAACCCTCAGTTTTTTAAAATGCCACTATTTCTTAGTTTTTTGATGCGTCTGATGACACGAATGGATATTATACGACGAAAATGTTAAACTCATGCGTCCGAAGAGAGATTTTTTGATATTTCTTTTTTTTGTAAAAACGCAAAGGTTATATAACACACGAATTTAACTAAAAACCTTCAAATTTTAGAAATATCACTATTTCTTTGTTATTTTGGGCGTGTGATGACACGAATGTAAATTATACGACGAAAATGTTAAACTCAAAAGTCCAAAGAGAGATTTTTTGATATTTCCTTTTTTAGTAAAAAACCCAAAGGCTTAGCACACGAATTTCGGTAAAAACCCTCAGTTTTTTAAAATGGCAATATTTATTTGTTTTTTGAGGCGTCTGATGAAACGAATTGATATTATACGACAAAAATGTTAAACTCAAAAGTCCGAATAGAGATTTTTTGATATTTCATTTTTTAGTAAAAATCCAAAGGCTATAGCACACGAATTTTGGTAAAAACACTCAGTTTTTTAAAATGCCACTATTTTTTTGTTTTTTGAGGCGTATGATGATACGAATTGATATTATACGACAAAAATGTTGACCTCAAAAGTCCGAATAGAGAATTTTTGATATTTCCATTTTTAGTAAAATACCAAAGACTATAAACACACGAATTTCGGTAAAAATCCTCCGTTTTTTAAAATGGCACTATTTCTTAGTTTTTTGATGCGTCTGATGACACGAATAGATTTTATACGACGAAAATGTTAAACTCATGCGTCCGAAGAGAGATTTTTTGATATTTCTTTTTTCTTAGTAAAAAACCCAAAGGCTATATATAGCACACGAATTTCGGTAAAAACCCTCGGTTTTTAAAAATGGCACTATTCCTTTGTTTTTTGAGGCGTCTGATGACACGAATAGATATTGTACGACGAAAATGTTAAACTCATGCGTCCGAAGAGAGATTTTTTGATATTTCTCTTTTTGGTAAAAAACATAAAGGCTATAGCACACGAATTTCGGTAAAAACCCTCAGTTTTTTAAAATGACAATATTTATTTGTTTTTTGTGGCGTCTGATGACACGAATTGATATTATACGACAAAATTGTTAAACTCAAAAGTCCGAATAGAGATTTTTTGATATTTCCTTTTTAGTAAAAAACCAAAGGCTATAGCACACGAATTTCGGTAAAAACCCTCAGTTTTTTAAAATGGCAATATTTATTTGTTTTTTGAGGCGTCTGATGACACGAATTGATATTATACGACGAAAATGTTAAACTCAAAAGTCCGAATAGAGATTTTTTGATATTTCCTTTTTTAGTAAAAAACCCAAAAGCTATATATAGCACACGAATTTCGGTAAAAACCCTCAGTTTTTTAAAATTACACTATTTCTTTGTTTTTTGAGGCGTCTGATGACACGAATTGATATTATACGACAAAAATGTTAAACTCAAAAGTCCGTATAGATATTTTTTGATATTTCCTTTGTTAGTAAAAAACCAAAGGCTTTAAGCACACGAATTTTAGTAAAAATCCAAAGGCTATATATAGCACACAAATTTCGGTAAAAACCATCAGTTTTTAAAAATGACACTATTCCTTTGTTTTTTGAGGCATTTGATGACACGAATAGATATTGTACGACGAAAATGTTAAACTCATGCGTCCGAAGAGAGCTTTTTAGAAATATCACTATTTTTTTGTTATTTTAGGCGTGTGATGACACGAATGTATATTATATGACGAAAATGTTAAACTCAAAATTCCGAAGAGAGATTTTTTGATATTTCCTTTTTTAGTAAAAAAACCCAAAGGTTATAGCACACGAATTTCGGTAAAAACCATCTGTTTTTTAAAATGGAAATATTTATTTGTTTTTTGAGGCGTCTGATGACACGAATTGATATTATACGACAAAAATGATAAACTCAAAAGTCCGAATAGAGATTTTTTGATATTTCCTTTTTTAGGAAAAACCAAAGGCTATAGCACACGAATTTTGGTAAAAACCCTCAGTTTTTTAAAATGCCACTATTTCTTAGTTTTTTGATGCGTCTGATGACACGAATGGATATTATACGACGAAAATGTTAAACTCATGCGTCCGAAGAGAGATTTTTTGATATTTCTTTTTTTTGTAAAAACGCAAAGGTTATATAACACACGAATTTAACTAAAAACCTTCAAATTTTAGAAATATCACTATTTCTTTGTTATTTTGGGCGTGTGATGACACGAATGTAAATTATACGACGAAAATGTTAAACTCAAAAGTCCAAAGAGAGATTTTTTGATATTTCCTTTTTTAGTAAAAAACCCAAAGGCTTAGCACACGAATTTCGGTAAAAACCCTCAGTTTTTTAAAATGGCAATATTTATTTGTTTTTTGAGGCGTCTGATGAAACGAATTGATATTATACGACAAAAATGTTAAACTCAAAAGTCCGAATAGAGATTTTTTGATATTTCATTTTTTAGTAAAAATCCAAAGGCTATAGCACACGAATTTTGGTAAAAACACTCAGTTTTTTAAAATGCCACTATTTTTTTGTTTTTTGAGGCGTATGATGATACGAATTGATATTATACGACAAAAATGTTGACCTCAAAAGTCCGAATAGAGAATTTTTGATATTTCCATTTTTAGTAAAATACCAAAGACTATAAACACACGAATTTCGGTAAAAATCCTCCGTTTTTTAAAATGGCACTATTTCTTAGTTTTTTGATGCGTCTGATGACACGAATAGATTTTATACGACGAAAATGTTAAACTCATGCGTCCGAAGAGAGATTTTTTGATATTTCTTTTTTCTTAGTAAAAAACCCAAAGGCTATATATAGCACACGAATTTCGGTAAAAACCCTCGGTTTTTAAAAATGGCACTATTCCTTTGTTTTTTGAGGCGTCTGATGACACGAATAGATATTGTACGACGAAAATGTTAAACTCATGCGTCCGAAGAGAGATTTTTTGATATTTCTCTTTTTGGTAAAAAACATAAAGGCTATAGCACACGAATTTCGGTAAAAACCCTCAGTTTTTTAAAATGACAATATTTATTTGTT
The DNA here is from genome assembly GCA_963682175.1 of Triglochin maritima. Lineage (NCBI taxonomy): Eukaryota > Viridiplantae > Streptophyta > Magnoliopsida > Alismatales > Juncaginaceae > Triglochin > Triglochin maritima. Next base: position 48,576,557 of record OY821772.1, read on the forward strand.
TTTTGTGGCGTCTGATGACACGAATTGATATTATACGACAAAATTGTTAAACTCAAAAGTCCGAATAGAGATTTTTTGATATTTCCTTTTTAGTAAAAAACCAAAGGCTATAGCACACGAATTTTGGTAAAAACCCTCAGTTTTTTAAAATGGCAATATTTATTTGTTTTTTGAGGCGTCTGATGACACAAATTGATATTATATGACGAAAATGTTAAACTCAAAAGTCCGAATAGAGATTTTTTGATATTTCCTTTTTTAGTAAAAAACCCAAAGGCTATATATAGCACACGAATTTCGGTAAAAACCCTCAGTTTTTTAAAATTACACTATTTATTTGTTTTTTGAGGCGTCTGATGACACGAATTGATATTATACGACAAAAATGTTAAACTCAAAAGTCCGTATAGATATTTTTTGATATTTCCTTTGTTAGTAAAAAACCAAAGGCTTTAAGCACACGAATTTTAGTAAAAATCCAAAGGCTATATATAGCACACAAATTTCGGTAAAAACCATCAGTTTTTAAAAATGACACTATTCCTTTGTTTTTTGAGGCATTTGATGACACGAATAGATATTGTACGACGAAAATGTTAAACTCATGCGTCCGAAGAGAGCTTTTTAGAAATATCACTATTTTTTTGTTATTTTAGGCGTGTGATGACACGAATGTATATTATATGACGAAAATGTTAAACTCAAAATTCTGAAGAGAGATTTTTTGATATTTCCTTTTTTAGTAAAAAAACCCAAAGGTTATAGCACACGAATTTCGGTAAAAACCATCAGTTTTTTAAAATGGAAATATTTATTTGTTTTTTGAGGCGTCTGATGACACGAATTGATATTATACGACAAAAATGATAAACTCAAAAGTCCGAATAGAGATTTTTTGATATTTCCTTTTTTAGTAAAAACCAAAGGCTATATAGCACACGAATTTTGGTAAAAACCCTCAGTTTTTTAAAATGCCACTATTTCTTAGTTTTTTGATGCGTCTGATGACACGAATGGATATTATACGACGAAAATGTTAAACTCATGCGTCCGAAGAGAGATTTTTTGATATTTCTTTTTTTTGTAAAAACGCAAAGGTTATATAACACACGAATTTAACTAAAAACCTTCAAATTTTAGAAATATCACTATTTCTTTGTTATTTTGGGCGTGTGATGACACGAATGTAAATTATACGACGAAAATGTTAAACTCAAAAGTCCAAAGAGAGATTTTTTGATATTTCCTTTTTTAGTAAAAAACCCAAAGGCTTAGCACACGAATTTCGGTAAAAACCCTCAGTTTTTTAAAATGGCAATATTTATTTGTTTTTTGAGGCGTCTGATGAAACGAATTGATATTATACGACAAAAATGTTAAACTCAAAAGTCCGAATAGAGATTTTTTTATATTTCATTTTTTAGTAAAAATCCAAAGGCTATAGCACACGAATTTTCGTAAAAACACTCAGTTTTTTAAAATGCCACTATTTTTTTGTTTTTTGAGGCGTATGATGATACGAATTGATATTATACGACAAAAATGTTGACCTCAAAAGTCCGAATAGAGAATTTTTGATATTTCCATTTTTAGTAAAAAACCAAAGACTATAAACACACGAATTTCGGTAAAAATCCTCCGTTTTTTAAAATGGCACTATTTCTTAGTTTTTTGATGCGTCTGATGACACGAATAGATTTTATACGACGAAAATGTTAAACTCATGCGTCCGAAGAGAGATTTTTTGATATTTCTTTTTTCTTAGTAAAAAACCCAAAGGCTATATATAGCACACGAATTTCGGTAAAAACCCTCGGTTTTTAAAAATGGCACTATTCCTTTGTTTTTTGAGGCGTCTGATGACACGAATAGATATTGTACGACGAAAATGTTAAACTCATGCGTCCGAAGAGAGATTTTTTGATATTTCTCTTTTTGGTAAAAAACATAAAGGCTATAGCACACGAATTTCGGTAAAAACCCTCAGTTTTTTAAAATGACAATATTTATTTGTTTTTTGTGGCGTCTGATGACACGAATTGATATTATACGACAAAATTGTTAAACTCAAAAGTCCGAATAGAGATTTTTTGATATTTCCTTTTTAGTAAAAAACCAAAGGCTATAGCACACGAATTTTGGTAAAAACCCTCAGTTTTTTAAAATGACACCATTTCTTAGTTTTTTGATGCGTCTGATGACACGAATGGATTTTATACGACGAAAATGTTTAACTCATGCGTCCGAAGAGAGATTTTTTGATATTTCGTTTCTTAGTAAAAAACCCAAAGGCTATTATATATAGCACACGAATTTCGGTAAAAACTATCGGTTTTTAAAAATGACACTATTCCTTTGTTTTTTGAGGCGTCTGATGACACGAATAGATATTGTACGACGAAAATGTTAAAGTCATGCGTCCGAAGATATGTTTTTATAAAATAAAAATATTTCTTTGTTTTTTGACGCGTCTGATGACACGAATGGATATTATACGACGAAAATGTTAAACACAGGCGTCCGAAGAGAGATATTTTGATATTTCTTTTTTTAGTATAAAAACCAAAGGCTATAGGACACAAATTTCGGTAAAAACTTTCAGTTTTTAAAAATGGCACTATTTCTTTGTTATTTTAGGCGTGTGATGACACGAATGTATATTATACGACGAAAATGTTAAACTCAAAATTCCGAAGAGAGATTTTTTGATATTTCCTTTTTTAGTAAAAAACCAAAGGCTATATACAACACGAATTTTGGTAAAAACTTTCAGTTTTTAAAAATGGCACTATTTCTTTGTTATTTTAGGCGTGTGATGACACGAATGTATATTATACGACGAAAATGTTAAGCTCAAAAGTCCGAAAAGAGATTTTTTGATATTTCCAATTTTAGTAAAAAACCAAAGGCTATAACACACGAATTTCGGTAAAAACCTCCAGTTTTTTGAAATATTACTATTTTTTGTTATTTTAGGCGTGTGATGACATGAATGTATATTATACGACGAAAATGTTGAACTCAAAATTCCGAAGAGAGATTTTTTGATATTTCTTTTTTAGTAAAAAACCCAAAGGTTATAGCACACGAATTACGGTAAAAACCATCAGTTTTTTAAAATGGCAATATTTATTTGTTTTTTGAGGCGTCTGATGACACGAATTGATATTATACGACAAAAATGATAAACTCAAAAGTCCGAATAGAGATTTTTTGATATTTCCTTTTTTAGTAAAAAACCAAAGGCTATAACACACGAATTTTGGTAAAAACCCCGAGTTTTTTAAAATGCCACTATTTCTTAGTTTTTTGATGCGTCTGATGACACGAATTGATATTATACGACGAAAATGTTAAACTCATGCGTCCGAAGAGAGATTTTTTGATATTTCTTTTTTTAGTAAAAACACAAAGGTTATATAACACACGAATTTAATTAAAAACCTTCAAATTTTAGAAATATCACTATTTCTTTGTTATTTTGGGCGTGTGATGACACGAATGTATATTATACGACGAAAATGTTAAACTCAATAGTCCGAAGAGAGATTTTTTGATATTTACTTTTTTAGTAAAAAACCCAAAGGCTATAGCACATGAATTTCGGTAAAAACCCTCAGTTTTTTAAAATGGCAATATTTATTTGTTTTTTGAGGCGTCTGATGACACGAATTGATATTATACGACGAAAATGTTAAACTCAAAAGTCCGAATAGAGATTTTTTGATATTTCCTTTTTTAATAAAAAACCCAAAGACTACATAGCACACGAATTTCGGTAAAACCCCTCGGTTTTTAAAAATGGCACTATTCCTTTGTTTTTTGAGGCGTCTGATGACACGAATAGATATTGTACGACGAAAATGTTAAACTCATGCGTCCGAAGAGATGTTTTTAGAAATATCACTATTGCTTTGTTTTTTTAGGCGTGTGATGACACAAATGTATATTATACGACGAAAATATTAAACTCAAAAGTCCGAATAGAGATTTTTGATATTTCCTTTTTTAGTAAAAAAACCCAAAGGCTATATATAGCACACGAATTTCGGTAAAAACCCTCAGTTTTTTAAAATGGCAATATTTATTTGTTTTTTGAGGCGTCTGATGACACGAATTGATATTATACGACGAAAATGTTAAACTCAAAAGTCCGAATAGAGATTTTTTGATATTTCCTTTTTAGTAAAAACCCCAAAGGCTATAGCACACGAATTTCGGTAAAAACCATCAGTTTTTTAAAATGGCAATATTTATTTGTTTTTTGAGGCGTCTGATGACACGAATTGATATTATACGACGAAAATGTTAAACTCAAAAGTCCGAATAGAGATTTTTTGATATTTCCTTTTTTAATAAAAACCCCAAAGGCTATATAGCACACGAATTTCGGTAAAAACCCTCTGTTTTTTAAAATGGCACTATTTCTTAGTTTTTTGATGCGTCTCATGACACGAATAGATTTTATACGACGAAAATGTTAAACTCATGCGTCCGAAGAGAGATTTTTTGATATTTCTTTTTTTAGTAAAAAACCCAAAGGCTATATAGCACACGAATTTCGGTAAAAACCCTCGGTTTTTAAAAATGGCACTATTCCTTTGTTTTTTGAGGCGTCTGATGACACGAATAGATACTGTACGACGAAAATGTTAAACTCATGCGTCCGAAGAGATGTTTTTAGAAATATCACTATTTCTTTGTTTTTTTAGGCGTGTGATGACACAAATGTATATTATACGACGAAAATATTAAACTCAAAAGTCCGAAGAGAGATTTTTTGATATTTCCTTTTTTAGTAAAAAACATAAAGGCTATAGTACACGAATTTCGGTAAAAACCCTCAGTTTTTTAAAATGACAATATTTATTTGTTTTTTGAGGCGTTTGATGACACGAGTTGATATTATACGACAAAAATGTTAAACTCAAAAGTCCGAATAGAATTTTTTTGATTGATATTTCCTTTTTTAGTAAAAAATCCAAAGGCTATATCACACGAATTTTGGTAAAAACTCTCAGTTTTTTAAAATGGCACTATTTCTTTGTTTTTTGAGGCGTCTGATGACACGAATTGATATTATACGACAAAAATGTTAAACTCAAAAGTCCGTATAGATATTTTTTGATATTTCCTTTTTTAGTAAAAAACCAAAGGCTATAAGCACACGAATTTTGGTAAAAACCCTCAGTTTTTAAGATGGCACTATTTTTGGGTTTTTTGATTTGTCTGATGACACGAATGGATATTATACGACGAAAATGTTAAACTCATGCGTCCAAAGAGAGATTTTTTTATATTCCTTTTTTTAGTGAAAAACGCAAAGATTATATAACACCCGAATTTCAGTAAAAACCTTCAAATTTTAGAAATATCACTATTTCTTTGTTATTTTGGTCGTGTGATGACACGAATGTATATTATACGACGAAAATGTTAAACTCAAAAGTCCAAAGAGAGATTTTCTGATATTTCCATTTTTAGTAAAAACCCAAAGGCTATATAGCACACGAATTTCGGTAAAAACCCTCAGTTTTTTAAAATGGCAATATTTATTTGTTTTTGAGGCGTCTAATGACACGAATTGATATTATACGACAAAAATGTTAAACTCAAAAGTACGAATAGAGATTTTTTGATTTTCCTTTTTTAGTAGAAAACCAAAGGCTATATCACACGAATTTTGGTAAAAACCCTCAGTTTTTTAAAATTACACTATTTCTTTGTTTTTTGAGGCGTCTGATAACACGAATTGATATTATACGACAAAAATGTTAAACTCAAAAGTCCGAATAGAGAATTTTTGATATTTCCATTTTTAGTAAAAAACCAAAGGCTATAACACACGAATTTCGGTAAAAACCCTCCGTTTTTTAAAATGGCACTATTTCTTAGTTTTTTGATGCGTCTGATGACACGAATAGATTTTATACGACGAAAATGTTAAACTCATGCGTCCGAAGAGAGATTTTTTGGATATTTCTTTATTTTTTAGTAAAAAAACCCAAAGGGTATATATAGCACACGAATTTTGGTAAAAACCCTCGGTTTTTAAAAATGGCACTATTCCTTTGTTTTTTGAGGCTTCTGATGACACGAATAGATATTGTACGACGAAAATGTAAAACTCATGCGTCCGAAGAGAGGTTTTTTTGATATATCACCATTTCTTCGTTTTTTTAGGCGTGTGATGACACGAATGTATATTATACGACGAAAATATTAAACTCAAAAGTCCGAAGAGAGATTTTTTGATATTCCCTTTTTTAGTAAAAAACATAAAGGCTTATAGCACACGAATTTCGGTAAAAACCCCCAGTTTTTTAAAATGACAATATTTATTTGTTTTTTGAGGCGTCTGATGACACGAATTGATATTATACGACAAAAATGTTAAACTCAAAAGTACGAATAGAGATTTTTTGATTTTCCTTTTTTAGTAGAAAACCAAAGGCTATATCACACGAATTTTACTAAAAACCCTCAGTTTTTTAAAATTACACAATTTCTTTGTTTTTTGAGGCGTCTGATGACACGAATTGATATTATACGACAAAAATGTTAAACTCAAAAGTCCGAATAGAGATTTTTTGATATTTCCTTTTTTAGTAAAAATCCAAAGGCTATAGCACACGAATTTTGGTAAAAACCCTCCGTTTTTTAAAATGGCACTATTTCTTAGTTTTTTGATGCGTCTGATGACACGAATAGATTTTATACGACGAAAATGTTAAACTCATGCGTCCGAAGAGAGATTTTTTGATATTTCTTTTTTTTAGTAAAAAACCCAAAGGGTATATATAGCACACGAATTTCGGTAAAAACCCTCGGTTTTTAAAAATGGCACTAGTCCTTTGTTTTTTGAGGCGTCTGATGACTCGAATAGATATTGTACGACGAAAATGTTAAACTCATGCGTTCGAAGAGAGGTTTTTTGATATTTCCTTTTTTAGTAAAAAACATAAAGGCTATAGCACACGAATTTCGGTAAAAACCCTCAGTTTTTTAAAATGACAATATTTATTTGTTTTTTGAGGCGTCTGATGACCCGAATTGATATTATACGACAAAAATGTTAAACTCAAAAGTCCGAATAGAGATTTTTTGATATTTTCTTTTTTAGTAAAAAATCCAAAGGCTATAGCACACGAATTTTGGTAAAAACTCTCAGTTTTTTAAAATGGCACTATTTCTTTCTTTTTTGAGGCGTCTGATGACACGAATCGATATTATATGATAAAAATGTTAAACTCAAAAGTCCGAATAGAGAATTTTTGATATTTCCATTTTTAGTAAAAAACCAAAGGCTATTATAACACACGAATTTCGGTAAAAACCTTCAGTTTTTAGAAATATCACTATTTCTTTGTTATTTTAGGCGTGTGATGACACGAATGTATATTATACGACGAAAATGTTAAACTCAAAATTCCGAAGAGAGATTTTTTGATATTTCCTTTTTTAGTATAAAACCCAAAGGCTATAACACACGAATTTTCGGTAAAAATCCTCAGTTTTTAAAAATGTCACTATTTCTTTGTTTTTTCAGGCGTCTGATGACACGAATTGATATTATATGACGAAAATGTTAAACACATGCGTCCGAAGAGAGATTTTTTGATATTTCCTTTTTAGTAAAAAAACCAAAGGCTATATCACACGAATTTCGGTAAAAACCCTCAGTTTTTTAAAATGACAATATTTATTTGTTTTTTGAGGCGTCTGATGACCCAAATTGATATTATACGACAAAAATGTTAAACTCAAAAGTCCGAATAGAGATTTTTTGATATTTCTTTTTTTAGTAAAAAACCAAAGGCTATATCACACGAATTTCGGTAAAAACATCAGCTTTTTAAAGTGGCAATATTTATTTGTTTTTTGAGGCGTCTGATGACACGAATTGATATTATACGACAAAAATGATAAACTCAAAAGTCCGAATAGAGATTTTTTGATATTTCTTTTTTTTAGTAAAAAACCCAAAGGGTATATATAGCACACGAATTTCGGTAAAAACCCTCGGTTTTTAAAAATGGCACTAGTCCTTTGTTTTTTGAGGCGTCTGATGACTCGAATAGATATTGTACGACGAAAATGTTAAACTCATGCGTTCGAAGAGAGGTTTTTTGATATTTCCTTTTTTAGTAAAAAACATAAAGGCTATAGCACACGAATTTCGGTAAAAACCCTCAGTTTTTTAAAATGACAATATTTATTTGTTTTTTGAGGCGTCTGATGACACGAATTGATATTATACGACAAAAATATTAAACTCAAAAGTCCGAATAGAGATTTTTTGATATTTCCTTTTTTAGTAAAAATCCAAAGGCTATAGCACACGAATTTTGGTAAAAACCCTCCGTTTTTTAAAATGGCACTATTTCTTAGTTTTTTGATGCGTCTGATGACACGAATAGATTTTATACGACGAAAATGTTAAACTCATGCGTCCGAAGAGAGATTTTTTGATATTTCTTTTTTTTAGTAAAAAACCCAAAGGGTATATATAGCACACGAATTTCGGTAAAAACCCTCGGTTTTTAAAAATGGCACTAGTCCTTTGTTTTTTGAGGCGTCTGATGACTCGAACAGATATTGTACGACGAAAATGTTAAACTCATGTGTCCGAAGAGAGATTTTTTGATATTCCCTTTTTTAGTAAAAAACATAAAGGCTATAGCACACGAATTTCGGTAAAAACCCTCAGTTTTTTAAAATGACAATATTTATTTGTTTTTTGAGGCGTCTGATGACCCGAATTGATATTATACGACAAAAATGTTAAACTCAAAATCCGAATAGAGATTTTTTGATATTTCTTTTTTTAGTAAAAAACCAAAGGCTTATAGCACACGAATTTTGGTAAAAACCCTCCGTTTTTTAAAATGGCACTATTTCTTAGTTTTTTGATGCGTCTGATGACACGAATAGATTTTATACGACGAAAATGTTAAACTCATGCGTCCGAAGAGAGATTTTTTGATATTTCTTCTTTTTAGTAAAAAACCCAAAGGGTATATATAGCACACGAATTTCGGTAAAAACCCTCGGTTTTTAAAAATGGCACTAGTCCTTTGTTTTTTGAGGCGTCTGGTGACTCGAATAGATATTGTACGACGAAAATGTTAAACTCATGCGTTCGAAGAGAGGTTTTTTGATATTTCCTTTTTTAGTAAAAAACATAAAGGCTATAGCACACGAATTTCGGTAAAAACCCTCAGTTTTTTAAAATGACAATATTTATTTGTTTTTTGAGGCGTCTGATGACCCGAATTGATATTATACGACAAAAATGTTAAACTCAAAAGTCCGAATAGAGATTTTTTGATATTTTCTTTTTTAGTAAAAAATCCAAAGGCTATAGCACACGAATTTTGGTAAAAACTCTCAGTTTTTTAAAATGGCACTATTTCTTTCTTTTTTGAGACGTCTGATGACACGAATCGATATTATATGATAAAAATGTTAAACTCAAAAGTCCGAATAGAGAATTTTTGATATTTCCATTTTTAGTAAAAAACCAAAGGCTATTATAACACACGAATTTCGGTAAAAACCTTCAGTTTTTAGAAATATCACTATTTCTTTGTTATTTTAGGCGTGTGATGACACGAATGTATATTATACGACGAAAATGTTAAACTCAAAATTCCGAAGAGAGATTTTTTGATATTTCCTTTTTTAGTAAAAAACCCAAAGGCTATATAGCACACGAATTTCGGTAAAAAACATCAGCTTTTTAAAATGGCAATATTTATTTGTTTATTGAGGCGTCTGATGACACGAATTGATATTATACGACAAAAATGATAAACTCAAAAGTCCGAATAGAGATTTTTTGATATTTCCTTTTTTAGTAAAAAACGCAAAGGTTATATAGCACACGAATTTCGGTAAAAACCTTCAGTTTTTAAAAATATCACTATTTTTTTGTTATTTTAGGCGTGTGATGACACGAATGTATATTATACGACGAAAATGTTAAACTCAAAATTCCGAAGAGAGATTTTTTTGATATTTCCTTTTTTAGTAAAAAACATAAAGGCTATAGCACACGAATTTCGGTAAAAACACTCAGTTTTTTAAAATGCCACTATTTCTTTGTTTTTTGAGGCGTATGATGATACGAATTGATATTATACGACAAAAATGTTGAACCCAAAAGTCCGAATAGAGAATTTTTGATATTTCCATTTTTAGTAAAAAACCCAAAGGGTATATATAGCACACGAATTTCGGTAAAAACCCTCGGTTTTTAAAAATGGCACTAGTCCTTTGTTTTTTGAGGCGTCTGATGACTCGAATAGATATTGTACGACGAAAATGTTAAACTCATGCGTTCGAAGAGAGGTTTTTTGATATTTCCTTTTTTAGTAAAAAACATAAAGGCTATAGCACACGAATTTCGGTAAAAACCCTCAGTTTTTTAAAATGACAATATTTATTTGTTTTTTGAGGCGTCTGATGACACGAATTGATATTATACGACAAAAATGTTAAACTCAAAAGTCCGAATAGAGATTTTTTGATATTTTCTTTTTTAGTAAAAAATCCAAAGGCTATAGCACACGAATTTTGGTAAAAACTCTCAGTTTTTTAAAATGGCACTATTTCTTTCTTTTTTGAGGCGTCTGATGACACGAATCGATATTATATGATAAAAATGTTAAACTCAAAAGTCCGAATAGAGAATTTTTGATATTTCCATTTTTAGTAAAAAACCAAAGGCTATTATAACACACGAATTTCGGTAAAAACCTTCAGTTTTTAGAAATATCACTATTTCTTTGTTATTTTAGGCGTGTGATGACACGAATGTATATTATACGACGAAAATGTTAAACTCAAAATTCCGAAGAGAGATTTTTTGATATTTCCTTTTTTAGTAAAAAACCCAAAGGCTATAACACACGAATTTTCGGTAAAAATCCTCAGTTTTTAAAAATGTCACTAATTCTTTGTTTTTTCAGGCGTCTGATGACACGAATTGATATTATATGACGAAAATGTTAAACACATGCGTCCGAAGAGAGATTTTTTGATATTTCCTTTTTTAGTAAAAAACCAAAGGCTATATCACACGAATTTCGGTAAAAACCCTCAGTTTTTTAAAATGACAATATTTATTTGTTTTTTGAGGCGTCTGATGACCCAAATTGATATTATACGACAAAAATGTTAAACTCAAAAGTCCGAATAGAGATTTTTTGATATTTCTTTTTTTAGTAAAAAACCAAAGGCTATATCACACGAATTTCGGTAAAAACATCAGCTTTTTAAAATGGCAATATTTATTTGTTTTTTGAGGCGTCTGATGACACGAATTGATATTATACGACAAAAATGATAAACTCAAAAGTCCGAATAGAGATTTTTTGATATTTCCTTTTTTAGTAAAAAACGGAAAGGTTATATAGCACACGAATTTTGGGTAAAACCTTCAGTTTTTAAAAATGACACTATTTCTTTGTTATTTTAGGCGTGTGATGACACGAATGTATATTATACGACGAAAATGTTAAACTCAAAATTCCGAAGAGAGATTTTTTTGATATTTCCTTTTTTAGTAAAAAACATAAAGGCTATAGCACACGAATTTCGGTAAAAACCCTCAGTTTTTTAAAATGACAATATTTATTTGTTTTTTGAGGCGTCTGATGACACGAATTGATATTATACGACAAAAATATTAAACTCAAAAGTCCGAATAGAGATTTTTTGATATTTCCTTTTTTAGTAAAAATCCAAAGGCTATAGCACACGAATTTTGGTAAAAACCCTCCGTTTTTTAAAATGACACTATTTCTTAGTTTTTTGATGCGTCTGATGACACGAATAGATTTTATACGACGAAAATGTTAAACTCATGCGTCCGAAGAGAGATTTTTTGATATTTCTTTTTTTTAGTAAAAAACCCAAAGGGTATATATAGCACACGAATTTCGGTAAAAACCCTCGGTTTTTAAAAATGGCACTAGTCCTTTGTTTTTTGAGGCGTCTGATGACTCGAACAGATATTGTACGACGAAAATGTTAAACTCATGTGTCCGAAGAGAGATTTTTTGATATTCCCTTTTTTAGTAAAAAACATAAAGGCTATAGCACACGAATTTCGGTAAAAACCCTCAGTTTTTTAAAATGACAATATTTATTTGTTTTTTGAGGCGTCTGATGACCCGAATTGATATTATACGACAAAAATGTTAAACTCAAAATCCGAATAGAGATTTTTTGATATTTCTTTTTTTAGTAAAAAACCAAAGGCTTATAGCACACGAATTTTGGTAAAAACCCTCCGTTTTTTAAAATGGCACTATTTCTTAGTTTTTTGATGCGTCTGATGACACGAATAGATTTTATACGACGAAAATGTTAAACTCATGCGTCCGAAGAGAGATTTTTTGATATTTCTTCTTTTTAGTAAAAAACCCAAAGGGTATATATAGCACACGAATTTCGGTAAAAACCCTCGGTTTTTAAAAATGGCACTAGTCCTTTGTTTTTTGAGGCGTCTGGTGACTCGAATAGATATTGTACGACGAAAATGTTAAACTCATGCGTTCGAAGAGAGGTTTTTTGATATTTCCTTTTTTAGTAAAAAACATAAAGGCTATAGCACACGAATTTCGGTAAAAACCCTCAGTTTTTTAAAATGACAATATTTATTTGTTTTTTGAGGCGTCTGATGACCCGAATTGATATTATACGACAAAAATGTTAAACTCAAAAGTCCGAATAGAGATTTTTTGATATTTTCTTTTTTAGTAAAAAATCCAAAGGCTATAGCACACGAATTTTGGTAAAAACTCTCAGTTTTTTAAAATGGCACTATTTCTTTCTTTTTTGAGACGTCTGATGACACGAATCGATATTATATGATAAAAATGTTAAACTCAAAAGTCCGAATAGAGAATTTTTGATATTTCCATTTTTAGTAAAAAACCAAAGGCTATTATAACACACGAATTTCGGTAAAAACCTTCAGTTTTTAGAAATATCACTATTTCTTTGTTATTTTAGGCGTGTGATGACACGAATGTATATTATACGACGAAAATGTTAAACTCAAAATTCCGAAGAGAGATTTTTTGATATTTCCTTTTTTAGTAAAAAACCCAAAGGCTATATAGCACACGAATTTCGGTAAAAAACATCAGCTTTTTAAAATGGCAATATTTATTTGTTTATTGAGGCGTCTGATGACACGAATTGATATTATACGACAAAAATGATAAACTCAAAAGTCCGAATAGAGATTTTTTGATATTTCCTTTTTTAGTAAAAAACGCAAAGGTTATATAGCACACGAATTTCGGTAAAAACCTTCAGTTTTTAAAAATATCACTATTTTTTTGTTATTTTAGGCGTGTGATGACACGAATGTATATTATACGACGAAAATGTTAAACTCAAAATTCCGAAGAGAGATTTTTTTGATATTTCCTTTTTTAGTAAAAAACATAAAGGCTATAGCACACGAATTTCGGTAAAAACACTCAGTTTTTTAAAATGCCACTATTTCTTTGTTTTTTGAGGCGTATGATGATACGAATTGATATTATACGACAAAAATGTTGAACCCAAAAGTCCGAATAGAGAATTTTTGATATTTCCATTTTTAGTAAAAAACCCAAAGGGTATATATAGCACACGAATTTCGGTAAAAACCCTCGGTTTTTAAAAATGGCACTAGTCCTTTGTTTTTTGAGGCGTCTGATGACTCGAATAGATATTGTACGACGAAAATGTTAAACTCATGCGTTCGAAGAGAGGTTTTTTGATATTTCCTTTTTTAGTAAAAAACATAAAGGCTATAGCACACGAATTTCGGTAAAAACCCTCAGTTTTTTAAAATGACAATATTTATTTGTTTTTTGAGGCGTCTGATGACACGAATTGATATTATACGACAAAAATGTTAAACTCAAAAGTCCGAATAGAGATTTTTTGATATTTTCTTTTTTAGTAAAAAATCCAAAGGCTATAGCACACGAATTTTGGTAAAAACTCTCAGTTTTTTAAAATGGCACTATTTCTTTCTTTTTTGAGGCGTCTGATGACACGAATCGATATTATATGATAAAAATGTTAAACTCAAAAGTCCGAATAGAGAATTTTTGATATTTCCATTTTTAGTAAAAAACCAAAGGCTATTATAACACACGAATTTCGGTAAAAACCTTCAGTTTTTAGAAATATCACTATTTCTTTGTTATTTTAGGCGTGTGATGACACGAATGTATATTATACGACGAAAATGTTAAACTCAAAATTCCGAAGAGAGATTTTTTGATATTTCCTTTTTTAGTAAAAAACCCAAAGGCTATAACACACGAATTTTCGGTAAAAATCCTCAGTTTTTAAAAATGTCACTAATTCTTTGTTTTTTCAGGCGTCTGATGACACGAATTGATATTATATGACGAAAATGTTAAACACATGCGTCCGAAGAGAGATTTTTTGATATTTCCTTTTTTAGTAAAAAACCAAAGGCTATATCACACGAATTTCGGTAAAAACCCTCAGTTTTTTAAAATGACAATATTTATTTGTTTTTTGAGGCGTCTGATGACCCAAATTGATATTATACGACAAAAATGTTAAACTCAAAAGTCCGAATAGAGATTTTTTGATATTTCTTTTTTTAGTAAAAAACCAAAGGCTATATCACACGAATTTCGGTAAAAACATCAGCTTTTTAAAATGGCAATATTTATTTGTTTTTTGAGGCGTCTGATGACACGAATTGATATTATACGACAAAAATGATAAACTCAAAAGTCCGAATAGAGATTTTTTGATATTTCCTTTTTTAGTAAAAAACGGAAAGGTTATATAGCACACGAATTTTGGGTAAAACCTTCAGTTTTTAAAAATGACACTATTTCTTTGTTATTTTAGGCGTGTGATGACACGAATGTATATTATACGACGAAAATGTTAAACTCAAAATTCCGAAGAGAGATTTTTTTGATATTTCCTTTTTTAGTAAAAAACATAAAGGCTATAGCACACGAATTTCGGTAAAAACCCTCAGTTTTTTAAAATGACAATATTTATTTGTTTTTTGAGGCGTCTGATGACACGAATTGATATTATACGACAAAAATATTAAACTCAAAAGTCCGAATAGAGATTTTTTGATATTTCCTTTTTTAGTAAAAATCCAAAGGCTATAGCACACGAATTTTGGTAAAAACCCTCCGTTTTTTAAAATGACACTATTTCTTAGTTTTTTGATGCGTCTGATGACACGAATAGATTTTATACGACGAAAATGTTAAACTCATGCGTCCGAAGAGAGATTTTTTGATATTTCTTTTTTTTAGTAAAAAACCCAAAGGGTATATATAGCACACGAATTTCGGTAAAAACCCTCGGTTTTTAAAAATGGCACTAGTCCTTTGTTTTTTGAGGCGTCTGATGACTCGAACAGATATTGTACGACGAAAATGTTAAACTCATGTGTCCGAAGAGAGATTTTTTGATATTCCCTTTTTTAGTAAAAAACATAAAGGCTATAGCACACGAATTTCGGTAAAAACCCTCAGTTTTTTAAAATGACAATATTTATTTGTTTTTTGAGGCGTCTGATGACCCGAATTGATATTATACGACAAAAATGTTAAACTCAAAAGTCCGAATAGAGATTTTTTGATATTTCTTTTTTTAGTAAAAAACCAAAGGCTATAGCACACGAATTTTGGTAAAAACCCTCCGTTTTTTAAAATGGCACTATTTCTTAGTTTTTTGATGCGTCTGATGACACGAATAGATTTTATACGACGAAAATGTTAAACTCATGCGTCCGAAGAGAGATTTTTTGATATTTCTTCTTTTTAGTAAAAAACCCAAAGGGTATATATAGCACACGAATTTCGGTAAAAACCCTCGGTTTTTAAAAATGGCACTAGTCCTTTGTTTTTTGAGGCGTCTGATGACTCGAATAGATATTGTACGACGAAAATGTTAAACTCATGCGTTCGAAGAGAGGTTTTTTGATATTTCCTTTTTTAGTAAAAAACATAAAGGCTATTATAGCACACGAATTTCGGTAAAAACCCTCAGTTTTTTAAAATGACAATATTTATTTGTTTTTTGAGGCGTCTGATGACCCGAATCGATATTATACGACAAAAATGTTAAACTCAAAAGTCCGAATAGAGATTTTTTGATATTTTCTTTTTTAGTAAAAAATCCAAGGCTATTATAACACACGAATTTCGGTAAAAACCTTCACTTTTAGAAATATCACTATTTCTTTGTTATTTTAGGCGTGTGATGACACGAATGTATATATTATACGACGAAAATGTTAAACTCAAAATTCCGAAGAGAGATTTTTTGATATTTCCTTTTTTAGTAAAAAACCCAAAGGCTATATAGCACACGAATTTCGGTAAAAAACATCAGCTTTTTAAAATGGCAATATTTATTTGTTTTTTGAGGCGTCTGATGACACGAATTGATATTATACGACAAAAATGATAAACTCAAAAGTCCGAATAGAGATTTTTTGATATTTCCTTTTTTAGTAAAAAACGCAAAGGTTATATAGCACACGAATTTCGGTAAAAACCTTCAGTTTTTAAAAATATCACTATTTTTTTGTTATTTTAGGCGTGTGATGACACGAATGTATATTATACGACGAAAATGTTAAACTCAAAATTCCGAAGAGAGATTTTTTTGATATTTCCTTTTTTAGTAAAAAACATAAAGGCTATAGCACACGAATTTCGGTAAAAACCCTCAGTTTTTTAAAATGACAATATTTATTTGTTTTTTGAGGCGTCTGATGACCCGAATTGATATTATACGACAAAAATGTTAAACTCAAAAGTCCGAATAGAGATTTTTTGATATTTTCTTTTTTAGTAAAAAATCCAAAGGCTATAGCACACGAATTTTGGTAAAAACTCTCAGTTTTTTAAAATGGCACTATTTCTTTCTTTTTTGAGGCGTCTGATGACACGAATCGATATTATATGATAAAAATGTTAAACTCAAAAGTCCGAATAGAGAATTTTTGATATTTCCATTTTTAGTAAAAAACCAAAGGCTATTATAACACACGAATTTCGGTAAAAACCTTCAGTTTTTAAAAATATCACTATTTTTTTGTTATTTTAGGCGTGTGATGACACGAATGTATATTATACGACGAAAATGTTAAACTCAAAATTCCGAAGAGAGATTTTTTTGATATTTCCTTTTTTAGTAAAAAACATAAAGGCTATAGCACACGAATTTCGGTAAAAACCCTAAGTTTTTTAAAATGACAATATTTATTTGTTTTTTGAGGCGTCTGATGACACGAATTGATATTATACGACAAAAATATTAAACTCAAAAGTCCGAATAGAGATTTTTTGATATTTCCTTTTTTAGTAAAAATCCAAAGGCTATAGCACACGAATTTTGGTAAAAACCCTCAGTTTTTTAAAATGGCACTATTTCTTAGTTTTTTGATGCGTCTGATGACACGAATGGATATTATACGACGAAAATGTTAAACTCATGCGTCCGAAGAGAGATTTTTTGATATTTCTTTTTTAGTAAAAAGCGCAAAGGTTATATAACACACGAATTTAACTAAAAATCTTCAAATTTTAGAAATATCACTATTTCTTTGTTATTTTGGGCGTGTGATGACACGAATGTATATTATACGACGAAAATGTTAAACTCAAAAGTCCGAAGAGAGAATTTTTGATATTTCCATTTTTAGTAAAAAACCAATGGCTATAACACACGAATTTCGGTAAAAACCCTCCGTTTTTTAAAATGGCACTATTTCTTAGTTTTTTGATGCGTCTCATGACACGAATAGATTTTATACGACGAAAATGTTAAACTCATACGTCCGAAGAGAGATTTTGTTGATATTTCTTTTTTTAGTAAAAAACCCAAAGGTTATATAGCACACGAATTTCGGTAAAAACCCTTGGTTTTTAAAAATGGCACTATTCCTTTGTTTTTTGAGGCGTCTGATGACACGAATAGATATTGTACGACGAAAATGTTAAACTCATGCGTCCGAAGAGATGTTTTTAGAAATATCACTATTTCTTTGTTTTTTTAGGCGTGTGATGACACGAATGTATATTATACGACGAAAATATTAAACTCAAAAATCCGAAGAGAGATTTTTTGATATTCCATTTTTTAGTAAAAAACATAAAGGCTATAGCACACGAATTTCGGTAAAAACCTTCAGTTTTTTAAAATGACAATGTTTATTTGTTTTTTGAGGCGTCTGATGAAACGAATTGATATTATACGACAAAAATGTTAAACTCAAAAGTCCGAATAGAGATTTTTTGATATTTCCTTTTTTAGTAAAAAATCCAAAGGCTATATCACACGAATTTTGGTAAAATTCTCAGTTTTTTAAAATGGCACTATTACTTTGTTTTTGGAGGCGTCTAATGACACGAATTGATATTATACGACAAAAATGTTAAACTCAAAAGTCTGAATAGAGAATTTTTGATATTTCTATTTTTAGTAAAAAACCAAAGGCTATAACACAAAGATTATATAACACACGAATTTCAGTAAAAACCTTCAAATTTTAGAAATATCACTACTTCTTTGTTATTTTGGGCGTGTGATGACACGTATGTATATTATACGACGAAAATGTTAAACTCAAAAGTCCAAAGAGAGATTTTCTGATATTTCCTTTTTTAGTAAAGAACCCAAAGGTTGTAGCACACAAATTTCGGTAAAAACCCTGAGTTTTTTAAAATGGCAATATTTATTTGTTTTTTGAGGCGTCTAGTGACACGAATAGATATTATACGACAAAAATGTTAAACTCAAATGTACGAATAGAGATTTTTTGATTTTCCTTTTTTAGTAGAAAACCAAAGGCTATAGCACACGAATTTTGGTAAAAACCCTCAGTTTTTTAAAATTACACTATTTCTTTGTTTTTTGAGGCGTCTGATGACACGAATTGATATTATACGAAAAAATGTTAAACTCAAAAGTCCGAATAGAGAATTTTTGATATTTCCATTTTTAGTAAAAGACCAAAGGCTATATAACACACGAATATCTGTAAAAACCCTCCGTTTTTTAAAATGGCACTATTTCTTAGTTTTTTGATGCGTCTGATGACACGAATAGATTTTATACGACGAAAATGTTAAACTCATGCGTCCGAAGAGAGATTTTTTGATATTTCTTTTTTTTAGTAAATAACCCAAAGGGTATATATAGCACACGAATTTCGGTAAAAACCCTCGGTTTTTAAAAATGGCACTAGTCCTTTGTTTTTTGAGGCGTCTGATGACTCGAATAGATATTGTACGACGAAAATGTTAAACTCATGTGTCCGAAGAGAGATTTTTTGATATTCCCTTTTTTAGTAAAAAACATAAAGGCTAGAGCACACGAATTTCGGTAAAAACCCTCAGTTTTTTAAAATGACAATATTTATTTGTTTTTTGAGGCATCTGATGACCCGAATTGATATTATACGACAAAAATGTTAAACTCAAAAGTCCGAATAGAGATTTTTTGATATTTCTTTTTTTAGTAAAAAACCAAAGGCTTGTAACACACGAATTTCGGTAAAAACCTTCAGTTTTTAGAAATATCACTATTTCTTTGTTATTTTCGGTGTGTGATGACACGAATTGATATTATACGACAAAAATGTTAAACTCAAAAGTCCGAATAGAGAATTTTTGATATTTCTATTTTTAGTAAAAAACCAAAGGCTATAACACACGAATTTCGGTAAAAACCCTCCGTTTTTTAAAATGGCACTATTTCTTAGTTTTTTGATGCGTCTGATGACACGAATAGATTTTATACGATGAAAATGTTAAACTCATGCGTCCAAAGAGATGTTTTTAGAAATATCACTATTTCTTTGTTTTTTAGGCGTATGATGACACGAATGTATATTATACGACGAAAATATTAAACTCAAAAGTCTGAAGAGAGATTTTTTGATATTTCCTTTTTTAGTAAAAAACATAAAGGCTATAGTACACGAATTTCGGTAAAACCCTCAGTTTTTTAAAATGACAATATTTATTTGTTTTTTGAGGCGTCTGATGACACGAATTGATATTATACGGCAAAAATATTAAACTCAAAAGTCCGAATAGAGATTTTTTGATATTTCCTTTTTTAGTAAAAAATCCAAAGGCTATATCACACGAATTTTGGTAAAAACTCTCAGTTTTTTAAAATGGCACTATTTCTTTGTTTTTTGAGGCGTCTGATGACACGAATTGATATTATACGACAAAAATGTTAAACTCAAAAGTCCGAATAGAGATTTTTTGATATTTCCTTTTTTAGTAAAAAATCCAAAGGCTATAGCACACGAATTTTGGTAAAAACTCTCAGTTTTTGAAAATGGCACTATTTCTTTGTTTTTTGAGGCGTCTGATGACACGAATTGATATTATACGACAAAAATGTTAAACTCAAAAGTCCGAATAGAGAATTTTTGATATTTCCATTTTTAGTAAAAAACCAAAGGCTTGTAACACACGAATTTCGGTAAAAACCTTCAGTTTTTAGAAATATCACTATTTCTTTGTTATTTTCGGTGTGTGATGACACGAATGTATATTATACGACGAAAATGTTAAACTCAAAATTCCGAAGAGAGATTTTTTGATATTTCCTTTTTTAGTAAAAAACCCAAAGGCTGCACACGAATTTCGGTAAAAACCATCAGTTTTTTAAAATGACAATATTTATTTGTTTTTTGAGGCGTCTGATGACACGAATGGATATTATACGACGAAAATGATAAACTCAAAAGTCCGAATAGAGATTTTTTGATATTTACTTTTTTAGTAAACAACCAAAGGCTGTAGCACACGAATTTCGGTAAAACCATCAGCTTTTTAAAATGGCAATATTTATTTGTTTTTTGAGGCGTCTGATGACACGAATTGATATTATACGACAAAAATGATAAACTCAAAAGTCCGAATAGAGATTTTTTGATATTTCCTTTTTTAGTAAAAAACCAAAGGCTATAAGCACACGAATTTTGGTAAAAACCCTCAGTTTTTTAAAATGGCACTATTTTTTGGTTTTTTGATTTGTCTGATGACACGAATGGATATTATACGACGAAAATGTTAAACTCATGCGTCCGAAGAGAGATTTTTTGATATTTCTTTTTTTAGTGAAAACGCAAAGATTATATAACACACGAATTTCAGTAAAAACCTTCAAATTTTAGAAATATCACTATTTCTTTGTTATTTTGGGTGTGTGATGACACGAATGTATATTATACGACGAAAAGGTTAAACTAAAAAGTCCAAAGAGAGATTTTTTGATATTTCCTTTTTTAGTAAAAAACATAAAGGCTATAGCACACGAATTTCGGTAAAAACCCTCAGTTTTTTAAAATGACAATATTTATTTGTTTTTTGAGGCGTCTGATGACACGAATTGATATTATACGGCAAAAATGTTAAACTCAAAAGTCCGAATAGAGATTTTTTGATATTTCCTTTTTTAGTAAAAAACCAAAGGCTATAAGCACACAAATTTTGGTAAAAACCCTCAGTTTTTTAAAATGGCGCTATTTTTTGGTTTTTTGATATGTCTGATGGCACGAATGGATATTATAAGACGAAAATGTTAAACTCATGCGTCCGAAGAGAGATTTTTTGATATTTATTTTTTAGTGAAAAACGCAAAGATTATATAACACACGAATTTCAGTAAAAACCTTCAAATTTTAGAAATATCACTATTTCTTTGTTATTTTGGGTGTGTGATGACACGAATGTATATTATACGACGAAAAGGTTAAACTAAAAAGTCAAAAGAGAGATTTTTTGATATTTCCTTTTTTAGTAAAAAACCCAAACGCTATAGCACACGAATTTCGGTAAAAACCCTCAGTTTTTTAAAATGACAATATTTATTTGTTTTTTGAGGCGTCT
Organism: Triglochin maritima; assembly: GCA_963682175.1. Taxonomy (NCBI): domain Eukaryota; kingdom Viridiplantae; phylum Streptophyta; class Magnoliopsida; order Alismatales; family Juncaginaceae; genus Triglochin; species Triglochin maritima. The sequence continues at coordinate 48,598,501 of OY821772.1, forward strand.
GATGACCCGAATTGATGTTATACGACAAAAATGTTAAGCTCAAAAGTCAGAGTAGAGATTTTTTGATATTTCCTTTTTTAGTAAAAAATCCAAAGGCTATAGCACACGAATTTTGGTAAAAACTCCTAGTTTTTGAAAATGACACTATTTCTTTGTTTTTTGAGGCGTCTGATGACACGAATTGATATTATACGACAAAAATGTGAAACTCAAAAGTCCGAATAGAGAATTTTTGATATTTCCATTTTTAGTAAAAAACCAAAGGCTTATAACACACGAATTTCGGTAAAAACCTTCAGTTTTTAGAAATATCACTATTTCTTTGTTATTTTAGGCGTGTGATGACACGAATGTATATTATACGACGAAAATGTTAAACTCAAAATTCCGAAGAGAGATTTTTTGATATTTCTTCTTTTTAGTAAAAAACCCAAAGGGTATATATAGCACACGAATTTCGGTAAAAACCCTCGGTTTTTAAAAATGGCACTAGTCCTTTGTTTTTTGAGGCGTCTGGTGACTCGAATAGATATTGTACGACGAAAATGTTAAACTCATGCGTTCGAAGAGAGGTTTTTTGATATTTCCTTTTTTAGTAAAAAACATAAAGGCTATAGCACACGAATTTCGGTAAAAACCCTCAGTTTTTTAAAATGACAATATTTATTTGTTTTTTGAGGCGTCTGATGACCCGAATTGATATTATACGACAAAAATGTTAAACTCAAAAGTCCGAATAGAGATTTTTTGATATTTTCTTTTTTAGTAAAAAATCCAAAGGCTATAGCACACGAATTTTGGTAAAAACTCTCAGTTTTTTAAAATGGCACTATTTCTTTCTTTTTTGAGACGTCTGATGACACGAATCGATATTATATGATAAAAATGTTAAACTCAAAAGTCCGAATAGAGAATTTTTGATATTTCCATTTTTAGTAAAAAACCAAAGGCTATTATAACACACGAATTTCGGTAAAAACCTTCAGTTTTTAGAAATATCACTATTTCTTTGTTATTTTAGGCGTGTGATGACACGAATGTATATTATACGACGAAAATGTTAAACTCAAAATTCCGAAGAGAGATTTTTTGATATTTCCTTTTTTAGTAAAAAACCCAAAGGCTATATAGCACACGAATTTCGGTAAAAAACATCAGCTTTTTAAAATGGCAATATTTATTTGTTTTTTGAGGCGTCTGATGACACGAATTGATATTATACGACAAAAATGATAAACTCAAAAGTCCGAATAGAGATTTTTTGATATTTCCTTTTTTAGTAAAAAACGCAAAGGTTATATAGCACACGAATTTCGGTAAAAACCTTCAGTTTTTAAAAATATCACTATTTTTTTGTTATTTTAGGCGTGTGATGACACGAATGTATATTATACGACGAAAATGTTAAACTCAAAATTCCGAAGAGAGATTTTTTTGATATTTCCTTTTTTAGTAAAAAACCTAAAGGCTATAGCACACGAATTTCGGTAAAAACACTCAGTTTTTTAAAATGCCACTATTTCTTTGTTTTTTGAGGCGTATGATGATACGAATTGATATTATACGACAAAAATGTTGAACCCAAAAGTCCGAATAGAGAATTTTTGATATTTCCATTTTTAGTAAAAAACCCAAAGGGTATATATAGCACACGAATTTCGGTAAAAACCCTCGGTTTTTAAAAATGGCACTAGTCCTTTGTTTTTTGAGGCGTCTGATGACTCGAATAGATATTGTACGACGAAAATGTTAAACTCATGCGTTCGAAGAGAGGTTTTTTGATATTTCCTTTTTTAGTAAAAAACATAAAGGCTATAGCACACGAATTTCGGTAAAAACCCTCAGTTTTTTAAAATGACAATATTTATTTGTTTTTTGAGGCGTCTGATGACCCGAATTGATATTATACGACAAAAATGTTAAACTCAAAAGTCCGAATAGAGATTTTTTGATATTTTCTTTTTTAGTAAAAAATCCAAAGGCTATAGCACACGAATTTTGGTAAAAACTCTCAGTTTTTTAAAATGGCACTATTTCTTTCTTTTTTGAGGCGTCTGATGACACGAATCGATATTATATGATAAAAATGTTAAACTCAAAAGTCCGAATAGAGAATTTTTGATATTTCCATTTTTAGTAAAAAACCAAAGGCTATAACACACGAATTTCGGTAAAAACCTTCAGTTTTTAGAAATATCACTATTTCTTTGTTATTTTAGGCGTGTGATGACACGAATGTATATTATACGACGAAAATGTTAAACTCAAAATTCCGAAGTGATATTTTTTGATATTCCCTTTTTTAGTAAAAAACCCAAAGGCTATAGCACACGAATTTCGGTAAAAACCATCAGCTTTTTAAAATGGCAATATTTATTTGTTTTTTGAGGCGTCTGATGACACGAATTGATATTATAGGACAAAAATGATAAACTCAAAAGTCCAAATAGAGATTTTTTGATATTTCCTTTTTTAGTAAAAAACCAAAGGCTATAAGCACACAAATTTTGGTAAAAACCCTCAGTTTTTTAAAATGGCGCTATTTTTTGGTTTTTTGATATGTCTGATGGCACGAATGGATATTATAAGACGAAAATGTTAAACTCATGCGTCCGAAGAGAGATTTTTTGATATTTATTTTTTAGTGAAAAACGCAAAGATTATATAACACACGAATTTCAGTAAAAACCTTCAAATTTTAGAAATATCACTATTTCTTTGTTATTTTGGGTGTGTGATGACACGAATGTATATTATACGACGAAAAGGTTAAACTAAAAAGTCAAAAGAGAGATTTTTTGATATTTCCTTTTTTAGTAAAAAACCCAAACGCTATAGCACACGAATTTCGGTAAAAACCCTCAGTTTTCTAAAATGACAATATTTATTTGTTTTTTGAGGCGTCTGATGACCCGAATTGATGTTATACGACAAAAATGTTAAGCTCAAAAGTCAGAGTAGAGATTTTTTGATATTTCCTTTTTTAGTAAAAAATCCAAAGGCTATAGCACACGAATTTTGGTAAAAACTCCTAGTTTTTGAAAATGACACTATTTCTTTGTTTTTTGAGGCGTCTGATGACACGAATTGATATTATACGACAAAAATGTGAAACTCAAAAGTCCGAATAGAGAATTTTTGATATTTCCATTTTTAGTAAAAAACCAAAGGCTTATAACACACGAATTTCGGTAAAAACCTTCAGTTTTTAGAAATATCACTATTTCTTTGTTATTTTCGGTGTGTGATGACACGAATGAATATTATACGACGGAAATGTTAAACTCAAAATTCCGAAGAGAGAATTTTTGATATTTCATTTTTTAGTAAAAAACCCAAAGGCTATAGCACACGAATTTTGGTAAAAACCATCAGTTTTTTAAAATGGCAATATTTATTTGTTTTTTGAGGCGTCTGATGACACGAATGGATATTATACGACGAAAATGATAAACTCAAAAGTCCGAATAGAGATTTTTTGATATTTACTTTTTTAGTAAACAACCAAAGGCTATAGCACACGAATTTTGGTAAAACCCCTCAGTTTTTTAAAATGGCACTATTTCTTTGTTTTTTGAGGCGTCTGATGACACGAATTGATATTATACGACGAAAATGTTAAACTCAAAAGTCCGAATAGAGATTTTTTGATATTTCCAATTTTAGTAAAAAACCAAATGCTATAACACACGAATTTCGGTAAAAACCTTCAGTTTTTAGAAATATCACTATTTCTTTGTTATTTTAGGTGTGTGATGACACGAATTTATATTATACGACGAAAATGTTAAACTCAAAATTCCGAAGAGAGATTTTTTGATATTTCTTTTTTAGTAAAAACCCCAAAGGCTATAGCACACGAATTTTGGTAAAAACCATCAGTTTTTTAAAATGGCAATATTTATTTGTTTTTTGAGGCGTCTGATGACACGAATGGATATTATACGACGAAAATGATAAACTCAAAAGTCCGAATAGAGATTTTTTGATATTTCATTTTTTAGTAAAAAACCAAAGGCTATATAGCACACGAATTTTGATAAAACCCCTCAGTTTTTTAAAATGGCACTATTTCTTTGTTTTTTGAGGCGTCTGATGACACGAATTGATATTATACGACGAAAATGTTAAACTCAAAAGTCCGAATAGAGATTTTTTAATATTTCCAATTTTAGTAAAAAACCAAAGGCTATAACACACGAATTTCGGTAAAAACCTTCAGTTTTTAGAAATATCACTATTTCTTTGTTATTTTAGGCGTGTGATGACAGGAATGTATATTATACAACGAAAATGTTAAACTCAAAAGTCCGAATAGAGATATTTTGATATTTCCTTTTTTAGTAAAAACCAAAGGCTATTTTTGCACACGAATTTTGGTAAAAACCCTCAGTTTTTTAAAATGACACTATTTCTTAGTTTTTTGATGCGTTTGATGACACGAATGGATATTATACGACGAAAATGTTAAACTCAAAAGTCCGAATAGAGAGTTTTTGATATTTCCATTTTTAGTAAAAAAGCAAAGGCTATAACACACGAATTTCGGTAAAAACCTTCAGTTTTTAGAAATATCACTATTTCTTTGTTATTTTAGGTGTGTGATGACACGAACGTATATTATACGACGAAAATGTTAAACTCAAAATTCCGAAGAGAGATTTTTTGATATTTCCTTTTTTAGTAAAAAAACCAAAGGCTATAACATACGAATTTTGGTAAAAACCCTAAGTTTTTTAAAATGGCACTATTTCTTAGTTTTTTGATGCGTCTGATGACACGAATGGATATTATACGATGAAAATGTTAAACTCATGCGTCCGAAGAGAGATTTTTTGATATTTCTTTTTTAGTAAAAACGCAAAGGTTATATAGCACACGAATTTCGGTAAAAACCCTCGGTTTTTAAAAGTGGCACTATTTCTTTGTTTTTTGAGGCGTCTGATGACACGAATAGATATTGTACGACGAAAATGTTAAACTCAAAAGTCCGAATAGAGATTTTTGATATTTCTTTTTTTAGTAAAAAACCCAAAGGCTATAGCACACGAATTTCGGTAAAAACCCTCAGTTTTTGAAAATGGCACTATTTCTTAGTTTTTTGATGCGTCTGATGACACGAAGTGATATTATACGGCGAAAATGTTAAACTCATGCGTCCGAAGAGAGATTTTTTGATAGTTCTTTTTTTAGTAAAAAACGCAAAGGTTATATAACACACGAATTTCAGTAAAAACCTTCATATTTTAGAAATATCACTATTTCTTTGTTATTTTGGGCGTGTGATGACACGAATGTATATTATACGACGAAAATGTTAAACTCGAAAGTCCGAAGAGAGATTTTTGATATTTCCTTTTTTAGTAAAAAACTCAAAGGCTTTAGCACACGAATTTCGTTAAAAACCCTCAGTTTTTTCAAATGGCAATATTTTTTTGTTTTTTTAGGGGTCTGATGACACGAATTGATATTATACGACAAATATGTTAAACTCAAAAGTCCGAATAGAGATTTTTTGATATTTCCTTTTTTAGTAAGAAACCAAAGGCTATGTAGCACACGAATTTTGGTTGAAACCCTCAGTTTTTTAAAATGGCACTATTTATTTGTTTTTTGAGGGGTCTGATGATACGAATTGATATTATACGACAAAAATGTTAAACTCAAAAGTCCGAATAGAGATTTTTTGATATTTCTTTTTTTAGTAAAAAACCAAAGGCTATAGCACACGAATTTCGGTAAAACCCTCAGTTTTTTAAAATGGCACTATTTCTTTGTTTTTTGAGGCGTCTGATGACACGAATGTATATTATACGACGAAAATGTTACACTCAAACTTCTGAAGAGAGATTTTTTGATATTTCCTTTTTAGTAAAAAAACCCAAAGGCAGTATTTCTAAATGGCAATATTTCTTAGTTTTTTGAGGCGTCTGATGACACGAATAAATATTGTACGACGAAAATGTTAAACTCATGCGTCCGAAGAGAGATTTTTTGAAATTTCTTTTTTTAGTAAAAAATCCAAAGGCTATAGAACACGAATTTCGGTAAAAACCCTCCGTTTTTTAAAATGGCACTATTTCTTTGTTTTTTGAGGCGTCTGATGAGACGAATAGATATTGTACGACGAAAATGTTAAACTCATGCGTCCGAAGAGAGGTTTTTAGAAATATCACTATTTCTTTGTTTTTTTAGGCGTGTTATGACACGAATGTATATTATACGACGAAAATATTAAACTCAAAAGTCCGAAGAGAGATTTTTTGATATTTCCTTTTTTAGTAAAAAACATAAAGGCTATAGCACACGAATTTTGGTAAAAACCCTCAGTTTTTTAAAATGGCACTATTTCTTAGTTTTTTGATGCGTCTGATGACACGAAGTGATATTATACGACGAAAATGTTAAACTCAAAAGTCCGAATAGAGAATTTTTGATATTTCCATTTTTAGTAAAAAACCAAAGGCTATAACACACGAATTTCGGTAAAAACCTTTAGTTTTTAGAAATATAACTATTTCTTTGTTATTTTAGGCGTGTGATGACACGAATGTATATTATACGACGAAAATGTTAAACTCAAAATTCCGAAGAGAGATTTTTTGATATTTCTTTTTTTAGTAAAAAAACCCGAAGGCTATAGCACACAAATTTCAGTAAAAACACTCCGTTTTTTAAAATGGCACTATTTCTTAGTTTTTTGATGCGTCGATGACACGAATAGATTTTATATGACGAAAATGTTAAACTCATGCGTCCGAAGAGAGATTTTTTGATATTTCTTTTTTTAGTAAAAAACCCAAAGGCAATATATAGCACACGAATTTCAGTAAAAACCTTCGGTTTTTAAAAATGGCACTATTCCTTTGTTTTTTGAGGCGTCTGATGACACGAATAGATATTGTACGACGAAAATGTTAAACTCATGCGTCTGAAGAGAGGTTTTTAGAAATATCACTATTTCTTTGTTTTTTAGGCGTGTGATGACACGAATGTATATTATACGACGAAAATATAAACTCAAAAGTCCGAAGAAAGTTTTTTTGATATTTCCTTTTTTAGTAAAAAACATAAATGCTATAGCACACGAATTTTGGTAAAAACCCTCAGTTTTTTAAAATGGCACTATTTCTTAGTTTTTTGATGCGTCTGATGGCACGAATGGATATTATACGACGAAAATGTTAAACTCATGCGTCCGAAGAGAGATTTTTTGATATTTCTTTTTTTAGTAAAAAACGCAAAGGTTATATAACACACGAATTTCAGTAAAAACCTTCATATTTTAGAAATATCACTATTTCTTTGTTATTTTGGGCGTGTGATGACACGAATGTATATTATACGACGAAAATGTTAAACTCAAAAGTCCGAAGAGAGATTTTTGATATTTCCTTTTTTAGTAAAAAAACTCAAAGGCTATAGCACACAAATTTCGTTAAAAACCCTCAGTTTTTTCAAATGGCAATATTTATTTGTTTTTTGAGGGGTCTGATGACATGAATTGATATTATACGACAAAAATGTTAAACTCAAAAGTCCGAATAGAGATTTTTTTGATATTTCCTTTTTTAGTAAGAAACCAAAGGCTATACCACACGAATTTTGATAAAACCCTCAGTTTTTTAAAATGGCACTATTTCTTAGTTTTTTGATGCGTCTGATGACACGAATGGATATTATACGACGAAAATGTTAAACTCAAAAGTCTGAATAGAGATTTTTTGATATTTCTATTTTTAGTAAAAAACCAAAGGCTATAACACACGAATTTCGGTAAAAACCTTCAGTTTTTAGAAATATCACTATTTCTTTGTTATTTTAGGCGTGTGATGACACGAATGTATATTATACGACGAAAATGTTAAACTCAAAAGTCCGAATAGAGATTTTTTGATATTTCCTTTTTTAGTAAAAACCAAAGGCTATATAGCACACGAATTGGTGTAAAACCCCTCAGTTTTTTAAAATGATACTATTTCTTAGAAACCCCTCAGTAAAAACCCCTCATTAAATTGGTGTAAAACCCCTCAGTAAAAACCTTCATATTTTAGAAATATCACTATTTCTTTGTCCACTATATAGCACACGAATTTTGGTAAAAACCCTCAGTTTTTTCAAATGGCAATATTTATTTGTTTTTTGAGGGGTCTGATGACACGAATTGATATTATACGACAAAAATGTTAAATTCAAAAGTCCGAATAGAGATTTTTTGATATTTCCTTTTTTAGTAAGAAACCAAAGGCTATGTAGCACACGAATTTTGGTAGAAACCCTCAGTTTTTAAAATGGCACTATTTCTTTGTTTTTTGAGGCGTCTGATGACACGAATTGATATTATACGACAAAAATGTTAAACTCAAAAGTCCGAATAGAGAATTTTTGATATTTACATTTTTAGTAAAAAACCAAAGGCTAACACACGAATTTCGGTAAAAACCTTCAGTTTTTAGAAATATTACTATTTCTTTGTTATTTTAGGCGTGTGATGACACGAATGTATATTATACGACGAAAACGTTAAACTCAAAAGTCTGAATAGAGATTTTTTGATATTTCCTTTTTTAGTAAAAAACCAAAGGCTATAACACACGAATTTTGGTAAAAACCTTCAGTTTTTAGAAATATCACTATTTCTTTGTTATTTTAGGCGTGTGATGACATGAATGGATATTATACGACGAAAATATTAAACTCAAAAGTCCGAATAGAGATTTTTTGATATTTCTTTTTTTAGTAAAAAACCAAAGGATATAGCACACGAATTTTGGTAAAAACCCTAAGTTTTTTTTAAAATGGCACTATTTCTTAGTTTATTGATGCGTATGATGACACGAATGGATATTATACAACGAAAATGTTAAACTCATGCGTCCGAAGAGAGATTTTTTGATATTTCCTTTTTTAGTAAAAAACCAAAGGCTATACCACACGAATTTTGATAAAAACCCTCAGTTTTTTAAAATGGCACTATTTCTTAGTTTTTTGATGCGTCTGATGACACGAATGAATATTATACGACGAAAATGTTAAACTCAAAAGTCTGAATAGAGATTTTTTGATATTTCCATTTTTAGTAAAAAACCAAAGGCTATATAACACACGAATTTCGGTAAAAACCTTCAGTTTTTAGAAATATCACTATTTCTTTGTTATTTTAGGCGTGTGATGACACGAATGTGAATTATACGACGAAAATGTTAAACTCAAAATTCCGAATATAGATTTTTTGATATTTCCTTTTTTAGTAAAAAACCAAAGGCTATATAGCACACGAATTGGTGTAAAACCCCTAAGTTTTTTTAAAATGGCACTATTTCTTAGTTTTTTGATGCGTCTGATGACACGAATGGATATTATACGACGAAAATGTTAAACTCAAAAGTCCGAATAGAGATTTTTTGATATTTCCATTTTTAGTAAAAAACCAAAGGCTATAATAACACACGAATTTCGGTAAAAACCCTCAGTTTTTAAAATGGCAATATTTATTTGTTTTTTGAGGCGTCTGATGACACGAATTGATATTATACGACAAAAATGTTAAACTCAAAAGTCCGAATAGAGATTTTATGATATTTCCTTTTTTAGTAAAAACCAAAGGCTATTTGCACACGAATTTTGGTAAAAACCCTCAGTTTTTTAAAATGACAATATTTCTTAGTTTTTTGATGCGTCTGATGACACGAATGGATATTATACGACGAAAATGTTAAACTCATCCGTCCGAAGAGAGATTTTTTGATATTTCTTTTTTTAGTAAAAAACCAAAGGCTATATACCACACGAATTTTGGTAAAAACTGTCAGTTTTTTTAAAATGGCACTATTTCTTTGTTGTTTGAGGCGTCTGATGACACGAATTGATATTATTCGACAAAAATGTTAAACTCAAAAGTCCGAATAGAGATTTTTTGATATTTCCATTTTTAGTAAAAAACCAAAGGCTATAACACACGAATTTCAGTAAAAACCTTCAAATTTTAGAAATATCACTATTTCTTTGTTATTTTAGGCGTGTGACGACCCGAATGTATATTATACGGCGAAAATGTAAAACTCAAAATTCCGAAGAGAGATTTTTTGATATTTCCTTATTTAGTAAAAAACCCAAAGGCTATATAGCACACGAATTTCGGTAAAAACCCTCAGTTTTTAAAATGGCAATATTTATTTGTTTTTTGAGGCGTGTGATGACAAGAATTGATATTATACGACGAAAATGTTAAACTCAAAAGTCCGAATAGAGATTTTTTGATATTTCTTTTTTTAGTAAAAAACCAAAGACTATAGCACACAAATTTTGGTAAAAACCCAAAGTTTTTTAAAATGACACTATTTATTAGTTTTTTGATGCGTCTGATGACACGAATGGATATTATACGACGAAAAGATAAACTCATGCGTCCGAAGAGAGATTTTTTGATATTTCTTTTTTAGTAAAAAACGCAAAGGTTATATAGCACACGAATTTCGGTAAAAACCCTCGGTCTTTAGAAATATCACTATTTCTTTGTTATTTTAGGCGTGTGATGACACGAATGTATATTATACGACGAAAATGTTAAACTCAAACGTCCGAAGAGAGATTTTTTGATATTTTCTTTTTTAGTAAAAAACCCAAAGGCTATAGCACACGAATTTCTATAAAACCCCTCAGTTTTTTAAAATGGCAATATTTATTTGTTTTTTGAGGCGTCTGATGACACGAATTGATATTATACGACAAAAATCTTAAACTCAAAAGTCGGAATAGAGATTTTTTGCTATTTCCATTTTTAGTAAAAAACCAAAGGCTATAGCACACGAATTTCAGTAAAAACCTTTAAATTTTAGAAATATCACTATTTCTTTGTTATTTTAGGCGTGTGATGACACGAATGTATATTATACGACAAAAATGTTAAACTCATGCGTCCGAAGAGAGATTTTTTGATATTTTTAGTAAAAATCCAAAGGCTATAGCAAACGAATTTTGGTAAAAATCCTCATTTTTTTAAAATGGCACTATTTCTTTAGTTTTTGAGGCGTCTCATAACACAAATGAATATTAGACGACGAAAATGTTAAACACATGCGTCTGAAGAGAGATTTTTTGATATTTCCTTTTTTAGTAAAAAAAACCCAAAGGCTATAACACACGAATTTTGGTAAAAACCCTCAGTTTTTAAAAATGGCACTATTTCTTTAGTTTTTGAGGCGTCTCATGACACGAATGAATATTATACGACGAAAATGTTAAACACATGCGTCCGAAGAGAGATTTTTTGATATTTCCTTTTTTAATAAAAAACCCCAAAAGCTATAACACACGAATTTCGGTAACAACCCTCAGTTTTTAAAAATGGCACTATTTCTTTGTTTTTGAGGCGTCTGATGACACGAATGAATATTATACGAAGAAAATGTTAAACGCATGCGTCCGAAGAGAGATTTTTTGATATTTCCTGTTTTAGTAAAAAACCAAAAGGATAACACACGAATTTCGGTAAAACCCCTCAGTTTTTAAAAATGGCACTATTTCTTTGTTTTTTCAGGCGTCTGATTACACGAATTGATATTATATGATAAAAATGTTAAACACATGCGTCCGAAGAGAGATTTTTTGATATTTCCTTTTTTAGTAAAAAACCAATGGCTATAGCACACGAATTTTGATAAAAACCCTCAGTTTTTTAAAATGGCACTATTTCTTAGTTTTTTGATGCGTCTGATGACACGAATGAATATTATACGACGAAAATGTTAAACTTAAAAGTCCGAATAGAGATTTTTTGATATTTCCTTTTTTAGTAAAAAGACCAATGACTATAACACACGAATTTCGGTAAAAACCCTTAGTTTTTTAAAATGGCTCTATTTCTGTAGTTTTTAGGCGTGTGATGACACGAATGTATATTATACGACGAAAATGATAGACTCAAAATTTCGAATAGAGGTTTTTTGATATTTCTTTTTTTAGTAGAAAAACCCAAAGGCTGCACACGAATTTCGGTAAAACCCTCAGTTTTTAAAAAAGGCACTATTTCTTTGTTTTTTCAGGCGTCTAATGACACAAATTGATATTATAGGACGAAAATGTTAAACACATGCGTCTGAAGAGAGATTGTTTGATATTTCCTTTTTTAGTAAAAAACCAAAGGCTATAGCACACGAATTTCGCTAAAAATCCTCAGTTTTTTAAAATGGCACTATTTCTTTAGTTTTTGAGGCGTCTGATGACACGAATGAATATTATACGACGAAAATGTTAAACACATGCGTCCGAAGAGAGATTTTTTGTAATTTCATTTTTTAGGAAAAAACCAAAGGCTATATGAATTTCCGTAAAAACCCTCAGTTTTTAAAAATAGCACTATTTCTTTGTTTTTCAGAAGTATGATGACACAAATTGATATTATACGACGAAAATGTTAAACTCACATGTTCGAATAGAGATTTTTTGATATTTCCTTTTTAATAAATAAACCAAAGGCTATATCACAAGAATTTCGGTAAAAATCCTAAGTTTTTAAAATTTGCACTTTTCCTTTTTTTTCAGGCGTCTGATGACACGAATTGATATTATGTGACGAAAATGTTAAACACATGCGTCCGAAAAGAGATTTTTTGATATTTCCTTTTTTAGTAAAAAAACCCAAAGGCCATAGTATAGCACACGAAATCGGTAAAAACCCTCAGTTTTTAAAAATGGCACTATTTCTTTAGTTTTTGAGGCGTCTGATGACACGAATGAATATTATACGACGAAAATGTTAAACACATGCGTCCGAAGAGAGATTTTTTGATATTTCCTATTTTAGTAAAAAAACCAATGCCTATAGCACACGAATTTTTGTAAACACCCTCAGTTTTTAAAAATGACACTATTTCTTTGTTGTTTCAGGCGTCTGATGACACGAATTGATATTATGTGACGAAAATGTTAAACACATGCGTCCGAAGAGAGATTTTTTGATATTTCCTTTTTTAGTAAAAAAACCAATGCCTATAGCACACGAATTTCGGTAAAAACCCTCAGTTTTTAAAAGTGACACTATTTCTTTGTTGTTTCAAGCGTCTGATGACACGAATTGATATTATGTGACGAAAATGTTAAACACATGCGTCCGAAGAGAGATTTTTTGATATTTCCTTTTTTAGTAAAAAAACCAATGACTATAGCACACGAAATTCGGTAAAAACCCTCAATTTTTAAAAATGGAACTATTTCTTTAGTTTTTGAGGCGTCTGATGACACGAATGAATATTATACGACAAAAATGTTAAACGCATGCGTCCGAAGAGAGATTTTTTGATATTTCCTGTTTTAGTAAAAAAACCAAAGGCTATAACACACGAATTTCGGTAAAAACCCTCAGTTTTTAGAAATGGCACTATTTCTTTGTTTTTTCAGGCGTCTGATGACAGGAACGAATATTATACGACACAAATGTTAAACGTATGCGTCTAAAGAGAGATTTTTTGATACTTCTTTTTTTAGTAAAAAAACCAATGTCTATAGCACACGAATTTCGGTAAAAACCCTCAGTTTTTTAAATTGACACTATTTCTTTAGTTTTTGAGGCGTCTGATTACACGAATGAATATTATACGACGAAAATGTTAAACGCATGCGTCCGAAGAGAGATTTTTTGATATTTCATGTTTTAGTAAAAAAAACCAAAGGCTATAACACACGAATTTCGGTAAAAACCCTCAGTTTTTAAAAATGGCACTATTTCTTTAGTTTTTGAGGCGTCTCATAACAGGAATGAATATTATACGACGCAAATGTTAATCGCATGCGTCCGAAGATAGATTTTTTGATATTTCTTTTTTTAGTTAAAAAAACCAATGCCTGTAGCACACGAATTTCGGCAAAAACCCTCAGTTTTTAAAAATGACACTATTTCTTTGTTGTTTCAGGCGTCTGATGACACGAATTGATATTATGTGATGAAAATGTTAAACACATGCGTCCGAAGAGAGATTTTTTGATATTTCCTTTTTTAGTAAAAAACCCCAAAGGCTATAGTATAGCACACGAAATTCGGTAAAAACCCTCAGTTTTTTAAAATGGCAATATTTCTTTAGTTTTTGAGGCGTCTGATGACACGAATGAATATTATACGATGAAAATGTTAAACGCATGCGTCCGAATAGAGATTTTTTGATATTTCCTTTTTTAGTAAAAAAACCAATTCCTATAGCACACGAATTTCGGTAAACACCCTCAGTTTTTAAAAATGACACTATTTCTTTGTTGTTTCAGGCGTCTGATGACACGAATTGATATTATGTGACGAAAATGTTAAACACATGCGTCCGAAGAGAGATTTTTTGATATTTCCTTTTTAGTAAAAAAACCAATGCCTATAACACACGAATTTCGGTAAAAACCCTCAGTTTATAAAAATGACACTATTTCTTTGTTGTTTCAAGCGTCTGATGACACGAATTGATATTATGTGACGAAAATGTTAAACACATGCGTCCGAAGAGAGATTTTTTTATATTTCCTTTTTTAGTAAAAAAACCAATGACTATTGCACACGAAATTCGGTAAAAACCCTCAGTTTTTTAAAATGGCACTATTTTTTAGTTTTTGAGGCGTCTGATGACACGAATGAATATTATACGACGAAATGTTAAACACATGCGTCCGAAGAGAGATTTTTTGATATTTCCTGTTTTAGTAAAAAAAATCAAAGGCTATAACATACGAATTTCGGTAAAAACCCTCAGTTTTTAAAATGGCACTATTTCTTTGTTTTTTCAGGCGTCTGATGACAGGAATGAATATTATACGACGCAAATGTTAAACGCATGCGTCCGAAGAGAGATTTTTGATATTTCCTTTTTTAGTAAAAAAAACCAATGTATATAGCACACGAATTTCGGTAAAAACCCTCTGTTTTTAAAAATGACACTATTTCTTTGTTGTTTCAGGCGTCTGATGACACGAATTGATATTATGTGACGAAAATGTTAAACACATGCGTCCGAAGAGAGATTTTTTGATATTTCATTTTTTAGTAAAAATACCAATGACTATAGCACACGAAAATCGGTAAAAACCCTCAGTTTTTTTAAAATGGCACTATTTCTTTCGTTTTTGAGGCGTCTGATGACACGAATAAATATTATATGACGAAAATGTTAAACGCATGCATCCGAAGAGAGATTTTTTTATAATTCCTGTTTTAGTAAAAAAAACCAAAGGCTATAGTATAGCACACGAAATTCGGTAAAAACCCTCAGTTTTTAAAAATGGCACAATTTCTTTAGTTTTTGAGGCGTCTGATGACACGAATGAATATTATACGACGAAAATGTTAAACACATACGTCCGAAGAGAGATTTTTTGATAATTCCTGTTTTAGTAAAAACAAACCCAAAGGCTATAGTATATAGCACACGAAATTCGGTAAAAACCCTCAGTTTTTTAAAATGGCACTATTTCTTTAGTTTTTGAGGCGTCTGATGACATGAATCAATATTATACGACGAAAATGTTAAATGCATGCGTCCGAAGAGAGATTTTTTGATAATTCCAGTTTTATTAAAAAAAACCAAAGGCTATAGTATAGCACACGAAATTCGGTAAAAACCCTCAGTTTTTTAAAATGGCACTATTTCTTTAGTTTTTGAGGCGTCTGATGACATGAATGAATATTATACGACGAAAATGTTAAATGCATGCGTCCGAAGAGAGATTTTTTGATAATTCCTGTTTTAGTAAAAAAAACCAAAGGCTATAGTATAGCACACGAAATTCGGTAAAAACCCTCAGCTTTTAAAAATGGCACTATTTCTTTAGTTTTTGAGGCGTCTCATGACACGAATGAATATTATGTGACGAAAATGTTAAACGCATGCGTCCGAAGAGAGATTTTTTGATATTTCCTGTTTTAGTAAAAAAACCAAAGGCTATAACACACGAATTTCGGTAAAAACCCTCAGTTTTTAAAAATGGCACTATTTCTTTGTTTTTTCAGGCGTCTGATGACAGGAATGAATATTATACGATGCAAATGTTAATCGCATGCGTCCGAATAGAGATTTTTTGATATTTCCTTTTTTAGTAAAAAAACCAATTCCTATAGCACACGAATTTCGGTAAAAACCGTCAGTTTTTAAAAATGACACTATTTCTTTGTTGTTTCGGGCGTCTGATGACACGAATTTATATTATGTGACGAAAATGCATGCGTCCGAAGAGAGATTTTTTGATATTTCCTTTTTAGTAAAAAAACCAATGCCTATAGCACACGAATTTCGGTAAAAACCCTCAGTTTTTAAAAATGACACTATTTCTTTGTTGTTTCAGGCGTCTGATGACACAAATTTATATTATGTGACGAAAATGTTAAACACATGCGTCCGAAGATAGATTTTTGATATTTCCTTTTTTAGTAAAAAACCAATGATTATAGCACACGAAATTCGGTAAAAACCCTCAGTTTTTTTAAAATGGCACTATTTCTTTAGTTTTTGAGGCGTCTGATGACACGAATGAATATTATACGACGAAAATGTTAAACACATGCGTCCAAAGAGAGATTTTTTGATATTTCTTGTTTTAGTAAAAAAAATCAAAGGCTATAACACACGAATTTCGGTAAAAACCCTCAGTTTTTAAAAATGGCACTATTTCTTTGTTTTTTCAGGCGTCTGATGACAGGAATGAATATTATACGACGCAAATGTTAAACGCATGCGTCCGAAGAGAGATTTTTGATATTTCCTTTTTTAGTAAAAAAAACCAATGCATATAGCACACGAATTTCGGTAAAAACCCTCTGTTTTTAAAAACGACACTATTTCTTTGTTGTTTCAAGCGTCTGATGACACGAATTGATATTATGTGACGAAAATGTTAAACACATGCGTCCGAAGAGAGATTTTTTTATATTTCCTTTTTTAGTAAAAAAACCAATGACTATTGCACACGAAATTCGGTAAAAACCCTCAGTTTTTTAAAATGGCACTATTTTTTAGTTTTTGAGGCGTCTGATGACACGAATGAATATTATACGACGAAATGTTAAACACATGCGTCCGAAGAGAGATTTTTTGATATTTCCTGTTTTAGTAAAAAAAATCAAAGGCTATAACATACGAATTTCGGTAAAAACCCTCAGTTTTTAAAATGGCACTATTTCTTTGTTTTTTCAGGCGTCTGATGACAGGAATGAATATTATACGACGCAAATGTTAAACGCATGCGTCCGAAGAGAGATTTTTGATATTTCCTTTTTTAGTAAAAAAAACCAATGTATATAGCACACGAATTTCGGTAAAAACCCTCTGTTTTTAAAAATGACACTATTTCTTTGTTGTTTCAGGCGTCTGATGACACGAATTGATATTATGTGACGAAAATGTTAAACACATGCGTCCGAAGAGAGATTTTTTGATATTTCATTTTTTAGTAAAAATACCAATGACTATAGCACACGAAAATCGGTAAAAACCCTCAGTTTTTTTAAAATGGCACTATTTCTTTCGTTTTTGAGGCGTCTGATGACACGAATAAATATTATATGACGAAAATGTTAAACGCATGCATCCGAAGAGAGATTTTTTTATAATTCCTGTTTTAGTAAAAAAAACCAAAGGCTATAGTATAGCACACGAAATTCGGTAAAAACCCTCAGTTTTTAAAAATGGCACAATTTCTTTAGTTTTTGAGGCGTCTGATGACACGAATGAATATTATACGACGAAAATGTTAAACACATACGTCCGAAGAGAGATTTTTTGATAATTCCTGTTTTAGTAAAAACAAACCCAAAGGCTATAGTATATAGCACACGAAATTCGGTAAAAACCCTCAGTTTTTTAAAATGGCACTATTTCTTTAGTTTTTGAGGCGTCTGATGACATGAATCAATATTATACGACGAAAATGTTAAATGCATGCGTCCGAAGAGAGATTTTTTGATAATTCCAGTTTTATTAAAAAAAACCAAAGGCTATAGTATAGCACACGAAATTCGGTAAAAACCCTCAGTTTTTAAAAATGGCACTATTTCTTTAGTTTTTGAGGCGTCTGATGACACGAATGAATATTATACGACGAAAATGTTAAACACATGCGTCCAAAGAGAGATTTTTTGATAATTCCTGTTTTAGTAAAAAAAAACCCAAAGGCTATAGTATAGCACACGAAATTCGGTAAAAACCCTCAGTTTTTTAAAATGGCACTATTTCTTTAGTTTTTGAGGCGTCTGATGACATGAATGAATATTATACGACGAAAATGTTAAATGCATGCGTCCGAAGAGAGATTTTTTGATAATTCCTGTTTTAGTAAAAAAAACCAAAGGCTATAGTATAGCACACGAAATTCGGTAAAAACCCTCAGCTTTTAAAAATGGCACTATTTCTTTAGTTTTTGAGGCGTCTCATGACACGAATGAATATTATGTGACGAAAATGTTAAACGCATGCGTCCGAAGAGAGATTTTTTGATATTTCCTGTTTTAGTAAAAAAACCAAAGGCTATAACACACGAATTTCGGTAAAAACCCTCAGTTTTTAAAAATGGCACTATTTCTTTGTTTTTTCAGGCGTCTGATGACAGGAATGAATATTATACGATGCAAATGTTAATCGCATGCGTCCGAATAGAGATTTTTTGATATTTCCTTTTTTAGTAAAAAAACCAATTCCTATAGCACACGAATTTCGGTAAAAACCGTCAGTTTTTAAAAATGACACTATTTCTTTGTTGTTTCGGGCGTCTGATGACACGAATTTATATTATGTGACGAAAATGCATGCGTCCGAAGAGAGATTTTTTGATATTTCCTTTTTAGTAAAAAAACCAATGCCTATAGCACACGAATTTCGGTAAAAACCCTCAGTTTTTAAAAATGACACTATTTCTTTGTTGTTTCAGGCGTCTGATGACACAAATTTATATTATGTGACGAAAATGTTAAACACATGCGTCCGAAGATAGATTTTTGATATTTCCTTTTTTAGTAAAAAACCAATGATTATAGCACACGAAATTCGGTAAAAACCCTCAGTTTTTTTAAAATGGCACTATTTCTTTAGTTTTTGAGGCGTCTGATGACACGAATGAATATTATACGACGAAAATGTTAAACACATGCGTCCAAAGAGAGATTTTTTGATATTTCTTGTTTTAGTAAAAAAAATCAAAGGCTATAACACACGAATTTCGGTAAAAACCCTCAGTTTTTAAAAATGGCACTATTTCTTTGTTTTTTCAGGCGTCTGATGACAGGAATGAATATTATACGACGCAAATGTTAAACGCATGCGTCCGAAGAGAGATTTTTGATATTTCCTTTTTTAGTAAAAAAAACCAATGCATATAGCACACGAATTTCGGTAAAAACCCTCTGTTTTTAAAAACGACACTATTTCTTTGTTGTTTCAAGCGTCTGATGACACGAATTGATATTATGTGACGAAAATGTTAAACACATGCGTCCGAAGAGAGATTTTTTTATATTTCCTTTTTTAGTAAAAAAACCAATGACTATTGCACACGAAATTCGGTAAAAACCCTCAGTTTTTAAAAATGGCACTATTTCTTTGTTTTTTCAGGCGTCTGATGACAGGAATGAATATTATACGACGAAATGTTAAACACATGCGTCCGAAGAGAGATTTTTTGATATTTTCTTTTTTTGTAAAAAAACCCAAAGGCTATAGCACACGAAATTCGGTAAAAACCCTTAGTTTTTTAAAATGACACTATTTCTTTAGTTTTTGAGGCGTCTGATGACACGAATGAATATTATACGACGAAAATGTTAAACACATGCGTCCGAAGAGAGATTTTTTGATATTTCCTGTTTTACTAAAAAAAATCAAAGGCTATAACACACGAATTTCGGTAAAAACCCTCAGTTTTTAAAAATGGCACTATTTCTTTGTTTTTTCAGGCGTCTGATGACAGGAATGAATATTATACGACGGAAATGTTAAACGCATGCGTCCGAAGAGAGATTTTTGATATTTCCTTTTTTAGTAAAAAAACCAATGCATATAGCACACGAATTTCGGTAAAAACCCTCTGTTTTTAAAAACGACACTATTTCTTTCTTGTTTCAAGCGTCTGATGACACGAATTGATATTATGTGACGAAAATGTTAAACGCATGCGTCCGAAGAGAGATTTTTTTATATTTCCTTTTTTAGTAAAAAAACCAATGACTATTGCACACGAAATTCGGTAAAAACCCTCAGTTTTTAAAAATGGCACTATTTCTTTAGTTTTTGAGGCGTCTGATGACACGAATGAATATTATACGACGAAAATGTTAAACACATGCGTCCGAAGAGAGATTTTTTGATAATTCCTGTTTTAGTAAAAAAAAACCCAAAGGCTATAGTATAGCACACGAAATTCGGTAAAAACCCTCAGTTTTTTAAAATGGCACTATTTCTTTAGTTTTTGAGGCGTCTGATGACATGAATGAATATTATACGACGAAAATGTTAAATGCATGCGTCCGAAGAGAGATTTTTTGATAATTCCTGTTTTAGTAAAAAAAACCAAAGGCTATAGTATAGCACACGAAATTCGGTAAGAACCCTCAGCTTTTAAAAATGGCACTATTTCTTTAGTTTTTGAGGCGTCTGATGACACGAATGAATATTATGTGACGAAAATGTTAAACGCATGCGTCCGAAGAGAGATTTTTTGATATTTCCTGTTTTAGTAAAAAAAACCAAAGGCTATAACACACGAATTTCGGTAAAAACCCTCAGTTTTTAAAAATGGCACTATTTCTTTGTTTTTTCAGGCGTCTGATGACAGGAATGAATATTATACGACGCAAATGTTAATCGCATGCGTCCGAATAGAGATTTTTTGATATTTCCTTTTTTAGTAAAAAAACCAATTCCTATAGCACACGAATTTCGGTAAAAACCGTCAGTTTTTAAAAATGACACTATTTCTTTGTTGTTTCAGGCGTCTGATGACACGAATTTATATTATGTGACGAAAATGCATGCGTCCGAAGAGAGATTTTTTGATATTTCCTTTTTTAGTAAAAAAAACAATGCCTATAGCACACGAATTTCGGTAAAAACCCTCAGTTTTTAAAAATGACACTATTTCTTTGTTGTTTCAGGCGTCTGATGACAAATTTATATTATGTGACGAAAATGTTAAACACATGCGTCCGAAGATAGATTTTTGATATTTCCTTTTTTAGTAAAAAACCAATGATTATAGCACACGAAATTCGGTAAAAACCCTCAGTTTTTTTAAAATGGCACTATTTCTTTAGTTTTTGAGGCGTCTGATGACACGAATGAATATTATACGACGAAAATGTTAAACACATGCGTCCGAAGAGAGATTTTTTGATATTTCCTGTTTTAGTAAAAAAAATCAAAGGCTATAACACACGAATTTCGGTAAAAACCCTCAGTTTTTAAAAATGGCACTATTTCTTTGTTTTTTCAGGCGTCTGATGACAGGAATGAATATTATACGACGCAAATGTTAAACGCATGCGTCCGAAGAGAGATTTTTGATATTTCCTTTTTTAGTAAAAAAAACCAATGCATATAGCACACGAATTTCGGTAAAAACCCTCTGTTTTTAAAAACGACACTATTTCTTTGTTGTTTCAGGCGTCTGATGACACGAATTGATATTATGTGACGAAAATGTTAAACACATGCGTCCGAAGAGAAATTTTTTTATATTTCCTTTTTTAGTAAAAAAACCAATGACTATTGCACACGAAATTCGGTAAAAACCCTCAGTTTTTTAAAATGACACTATTTCTTTGTTTTTTCAGGCGTCTGATGACACGAATGAATATTATACGACGAAAATGTTAAACACATGCGTCCGAAGAGAGATTTTTTGATAATTCCTGTTTTAGTAAAAAAAACCA
Organism: Triglochin maritima; assembly: GCA_963682175.1. Lineage (NCBI taxonomy): Eukaryota > Viridiplantae > Streptophyta > Magnoliopsida > Alismatales > Juncaginaceae > Triglochin > Triglochin maritima. Next base: position 48,620,387 of record OY821772.1, read on the forward strand.
AAGGCTATAGTATAGCACACGAAATTCGGTAAAAACCCTTAGTTTTTTAAAATGACATTATTTCTTTAGTTTTTGAGGCGTCTGATGACACAAATGAATATTATACGACGAAAATGTTAAACACATGCGTTCGAAGAGAGATTTTTTGATATTTCCTGTTTTAGTAAAAAAAATCAAAGGCTATAACACACGAATTTCGGTAAAAACCCTCAGTTTTTAAAAATGACACTATTTCTTTGTTTTTTCAGGCGTCTGATGACAGGAATGAATATTATACGACGCAAATGTTAAACGCATGCGTCCGAAGAGAGATTTTTGATATTTCCTTTTTTAGTAAAAAAAACCAATGCATATAGCACACGAATTTTGGTTAAAACCCTCTGTTTTTAAAAACAACACTATATCTTTGTTGTTTCAAGCGTCTGATGACACGAATTGATATTATGTGACGAAAATGTTAAACACATGCGTCCGAAGAGAGATTTTTTTATATTTCCTTTTTTAGTAAAAAAACCAATGACTATTGCACACGAAATTCGGTAAAAACCCTCAGTTTTTTAAAATGACACTATTTCTTTGTTTTTTCAGGCGTCTGATGACAGGAATGAATATTATACGACGAAATGTTAAACACATGCGTCCGAAGAGAGATTTTTTGATATTTCCTTTTTTAGTAAAAAACCCAAAGGCTATAGTATAGCACACGAAATTCGGTAAAAACCCTCAGTTTTTTAAAATGACACTATTTCTTTAGTTTTTGAGGCGTCTGATGACACGAATGAATATTATACGACGAAAATGTTAAACACATGCGTCCGAAGAGAGATTTTTTGATATTTCCTGTTTTAGTAAAAAAAATCAAAGGCTATAACACACGAATTTCGGTAAAAACCCTCAGTTTTTAAAAATGACACTATTTCTTTGTTTTTTCAGGCGTCTGATGACAGGAATGAATATTATACGACGCAAATGTTAAACGCATGCGTCCGAAGAGAGATTTTTGATATTTCCTTTTTTAGTAAAAAAAACCAATGCATATAGCACACGAATTTCGGTAAAAACCCTCTGTTTTTAAAAATGACACTATTTCTTTGTTGTTTCAAGCGTCTGATGACACGAATTGATATTATGTGACGAAAATGTTAAACACATGCGTCCGAAGAGAGATTTTTTGATATTTCCTGTTTTAGTAAAAAAAATCAAAGGCTATAACACACGAATTTGGGTAAAAACCCTCAGTTTTTAAAAATGGCACTATTTCTTTGTTTTTTCAGGCGTCTGATGACAGGAATGAATATTATACGACGGAAATGTTAAACGCATGCGTCCGAAGAGAGATTTTTGATATTTCCTTTTTTAGTAAAAAAACCAACGCATATAGCACACGAATTTCGGTAAAAAACCTCTGTTTTTTGAAAACGACACTATTTCTTTGTTGTTTCAAGCGTCTGATGACACGAATTGATATTATGGGACGAAAATGTTAAACACATGCGTCCGAAGAGAGATTTTTTTATATTTCCTTTTTTAGTAAAAAAACCAATGACTATTGCACACGAAATTCGGTAAAAACCCTCAGTTTTTTAAAATGACACTATTTCTTTGTTTTTTCAGGCGTCTGATGACACGAATGAATATTATACGACGAAAATGTTAAACACATGCGTGCGAAGAGAGATTTTTTGATAATTCCTGTTTTAGTAAAAAAAACCCAAAGGCTATAGTATAGCACACGAAATTCGGTAAAAACCCTCAGTTTTTTAAAATGGCACTATTTCTTTAGTTTTTGAGGCGTCTGATGACATGAATGAATATTATACGACGAAAATGTTAAATGCATGCGTCCGAAGAGAGATTTTTTGATAATTTCTGTTTTAGTAAAAAAAACCAAAGGCTATAGTATAGCACACGAAATTCGGTAAAAACCCTTAGTTTTTTAAAATGACATTATTTCTTTAGTTTTTGAGGCGTCTGATGACACAAATGAATATTATACGACGAAAATGTTAAACACATGCGTTCGAAGAGAGATTTTTTGATATTTCCTGTTTTAGTAAAAAAAATCAAAGGCTATAACACACGAATTTCGGTAAAAACCCTCAGTTTTTAAAAATGACACTATTTCTTTGTTTTTTCAGGCGTCTGATGACAGGAATGAATATTATACGACGCAAATGTTAAACGCATGCGTCCGAAGAGAGATTTTTGATATTTCCTTTTTTAGTAAAAAAAACCAATGCATATAGCACACGAATTTCGGTAAAAACCCTCTGTTTTTAAAAACAACACTATTTCTTTGTTGTTTCAAGCGTCTGATGACACGAATTGATATTATGTGACGAAAATGTTAAACACATGCGTCCGAAGAGAAATTTTTTTATATTTCCTTTTTTAGTAAAAAAACCAATGACTATTGCACACGAAATTCGGTAAAAACCCTCAGTTTTTTAAAATGACACTATTTCTTTGTTTTTTCAGGCGTCTGATGACACGAATGAATATTATACGACGAAAATGTTAAACACATGCGTCCGAAGAGAGATTTTTTGATAATTCCTGTTTTAGTAAAAAAAACCAAAGGCTATAGTATAGCACACGAAATTCGGTAAAAACCCTTAGTTTTTTAAAATGACATTATTTCTTTAGTTTTTGAGGCGTCTGATGACACAAATGAATATTATACGACGAAAATGTTAAACACATGCGTTCGAAGAGAGATTTTTTGATATTTCCTGTTTTAGTAAAAAAAATCAAAGGCTATAACACACGAATTTCGGTAAAAACCCTCAGTTTTTAAAAATGACACTATTTCTTTGTTTTTTCAGGCGTCTGATGACAGGAATGAATATTATACGACGCAAATGTTAAACGCATGCGTCCGAAGAGAGATTTTTGATATTTCCTTTTTTAGTAAAAAAAACCAATGCATATAGCACACGAATTTCGGTAAAAACCCTCTGTTTTTAAAAACAACACTATTTCTTTGTTGTTTCAAGCGTCTGATGACACGAATTGATATTATGTGACGAAAATGTTAAACACATGCGTCCGAAGAGAAATTTTTTTATATTTCCTTTTTTAGTAAAAAAACCAATGACTATTGCACACGAAATTCGGTAAAAACCCTCAGTTTTTTAAAATGACACTATTTCTTTGTTTTTTCAGGCGTCTGATGACACGAATGAATATTATACGACGAAAATGTTAAACACATGCGTCCGAAGAGAGATTTTTTGATAATTCCTGTTTTAGTAAAAAAAACCAAAGGCTATAGTATAGCACACGAAATTCGGTAAAAACCCTTAGTTTTTTAAAATGACATTATTTCTTTAGTTTTTGAGGCGTCTGATGACACAAATGAATATTATACGACGAAAATGTTAAACACATGCGTTCGAAGAGAGATTTTTTGATATTTCCTGTTTTAGTAAAAAAAATCAAAGGCTATAACACACGAATTTCGGTAAAAACCCTCAGTTTTTAAAAATGACACTATTTCTTTGTTTTTTCAGGCGTCTGATGACAGGAATGAATATTATACGACGCAAATGTTAAACGCATGCGTCCGAAGAGAGATTTTTGATATTTCCTTTTTTAGTAAAAAAAACCAATGCATATAGCACACGAATTTCGGTAAAAACCCTCTGTTTTTAAAAACAACACTATTTCTTTGTTGTTTCAAGCGTCTGATGACACGAATTGATATTATGTGACGAAAATGTTAAACACATGCGTCCGAAGAGAAATTTTTTTATATTTCCTTTTTTAGTAAAAAAACCAATGACTATTGCACACGAAATTCGGTAAAAACCCTCAGTTTTTTAAAATGACACTATTTCTTTGTTTTTTCAGGCGTCTGATGACAGGAATGAATATTATACGACGAAATGTTAAACACATGCGTCCGAAGAGAGATTTTTTGATATTTCCTTTTTTAGTAAAAAAAACCCAAAGGCTATAGTATAGCACACGAAATTCGGTAAAAACCCTCAGTTTTTTAAAATGACACTATTTATTTAGTTTTTGAGGCGTCTGATGACACGAATGAATATTATACGACAAAAACGTTAAACACATGCGTCCGAAGAGAGATTTTTTGATATTTCCTGTTATAGTAAAAAAAATCAAAGGCTATAACACACGAATTTCGGTAAAAACCCTCAGTTTTTAAAAATGACACTATTTCTTTGTTTTTTCAGGCGTCTGATGACAGGAATGAATATTATACGACGCAAATGTTAAACGCATGCGTCCGAAGAGAGATTTTTGATATTTCCTTTTTTAGTAAAAAAAACCAATGCATATATCACACGAATTTCGGTAAAAACCCTCTGTTTTTAAAAACGACACTATTTCTTTGTTGTTTCAAGCGTCTGATGACACGAATTGATATTATGTGACGAAAATATTAAACACATGCGTCCGAAGAGAGATTTTTTGATATTTCCTGTTTTAGTAAAAAAAATCAAAGGCTATAACACACGAATTTCGGTGAAAACCCTCAGTTTTTAAAAATGGCACTATTTCTTTGTTTTTTCAGGCGTCTGATGACAGGAATGAATATTATACGACGGAAATGTTAAACGCATGCGTCCGAAGAGAGATTTTTGATATTTCCTTTTTTAGTAAAAAAACCAATGCATATAGCACACGAATTTCGGTAAAAAACCTCTGTTTTTAAAAACGACACTATTTCTTTGTTGTTTCAAGCGTCTGATGACACGAATTAATATTATGTGACGAAAATGTTAAACACATGCGTCCGAAGAGAGATTTTTTTATATTTCCTTTTTTAGTAAAAAAACCAATGACTATTGCACACGAAATTCGGTAAAAACCCTCAGTTTTTTAAAATGACACTATTTCTTTGTTTTTTCAGGCGTCTGATGACACGAATGAATATTATACGACGAAAATGTTAAACACATGCGTCCGAAGAGAGATTTTTTGATAATTCCTGTTTTAGTAAAAAAAACCCAAAGGCTATAGTATAGCACACGAAATTCGGTAAAAACCCTCAGTTTTTTAAAATGGCACTATTTCTTTAGTTTTTGAGGCGTCTGATGACATGAATGAATATTATACGACGAAAATGTTAAATGCATGCGTCCGAAGAGAGATTTTTTGATAATTTCTGTTTTAGTAAAAAAACCCAAAGGCTATAGTATATAGCACACGAAATTCGGTAAAAACCCTTAGTTTTTTAAAATGACACTATTTCTTTAGTTTTTGAGGCGTCTGGTGACACGAATGAATATTATACGACGAAAATGTTAAACACATGCGTTCGAAGAGAGATTTTTTGATATTTCCAGTTTTAGTAAAAAAAATCAAAGGCTATAACACACGAATTTCGGTAAAAACCCTCAGTTTTTAAAAATGACACTATTTCTTTGTTTTTTCAGGCGTCTGATGACAGGAATGAATATTATACGACGCAAATGTTAAACGCATGCGTCCGAAGAGAGATTTTTGATATTTCCTTTTTTAGTAAAAAAAAACAATGCATATATCACACGAATTTCGGTAAAAACCCTCTGTTTTTAAAAACAACACTATTTCTTTGTTGTTTCAAGCGTCTGATGACACGAATTGATATTATGTGACGAAAATGTTAAACACATGCGTCCGAAGAGAGATTTTTTTATATTTCCTTTTTTAGTAAAAAAACCAATGACTATTGCACACGAAATTCGGTAAAAACCCTCAGTTTTTTAAAATGACACTATTTCTTTGTTTTTTCAGGCGTCTGATGACAGGAATGAATATTATACGACGAAATGTTAAACACATGCGTCCGAAGAAAGATTTTTTGATATTTCCTTTTTTAGTAAAAAAACCCAAAGGCTATAGTATAGCACACGAAATTCGGTAAAAACCCTCAGTTTTTTAAAATGACACTATTTCTTTAGTTTTTGAGGCGTCTGATGACACGAATGAATATTATACGACGAAAATGTTAAACACATGCGTCCGAAGAGAGATTTTTTGATATTTCCTGTTTTAGTAAAAAAAATCAAAGGCTATAACACACGAATTTCGGTAAAACCCCTCAGTTTTTAAAAATGACACTATTTCTTTGTTTTTTCAGGCGTCTGATGACAGGAATGAATATTATACGACGCAAATGTTAAACGCATGCGTCCGAAGAGAGATTTTTGATATTTCCTTTTTTAGTAAAAAAAACCAATGCATATAGCACACGAATTTCGGTAAAAACCCTCTGTTTTTAAAAACGACACTATTTCTTTGTTGTTTCAAGCGTCTGATGACACGAATTGATATTATGTGACGAAAATGTTACACATGCGTCCGAAGAGAGATTTTTTGATATTTCCTGTTTTAGTAAAAAAAATCAAAGGCTATAACACACGAATTTGGGTAAAAACCCTCAGTTTTTAAAAATGGCACTATTTCTTTGTTTTTTCAGGCGTCTGATGACAGGAATGAATATTATACGACGGAAATGTTAAACGCATGCGTCCGAAGAGAGATTTTTGATATTTCTTTTTTTAGTAAAAAAAACCAATGCATATAGCACACGAATTTCGGTAAAAAACCTCTGTTTTTAAAAACGACACTATTTCTTTGTTGTTTCAAGCGTCTGATGACACGAATTGATATTATGTGACGAAAATGTTAAACACATGCGTCCGAAGAGAGTTTTTTTGATATTTCCTGTTTTAGTAAAAAAAATCAATGGCTATAACACACGAATTTCGGTAAAAACCCTCAGTTTTTAAAAATGGCACTATTTCTTTGTTTTTTCAGGCGTCTGATGACAGGAATGAATATTATACGACGGAAATGTTAAACGCATGCGTCCGAAGATAGATTTTTGATATTTCCTTTTTTAGTAAAAAAAACCAATGCATATAGCACACGAATTTCGGTAAAAACCCTCTATTTTTAAAAACGACACTATTTCTTTGTTGTTTCAAGCGTCTGATGACACGAATTGATATTATGTGACGAAAATGTTAAACACATGCGTCCGAAGAGAGATTTTTTTATATTTCCTTTTTTAGTAAAAAAACCAATGACTATTGCACACGAAATTCGGTAAAAACCCTTAGTTTTTTAAAATGACACTATTTTTTAGTTATTGAGGCGTCTGATGACACGAATGAATATTATACGACGAAAATGTTAAACGCATGCGTCCGAAGAGTGATTTTTTGATATTTCCTGTTTTAGTAAAAAACCAAAGGCTATATATAACACACGAATTTCTGTAAGAACCCTCAGTTTTTAAAAATGACACTATTTCTTTGTTTTTTCAGGCGTCTGATGACAGGAATGAATATTATACGACGAAATGTTAAACACATGCGTCCGAAGAGAGATTTTTTGATATTTCCTTTTTTAGTAAAAAAACCCAAAGGCTATAGTATAGCACACGAAATTCGGTAAAAACCCTCAGTTTTTTAAAATGACACTATCTTTAGTTTTTGAGGCGTCTGATGACACGAATGAATATTATACGACGAAAATGTTAAACACATGCGTCCGAAGAGAGATTTTTTGATATTTCCTGTTTTAGTAAAAAAAATCAAAGGCTATATAACACACGAATTTCTTGATATAACACACGAATTTCGGTAAAAATCCTCAGTTTTTAAAAATGACACTATTTCTTTGTTGTTTCAGGCGTCTGATGACACGAATTGATATTATGTGATGAAAATGTTAAACACATGCGTCCGAAGAGAGATTTTTTGATATTTCTTTTTTTAGTAAAAAAACCCAAAGGCTATAGTATAGCACACGAAATTCGGTAAAACCCCTCAGTTTTTTAAAATGGCACTATTTCTTTAGTTTTTAAGGCGTCTGATGACACGACTGAATATTATACGATGAAAATGTTAAACGCATGCGTCCGAATAGAGATTTTTTGATATTTCCTTTTTTAGTAAAAAAACCAATTCCTATATCACACGAATTTCGGTAAACACCCTCAGTTTTTAAAAATGACACTATTTCTTTGTTGTTTCAGGCGTCTGATGACACGAATTTATATTATGTGACGAAAATGTTAAACACATGCGTCCGAAGAGAGATTTTTTGATATTTCCTTTTTTAGTAAAAAAACCAATGCCTATAACACACGAATTTCGGTAAAAACCATCAGTTTATAAAAATGACACTATTTCTTTGTTGTTTCAAGCGTCTGATGACACGAATTGATATTATGTGACGAAAATGTTAAACACATGCGTCCGAACAGAGATTTTTTTATATTTCCTTTTTTAGTGAAAAAACCAATGACTATTGCACACGAAATTCGGTAAAACCCCTCAGTTTTTTAAAATGGCACTATTTCTTTAGTTTTTAAGGCGTCTGATGACACGACTGAATATTATACGATGAAAATGTTAAACGCATGCGTCCGAATAGAGATTTTTTGATATTTCCTTTTTTAGTAAAAAAACCAATTCCTATATCACACGAATTTCGGTAAACACCCTCAGTTTTTAAAAATGACACTATTTCTTTGTTGTTTCAGGCGTCTGATGACACGAATTTATATTATGTGACGAAAATGTTAAACACATGCGTCCGAAGAGAGATTTTTTGATATTTCCTTTTTTAGTAAAAAAACCAATGCCTATAACACACGAATTTCGGTAAAAACCATCAGTTTATAAAAATGACACTATTTCTTTGTTGTTTCAAGCGTCTGATGACACGAATTGATATTATGTGACGAAAATGTTAAACACATGCGTCCGAACAGAGATTTTTTATATTTCCTTTTTTAGTGAAAAAACCAATGACTATTGCACACGAAATTCGGTAAAAACCCTCAGTTTTTTAAAATGACACTATTTTTTAGTTATTGAGGCGTCTGATGATACGAATGAATATTATACGACGAAAATGTTAAACGCATGCGTCCGAAGAGTGATTTTTTGATATTTCCTGTTTTAGTAAAAAAACCAAAGGCTATATATAACACACGAATTTCGGTAAAAACCATCAGTTTATAAAAATGACACTATTTCTTTGTTGTTTCAAGCGTCTGATGACACGAATTGATATTATGTGACGAAAATGTTAAACACATGCGTCCGAAAAGAGATTTTTTGATATTTCCTTTTTTAGTAAAAAAACCCAAAGGCTATAGTATAGCACACGAAATTCGGTAAAAACCGTCAGTTTTTTAAAATGACACTATTTCTTTAGTTTTTGAGGCGTCTGATGACACGAATGAATATTATACGACGAAAATGTTAAACACATGCGTCCGAAGAGAGATTTTTTGATATTTCCTGTTTTAGTAAAAAAAATCAAAGGCTATAACACACGAATTTCGGTAAAAACCCTCAGTTTTTAAAAATGACACTATTTCTTTGTTTTTTCAGGCGTCTGATGACAGGAATGAATATTATACGACGCAAATGTTAAACGCATGCGTCCGAAGAGAGATTTTTGATATTTCCTTTTTTAGTAAAAAAAACCAATGCATATAGCACACGAATTTCGGTAAAAACCCTCTGTTTTTAAAAACGACACTATTTCTTTGTTGTTTCAGGCGTCTGATGACACGAATTGATATTATGTGACGAAAATGTTAAACACATGCGTCCGAAGAGAGATTTTTTGATATATCATTTTTTAGTAAAAAAACCAATGACTATAGCACACGAAATTCGGTAAAAACCATAAGTTTTTTTTTAAAATGGCACTATTTCTTTCGTTTTTGAGGCGTCTGATGACACGAATGAATATTATATGACGAAAGTGTTAAACGCATGCATCCGAAGAGAGATTTTTTTATAATTCCTGTTTTAGTAAAAAAAAACAAAGGCTATAGTATAGCACACGAAATTCGGTAAAAACCCTCAGTTTTTAAAAATGGCACTATTTCTTTAGTTTTTGAGGCGTCTGATGACACGAATGAATATTATACGACGAAAATGTTAAACACATGCGTCCGAAGAGAGATTTTTTGATAATTCCTGTTTTAGTAAAAAAAAACCAAAGGCTAGTATAGCACACGAAATTCGGTAAAAACCCTCAGTTTTTGAAAATGGCACTATTTCTTTAGTTTTTGAGGCGTCTGATGACACGAATGAATATTATACGACGAAAATGTTAAACGCATGCGTCTGAAGAGAGATTTTTTGATATTTCCTGTTTTAGTAAAAAAAACCAAAGGCTATAACACACGAATTTCGGTAAAAGCCCTCAGTTTTTAAAAATGGCACTATTTCATTGTTTTTTCAGACGTCTGATGACAGGAACGAATATTATACGACGCAAATGTTAAACGCATGCGTCCGAAGAGAGATTTTTTGATATTTCCTTTTTAGTAAAAAAAACCAATGTCTATAGCACACGAATTTCCGTAAAAACCCTCAGTTTTTTAAATTGACACTATTTCTTTAGTTTTTGAGAAGTCTGATGACACGAATGAATATTATACGACGAAAATGTTAAACACATGCGTCCGAAGAGAGATTTTTTGATATTTCCTGTTTTAGTAAAAAAAACCAAAGACTATAACACACGAATTTCGTTAAAAACCCTCAGTTTTTAAAAATGACACTATTTCTTTGTTGTTTCAGGCGTCTGATGACAGGAACGAATATTATACGACGCAAATGTAAAACGCATGCGTCCGAAAAGAGATTTTTTGATATTTCCTTTTTTAGTAAAAAAATCACTGCCCATAGCACACGAATTTCGGTAAAAACCCTCAGTTTTTTAAAATGACACTATTTCTTTAGTTTTTCAGGCGTCTGATGACACGAATGAATATTATACGACGAAAATGTTAAACACATGCGTCCGAAGAGAGATTTTTTGATATTTCCTGTTTTAGTAAAAAAAATCAAAGGCTATAACACACGAATTTCGGTAAAAACCCTCAGTTTTTAAAAATGACACTATTTCTTTGTTTTTTCAGGCGTCTGATGACAGGAATGAATATTATACGACGCAAATGTTAAACGCATGCGTCCGAAGAGAGATTTTTGATATTTCCTTTTTTAGTAAAAAAAACCAATGCATATAGCACACGAATTTCGGTAAAAACCCTCTGTTTTTAAAAACGACACTATTTCTTTGTTGTTTCAGGCGTCTGATGACACGAATTGATATTATGTGACGAAAATGTTAAACACATGCGTCCGAAGAGAGATTTTTTGATATATCATTTTTAGTAAAAAAACCAATGACTATAGCACACGAAATTCGGTAAAAACCATAAGTTTTTTTTAAAATGGCACTATTTCTTTCGTTTTTGAGGCGTCTGATGACACGAATGAATATTATATGACGAAAGTGTTAAACGCATGCATCCGAAGAGAGATTTTTTTATAATTCCTGTTTTAGTAAAAAAAAACAAAGGCTATAGTATAGCACACGAAATTCGGTAAAAACCCTCAGTTTTTAAAAATGGCACTATTTCTTTAGTTTTTGAGGCGTCTGATGACACGAATGAATATTATACGACGAAAATGTTAAACACATGCGTCCGAAGAGAGATTTTTTGATAATTCCTGTTTTAGTAAAAAAAAACCAAAGGCTAGTATAGCACACGAAATTCGGTAAAAACCCTCAGTTTTTGAAAATGGCACTATTTCTTTAGTTTTTGAGGCGTCTGATGACACGAATGAATATTATACGACGAAAATGTTAAACACATGCGTCCGAAGAGAGATTTTTTGATATTTCCTGTTTTAGTAAAAAAAACCAAAGACTATAACACACGAATTTCGTTAAAAACCCTCAGTTTTTAAAAATGGCACTATTTCTTTGTTGTTTCAGGCGTCTGATGACAGGAACGAATATTATACGACGCAAATGTTAAACGCATGCGTCCGAAGAGAGATTTTTTGATATTTCCTTTTTAGTAAAAAAAACCAATGTCTATAGCACACGAATTTCCGTAAAAACCCTCAGTTTTTTAAATTGACACTATTTCTTTAGTTTTTGAGAAGTCTGATGACACGAATGAATATTATACGACGAAAATGTTAAACACATGCGTCCGAAGAGAGATTTTTTGATATTTCCTGTTTTAGTAAAAAAAACCAAAGACTATAACACACGAATTTCGTTAAAAACCCTCAGTTTTTAAAAATGGCACTATTTCTTTGTTGTTTCAGGCGTCTGATGACAGGAACGAATATTATACGACGCAAATGTAAAACGCATGCGTCCGAAAAGAGATTTTTTGATATTTCCTTTTTTAGTAAAAAAATCACTGCCCATAGCACACGAATTTCGGTAAAAACCCTCAGTTTTTAAAAATGGCACTATTTTTTTAGTTTTTGAGGCGTCTGATGACACGAATGAATATTATACGACGAAAATATTAAACACATGCGTCCGAAGAGAGATTTTTTGATATTTCCTGTTTTAGTAAAAAAATCAAAGGCTATAACACACGAATTTCGGTAAAAACCCTTAGTTTTTAAAAATAGCACTATTTCTTTGTTTTTTCAGGCGTCTGATGACAGGAACGAATATTATACGACGCAAATGTAAAACGCATGCGTCCAAAGAGAGATTTTTTGATATTTCCTTTTTTGTAAAAAAACCAATGCCTATAGCACACGAATTTCGGTAAAACCCTCAGTTTTTAAAAATGACACTATTTCTTTATTGTTTCAGGCGTCTGATGACACGAATTGATATTATGTGACGAAAATGTTAAACACATGCGTCCGAAGAGAGATTTTTTGATATTTCCTTTCTTAGTAAAAAAACCCAAAGGCTATAGTATAGCACACGAAATTCGGTAAAAACCCTCAGTTTTTTAAAATGACACTATTTATTTATTGTTTCAGGCGTCTGATGACACGAATTGATATTATGTGACGAAAATGTTAAACACATGCGTCCGAAGAGAGATTTTTTGATATTTCCTTTATTAGTAAAAAAAACCAATGCCTATAGCACACGAATTTCGGTTAAAACCCTCAGTTTTTAAAAATGACACTATTTCTTTGTTGTTTCAGGCGTCTGATGATACGAATTGATATTATGTGACGAAAATGTTAAACACATGCGTCCGAAGAGAGATTTTTTCATATTTCCTTTTTTAGTAAAAAAAACCAATGCCTATAGCACACGAATTTAGGTAAAAACCCTTCGTTTTTAAATATGAAACTATTTCTTTGTTGTTTCAGGCGTCTGATGGCACGAATTGATATTATGTGACGAAAATGTTAAACACATGCGCCCGAAGAGAGATTTTTTGATATTTCCCTTTTTAGTAAAAAACCCAAAGGCTATATAACACACGAATTTCGGTAAAAACCCTCAGTTTTTAAAAATGGCACTATTTCTTTGTTTTTTCAGGTGTCTGATGACACGAATCGATATTATGTGACGAAAATATTAAACACATGCGTCCGAAGAGAGATTTTTTGATATTTCCTTTTTTAATAAAAAAACCAAAGGCTATATATAACACACGAATTTCGATAAGAACCCTCAGTTTTTAAAAATGACACTATTTCTTTATTTTTTCAGGCGTCTGATGACAGGAATGAATATTATAAGACGAAAATGTTAAACACATGCGTCCGAAGAGTGATTTTTTGATATTTCATTTTTTAGTAAAAAAATCCAATGCATATAGCACACGAATTTCGGTAAAACCCTCAGTTTTTAAAAATGGCACTATTTCTTTAGTTTTTGAGGCGTCTGATGACACGAATGAATATTATACGACGAAAATATTAAACACATGCGTCCGAAGAGAGATTTTTTGATATTTCCTGTTTTAGTAAAAAAACCAAAGGCTAACACACGAATTTCGGTAAAAACCCTTAGTTTTTAAAAATATCACTATTTCTTTGTTTTTTCAGGCGTCTGATGACAGGAACGAATATTATACGACGCAAATGTAAAACGCATGCGTCCAAAAAGAGATTTTTTGATATTTCCTTTTTTGTAAAAAAACCAATGCCTATAGCACACGAATTTCGGTAAAACCCTCAGTTTTTAAAAATGACACTATTTCTTTATTGTTTCAGGCGTCTGATGACACGAATTGATATTATGTGACGAAAATGTTAAACACATGCGTTCGAAGAGAGATTTTTTGATATTTCCTTTCTTAGTAAAAAAACCCAAAGGCTATAGTATAGCACACGAAATTCGGTAAAAACCCTCAGTTTTTTAAAATGACACTATTTCTTTATTGTTTCAGGCGTCTGATGGCACGAATTGATATTATGTGACGAAAATGTTAAACACATGCGTCCGAAGAGAGATTTTTTGATATTTCCTTTCTTAGTAAAAAAACCCAAAGGCTATAGTATAGCACACGAAATTCGGTAAAACCCCTCAGTTTTTTAAAATGACACTATTTCTTTACTGTTTCAGGCGTCTGATGGCACGAATTGATATTATGTGACGAAAATGTTAAACACATGCGTCCGAAGAGAGATTTTTTTATATTTCCTTTTTTAGTAAAAAAACCAATGCCTATAGCACACGAATTTAGGTAAAAACCCTTCGTTTTTAAATATGAAACTATTTCTTTGTTGTTTCAGGCGTCTGATGGCACGAATTGATATTATGTGACGAAAATGTTAAACACATGCGCCCGAAGAGAGATTTTTTGATATTTCCTTTTTTAGTAAAAAACCCAAAGACTATAACACACGAATTTCGGTAAAAACCCTCAGTTTTTAAAAATGGCACTATTTCTTTGTTTTTTCAGGTGTCTGATGACACGAATCGATATTATGTGACGAAAATATTAAACACATGCGTCCGAAGAGAGATTTTTTGATATTTCCTTTTTTAATAAAAAAAACCAAAGGCTATATATAACACACGAATTTCGATAAGAACCCTCAGTTTTTAAAAATGACACTATTTCTTTATTTTTTCAGGCGTCTGATGACAGGAATGAATATTATACGACGAAAATGTTAAACACATGCGTCCGAAGAGTGATTTTTTGATATTTCCTTTTTTAGTAAAAAAAACCAATGCTATAGCACACGAATTTCGGTAAAAACCCTCAGTTTTTTAAAATGGCACTATTTCTTTAGTTTTTGAGGCGTCTGATGACACGAATGAATATTATACGACGAAAATATTAAACACATGCGTCCGAAGAGAGATTTTTTGATATTTCCTGTTTTAGTAAAAAAACCAAAGGCTATAACACACGAATTTCGGTAAAAACCCTTAGTTTTTAAAAATAGCATTATTTCTTTGTTTTTTCAGGCGTCTGATGACAGGAACGAAGATTATACGACGCAAATGTAAAACGCATGCGTCCAAAGAGAGATTTTTTGATATTTCCTTTTTTGTAAAAAAACCAATGCCTATAGCACACGAATTTCGGTAAAACCCTCAGTTTTTAAAAATGACACTATTTCTTTATTGGTTCAGGCGTCTGATGACACGAATTGATATTATGTGACGAAAATGTTAAACACATGCGTCCGAAGAGAGATTTTTTGATATTTCCTTTCTTAGTAAAAAAACCCAAAGGCTATAGTATAGCACACGAAATTCGGTAAAAACCCTCAGTTTTTTAAAATGACACTATTTCTTTAGTTTTTGAGGCGTCTGATGACACGAATGAATATTATACGACGAAAATGTTAAACGCATGCGTCCGAAGAGAGATTTTTTGATATTTCCTGTTTTAGTAAAAAAAACCAAAGGCTATATAACACACGAATTTCGGTAAAAACACTCAGTTTTTAAAAATGACACTATTTCTTTGTTTTTTCAGGCGTCTGATGACAGGAATGAATATTATACGACGCAAATGTTAATCGCATGCGTCCGAATAGAGATTTTTTGATATTTCATTTTTTAGTAAAAAAACCAATTCCTATAGCACACGAATTTCGGTAAAAACCGTCAGTTTTTAAAAATAACACTATTTCTTTGTTGTTTCAGGCGTCTGATGACACGAATTGATATTATGTGACGAAAACACATGCGTCCGAAGAGAGATTTTTTTATATTTCCTTTTTTAGTAAAAAAACCAAGGGCTATAGCACACGAATTTCGGTAAAAACCCTCAGTTTTTAAAAATGACACTATTTCTTTGTTGTTTCAGGCGTCTGATGACACGAATTTATATTATGTGACAAAAATGTTAAACACATGCGTCCGAAGATAGATTTTTGATATTTCATTTTTTAGTAAAAAACCAATGACTATAGCACACGAAATTCAGTAAAAACCCTCAGTTTTTTTTAAAATGACACTATTTTGTTTAGTTTTTGAGGCGTCTGATGATACGAATGAATATTATACGACGAAAATGTTAAACACATGCGTCCGAAGAGAGATTTTTTGATATTTCTTGTTTTAGTAAAAAAAACCAAAGGCTATATATAACACACGAATTTCGGTAAAAACCCCCAGTTTTTAAAAATGGCACTATTTCTTTGTTTTTTCAGGCGTCTAATGACAGGAATGAATATTATACGACGCAAATGTTAAACACATGCGTCCGAAGAGAGATTTTTGATATTTCCTTTTTTAGTAAAAAAAACCAATTCATATAGCACACGAATTTCGGTAAAAACCCTTTGTTTTTAAAAATAGCACTATTTGTTTGTTTTTTCAGGCGTCTGATGACAGGAATGAATATTATACGACGAAAATGTTAAACACATGCGTCAGAAGAGAGATTTTTTGATATTTTCTTTTTTTAGTAAAAAACCCAATGCTTATAGCACACGAATTTCGGTAAAAACCGTCAGTTTTTAAAAATGACACTATTTCTTTGTTGTTTCAGGCGTCTGATGACACGAATTGATATTATGTGACGATAATGTTAAACACATGCGTCCGAAAAGAGATTTTTTGATATTTCCCTTTTTAGTAAAAAAATCCAAAGGCTATAGTATAGCACACGAAATTCGGTAAAAACCCTCAGTTTATTAAATTGACACTATTTCTTTAGTTTTTGAGAAGTCTGATGACACGAATGAATATTATACGACGAAAATGTTAAATGCATGCGTCCGAAGAGAGATTTTTTGATATTTCCTGTTTTAGTAAAAAAACCAAAGGCTATAACACACGAATTTCGGTAAAAACCCTCAGTTTTTAAAAATGGCACTATTTCTTTTTTTTTTCAGGCGTCTGATGACAGGAATGAATATTATACGACGCAAATGTTAATCGCATGCGTCCGAATATAAATTTTTTGATATTTCCTTTTTTAGTAAAAAAATCAATTCCTATAGCACACGAATTTGGTAAAAACCGTCAGTTTTTAAAAATGACACTATTTCTTTGTTGTTTCAGGCGTCTGATGACATGAATTTATATTATGTGACGAAAATGCATGCGTCCGAAGAGAGATTTTTTGATATTTCCTTTTTTAGTAAAAAAACAAATGCCTATAACACACGAATTTCGGTAAAAACCCTCAGTTTTTAAAAATGACATTATTTCTTTGTTGTTTCAGGCGTCTGATGACACGAATTTATATTATGTGACGAAACTGTTAAACACATGCGTCCGAAGATAGATTTTTGATATTTCCTTTTTTAGTAAAAAACCAATGACTATAGCACACGAAATTCGGTAAAAACCCTCAGTTTTTAAAATTACACTATTTCTTTAGTTTTTGAGGCGTCTGATGACACGAATGAATATTATACGACGAAAATGTTAAACGCATGCGTCTGAAGAGAGATTTTTTGATATTTCCTGTTTTAGTAAAAAAAAACAATGGCTATAACACACGAATTTCGGTAAAAACCCTCAGTTTTTAAAAATGACAGTATTTCATTGTTTTTTTAGGCGTCTGATGTCAGGAACGAATATTATACGACACAAATGTTAAACGCATGCGTCCGAAGAGAGATTTTTTGATATTTCCTTTTTAGTAAAAAAACCAATGTCTATAACACACGAATTTCCGTAAAAACCCTCAGTTTATTAAATTGACACTATTTCTTTAGTTTTTGAGAAGTCTGATGAACACGAATGAATATTATACGACGAAAATGTTAAACGCATGCGTCCGAAAAGAGATTTTTTGATATTTCCTTTTTTAGTAAAAAAACCACAGCCCATAACACACGAATTTCGGTAAAAACCCTTAGTTTTTAAAAATGACAATATTTCTTTGTTGTTTCAGGCGTCTGATGACACGAATTGATATTATGTGACGAAAATGTTAAACACATGCGTTCGAAGAGAGATTTTTTGATATTTCCTTTTTTAGTAAAAAAATCAATGCCTATAGCACACGAATTTCGGTAAAAACCCTCAGTTTTTAAAAATGACACTATTTTTTTGTTGTTTCAGGCGTCTGATGACACGAATTGATATTATGTGACGAAAATGTTAAACACATGCGTCCGAAGAGTGATTTTTTTATATTTCCCTTTTTAGTAAAAAAACCAAAGGCTATAGTATAGCACACGAATTTCGGTAAAAACCCTCAGTTTTTAAAAATGGCACTATCTCTTTGTTTTTTCAGGCGTCTGATGACACGAATCGATATTATGTGACGAAAATGTTAAACACATGCGTCCGAAGAGAGATTTTTGATATTTCCTTTTTTTAATAAAAAAACCAAAGGCTATATATAACACACGAATTTCGGTAAGAACCCTCAGTTTTTAAAAATGGCAATATTTCTTTGTTTTTTCAGGCGTCTGATGACAGGAATGAATATTATACGACGAAAATGTTAAACGCATGCGTCCGAAGAGTGATTTTTTGATATTTCCTTTTTTAGTAAAAAAAAACAATGCATATAGCACACGAATTTCGGTAAAAACCCTCAGTTTTTTAAAATGACACTCTTTCTTTAGTTTTTGAGGCGTCTGATGACACGAATGAATATTATACGAAAATGTTAAACACATGCGTCCGAAGAGAGATTTTTGATATTTCCTTTTTTTAATAAAAAAACCAAAGGCTATATATAACACACGAATTTCGGTAAGAACCCTCAGTTTTTAAAAATGGCAATATTTCTTTGTTTTTTCAGGCGTCTGATGACAGGAATGAATATTATACGACGAAAATGTTAAACGCATGCGTCCGAAGAGTGATTTTTTGATATTTCCTTTTTTAGTAAAAAAAACAATGCATATAGCACACGAATTTCGGTAAAAACCCTCAGTTTTTTAAAATGACACTCTTTCTTTAGTTTTTGAGGCGTCTGATGACACGAATGAATATTATACGAAAATGTTAAACACATGCGTCCGAAGAGAGATTTTTTGATATTTCCTGTTTTAGTAAAAAAACCAAAGGCTATATAACACACGAATTTCGGTAAAAACCCTCGGTTTTTAAAAATGGCATATTTTGTTGTTTTTTCAGGCGTCTGATGACAGGAATTGATATTATACGGCGAAAATTTTAAACACCTGCGTCCGAAGAGAGATTTTTTGATATTTCTTTTTTTAGTAAAAAAACCAATGACTATAGCACACGAAATTCGGTAAAAACCCTCAGTTTTTTAAAATGGCACTATTTCTTTAGTTTTTGAGGCGTCTGATGACACGAATGAATATTATACGACGAAAATGTTAAACGCATGCGTCCGAAGAGAGATTTTTTGATATTTCCTGCTTTAGTAAAAATACCAAAGGCCACACGAATTTCGCTAAAAACCCTCAGTTTTTAAAAATGGCACTATTTATTTGTTTTTTCAGGCGTCTGATGACACGAATTGATATTATATGACGAAAATGTTAAACACATGCGTCCGAAGAGAGATTTTTTGATATTTCCTTTTTTAGTAAAAAAACCCAATGGCTATAGTATAGCACACGAAATTCGGTAAAAACCCTCCGTTTTTTAAAATGGCACTATTTCTTTAGTTTTTGAGGCGTCTGATGACACGAATAAGTATTATACGACGAAAATGTTAAACGCATGCGTCCGAAGAGAGATTTTTTGATATTTCATGTTTTAGTAAAAAAAACCAAAAGCTATAACACAACGAATTTCGGTAAAAACCCTCAGTTTTTAAAAATGACACTATTTTTTTGTTGTTTCAGGCGTCTGATGACACGAATTGATATTATGTGACGAAAATGTTAAACACATGCGTCCGAAGAGTGATTTTTTTATATTTCCCTTTTTAGTAAAAAAACCAAAGGCTATAGTATAGCACACGAATTTCGGTAAAAACCCTCAGTTTTTAAAAATGGCACTATCTCTTTGTTTTTTCAGGCGTCTGATGACACAAATCGATATTATGTGACGAAAATGTTAAACACATGCGTCCGAAGAGAGATTTTTGATATTTCCTTTTTTTAATAAAAAAACCAAAGGCTATATATAACACACGAATTTCGGTAAGAACCCTCAGTTTTTAAAAATGGCAATATTTCTTTGTTTTTTCAGGCGTCTGATGACAGGAATGAATATTATACGACGAAAATGTTAAACGCATGCGTCTGAAGAGTGATTTTTTGATATTTCCCTTTTTAGTAAACAAAACAATGCATATAGCACACGAATTTCGGTAAAAACCCTCAGTTTTTTAAAATGACACTCTTTCTTTAGTTTTTGAGGCGTCTGATGACACGAATGAATATTATACGAAAATGTTAAACACATGCGTCCGAAGAGAGATTTTTTGATATTTCCTGTTTTAGTAAAAAAACCAAAGGCTATATAACACACGAATTTCGGTAAAAACCCTCGGTTTTTAAAAATGACATATTTTGTTGTTTTTTCAGGCGTCTGATGACAGGAATTGATATTATACGGCGAAAATGTTAAACACCTGCGTCCGAAGAGAGATTTTTTGATATTTCTTTTTTTAGTAAAAAAACCAATGACTATAGCACACGAAATTCGGTAAAAACCCTCAGTTTTTTAAAATGACACTATTTCTTTAGTTTTTGAGGCGTCTGATGACACGAATGAATATTATACGACGAAAATGTTAAACACATGCGTCCGAAGAGAGATTTTTTGATATTTCCTGCTTTAGTAAAAATACCAAAGGCCACACGAATTTCGCTAAAAACCCTCAGTTTTTAAAAATGGCACTATTTATTTGTTTTTTCAGGCGTCTGATGACACGAATTGATATTATATGACGAAAATGTTAAACACATGCGTCCGAAGAGAGATTTTTTGATATTTCCTTTTTTAGTAAAAAAACCCAATGGCTATAGTATAGCACACGAAATTCGGTAAAAACCCTCAGTTTTTTAAAATGGCACTATTTCTTTAGTTTTTGAGGCGTCTGATGACACGAATAAGTATTATACGACGAAAATGTTAAACGCATGCGTCCGAAGAGAGATTTTTTGATATTTCATGTTTTAGTAAAAAAAACCAAAAGCTATAACACAACGAATTTCGGTAAAAACCCTCAGTTTTTAAAAATGACACTATTTTTTTGTTGTTTCAGGCGTCTGATGACACGAATTGATATTATGTGACGAAAATGTTAAACACATGCGTCCGAAGAGTGATTTTTTTATATTTCCCTTTTTAGTAAAAAAACCAAAGGCTATAGTATAGCACACGAATTTCGGTAAAAACCCTCAGTTTTTAAAAATGGCACTATCTCTTTGTTTTTTCAGGCGTCTGATGACACGAATCGATATTATGTGACGAAAATGTTAAACACATGCGTCCGAAGAGAGATTTTTGATATTTCCTTTTTTTAATAAAAAAACCAAAGGCTATATATAACACACGAATTTCGGTAAGAACCCTCAGTTTTTAAAAATGGCAATATTTCTTTGTTTTTTCAGGCGTCTGATGACAGGAATGAATATTATACGACGAAAATGTTAAACGCATGCGTCCGAAGAGTGATTTTTTGATATTTCCCTTTTTAGTAAAAAAAACAATGCATATAGCACACGAATTTCGGTAAAAACCCTCAGTTTTTTAAAATGACACTCTTTCTTTAGTTTTTGAGGCGTCTGATGACACGAATGAATATTATACGAAAATGTTAAACACATGCGTCCGAAGAGAGATTTTTTGATATTTCCTGTTTTAGTAAAAAAACCAAAGGCTATATAACACACGAATTTCGGTAAAAACCCTCGGTTTTTAAAAATGGCATATTTTGTTGTTTTTTCAGGCGTCTGATGACAGGAATTGA
This sequence comes from Triglochin maritima, assembly GCA_963682175.1. Classification (NCBI taxonomy): domain Eukaryota; kingdom Viridiplantae; phylum Streptophyta; class Magnoliopsida; order Alismatales; family Juncaginaceae; genus Triglochin; species Triglochin maritima. The sequence goes on from OY821772.1 coordinate 48,642,441, forward strand.
TATTATACGGCGAAAATGTTAAACACCTGCGTCCGAAGAGAGATTTTTTGATATTTCTTTTTTTAGTAAAAAAACCAATGACTATAGCACACGAAATTCGGTAAAAACCCTCAGTTTTTTAAAATGACACTATTTCTTTAGTTTTTGAGGCGTCTGATGACACGAATGAATATTATACGACGAAAATGTTAAACGCATGCGTCCGAAGAGAGATTTTTTGATATTTCCTGCTTTAGTAAAAATACCAAAGGCCACACGAATTTCGCTAAAAACCCTCAGTTTTTAAAAATGGCACTATTTATTTGTTTTTTCAGGCGTCTGATGACACGAATTGATATTATATGACGAAAATGTTAAACACATGCGTCCGAAGAGAGATTTTTTGATATTTCCTTTTTTAGTAAAAAAACCCAATGGCTATAGTATAGCACACGAAATTCGGTAAAAACCCTCAGTTTTTTAAAATGGCACTATTTCTTTAGTTTTTGAGGCGCCTGATGACACGAATAAGTATTATACGACGAAAATGTTAAACGCATGCGTCCGAAGAGAGATTTTTTGATATTTCATGTTTTAGTAAAAAAAACCAAAAGCTATAACACAACGAATTTCGGTAAAAACCCTCAGTTTTTAAAAATGACACTATTTCTTTGTTTTTTCAGGCGTATGATGACACGAATTGATATTATGTCACTATTTCTTTAGTTTTTTAGGCGTCTGATGATACGAATGAATATTATACGACGAAAATGCTAAACGCATGCGTCCGAAGATAGATTTTTTGATATTTCCTGTTTTAGTAAAAAAACCAAAGGCTATAACACACGAAATTCGGTAAAAACCCTCAGTTTTTAAAAATGACACAATTTCTTTGTTTTTTCAGTCGTCTGATGACACGAATTGATATTATGTGACGAAAATGTTAAACACATGCGTCCGAAGAGAGATTTTTTGATATTTCCTTTTTTAATAAAAAAACCAAAGGCTCACACGAATTTCGGTAAAAACCCTCATTTTTTAAAAATGGCATATTTTGTTGTTTTTTCAGGCGTCTGATGACACGAATTGATATTATGTGACGAAAATGTTAAATATCTGCGTCGGAAGAGAGATTTTTTGATATTTCCTTTTTTAGTAAAAAAAACCAATGACTATAGCACACGAAATTCGGTAAAAACCCTTAGTTTTTTAAAATGGCAGTATTTCTTTAGTTTTTGAGGCGTCTGATGACACGAATGAATATTATACGACGAAAATGTTAAACGCATGCGTCCGAAGAGAGATTTTTTGATATTTCCTGTTTTAGTACAAAAAAACAAAGGCTATAACACACGAATTTCGGTAAAAACCCTCAGTTTTTAAAAATGACACTGTCTTTGTTTTTTTCAGGCGTATGATGACACGAATTGATATTATGTGACGAAAATGTTAAACACATGCGTCCGAAGAGAGATTTTTTGATATTTCCTTTTTTAGTAAAAAAAACCAATGCCTATAGCACACGAAATTCGGTAAAACCCTTAGTTTTTTAAAATAGCACTATTTCTTTAGTTTTTGAGGCGTCTGATGACACGAATGAATATTATACGACGAAAATGTTAAACACATGCGTCCGAAGAGAGATTTTTTGATATTTCCTGTTTTAGTAAAAAAAACCAAAGGCTATAACACACGAATTTCGGTAAAAACCCTCAGTTTTTAAAAATGACACTATTTCTTTGTTTTTTTCAGGCGTATGATGACACGAATTGATATTATGTGACGAAAATGTTAAACACATGCGTCCGAATTGGTCGAGAGATATAACATAGGACGGATTTGTGGAATAAACATGCCCATAAGAATAAAATTAGAGGACTTGAAATCTTAACTCTACAAGTCAGAGAGTTATGTAATAGAGATGAGTATCGTATAAACAAGTCCTTAAGAACAAAATTGAAAGACTTAATGTCTAATTCTATAGGTCGAGAGATATAACATAGGACAGATTCGAATAATAAACAAGTCCATAAGAATAAAATTGGAGGACTTGAAGTCTTAACTCTAAAAGTCGAGAGATGTGACATAGATATTATTAACGTAGAAACAAGTCCTTAAAAATAAAATTGGAGGACTTGATGTTATAACTCTATAGGTCGAGAGATATAACATAGGACGGATTTGTGGAATAAACACGCCCACAAGAATAAATTTGGAGGACTTGATGTTACAACTCCATAGGACCAAATATATAACATAGGACGGATTTGTGGAATAAACAAGCCCATAAAAATAAATTAGAGGACTTGAAGTCTTAACTCTACAAGTCAGAGAGTTATGTCATAGAGATGAGTATCGCATAAACAAGTCCTTAAGAACAAAATTGTTAGACTTAATGGCTAATTCTATAGGTCGAGAGATATAACATAGGACATATTCGAATAATAAACAAGTCCATAAGAATAAAATTGGAGGACTTGAAGTCTTAACTCTAAAAGTCGAGAGATGTGACATAGATATGATTAACGTAGAAACAACTCCTTATGGATAAAATTGGAGGACTTGATGTTATAACTCTATAGGTCGACAAATATAACATAGGACGGATTTGTGGAATAAACAAGCACATAAGAATAAAATTGGAGGACTTGAAGTCTTAACTCTACAAGTCGAGAGTTATGTCATAGAGATGAGTATCGTATAAACAAGTCCTTAAGAACAAAATTGAAATACTTAATGTCTAATTCTATAGGTCGAGAGATATAACATATGACATATTTGAATAATAAACAAGTCCATAAGAATAAAATTGGAGGACTGGATGTTTAACTTTATAGTTGCAGAGATATAACATAGGACGGATTTGAATATTAAACAAGTCCATAAGAAAAAAATTAGACTTCAAGTCTCTTAACTCTAAAGGTCGAGAGATAGGACCTAGAGATGATTATCGTACAAACAAGTCCTTCAGAACAAAATTGGAGGACTTGATGTTATAACTCTATATGTCGAGCGATATAACATAGGACGGATTCGAAGATAAAACAAGTCCATAAGAATAAAATTGGAGGACTTGAAGTCTTAACTCTAAAAGTCGAGAGACATGACCGAGCGATGATTATCGTATAAACAAGTCCTTAAAAATAAAATTGGAGGAATTGATGTTATAACTCTTTAGGTCGAGAGATATAACATAGGACGAATTGATGTTATAACTCTTTAGGTCGAGAGTTATGTTATAGAGATGATTATCGTATAAACAAGTCCTTAAGAACAAAATTGGAGGACTTGATGTTATAACTCTATTAGTCGAGAGATATAACATAGAACGAATTCGTGGAATAAAAAAGTCCATAAGGAAAAAAATTGGAGGACTCAAGTATTAACTCTAAAAGTCAAGAGATAGGACCTAGAGATGATTATCGTATAAACAAGTCCTTAAGAAGAAAATTGGAGGACTTGATGTTATAACTCTATTGGTCGAGAGATATAACATAGGACAGATTTGTGGAATAAACAAGCTCATAAGAATAAAATTAGAGAACTTGAAGTCTTAACTCTACAAGTCAGAGAGTTATGTCATAGAGATGAGTATCGTATAAACAAATCCTTAAGAACAAAATTAAAAGACTTAATGTCTAATTCTATTGGTCGAGAGATGTAACATAGGACAGATTCGAATAATAAACAAGTCCATAAGAATAAAATTGGACGACTTGAAGTCTTAACTCTAAAAGTCGAGAGATGTGACATAGATATGATTAACGTAGAAACAAGTCCTTAAAAATAAAATTGGAGGACTTGATGTTATAACTCCATAGGACGAGAGATATAACATAGTATGGATTTGTGGAATAAACAAGCCCATAAGAATAAAATTAGAGGACTTGAAGTCTTAACTCTACAAGTCAGAGAGTTATGTAATAGAGATGAGTATTGTATAAACAAGTCCTTAAGAACAAAATTGAAAGACTTAATGTCTAATTCTATAGATCGACAGATATAACATAGGACAGATTCGAATAATAAACAAGTCCATAAGAATAAAATTGGAAGTCTTTAAATCTTAACTCTAAAAGTCGAGAGATGTGACATAGATATCATTAACGTAGAAACAAGTCCTTAAAAATAAAATTGGAGGACTTGATGTTATAACTTCTATTGGTCGAGAGATATAACATAGGACGGATTTGTGGAATAAACAAGCCCATAAGAATAAAATTAGAGGACTTTAAGACTTAACTCTAAAAGTCGAGAGATGTGACATAGATATGATTAACATAGAAACAAGTCCTTAAAAATAAAATTGGAGGACTTGATGTTATAACTCTATAGGTCGAGAGATATAACATAGGACGGATTTGTGGAATAAACAAGCCCATAAGAATAAATTTAAAGGACTTGATGTTACAACTCCATAGGACGAGAGATATAACATAGGATGGATTTGTGGAATAAACAAGCCCATAAGAATAAAATTAGAGGACTTAAAGTCTTAACTCTACAAGTCAGAGAGTTATGTAATAGAGATGAGTATCGTATAAACAAGTCCTTAAGAACAAAATTGAAAGACTTAATGTCTAATTCTATAGGTCGAGAGATATATCATATGACAGATTCGAATAATAAACAAGTTCCTTAGAATAAAATTGGAAGACTTGAAGTCTTAACTCTAAAAGTCGAGAGATGTGACATAGATATGATTAACGTAGAAACAAGTCCATAAAAATAAAATTAGAGGACTTGATGTTATAACTCTATAGGTCGAGAGATATAACATAGGACGGATTTGTGGAATAAACAAGCCCATAAGAATAACGGATTTGTGGAATAAATAAGCACATAAGAATAAAATTGGAGTACTTGAAGTCTTAACTCTACAAGTCAGAGAGTTATGTCATAGAGATGAGTATCGTACAAACAAATCCTTAAGAACAAAATTGAAAGACTTAATGTCTAATTCTATAGGTCGAGAGATATAACATAGGACATATTCGAATAATAAACAAGTCCATAAGAATAAAATTGGAAGTCTTTAAGTCTTAACTCTAAAAGTCGAGAGATGTGACATAGATATCATTAACGTAGAAACAAGTCCTTAAAAATAAAATTGGAGGACTTGATGTTATAACTTCTATTGGTCGAGAGATATAACATAGGACGGATTTGTGGAATAAACCAGCCCATAAAAATAAAATTAGAGGACTTTAAGTCTTAACTCTAAAAGTCGAGAGATGTGACATATATATGATTAACGTAGAAACAAGTCCTTAAAAATAAAATTGGAGGACTTGATGTTATAACTCTATAGGTCGATAGATATAACATAGGACGGATTTGTGGAATAAACAAGCCCATAAGAATAAATTTGGAGGACTTGATGTTACAACTCCATAGGACGAGAGATATAACATAGGACGGATTTGTGGAATAAACAAGCTCATAAGAATAAAATTAGAGGACTTGAAATCTTAACTCTACAAGTCAGAGAGTTATGTAATAGAGATGAGTATCGTATAAACAAGTCCTTAAGAACAAAATTGAAAGACTTAATGTCTAATTCTATAGGTCGAGAGATATAACATAGGACAGATTCGAATAATAAACAAGTCCATAAGAATAAAATTGGAGGACTTGAAGTCTTAACTCTAAAAGTCGAGAGATGTGACATAGATATTATTAACGTAGAAACAAGTCCTTAAAAATAAAATTGGAGGACTTGATGTTATAACTCTATAGGTCGAGAGATATAACATAGGACGGATTTGTGGAATAAACACGCCCACAAGAATAAATTTGGAGGACTTGATGTTACAACTCCATAGGACCAGATATATAACATAGGACGGATTTGTGGAATAAACAAGCCCATAAAAATAAATTAGAGGACTTGAAGTCTTAACTCTACAAGTCAGAGAGTTATGTCATAGAGATGAGTATTCTATAAACAAGTCCTTAAGAACAAAATTGAAAGACTTAATGGCTAATTCTATAGGTCGAGAGATATAACATAGGACAGATTCGAATAATAAACAAGTCCATAAGAATAAAATTGGAGGACTTGAAGTCTTAACTCTAAAGGTCGAGAGATGTGACATAGATATGATTAACGTAGAAACAACTCCTTAAAAATAAGGTTGGAGGACTTGATGTTATAACTCTATAGGTCGACAGATATAACATAGGACGGATTTGTGGAATAAACAAGCACATAAGAATAAAATTGGAGGACTTGAAGTCTTAACTCTACAAGTCGAGAGTTATGTCATAGAGATGAGTATCGTATAAACAAGTCCTTAAGAACAAAATTGAAATACTTAATGTCTAATTCTATAGGTCGAGAGATATAACATAGGACAGATTCGAATAATAAACAAGTCCATAAGAATAAAATTGGAGGACTTGATGTTTAACTTTATAGTTGCAGAGATATAACATAGGACGGATTTGAATATTAAACAAGTCCATAAGAAAAAAAATTAGACTTCAAGTCTCTTAACTCTAAAGGTCGAGAGATAGGACCTAGAGATGATTATCGTACAAACAAGTCCTTCAGAACAAAATTGGAGGACTTGATGTTATAACTCTATATGTCGAGCGATATAACATAGGACGGATTCGAAGATAAAACAAGTCCATAAGAATAAAATTGGAGGACTTGAAGTCTTAACTCTAAAAGTCGAGAGATATGACCGAGAGATGATTATCGTAGAAACAAGTCCTTAAAAATAAAATTGGAGGAATTGATGTTATAACTCTTTGGGTCGAGAGATATAACATAGGACGGATTTTTGGAATAAACAAGTCCATAAGAATAAAATTGAAAGACTTAAAGTCTTAACTTTACAAGTCGAGAGTTATGTTATAGAGATGATTATCGTATAAACAAGTCCTTAAGAACAAAATTGGAGGACTTGATGTTATAACTCTATTGGTCGAGAGATATAACATAGAACGAATTCGTGGAATAAATAAGTCCATAAGAAAAAAAATTGGAGGACTTGAAGTATTAACTCTAAAAGTCGAGATATAGGACGTAGAGATGATTATCGTATAAACAAGTCCTTAAGAACAAAATTGGAGGACTTGATGTTATAACTCTATTGGTCGTGAGATATAACATAGGACGGATTTGTGGAATAAACAAGCTCATAAGAATAAAATTGGAGGACTAATTATAACATAGGACGGATTTGTAGAACCAACATGTAGGTGGTATTCAGAGAATAATGACTTCTAATATGAACTAATTATTTATTTATTCAAAATTACATAACTCTAATTAGCAACCAAAAATGACTTCTAATAGGAACCAACTATTTTTCCTGAGATCAATTTAGAGAGCTCTAATTCGCAACCAAGTGAGCACATGAGGGTGTAGTTCACTTTAAATATAAGAATATCTAAGATTTTACGGAAAAGTGTAGAGCATCAGCGATGAGTTTAAGAGGGTTTTATAGAAATAAATCTAATTCCATGGTTTGTTTTGGTGACACGTGGGTAAAAAGGTTGATTTACACCTTAATTATGTTATAGTTGCACTTTTAAGCGAAGAGGTAAGTCAATTAGGTGAACTGGTAGTTGAATATTGTTTAGTGGCCATCAAACTTAGGCGCAAACAAAACTACATGTCAATCATAATTTCATCAAAATACTTCATGGGACCATGTAAAGATTCAACGAGACATTTCAAGGGCCCATCTTCTTATTATAACTTAATAATGGTTAGGTCTTTTCTTATATAAAAAATGTAAAGGTAAGGATCGGTTGACGTTCTTTGACAATTTCATAAATTCTCACTTTTGGTCGACTCCCGTAAAAGTTCATCGCTCACATGGTATCTAAATAGTAAAATATGCTTTGAGAGAATTTTGCTCCTAGGTGTGAATAATCGCTAATTTTTTTTAAGGTAGTGGGAAATTGAACTTCTAATATGATGTTTTAAGTTTAAATGGTTCATAAATAGAATGTTTTTGTAGAAAATAAATTCAAACTTGAGATTCAATGGGAAGTACCCTTAGATGCTTTGTGTCATTCCCTTAAAAAATTACATTTCTTATGGCACAAAATGAACGAGACTTGAGACTGGAGTTATAAACTTCCTATCCCACTTAATTCAACCCATTCCCAAGAAATAGCATCCCACACAATGAAACTACATCATTAGCCTAAAACACAATAAAATAAAGGTAATTACCTAAACGTATCAGTAATTAATTACTCGTCCAGGAGGAACCTTTGAGCATTTTCGGAACAAGACACGTGGGACTACAACCACAAATATCATCTATTTGGCAGAAAAATGTACTCACATTAGACACAAGAAGTAGCAAAATCACTTGGACATTGACGAAGGAGTTTTTTTCCATAATTGTAACCAATGTGAGAAAGAGTCGTAAAGAAATAAAGGGGGAAAAACTTATTTGAAGAAGACATGGTCTGAGAAGGTGATTGGAAGAGGAAAAGATTGGAAACAAAATCAGACGTGACACCCTCGATGGGGTTTCTAAAACCCCACACCCCCAGAACCAAACCCTGACCCAATGTGCGAAAGATGTCGTAGAAACGCAGATCCAGAAGAGATACAAACCCCGACACCAGAATCGAAATAGAGAAGGTAGAAAACACAAACCTCGTCGTGATCTTCGCGGGAGGGGTTGGGAAGGGAAGACCGGAGACGGATCAGGGCCGGGAGGGGTTGGGGATTACATTTGGAGATCATCGGGGAGAGAGGGAATTGGGATTTGTAGAGAATCGAGGAGGGACGGATTGTGATTAGGGTTTGGGACCGTCGGGAGGGAGAGGGCTGGAGATGGGAAGAATAAGAAGAGGAAGGAAAGTTATAGGGTTCTTATATGGAAAGAATGGATTAGCCGTTATTAGGAAAGTTACAGGGTTCTTGTAAGGAAAGAATGGATTAGCCGTTGTAAGGAAAGTTACAGGGTTGCATTAACTTAAGACCGAAGACAATCCACAATCTGGTGGGGAAAAAAGATCTTCAATGAGATCTTGATAGATCGTGGCATTAATAAATTTTACCAAAGAACATATCCAAGTTAAGGACCGACTTAAGGACTGACATTAGTTAGGTGTAGGGATTTTTTTTTTCAAATGCCCAAATCTAATAATATGATCGTTTATGTGAAGAAAAAAATATCCAAAAAAAGTATATGCAAACCGTAGCTATATTCAAATGAGAAGATCCACGGAAAAATAAAACAAAATAATATCATTATTATAATACATGAATTATCTAGTAAGCTTGGAGCTTAATTTTTTTCTATTTTAAGCCCCATCATATCCACCACACATCTGAAATTGTAAGGTAGATTATAAAAAAACGGTTATGCTAATTAAATGTGAGATTAGCCATAAATGATATCCAATAGTGAGATTGTAGGGGATTTAAATTAAATAAAACGAGGTCTTGGCTTACTAGAACTTGACCCAATTATAATACATATACATGTGTGTGTTTATGTTTGTAATCCTAATTATCTAATATTTTTATATTTATACATTATCTATTAGTCGTATATTATTTCTATTAATAATTTTCATCCCTACTTATGTAGAGTTCAGTTCTCCCACCAAACAAGACAACATTTGTTTTCGTTCTCTTTGTATTTCGAATTTGCTAGTTAGACACCTATTGGTTTGGATTTTGAATTTTACCAAGTTGGTATACAAAAATTTAAGTTTTGCCCATTCTTGAATTTTGACGGCCTTAGATTTTTGTTACCTAGGACAAGTTTTTCTTGATTTGGAGATGTCGTTTTTAGTTAAGACATGTTGAACTAGCGACGGGTCGGTCGGGGGTCTTGTTTGGGAATTTATTAGTAATTTTGTAATTACTATCATTTTAACTAAAGTGTCGGTAAATGTTATATGAATTGATTTTTTTAAAATAACTATCATTTTAACTAAAGTGATTGAAATTTTAAAAAAAAAATCGTACTGGACTTTTGTAATTAGTTTAAATCTCTATGCTCTATCTAAACAATGTTTCTGCAACAGTCAACAAAAGTTTTTTTATAAAAAATAAGTCTTTTATTGGATAATAATTTCAGATCAAGTTGGCCATCTTAAAATATCCTGTGAATCTAACGTCCAATGTGGTCCATCCAAGAGAGAAAAAAGGTGGGGTTTTAATGTCTCAATTAAAGACAATTTGGATAAAATCCTGGAAAACCTTTCTTGACCCCACCCACCTTTCACCTTCGTTCTAGGTTCTAGCATTTCTTCCCGGCCACCTCATTCAATCTTTTCCATCTTTGCTGGGACACCACACAATTTTGGCTATATAAGCTTCTCACTTCTTGAGCTATTGCATACATTGACCCAGTCAAACTACCAAATTAAGTTTCAGCCTACATTAGCAATTCAGCAACAGTCCCTGCAGCCAAGATGTTTAGGTATCTTGGAAGAGAAAATACCAGACGCACTTAATGTGAGCAGCAGACTCAGAGTTTACTTATATGCATATGCTTATTTATAGAAAACCTATAAATTTGAATTATTTTTTTAATCTCTTTTTTCGTTTGCACAACTTGTATGATATCTGAAGACTGTGGAGTTGGAGTTGCCATACATTGCCCTGGATGTGAAAGAAAAATACGAAAAGCCATTTCCAAAGTAGAAGGTCACTGGTTGTTGACTTGTTGTGGTTGTCATTATAGTCAAATAGTCAAGTTTATGTTTACATTTATGTAAGTTGACATAAATTTGTAAATTGACTCTTAATTTGCAATACTAAATTCCAAACAAATTTGAAAATTAATTTGAATTTGAATTAATAAGTATGCAATAGTCAAATTTGATCTACCTATGAGATCACTTCATGTACATTTGCTAGTAAGTTACTTTAACAAACTAGCAACATGTGACATTCAAGCTTTCATAGTCTAAAGTTGTGCCTTCTTCATCAACTTTCAGGTGTTAACAGTGTGGACATAGATTCTGATAGGTATGTAGAAGGTGACAGTTATCAGATGTGTCAACCAGCGGAGGATTCTGAAGACAATGCGGCACACCAGAACTAAGGCAGAGTTATGGACTGAACCTTATGATTCAGAGTACCATGTGTTTGTCACACGTACAGTACTTCGACAAACCAACCTACTCTTCCACCTACAACTACTATAGACGTGGTCATAATTACATTGTTCAGGGGACATTCCCTGACCCAATCTACTCCCATGTCATCGACTATCACGCCATCGCCATCTCCCAAATTTGGTCGGTGCAGTTATTAATTATGTCAGCATTTGATCCATTAATAAGAACTAATATATATACATATGAAAGAATTCTACTCGAATTATATAACCAAGGATTTCCTCAAACAACTTACTACGATACTCACCAGCACTACAACTGGATGCCTATAGGTCGAGTTTCTCGAACAATGTCGGAGATGGAAAATACCGACCATGTGACATTTTGTTGAAAGATCTACCATCCTATGAATAAACCATATTTGGATTTTTAAGTCGTTAATATAAAGCTTGCCTTAGTAAACACCAAATACATAGCACCGAAAAATTACAAGAATTATCTAGAATTAATTTTAAAATTGTGGACTTGTTGCAAAACACTTTCTTAACAAAGACTAATTTTCCATGAACTTGTTCTCTAAACTTAGCCCGACCATCCATTATACCAACATGAATATTTGGATAAGGAAGTTCATACCTATGTATACCCAAGGAAACATTTGTACTTCTCTTTCTTCATATGTTTCCATTTTCGACTCTTGCACTTCATGACTTGATGACCCTTATTAATCTAATATGCATGGTTGGTATTAGTCGACCAAGTCAGATCAGAATATGTGGGTTTTTACGTGAAATCTGAAATGGTTGAGTTTGAGATGTGTTTAGTTGTGTCAGATAAATATTTAATGTGTTCATGAAGTCAGACTACAACTCTACAATCTTAATGGATATACTTGTGTGGTATGGATATCGATAACATTAGTCAAAAGGTGTGAAAACTCACGCAAGCTCTTGTGATGGTCAACGTAAGGCAACAAACCAATGAGATGGAGAGAGAGAGAGAGAGAGAGAGATGGAAAATACCGACCATGTGACATTTTGTTGAAAGATCTACCATCCTATGAATAAACCATATTTGGATTTTTAAGTCGTTAATATAAAGCTTGCCTTAGTAAACACCAAATACATAGCACCGAAAAATTACAAGAATTATCTAGAATTAATTTTAAAATTGTGGACTTGTTGCAAAACACTTTCTTAACAAAGACTAATTTTCCATGAACTTGTTCTCTAAACTTAGCCCGACCATCCATTATACCAACATGAATATTTGGATAAGGAAGTTCATACCTATGTATACCCAAGGAAACATTTGTACTTCTCTTTCTTCATATGTTTCCATTTTCGACTCTTGCACTTCATGACTTGATGACCCTTATTAATCTAATATGCATGGTTGGTATTAGTCGACCAAGTCAGATCAGAATATGTGGGTTTTTACGTGAAATCTGAAATGGTTGAGTTTGAGATGTGTTTAGTTGTGTCAGATAAATATTTAATGTGTTCATGAAGTCAGACTACAACTCTACAATCTTAATGGATATACTTGTGTGGTATGGATATCGATAACATTAGTCAAAAGGTGTGAAAACTCACGCAAGCTCTTGTGATGGTCAACGTAAGGCAACAAACCAATGAGATGGAGAGAGAGAGAGAGAGAGTACTGGAGAGAGAGAGAGGTGAGGAGTTAAGAGGAGAGGGACTGGAGAGAGGAGAGAATAGAGAAGTGGGGAGAAGAGAGAGGTCTTTGCACACAAAAAGGAGAAGAGAGGGTTTGGAGAGAGAGAGTAGAAAAGTGGGGAGAAAAGAGAGGTCTTTGCACAAAAGAAGGAGAAGAGAGGTCTGGAGAGAGAGAGGAGAGAAGTGAGGAGAAGAGAGAGGTTTTTGCAAAAAAAAGAAGAGAAGATAGAGACATAGAGATTGGAGAGAGAAAGGAGAAGTGAAGGGTTTATTTATTTTTATATTCAATATTAAAGATATTTTAATTTAGAGGGTGTAAATTGTAAAATTTCTAACAGAATTGAAAGGAATTTTTGACTAAGTGAGTCATACGAACGACGTTCATACAAAAAATAAATGGAAATGTAGGTGGACGGAAAGATCTAAAGTGAAAATGTAAGTGCACGAAAGTAGTTGAAATCCAAGTTGTAAATAACCAATTATATGTCCTTGAGATGTACCCAAGCAAATAATCCATATTTGTACTTAGATATATGTCACATTCCACTTGTTTCTTGGGAAACCTTGGTTTGTGAATAAATTAACATGGTTTATGAAAATACTTCGTGTTTAGATGTACGCAATCAACCAAGTCGGAGGATAAGGATTTGTCTGTCTTTCATGTTCATGAACCTCAACACAAAAGGGGTAAAAACACAAGAAACTTTGGTCGAGTTTGGATGTGGCTCCTACAAAAGAACTTCTGCTGGGAAGTCAACTCCTGGGAAGCTGGCCCCAAAAGCTGCTTCTTCTCCAGATGTGGGCAGTTGTTTGGATGGGGAAGAGCCGTCTCGGATTCCCAGACGTGGACATCCTCACATTCCCCAAATTACCCTCATACATTCCCCAAATTGGCCTCAACATTTGCTTAACATTAGATAGACATAAACATATTTAAAATCCATTCAAGAAGATGGAAAGGAATGATGCGAATCAATCCCTTAACTGGCATCAACCACCCCAACCCTTAAAAAATGTAGCGTAGACAACAATATTACCCACCCATTCAACGTCTTCCACATCCATTCAAGAAGAACATTTGTTCACATGCACTCCCAACGAAACCAGATCAGAATATTACCCACCCAGCAGTGCCTAATGTGGGATAAGATGTGGTATTTTCTCATTTCAGCAGGGTTATTCCCACAGCTTCTCCATTCCCGCTAAAGACAAGCATTGGGTTCCGTGCTAGGAGCCCAGCTCCCACGAATCTACATCCATGTTTGGATGCATCCTGGCACTGTAGCAGCTTCGGCCTCATCGGGGAGCCGAATCCAATCGCACCCAACGACCTCTTTGTTCTTGTCGTGTTGAGGCATATGTGCCCAGAGATCAAATCATTATATTGAATTTATATACACGTAAAAATTTGTCCAAGAGACATAATTGTACGTATGTCGGTTTACTCGAAATCGAATACGGCAACATCTTACTTTCAGGAGTTTGACTTGGGTTGTTTCTTTTTTTTCCTACAAAGAAAACAATGAGAAACAACAATGTGCCTCCATCATTTCGACTTTAACAGTGCATGTTATGATTAACAACATTAATTTGCCTCTCTAAATTTTCAATTTATGTTTGACATTTTGATCCTAAAAATGTCACGCCCAAACCTCTCAAACTTTGAATGTAAAACACCTTGTGTATTCATTGACCGAAATAATTGTTAGTTCTCACTAAATTTGTCCTTTTTGTGTTATTTTGTAAGAGTGCATCTATTCCTAAATTTACAGTAAACTAAGATTTAAATTTGTGTCCGATTTGGTTTAGATTTACACCATTTTGCCATCAATTTTTAATCATACTTGGCATTCGAATTAGAACTCTACCTCAACATTAGACCTACCTTATATTGGGGATAAAAACACAATTTGTTTTTCAAAAAGGTGAATATAATGAAAAGTAACAATTTATTGATAGAGTGGTAAAGTGTTATAGATCTATCATGTTTTTAAGGGGTGCAATTTAGCATTTTAAGTTCAACCGATCAAATTGTAATTTACTATGTTATTTACTACTTATCAAGGTTTTTTTGTTTTTGTCGTCAAGGTAGAGCCTTAACAGTATATGGTAACATGGACAAGTCATTTAATGTAAATTTGTCATCAAAATGAGTGTGACAATAATTGATATGCAAAGATTCAATTTATTAAAAGAAACAACCATCCACAAATATCATAATTAAGAGACGTAAGTAGAATACATGCAGAAGTATATTGGGTATTATTTTAATATTAATTTCTTCCTCCACCATGGAGCTTGATGCAAACCCAGATATCCTTTCACAACCTCTGTCTTGCGCCTTCACCGCATCCTCCATGGCCACCACCATGGCCTTCTCAGGACCCAAATCTTGATCCATTGCCAGACCCAAACCTAGACCCAAATACACTTCCAATGGCTTTTGGACGCATCAGTTTAACATTTTCGTCGTATAATAGGAAGTTATGTCATCAGACCCCAAACAAAGAAATAGTGTCATTTTTAAAAACTGAGGGTTTTTACCGAAATTCGTGTGCTGAGCCGGCCAGCAACGTCGCGCTAGCGCGCTCTTCCGTTGCTTGTTGGGCGCGCTATTAGTCATTATTACTTTCTGACCCTTTTTGAATCTTGCTGGGCTTCGATGCCCCACCATAAAACAGAGAGCCCGTAGGGCTTATTCTGCAGATCAAAGAGCGACGTCATTCCCCTAAAGAGGAGGGTACTGAACAAAGGCATGATGGGCCAACTACTACGACTACATGCGCATGACGCGCAGTGACTTGAGCCTTTGGTTTTTTTGCTAAAAAGAGAAATATCTAAAAATCTCTCTTCGGACGCATCAGTTTAGCATTTTCGTCGTATAATATCCAGTCGTGTCATCTGACACATCAAAAAATAAAGAAATAGTGTCAATTTTTAAAAACTGAGGGTTTTTACCGAAATTCGTGTGCTATAAACTTTGGTTTTTTTCTAAATAGGGAAATATCTAAAAATCTCTCCTCGGACGCATCAATTTAACATTTTCGTCGTATAATAGGAAGTCGTGTCATCAGACCCCACAAAAAATAAAGAAATAGTGTCATTTTGAAAAACTGATGGTTTTTACCGAAATTCGTGTGTTATAGCCTTTGGTTTTTTTGCTAAATAGGGAAATATGTAAAAATCTCTCTTCAGACGCATCAGTTTAACATTTTCGTCGTATAATATGCAGGTGTGTCATCTGACACATCAAAAAACAAAGAAATAGTGCCATTTTTAAAAACTGATGGTTTTTTTCCGAAATTTGTGTGCCTTTGGTTTTTTTGCTAAAAAGGAAAATATCTAAAAATCTCTCTTCGGACGCATCCGTTTAGCATTTTCATCATATAATAGGAAATCGTGTCATCAGACCCCACAACAAACAAAGAAATAGTGTCAATTTTTAAAAACTGAGGGTTTTTACCGAAATTCGTGTGCTTAGCCTTTGTTTTTTTGCTAAATAAGAAAATATCAAAAAAGCTCTTCTAGGACGCATCAATTTAACATTTTTGTCGTATAATAGGAAGTCGTGTCATCAGACCCACAAAAAACAAAGAAATAGTGTCATTTTTAAACACTCGCCTTTGGCTTTTTTGCTAAAAATGGAAATATCTAAAAATCACTTTTCAGACGCATCAGTTTAACATTTTCGTCTTATAATAGGAAGTCGTGTCATCAAACCCCACAAAAACCAAAGAAATAGTGCAATTTTTAAAAACTGGTGGTTTTTTCCGAAATTCGTGTGCTATAGCCTTTGGTTTTTCTGCTAAAAAGGGAAATATGTAAAAATCTCTCCTCGAACGCATCAGTTTAACATTTTCGTCGTATAATATCCAGTTGTGTCATCTGACACATCAAAAAACCTAGTGTCATTTTTAAAAACTGAGTGTTTTTACCGAAATTCGTGTGTTATAGCCTTTGGTTTTTTTGCTAAAATTGGAAATATCTAAAAATCTCTTTTCGGACGCAACAATTTAACATTTTCGTTTTATAATATCCCGTCGTGTCATCAGACCCCACAACAAAAAAGAAATAGTGTCATTGTTAAAAACTGAGTGTTTTTACCGAAATTCGTGGGCTATATACCCTTTGGTTTTTTTGCTAAAAAGGGAAATATCTAAAAATCTCTTTTCAGACACATCAGTTTAACATTTTCGTCGTATAATTGGAAGTCGTGTCATCAGACCCCACAAAAAACAAAGAAATAGTGTCATTTTTTAACACTGAGTGTTTTTACCGAAATTCGTGAGTTATAGCCTTTGGCATTTTTCCTAAAAATGGAAATATCTAAAAATCTCTCCTAGGACGCATCAGTTTAACATTTTCGTCGTATAATATCCAATCGTGCCATCTGACACATAAAAAAATAAAGAAATAGTGTCAATTTTTAAAAACTGAGGGTTTTTACCGAAATTCGTGTGCTTAGCCTTTGTTTTTTTGCTAAATAAGAAAATATCAAAAAAGCTCTTCTAGGACGCATCAGTTTAACATTTTTGTCGTATAATAGGAAGTCGTGTCATCAGACCCACAAAAAACAAAGAAATAGTGTCATTTTTAAACACTGAGTGTTTTTACCGAAATTCGTGGCTTATATAGCCTTTGGCTTTTTTACTAAAAATGGAACTATCTAAAAATCACTTTTCAGACGCAGCAGTTTAACATTTTCGTCTTATAATAGGAAGTCGTGTCATCAAACCCCACAAAAACCAAAGAAATAGTGCCATTTTTAAAAACTGATGGTTTTTTCCGAAATTCGTGTGCTATAGCCTTTGGTTTTTCTGCTAAAAAGGGAAATATGTAAAAATCTCTCCTCGAACGCATCAGTTTAACATTTTAGTCGTATAATATCCAGTTGTGTCATCTGACACATCAAAAAACCTAGTGTCATTTTTAAAAACTGAGTGTTTTTACCGAAAACCTAGCCTTTGGTTTTTTTGCTAAAATTGGAAATATCTAAAAATCTCTTTTCGGACGCAACAATTTAACATTTTCGTTTTATAATATCCAGTCGTGTCATCAGACCCCACAACAAAAAAGAAATAGTGTCATTGTTAAAAACTGAGTGTTTTTACCGAAATTCGTGGGCTATATACCCTTTGGTTTTTTTGCTAAAAAGGGAAATATCTAAAAATCTCTTTTCAGACACATCAGTTTAACATTTTCGTCGTATAATTGGAAGTCGTGTCATCAGACCCCACAAAAAACAAAGAAATAGTGTCATTTTTTAACACTGAGTGTTTTTACCGAAATTCGTGAGTTATAGCCTTTGGCATTTTTCCTAAAAATGGAAATATCTAAAAATCTCTCCTAGGACGCATTAGTTTAACATTTTCGTCGTATAATATCCAATCGTGCCATCTGACACATCAAAAAATAAAGAAATAGTGTCAATTTTTAAAAACTGAGGGTTTTTACCGAAATTCGTGTGCTTAGCCTTTGTTTTTTTGCTAAATAAGAAAATATCAAAAAAGCTCTTCTAGGACGCATCAGTTTAACATTTTTGTCGTATAATAGGAAGTCGTGTCATCAGACCCACAAAAAACAAAGAAATAGTGTCATTTTTAAACACTGAGTGTTTTTACCGAAATTCGTGGCTTATATAGCCTTTGGCTTTTTTACTAAAAATGGAACTATCTAAAAATCACTTTTCAGACGCATCAGTTTAACATTTTCGTCTTATAATAGGAAGTCGTGTCATCAAACCCCACAAAAACCAAAGAAATAGTGCCATTTTTAAAAACTGGTGGTTTTTTCCGAAATTCGTGTGCTATAGCCTTTGGTTTTTCTGCTAAAAAGGGAAATATGTAAAAATCTCTCCTCGAACGCATCAGTTTAACATTTTCGTCGTATAATATCCAGTTGTGTCATCTGACACATCAAAAAACCTAGTGTCATTTTTAAAAACTGAGTGTTTTTACCGAAATTCGTGTGTTATAGCCTTTGGTTTTTTTGCTAAAATTGGAAATATCTAAAAATCTCTTTTCGGACGCAACAATTTAACATTTTCGTTTTATAATATCCAGTCGTGTCATCAGACCCCACAACAAAAAAGAAATAGTGTCATTGTTAAAAACTGAGTGTTTTTACCGAAATTCGTGGGCTATATACCCTTTGGTTTTTTTGCTAAAAAGGGAAATATCTAAAAATCTCTTTTCAGACACATCAGTTTAACATTTTCGTCGTATAATTGGAAGTCGTGTCATCAGACCCCACAAAAAACAAAGAAATAGTGTCATTTTTTAACACTGAGTGTTTTTACCGAAATTCGTGAGTTATAGCCTTTGGCATTTTTCCTAAAAATGGAAATATCTAAAAATCTCTCCTAGGACGCATCAGTTTAACATTTTCGTCGTATAATATCCAATCGTGCCATCTGACACATCAAAAAATAAAGAAATAGTGTCAATTTTTAAAAACTGAGGGTTTTTACCGAAATTCGTGTGCTTAGCCTTTGTTTTTTTGCTAAATAAGAAAATATCAAAAAAGCTCTTCTAGGACGCATCAGTTTAACATTTTTGTCGTATAATAGGAAGTCGTGTCATCAGACCCACAAAAAACAAAGAAATAGTGTCATTTTTAAACACTGAGTGTTTTTACCGAAATTCGTGGCTTATATAGCCTTTGGCTTTTTTACTAAAAATGGAACTATCTAAAAATCACTTTTCAGACGCAGCAGTTTAACATTTTCGTCTTATAATAGGAAGTCGTGTCATCAAACCCCACAAAAACCAAAGAAATAGTGCCATTTTTAAAAACTGATGGTTTTTTCCGAAATTCGTGTGCTATAGCCTTTGGTTTTTCTGCTAAAAAGGGAAATATGTAAAAATCTCTCCTCGAACGCATCAGTTTAACATTTTAGTCGTATAATATCCAGTTGTGTCATCTGACACATCAAAAAACCTAGTGTCATTTTTAAAAACTGAGTGTTTTTACCGAAAACCTAGCCTTTGGTTTTTTTGCTAAAATTGGAAATATCTAAAAATCTCTTTTCGGACGCAACAATTTAACATTTTCGTTTTATAATATCCAGTCGTGTCATCAGACCCCACAACAAAAAAGAAATAGTGTCATTGTTAAAAACTGAGTGTTTTTACCGAAATTCGTGGGCTATATACCCTTTGGTTTTTTTGCTAAAAAGGGAAATATCTAAAAATCTCTTTTCAGACACATCAGTTTAACATTTTCGTCGTATAATTGGAAGTCGTGTCATCAGACCCCACAAAAAACAAAGAAATAGTGTCATTTTTTAACACTGAGTGTTTTTACCGAAATTCGTGAGTTATAGCCTTTGGCATTTTTCCTAAAAATGGAAATATCTAAAAATCTCTCCTAGGACGCATTAGTTTAACATTTTCGTCGTATAATATCCAATCGTGCCATCTGACACATCAAAAAATAAAGAAATAGTGTCAATTTTTAAAAACTGAGGGTTTTTACCGAAATTCGTGTGCTTAGCCTTTGTTTTTTTGCTAAATAAGAAAATATCAAAAAAGCTCTTCTAGGACGCATCAGTTTAACATTTTTGTCGTATAATAGGAAGTCGTGTCATCAGACCCACAAAAAACAAAGAAATAGTGTCATTTTTAAACACTGAGTGTTTTTACCGAAATTCGTGGCTTATATAGCCTTTGGCTTTTTTACTAAAAATGGAACTATCTAAAAATCACTTTTCAGACGCATCAGTTTAACATTTTCGTCTTATAATAGGAAGTCGTGTCATCAAACCCCACAAAAACCAAAGAAATAGTGCCATTTTTAAAAACTGGTGGTTTTTTCCGAAATTCGTGTGCTATAGCCTTTGGTTTTTCTGCTAAAAAGGGAAATATGTAAAAATCTCTCCTCGAACGCATCAGTTTAACATTTTCGTCGTATAATATCCAGTTGTGTCATCTGACACATCAAAAAACCTAGTGTCATTTTTAAAAACTGAGTGTTTTTACCGAAATTCGTGTGTTATAGCCTTTGGTTTTTTTGCTAAAATTGGAAATATCTAAAAATCTCTTTTCGGACGCAACAATTTAACATTTTCGTTTTATAATATCCAGTCGTGTCATCAGACCCCACAACAAAAAAGAAATAGTGTCATTGTTAAAAACTGAGTGTTTTTACCGAAATTCGTGGGCTATATACCCTTTGGTTTTTTTGCTAAAAAGGGAAATATCTAAAAATCTCTTTTCAGACACATCAGTTTAACATTTTCGTCGTATAATTGGAAGTCGTGTCATCAGACCCCACAAAAAACAAAGAAATAGTGTCATTTTTTAACACTGAGTGTTTTTACCGAAATTCGTGAGTTATAGCCTTTGGCATTTTTCGTAAAAATGGAAATATCTAAAAATCTCTCCTAGGACGCATTAGTTTAACATTTTCGTCGTATAATATCCAATCGTGCCATCTGACACATCAAAAAATAAAGAAATAGTGTCAATTTTTAAAAACTGAGGGTTTTTACCGAAATTCGTGTGCTTAGCCTTTGTTTTTTTGCTAAATAAGAAAATATCAAAAAAGCTCTTCTAGGACGCATCAGTTTAACATTTTTGTCGTATAATAGGAAGTCGTGTCATCAGACCCACAAAAAACAAAGAAATAGTGTCATTTTTAAACACTGAGTGTTTTTACCGAAATTCGTGGTTTATATAGCCTTTGGCTTTTTTGCTAAAAATGGAAATATCTAAAAATCACTTTTCAAACGCATCAGTTTAACATTTTCGTCTTATAATAGGAAGTCGTGTCATCAAACCCCACAAAAAACAAAGAAATAGTGCCATTTTTAAAAACTGGTGGTTTTTTCCGAAATTCGTGTGCTATACCCTTTGGTTTTTCTGCTAAAAAGGGAAATATGTAAAAATCTCTCCTCGAACGCATCAGTTTAACATTTTCGTCGTATAATATCCAGTTGTGTCATCTGACACATCAAAAAACCTAGTGTCATTTTTAAAAACTGAGTGTTTTTACCGAAATTCGTGTGTTATAGCCTTTGGTTTTTTTGCTAAAATTGGAAATATCTAAAAATCTCTTTTCGGACGCAACAATTTAACATTTTCGTTTTATAATATCCAGTCGTGTCATCAGACCCCACAACAAAAAAGAAATAGTGTCATTGTTAAAAACTGAGTGTTTTTACCGAAATTCGTGGGCTATATACCCTTTGGTTTTTTTGCTAAAAAAGGAAATATCTAAAAATCTCTTTTCAGACACATCAGTTTAACATTTTCGTCGTATAATTGGAAGTCGTGTCATCAGACCCCACAAAAAACAAAGAAATAGTGTCATTTTTAACACTGAGTGTTTTTACCGAAATTCGTGAGTTATAGCCTTTGGCATTTTTCCTAAAATTGGAAATATCTAAAAATCTCTCCTAGGACGCATCAGTTTAACATTTTCGTCATATAATATCCAATCGTGCCATCTGACACATCAAAAAATAAAGAAATAGTGTCAATTTTTAAAAACTGAGGGGTTTTACCGAAATTCGTGTGCTATACCCTTTGATTTTTTTCTAAAAAGGGAAATATCTAAAAATCTCTTTTTAGACACATCAGTTTAACATTTTTGTCGTATAATTGGAAGTCGTGTCATCAGACCCCACAAAAAACAAAGAAATAGGGTCATTTTTTAAAACTGATGTTTTTAGTAAAATTTGTGTGTTATAGCCTTTGCTTTTTTTGCTAAATAGGGAAATATCTAAAAATCTCTTTTCGGACGCATCAGTTTAACATTTTTGTCGTATAATATGCAGTCGTGTCATCTGACACATCAAAAAACAAAGAAATAGTGTCCTTTATAAAAACGGAGGGTTTTTACCGAAATTCGTGTGCTGTAGCCTTTGGTTCTTTTGCTAAAAAAGGAAATATCTAAAAATCTCTTTTCAGACGCAACAGTTTAACATTTTCGTCGTATAATAGGAAGTCGTGTCATCAGACACCACAAAAAACAAAGAAATAGTGCCATTTTTAAAAATGATGGTTTTTACCGAAATTCGTCGGACGTATCAGTTTAACGTTTTCATCATATAATATCCAATTGTGTCATCTGACACATCCAAAAATATAGTGTCATTTTTAAAAACTGAGTGTTTTTACCGAAATTCGTGTGCTATAGCCTTTGGTTTTTTTGCTAAAAATGGAAATATCTAAAAATCTCTTTTCGGACGCATCAATTTAACATTTTCGTTGTATAATATCTAGTCGTGTCATCAGACCCCACAACAAATAAAGATATGGTGTCATTGTTAAAAACTGAGTGTTTTTACCGAAATTCGTGGGCTATATACCCTTTGGTTATTTTTGCTAAAAAGGGAAATATTTAAAAATCTCTTTTCAGACACATCAGTTTAACATTTTCGTCGTATAATTGGACGTCGTGTCATCAGACCCCACAAAAAACAAAGAAATAGTGTCATTTTTAAACACTGAGTGTTTTTACCAAAATTCGTGAGTTATGGCCTTTGGCATTTTTACTAAAAATGGAAATATCTAAAAATCTCTCCTAGGACGCATCAGTTTAACATTTTCGTCGTATAATATCCAGTCGTGCCATCTGACACATCAAAAAATAAAGAAATAGTGTCAATTTTTAAAAACTGAGGGTTTTTACTGAAATTCGTGTGCTATATACCCTTTGGTTGTTTTCTAAAAAGGGAAATATCTAAAAATCTCTTTTCAGACACATCAGTTTAACATTTTCGTCGTATAATTGGAAGTCGTGTCATCAGACCCCACAAAAATCAAAGAAATACGGTCATTTTTAAAAACTGATGTTTTTACCAAAATTCGTGTGTTATAGCCTTTGCTTTTTTTGCTAAATAGGGAAATATCTAAAAATCTCTCTTCGGACGCATCAGTTTAACATTTTCGTCGTATAATATGCAGTCGTGTCATCTGACACATCAAAAAACAAAGAAATAGTGTCATTTATAAAAACGGAGGGTTTTTACCGAAATTCGTGTGTTGTAGCCCTTGGTTTTTTGCTAAAAAGTGAAAATATCTAAAAATCTCTCTTCGGACGCATCAGTTTAGCATTTTCGTCGTATAATAACCAGTCGTGTCATCTGACACATCAAAAAATAAAGAAATAGTGTCAATTTTTAAAAACTGATGGTTCTTATCGAAATTCGTGTGCTATAGCCTTTGATTTTTTTTGCTAAAAAAGGAAATATGTAAAAATCCCTCCTCAAACGCATCAGTTTAACATTTTCGTCGTATAATATCCAGTGGTGTCATCAGACACATCAAAAATAAACTGTCATTTTTAAAAACTGAGTGTTTTTACCGAAATTCGTGTGCTATAGCCTTTGGGTTTTTGCTAAATAGGGAAATATCTAAAATTCTCTCCAAGGACGCATCAGTTTAACATTTTCTTCGTATAATAGGAAGTCGTGTCATCAGACCCCACAAAAAACAAAGAAATAATGTCATTTTGAAAACTGATGGGTTTTACCGACATTCGTGTGTAGCCTTTGTTTTTTTTGCTAAATAGGGAAATATCTAAAAATCTCTCTTCGGACGCATCAGTTTAACATTTTCGTCGTATATTATGCAGGTCTGTCATTTGACACATCAAAAAACAAAGAAATAATGTCCTTTTTAAAAACTGAGGGTCTTTACCGAAATTTGTGTCCTATAGCCTTTGAGTTTTTTACTAAAAAAAGAAATATAAAAAAATCTCTCTTCGGACGCATGTGTTTAACATTTTCGTCGTATAATATCCATTCGTGTCATCAGACGGGTGAAAAAACAAAGAAATAGTGTCATTTTTAAAAACTGAGGGTTTTTACCGAAATTCGTGTGCTATATAGCCTTTGGGTTTTTTTTACTAAAAAAAGAAATATCAAAAATCTCTCTTTGGACTTTTGAGTTTAATATTTTCGTCGTATAATTTCAATTCGTGTCATCAGACGCGTAAAAAAACAAAGAAATAGTGTCATTTTTAAAAACTGAGTGTTTTTACCGAAATTTGTGTGCTAGCCTTTGGTTTTTTACTAAAAAAGGAAATATCAAAAAATCTCTCTTCGGGATTTTGAGTTTAACATTTTCGTCGTATAATATACATTCGTGTCATCACACGCCTAAAAAAACAAAGAAATAGTGATATTTTTAAAAACTGAGGGGGTTTACCGAAATTCGTGTGTTATATAGCCTTTGGTTTTTTTACTAAGAATGAAATATCAAAAAATCTCTCTTCGGACGCATGAGTTTAACATTTTCGTCGTATAATATTCATTCGTGTCATCAGACGCCTCAAAAAACAAAGATGTCATTTTTAAAAACTAAGGGTTTTTACCAAATTTCGTGTGCTAAGCCTTTGGTTTTTTTACTAAAAAGGAAATATCAAAAAATCTCTATTCGGAATTTTGAGTTTAACATTTTCGTCGTATAATATCAATTCGTGTCATCAGCCGCCTCAGAAAACAAAGAAATATTGCCATTTTAAAAACTGAGGGTTTTTACCAAAATTCGTGTGCTATTGCCTTTGGGTTTTTTTACTAAAAAAAGAAATATATAAAATCGCTAGTCGAACGCATGTGTTTAACATTTTCGTCGTATAATATCCATTCATGTCATCTCACGCGACAAAAAACAAAGGAATAGTGCCATTTTAAAAAACTAAGGGTTTTTACCAAAATTCGTGTGCTACAACCTTTGGGTTTTTTACTAAAAAGGAAATATCAAAAAATTTCTCTTTGGACTTTTGAGTTTAACATTTTCGTCGTAAAATATCAATTCGTGTCATCAGACGCGTGAAAAAACAAAGAAATAGTGACATTTTTAAAAACAGAGGGTTTTTACCGAAATTCGTGTGCTATAGCCTTTGGTTTTTTACTAAAAAATGAAATATCAAAACATCTCTCTTCGGACTTTTCAGTTTAACATTTTCGTCGTATAATATCCATTCGTGTTATCAGACGCCTCAAAAAACAAAGAAATAGTGATATTTTTAAAAATTGAGGGTCTTTACCGAAATTCGTGTGCTAGCCTTTGGTTTTTTACTAAAAAAGAAAATATCAAAAAATCTCTCTTCGGACTTTTGAGTTTAACATTTTCGTCGTAAAATATCAAAAAATCGCTAGTCGAACGCATGAGTTTAACATTTTCGTCGTATAATATCCATTCATGTCATCACACGCGACAAAAAACAAAGAAATAGTGCCATTTTTAAAAACTAAGGGGTTTTTACCAAAATTCGTGTGCTATAGCCTTTGGGTTTTTTTACTAAAAAAAGAAATATAAAAAATTGCTAGTCGAACGCATGTGTTTAACATTTTCGTCGTATAATATCCATTCATGTCATCACACGCGACAAAAAACAAAGAAATAGTGCCATTTTTAAAAACTAAGGGTTTTTACCAAAATTCGTGTGCTACAACCTTTGGGTTTTTTACTAAAAAGAAATATCAAAAAATCTCTCTTTGGACTTTTGAGTTTAACATTTTCGTCGTAAAATATCAATTCGTGTCATCAGACGCGTGAAAAAACAAAGAAATAGTGTCATTTTAAAAAAAACTGAGGGTTTTTACCGAGATTCGTGTGCTATGGCCTTTGGTTTTTTACTAAAAAGGGAAATATCAAAAAATCTCTCTTCGGACTTTTGAGTTTAACATTTTCGTCGTATAATATACATCTGTGTCATCACACGATTAAAAAACAAAGAAATAGTGATATTTTTTAAAACTAAGGGTTTTTACTGAAATTCGTGTGTTATAGTCATTGGTTTTATACTAAAAATGAAATATCAAAAAATCTCTCTTCGGATTTTTGAGTTTAACATTTTCGTCGTAGAATATCAATTCGTGTCATCAGGCGCCTCAAAAAACAAAGAAATAGTATCATTTTAAAAAAACTGAGGGTTTTTACCGAGATTCGTGTGCGGCCTTTGGTTTTTTACTAAAAAAGGAAATATCAAAAAATCTCTCTTCGGACTTTTGAGTTTAACATTTTCGTCGTGTAATATACATCTGTGTCATCACACGCTTAAAAAAACAAAGAAATAGTGATATTTTTTAAAACTAAGGGTTTTTACTGAAATTCGTGTGTTATAGCCTTTGGTTTTTACTAAAAATGGAAATATCAAAAAATCTCTATTCGGACTTTTGAGTTTAACATTTTTGTCGTATAATATCAATTCGTGTCATCAGACGCCTCAAAAAACAAATAAATATTGCCATTTTAAAAACAGAGGGTTTTTATCGAAATTCGTGTGCTATAGCCTTTGGTTTTTTACTAAAAAAGGAAATATCAAAACATCTCTCTTCGGACTTTTGAGTTTATCATTTTCGTCGTATAATATCCATTCGTGTCATCAGACGCCTCAAAAAACAAAGAAATAGTGATATTTTTAAAAACTGAGAGTCTTTACCGAAATTCGTGTGCTAGCCTTTGGTTTTTTACTAAAAAAAGAAATATCAAAAAATCTCTCTTCGGACTTTTGAGTTCAAAATTTTCGTCGTATAATATCAATTCGTGTCATCAGACGCTTCAATAAACGAAGAAATAATGCCATTTTAAAAAACTGAGGGTTTTTACCAAAATTCGTGTGCTATAGCTTTGGTTTTTTTTACTAAAACAAGAAATATAAAAAATCGCTAGTCGGAGGCATGTGTTTAACATTTTCATTGTATAATATCAATTCGTGTAATCAGACACCTCAAAAAACAAAGAAATAGTGTCATTTTTAAAAACTGAAGGTTTTTACCAAAAATCGTGTCGTATAGCCTTTGGGGTTTTTACTAAAAAAAGAAATATCAAAAAATCTCTCTTCGGACGCATGTTTTTAACATTTTTGTCTTATAATATCGATTCGTGTCATCAGACGCGTCAAAAAATAAAGAAATAGTGCCATTTTTAAAAACTGAAGGTTTTTACCAAAATTCGTGTCCATTAGCCTTTGAGTTTTTTACTAAAAAAGAAATATCAAAAAATCTCTCTTCGGACGCATGTGTTTAACATTTTCGTCCTATAATATCCATTCGTGTCCATTAGCCTTTGAGTTTTTTACTAAAAAAGAAATATCAAAAAATCTCTCTTCGGACGCATGTGTTTAACATTTTCGTCCTATAATATCCATTCGTGTAATCAGACGTGTAAAAAACACAAAGAAATAGTGTCATTTTTAAAAACTGAGGGTTTTTACCGAAATTCGTGTGCTATAGCTTTTGGGGATTTTACTAAAAAAAGAAATATCAAAAAATCTCTCTTTGGACTTTTGAGTTTAATATTTTCGTCGTATAATATACATTCGTGTCATGACACGCGTGAAAAAACAAAGAAATAGTGACATTTTTAAAAACTGAGGGTTTTTACAGAAATTCGTGTCGTATAGCCTTTGTGTTTTTTTACTAAAAAAAGAAATATCAAAATATCTCTCTTCGGACGCATGTGTTTAACATTTTCGTTGTATAATATCCATTCGTGTCATCAGACGCGTCAAAATAGAAAAAAATAGTGTCATTTTAAAAAACTGAGGGTTTTTACCGAAATTCGTGTGCTATATATCCTTTCGATTTTTTACTAAAAAAATAAATATCAAAAAAATCTCTGTTCGGACACATGAGTTTATCAATTTCGTCATATAATATCCATTCGTGTCATAAGACGCTTGAAAAAACAAAGAAATAGTGACATTTTAAAAAACTGAGGGTTTTTACCAAAATTCGTGTGCTACAGCCTTTGTGTTTTTTACTAAAAAAGAAATATCAAAAAATCTCTCTTCGGACACATGCGTTTAATATTTTCATCGTATAATATCCATTCGTGTCATCAGACGCCTCAAAAACTAAAGAAAAATTGTCATTTTAAAAAACTAAGGGTTTTTACCGAAATTTGTGTGCTATAGCATTTGTTTTTTTTTCTAAAAAAGGAAATATCAAAAGATCTCTCTTCGGACTTTTGCGTTTAACATTTTCGTCGTATAATATACATTCGTGTCATGAAACGCCTAAAAATACAAAGAAATAGTTCCATTTTAAAAAACTGAGGGGTTTTACCAAAATTCGTGTGCTACCTCTGGATTTTTTACTAAAAAAAG
Organism: Triglochin maritima; assembly: GCA_963682175.1. Taxonomy (NCBI): domain Eukaryota; kingdom Viridiplantae; phylum Streptophyta; class Magnoliopsida; order Alismatales; family Juncaginaceae; genus Triglochin; species Triglochin maritima. Next base: position 48,671,219 of record OY821772.1, read on the forward strand.
AAATATCAAAAAATCTCTCTTTGGAATTTTGAGTTTAATATTTTCGTCGTATAATATCCATTCGTGTCATCACACGCCTCCAAAAAAAAGAAATAGTGTCATTTTTAAAAACTGAGGGTTTTTACCCAAGTTCGTGTCCTATAGCCTTTGAGTTTTTTACTAAAAACAAATATCAAAAAATCTCTCTTCGGACGCATGAGTTTAACATTTTCGTCGTATAATATCCATTCGTGTCATCAGACGCCACAAAAAACAAAGAAATAGTGCCATTTTAAAAAAACTGAGGCTTTTTACCGAAATTCGTGTGCTATAGCCGTTGGATGTTTTTATAAAAAAAAAAGAAATATCAAAAAATCTCTCTTCGGACGCATGAGTTTAACATTTTCGTCGTATAATATCCATACGTGTCATCAGACACGTCAAAAACTAAAGAAATAGTGCCATTTTAAAAAACTGAGGGTTTTTACCAAGATTCGTGTGCTATGGCCTTTGGTTTTTTACTAAAAAAGGAAATATCAAAAAATCTCTCTTCGGACGCACGAGTTTAACATTTTCGTTGTATAATATCAATTCGTGTCATCAGACGCCTCAAAAAACAAAGAAATATTGCCAATTTAAAAAAACTGGGGGTTTTTACCAAAATTCGTGTGCTATAGCCTTTTGGTTTTTTACTAAAAAAAGAAATATAGAAAATTGCTATTCGGACGCATGTGTTTAACATTTTCGTCGTATAATATCCATTCGTGTCATCAGACGCCTCAAAAAAAAAGAAATAGCGTCATTTTAAAAAAACTGAGGGTTTTTATCGAGATTCGTGTGCTATGGCCTTTGGTTTTTTTACCAAAAAAGGAAATATCAAAAAATCTCTCTTCGGACTTTTGAGTTTAACATTTTCGTCGTACAATATCTATTCGTGTCAACAGACGCCTCAAAAAACAAGGGAATAGTGCCATTTTTAAAAACCGAGGGTTTTTACCAAAATTCGTGTGCTATATAGCCTTTGGTTTTTCACTAAAAAAGAAATATCAAAAAATCTCTCTTCGGACGCATGTGTTTAACATTTTCGTCGTATAATATCCATTCGTGTCATCAGACGCCTCAAAAACTAAAGAAATAGTGCCATTTTAAAAAACTGAGGGTTTTTACCGAAATTCGTGTGCTATGACCTTTAGTTTTTTACTAAAAAAGAAATATCAAACAATCTCTCTTCGGACTTTTGAGTTTAACATTTTCGTCGTATAATATACATCTGTGTCATCACACGCCTAAAAAAACAAAAAAATAGTGATATTATTTAAAACTAAGGTTTTTTACTGAAATTCGTGTGTTATAGCCTTTGGTTTTTTTACTAAAAATGAAATATCAAAAAATCTCTATTTGGATTTTTGAGTTTACATTTTCGTCATATAATAACAATTCGTGTCATCAGACGCATCAAAAAACAAAGAAATAGTGCCATTTTAAAAAAACTGAGGGGTTTTACCGAAATTCGTGTGCTATAGCCTTTGGATTTTTTACTAAAAAATGAAATATCAAAAAATCGCTCTTCGGACGCATGAATTTAACATTTTCTTCGTATAATATCCATTCGTGTCATCAGACGCCTCAAAAAACAAAGAAATACTGTAATTTTAAAATACTGAGGGTTTTTATCAAAATTTGTGTGCTATAGCCTTTGGATTTTTTACTAAAAAACGAAATATCAAAAAATCTCTCTTTAGACGCATGAGTTTAACATTTTCCTCGTATAATATATCATTTCGTGTCATCAAACGCCTAAAAAAACAAAGAAATTGTGCCATTTTTAAAAACTGAGGGTTTTTACCGAAATTTGTGTGCTATATCCTTTGGGTTTTTTTTACTAAAAAAGAAATATCAAAAAATCTCTCTTCGGACGCATGTGTTTAACAATTTCGTCGTATAATATTCATTCGTGTCATCAGACGCCTCAAAAACTAAAGAAATAGTGCCATTTTAAAAAACTGAAGGTTTTTACCGAAATTCGTGTGCTATGACCTTTAGTTTTTTACTAAAAAAGAAATATCAAACAATATCTCTTCGGACTTTTGAGTTTAACATTTTCGTCGTATAATATACATCTGTGTCATCACACACCTAAAAAAACAAAGAAATAGTGATATTTTTTAAAACTAAGGGTTTTTACTGAAATTCGTGTGTTATAGCCTATGGTTTTTTTACTAAAAATGAAATATCAAAAAATTTATCTTCGGATTTTTGAGTTTACATTTTCGTCGTATAATAACAATTCGTGTCATCAGACGCCTCAAAAAACAAAGAAATAGTGCCATTTTTAAAACCGAGGGGTTTTACCGAAATTCTTGTGCTATAGCCTTTGGGTTTTTTACTAAAAAGAGAAATATCAAAAAATCTCTCTTCGGACGCATGAGTTTAACATTTTCGTCGTATAATATCCGTTCGTGTGATAAGACGCCTAACAAAAAAAGAAATAGTTCCATTTTAAAAAAACTGAGGGTTTTACCAAAATTCGTGTGCAATAAACTTTGGGTTTTTTACAAAAAAAGAAAATAAAAAAATCTCTCTTCGGAATTTTGAGTTTAAAATTTTCGTCGTATAATATACATCTGTGTCATCACACGCTTAAAAAAACAAAGAAATAGTGATATTTTTAAAAAGTAAGGGTTTTTACTGAAATTCGTGTGTTATAGGATTTGGTTTTTTCACTAAAAAAGGAAATATCAAAAAATCTCTCTTCGGACGCATGTTTTTAATATTTTCGTCATATAATATCAATTCGTCTCATCAGACGCCTCAAAAAACAAAGAAATAGTTCCATTTTAAAAAACCGAGGGTTTTTACCGAAATTCGTGTGCTATAGCCTTTGGGTTTTTTACTAAAAAAAGAAATATCAAAAAATCTCTCTTCGGATGCACGAGCTTAACATTTTCGTCGTATAATATCAATTCGTGTCATCAGACGCCTCAAAAAACAAAGAAATAGTGCCATTTTAAAAAAACTGAGGAGTTTTACCGAAATTCGTGTGCTATAGTCTTTGGATTTTTTACTAAAAAACGAAATATCAAAAAATCGCTCTACGGACGCATGAGTTTAACATTTTCGTCGTATAATATCCATTCGTGTCATCAGACGCCTCAAAAAACAAAGAAATACTGTAATTTTAAAAAACTGAGGGGTTTTACCAAAATTCGTGTGTTATAGCCTTTGGGTTTTTTACTAAAAAAAGAAATATCAAAATATCTCTCTTCGGACGCATGAGTTTAACATTTTCGTCGTAGAATATCAATTCGTGCCATCAGACGCCTCAAAAAAAAAGAAATATTGCCAATTTAAAAAAACTGAGGGTTTTTACCGAGATTCGTGTGCTATGGCCTTTGGGTTTTTTACTAAAAAAGGAAATATCAAAAAATCTCTCTTTGGACTTTTGAGGTTAACATTTTCGTCGTATAATATACATCTGTGTCATCACACGCTTAAAAAAACAAAGAAATAGTGATATTTTTTAAAACTAAGGGTTTTTACTTAAATTCGTGTGTTATATAGTCTTTGGTTTTTTTACTAAAAATGAAATATCATAAAATCTCTCTTCGGATTTTTGAGTTTAACATTTTCGTCGTATAATATCAATTCGTGTCATCAGACGCCTCAAAAAACAAAGAAATAGTGCCATTTTAAAAAACTGAGGGTTTTTACCGAAATTCGTGTGGTATAGCCTTTGGATTTTTACTAAAAAAAGAAATATCAAACAATCTCTCTTCGGACGCATGAGTTTAACATTTTCTCGTACAATATTTATTCGTGTCATCAGACGCCTCAAAAAACAAAGGAATGGTGCCATTTTTAAAAACTGAGGGCTTTTACTGAAAATCGTGTGTTATAGCCTTAGGGTTTTTACTAAAATTGAAATATCAAAAAATCTCTCTTCGGATTTTTGAGTTTAACATTTTCGTTGTATAATATCATTTCGTGTCATCAAATGCTTAAAAAAACAAAGAAATAGTGCCATTTTAAAAAAATGAGGGTTTTTACCGAAATTCGTGTGCTATAACCTTTGGATTTTTTTACTAAAAAAAGAAATATCAAAAAATCTCTCTTCGGACGCATGAGTTTAACATTTTCGTCGTATAATATCCATTCGTGTCATGAGACACCTCAAAAAACAAAGAAATAGTTCCATTTTAAAAAACTCAGGGTTTTTACCAAAATTCGTGCGCTATATAGCCTTCGGGTTTTTTACTAAAAAAAGAAATAGCAAAAAATCTCTCTTCGGACGCATGAGGTTATCATTTTTCGTCGTATAATATCCATTCGTGTCATCAGACGCCTCAAAAAACAAACAAATAATGTAATTTTAAAAAACTGAGGGTTTTTACCGAACGAGGGATATAGCATTTGGTTTTTTTTACTAAAAACGGAAATATCAAAAAATCTCTCTTCGGACACATGAGTTTAACATTTTCGTCGTACAATATCTATTTGTGTCATCAGACGCCTAAACAAACAAAGGAATAGTGCCATTTTTAAAACCGATGGTTTTTATCGAAATTTGTGTGCTATATAACCTTTGGTTTTTTTTACTAAAAACGAAATATCAAAAATCTCTCTTCAGACGCATGAGTTTAATATTTTCGTCATATAATATCCATTTGTGTCATCAGACGCATCAAAAAACTAAGAAATAGTGCCATTTTAAAAAAAACTGAGGGTTTTTACCGAACGTGTGCTATAACCTTTGGGTTTTTTTTACTAAAAAAGGAAATATCCAAAATTTCTCTTCGGACAAATGAGTTTAATTTTTTCGTCGTATAATATCAATTCGTGTGATAGCCTTCGGTTTTTTTACTAAAAAAGGAAATATCAAAAAATCTCTATTCAAACTTTTGAGTTTAATATTTTCGTCGTATAATATACATTCGTGTCATCACACGCCTAAAATAACAAAGAAATAGTGATATTTCTAAAAACATCTCTTCGGACGCATGAGTTTACCAAAATTCGTGTGCTATAATAGCCTTTGGATTTTTAACTAAAAAAAGAAATATCAAAAAATCTATCTTCGGACGCATGTGTTTAACATTTTCGTCACATAATATCAATTCGTGTCATCAGACGCCTGAAAAAACAAAGAAATAGTGGCATTTTTAAAACTGAGGGTTTTTACCGAAATTCGTGTGCTATAGCCTTTGGGTTTTTTTTCTAAAAAAGGAAATATCAAAAAATCTCTCTTCGGACGCATGCGTTTAACATTTTCGTCGTATAATATCAATTCGTCTCATCAGACGCCGGAAAAAACAAAGAAATAGTGCCATTTTTTAAAAAACTGAGGGTTTTTACCGAAATTCGTGTGCTATATAGCCTTTGGATTTTTTACTAAAAAAGAAATATCAAAAAATCGCTCTTCGGACGCATGAGTTTAACATTTTCGTCGTATAATATCCATTCGTGTCATCAGACGCCTCAAAAAACAAAGAAATACTGTAATATTAAAAAACTGAGGGTTTTTACCAAAATTCGTGTGTCATAGCCTTTGGGTTTTTTACTAAAAAAGAAAAATCAAAATATCTCTCTTCGGACGCATGAGTTTAACATTTTCGTCGTAGAATATCAATTCGTGACATCAGACGCCTCAAAAAACAAAGAAATCGTGTCATTTTAAAAAAACTGAGGGTTTTTACCGAGATTCGTGTGCTATGGCCTTTGGTTTTTTACTAAAAAAGGAAATATCAAAAAATCTCTCTTCGGACTTTTGAGTTTAACATTTTCGTCGTATAATATACATCTGTGTCATCACACGCTTAAAAAAACAAAGAAATAGTGATATTTTTTAAAACTAAGGGTTTTTACTGAAATTCGTGTGTTATAGTCATTGGTTTTTTACTAAAAATGAAGTATCAAAAAATCTCTCTTCGGACTTTTGAGTTTAACATTTTCGTCGTAGAATATCAATTCGTGTCATCAGACGCCTCAAAAAACAAAGAAATAGTGTCATTTTAAAAAAATTGAGGGTTTTTACAGAGATTCGTGTGTTATGGCCTTTGGTTTTTACTAAAAATGGAAATATCAAAAAATCTCTATTCGGACTTTTGAGTTTAACATGTTTGTCGTATAATATCAATACGTCTCATCAGACGCCTTAAAAAACAAATAAATATTGCCATTTTAAAAACAGAGGGTTTTTACCGAAATTCGTGTGCTATAGCCTTTGGTTTTTTACTAAAAAAGGAAATATCAAAACATCTCTCTTCGGACTTTTGAGTTTATCATTTTCGTCGTATAATATCCATTCGTGTCATCAGACGCCTCAAAAAACAAAGAAATAGTGATATTTTTAAAAACTGAGGGTCTTTACCGAAATTCGTGTGCTAGCCGTTGGTTTTTTTACTAAAAAAGGAAATATCAAAAAATCTCTCTTCGGACTTTTGAGTTCAAAATTTTCGTCGTATAATATCAATTCGTGTTATCAGACGCTTCAAAAAACGAAGAAATAATGCCATTTTAAAATACTGAGGGTTTTTACCAAAATTCGTGTGCTATAGCTTTGGTTTTTTTTACTAAAACAAGAAATATAAAAAATCGCTAGTCGGAGGCATGTGTTTAACATTTTCGTTGTATAATATCAATTCGTGTCATCAGACGCCTCAAAAAACAAAGAAATAGTGTCATTTTTAAAAACTGAAGGTTTTTACCAAAAATCGTGCCATATAGCCTTTGGGTTTCTTACTAAAAAAAGAAATATCAAAAAATCTCTTTTCGGACGCATGTTTTTAACATTTTCGTCGTATAATATCGATTCGTGTCATCAGACGTGTCAAAAAATAAAGAAATAGTGCCATTTTTAAAAACTGAAGGTTTTTACCAAAATTCGTGTCCAATAGCCTTTGAGTTTTTTACTAAACAAAGAAATATCAAAAAATCTCTCTTCGGACGCATGTGTTTAACATTTTCGTCGTATAATATCCATTCGTGTAATCAGACGCGTGAAAAAACAAAGAAATAGTGTCATTTTTAAAAACTGAGGGTTTTTACCGAAATTCGTGTGCTGTAGCCTTTAGGGTTTTTACTAAAAAAAGGAATATCAAAAAATCTCTCTTTGGACTTTTGAGTTTAATATTTTCGTCGTATAATATCAATTCGTGTCATCAAACGCGTGAAAAAACAAAGAAATAGTGACATTTTTAAAAACTGAGGGTTTTTACAGAAATTCGTGTCGTATAGCCTTTGTGTTTTTTTACTAAAAAAAGAAATATCAAAATATCTCTCTTCGGACGCATGTGTTTAACATTTTCGTTGTATAATATCCATTCGTGTCATCAGACGCGTCAAAATAGAAAGAAATAGTGCCATTTTAAAAAACTGAGGGTTTTTACCGAAATTCGTGTGCTATATAGCCTTTCGATTTTTTACTAAAAAAATAAATATCAAAAAATCTCTGTTCGGAGCATGAGTTTATCATTTTCGTCGTATAATATCAATTCGTGTCATCAGACGCCTCAAAAAACATAGAAATAGTGTCATTTTAAAAAAACTGAGGGGTTTTATCGAAATTCGTGTGCTATAACCTTTGGGTTTTTTTACTAAAAAAGAAATATCAAAAAATCTCTCTTCGGACACATGCGTTTAACATTTTCGTCGTATAATATCCGTTCGTGTGATAAGACGCCTAACAAAAAAAGAAATAGTTCCATTTTAAAAAAACTGAGGGTTTTACCGAAATTCGTGTGCAATAAACTTTGGGTTTTTTACAAAAAAAGAAAATAAAAAAATCTCTCTTCGGAATTTTGAGTTTAAAATTTTCGTCGTATAATATACATCTGTGTCATCACACGCTTAAAAAACAAAGAAATAGTGATATTTTTTAAAAGTAAGGGTTTTTACTGAAATTCGTGTGTTATAGGATTTGGTTTTTTTACTAAAAAAGGAAATATCAAAAAATCTCTCTTCGGACGCATGTTTTTAACATTTTCGTCATATAATATCAATTCGTCTCATCAGACGCCTCAAAAAACAAAGAAATAGTTCCATTTTAAAAAACCGAGGGTTTTTACCGAAATTCGTGTGCTATAAGCTTTTGGGTTTTTTTACTAAAAAAAGAAATATCAAAAAATCTCTCTTCGGACGCACGAGCTTAACATTTTCGTCGTATAATATCAATTTCTGTCATCAGACGCCTCAAAAAACAAAGAAATAGTGCCATTTTAAAAAAACTGAGGAGTTTTACCGAAATTCGTGTGCTATAGCCTTTGGATTTTTTACTAAAAAACGAAATATCAAAAAATCGCTCTACGGACGCATGAGTTTAACATTTTCGTCGTATAATATCCATTCGTGTCATCAGACGCCTCAAAAAACAAAGAAATACTGTAATTTTAAAAAACTGAGGGTTTTTACAAAAATTCGTGTGTTATATCCTTTGGGTTTTTTACTAAAAAAAGAAATATCAAAATATCTCTCTTCGGACGCATGAGTTTAACATTTTCGTTGTATAATATCAATTCGTGTCATCAGACGGCTCAAAAAACAAAGAAATAGTGATATTTCTAAAGACTGAAGGTTTTTACCGAAATTCGTGTGTTATAGTCTTTGGATTTCTTACAAAAAAAAGAAATATCAAAAAATCTCTCTTGGGACGCATGAGTTTAACATTTTCGTCGTATAATATCCATTCGTGTCATCAGACGCATAAAAAAACTAAGAAATAGTGCCATTTTAAAAAACTGAGGGTTTTTACCAAAATTCGTGTGCTATAGCCTTTTGGTTTTTTACTAAAAAAGAAATATAAAAAAATCTCTCTTCGGACACATGCGTTTAACATTTTCATCTTATAATATCCATTCGTGTCATCAGACGCCTCAAAAACTAAAGAAAAATTGTCATTTTAAAAAACTGAGTGTTTTTACCGAAATTTGTGTGCTATAGCATTTGGTTTTTTTACTAAAAAAGGAAATATCAAAAGATCTCTCTTCGGACTTTTGCGTTTAACATTTTCGTCGTATAATATACATTCGTGTCATGACACGCCTAAAAAAACAAAGAAATAGTTCCATTTTTAAAAACTGAGGGGTTTTACCAAAATTCGTGTGCTATGCCTCTGGATTTTTTACTAAAAAAAGAAATATCAAAAAATCTCTCTTTGGAATTTTGAGTTTAATATTTTCGTCGTATAATATCCATTCGTGTCATCACACGCCTCCAAAAAAAAGAAATAGTGTCATTATAAAAAACTGAGGGTTTTTACCCAAGTTCGTGTCCTATAGCCTTTGAGTTTTTTACTAAAAAAAATATCAAAAAATCTCTCTTCGGACGCATGAGTTTAACATTTTCGTCGTAGAATATCAATTCGTGTCATCAGACGCCACAAAAAACAAAGAAATAGTGCCATTTAAAAAAACTGAGGCTTTTTACCGATATTCGTGTGCTATATAGCCTTTGGATATTTTTATAAAAAAAGAAATATCAAAAAATCTCTCTTCGGACGCATGAGTTTAACATTTTCGTCGTATAATATCCATTCGTGTCATCAGACACGTCAAAAACTAAAGAAATAGTGCAAAAACTAAAAAACTGAGGGTTTTTACCAAGATTCGTGTGTTATAGCCTTTGGTTTTTTACTAAAAATGAAATATCAAAAAATCTCTCTTCTGATATTTGAGTTTACATTTTCGTCGTATAATTACAATTCGTGTCATCAGACGTCCTCAAAAAACAAAGAAATAGTGCCATTTTTAAAACCGAGGGTTTTTACCGAAATTCGTGTGCTATAGCCTTTGGGTTTTTTACTAAAAAAAGAAATATCAAAAAATCTCTCTTCGGACGCATGAGTTTAACATTTTCGTCGTATAATATCCGTTCGTGTGATAAGACGCCTAACAAAAAAAGAAATAGTTCCATTTTAAAAAAACTGAGGGTTTTACCGAAATTCGTGTGCAATAAACTTTGGGTTTTTTACAAAAAAAGAAAATAAAAAAATCTCTCTTCGGAATTTTGAGTTTAAAATTTTCGTCGTATAATATACATCTGTGTCATCACACGCTTAAAAAAACAAAGAAATAGTGATATTTTTTAAAAGTAAGGGTTTTACTGAAATTCGTGTGTTATAGGATTTGGTTTTTTTACTAAAAAAGGAAATATCAAAAAATCTCTCTTCGGACGCATGTTTTTAACATTTTCGTCATATAATATCAATTCGTCTCATCAGACGCCTCAAAAAACAAAGAAATAGTTCCATTTTAAAAAACCGAGGGTTTTTACCGAAATTCGTGTGCTATAATAGCCTTTGGGTTTTTTACTAAAAAAAGAAATATCAAAAAATCTCCCTTTGGAATTTTGAGTTTAATATTTTCGTCGTATAATATCCATTCGTGTCATCAGACGCCACAAAAAACAAAGAAATAGTGCCATTTTAAAAAAACTGAGGCTTTTTACCGAAATTCGTGTGCTATAGCCTTTGGATGTTTTTATAAAAAAAAGAAATATCAAAAAATCTCTCTTCGGACGCGTGAGTTTAACATTTTCGTCGTATAATATCCATTCGTGTCATCAGACACGTCAAAAAACTAAGAAATAGTGCCATTTTAAAAAAACTAAGGAGTTTTACCGAAATTCGTGTGCTATAGCCTTTGGATTTTTTACTAAAAAACGAAATATCAAAAAATCGCTCTACGGACGCATGAGTTTAACATTTTCGTCGTATAATATCCATTTGTGTCATCAGACGCCTCAAAAAACAAAGAAATACTGTAATTTTAAAAAACTGAGGGTTTTTACAAAAATTCGTGTGTTATAGCCTTTGGGTTTTTTACTAAAAAAAGAAATATCAAAATATCTCTCTTCGGACGCATGAGTTTAACATTTTCGTCGTATAATATCCGTTCGTGTGATAAGACGCCTAACAAAAAAAGAAATAGTTCCATTTTAAAAAAACTGAGGGTTTTACCGAAATTCGTGTGCAATAAACTTTGGGTTTTTTACAAAAAAAGAAAATAAAAATATCTCTCTTCGGACGCATGAGTTTAACATTTTCGTCGTATAATATCAATTCGTGTCATCAGACGCCTCAAAAAACAAAGAAATAGTGATATTTCTAAAGACTGAAGGTTTTTACCGAAATTCGTGTGCTATAGCCTTTGGATTTCTTACTAAAAAAAGAAATATCAAAAAATCTCTCTTGGGACGCATGAGTTTAACATTATCGTCGTATAATATCCATTCGTGTCATCAGACGCATCAAGAAACAAAGAAATAGTGCCATTTTATAAAACTGAGGGTTTTTACCAAAATTCGTGTGCTATAGCCTTTTGGTTTTTTACTAAAAAAGAAATATAAAAAAATCTCTCTTCGGACACATGCGTTTAACATTTTCATCGTATAATATCCATTCGTGTCATCAGACGCCTCAAAAACTAAAGAAAAATTGTCATTTTAAAAAACTGAGGGATTTTACCGAAATTTGTGTGCTATAACATTCGGTTTTTTTACTAAAAAAGGAAATATCAAAAGATCTCTCTTCGGACTTTTGCGTTTAACATTTTCGTCGTATAATATACATTCGTGTCATGACACGCCTAAAAAAACAAAGAAATAGTTCCATTTTAAAAAACTGAGGGGTTTTACCAAAATTCGTGTGCTTACTAAAAAAGAAATATTAAAAATCGCATGTTTACTAAAAATGAAATATCAAAAAATCTCTCTTCGGATATTTGAGTTTACATTTTCGTCGTATAATAACAATTCGTGTCATAAGACGCCTCAAAAAACAAAGAAATAGTGTCATTTTTAAAACCGAGGGTTTTTACCGAAATTCGTGTGCTTATAGCCTTTGGGTTTTTACTAAAAAAAGAAATATCAAAAAATCTCTCTTCGGACGCATGAGTTTAACATTTTCGTCGTATAATATCCGTTCGTGTGATAAGACGCCTAACAAAAAAAGAAATAGTTCCATTTTAAAAAAACTGAGGGTTTTACCGAAATTCGTGTGCAATAGCCTTTGGGTTTTTTACTAAAAAAGAAAATAAAAAAATCTCTCTTCGCAATTTTGAGTTTAACATTTTCGTCGTATAATATACATCTGTGTCATCACACGCTTAAAAAAACAAAGAAATAGTGATATTTTTTAAAACTAAGGGTTTTTACTGAAATTCGTGTGTTATAGGATTGGGTTTTTTTACTAAAAAAGGAAATATCAGAAAAATCTCTCTTCCGACGCATGTTTTTAACATTTTCGTCATATAATATCAATTCGTCTCATCAGACACCTGAAAAAACCAAGAAATTGTGCCATTTCTAAAAACTGAGGGTTTTTACCGAAATTTGTGTGCTATAGCCTTTCGGTTTTTTACTAAAAAAGAAATATCAAAAAATCGCTCTTCGAACGCATTAGTTTAACATTTTCGTCAAATAATATCCATTCGTGTCATCAGACGCCTCAAAAAACCAAGGAATAGTGCCATTTTTAAAAACCGAGGGTTTTTATCAAAATTCGTGTGCTATAGCATTTGGTATTTTACTAAAAAAGGAAATACCAAAAAATCTCTCTTCGGATACATGAGTTTAACATTTTCGTCGTATAATATCCATTCGTGTCATCAGACGCCTCAAAAAACAAAGAAATAGTTCCATTTTAAAAAACCGAGGGTTTTTAGCGAAATTCGTGTGCTATAGCCTTTGGGTTTTTTTACTAAAAAAAGAAATATCAAAAAATCTCTATTCGGACGCACGAGTTTAACATTTTCGTCGTATAATATCAATTCGTGTCATCAGACGCCTCAAAAAACAAAGAAATAGTGCCAATTTAAAAAAACTGAGGGGTTTTATCGAAATTCGTGTGCTATAAACTTTGGGTTTTTTTACTAAAAAAAGAAATATCAAAAATCTCTCTTGAGACGCATGAGTTTAACATTTTCGTCTTATAATATCCATTTGTGTCATCAGACGCATCAAAAAACTAAGAAATAGTGCCATTTTAAAAAAAACTGAGGGTTTTTACCGAACGTGTGCTATAACCTTTGGTTTTTTTTACTAAAATAGGAAATCTCAAAAATTTCTCTTCGGACACATGAGTTTAATATTTTCGTCGTATAATATCAATTCGTGTGATAGCCTTCGGTTTTTTTACTAAAAAAGGAAATATCAAAAGATCTCTATTCAAACTTTTGAGTTTAATATTTTCGTCATATAATATACATTCGTGTCATCACACGCCTAAAATAACAAAGAAATAATGATATTTCTAAAAACTGAAGGTTTTTACCGAAATTCGTGTGCTATAGGCTTTGGGTTTTTTACTAAAAAAAGAAATATCAAAAAATCTCTATTCGGACGCATGTTTTTAACATTTTCGTCATATAATATCAATTCGTGTCATCAGACGCCTGAAAAAACAAAGAAATAGTGGCATTTTTAGAACTGAGGGTTTTTACCGAAATTCGTGTGCTATAGCCTTTGGATTTTTTACTAAAAAACAAATATCAAAAAATCGCTCTTCGGACGCATGAGTTTAACATTTTCGTCGTATAATATCCATTCGTGTCATCAGACGCCTCAAAAAACAAAGAAATAGTGCCATTTTTAAAAACCGAGGGTTTTTACCGAAATTCGTGTGCTATATCCTTTGGGCTTTTTACTAAAAAAAGAAATATCAAAAAATCTCTCTTCGGACGCATGAGTTTAGAATTTTCGTCGTATAATATACATTCGTGTCATGAGACGCATCAAAAAAAAAGAAATAGTGCCATTTTTAAAAACTGAGGGTTTTTACCAAAATTCGTGTGCTATAGCTTTTTGGTTTTTTACTAAAGAAGAAATATAAAAAATCGCTATTCTGACGCATGTGTTTAACATTTTCGTCGTATAATATCCATTCGTGTCATCAGACGCCTCAAAAAAAAAAAGAAATAGTGCCATTTTTAAAAACTGAAGGTTTTAACCAAAATTCTCGTCCTATAGCCTTTAACTTTTTTACTAAAAAAAGAAATATCAAAAAATCTCTCTTCGGACGCATGAGTTTAACATTTTCGTCGTATAATATCCATTCGTGTCATCAGACACGTCAAAACTAAAGAAATAGTGCCATTTTAAAAAACTAAGGGTTTTTACCGAGATTCGTGTGCTATGGCCTTTGGTTTTTTACTAAAAAAGGAAATATCAAAAAATCTCTCTTCGGAGTTTTGAGTTTAACATTTTCGTCGTATAATATACATCTGTGTCATCACACGCCTAAAAAAACAAAGAAATAGTGATATTTTTAAAAACTAAGGGTTTTTACTGAAATTTGTGTGTTATAGCCTTTGGTTTTTTTTTCTAAAAATCAAATATCAAAAAATCTCTCTTCGGACGCGTGAGTTTAATATTTTCGTCGTATAATATCCATTCGTTTCGTCAAACGTCTCAAAAAACAAAAAAAATAGTTGCATTTAAAAAAACTGTGGGTTTTTACCGAAATTTGTGTGCTACTTTGGGTTTTTTTACTAAAAAAAGAAATATCAAGAAATCCCTCTTTGGACGCATGAGTTTAACATTTTCGTCGTAGAATATCAATTTGTGTCATCAGACGCCTCAAAAAACAAAGAAATAGTGTCATTTTAAAAAAAATTGAGGGTTTTTACCGAGATTCGTGTGCTATAGGCTTTGAGTTTTTACTAAAAAAGAAAAATCAAATAATCTCTCTTCGGACGCATGAGTTTTACATTTTCGTCGTATAATATCCATTCGTGTCATCAGACGCCTCAAAAAACAAAGAAATACTATAATTTTAAAAAACTGAGGGTTTTTAACGAATTTCGTGTGCTATAATAGCCTTTGGATTTTTTACTAAAAAAGGAAATATCAAAAAATCTCTCTTCGGACACATGGGATTTAACATTTTCGTCGTACAATATCTATTCGTGTCATCAGACGCCTCAAAAAACAAAGGAATAGTGCCATTTTTAAAACCGAGGGTTTTTACCGAAATTCGTGTGCTATAACCTTTGGGTTTTTTACTAAAAAAAGAAAAATATCAAAAAATCTCTCTTCAGACGCATGAGTTTAACATTTTCCTCGTATAATATCCATTCGTGTCATCAGACGCATCAAAAAACTAAGAAATAGTCCCATTTTAAAAAAAACTAAGGGTTTTTACCGAACGTGTGCTATAGCCTTTTGGTTTTTTTTACTAAAAAAGGAAATATCAAAAATTTCTCTTCGGACACATGAGTTTAATAATTTCGTCGCATAATATCAATTCGTGTCATCAGATGCCTGGAAAAAAAAGAATAGTAAATTTTTTAAAAACTAAGGGTTTTTACCGAAATTCGTGTGATATAGCCTTTGGTTTTTTTACTAAAAAAGGAAATATCAAAAAATCTTTATTCGAACTTTTGAGTTTAACATTTTCGTCGTATAATATACATTCGTGTCATTTTTAAAGCTGAGGGTTTTTACCGAAATTCTTGTGCTATAGCCTTTGGGTTTTTTACTAAAAAAGGAAATATAAAAAAATTTCTTTTCGGACGCATGAGTTTAACATTTTCGTCGTATAATATCCATTCGTGTCAACAGACGCATCAAAAAACTAAGAAATAGTGCCATTTTAAAAAAACTGAGGGTTTTTACCGAACGTGTGCTATAGCCTTTGGGTTTTCTTACTAAAAAGGAAATATCAAAAATTTCTCTTCGGACACATGAGTTTAATATTTTCGTCGTATAATATCAATTCGTGTCACCAGACGCCTGAAAAAAAGGAATAGTAATTTTTTTAAAAACTGAGGGTTTTTACCGAAATTCGTGTGATATAGCCTTTGATTTTTTACTAAGAAAGAAAATATCAAAAAATCTCTATTCGAACTTTTGAGTTTAACATTTTCGTCGTATAATATACATTCGTGTCATCACACGCCTAAAATAACAAAGAAAGAGTGATATTTCTAAAAACTGAAGGTTTTTACCGAAATTCGTGAGCTATAGGCTTTGGGTTTTTTACTAAAAAAGGAAATATCAAAAAAATCTCTCTTCGGACGCATGTGTTTAACATTTTCATCATATAATATCAATTCGTGTCTTCAGACGCCTGAAAAAACAAAGAAATAGTGTCATTTTTAAAACTGAGGGTTTTTACCAAAATTCTTATGCTATAGCCTTTGGGTTTTTTACTAAAAAAGGAAATATCATAAAATCTCTCTTCGGACGCATGAGTTTAACATTTGCGTCGTATAATATCCATTCATGTCATCAGAGGCCTCAAAAAACAAACAAATACTGTAATTTTAAAAAACTGTGGGTTTTTACCGAAATTCGTGTGTTATAATAGCCTTTGGATTTTTTACTAAAAAAGGAAATATCAAAAAATCTCTCTTCGGACACATGAGTTTAACATTTTCGTCGTACAATATCTATTCGTGTCATCAGACGCTTCAAAAAACAAAGGAATAGTGCCATTTTAAAAACCGAGGGTTTTTACCGAAATTCGTGTGCTATAACCTTTGGTTTTTTAATAAAAAAAGAAATATAAAAAAATCTCTCTTCAGACGCATGAGTTTAACATTTTCGTCGTACAATATCCATTCGTGTCATCAGACACATCAAAAAACTAAGAAATAGTGCCATTTTAAAAAAACTGAGGGTTTTTACCGAACGTGTGCTATAGCCTTTGGGGTTTTTTACTAAAAAAGGAAAGATCATAAATTTCTCTTCGGACACATGAGTTTAATATTTTTGTCGTATAATATTAATTCGTGTCATCAGACGCCTGGAAAAAAAAGGAATAGTAAAAATTTAAAAAAGTGAGGGTTTTTACCGAAATTCGTGTGATATAGCCTTTGGTTTTTTTTTACTAAAAAAGGAAATATCAAAAAATCTCTCTTCGGACTTTTGAGTTTAACATTTTCGTCGTATAATATACATTCGTGTCATCACACGCCTGAAATAACAAAGAATAGTGATATTTTAAAAAACTGAGGGTTTTTACCGAAATTCGTGTGCTATAATAGCCTTTGGATTTTTAACTAAAAAAAGAAATATCAAAAAATCTCTCTTCGGACGCATGAGTTTAACATTTTCGTCGTATAATATCATTCGTGTCATCAGACGCCTCAACAAACAAAGAAATATGTCCATTTTAAAAAAACTGAGGGTTTTTCCGAAATTCCTGTGCTATATATAGCCTTTGGGTTTTTTTACTAAAAATAGAAATATCAAAAAATCTCTCTTCGGACGCATGAGTTTAACATTTTCGTCGTATAATATCCATTCGTGTCATCAGACGCCTCAAAAAACAAAGAAATACTGTAATTTTAAAAAACTGAGGGTTTTTACCGAAATTCGTGTGCTATAATAGCCTTTGGATTTTTTACTAAAAAGGAAATATCAAAAAATCTCTCTTCGGACACAAGAGTTTAACATTTTCGTCGTACAATATCTATTCGTGTCATCAGACGCCTCAAAAACAAAGGAATAGTGCCATTTTTAAAACCGAGGGTTTTTACCGAAATTCGTGTGCTATAACCTTTGGGTTTTTTACTAAAAAAAGAAATATCAAAAATTCTCTCTTCAGACGCATGAGTTTAACATTTTCGACGTATAATATCCATTCGTGTCATCAGACACATCAAAAAACTAAAAAATAGTGTCATTTTAACAAAAAACTGAGGGTTTTTACCGAACGTGTGCTATAACCTTTGGGTTTTTTACTAAAAAAGGAAATATCATAAATTTCTCTTCGGACACATGAATTAAATATTTTTATCGTATAATATTAATTCGTGTCATCAGACGCCTGGAAAAAAAAAGAATAGTAAAAATTTAAAAAAGTGAGGGTTTTTACCGAAATTCGTGTGATATATATAGCCTTTGGGTTTTTTTTACTAAAAATAGAAATATCAAAAAATCTCTCTTCGGACGCATGAGTTTAACTTTTTCGTCGTATAATATCCATTCGTGTCGTCAGACGCCTCAAAAAACAAAGAAATACTGTAATTTTAAAAAACTGAGGGTTTTTACCGAAATTCGTGTGCTATAATAGCCTTTGGAATTTTTACAAAAAAGGAAATATCCAAAAATCTCTCTTCGGACACAAGAGTTTAACATTTTCGTCGTACAATATCTATTCGTGTCATCAGACGTCTCAAAAACAAAGGATTAGTGCCATTTTTAAAACCGAGGGTTTTTACCGAAATTCGTGTGCTATAACCTTTGGGTTTTTTACTAAAAAAGAAATAAAAAAAATTCTCTCTTCAGACGCATGAGTTTAACATTTTCGTCGTATAATATCCATTCGTGTCATCAGACACATCAAAAAACTAAAAAATAGTGCCATTTTAAAAAAACTGAGGGTTTTTACCGAACGTGTGCTATAACCTTTGGGTTTTTTACTAAAAAAAGAAATATAAAAAATCTCTCTTCGGACGCATGCGTTTAACATTTTAGTCGTATAATATAAATTCGTGTCATCAGACGCCTCAAAAACTAAAGAAATAGTGTCATTTTAAAAAAAACTAAGGGTTTTTACCGAAATTCGTGTGCTATAGCCTTTGGGTTTTCTACTAAAAAAGAAAATATCAAAAAATCTCTCTTCGGACGCATGCATTTAACATTTTCGTCGTATAATATACATTCGTGTCATCAGACGCCTCAAAAACTAAAGAAATAGTGCCATTTTAAAAAACTAAAGGGTTTTTACCGAAATTCGTGTGCTATAGCCTTTGGGTTTTCTACTAAAAAAGAAAATATCAAAAAATCTCTCTTCGGACGCATGCGTTTAACATTTTCGTCGTATAATATCCATTCGTGTCATGAGACGCCTCAAAAACTAAAGAAATAGTGCCATTATAAAAAACTGAGGGTTTTATCCGAAATTCGTGTGCTATAGCCTTTGGTTTTTTTACTAAAATAGGAAATATCAAAAAATCTCTCTTCGGACGCATGTGTTTAACATTTTCGTCGTAGAATATCAATTCGTGTCATCAGACGCCTCAAAAAACAAAGAAATAGTGTCATTTTAAAAAAACTGAGGGTTTGTACGGAGATTCGTGTGCGATGGCCTTTGGTTTTTTTTACTAAAAAAGGAAATATCAAAAAATCACTTTTCGGACTTTTGAGTTTAACATCTTCGTCGTATAATATACATTTGTGTCATCACACGCCTAAAAAACAAAGAAATAGTGATATTTTTTAAAACTAAGGGGTTTTACTGACATTCGTGTGTTAGTCTTTGGTTTTTTTACTAAAAATGAAATATCAAAAAATTTCTCTTCGGATATTTGAGTTTAACATTTTCGTCGTATAATATCAATTCGTGTCATCAGACGCCTCAAAAAACAAAGAAATAGTGCCATTTTAAAAAACTGAGGGTTTTACCGAAATTCGTGTGCTATAATAGCCTTTGGATTTTTTACTAAAAAAGAAATATCAAAAAATCTCTCTTCGGACGCATGAGTTTAATATTTTCGTCGTATAATATCCATTCGTGTCATCAGACGCCTCAACAAACAAAGAAATAGTTCCATTTTAAAATAACTGAGGGTTTTACCGAAATTCGTGTGCTAGCCTTTGGGTTTTTTACTAAAAAAGAAATATCAAAAAATCTCTCTTCGGACGCATGCGTTTAACATTTTCGTCGTATAATATCCATTCGTGTCATGAGACGCCTCCAAAACTAAAGAAATAGTGTCATTTTAAAAAACTGAGGGTTTTTACCGAGATTCGTGTGCTATGTGCCCTTTGGATTTTTTACTAAAAAAAAGAAAAATATCAAAAAATCTCTCTTCGGACGCATGAGTTTAACATTTTCGTCACATAATATCCATTCGTGTCATCAGACGCCTCAACAAACAAAGAAATAGTACCATTTTAAAAAAAACTGAGGGTTTTACCGAAATTCCTGTTCTATATATAGCCTTTGGGTTTTTTACTAAAAAAAGAAATATCAAAAAATCTCTCTTCGGACGCATGACTTTAACATTTTCGTCGTATAATATTCATTCGTGTCATCAGACGCCTCAAAAACTAAAGAAATAGTGCTATAGGCTTTGGGTTTTTTACTAAAAAAGGAAATATAAAACATCTCTTTTCGGACGCATGCGTTTAACATTTTCGTCGTATAATATACATTCGTGTCATCAGACGCCTCAAAAACTAAAGAAATAGTGCCATTTTAAAAAAAGTAAGGGTTTTTACCGAAATTCGTGTGCTATAGCCTTTTGGTTTTCTACTAAAAAAGAAAATATAAAAAAATCTCTCTTCGGACGCATGCATTTAAAATTTTCGTCGTATAATATCCATTCGTGTCATCAGACGCCTCAAAAACTAAAGAAATAGTGCCATTTTAAAAAACTGAGGGCTTTTACCGAAATTCGTGAGCTATAATAGCCTTTGGATTTTTAACTAAAAAAAGAAATATCAAAAAATCTCTCTTCGGACGCATGCGTTTAACATTTTCGTCGTATAATATCCATTCGTGTCATCAGACGCCTCAACAAACAAAGAAATAGTACCATTTTAAAAAAACTAAGGGTTTTACCGAAATTCCTGTTCTATATATAGCCTTTGGGTTTTTTACTAAAAAAAGAAATATCAAAAAATCTCTCTTTGGACGCATGACTTTAACATTTTCGTCGTATAATATCCATTCGTGTCATCAGACGCCTCAAAAAACAAAGAAATAGTGCCATTTTAAAAAACTGAGGGTTTTTACCGAAATTCGTGTGCAATAGCCTTTGGGGTTTTTACTAAAAAAGAAATATCAAAATATCTCTCTTCGGACGCATGCGTTTAACATTTTCGTCGTATAATATCCATTCGTGTCATCAGACGCCTCAACAAACAAAGAAATAGTACCATTTTAAAAAAACTGAGGGTTTTACCGAAATTCCTGTGCTATATATAGCCTTTGGGTTTTTTTACTAAAGAAAGAAATATCAAAAAATCTCTCTTCGGACGCATGACTTTAACATTTTCGTCGTATAATATCCATTCGTGTCATCAGACGCCTCAAAAAACAAAGAAATAATGCCATTTTAAAAAAACTGTGGGTTTTACCGAAATTCGTGTGCTAGCCTTTGGGTTTTTTACTAAAAAAGAAATATCAAAAAATCTCTCTTCGGATGCGTGCGTTTAACATTTTCGTCGTATAATATCCATACGTGTCATCAGACGCCTCAAAAACTAAAGAAATAGTTCCATTTAAAAAAACTGAGTGTTTTACCGAAATTCCTGTTCTATATATAGCCTTTGGGTTTTTTACTAAAAAAGGAAATATCAAAAAATCTCTCTTCGGACGCATGCGTTTAACATTTTCGTCGTATAATATTCATTCGTGTCATCAGACGCCTAAAATAACAAATAAATAGTTGTATTTCTAAAAACTAAAGGGTTCTACCGAAATTCGTGTGCTATAGCCTATGGTTTTTTTTCTAAAAAGGAAATATCAAAAAATCTCTCTTCGGACGCAAGTGTTTAACATTTTCGTCGTATAATATTCATTCGTGTCATCAGACGACTAAAAACTAAAAAAATAGTGCCATTTTAAAAAACTGAGGTTTTTTACCGAAATTCGTGTGATATAGCATTTGGTTTTTTACTAAAAAAGGAAATATCAAAAAATCTCTCTTCGGACGCATGCGTTTAACATTTTCGTCATATAATATGTATTCGTGTCATCAGACGCCTCAAAAACTAAAGAAATAGTGCCATTTTAAAAAACTAAGGGTTTTTACTGAAATTCGTGTGCGATAGCCATTGGTTTTTTTACTAAAAAAAGAAATATCAAAAAATATCTCTTCGGATTTTTGAGTTTAACATTTTCGTCGTATAATATCAATTCGTGTCATCAGACGCCTCAAACAACAAAGAAATAGTGCCATTTTAAAAAACTGAGGGTTTTTACCGAAATTCGTGTGCTATAGTCTTTGGATTTTTACTAAAAAAAGAAATATCAAAACGTATCTCTTCGGACGCATGAGTTTAACATTTTCGTCGTATAATATCCATTCGTGTCATCATACGCCTCAACAAACAAAGAAATAGTTCCATTTTAAAAAAAACTGAGGGTTTTACCGAAATTCGTGTGCTAGCCTTTGGGTTTTTTACTAAAAAACAAATATCAAAAAATCTCTCTTCGGACACATGCATTTAACATTTTCGTCGTATAATATCCATTCGTGTCATCAGACGCCTCAAAAACTAAAGAAATAGTGCCATTTTAAAAAACTGAGGGTTTTTACCGAAATTCCTGTGCTAGCCTTTGGGTTTTTTACTAAAAAAAGGAAATATCAAAAAATCTCTCTTCGGACGCATGCGTTTAACATTTTCGTCGTATAATATTCATTCGTGTCATCAGACGCCTCAAAAACTAAAGAAATAGTGCCATTTTAAAAAACTGAGGGTTTTTACAGAAATTCGTGTGCTATAGCCATTGGTCTTTTTACTATAAAAGGAAATATCAAAAAATCTCTCTTCGGACGCATGCGTTTAACATTTACGTCGTATAATATCCATTCGTGTCACCAGATGCCTGAAAAAACAGAGAAATGGTGCCATTTTTAAAAATTGGGGGTTTTTACCGAAATTCGTGTGCTATAGGCTTTGGGTTTTTTACTAAAAAAGGAAATATCAAAAAATCTCTCTTCGGACGCATGTGTTTAACATTTTCGTCGTATAATATCAATTTGTGTCAACAGCCGCCTGAAAAAACAAAGAAATAGTGCCATTTTAAAAAACTGAGGATTTTTCCCGAAATTCGTGTGCTACACAGCATTTGATTTTTTACTGAAAAGGAAATATCAAAAAATCTCTCTTCGGACGCATGCGTTTAACATTTACGTCGTATAATATCCATTCGTGTCACCAGACGCCTGAAAAAACAAAGAAATGGTGCCATTTTTAAAAATTGAGGGTTTTTACCGAAATTCGTGTGCTATAGCCTTTGGGTTTTTTACTAAAAAAGGAAATATCAAAAAATCTCTCTTCGGACGCATGCGTTTAACATTTTCGTCGTATAATATTCATTCGTGTCATCAGACGCCTCAAAAACTAAAGAAATAGTGCCATTTTAAAAAACTAAGGGTTTTTACTGAAATTCGTGTGCGATAGCCATTGGTTTTTTTACTAAAAAAAGAAATATCAAAAAATATCTCTTCGGATTTTTGAGTTTAACATTTTCGTCGTATAATATCAATTCGTGTCATCAGACGCCTCAAACAACAAAGAAATAGTGCCATTTTAAAAAACTGAGGGTTTTTACCGAAATTCGTGTGCTATAGTCTTTGGATTTTTACTAAAAAAAGAAATATCAAAACGTATCTCTTCGGACGCATGAGTTTAACATTTTCGTCGTATAATATCCATTCGTGTCATCATACGCCTCAACAAACAAAGAAATAGTTCCATTTTAAAAAAAACTGAGGGTTTTACCGAAATTCGTGTGCTAGCCTTTGGGTTTTTTACTAAAAAACAAATATCAAAAAATCTCTCTTCGGACACATGCATTTAACATTTTCGTCGTATAATATCCATTCGTGTCATCAGACGCCTCAAAAACTAAAGAAATAGTGCCATTTTAAAAAACTGAGGGTTTTTACCGAAATTCATGTGCTAGCCTTTGGGTTTTTTACTAAAAAAAGGAAATATCAAAAAATCTCTCTTCGGACGCATGCGTTTAACATTTTCGTCGTATAATATTCATTCGTGTCATCAGACGCCTCAAAAACTAAAGAAATAGTGCCATTTTAAAAAACTGAGGGTTTTTACAGAAATTCGTGTGCTATAGCCATTGGTCTTTTTACTATAAAAGGAAATATCAAAAAATCTCTCTTCGGACGCATGCGTTTAACATTTACGTCGTATAATATCCATTCGTGTCACCAGATGCCTGAAAAAACAGAGAAATGGTGCCATTTTTAAAAATTGGGGGTTTTTACCGAAATTCGTGTGCTATAGGCTTTGGGTTTTTTACTAAAAAAGGAAATATCAAAAAATCTCTCTTCGGACGCACGTGTTTAACATTTTCGTCGTATAATATCAATTTGTGTCAACAGCCGCCTGAAAAAACAAAGAAATAGTGCCATTTTAAAAAACTGAGGATTTTTCCCGAAATTCGTGTGCTACACAGCATTTGATTTTTTACTGAAAAGGAAATATCAAAAAATCTCTCTTCGGACGCATGCGTTTAACATTTACGTCGTATAATATCCATTCGTGTCACCAGACGCCTGAAAAAACAAAGAAATGGTGCCATTTTTAAAAATTGAGGGTTTTTACCGAAATTCGTGTGCTATAGCCTTTGGGTTTTTTACTAAAAAAGGAAATATCAAAAAATCTCTCTTCGGACGCATGCGTTTAACATTTTCGTCGTATAATATTCATTCGTGTCATCAGACGCCTCAAAAACTAAAGAAATAGTGCCATTTTAAAAAACTAAGGGTTTTTACTGAAATTCGTGTGCGATAGCCATTGGTTTTTTTACTAAAAAAAGAAATATCAAAAAATATCTCTTCGGATTTTTGAGTTTAACATTTTCGTCGTATAATATCAATTCGTGTCATCAGACGCCTCAAACAACAAAGAAATAGTGCCATTTTAAAAAACTGAGGGTTTTTACCGAAATTCGTGTGCTATAGTCTTTGGATTTTTACTAAAAAAAGAAATATCAAAACGTATCTCTTCGGACGCATGAGTTTAACATTTTCGTCGTATAATATCCATTCGTGTCATCATACGCCTCAACAAACAAAGAAATAGTTCCATTTTAAAAAAAACTGAGGGTTTTACCGAAATTCGTGTGCTA
Source organism: Triglochin maritima (assembly GCA_963682175.1). Classification (NCBI taxonomy): domain Eukaryota; kingdom Viridiplantae; phylum Streptophyta; class Magnoliopsida; order Alismatales; family Juncaginaceae; genus Triglochin; species Triglochin maritima. The sequence goes on from OY821772.1 coordinate 48,695,967, forward strand.
GCCTTTGGGTTTTTTACTAAAAAACAAATATCAAAAAATCTCTCTTCGGACACATGCATTTAACATTTTCGTCGTATAATATCCATTCGTGTCATCAGACGCCTCAAAAACTAAAGAAATAGTGCCATTTTAAAAAACTGAGGGTTTTTACCGAAATTCCTGTGCTAGCCTTTGGGTTTTTTACTAAAAAAAGGAAATATCAAAAAATCTCTCTTCGGACGCATGCGTTTAACATTTTCGTCGTATAATATTCATTCGTGTCATCAGACGCCTCAAAAACTAAAGAAATAGTGCCATTTTAAAAAACTGAGGGTTTTTACAGAAATTCGTGTGCTATAGCCATTGGTCTTTTTACTATAAAAGGAAATATCAAAAAATCTCTCTTCGGACGCATGCGTTTAACATTTACGTCGTATAATATCCATTCGTGTCACCAGATGCCTGAAAAAACAGAGAAATGGTGCCATTTTTAAAAATTGGGGGTTTTTACCGAAATTCGTGTGCTATAGGCTTTGGGTTTTTTACTAAAAAAGGAAATATCAAAAAATCTCTCTTCGGACGCATGTGTTTAACATTTTCGTCGTATAATATCAATTTGTGTCAACAGCCGCCTGAAAAAACAAAGAAATAGTGCCATTTTAAAAAACTGAGGATTTTTCCCGAAATTCGTGTGCTACAGCATTTGATTTTTTACTGAAAAGGAAATATCAAAAAATCTCTCTTCGGACGCATGCGTTTAACATTTACGTCGTATAATATCCATTCGTGTCACCAGACGCCTGAAAAAACAAAGAAATGGTGCCATTTTTAAAAATTGAGGGTTTTTACCGAAATTCGTGTGCTATAGCCTTTGGGTTTTTTACTAAAAAAGGAAATATCAAAAAATCTCTCTTCGGACGCATGCGTTTAACATTTTCGTCGTATAATATTCATTCGTGTCATCAGACGCCTCAAAAACTAAAGAAATAGTGCCATTTTAAAAAACTGAGGGTTTTTACCGAAATTCGTCTGCTATAGCCTTTGGTTTTTTTACTAAAAAAAGAAATATCAAAAAAACTCTCTTCGGACGCATGTGTTTAACATTTTCGTCATATAATATTCATTCGTGTCATCAGACGACTCAAAAACTAAAGAAATAGTGCCACCACAAAAAACTGAGGGTTTTTACCGAAATTCGTGTGCTATAGCCATTGGTTTTTTTACTAAAAAAGGAAATATCAAAAAATCACTCTTCGGACGCATGCGTTTAACATTTTCGTCGTATAATATCAATTCGTGTCATTAAACGCCTCAAAAACTAAAGAAATAGTGCCATTTTAAAAAACGGAGGGTTTTTACCGAAATTCGTGTGCTATAGCCATTGGTTTTTTTACTAAAAAAGGAAATATCACAAAATCTCTCTTCGGACGCATGTGTTTAAAATTTTCGTCGTATAATATCAATTCGTGTCATCAGACGCCTGAAAAAACATAGAAATGGTGCCATTTTTAAAAATTGAGGGTTTTTACCGAAATTCGTGTGATATAGCCTTTGGTTTTTTACTAAAAAAGGAAATATCAAAAAATCTCTCTTCGGACGCTTGTGTTTAACATTTTCGTCGTATAATATCAATTTGTGTCATCAGCCGCCTGAAAAAACAAAGAAATAGTGCCATTTTAAAAAACTGAGGGTTTTTCCGAAATTCGTGTGCTATAGCATTTGGTTTTTTACTAAAAAAGGAAATAAAAAAAATCACTCTTCGGACGCTTGCGTTTTACATTTTCGTCGTATAATATCCATTCGTGTCATCAGACGCGTCAAAAACTAAAGAAATAGTGCCATTCTAAAAAACTGTCGGTTTTTACCGAAATTCGTGTGCTATAGCCTTTGGGTTTTTTACTAAAAAAAGAAATATCAAAAAATCTCTCTTCGGACGCATGTGTTTAACATTTTCGTCGTATAATATCAATTCGTGTCATCACACGCCTGAAAAAACAAAGAAATAGTACCATTTTAAAAAACTATGGGTTTTTACCGAAATTCGTGTGCTTTTGGCTTTGGGCTTTTTACTAAAAAAGGAAATATCAAAAAATCTATCTTCGGATGAATGTGTATAACATTTTCGTCGTATAATATCAATTCGTGTTATCAGACGCCTGAAAAAACAAAGAAACAATGTCATTTTAAAAAACACTGAGGGTTTTTACCGAAATTCGTGTGCTATACCCTTTGGGTTTTTACTAAAAAAAGAAATATCAAAAAATCTCTCTTCGGATGCATGTGTTTAACATTTTGGTCGTATAATATCCATTCGTGTCATCACACGCCTAAAATAACAAAGAAATTGTGATATTTTCTAAAAACTGAAGGTTTTTACCGAAATTCGTGTGCTATAGGCTTTGGGTTTTTTACTAAAAAAGGAAATATCAAAAAATCTCTCTTCGGATGCATGTGTTTAACATTTTCGTCATATAATATCAATTCGTGTCATCAGACGCCTGAAAAAACAAAGAAATAGTGTCATTTTTAAAACTAAGGGTTTTTACCGAAATTCGTGTGCTATAGCCTTTGCGTTTTTTACTAATAAAGGAAATATCAAAAAATCTCTCTTCGGACGAATGCGTTTAACATTTTCGTGTTATAATATCAATTCGTGTCATAAGACGCCTCAAAAAACAAAGTAATAGTGCCATTTTTAAAAATTGGTGGTTTTTACCGAAATTCGTGTGCTATAGGCTTTGGTTTTTTTACTAAAAAAGGAAATATCAAAAAAATCTCTATTCGGACGCATGTGTTTAACATTTTCGTCGTATAATATCAATTTGTGTCATCAGACGCCTGAAAAAACAAAGAAATAGTGTCATTTTAAAAAACTGAGGGTTTTTACCGAAATTCGTGTGCTATAGGCTTTGGGTTTTTTACTAAAAAAGGAAATATCAAAAAATCTCTCTTCGGACGCATGCGTTTAACATTTTCGTCGTATAATATCAATTCGTGTCATCAGACGCCTGAAAAAACAAATAAATAGTGTCATTTTTAAAACTGATGGTTTTTACCGAAATTCGTGTGCTATAGCCTTTGGATTTTTTACTAAAAAAGGAAATATCAAAAAATCTCTATTCGGACGAATGTGTTTGACATTTTCGTCGTATAATATCAATTTGTGTCATCAGACGCCTGAAAAAACAAAGAAATGGTGCCATTTTTAAAAATTGCGGGTTTTTACCAAAATTCGTGTGCTATAGCATTTGGTTTTTACTAAAAAAGGAATATCAAAAAATCTCTCTTCGGACGCATGCGTTTAACATTTTCAACGTATAATATCCATTCGTGTCATCAGAGGCCTGAAAAACTAAAGAAATAGTGCCATTTTAAAAAACTGAGGGTTTTTACCGAAATTCGTGTGCTATAGCCATTGGTTTTTTTACTAAAAAAGAAATATCAAAAAATCTCTCTTCGGACGCATGCGTTTAACATTTTCGTCGTATAATATCAATTCGTGTCATGAGACGCATTAAAAACAAAGAAATGGTGCCATTTTTAAAAATTGAGGGTTTTTCCCGAAATTCGTGTGCTATATCCTTTGAGTTTTCTTACTAAAAAAAGAAATATCAAAAAATCTCTCTTCGGACGCATGCGTTTAACATTTTCGCCGTATAATATTCATTCGTGTCAACAGACGCCTGAAAAACTAAAGAAATAGTGTCATTTTAAAAAACTGAGGGTTTTTGCCGAAATTCGTGTGCTACATATAGCCTTTGGTTTTTTTACTAAAAAAGGAAATATCAAAAAATATCTCTTCGGACGCATGCGTTTAACATTTTTGTCGTATAATATTAATTCGTGTCATCAGACGCCTCAAAAAACAAAGGAATAGTGCCATTTTTAAAAATTGGGGGTTTTTACTGAAATTCGTGTGCTATATAGTCTTTGGTTTTTTTACTAAAAAAGGAAATATCCAAAAATCTCTCTTCGGACGCATGTGTTTAACATTTAGGTCGTATAATATTCATTCGTGTCATCAGACGCCTCAAAAACTAAAGAAATAGTGTCATTTTAAAAAACTGAGGGTTTTTACCGAAATTCGTGTGTAGCCTTTGGTTTTTTTACTAAAAAAGGAAATATCAAAAAATCTCTCTTCGGACGCATGTGTTTAACATTTTCGTCGTATAATAACAATTTGTGTCATCAACTGCCTAAAAAAACAAAGAAATAGTGTCATTTTAAAAAACTGAGGGTTTTTACCGAAATTCATGTGCTATAGCATTTGGTTTTCTACTAAAAAGGAAATATCAAAAAATCTCTCTTCGGACGCATGCGTTTAACATTTACGTCGTACAATATTCATTCGTGTCACCAGACGCCTCAAAAAACAAAGGAATAGTGCCATTTTTAAAAATTGAGGGTTTTTACCGAAATTCGTGTGCTATAGCCTTTGGTTTTTTTACTGAAAAAGGAAATATCAAAAAATCTCTCTTCGGACGCATGTGTTTAACATTTTCGTCGTATAATATCAATTTGTGTCATCAGACGCCTGAAAAAACAAAGAAATAATGCCATTTTAAAAAACTGAAGGTTTTTACCGAAATTCGTTTGCTATAGCATTTGGTTTTTGACTAAAAAATGAAATATCAAAAAATCTCTCTTCGGACGCATGCATTTAACATTTACGTCGTATAATATTCATTCGTGTCACCAGACGCCTCAAAAAACAAAGGAATAGTGCCATTTTTAAAAACTGAGGTTTTTACCGAAATTCGTGTGCTATAGCCATTGCTTTTTTTACTAAAAAAGGAAATATCAAAAAATCTCTCTTCGGACGCATGCGTTTAACATTTTCGTCGTATAATATCAATTCGTGTCATCAGACGCCTCAAAAAACAAAGGAATAGTGCCATTTTTAAAAATTGGGCGTTTTTACCGAAATTCGTGTGCTATAGCCATTGGTCTTTTTACTATAAAAGGAAATTTCAAAAAATCTCTCTTCAGACGCAAGCGTTTAACATTTTCGTCTTATAATATCAATTCGTGTCATCAGACGCCTCAAAAAACAAAGGAATAGTGCCATTTTTAAAAATTGGGGGTTTTTACCGAAATTCGTGTGCTATAGGCTTTGGCTTTTTTACTAAAAAAAGAAATATCAAAAAATCTCTCTTCGGACGCATGTGTTTAACATTTTCGTCGTATAATATCAATTTGTGTCATCAACCGCCTGAAAAAACAAAGAAATAGTGCCATTTAAAAAAACTGAGGGTTTTTCCGAAATTCGTGTCCTACAGCATTTGGTTTTTTACTAAAAAAGGAAATATCAAAAAATCTCTCTTTGGACGCATGCGTTTAACATTTTCGTCGTATAATATTCATTCGTGTCATCAGACGCCTCAAAAATTAAAGAAATAGTGCCATTTCAAAAAACTGAGGGGAAATTCGTGTGCTATAGCCATTGGTTTTTTTTACTAAAAAAGGAAATATCAAAAAATCTCTCTTCGGACACATGCGTTTAACATTTTCGTCGTATAATATCCATTTGTGTCAGCAGACGCCTCAAAAACTAAAGAAATAGTGCCATTTTAAAAAACGGAGGGGTTTTACCGAAATTCGTGTGAATAGCCTTTGGTTTTTTACTAAAAAAGGAAATATCAAAAAATCTCTCTTCGGACGCATGTGTTTAACATTTTAGTCGTATAATATCAATTCGTGTCATCAGACGGCTGAAAAAACAAAGAAATAGTGCCATTTTTAAAAATTTGGGGGTTTTACCAAAATTCGTGTGCTACAGGCTTTTGTTTTTTTACTAAAAAAGGAAATATCAAAAAATCTCTCTTCGGACGCATGTGTTTAACATTTTCGTCGTATAATATCAATTTGTGTCATCAGCCGCCTGAAAAAATAAAAAATAGTGTCATTTTAAAAAACTGAGGGTTTTTCCGAAATTCGTGTGCTATAGCATTTGGTTTTTTACTAAAAAAGGAAATATCAAAAAATCTCTCTTCGGACGCATGCGTTTAACATTTTCGTCGTATAATATTCATTCGTGTCATCAGACGCCTCAAAAACTAAAGAAATAGTGCCATTTTAAAAAACGGAGGGTTTTTACCGAAATTCGTGTGCTATAGCCATTGGTTTTTTTACTAAAAAAGGAAATATCAAAAAATCACTCTTCGGACGCATGCGTTTAACATTTTCGTCGTATAATATCAATTCGTGTCATTAAACGCCTCAAAAACTAAAGAAATAGTGCCATTTTAAAAAACGGAGGGATTTTACCGAAATTCGTGTGCTATATAGCCTTTGGTTTTTTTACTAAAAAAGGAAATATCAAACAATCTCTCTTCAGACGCATGCGTTTAACATTTTCGTCGTATAATATCATTCGTGTCATCAGACGCCTCAAAAACTAAAGAAATAGTGCCATTTTAAAAAACGGAGGGTTTTTACCGAAATTCGTGTGCTATAGCCATTGGTTTTTTTACTAAAAAAGGAAATATCACAAAATCTCTCTTCGGACGCATGCGTTTAACATTTTCGTCGTATAATATTCATTCGTGTCATCAGACGCCTCAAAAACTAAAGAAATAGTGCCATTTTAAAAAAAAACGGAGGGTTTTTACCGAAATTCGTGTGCTATAGCCATTGGTTTTTTTACTAAAAAAGGAAATATCACAAAATCTCTCTTCGGACGCATGCGTTTAACATTTTCGTCGTATAATATCTATTCGTGTCATCAGACGCCTCAAAAACTAAATAAATAGTGCCATTTTAAAAAAAACATAGGGTTTAACCGAAATTCGTGTGCTATATAGCCTTTGGTTTTTTACTAAAAAAGGAAATATCAAAAAATCTCTCTTCGGATTTTTGAGTTCAACATTTTTGTCGTATAATATCAATTCGTGTCATTAGACGCCTCAAACAACAAAGAAATAGTGCCATTTTAAAAAACTGAGGGTTTTTACCGAAATTCGTGTGCTATAGCCTTTGGATTTTTACTAAAAAAAGAAATATCAAAACGTATCTCTTCGGACGCATGAGTTTAACATTTTCGTCGTATAATATCCATTCGTGTCATCATACGCCTCAACAAACAAAGAAATAGTTCGATTTTAAAAAAAAACTAAGGGTTTTTACCGAAATTCGTGTGCTATAGCTTTTGGTTTTTTTTCTAAAAAAGGAAATATCAAAAAATCTCTCTTCGGACGCATGCGTTTAACATTTACGTCGTATAATATCCATTCGTGTCACCAGATGCCTGAAAAAACAGAGAAATGGTGCCATTTTTAAAAATTGGGGGTTTTTACCGAAATTCGTGTGCTATAGGCTTTGGGTTTTTTACTAAAAAAGGAAATATCAAAAAATCTCTCTTCGGACGCATGTGTTTAACATTTTCGTCGTATAATATCAATTTGTGTCAACAGCCGCCTGAAAAAACAAAGAAATAGTGCCATTTTAAAAAACTGAGGATTTTTCCCGAAATTCGTGTGCTACAGCATTTGATTTTTTACTGAAAAGGAAATATCAAAAAATCTCTCTTCGGACGCATGCGTTTAACATTTACGTCGTATAATATCCATTCGTGTCACCAGACGCCTGAAAAAACAAAGAAATGGTGCCATTTTTAAAAATTGAGGGTTTTTACCAAAATTCGTGTGCTATAGCCTTTGGGTTTTTTACTAAAAAAGGAAATATCAAAAAATCTCTCTTCGGACGCATGCGTTTAACATTTTCGTCGTATAATATTCATTCGTGTCATCAGACGCCTCAAAAACTAAAGAAATAGTGCCATTTTAAAAAACGGAGGGTTTTTACCGAAATTCGTGTGCTATAGCCATTGGTTTTTTTACTAAAAAAGGAAATATCAAAAAATCACTCTTCGGACGCATGCGTTTAACATTTTCGTCGTATAATATCAATTCGTGTCATTAAACGCCTCAAAAACTAAAGAAATAGTGCCATTTTAAAAAACGGAGGGATTTTACCGAAATTCGTGTGCTATATAGCCTTTGGTTTTTTTACTAAAAAAGGAAATATCAAACAATCTCTCTTCAGACGCATGCGTTTAACATTTTCGTCGTATAATATCATTCGTGTCATCAGACGCCTCAAAAACTAAAGAAATAGTGCCATTTTAAAAAACGGAGGGTTTTTACCGAAATTCGTGTGCTATAGCCATTGGTTTTTTTACTAAAAAAGGAAATATCACAAAATCTCTCTTCGGACGCATGCGTTTAACATTTTCGTCGTATAATATTCATTCGTGTCATCAGACGCCTCAAAAACTAAAGAAATAGTGCCATTTTAAAAAAAAACGGAGGGTTTTTACCGAAATTCGTGTGCTATAGCCATTGGTTTTTTTACTAAAAAAGGAAATATCACAAAATCTCTCTTCGGACGCATGCGTTTAACATTTTCGTCGTATAATATCTATTCGTGTCATCAGACGCCTCAAAAACTAAATAAATAGTGCCATTTTAAAAAAAACATAGGGTTTAACCGAAATTCGTGTGCTATATAGCCTTTGGTTTTTTACTAAAAAAGGAAATATCAAAAAATCTCTCTTCGGATTTTTGAGTTCAACATTTTTGTCGTATAATATCAATTCGTGTCATTAGACGCCTCAAACAACAAAGAAATAGTGCCATTTTAAAAAACTGAGGGTTTTTACCGAAATTCGTGTGCTATAGCCTTTGGATTTTTACTAAAAAAAGAAATATCAAAACGTATCTCTTCGGACGCATGAGTTTAACATTTTCGTCGTATAATATCCATTCGTGTCATCATACGCCTCAACAAACAAAGAAATAGTTCGATTTTAAAAAAAAACTAAGGGTTTTTACCGAAATTCGTGTGCTATAGCTTTTGGTTTTTTTTCTAAAAAAGGAAATATCAAAAAATCTCTCTTCGGACGCATGCGTTTAACATTTACGTCGTATAATATCCATTCGTGTCACCAGATGCCTGAAAAAACAGAGAAATGGTGCCATTTTTAAAAATTGGGGGTTTTTACCGAAATTCGTGTGCTATAGGCTTTGGGTTTTTTACTAAAAAAGGAAATATCAAAAAATCTCTCTTCGGACGCATGTGTTTAACATTTTCGTCGTATAATATCAATTTGTGTCAACAGCCGCCTGAAAAAACAAAGAAATAGTGCCATTTTAAAAAACTGAGGATTTTTCCCGAAATTCGTGTGCTACAGCATTTGATTTTTTACTGAAAAGGAAATATCAAAAAATCTCTCTTCGGACGCATGCGTTTAACATTTACGTCGTATAATATCCATTCGTGTCACCAGACGCCTGAAAAAACAAAGAAATGGTGCCATTTTTAAAAATTGAGGGTTTTTACCAAAATTCGTGTGCTATAGCCTTTGGGTTTTTTACTAAAAAAGGAAATATCAAAAAATCTCTCTTCGGACGCATGCGTTTAACATTTTCGTCGTATAATATTCATTCGTGTCATCAGACGCCTCAAAAACTAAAGAAATGGTGCCATTTTAAAAAACTGAGGGTTTTTACCGAAATTCGTCTGCTATAGCCTTTGGTTTTTTTACTAAAAAAAGAAATATCAAAAAAACTCTCTTCGGACGCATGTGTTTAACATTTTCGTCATATAATATTCATTCGTGTCATCAGATGACTCAAAAACTAAAGAAATAGTGCCACCACAAAAAACTGAGGGTTTTTACCGAAATTCGTGTGCTATAGCCATTGGTTTTTTTACTAAAAAAGGAAATATCAAAAAATCACTCTTCGGACGCATGCGTTTAACATTTTCGTCGTATAATATCCATTCGTGTCATCAGACGCCTCAAAAAACTAAAGAAATAGTGCCATTTTAAAAAAACTAAGGGTTTTTACCGAAATTCGTGTGATATAGCCTTTGGTTTTTTACTAAAAAACAAAATATCAAAAAATCTCTCTTCGGACGCATGTGTTTAAAATTTTCGTCGTATAATATCAATTCGTGTCATCAGACGCCTAAAAAAACATAGAAATGGTGCCATTTTTAAAAATTGAGGGTTTTTACCGAAATTCGTGTGATATAGCCTTTGGTTTTTTACTAAAAAAGGAAATATCAAAAAATCTCTCTTCGGACGCTTGTGTTTAACATTTTCGTCGTATAATATCAATTTGTGTCATCAGCCGCCTGAAAAAACAAAGAAATAGTGCCATTTTAAAAAACTGAGGGTTTTTCCGAAATTCGTGTGCTATAGCATTTGGTTTTTTACTAAAAAAGGAAATAAAAAAAATCACTCTTCGGACGCTTGCGTTTTACATTTTCGTCGTATAATATCCATTCGTGTCATCAGACGCGTCAAAAACTAAAGAAATAGTGCCATTCTAAAAAACTGTCGGTTTTTACCGAAATTCGTGTGCTATAGCCTTTGGGTTTTTTACTAAAAAAAGAAATATCAAAAAATCTCTCTTCGGACGCATGTGTTTAACATTTTCGTCGTATAATATCAATTCGTGTCATCACACGCCTGAAAAAACAAAGAAATAGTACCATTTTAAAAAACTAAGGGTTTTTACCGAAATTCGTGTGCTTTTGGCTTTGGGCTTTTTACTAAAAAAGGAAATATCAAAAAATCTATCTTCGGATGAATGTGTATAACATTTTCGTCGTATAATATCAATTCGTGTTATCAGACGCCTGAAAAAACAAAGAAACAATGCCATTTTAAAAAACACTGAGGGTTTTTACCGAAATTCGTGTGCTATACCCTTTGGGTTTTTACTAAAAAAAGAAATATCAAAAAATCTCTCTTCGGATGCATGTGTTTAACATTTTGGTCGTATAATATCCATTCGTGTCATCACACGCCTAAAATAACAAAGAAATTGTGATATTTTCTAAAAACTGAAGGTTTTTACCGAAATTCGTGTGCTATAGGCTTTGGGTTTTTTACTAAAAAAGGAAATATCAAAAAATCTCTCTTCGGATGCATGTGTTTAACATTTTCGTCATATAATATCAATTCGTGTCATCAGACGCCTGAAAAAACAAAGAAATAGTGTCATTTTTAAAACTAAGGGTTTTTACCGAAATTCGTGTGCTATAGCCTTTGCGTTTTTTACTAATAAAGGAAATATCAAAAAATCTCTCTTCGGACGAATGCGTTTAACATTTTCGTGTTATAATATCAATTCGTGTCATCAGACGCCTCAAAAAACAAAGTAATAGTGCCATTTTTAAAAATTGGTGGTTTTTACCGAAATTCGTGTGCTATAGCCATTGGTCTTTTTACTATAAAAGGAAATTTCTCTTCGAATGCTATAGCACATGAATTTCGGTAAAAACCCTCAATTTTTAAAAATGGCACCATTTCTTTGTTTTTTCAGGCGTCTGATGACACGAATTGATATTATACGACGAAAATGTTAAACGCATGCGTCCGAAGAGAGATTTTTTGATATTTCCTTTTTTAGTAAAAAAACCAAAGGCTATAGCACACGAATTTCGATAAAAACCCTCAGTTTTTTATAATGGCACTATTTCTTTAGTTTTTGAGGCGTCTGATGACACGAATGAATATTATACGACGAAAATGTTAAACACATGCGTCCGAAGAGAGATTTTTTGATATTTCCTTTTTTAGTAAAAAACCAGTCGTTTCATCAGACCCCTAAAAAAAGAAAGAAATAGTGTGATTTTTACAAAACCGAGGGTTTTTACCAAAACTCGTGTGCTATAGCCTTTTGTTTTTTGCTAAAACAGGAAATATAAAAAATCTCCCTTCGGACACATCGGTTTAACATTTTCGTCGTACAATATCCAGTCGTGTCATCAGACCCCTCAAAAATAAAGAAATTTTGTCATTTTTACAAAACTAAGGGTTTTTACCGAAACTCGTGTTTGGGTTTTTTGCTAAAAAGGGAAAAATCTAAAAATCTCCATTCGGACGCATCGGTTTAACATTTTCGTCGTACAATATTCATTCGTGTCATCTGACACATCAAAAAACAAAGAAATAATGTCATTTTTAAAAACTAAGGGTTTTTACCGAAATTCGTGTGCTATATAGTCTTTGGTTTTTTTGCTAAAAAGGGAAATATTAAAAAATCTCTCTTCGGACGCATTGGTTTAACATTTTAGTCACATAATATTCATTCGTGTCATCAAACCCTTCAATAAATAAAGAAATAGTATCAGTTTTAAAAACTGAGGGTTTTTACCGAAATTCGTTTGCTATAACCTCTGTGTTTTTTTGCAAAAAATGGAAATATCAAAAAATTTGTCTTCGGACGCATCGATTTAACATTTTCGTCGCATAATATGCAGTCGTGTCATCAGACCCCTTAATAAATAGAGAAATAGTGTCATTTTTACAAAACTGAGGGTTTTTCCCGAAATTCGTGTGTTATAGTCTTTGGTTTTTTTGCTAAAAAGGGAAATATCTAAAATCTCTTTTCGGACGCATCAGTTTAACATTTTCGTCGTGTATTATCCCGTTGTCTCATCAGACCCCTCAAAAAACAAAGAAATAGTGCATTTTTTACAAAACTGAGGGGTTTTACCTATATTTGTATGTTATAGCCTTTGGTTTTTGCTAAAAAAGGGAAATACCTACAAATCTCTTTTCGGACGCGTCGGTTTAATATTTTCGTCCTATAATATCCATTCGTTTCATCGGACCCCTAAAAAAATAAAGAAATAGTGACATTTTAAAAAAACAGAGGGATTTTACCGAAATTCGTGTGCTATAGCCTTTGGTTTTTTTTTCCTAAAAAGGGAAATATCTAAAAATCTCTCATCGGACGCATACGTTTAACATTTTTGTCGTATAATATGCATTCGGGTCATCAGACCCTTCAAAAAACTAAGAAATAATATCATTTTTAAAACTGGGGGTTTTTACCAAAATTCCTGTGCTATAGCGTTTGTGTTTTTCTGCTAAAAAGAGAAATATCAAAAAATCTCTCTTCGGACGCATCGGTTTAAGATTTTCGTCGTATAATATCCAGTCGTGTCATCAGACCCCTCAAAATAAAAAATAGTGTCATTTTTACAAAACTTAGGGTTTTTACCGAAATTTGTGTGCAGCCTTTGGTTTTTTGCTAAAAAGGGAAATATCTAAAACTCTATCTTCGAACGCATCAGTTTAATATTTTCGTCGCATAATATATTGTCGTGTCATCAGACCCCTCAATAAATAAAGTAATAGTGTCATTTTTACAAAACTGAGGGTTTTTACCGAAACTCGTGTGCTATAATCTTTGGGTTTTTTTTGCTAAAAAGGGAAATATCTAAAAATCTCTCTTCGGACGCATCGGTTTAACAATTCCGTTGTGTAATCTCTCTGGATTGCACGTCACTCGTTCATTATAATTTATAACTTACATATTACTTGTAGACTTGTCGGTATAATCGTGTCTTAATTGTGTAGTATTCGTAATCATGTACCTAATTACCTGATTACTTATCGTGTCTTAATCGTGTTAATCGTTTTTACAACAATCCATATCCAACTCATTTAATAATCATGTTGCCATATCCAACCCATTTATTAATCATGTTCAATTTCTCAATCCATATCCGTCAAGTTCGTGTCGTTTTCGTGTTGTATAATCGTGTTTCGTGTAAACTTGACAGCCGTAATGAATTTGTATCACTAAATCAGATGTTTTCATGGTATAGATCTGAACTTATATAGGCAGTTAGTAACCCAAATAACAAAGTATGTAGAAATCAATAAGTATGAAATATTATGCAAATTGCTATTTATGCGTATGGTTGTGATTACTATCACGCAAACATATCTAGAGATACGATTTCAAAACAAGTATTGTGGCTTTCAAAAATGTCAAATATGACAATCCAACCTTGACTACACCGTACACTTAGCATTTCATATAGGAATTTTCTTTTAAGCAGTGAAAATTAAATGAAGTGATTTATTAAACCAAAACGCAACAATTAGTTTGGACATTTTTAAGTAAAAAGTTCACCTGAAAATTAAAGACTTAACAAAATATTGGAAGAACATTTACTTGGAGGTTTCTTCATGATTTATTGACCAAGTCCAGGGTTTAGTCGACCATTCTTTATCATGCTTTTGCCTTTTGAAGTTTTTTTAAATTAAAATTTGAAATGCAAATATTCACATTTAAACGTGTGCTTCGGATTATAATACGTGTTCGGGAAATTGTGTTTGATGTGAAATACATAAATACTTTTTTAACTCGCACCTAAATGTTTTAATCAAGTTTCCTAATGCATCGACCATAAGAACAGAACAAAGCCTCTATATTTATTTTTTGAGAGTGAATGGAACATATTATTTGCCAGAAGAAGAAAAATACAAAATGTCTCCATTATCTAAACAAGGAGAGAAGAGAGATGATGCAAAAGTCTGTATGAATTCTCCATGAGCAACGGTATCATTGATGTCCCTGTAAAACTAGGATGGTATCATCGTAGGAGGAGAATGTACGCTTAATCAAGTAGAAATTATAAGACGAAGATCAAGGTTGCAAGTAGGTTGACAAAAGCAATGAAACATAGAAGTGAAATGAGATAGACATACACGTTATCAATTCCTTCAAATGCATCAGAAAAGGTATACTTAACTGGAGAACCAGTACTTCCACCGAGGTGTGTTTGGAATGTGTATTGTAATTTTATGGGTCATGATACATGGACGCCCGCATCTGTAGACGCTCTTGACGTGGTCAGTTCAGTTAGCAACCTTTAGTTTATCAATGCAACATTACTTTCTCACTGCAACGTTTGATTTCCCCATGCAAATTTTACTTTTCCCAACACAACTTTTGGTTTCTCCATGTAACCTTCGGATACAAAGGTAAAATAGAGAGTTCATGTTTTGCCTTTTTAAACATATGTCTATCACTTTTAACATCTACGTCTATATCCCTTTTAACATAGGAGTTTGTCATTTTTAAATAGTAGTTTGTCCTTTTTAAATACTAGTTTGTACTTTTTATGTATGATATTTCCTTTTTAACAATTGGATCAGTCATTCTTGTATTGGTTGGTTGTTCTTTATATGCCGAGGTTTTGTCTATTAAGTAGTGTTTTGTCATTTTTAAGTAGTAGTTTGTCATTTTTAAGTATGAGTTTGTCCTTTTTATCACATGTGTTTGTTTTTTTATCATATTGGTTGTCTTTTTAAACAACCCAAGTTGAAATTAGCAAACAAGAACATAAAATCAAACCCAACTCCATGAAAAAATAATCAGAAACAAAAAAAAAACTAATATCAAAGACAAACCAACTTTAGACAAGAACATCACAAACCGAAATAAAAAAAAGAATCATCACTAGAACCAATTCATCACAGAAAAAAATAGAAACTTCAAATCAACCACAAAAAACACCACACAAAAAATTCAAACCAGCTACAAATAACCACATTCCTTCTCGTCATAAGAAGGACTCCAACGCCGACTACTTCCTCCCCCACCTCGCCGACCAGCTTCACCGCGACTTCTTAACCAACGTCGTCGGCATTCCTCTTATCGATCTCATCGCCTACCACCGAGAGAAAACGATAGAAAATGAAACGTTTTGGAGGATAATAAAAGGTTTCGTTGAGATATGTATGGTGGAAACCAAAGGTCGCATAGTTGTGTGCCTGTGATGTGACCCAAAATAAATAAATAATATGTGATTTTATTTATCTTCGCTACTGGATTGCTGAATGGACTGACCACGTCAGCCAACGTCCGGGACGCAACGTGCACAAATCATTTTTCTAATTTTATAGTCTCTTAGATGCATGGGATTTATTGCAAGTAAACCTTACACATACATATTTATGCAAATATTTAAAAGCTAAATAAACATTAATTCCTAAAATTTATGAAACTAATATATTACACTGATAGACGCGAACACTCTGAAAAACATAATTGTATTAGTGTGTGTTGGTGTAATTGCTCAAAAGTAAATAAAAAAATTACAAGCAAATAACTACAACAATATTTAATATATTAATAAAATATAAAAAAATGACAAACAAAAAATACTAAGCTCATTTGTATAAATAAGGAGTACTGACGAGAAAATAAGCTGCAGAGTAAAAATAAAGTGGCCAAAATACTCTGACTCTGAAACCTTCACAGAATGATTTAAGTTGATCTTGTCAACAAATTTTAATGTCGTCTATTTTGCACCCTATACCATCTTGCCTTGATTAGTACTCCTAACATTGCTAATTTATACAGAAACAATTAAGATGAGGATACACAATTCTAATTTTCATGAAAAGTCAATGTAATTTATTTCAGGGTTTTAATAATATCGAATACCATTGTAATGTTGTTAACATTCATGAATGGTGACTCTTGGACATCGAAAAACAAATCGATCTTCAAAATGGAAAATAAACTCACTGTTTGTTTGCTTCCTCTATTTTATCCACGTATTGGTTGGCACAGATGATACCCTCCAGGTATTCAAGGAACCCCTCATCACGAGGACCTTGCGCTTTTGGCTTCATCAATAATATTTGTTCCACCTCACCTTGTGTTAAGCAATCTTAGAATCAGCAAAAAACAGCAGTATGACTAAAATTTGATTTAAACAAAAAAACTCTTACACCCAACCTACAAAATCAGAAAGCAGTTATTGTTTAAGTCTACTCCTTTCCCCTTGAGCTTCATAGCGACTTCTGTAAAACTACTGCTCCTATCATTGATGTAGTATTTTTATGAGTTGTTGTGTAAAGCAACTCTTGTAATTACAAACATGCTGCCTTTGATTAATTCGTCTGTTACATCATCCTGGATGAATTTTAAAGAGAAAAGAATTATGATGAATCAAGTGCATACATTGGATCTCAATTAAAAACAATTTTTTTATTATCTTTTCCCAATTTTTTCTCGAAATTCAAGGGCAATCCTGAAAGGAACCGAGGATTGCTTAAAAGAAATGGAATACCATATCAATGATCTCCTGAAAATGAACAGGGATTACTGCTTTCTGGAAATTCTGATGATCGCTTGAATCGTGTATGAGCTCGGAAACTTTGTTTAGAGGCACCTTCATGTTCGAATCCCACAACACAAGAACCAGAATACATAATTGATCAACTAGCATATTAACTCAATCACTTTGCAGCATATGTACATTAAACCAAAGTGCACGCACCAAATCCAAAATCAGGAGGGAGCTCACCTGTTTAGCTCTTCTCCCAAACACAAAAAGCATGGCATCAATCACATTGCTGCTACTTCCATTGGGCCCAACAACTTTCTTAAAGTTGAATTCCATTACCAAAACCAGCATTTGAGGTTAAGCTAATCATGCTAGATAACAGAATTTTATCTTCTTTAATTTAATAAATAATACGTTTGAGAGAATAAACATGCACTAATGAGGCTCGTACTTGGTCAATAATTGAATGGTAACAGATACCCCTCCCAGTTGTTTGACTTGTTCGAGATCAGATCTTTGGGTTCTTCAAACCAACAAACAAAAACCAAAAATAAAAGGACAAAATGGGCTACTTAATCATTTGAATTATTGACCAGAAATAAACATATCCCTCCTTTTGCTGCAACACGTTGGAGTTGGATTTGTGGAAAAAAATCTGACTTTTGCGAGCATACCTTCTCAAAAATTCCAGAAGATCGAAAAGTTCAGAACTTGTTTCTCTGTTGATCTGTTAAACAGGTGTGGTTGTTTTGGTAATGATTTGTTTATAACAGGATAATTGCATAGGTTCTGGTCACATTCAACTTGTTTACAAACTGAATTATGGAAACCTGAACCTGATAGACTTGTTTGATTAATGGCTCACCCATCAAGATTACGCCTGTTTACTGAGACATTATAAAATGCTTTTACAAATCAAGTTTGACACAGGTTAAGAACACAATTGTAAGAGAGATTTGCTTCACACTTGTTTCATAAATAAATAAAATCCATTTAGACTCATGTTTTTGTAATTTAGATCTATTTAGACACCTTTGTTGTACAAAACACCTTTTCGAAATAAGTTTGAAAGGCTAAATTAGGATAGACTCGGACACGTAAAGGCTATCCTTAAGTTCAATGAAAAAGAATCGATCTTGCGATCAGTTCCTGGAAAAATGTCATAAAAGCTGAGAACCAGATTTCCAAGAAAAATAAAGATGATGAACATACGATCCAAAAGGAAATTTGTTTGCCGCATTTGGGTTGTAAGTCATATAGCCTAAATTGAATTGAACATACACTACACTACGATTCTCTTTACCTCACCCATATAGTATAAAAAAGTCATAAGAGTACTTGAAGTCATGCCTCCAAAGGTCGAGAGAGATGACATAGGGATGATTATAGTATAAACAAGTCCGTAAGAATTAATTTGGAGGACTTGAGATAATAACTCTATAGGTCGAGAGATATGACGTAGAGCGGAATCAAGGAATAAACAAGTCCATTAGAATAAAATTGGAGTACTTGAGGTCTTAACACTAAAAGTCGAGGGTTATGACATGAAGATTATTATAGTATAAACAAGTCATTAAGAACAAAATTGGAGGACTTGATGTCAAAATCTATAAGTCGAGAGATATAACATAGGACGGATTCGGGGAATAAACAATTCCATAAGAATAAAATTGGAGGACTTGAATTCATAATTAATTCTAAAAGTCCAAAGATAAGACATAGAGATGAATATAGTATAAACAATTTATTAAGAACAAAATTGGAGGAGTTTATGTCAAAACTCTATAAGTCGAGAGATATAACATAGGACGGATTCGGGGAATAAACAAGTCCATAAGAATAAAATTGGAGGACTTGAAGTCATAATTAACTCTAAAAGTCGACATATATGACATAGAGATGATTATCGTATAAATAGTTCTTAAGAAGAAAATTGGACGATTTGATGTTATAACTCTATAGGTCGAGAGATATAATGTAGGACGGATTCGAGGAATAAACAAGTCCATAAGAATAAAATTAGAGGACTTGAAGGTTACAATCTAAAAGTCGAGAGATATGACATAGAGATGATTATCGTATAAACAAGTCTTTATGAAGAAAATTGGAGGACTTGATATTACAACTCTACAGGTCGAGAGATAAAACAAAGGACGGATTCGAAGATTAAACAAGTCCATAAAAATAAAATTCGAGGACTTGAAGTCTTAACTCTAACAGTCGAGAGATACGACCTAAAGATGATTATCGTATAAACAAGTCTTTAAGAACAAAATTGAAGGACGTGGTGTCAAATTCTATAGGTTGGGAGATATAACATAGGACGGCTTCGAATATTTAACAAGTCCATAACAATAAAATTGTAGGACTTGAGTTCATAACTCGATAAGTCAAGAGCTATGACATATGGATGATTACAGTATAAACAAGACCTTAAAGAATAAATTTGAAGGACCTGGGGTCTTAACTCTATAAGTCGAGAGATATGTCGTAGAGTGGTCTCGAGGAATAAACAAGTCCATTAGAATAAAAATGGAGGACTTGAAGTCTTAACTCTACAAGTCGAGAGTGATGACATAGAGATGATTATCGTATAAACATGTCCTTAAGAACAAAACTGGAGGACTTGATGTTATAACTCTGTTGGTCGAGAGATATAACAAAAGACGGATTTGTGGAATAAAGAAGTTCATAAGAAAAAAATTGGAGGACTTAAAGTCTTAACTCTAAAAGTCGAGAGATGTGACATAGATATGATTAACGTAGAAACAAGTCCTTAAAAATAAAATTGGAGCACTTGATGTTATAACTCTATAGGTCGAGAGATATAACATAGGACAGATTTGTGGAATAAACAAGCACATAAGAATAAAATTGGAGGACTTGAAGTCTTAACTCTACAAGTCGAGAGATGTGACATAAATATGATTAACGTAGAAATAAGTCCTTAAAAATAAAATTGGACTTAATGTTATAACTCTATAAGAGAGATATTATAACATAGGACGGATTTGTGGAATAAACAAGCTCATAAGACTAATTGGAGGACTTGAAGTTTTAACTCTACAAGTCGAGAGTTATGTCATAGTGAGGAGTATCGTATAAACAAGTCCTTAAGAACAAAATTGAAAGACTTAATGTCTAATTCTATAGGTCGAGAGATATAACATAGGACAAATTCGAATAATAAACAAAAGTTCATAAGAATAAAATTGGGGGACTTGAAGTCTTAACTCTAAAAGTCGAGAGATGTGACATAGATTTGATTACGTAGAAACAAGTCCTTAAAAATAAAATTGGAGGACTTGAGTTCATAACTCGATAAGTCAAGAGCTATGACATAGGGATGATTACAGTATAAACAAGACCTTAAAGAATAAATTTGAAGGAGTTCGGGTCTTAACTCTACAAGTCGAGAGTTATGTCATAGAGATGAGTATCGTATAAACAAGTCCTTAAGAACAAAATTGAAAGACTTAATGTATAATTCTATAGGTCGAGAGATATAACATAGGACATATTCGAATAATAAACAAAAGTTCATAAGAATAAAATTGGGGGACTTGAATTCTTAACTCTAAAAGTCGAGAGATGTGACATAGATATGATTAACGTAGAAACAAGTCCTTAAAAATAAAATTGGAGGACTTGATGTTATAACTCTATAGGTCGAGAGATATAACATAGGACTGATTTGTGGAATAAACAAGTCCATAAGAATAAAATTGAAAGACTTAAAGTCTTAACTTTAAATAAAAAATAGTGTCATTTTTACAAAACTTAGGGGTTTTACCGAAATTTATGTGCAGCCTTTGGTTTTTTGCTAAAAGGGGAAATATCTAAAACTCTATCTTCGGACGCATCAATTTAACATTTTCGTCGCACAATATATTGTCGTGTCTTAACTCTAAAGGTCGAGAGATAAGACCTAGAGATGATTATCGTACAAACAAGTCCTCAGAACAAAATTGGAGGACTTGATATTATAACTCTATAGGTCGAGCGATATAACATAGGACTGATTTGAAGATAAAACAAGTCCATAAGAATAAAATTAGAGGACTTGAAGTCTTAGCTCTAAAAGTCGAGAGATATGACCGAGAGATGATTATCGTAGAAACAAGTCCTTAAAAATAAAATTGGAGGAATTGATGTTATAACTCTATAGGTCAAGAGATATAGCATAGGACGGATTTTTGGAATAAACAAGTCCATAAGAATAAAATTGAAAGACTTAAAGTCTTAACTTTACAAGTCGAGAGTTATGTTATAGAGATGATTATCGTATAAACAAGTCCTTAGGAACAAAATTGGAGGACTTGAAGTTATAACTCTATTCGTCGAGAGATATAACATAGAACGAATTCGTGGAATAAACAAGTCCATAAGAAAAAAATTGGAGGACTTGAAGTATTAACTCTAAAAGTCGAGAGTTATTTCATAGAGATGAATATCGTATAAACAAGTCCTTAAGATCAAAATTGGAGGACATGATGTTATAACTCTGTTGGTCGAGAGATATAACATAAGACGGATTTATGGAATAAAGAAGTTCATAAGAATAAAATAGGAGGACTTGAAGACTTAACTCTAAAAGTCGAGAGATGTGACATTGATATGATTAACGTAGAAACAAGTCCTTAAAAATAAAATTGGAGGACTTGATGTTATAACTCTATAGGTCGAGAGATATAACATAGGACGGATTTGTGGAATAAACAAGCCCATAAGAATAAATTTGGAGGACTTGATGTTACAACTCCATAGGACGAGAGATATAACATAGCACGGATTTGTGGAATAAACAAGCCCATAAGAATAAAATTAGAGGACTTGAAATCTTAACTCTACAAGTCAGAGAGTTATGTAATAGAGATGAGTATCGTATAAACAAGTTCTTAAGAACAAAATTGAAAGACTTAATGTCTAATTCTATAGGTCGAGAGATATAACATAGGACAGATTCGAATAATAAACAAGTCCATAAGAATAAAATTGGAGGACTTAAAGTCTTAACTCTAAAAGTCGAGAGATGTGACATAGATATGATTAACGTAGAAACAAGTCCTTAAAAATAAAATTGGAGGACTTGATGTTATAACTCTATAGGTCGAGAGATATAACATATGACGGATTTGTGGAATAAACACGCCCACAAGAATAAATTTGGAGGACTTGATGTTACAACTCCATAGGACCAAAGATATAACATAGGACGGATTTGTGGAATAAACAAGCCCATAAGAATAAAATTAGAGGACTTGAAGTCTTATCTCTACAAGTCAGAGAGCTATGTCATAGAGATGAGTATCGTAGAAACAAGTCCTTAAGAACAAAATTGAAAGACTTAATGGCTAATTCTATAGGTCGAGAGATATAACATAGGACAGATTCGAATAATAAACAAGTCCATAAGAATAAAATTGGAGGACTTGAAGTCTTAACTCTAAAAGTCGAGAGGTGTGACATAGATATGATTAACGTAGAAACAACTCCTTAAAAATAATATTGGAGGACTTGATGTTATAACTCTATAGGTCGACAGATATAACATAGGACGGATTTGTGGAATAAACAAGCACATAAGAAT
This sequence comes from Triglochin maritima, assembly GCA_963682175.1. NCBI lineage: Eukaryota > Viridiplantae > Streptophyta > Magnoliopsida > Alismatales > Juncaginaceae > Triglochin > Triglochin maritima. The sequence goes on from OY821772.1 coordinate 48,718,429, forward strand.
AAAATTGGAGGACTTGAAGTCTTAACTCTACAAGTCGAGAGTTATGTCATAGAGATGAGTATCGTATAAACAAGTCCTTAAGAACAAAATTGAAATACTTAATGTCTAATTCTATAGGTCGAGAGATATAACATAGGACATATTTGAATAATAAACAAGTCCATAAGAATAAAATTGGAGGACTAGATGTTTAACTTTATAGTTGCAGAGATATAACATAGGACGGATTTGAATATTAAACAAGTCCATAAGAAAAAAATTAGACTTCAAGTCTCTTAACTCTAAAGGTCGAGAGATAGGACCTAGAGATGATTATCGTACAAACAAGTCCTTCAGAACAAAATTGGAGGACTTGATATTATAACTCTATATGTCAAGCGATATAACATAGGACGGATTCGAAGATAAAACAAGTCCATAAGAATAAAATTGGAGGACTTGAAGTCTTAACTCTAAAAGTCGAGAGATATGACCGAGAGATGATAATCGTAGAAACAAGTCCTTAAAAATAAAATTGGAGGAATTGATGTTATAACTCTTTAGGTCGACAGATATAACATAGAACGGATATTTGAAATAAACAAGTCCATAAGAATAAAATTGAAAAACTTAAAGTCTTAACTTTACAAGTCGAGAGTTATGTTATAGAGATGATTATCGTATAAACAAGTCCTTAAGAACAAAATTGGAGGACTTGATGTTATAACTCTATTGGTCGAGAGATATTAAATAGAACGAATTCGTGGAATAAAAAAGTCCATAAGAAAAAAAATTGGAGGACTTGAAGTATTAACTCTAAAAGTCGAGAGATAGGACCTAGAGATGATTATCGTATAAACAAGTCCTTAAGAACAAAATTGGAGGACTTGATGTTATAACTCTATTGGTCGAGAGATATAACATAGGATGGATTTGTGGAATAAACAAGCCCATAAAAATAAAATTAGAGGACTTGAAGTCTTAACTCTACAAGTCGAGAGATGTCACATAGATATGATTAACGTAGAAACAAGTCCTTAAAAATAAAATTGGAGGACTTGATGTTATAACTCCATAGGACGAGAGATATAACATAGGACGGATTTGTGGAATAAACAAGCTCATAAGAATAAAATTAGAGGACTTGAAGTCTTAACTCTACAAGTCAGAGAGTTATGTAATAGAGATGAGTATCGTATAAACAAGTCCTTAAGAACAAAATTGAAAGAGTTAATGTCTAATTCTATAGGTCGAGAGATATAACATAGGACACATTCGAATAATAAACAAGTCCATAAGAATAAAATTGGAGGACTTGAAGTCTTAACTCTAAAAGTCGAGAGATGTGAGATAGATATGATTAACGTAGAAACAAGTCCTTAAAATAAAATTGGAGGACTTGATGTTATAACTCCATAGGTCGAGAGATATAACATAGGACAGATTTATGGAACAAACAAGCCCATAAGAATAAAATTGGGGGACTTGAAGTCTTAACTCTACAAGTCGAGAGTTATGTCATAGAGATGAGTATCGTATAAACAAGTCCTGAAGAACAAAATTGAAAGACTTAGTGTCTAATTCTATAGGTCGAGAGATATAACATAGGACAGATTCGAATAATAAACAAGTCCATAAGAATAAAATTGGAGGACTTGATGTTTAACTTTATAGTCGCAGAGATATAACATAGGACGGATTTGAATATTAAACAAGTCCATAAGAAAAAAATTAGACATCAAATCTCTTAACTCTAAAGGTCGAGAGATAGGACCTAGAGATGATTATCGTACAAACAAGTCCTTCTGAACAAAATTGGAGGACTTGATATTATAACTCTATATGTCGAGCGATATAACATAGGACGGATTCGAAGATAAAACAAGTCCATAAGAATAAAATTGGAGGACTTGAAGTCTTAACTCTAAAAGTCGAGAGATATGACCGAGAGATGATTATCGTAGAAACAAGTCCTTAAAAATAAAATTGGAGGAACTGATGTTATAACTCTTTAGGTCGAGAGATATAACATAGGACGGATTTTTGGAATAAACAAGTCCATAAGAATAAAATTGAAAGACTTGAAGTCTTAACTCTAAAAGTCAAGAGATGTGACATAGATATGATTAACGTAGAAACAAGTCCTTAAAAATAAAATTGGAGGACTTGATGTTATAACTCCATAGGACGAGAGATATAACATAGTACGGATTTGTGGAATAAACAAGCCCATAAGAATAAAATTAGAGGACTTGAAGTCTTAACTCTACAAGTCAGAGAGTTATGTAATAGAGATGAGTATTGTATAAACAAGTCCTTAAGAACAAAATTGAAAGACTTAATGTCTAATTCTATAGATCGAAAGTTATAACATAGGACAGATTCGAATAATAAACAAGTCCATAAGAATAAAATTGGAGGACTTGAAGTCTTAACTCTAAAAGTCGAGAGATGTGACATAGACATGATTAACGTAGAAACAAGTCCTTAAAAATAAAATTAGAGGACTTTTTGTTATAACTCCATAGGTCGAGAGATATAACATAGGACGGATTTGTGGAATAAACAAGCCCATAAGAATAAAATTGGAGGACTTGAAGTCTTAACTCTACAAGTCAGAGAGTTATGTCATAGAGATGAGTATCGTATAAACAAATCCTTAAGAACAAAATTGAAAGACTTAATGTCTAATTCTATAGGTCGAGAGATATAACATAGGACAGATTCGAATAATAAACAAGTCCATAAGAATAAAATTGGAAGTCTTTAAGTCTTAACTCTAAAAGTCGAGAGATGTGACATAGATATCATTAACGTAGAAACAAGTCCTTAAAAATAAAATTAGAGGACTTGATGTTATAACTCTATAGGTCGAGAGATATAACATAGGATGGATTTGTGGAATAAACAAGCCCATAAGAATAACGGATTTGTGGAATAAATAAGACCATAACAATAAATTTGGAGGACTTGAAGTCTTAACTCTACAAGTCAGAGAGTTATGTCATAGAGATGAGTATCGTATAAACAAATCCTTAAGAACAAAATTGAAAGACTTAATGTCTAATTCTATAGGTCGAGAGATATAACATAGGACAGATTCGAATAATAAACAAGTCCATAACAATAAAATTGGAAGTCTTTAAGTCTTAACTCTAAAAGTCGAGAGATATGACACAGATATTATTAACGTAGAAACAAGTCCTTAAAAATAAAATTGGAGGACTTGATGTTATAACTTCTATTGGTCGAGAGATATAACATAGGACGGATTTGTGGAATAAACCAGCCCATAAGAATAAAATTAGAGGACTTTAAGTCTTAACTCTAAAAGTCGAGAGATGTGACATATATATGATTAACGTAGAAACAAGTCCTTAAAAATAAAATTGGAGGACTTGATTTTATAACTCTATAGGTCGAGAGATATAACATAGGACGGATTTGTGGAATAAACAAGCCCATAAGAATAAATTTGGAGGACTTGATGTTACAACTCCATAGGACGAGAGATATAACATAGGACGGATTTGTGGAATAAACAAGCCCATAAGAATAAAATTAGACTTGAACTCTTAACTCTACAAGTCAGAGAGTTATGTAATAGAGATGAGTATCGTATAAACAAGTCCTTAAGAACAAAATTGAAAGACTTAATGTCTAATTCTATAGGTCGAGAGATATAACATAGGACAGATTCGAATAATAAACAAGTCCATAAGAATAAAATTGGAGGACTTAAAGTCTTAACTCTAAAAGTCGAGAGATGTGACATAGATATGATTAACGTAGAAACAAGTCCTTAAAAATAAAATTGGAGGACTTGATGTTATAACTCTATAGGTCGAGAGATATAACATAGGACGGATTTGTGGAATAAACACGCCCACAAGAATAAATTTGGAGGACTTGATGTTACAACTCCATAGGACCAGAGATATAACATAGGACGGATTTGTGGAATAAACAAGCCCATAAGAATAAAATTAGAGGACTTGAAGTCTTAACTCTACAAGTCAGAGAGCTATGTCATAGAGATGAGTATCGTACAAACAAGTCCTTAAGAACAAAATTGAAAGACTTAATGGCTAATTCTATAGGTCGAGAGATATAACATAGGACAGATTCGAATAATAAACAAGTCCATAAGAATAAAATTGGAGGACTTGAAGTCTTAACTCTAAAAGTCGAGAGATGTGACATAGATATGATTAACGTAGAAACAACTCCTTAAAAATAATATTGGAGGACTTGATGTTATAACTCTATAGGTCGACAGATATAACATAGGACGGATTTGTGGAATAAACAAGCACATATGAATAAAATTGGAGGACTTGAAGTCTTAACTCTACAAGTCGAGAGTTATGCCATAGAGATGAGTATCGTATAAACAAGTCCTTAAGAACAAAATTGAAATACTTAATGTCTAATTCTATAAGTCGAGAGATATAACATAGGACATATTTGAATAATAAACAAGTCCATAAGAATAAAATTGGAGGACTTGATGTTTAACTTTATAGTTGCAGAGATATAACATAGGACGGATTTGAATATTAAACAAGTCCATAAGAAAAAAATTAGACTTCAAGTCTCTTAACTCTAAAGGTCGAGAGATAGGACCTAGAGATGATTATCGTACAAACAAATCCTTCAGAACAAAATTGGAGGACTTGATATTATAACTCTATATGTCGAGCGATATAACATAGGACAGATTCAAATAAACAAGTCCATAAGAATAAAATTGGAGGACTTCAAGTCTTAACTCTAAAAATCGAGAGATATGACCGAGAGATGATTATCGTAGAAACAAGTCCTTAAAAATAAAATTGGAGGAATTGATGTTATAACTCTTTAGATATAACATAGGACGGATTTTTGAAATAAACAAGTCCATAAGAATAAAATTGAAAAACTTAAAGTCTTAACTTTACAAGTTGAGAGTTATGTTATAGAGATGATTATCGTATAAACAAGTCCATAAGAACAAAATTGGAGGACTTGATGTTATAACTCTATTGGTCGAGAGATATTAAATAGAATGAATTCGTGGAATAAACAAGTCCATAAGAAAAAAAATTGGAGGACTTGAAGTATTAACTCTAAAAGTCGAGAGATAGGACTAGAGATGATTATCGTATAAACAAGTCCTTAAGAACAAAATTGGACTTGATGTTATAACTCTATTGGTCGAGAGATATAACATAGGATGGATTTGTGGAATAAACAAGCTCATAAGAATAAAATTAGAGGACTTGAAGTCTTAACACTACAAGTCAGAGATTATGTCATAGAGATGAGTATCGTATAAACAAGTCCTTAAGAACAAAATTGAAAGACTTAATGGCTAATTCTATAGGTCGAGAGATATAACATAAGAATGACTCTAATATTAAACAAGTTCATTTGAAAAAAATTGGAGGACTTGAAGTATTAACTCTAAAAGTCGAGAGATAGGACCTAGAGATGATTATCGTATAAACAAGTCCTTAAGAACAAAATTGGAGGACTTGATGTTATAACTCTATTGGTCGAGAGATATAACATAGGACGGATTTGTGGAATAAACAAGCCCATAAGAATAAAATTAGAGGACTTGAAGTCTTAACTCTACAAGTCAGAGAGTTATGTCATAGAGATGAGTATCGTATAAACAATTCCTTAAGAACAAAATTGAAAGACTTAATGTCTAATTCTATAGGTCGAGAGATATAACATATGACAGATTAGAATAATAAACAAGTCCATAAGAATAAAATTGGAGGACTTGAAGTCTTTAACTCTAAAAGTCGAGAGATGTGACATAGATATGATTAACGTAGAAACAAGTCCTTAAAAATAAAATTGGAGGACTTGATGTTATAACTCCATAGGACGAGAGATATAACATAGGACGGATTTGTGGAATAAACAAGCCCATAAGAATAAAATTAGAGGACTTGAAGTCTTAACTCTACAAGTCAGAGAGTTAGGTCATAGAGATGAGTATCGTATAAACAAGTCCTTAAGAACAAAATTGAAAGACTTAATGTCTAATTCTATAGGTCGAGAGATATAACATAGGACAGATTCGAATAATAAACAAGTCCATAACAATAAAATTGGAGAACTTGATGTTTAACTTTATAGTTGCAGAGATATAACATAGGACGGATTTGAATATTAAACAAGTCCATAAGAAAAAAATTAGACTTGAAGTCTCTTAACTCTAAAGGTCGAGAGATAGGGCCTAGAGATGATTATCGTACAAACAAGTCCTTCGGAACAAAATTGGAGGACTTGATATTATAACTCTATATGTCGAGAGATATAACATTAAATTTTACCAAAGAACATATCCAAGTTAAGGACCGACTTAAGGACTGACATTAGTTAGGTGTAGGGATTTTTTTTTTCAAGTCCCCAAATCTAATAATATGATCGTTTATGTGAAGAAAAAAATATCCAAAAAAAGTATATGCAAACCGTAACTATATTCAAATGAGAAGATCCACGGAAAAATAAAACAAAATAATATCATTATTATAATACATGAATTATCTAGTAAGCTTGGAGCTTAATTTTTTTTTATTTTAAGCCCCATCAAATCCACCACACATCTGAAATTGTAAGGTAGATTATAAAAAAATGGTTATGCTAATTAAATGTGAGATTAGCCATAAATGATATCCAATAGTGAGATTGTAGGGGATTTAAATTAAATAAAACGAGTTCTTGGCTTACTAGAACTTGACCCAATTATAATACATATACATGTGTGTGTTTATGTTTGTAATCCTAATTATCTAATATTTTTATATTTATACATTATCTATTAGTCGTATATTATTTCTATTAATAATTTTCATCCCTACTTATGTAGAGTTCAGTTCTCCCACCAAACAAGACAACATTTGTTTTCGTTCTCTTTGTATTTCGAATTTGCTAGTTAGACACCTATTGGTTTGGATTTTGAATTTTACCAAGTTGGTATACAAAAATTTAAGTTTTGCCCATTCTTGAATTTTGACGGCCTTAGATTTTTGTTACCTAGGACAAGTTTTTCTTGATTTGGAGATGTCGTTTTTAGTTAAGACATGTTGAACTAGCAACGGGTCGGTCGGGGGTCTTGTTTGGGAATTTATTAGTAATTTTGTATCGAAAAATGCATTAGTAACCCAAAATTACTATTGTCTTAGTAAGTTAAACACAATGCATTTGGTATCGAAAAATATATTAGTAACCTCCGACTGACCCGTCACTAGTTCAAATGTCTTACCTAAAAACAACATCTTCATATCAAGAAAGCCAAAAAAAAAAAATGAATACCAACTTGAACTCAAAATGTTCTACTTGGATATAATAATTTGAGTTGATTCATACAATTGTGATGAAGATTCGACGTAAGTTACATAAGATGTGTATCTTAGCTGACTTGGTCACTAACCAGATGATAGTGAGATGGGGATTCCGGTTCCACTCCCATAACCATAACAAAATACATTAGTAACTTGAAATACACGTGCATGCCTCCTGTCCCGGTCCGAGGCATCTCGGGAAATTTAGGGGAAATTAGAGGCTCTAGCTATGGGTGATAAAATATATTTTTGGTCCTCGAAATAGTCATGTTTCTTTCAATTCAAGTTAATGCATCGACTGATGACTTATCTGTTTTTCCGGGAAACGAGACCCCCCGACCGACCCGTCACTAGTTCAACTTGCCCTATATAAAAACGACATTCGTGATGTTGTTTTCCTTTATGATAAAAATGGCATTAGTGATGTCGTTTTTAGTTAATAAAAATGACACATGTGGTTTCGTTTTTAGGGTGCATATTTTGCCAATTAAATTCCACATGTGCATATTCTTCCAATTTTGTTTTTTGTGATTATTTTTTAAAAACATTCCATAAATAAATGGTAAAATATAACATTCCTAATTTTTTGGCAAAATATGAGAATTAAAAACAGTAGTGGGGGTACTACCACTACTGTTTCTAGTTATAATATTTGTATTTAGAAACAAACGGGACTCGAGTCCTTACCGAGTTAAGTTGGAACCATAGTCGACACACTTGTGATTTAGGGTTTAGATAGTCATTTCGTTTTAATGATCACCAAACGGAGACTGACATAAGATTCTCCGGCAGTAATTATATCTAAATATAAAACAAGGAAAAGTAGTCTCCTACACTCTTTCACACCGTTTTCCCCACGCAGGTGACATGGAAGGTGAGTTGGAAATTGAATCCAATATAAAAAGTTTGTTAAAACTCTACCTCACATTATTTCAAAATTTGAAATTGATAGCTAAAATTAAAATATGATTAAAATTAAAAGGTGACAGTACATATGCAGAATAAAAAGCATGTTGCATCATTCTTTCCTCTCCCTTCTCGGATTTCTTCTTCCCTCTTCCTTCCATCCCTAACCTCAAGATTTCTTCTTCCCTCTTTCTTCTTCCCACTCTGTCACTGTCATCGAGCTCCTCTCCGTTCTCGACACCTCTCGACCTCCTCTGTTTTCCTCATCGTCAAGGTCATAAGATTCCTCTCACGTCGCACTCTTGATCCCTATATCTTCATAAAGGTGAAACTCGTATTGCATGGGTCAAGATGACCGGATGCTATTACATATATTTCACATTCCACTTGTTGATTGGGAAAATCTTGGTTTACGAATAAACTAACATGATTTATAAATAGGAAAATTTCAAATTAATAATAATAATAAATAAATGGTAAATATAAGAGTTCTAAATTTTTTTGCCAAAGTTTGCGAAATAAAAACAGTAGTGGAGGGTTTAGAAACAAACCAAAAATTAAACATTATATATAATCCTTCTTCGAAAGTCAACAAACCTTTCTACTTAACAAAAGGAATCTAATATGGTCGGAAAGTGATGTCAATTGGATGCCTGCCTCTTCTGCGGTAAACTACCTATTCCAACACGAACTTATTAATTAGCATGGAATAGTTTCTTGTAAGAACGATACTATCCACGTAGAGAAGCAGAGGTTTCTTACATTATGCAAATTGCTGATATATATAAGTATTCATATATTTTTAGGAATCATAGATTTGTAAATTTTAAAATTTTAAGGTTATTTTCTTGTTTGTTTTTTCGTTCAGTATTGTTATTGTTCCTAGCTTATGTCACCATTTGTTTAATAATGTAGGTGGATTTTCGCTAGATATTCTCTCGAAAGGTTATCTCATACTCATTTCCACTTGCATAGTGTAGATTGAGAACTAAACATCACATTTCTTGGAACCCTATTCTCGCATAAAGTTTTCCTTTGGTGAGAGAGCATATGCTTATGGATATAGATACTCAAAGGAATTCCAAAAGTGTCGGTAAATGTTATATGAATTGATTTTTTTAAAATAACTATCATTTTAACTAAAGTGATTGAAATTTTAAAAAAAAATCGTACTGGACTTTTGTAATTAGTTTAAATCTCTATGCTCTATCTAAACAATGTTTCTGCAACAGTCAACAAAAGTTTTTTATAAAAAATAAGTCTTTTATTGGATAATAATTTCAGATCAAGTTGGCCATCTTAAAATATCCTGTGAATCTAACGTCCGATGTGGTCCATCCAAGAGAGAAAAAAGGTGGGGTTTTAATGTCTCAATTAAAGACAATTTGGATAAAATCCTGGAAAACCTTTCTTGACCCCACCCACCTTTCACCTTCGTTCTAGGTTCTAGCATTTCTTCCCGGCCACCTCATTCAATCTTTTCCATCTTTGCTGGGACACCACACAATTTTGGCTATATAAGCTTCTCACTTCTTGAGCTATTGCATACATTGACCCAGTCAAACTACCAAATTAAGTTTCAGCCTACATTAGCAATTCAGCAACAGTCCCTGCAGCCAAGATGTTTAGGTATCTTGGAAGAGAAAATACCAGACGCACTTAATGTGAGCAGCAGACTCAGAGTTTACTTATATGCATATGCTTATTTATAGAAAACCTATAAATTTGAATTATTTTTTTAATCTCTTTTTTCGTTTGCACAACTTGTATGATATCTGAAGACTGTGGAGTTGGAGTTGCCATACATTGCCCTGGATGTGAAAGAAAAATACGAAAAGCCATTTCCAAAGTAGAAGGTCACTGGTTGTTGACTTGTTGTGGTTGTCATTATAGTCAAATAGTCAAGTTTATGTTTACATTTATGTAAGTTGACATAAATTTGTAAATTGACTCTTAATTTGCAATACTAAATTCCAAACAAATTTGAAAATTAATTTGAATTTGAATTAATAAGTATGCAATAGTCAAATTTGATCTACCTATGAGATCACTTCATGTACATTTGCTAGTAAGTTACTTTAACAAACTAGCAACATGTGACATTCAAGCTTTCATAGTCTAAAGTTGTGCCTTCTTCATCAACTTTCAGGTGTTAACAGTGTGGACATAGATTCTGATAGGTATGTAGAAGGTGACAGTTATCAGATGTGTCAACCAGCGGAGGATTCTGAAGACAATGCGGCACACCAGAACTAAGGCAGAGTTATGGACTGAACCTTATGATTCAGAGTACCATGTGTTTGTCACACGTACAGTACTTCGACAAACCAACCTACTCTTCCACCTACAACTACTATAGACGTGGTCATAATTACATTGTTCAGGGGACATTCCCTGACCCAATCTACTCCCATGTCATCGACTATCACGCCATCGCCATCTCCCAAATTTGGTCGGTGCAGTTATTAATTATGTCAGCATTTGATCCATTAATAAGAACTAATATATATACATATGAAAGAATTCTACTCGAATTATATAACCAAGGATTTCCTCAAACAACTTACTACGATACTCACCAGCACTACAACTGGATGCCTATAGGTCGAGTTTCTCGAACAATGTCGGAGATGGAAAATACCGACCATGTGACATTTTGTTGAAAGATCTACCATCCTATGAATAAACCATATTTGGATTTTTAAGTCGTTAATATAAAGCTTGCCTTAGTAAACACCAAATACATAGCACCGAAAAATTACAAGAATTATCTAGAATTAATTTTAAAATTGTGGACTTGTTGCAAAACACTTTCTTAACAAAGACTAATTTTCCATGAACTTGTTCTCTAAACTTAGCCCGACCATCCATTATACCAACATGAATATTTGGATAAGGAAGTTCATACCTATGTATACCCAAGGAAACATTTGTACTTCTCTTTCTTCATATGTTTCCATTTTCGACTCTTGCACTTCATGACTTGATGACCCTTATTAATCTAATATGCATGGTTGGTATTAGTCGACCAAGTCAGATCAGAATATGTGGGTTTTTACGTGAAATCTGAAATGGTTGAGTTTGAGATGTGTTTAGTTGTGTCAGATAAATATTTAATGTGTTCATGAAGTCAGACTACAACTCTACAATCTTAATGGATATACTTGTGTGGTATGGATATCGATAACATTAGTCAAAAGGTGTGAAAACTCACGCAAGCTCTTGTGATGGTCAACGTAAGGCAACAAACCAATGAGATGGAGAGAGAGAGAGTACTAGAGAGAGAGAGAGGTGAGGAGTTAAGAGGAGAGGGACTGGAGAGAGGAGAGAATAGAGAAGTGGGGAGAAGAGAGAGGTCTTTGCACACAAAAAGGAGAAGAGAGGGTTTGGAGAGAGAGAGTAGAAAAGTGGGGAGAAAAGAGAGGTCTTTGCACAAAAGAAGGAGAAGAGAGGTCTGGAGAAAGAGAGGAGAGAAGTGAGGAGAAGAGAGAGGTTTTTGCAAAAAAAAGAAGAGAAGATAGAGACATAGAGATTGGAGAGAGAAAGGAGAAGTGAAGGGTTTATTTATTTTTATATTCAATATTAAAGATATTTTAATTTAGAGGGTGTAAATTGTAAAATTTCTAACAGAATTGAAAGGAATTTTTGACTAAGTGAGTCATACGAACGACGTTCATACAAAAAATAAATGGAAATGTAGGTGGACGGAAAGATCTAAAGTGAAAATGTAAGTGCACGAAAGTAGTTGAAATCCAAGTTGTAAATAACCAATTATATGTCCTTGAGATGTACCCAAGCAAATAATCCATATTTGTACTTAGATATATGTCACATTCCACTTGTTTCTTGGGAAACCTTGGTTTGTGAATAAATTAACATGGTTTATGAAAATACTTCGTGTTTAGATGTACGCAATCAACCAAGTCGGAGGATAAGGATTTGTCTGTCTTTCATGTTCATGAACCTCAACACAAAAGGGGTAAAAACACAAGAAACTTTGGTCGAGTTTGGATGTGGCTCCTACAAAAGAACTTCTGCTGGGAAGTCAGCTCCTGGGAAGCTGGCCCCAAAAGCTGCTTCTTCTCCAGATGTGGGCAGTTGTTTGGATGGGGAAGAGCCGTCTCGGATTCCCAGACGTGGACATCCTCACATTCCCCAAATTACCCTCATACATTCCCCAAATTGGCCTCAACATTTGCTTAACATTAGATAGACATAAACATATTTAAAATCCATTCAAGAAGATGGAAAGGAATGATGCGAATCAATCCCTTAACTGGCATCAACCACCCCAACCCTTAAAAAATGTAGCGTAGACAACAATATTACCCACCCATTCAACGTCTTCCACATCCATTCAAGAAGAACATTTGTTCACATGCACTCCCAACGAAACCAGATCAGAATATTACCCACCCAGCAGTGCCTAATGTGGGATAAGATGTGGTATTTTCTCATTTCAGCAGGGTTATTCCCACAGCTTCTCCATTCCCGCTAAAGACAAGCATTGGGTTCCGTGCTAGGAGCCCAGCTCCCACGAATCTACATACATGTTTGGATGCATCCTGGCACTGTAGCAGCTTCGGCCTCATCGGGGAGCCGAATCCAATCGCACCCAAACGACCTCTTTGTTCTTGTCGTGTTGAGGCATATGTGCCCAGAGATCAAATCATTATATTGAATTTATATACACGTAAAAATTTGTCCAAGAGACATAATTGTACGTATGTCGGTTTACTCGAAATCGAATACGGCAACATCTTACTTTCAGGAGTTTGACTTGGGTTGTTTCTTTTTTTCCTACAAAGAAAACAATGAGAAACAACAATGTGCCTCCATCATTTCGACTTTAACAGTGCATGTTATGATTAACAACATTAATTTGCCTCTCTGAATTTTCAATTTATGTTTGACATTTTGATCCTGAAAATGTCACGCCCAAACCTCTCAAACTTTGAATGTAAAACACCTTGTGTATTCATTGACCGAAATAATTGTTAGTTCTCACTAAATTTGTCCTTTTTGTGTTATTTTGTAAGAGTGCATCTATTCCTAAATTTACAGTAAACTAAGATTTAAATTTGTGTCCGATTTGGTTTAGATTTACACCATTTTGCCATCAATTTTTAATCATACTTGGCATTCGAATTAGAACTCTACCTCAACATTAGACCTACCTTATATTGGGGATAAAAACACAATTTGTTTTTCAAAAAGGTGAATATAATGAAAAGTAGCAATTTATTGATAGAGTGGCAAAGTGTTATAGATCTAAAAAGGGAAATATCTAAAAATCTCTCTTCAGACACATCAGTTTAACATTTTCGTCGTATAATTGGAAGTCGTGTCATCAGACCCCACAAAAAACAAAGAAATACGGTCATTTTTAAAAACTGATATTTTTACCAAAATTCGTGTGTTATAGCCTTTGCTTTTTTTGCTAAATAGGGAAATATCTAAAAATCTCTCTTCGGACGCATCAGTTTAACATTTTCGTCGTATAATATGCAGTCATGTCATCTGACACATCAAAAAACAAAGAAATAGTGTCATTTATAAAAACGGAGGGTTTTTACCAAAATTAGTGTGTTGTAGCCCTTGGTTTTTTGCTAAAAAGTGAAAATATCTATAAATCTCTCTTCGGACGCATCAGTTTAGCATTTTCGTCGTATAATAACCAGTCGTGTCATCTGACACATCAAAAAATAAAGAAATAGTGTCAATTTTTAAAAACTGATGGTTCTTATCGAAATTCGTGTGCTATGGTCTTTGATTTTTTTTGCTAAAAAAGGAAATATGTAAAAGTCCCTCCTCGAACGCATCAGTTTAACATTTTCGTCGTATAATATCCAGTGGTGTCATCAGACACATCAAAAATATACTGTCATTTTTAAAAACTGAGTATTTTTACCGAAATTCGTGTGCTATAGCCTTTGGGTTTTTGCTAAATAGGGAAATATCTAACATTCTCTCCTAGGACGCATCAGTTTAACATTTTCTTCGTATAATAGGAAGTCGTGTCATCAGACCCCACAAAAAACAAAGAAATAATGTCATTTTGAAAACTGATGGGTTTTACCAACATTCGTGTGTAGCCTTTGGTTTTTTTGCTAAATAGGGAAATATCTAAAAATCTCTCTTCGGACGCATCAGTTTAACATTTTCATCGTATATTATGCAGGTCTTTCATTTGACACATCAAAAAACAAAGAAATAATGTCCTTTTTAAAAACTGAGGGTCTTTACTGAAATTCCTGTCCTATAGCCTTTGAGTTTTTTACTAAAAAAAGAAATATAAAAAAATCTCTCTTCGGACGCATGTGTTTAACATTTTCGTCGTATAATATCCATTCGTGTCATCAGACGGGTGAAAAAACAAAGAAATAGTGTCATTTTTAAAAACTGAGGGTTTTTACCGAAATTCGTGTGCTATATAGCCTTTGGGTTTTTTTTACTAAAAAAAGAAATATCAAAAATCTCTCTTTGGACTTTTGAGTTTAATATTTTTGTCGTATAATTTCAATTCGTGTCATCAGACGCGTGAAAAACAAAGAAATAGTGTCATTTTTAAAAACTGAGTGTTTTTACCGAAATTCGTGTGCTAGCCTTTGGTTTTTTACTAAAAAAGGAAATATCAAAAAATCTCTCTTCGGGCTTTTGAGTTTAACATTTTTGTCGTATAATATACATTCGTGTCATCACACGCCTAAAAAAACAAAGAAATAGTGATATTTTTAAAAACAGAGGGGTTTTACCGAAATTCGTGTGTTATAGCCTTTGGTTTTTTTACTAAAAATGAAATATCAAAAAATCTCTCTTCGGACGCATGAGTTTAACATTTTCGTCGTATAATATTCATTCGTGTCATCAGACGCCTCAAAAAACAAAGATGCCATTTTTAAAAACTGAGGGTTTTTACCAAATTTCGTGTGCTAAGCCTTTGGTTTTTTTACTAAAAAAGGAAATATCAAAAAATCTCTTTTCGGAATTTTGAGTTTAACATTTTCGTCATATAATATCAATTCGTGTCATCAGCCGCCTCAAAAAACAAAGAAATATTGCCATTTTAAAAACTGAGGGTTTTTACCAAAATTCGTGTGCTATAGCCTTTGGGTTTTTTTACTAAAAAAGAAATATAAAAAATCGCTAGTCGAACGCATGTGTTTAACATTTTCGTCGTATAATATCCATTCATGTCATCACACGCGACAAAAAACAAAGAAATAGTGCCATTTTTAAAAACTAAGGGTTTTTACCAAAATTCGTGTGCTACAGCCTTTGGGTTTTTTACTAAAAAGGAAATATCAAAAAATCTCTCTTTGGACTTTTGAGTTTAACATTTTCGTCGTAAAATATCAATTCGTGTCATCAGACGCGTGAAAAAACAAAGAAATAGTGTCATTTTAAAAAAACTGAGGGTTTTTACCGAGATTCGTGTGCTATGGCCTTTGGTTTTTTACTACAAAGGGAAATATCAAAAAATCTCTCTTCGGACGTTTGAGTTTCACATTTTCGTCGTATAATATACATCTGTGTCATCACACGCTTAAAAAACAAAGAAATAGTGATATTTTTTAAAACTAAGGGTTTTTACTGAAATTCGTGTGTTATAGTCATTGGTTTTTTTACTAAAAATGAAATATCAAAAAATCTCTCTTCGGATTTTTGAGTTTAACATTTTTGTCGTAGAATATCAATTCGTGTCATCAGACGCCTCAAAAAACAAAGAAATAGTGTCATTTTAAAAACACTGAGGGTTTTTACCGAGATTCGTGTGCTATGGCCTTTGGTTTTTTACTAAAAAAGGAAATATCAAAAAATCTCTCTTCGGACTTTGGAGTTTAACATTTTCGTCGTATAATATACATCTGTGTCATCACACGCTTAAAAAAACAAAGAAATAGTGATATTTTTTAAAACTAAGGGTTTTTACTGAAATTCGTGTGTTATAGCCTTTGGTTTTTACTAAAAATGGAAATATCAAAAAAACTCTATTCGGACTTTTGAGTTTAACATTTTTGTCGTATAATATCAATTCGTGTCATCAGACGCCTCAAAAAACAAATAAATATTGCCATTTTAAAAACAGAGGGTTTTTACCGAAATTCGTGTGCTATAGCCTTTGGTTTTTTACTAAAAAAGGAAATATCAAAACATCTCTCTTCGGACTTTTGAGTTTATCATTTTCGTCGTATAATATCCATTCGTGTCATCAGACGCCTCAAAAAACAAAGAAATAGTGATATTTTTAAAAACTGAGAGTCTTTACCGAAATTCGTGTGCTAGCCTTTGGTTTTTTACTAAAAAAAGAAATATCAAAAAATCTCTCTTCGGACTTTTGAGTTCAAAATTTTCGTCGTATAATATCAATTCGTGTCATCAGACGCTTCAATAAACGAAGAAATAATGCCATTTTAAAAAACTGAGGGTTTTTACCAAAATTTGTGTGCTATAGCTTTGGGTTTTTTTTACTAAAACAAGAAATATAAAAAATCGCTAGTCGGAGGCATGTGTTTAACATTTTCATTGTATAATATCAATTCGTGTCATCCGACGCCTCAAAAAACAAAGAAATAGTGTCATTTTTAAAAACTGAAGGTTTTTACCAAAAATCGTGTCGTATAGCCTTTGGGTTTCTTACTAAAAAAAGAAATATCAAAAAATCTCTCTTCGGACGCATGTTTTTAACATTTTCGTCGTATAATATCGATTCGTGTCATCAGACGCGTCAAAAAATAAAGAAATAGTGCCATTTTTAAAAACTGAAGGTTTTTACCAAAATTCGTGTCCAATAGCCTTTGAGTTTTTTACTAAAAAATGAAATATCAAAAAATCTCTCTTCAGACGCATATGTTTAACATTTTCGTCGTATAATATCAATTCGTGTCATCAGACGCTTCAATAAACGAAGAAATAATGCCATTTTAAAAAACTGAGGGTTTTTACCAAAATTTGTGTGCTATAGCTTTGATTTTTTTTTACTAAAACAAGAAATATAAAAAATCGCTAGTCGGAGGCATGTGTTTAACATTTTCATTGTATAATATCAATTCGTGTCATCCGACGCCTCAAAAAACAAAGAAATAGTGTCATTTTTAAAAAATGAAGGTTTTTACCAAAAATCGTGTCGTATAGCCTTTGGGTTTCTTACTAAAAAAAGAAATATAAAAAAATCTCTCTTCGGACGCATGTTTTTAACATTTTCGTCGTATAATATCGATTCGTGTCATCAGACGCGTCAAAAAATAAAGAAATAGTGCCATTTTTAAAAACTGAAGGTTTTTACCAAAATTCGTGTCCAATAGCCTTTGAGTTTTTTACTAAAAAAAGAAATATCAAAAAATCTCTCTTCAGACGCATGTGTTTAACATTTTCGTCGTATAATATCCATTCGTGTCATCACACTCCTCCAAAAAAAAGAAATAGTGTCATTTTTAAAAACTGAGGGTTTTTACCCAAGTTCGTGTCCTATAGCCTTTGAGTTTTTTACTAAAAAAAATATCAAAAAATCTCTCTTCAGACGCATGAGTTTAACATTTTCGTCGTATAATATCCATTCGTGTCATCAGACGCCACAAAAAACAAAGAAATAGTGCATTTTAAAAAAACTGAGGTTTTTTACCGAAATTCGTGTGCTATAGCCTTTGGATGTTTTTATAAAAAAAGAAATATCAAAAAATCTCTCTTCGGACGCATGAGTTTAACATTTTCGTCGTATAATATCCATTCGTGTCATCAGACACGTCAAAAACTAAAGAAATAGTGCCATTTTAAAAAACTGAGGGTTTTTACCAAGATTCGTGTGCTATGGCCTTTGGTTTTTTACTAAAAAAGGAAATATCAAAAAAACTCTCTTCGGACTTTTGAGTTTAACATTTTTGTTGTATAATATCAATTCGTGTCATCAGACGCCTCCAAAAACAAAGAAATATTGCCATTTTTAAAAAACCGAGGGTTTTTACCAAAATTCGTGTGCTATAGCCTTTTGGTTTTTTACTAAAAAAGAAATATAAAAAATTGCTATTCGGACGCATGTGTTTAACATTTTCGTCGTATAATATCCATTCGTGTGCTATAGCCTTTGGGTTTTTTACTAAAAACTGAGGGTTTTTACCGAAATTTGTGTGCTATACCTTTGGGTTTTTTACTAAAAAAGAAATATCCAAAAATCTCCCTTCGGACGCATGTGTTTAACATTTTCGTCGTATATTATCCATTCGTGTCATCAGACGCCTCAGAAACTAAAAAATAGTGTCATTTTAAAAAACTGAGGGTTTTTACCGAAATTTGTGTGCTATAGCATTTGGTGGTTTACTAAAAAAAGAAATATCAAAAAATCTCTCTTCGGACTTTTGAGTTTAACATTTTTCGTCGTATAATATACATTCGTGTCATCACACGCCTAAAATAACAAAGAAATAGTGATATTTCTAAAAATTGAAGGTTTTTGCCGAAATTCGTGTGCTATAGGCTTTGGTTTTTTTACTAAAAAAAGAAATATCAAAAAATCTCTCTTTGGACGCATGAGTTTAACATTTTCGTCGTATAATATATCATTTCGACGCCTAAAAAAACAAAGAAATAGTGCCATTTCTAAAAACTGAGGGTTTTTACCGAAATTTGTGTGCTATAGCCTTTGGGTTTTTTACTAAAAAAGGAAATATCAAAAAATCTCTCTTTGGACGCATGTGTTTAACATTTTCGTCGTATAATATCCATTCGTGTCATCAGACGCCTCAAAAACTAAAGAAATAGTGCCATTTTAAAAAACTGAGGGTTTTTACCGAAATTCGTGTGCTATGACCTTTAGTTTTTTACTAAAAAAGAAATATCAAACAATCTCTCTTCGGACTTTTGAGTTTAACATTTTCGTCGTATAATATACATCTGTGTCATCACACGCCTAAAAAAACTAAGAAATAGTGATATTTTTTAAAACTAAGGGTTTTTTCTGAAATTCGTGTGTTATAGCCTTTTGTTTTTTTACTAAAAATGAAATATCAAAAAATCTCTATTCGGATTTTTGAGTTTACATTTTCGTCATATAATAACAATTCGTGTCATCAGACGCCTCAAAAAACAAAGAAATAGTGCCATTTTTAAAACCGAGGGTTTTTACCGAAATTCGTGTGCTATAGCCTTTGGGGTTTTTACTAAAAAAAGAAATATCAAAAAATCTCTCTTCGGACGCATGAGTTTAACATTTTCGTCGTATAATATCCGTTCGTGTGATAAGACGCCTAACAAAAAAAGAAATAGCTCCATTTTAAAAAAACTGAGGGTTTTACCGAAATTCGTGTGCAAAAGCCTTTGGGTTTTTTACTAAAAAAGAAAATAAAAAAATCTCTCTTCGGAATTTTGAGTTTAACATTTTCGTCGTATAATATACATCTGTGTCATCACACGCTTAAAAAACAAAGAAATAGGATTTGGTTTTTTTACTAAAAAAGGAAATATCAAAAAATCTCTCTTCGGACGCATGTTTCTAACATTTTCGTCATATAATATCAATTCGTCTCATCAGACGCCTGAAAAAACCAAGAAATTGTGCCATTTCTAAAAACTGAGGGTTTTTACCGAAATTTGTGTGCTAGCCTTTCGGTTTTTTACTAAAAAAGAAATATCAAAAAATCGCTCTTCTAACGCATTAGTTTAACATTTTCGTCATATAATATCCATTCGTGTCATCAGACGCCTCAAAAAACAAAGGAATAGTGCCATTTTTAAAAACCGAGGGTTTTTATCAAAATTCGTGTGCTATAGCATTTGGTTTTTTACTAAAAAAGGAAATACCAAAAAATCTCTCTTCGGACGCACGAGTTTAACATTTTCGTCGTATAATATCAATTCGTGTCATCAGACGCCTCAAAAAACAAAGAAATAGTGCCATTTTAAAAAAACTGAGGGGTTTTACCGAAATTCGTGTGCTATAGCCTTTGGATTTTTTACTAAAAAACGAAATATCAAAAAATCGCTCTTCGGACGCATGAGTTTAACATTTTCGTCGTATAATATCCATTCGTGTCATTAGACGCCTCAAAAAACAAAGAAATACTGTAATTTTAAAAAACTGAGGGTTTTTACCAAAATTCGTGTGTTATAGCCTTTGGGTTTTTTACTAAAAAAATCAAAATATCTCTCTTCGGACGCATGAGTTTAACATTTTCGTCGTAGAATATGATATCGTGTCATCAGACGCCTCAAAAAACAAAGAAA
This sequence comes from Triglochin maritima, assembly GCA_963682175.1. Classification (NCBI taxonomy): domain Eukaryota; kingdom Viridiplantae; phylum Streptophyta; class Magnoliopsida; order Alismatales; family Juncaginaceae; genus Triglochin; species Triglochin maritima. Next base: position 48,738,873 of record OY821772.1, read on the forward strand.
AAGTGTCATTTTAAAAAAACTGAGGGTTTTTACCGAGATTCGTGTGTTATGGTCTTTGGTTTTTTACTAAAAAAGGAAATATCAAAAAATCTCTCTTCGGACTTTTGAGTTTAACATTTTCGTCGTAAAATATACATCTGTGTCATCACACGCTTAAAAAAACAAAGAAATAGTGATATTTTTTAAAACTAAGGGTTTTTACTGAAATTCGTGTGTTATAGTCTTTGGTTTTTTTACTAAAAATGAAATATCAAAAAATCTCTTTTCGGATTTTTGAGTTTAACATTTTCGTCGTATAATATCAATTCGTGTCATCAGACGCCTCAAAAAACAAAGGAATGGTGCCATTTTTAAAAACTGAGGGTTTTTACTGAAAATCGTGTGTTATGGCATTAGGGTTTTTACTAAAATTGAAATATCAAAAAATCTCTCTTCGGATTTTTAAGTTTAACATTTTCGTTGTATAATATCATTTCGTGTCATCAAACGCCTAAAAAAACAAAGAAATAGTGCCATTTTAAAAAATTGAGGGTTTTTACCGAAATTTGTGTGCTATAACCTTTGGGTTTTTTTACTAAAAAAAGAAATATACAAAATCTCTCTTCAAACGCATGAGTTTAACATTTTCGTCGTATAATATCCATTCGTGTCATCAGACGCATCAAAAAACTAAGAAATAGTGCCATTTTAAAAAAACTGAGGGTTTTTACCAAAAAAGGAAATATCATAAATTTCTCTTCGGACACATGAGTGCTACAGCCTTTGGGTTTTTTTACTAAAAAAGGAAATATCATAAATTTCTCTTCGGACACATGAGTTTAATATTTTCGTCGTATAATATCAATTCGTGTCATCAGACGCCTGGAAAAAAAAGGAATAGTAAATTTTTTCAAAAACTAAGGGTTTTTACCGAAATTCGTGTGATATAGCCTTTGGTTTTTTTACTAAAAAAGAAAATATCAAAAAATCTTTATTCGAACTTTTGAGTTTAACATTTTCATCGTATAATATACATTCGTGTCATCACACGCCTAAAATAACAAAGAAATAGTGATATTTCTAAAAACTGAAGGTCTTTACCGAACTTCGTGTGCTATAGGCTTTGGGTTTTTTAATAAAAAAAGAAATATCAAAAAATCTCTCTTCGGACTCACGAGTTTAACATTTTCGTCGTATAATATCCATTCGTGTCATCAGACGCCTCAAAAAACAAAGAAATACTGTAATTTTAAAAAACTGAGGGTTTTTACCGAAATTCGTGTGCTATTATAGCCTTTGGATTTTTTACAAAACAGGAAATATCAAAAAATCGCTATTCAGACGCATGTGTTTAACATTTTCGTCGTATAATATCCATTCGTGTCATCAGACGTCTCAAAAACTAAAGAAATAGTGCCATTTTAAAAAAACTGAGGGTTTTTACCGAAATTCGTGTGATATAGCCTTTGGTTTTTTTACTAAAAAAGAAAATATCAAAAATTCTCTATTCGAACTTTTGAGTTTAACATTTTCGTCGTATAATATACATTCGTGTCATTTTTAAAGCTGAGGGTTTTTACCGAAATTCTTGTGCTATAGCCTTTGGGTTTTTTACTAAAAAATGAAATATAAAAAAATCTCTCTTCGGACGCATGAGTTTAACATTTTCGTCGTATAATATCCATTCGTGTCATCAGACGCCTCAAAAAACAAAGAAATACTGTACTTTTAAAAAAGTGAGGGTTTTTACGGAAATTCGTGTGATATATAGCCTTTGGTTTTTTTACTAAAAAGAAAACATCAAAAAATCTCTATTCGAACTTTTGAGTTAAACATTTTCGTAGTATAATATACATTTGTGTCATCACACACCTAAAAAACAAAGAAATAGTGATATTTTTTAAAACTAAGGGTTTTTACTGAAATTCGTGTGTTATAGTCTTCAGTTTTTTTCCTAAAAATGAAATATCAAAAAATCTCTCTTCGGATTTTTGAGTTTAACATTTTGGATGTATAATATCCATTCGTGTCATCAGACGCCTCAAAAAACAAAGAAATACTGTAATTTGAAAAAACTATGAGTTTTTACCGAAATTTGTGTGCTATAATTGCTTTTGGATTTTTTACTAAAAAAGGAAATATCAAAAAATCTCTCTTCGGACACATGAGTTTAATATTTTCGTCGTACAATATCTATTCGTGTCATCAGACGCCTAAAAAAACAAAGGAATAGTGCAATTTTTAAAAGTGAGGGTTTTTACCGAAATTCGTGTGCTATAACATTTGAGTTTTTTACTAAAAAAAGAAATATGAAAAAATCTCTCTTCAGACGCATGAGTTTAACATTTTCGTCGTATAATATACATCTGTGTCATGAGACGCCTCAACAAACAAAGAAATAGTTCCATTTTAAAAAACTGAGGGTTTTACCGAAATTCGTGTGCTAGGCTTTGGGTTTTTTACTAACAAGAAATATCAAAAATTCTCTCTTCGGACGCATGCGTTTAACATTTTCGTCGTATAATATCCATTCGTGTCATCAGACGCCTCAAAAACTAAAGAAATAGTGCCATTTTAAAAAACTGAGGGTTTTTACCGAGATTCGTGTGCTATGGCCTTTGGTTTTTTTACTAAAAAAGGAAATATCAAAAAATCTCTCTTCGGACTTTTGAGTTTAACATTTTCGTCGTATAATATACATTCGTGTCATCACACGCCTAAAATAACAAAGAATAGTGATATTTTAAAAAAACTGAGGGTTTTTACTGAAATTCGTGTGCTATAATAGCCTTTGGATTTTTAACTAAAAAAAGAAATATCAAAAAATCTCTCTTCGGACGCATGAGTTTAACATTTTCGTCGTATAATATCATTCGTGTCATCAGACGCCTCAACAAACAAAGAAATATGTACATTTTAAAAAAACTGAGGGTTTTTCCGAAATTCCATTGCTATATATAGCCTTTGGTTTTTTTTACTAAAAATAGAAATATCAAAAATTCTCTCTTCGGACGCATGAGTTTAACATTTTCGTCGTATAATATCCATTCGTGTCATCAGACGCCTCAGAAAACAAAGAAATACTGTAATTTTAAAAAACTGAGGGTTTTTACCGAAATTCGTGTGCTATAATAGCCTTTGGATTTTTTTACTAAAAAGGAGATATCAAAAAATCTCTCTTCGGACACAAGAGTTTAAAATTTTCGTCGTACAATATCTATTCGTGTCATCAGACGCCTCAAAAACAAAGGAATAGTGTCATTTTTAAAACCGAGGGTTTTTACCGAAATTCGTGTGCTATATAACCTTTGGGTTTTTTACTAAAAAAAGAAATATCAAAAATTCTCTCTTCAGACGCATGAGTTTAACATTTTCGACGTATAATATCCATTCGTGTCATCAGACACATCAAAAAACTAAAAAATAGTGCCATTTTAAAAAAACTGAGGTTTTTACCGAACGTGTGCTATAACCTTTGGGTTTTTTTATAAAAAGGGAAATATCATAAATTTCTCTTCGGACACATGAGTTTAATATTTTTGTCGTATAATATTAATTCGTGTAATCAGACGCCTGGAAAAAAAAGGAATAGTAAAAATTTAAAAAAGTGAGGGTTTTTACCGAAATTCGTGTGATATATAGCCTTTGGTTTTTTTACTAAAAAAGAAAATATCAAAAAATCTCTATTCGAACTTTTGAGTTTAATATTTTCGTCGTATAATATACATTCGTGTCATCACACGCCTAAAATAACAAAGAATAGTGATATTTTAAAAAACTGCGGGATTTTACCGAAATTCGTGTGCTATAATAACCTTTGGATTTTTAACTAAAAAAAGAAATATCAAAAAATCTCTCTTCGGACGCACGAGTTTAACATTTTCGTCGTATAATATCCATTCGTGTCATCAGACGCCTCAACAAACAAAGAAATATGTCCATTTTAAAAAAACTGAGGGTTTTACCGAAATTCCTGTGCTATATATAACCTTTGGGTTTTTTTACTAAAAATAGAAATATCAAAAAATCTCTCTTCGGACGCATGAGTTTAACATTTTCGTCGTATAATATCCATTCGTGTCATCAGACGCCTCAAAAAACAAAGAAATACTGTAATTTTAAAAAACTGAGGGTTTTTACCGAAATTCGTGTGCTATTATAGCCTTTGGAATTTTTACAAAACAGGAAATATCAAAAAATCTCTCTCCGGACACAAGAGTTTAACATTTTCGTCGTACAATATCTACTCGTGTCATCAGACGCCTCAAAAACAAAGGAATAGTGCCATTTTTAAAACCGAGGGTTTTTACCGAAATTCGTGTGCTATAACTTTTGGGTTTTTTACTAAAAAAGGAATATCAAAAATTCTGTCTTCAGACGCATGAGTTTAACGTTTTCGTCGTATAATATTCATTCGTGTCATCAGACACATAAAAAAACTAAAAAATAGTGCCATTTTAAAAAAACTGAGGGTTTTTACCGAACGTGTGCTATAACCTTTGGGTTTTTTTACTAAAAAAGGAAATATAAAAAATCTCTCTTCGGACGCATGCGTTTAACATTTTCGTCGTATAATATACATTCGTGTCATCAGACGCCTCAAAAACTAAAGAAATAGTGTCATTTTAAAAAACTAAGGGGTTTTACCGAAATTCGTGTGCTATAGCCTTTAGGTTTTCTACTAAAAAAGAAAATATCAAAAAATCTCTCTTCGGACGCATGCATTTAACATTTTCGTCGTATAATATACATTCGTGTCATCAGACGCCTCAAAAACTAAAGAAATAGTGCCATTTTAAAAAACTAAGGGTTTTTACCGAAATTCGTGTGCTACAGCCTTTGGGTTTTCTACTAAAAAAGAAAATATCAAAAAATCTCTCTTCGGACGCTTGCGTTTAACATTTTCGTCGTATAATATCCATTCGTGTCATGAGACGCCTCAAAAACTAAAGAAATAGTGCCATTATAAAAAACTGAGGGTTTTAACCGAAATTCGTGTGCTATAGCCTTTGGTTTTTTTTACTAAAATAGGAAATATCAAAAAATCTCTCTTCGGACGCATGTGTTTAACATTTTCGTCGTAGAATATCAATTCGTGTCATCAGACGCCTCAAAAAACAAAGAAATAGTGTTATTTTAAAAAAACTGAGGGTTTTTACCGAGATTCGTGTGCTATGGCCTTTGGTTTTTTTTACTAAAAAAGGAAATATCAAAAAATCTCTCTTCGGACTTTAGAGTTTAACATTTTCGTCGTATAATATACATTTGTGTCATCACACGCCTAAAAAACAAAGAAATAGTGATATTTTTTAAAACTAAGGGGTTTTACTGACATTCGTGTGTTAGTCTTTGGATTTTTTACTAAAAATGAAATAACAAAAAATCTCTCTTCGGATATTTGAGTTTAACATTTTCGTCGTATAATATCAATTCGTGTCATCAGACGCCTCAAAAAACAAAGAAATAGTGCCATTTTAAAAAACTGAGGGTTTTACCGAAATTCGTGTGCTATAATAGCCTTTGGATTTTTTACTAGAAAAGAAATATCAAAAAATCTCTCTTCGGACGCATGAGTTTAACATTTTCGTCGTATAATATCCATTCGTGTCATCAGACGCCTGGAAAAACAAAGAAATAGTGCAATTTTAAAAAACTAAGGGTTTTTACAGAAATTCGTGTGCTATAGCCATTGGTCTTTTTACTATAAAAGGAAATATCAAAAAATCTCTATTCGAACTTTTGAGTTAACATTTTCGTCGTATAATATACATTCGTGTCATTTTTAAAGCTGAGGGTTTTTACCGAAATTCTTGTGCTATAACCTTTGGGTTTTTTACTAAAAAAAGAAATATAAAAAATCTTTCTTCGGACGCATGCGTTTAACATTTTCGTCGTATAATATACATTTGTGTCATCAGACGCCTCAAAAACTAAAGAAATAGTGCCATTTTAAAAAACTTAGGGTTTTTACCGAAATTCGTGTTCTATAACCTTTGGGTTTTTTTACTAAAAAAGGAAATATAAAAAATCTCTCTTCGGACGCATGCGTTTAACATTTTCGTCGTATAATATACATTCGTGTCATCAGACGCCTCAAAAACTAAAGAAATAGTGCCATTTTAAAAAACTAAGGGTTTTTACCGAAATTCATGTGCTATAGCCTTTGGGTTTTCTACTAAAAAAGAAAATATCAAAAAATCTCTCTTCGGACGCATGCATTTAACATTTTCGTCGTATAATATACATTTGTGTCATCATACGGCTCAAAAACTAAAGAAATAGTGCCATTTTAAATAACTAAGGGTTTTTACCGAAATTCGTGTGCTATAACCTTTGGGTTTTCTACTAAAAAAGAAAATATCAAAAAATCTCTCTTCGGACGCATGCATTTAACATTTTCGTCGTATAATATACATTCGTGTCATCAGACGCCTCAAAAACAAAAGAAATAGTGCCATTTTAAAAAACTGAGGGTTTTTACAGAAATTCGTGTGCTATAGCCATTGGTCTTTTTACTATAAAAGGAAATATCAAAAAATCTCTATTCGAACTTTTGAGTTTAACATTTTCGTCGTATAATATACATTCGTGTCATTTTTAAAGCTGAGGGTTTTTACCGAAATTCTTGTGCTATAACCTTTGGGTTTTTTACTAAAAAAGGAAATATAAAAAATCTCTCTTCGGACGCATGCGTTTAACATTTTCGTCGTATAATATACATTCGTGTCATCAGACGCCTCAAAAACTAAAGAAATAGTGCCATTTTAAAAAACTAAGGGTTTTTACCGAAATTCGTGTGCTATAACCTTTGGGTTTTCTACTAAAAAAGAAAATATCAAAAAATCTCTCTTCGGACGCATGCATTTAACATTTTCGTCGTATAATATACATTCGTGTCATCAGACGCCTCAAAAACTAAAGAAATAGTGTCATTTGAAAAAAACTGAGGGTTTTTACCGAAATTCGTGTGCTATAGCCATTGGTTTTTTTACTAAAAAAGGAAATATCAAAAAATCTCTCTTCGTACGCATGCGTTTAACATTTTCGTTGTATAATATCTATTCGTGTCATCAGACGCCTCAAAAACTAAATAAATAGTGCCATTTTAAAAAAACATAGGGTTTTAACCAAAATTCGTGTGCTATAGCCTTTGGTTTTTTACTAAAAAAAGGAAATATCAAAAAATCTCTCTTCGGACGCATGTGTTTAACATTTTCGTCGTATAATATTCATTCGTGTCATCAGACGCCGGAAAAAACAAAGAAATAATGCCATTTTAAAAAACTGAGGGTTTTTACCGAAATTCGTGTGTTATATCCTTGGGGTTTTTTACTAAAAAATGAAATATAAAAAATCTCTCTTCGGACGCATGCGTTTAACATTTTCGTCGTGTAATATGCATTCGTGTCATCAGACGCCTCAAAAACTAAAGAAATAGTGCCATTTTAAAAAACTTAGGGTTTTTACCGAAATTCGTGTTCTATAACCTTTGGGTTTTTTACTAAAAAAGGAAATATAAAAAATCTCTCTTCGGACGCATGCGTTTAACATTTTCGTCGTATAATATACATTGTGTCATCAGACGCCTCAAAAACTAAAGAAATAGTGCCATTTTAAAAAACTAAGGGTTTTTACCGAAATTTGTGTGCTATAGCCTTTGGGTTTTCTACTAAAAAAGAAAATATCAAAAAATCTCTCTTCGGACGCATGCATTTAACTTTTTCGTCGTATAATATACATTCGTGTCATCAGACGGCTCAAAAACTAAAGAAATAGTGCCATTTTAAATAACTAAGGGTTTTTACCGAAATTCGTGTGCTATAACCTTTGGGTTTTCTACTAAAAAAGAAAATATCAAAAAATCTCTCTTCGGACGCATGCATTTAACATTTTCGTCGTATAATATACATTCGTGTCATCAGACGCCTCAAAAACTAAAGAAATAGTGTCATTTGAAAAAAACTGAGGGTTTTTACCGAAATTCGTGTGCTATAGCCATTGGTTTTTTTACTAATAAAGGAAATATCAAAAAATCTCTCTTCGGACGCATGCGTTTAACATTTTCGTTGTATAATATCTATTCGTGTCATCAGACGCCTCAAAAACTAAATAAATAGTGCCATTTTAAAAAACATAGGGTTTTAACCGAAATTCGTGTGCTATAGCCTTTGGTTTTTTACTAAAAAAAGGAAATATCAAAAAATCTCTCTTCGGACGCATGTGTTTAACATTTTCGTCGTATAATATTCATTCGTGTCATCAGACGCCGGAAAAAATAAAAAAATAATGCCATTTTAAAAAACAAAGGGTTTTTACCGAAATTCGTGTGCTATAGCCTTTGGGTTTTCTACTAAAAAAGAAAATATCAAAAAATCTCTCTTCGGACGCATGCGTTTAACATTTTCGTCGTATAATATACATTCGTGTCATCAGACGGCTCAAAAACTAAAGAAATAGTGCCATTTTAAATAACTAAGGGTTTTACCGAAATTCGTGTGCTATAACCTTTGGGTTTTCTACTAAAAAAGAAAATATCAAAAAATCTCTCTTCGGACGCATGCATTTAACATTTTCGTCGTATAATATACATTCGTGTCATCAGACGCCTCAAAAACTAAAGAAATAGTGTCATTTGAAAAAAAACTGAGGGTTTTTACCGAAATTCGTGTGGTATAGCCATTGGTTTTTTTACTAATAAAGGAAATATCAAAAAATCTCTCTTCGGACGCATGCGTTTAACATTTTCGTTGTATAATATCTATTCGTGTCATCAGACGCCTCAAAAACTAAATAAATAGTGCCATTTTAAAAAACATAGGGTTTTAACCGAAATTCGTGTGCTATAACCTTTGGTTTTTTACTAAAAAAAGGAAATATCAAAAAATCTCTCTTCGGACGCATGTGTTTAACATTTTCGTCGTATAATATTCATTCGTGTCATCAGACGCCGGAAAAAACAAAGAAATAATGCCATTTTAAAAAACTGAGGGTTTTTACCGAAATTCGTGTGTTATAGCCTTTGGGTTTTTTACTAAAAAAGGAAATATAAAAAATCTCTCTTCGGACGCATGCGTTTAACATTTTCGTCGTATAATATGCATTCGTGTCATCAGACGCCTCAAAAACTAAAGAAATAGTGCCATTTTAAAAAACTAAGGGTTTTTACCGAAATTCGTGTGCTATAGCCTTTGGGTTTTCTACTAAAAAAGAAAATATCAAAAAATCTCTCTTCGGACGCATGCATTTAACATTTTCGTCGTATAATATACATTCGTGTCATCAGACGGCTCAAAAACTAAAGAAATAGTGCCATTTTAAATAACTAAGGGTTTTTACCGAAATTCGTGTGCTATAACCTTTGGGTTTTCTACTAAAAAAGAAAATATCAAAAAATCTCTCTTCGGACGCATGCATTTAACATTTTCGTCGTATAATATACATTCGTGTCATCAGACGCCTCAAAAACTAAAGAAATAGTGTCATTTGAAAAAAACTGAGGGTTTTTACCGAAATTCGTGTGCTATATAGCCATTGGTTTTTTTACTAATAAAGGAAATATCAAAAAATCTCTCTTCGGACGCATGCGTTTAACATTTTCGTTGTATAATATCTATTCGTGTCATCAGACGCCTCAAAAACTAAATAAATAGTGCCATTTTAAAAAACATAGGGTTTTAACCGAAATTCGTGTGCTATCTGATGACACGAATGGATATTATACGACGAAAATGTTAAACACATGCGTCCGAAGATAGATTTTTTGATATTTCCTTTTTTAGTAAAAAAACCAAAGGCTATAGCACACGAATTTCGGTAAAAACAATCAGTTTTTTTAAAATGGCATTATTTCTTTAGTTTTTGAGGCGTCTGATGACACAAATTGATATTATAGGACGAAAATGTTAAACACATGCGTCTGAATAGAGATTATTTTTTATATTTCATTTTTTAGTAAAAAAACCAAAGGCTACGCTAAAAACCCTCAGTTTTTTAAAATGACACTATTTCTTTGTTTTTTCAGGCGGCTGATGACACAAATTGATATTATACGACGAAAATGTTAAACACATTCCTCCGAAGAGAGATTTTGTGATATTTCCTTTTTAAGTAAAAAACCAAAGGCTATAGCAGACGAATTTCGGTAAAATCCCTCAATTTTTAAAAATGGCACCATTTCTTTGTTTTTTCAGGCGTCTGATGACACAAATAAATATTATACGACGTAAATATTAAACGCATGCGTCGGAAGAGAGATTTTTTGATATTTCCTTTTTTAGTAAAAAATCAAATGCTAAGCACACGAATTTCGGAAAAAACCCTCAATTTTTGAAAATGGCACCATTTTTTTGTTTTTCCAGGCGTCTGATGACACGAATGGATATTATACGACGAAAATGTTAAACTCATGCGTCCGAAGAGAGATTTTTTGATATTTCCTTTTTTAGTAAAAAAAACCAAAGGCTATAAGCACACGAATTTCCGTAAAAACAATCAGTTTTTTTAAAATGGCATTATTTCTTTAGTTTTTGAGGCGTCTGATGACACAAATTGATATTATAGGACGAAAATGTTAAACACATGCGTCTGAATAGAGATTATTTTTTATATTTCATTTTTTAGTAAAAAAACCAAAGGCTATGGCACACGAATTTCGCTAAAAACCCTCAGTTTTTTAAAATGGCACTATTTCTTTGTTTTTTCAGGCGGCTGATGACACAAATTGATATTATACGACGAAAATGTTAAACACATTCCTCCGAAGAGAGATTTTGTGATATTTCCTTTTTTAGTAAAAAAACCAAAGGCCATGGCACACGAATTTCGGTAAAAACCCTCAGTTTTTAAAAATGACACTATTTCTTTGTTTTTTCAGGCGTCTGATGACACAAATTGATATTATAGGACGAAAATGTTAAACACATGCGTCTGAAGAGAGATTTTTTGATATTTCCTTTTTCACTAAAAAACCAAAGGCTATTATAGCACACGAATTTTGCTAAAAACCCTCAGTTTTTTTAAAATGGCACTATTTCTTTAGTTTTTGAGGCGTCTGATGACACGAATGAATATTATACGACGAAAAATGTTAAACACATGCGTCCGAACAGAGATTTTTGATATTTCCTTTTTTAGTAAAAAAACCAAAGACTATAGGACACGAATTTCGGTAAAAACCCTAATTTTTTTAAAATGGCACTATTTCTTTAGTTTTTGATGCGTCTGATGACACGAATGAATATTATACGACGAAAATGTTTAACGCATGCGTCCGAAGTGAGATTTTTTGATATTTCCTTTTTTAGTAAAAAACCAAAGGCTATAGCACACGAATTTCGGTAAAAACCCTCAGTTTTTTAAAATGGCACTATTTCTTTGTTTTTTCAGCCGTCTGATGACACGAATTGATATTTTACGACGAAAATGTTAAACGCATGCGTCCGAAGAGAGATTTTTTGATATTTCCTTTTTTAGTAAAAAATCAAAAGCTAAGCACACGAATTTCGGTAAAAACCCTCAGTTTTTTAAAATGGCACTATTTCTTTGTTTTTTCAGGCGTCTGATGACACAAATTGATATTATACGACGAAAATGTTAAACACATGCGTCCGAAGAGAGATTTTTTGATATTTCCTTTTTTAATAAAAAAAACCAATGGCTATAGCACACGAATTTCGCTAAAAACCCTCAGTTTTTTAAAATGGCACTATTTCTTTAGTTTTTGAGGCGTCTGATGACACGAATGGATATTATACGACGAAAATGTTAAACGCATGCGTCCGAAGTAAGATTTTTTGATATTTCCTTTTTCGTAAAAAAACCAAAGGCTATAGCACACGAATTTCGGTAAAAACCCTCACTTTTTAAAAAGGGCACCATTTCTTTGTTTTTCCAGGCGTCTGATGACTCGAATTGATATTATACGATGAAAATGTTAAACACATGAGTCCGAAGAGAAATTTTTTGATATTTCCTTTTTTAGTAAAAAAGCCAAAGGCTATAGCACACGAATTTCGGTAAAAACCCTCAATTTTTAAAAATGGCACCATTTCTTTGTTTTTTCAGGCGTCTGATGACACGAATTGATATTATACGACGAAAATGTTAAACGCATGCGTCGGAAGAGAGATTTTTGATATTTCCTTTTTTAGTAAAAAATCAAATGCTAAGCACACGAATTTCGGAAAAAACCCTCAATTTTTGAAAATGGCACCATTTCTTTGTTTTTCCAGGCGTCTGATGACACGAATGGATATTATACGACGAAAATGTTAAACACATGCGTCCGAAGAGAGATTTTTTGATATTTCCTTTTTTAGTAAAAAAACCAAAGGCCACACGAATTTCGGTAAAAACAATCAGTTTTTTTAAAATGGCATTATTTCTTTAGTTTTTGAGGCGTCTGATGACACAAATTGATATTATAGGACGAAAATGTTAAACACATGCGTCTGAATAGAGATTATTTTTTATATTTCATTTTTTAGTAAAAAAACCAAAGGCTATAGCACACGAATTTCGCTAAAAACCCTCAGTTTTTTAAAATGGCACTATTTCTTTGTTTTTTCAGGCGGCTGATGACACAAATTGATATTATACGACGAAAATGTTAAACACATTCCTCCGAAGAGAGATTTTGTGATATTTCCTTTTTTAGTAAAAAAACCAAAGGCTATGGCACACGAATTTCGGTAAAAACCCTCAGTTTTTAAAAATGACACTATTTCTTTGTTTTTTCAGGCGTCTGATGACACAAATTGATATTATAGGACGAAAATGTTAAACACATGCGTCTGAAGAGAGATTTTTTGATATTTCCTTTTTCACTAAAAAACCAAAGGCTATTATAGCACACGAATTTCGCTAAAAACCCTCAGTTTTTTAAAATGGCACTATTTCTTTAGTTTTTGAGGCGTCTGATGACACGAATGAATATTATACGACGAAAATGTTAAACACATGCGTCCGAACAGAGATTTTTGATATTTCCTTTTTTAGTAAAAAAACCAAAGACTATAGGACACGAATTTCGGTAAAAACCCTAAGTTTTTTAAAATGGCACTATTTCTTTAGTTTTTGAGGCGTCTGATGACACGAATGAATATTATACGACGAAAATGTTTAACGCATGCGTCCGAAGTGAGATTTTTTGATATTTCCTTTTTTAGTAAAAAACCAAAGGCTATAGCACACGAATTTCGGTAAAAACCCTCGGTTTTTTAAAATGGCACTATTTCTTTGTTTTTACAGCCGTCTGATGACACGAATTGATATTTTACGACGAAAATGTTAAACGCATGCGTCCGAAGAGAGATTTTTTGATATTTCCTTTTTTAGTAAAAAATCAAAAGCTAAGCACACGAATTTCGGTAAAAACCCTCAGTTTTTTAAAATGGCACTATTTCTTTGTTTTTTCAGGCGTCTGATGACACAAATTGATATTATACGACGAAAATGTTAAACACATGCGTCCGAAGAGAGATTTTTTGATATTTCCTTTTTTAATAAAAAAAACCAATGGCTATAGCACACGAATTTCGCTAAAAACCCTCAGTTTTTTAAAATGGCACTATTTCTTTAGTTTTTGAGGCGTCTGATGACACGAACGGATATTATTCGACAAAAATGTTAAACGCATGCGTCCGATGTAAGATTTTTTGATATTTCCTTTTTCGTAAAAAAACCAAAGGCTATAGCACACGAATTTCGGTAAAAACCCTCATTTTTTAAAAAGGGCACCATTTCTTTGTTTTTCCAGGCGTCTGATGACTCGAATTGATATTATACGATGAAAATGTTAAACACAAGAGTCCGAAGAGAGATTTTTTGATATTTCCTTTTTTAGTAAAAAAGCCAAAGGCTATATAGCACACGAATTTCGGAAAAAACCCTCAATTTTTAAAAATGGCACCATTTCTTTGTTTTTTCAAGCGTCTGATGACACGAATTGATATTATACGACGAAAATGTTAAACGCATGCGTCGGAAGAGAGATTTTTTGATATTTCCTTTTTTAGTAAAAAATCAAATGCTAAGCACACGAATTTTGGAAAAACCCCTCAATTTTTTAAAATGGCACCATTTCTTTGTTTTTCCAGGCGTCTGATGACACGAATGGATATTATACGACGAAAATGTTAAACACATGCGTCCGAAGCGAGATTTTTTGATATTTCCTTTTTTAGTAAAAAAACCAAAGGCTATAGCACACGAATTTCGCTAAAAACCCTCAGTTTTTTAAAATGGCACTATTTCTTTGTTTTTTCAGGCGGCTGATGACACAAATTGATATTATACGACGAAAATGTTAAACACATTCCTCCGAAGAGAGATTTTGTGATATTTCCTTTTTTAGTAAAAAAACCAAAGGCTATGGCACACGAATTTCGGTAAAAACCCTCAGTTTTTAAAAATGACACTATTTCTTTGTTTTTTCAGGCGTCTGATGACACAAATTGATATTATAGGACGAAAATGTTAAACACATGCGTCTGAAGAGAGATTTTTTGATATTTCCTTTTTCACTAAAAAACCAAAGACTATTATAGCACACGAATTTCGTTAAAAACCCTCAGTTTTTTAAAATGGCACTATTTCTTTAGTTTTTGAGGCGTCTGATGACACGAATGAATATTATACGACGAAAATGTTAAACACATGCGTCCGAACAGAGATTTTTGATATTTTCTTTTTTAGTAAAAAAACCAAAGACTATAGGACACGAATTTCGGTAAAAACCCTAAGTTTTTTAAAATGGCACTATTTCTTTAGTTTTTTAGGCGTCTGATGACACGAATGAATATTATACGACGAAAATGTTTAACGCATGCGTCCGAAGTGAGATTTTTTGATATTTCCTTTTTTAGTAAAAAACCAAAGGCTATAGCACACGAATTTCGGTAAAAACCCTCGGTTTTTTAAAATGGCACTATTTCTTTGTTTTTACAGCCGTCTGATGACACGAATTGATATTATACGACGAAAATGTTAAACACATGCGTCCGAAGAGAGATTTTTTGATATTTCCTTTTTTAATAAAAAAAACCAATGGCTATAGCACACGAATTTCGCTAAAAACCCTCAGTTTTTTAAAATGGCACTATTTCTTTAGTTTTTGAGGCGTCTGATGACACGAACGGATATTATTCGACGAAAATGTTAAACGCATGCGTCCGATGTAAGATTTTTTGATATTTCCTTTTTCGTAAAAAAACCAAAGGCTATAGCACACGAATTTCGGTAAAAACCCTCATTTTTTAAAAAGGGCACCATTTCTTTGTTTTTCCAGGCGTCTGATGACTCGAATTGATATTATACGATGAAAATGTTAAACACATGAGTCCGAAGAGAGATTTTTTAATATTTCTTTTTTTAGTAAAAAAGCCAAAGGCTATAGCACACGAATTTCGGTAAAAACCCTCAATTTTTAAAAATGGCACCATTTCTTTGTTTTTTCAAGCGTCTGATGACACGAATTGATATTATACGACGAAAATGTTAAACGCATGCGTCGGAAGAGAGATTTTTTGATATTTCCTTTTTTAGTAAAAAAATCAAATGCTAAGCACACGAATTTCGGAAAAAACCCTCAATTTTTGAAAATGGCACCATTTCTTTGTTTTTCCAGGCGTCTGATGACACGAATGGATATTATACGACGAAAATGTTAAACACATGCGTCCGAAGAGAGATTTTTTGATATTTCCTTTTTTAGTAAAAAAAACCAAAGGCTATAGCACACGAATTTCGCTAAAAACCCTCAGTTTTTTAAAATGGCACTATTTCTTTGTTTTTTCAGGCGTCTGATGACACAAATTGATATTATACGACGAAAATGTTAAACACATGCGTCCGAAGAGAGATTTTTTGATATTTCCTTTTTTAATAAAAAAAACCAATGGCTATAGCACACGAATTTCGCTAAAAACCCTCAGTTTTTTAAAATGGCACTATTTCTTTAGTTTTTGAGGCGTCTGATGACACGAACGGATATTATTCGACAAAAATGTTAAACGCATGCGTCCGATGTAAGATTTTTTGATATTTCCTTTTTCGTAAAAAAACCAAAGGCTATAGCACACGAATTTCGGTAAAAACCCTCATTTTTTAAAAAGGGCACCATTTCTTTGTTTTTCCAGGCGTCTGATGACTCGAATTGATATTATACGATGAAAATGTTAAACACAAGAGTCCGAAGAGAGATTTTTTGATATTTCCTTTTTTAGTAAAAAAGCCAAAGGCTATATAGCACACGAATTTCGGAAAAAACCCTCAATTTTTAAAAATGGCACCATTTCTTTGTTTTTTCAAGCGTCTGATGACACGAATTGATATTATACGACGAAAATGTTAAACGCATGCGTCGGAAGAGAGATTTTTTGATATTTCCTTTTTTAGTAAAAAATCAAATGCTAAGCACACGAATTTTGGAAAAACCCCTCAATTTTTTAAAATGGCACCATTTCTTTGTTTTTCCAGGCGTCTGATGACACGAATGGATATTATACGACGAAAATGTTAAACACATGCGTCCGAAGCGAGATTTTTTGATATTTCCTTTTTTAGTAAAAAAACCAAAGGCTATAGCACACGAATTTCGCTAAAAACCCTCAGTTTTTTAAAATGGCACTATTTCTTTGTTTTTTCAGGCGGCTGATGACACAAATTGATATTATACGACGAAAATGTTAAACACATTCCTCCGAAGAGAGATTTTGTGATATTTCCTTTTTTAGTAAAAAAACCAAAGGCTATGGCACACGAATTTCGGTAAAAACCCTCAGTTTTTAAAAATGACACTATTTCTTTGTTTTTTCAGGCGTCTGATGACACAAATTGATATTATAGGACGAAAATGTTAAACACATGCGTCTGAAGAGAGATTTTTTGATATTTCCTTTTTCACTAAAAAACCAAAGACTATTATAGCACACGAATTTCGTTAAAAACCCTCAGTTTTTTAAAATGGCACTATTTCTTTAGTTTTTGAGGCGTCTGATGACACGAATGAATATTATACGACGAAAATGTTAAACACATGCGTCCGAACAGAGATTTTTGATATTTTCTTTTTTAGTAAAAAAACCAAAGACTATAGGACACGAATTTCGGTAAAAACCCTAAGTTTTTTAAAATGGCACTATTTCTTTAGTTTTTTAGGCGTCTGATGACACGAATGAATATTATACGACGAAAATGTTTAACGCATGCGTCCGAAGTGAGATTTTTTGATATTTCCTTTTTTAGTAAAAAACCAAAGGCTATAGCACACGAATTTCGGTAAAAACCCTCGGTTTTTTAAAATGGCACTATTTCTTTGTTTTTACAGCCGTCTGATGACACGAATTGATATTATACGACGAAAATGTTAAACACATGCGTCCGAAGAGAGATTTTTTGATATTTCCTTTTTTAATAAAAAAAACCAATGGCTATAGCACACGAATTTCGCTAAAAACCCTCAGTTTTTTAAAATGGCACTATTTCTTTAGTTTTTGAGGCGTCTGATGACACGAACGGATATTATTCGACGAAAATGTTAAACGCATGCGTCCGATGTAAGATTTTTTGATATTTCCTTTTTCGTAAAAAAACCAAAGGCTATAGCACACGAATTTCGGTAAAAACCCTCATTTTTTAAAAAGGGCACCATTTCTTTGTTTTTCCAGGCGTCTGATGACTCGAATTGATATTATACGATGAAAATGTTAAACACATGAGTCCGAAGAGAGATTTTTTAATATTTCTTTTTTTAGTAAAAAAGCCAAAGGCTATAGCACACGAATTTCGGTAAAAACCCTCAATTTTTAAAAATGGCACCATTTCTTTGTTTTTTCAAGCGTCTGATGACACGAATTGATATTATACGACGAAAATGTTAAACGCATGCGTCGGAAGAGAGATTTTTTGATATTTCCTTTTTTAGTAAAAAAATCAAATGCTAAGCACACGAATTTCGGAAAAAACCCTCAATTTTTGAAAATGGCACCATTTCTTTGTTTTTCCAGGCGTCTGATGACACGAATGGATATTATACGACGAAAATGTTAAACACATGCGTCCGAAGAGAGATTTTTTGATATTTCCTTTTTTAGTAAAAAAAACCAAAGGCTATAGCACACGAATTTCGCTAAAAACCCTCAGTTTTTTAAAATGGCACTATTTCTTTGTTTTTTCAGGCGGCTGATGACACAAATTGATATTATACGACGAAAATGTTAAACACATTCCTCCGAAGAGAGATTTTGTGATATTTCCTTTTTTAGTAAAAAAACCAAAGGCTATGGCACACGAATTTCGGTAAAAACCCTCAGTTTTTAAAAATGACACTATTTCTTTGTTTTTTCAGGCGTCTGATGACACAAATTGATATTATAGGACGAAAATGTTAAACACATGCGTCTGAAGAGAGATTTTTTGATATTTCCTTTTTCACTAAAAAACCAAAGGCTATTATAGCACACGAATTTCGCTAAAAACCCTCAGTTTTTTAAAATGGCACTATTTCTTTAGTTTTTGAGGCGTCTGATGACACGAATGAATATTATACGACGAAAATGTTAAACACATGCGTCCGAACAGAGATTTTTGATATTTTCTTTTTTAGTAAAAAAACCAAAGACTATAGGACACGAATTTCGGTAAAAACCCTAAGTTTTTTAAAATGGCACTATTTCTTTAGTTTTTTAGGCGTCTGATGACACGAATGAATATTATACGACGAAAATGTTTAACGCATGCGTCCGAAGTGAGATTTTTTGATATTTCCTTTTTTAGTAAAAAACCAAAGGCTATAGCACACGAATTTCGGTAAAAACCCTCGGTTTTTTAAAATGGCACTATTTCTTTGTTTTTACAGCCGTCTGATGACACGAATTGATATTATACGACGAAAATGTTAAACACATGCGTCCGAAGAGAGATTTTTTGATATTTCCTTTTTTAATAAAAAAAACCAATGGCTATAGCACACGAATTTCGCTAAAAACCCTCAGTTTTTTAAAATGGCACTATTTCTTTAGTTTTTGAGGCGTCTGATGACACGAACGGATATTATTCGACGAAAATGTTAAACGCATGCGTCCGATGTAAGATTTTTTGATATTTCCTTTTTCGTAAAAAAACCAAAGGCTATAGCACACGAATTTCGGTAAAAACCCTCATTTTTTAAAAAGGGCACCATTTCTTTGTTTTTCCAGGCGTCTGATGACTCGAATTGATATTATACGATGAAAATGTTAAACACATGAGTCCGAAGAGAGATTTTTTAATATTTCTTTTTTTAGTAAAAAAGCCAAAGGCTATAGCACACGAATTTCGGTAAAAACCCTCAATTTTTAAAAATGGCACCATTTCTTTGTTTTTTCAAGCGTCTGATGACACGAATTGATATTATACGACGAAAATGTTAAACGCATGCGTCGGAAGAGATATTTTTTGATATTTCCTTTTTTAGTAAAAAAATCAAATGCTAAGCACACGAATTTCGGAAAAAACCCACAATTTTTGAAAATGGCACCATTTCTTTGTTTTTCCAGGCGTCTGATGACACGAATGGATATTATACGACGAAAATGTTAAACACATGCGTCCGAAGAGAGATTTTTTGATATTTCCTTTTTTAGTAAAAAAAACCAAAGGCTATAGCACACGAATTTCGCTAAAAACCCTCAGTTTTTTAAAATGGCACTATTTCTTTGTTTTTTCAGGCGGCTGATGACACAAATTGATATTATACGACGAAAATGTTAAACACATTCCTCCGAAGAGAGATTTTGTGATATTTCCTTTTTTAGTAAAAAAACCAAAGGCTATGGCACACGAATTTCGGTAAAAACCCTCAGTTTTTAAAAATGACACTATTTCTTTGTTTTTTCAGGCGTCTGATGACACAAATTGATATTATAGGACGAAAATGTTAAACACATGCGTCTGAAGAGAGATTTTTTGATATTTCCTTTTTCACTAAAAAACCAAAGGCTATTATAGCACACGAATTTCGCTAAAAACCCTCAGTTTTTTAAAATGGCACTATTTCTTTAGTTTTTGAGGCGTCTGATGACACGAATGAATATTATACGACGAAAATGTTAAACACATGCGTCCGAACAGAGATTTTTGATATTTCCTTTTTTAGTAAAAAAACCAAAAACTATAGGACACGAATTTCGGTAAAAACCCTAAGTTTTTTAAAATGGCACTATTTCTTTAGTTTTTGAGGCGTCTGATGACACGAATGAATATTATACGACGAAAATGTTTAACGCATGCGTCCGAAGTGAGATTTTTTGATATTTCCTTTTTTAGTAAAAAACCAAAGGCTATATAGCACACGAATTTCGGTAAAAACCCTCGGTTTTTTAAAATGGCACTATTTCTTTGTTTTTTCAGCCGTCTGATGACACGAATTGATATTTTACGACGAAAATGTTAAACGCATGCGTCCGAAGAGAGATTTTTTGATATTTCCTTTTTTAGTAAAAAATCAAAAGCTAAGCACACGAATTTCGGTAAAAACCCTCAGTTTTTTAAAATGGCACTATTTCTTTGTTTTTTCAGGCGTCTGATGACACAAATTGATATTATACGACGAAAATGTTAAACACATGCGTCCGAAAAGAGATTTTTTGATATTTCCTTTTTTAATAAAAAAAACCAATGGCTATAGCACACGAATTTCGCTAAAAACCCTCAGTTTTTTAAAATGGCACTATTTCTTTAGTTTTTGAGGCGTCTGATGACACGAATGGATATTATACGACGAAAATGTTAAACGCATGCGTCCGAAGTAAGATTTTTTGATATTTCCTTTTTCGTAAAAAAACCAAAGGCTATAGCACACGAATTTCGGTAAAAACCCTCACTTTTTAAAAAGAGCACCATTTCTTTGTTTTTCCAGGCGTCTGATGACTCGAATTGATATTATACGATGAAAATGTTAAACACATGAGTCCGAAGAGAAATTTTTTGATATTTCCTTTTTTAGTAAAAAAGCCAAAGGCTATATAGCACACGAATTTCGGTAAAAACCCTCAATTTTTAAAAATGGCACCATTTCTTTGTTTTTTCAGGCGTCTGATGACACGAATTGATATTATACGACGAAAATGTTAAACGCATGCGTCGGAAGAGAGATTTTTGATATTTCCTTTTTTAGTAAAAAATCAAATGCTAAGCACACGAATTTCGGAAAAAACCCTCAATTTTTGAAAATGGCACCATTTCTTTGTTTTTCCAGGCGTCTGATGACACGAATGGATATTATACGACGAAAATGTTAAACACATGCGTCCGAAGAGAGATTTTTTGATATTTCCTTTTTTAGTAAAAAAACCAAAGGCCACACGAATTTCGGTAAAAACAATCAGTTTTTTTAAAATGGCATTATTTCTTTAGTTTTTGAGGCGTCTGATGACACAAATTGATATTATAGGAGGAAAATGTTAAACACATGCGTCTGAATAGAGATTATTTTTTATATTTCATTTTTTAGTAAAAAAACCAAAGGCTATAGCACACGAATTTCGCTAAAAACCCTCAGTTTTTTAAAATGGCACTATTTCTTTGTTTTTTCAGGCGGCTGATGACACAAATTGATATTATACGACGAAAATGTTAAACACATTCCTCCGAAGAGAGATTTTGTGATATTTCCTTTTTTAGTAAAAAAACCAAAGGCTATGGCACACGAATTTCGGTAAAAACCCTCAGTTTTTAAAAATGACACTATTTCTTTGTTTTTTCAGGCGTCTGATGACACAAATTGATATTATAGGACGAAAATGTTAAACACATGCGTCTGAAGAGAGATTTTTTGATATTTCCTTTTTCACTAAAAAACCAAAGGCTATTATAGCACACGAATTTCGCTAAAAACCCTCAGTTTTTTAAAATGGCACTATTTCTTTAGTTTTTGAGGCGTCTGATGACACAAATGAATATTATACGACGAAAATGTTAAACACATGCGTCCGAACAGAGATTTTTGATATTTCCTTTTTTAGTAAAAAAACCAAAGACTATAGGACACGAATTTCGGTAAAAACCCTAAGTTTTTTAAAATGGCACTATTTCTTTAGTTTTTGAGGCGTCTGATGACACGAATGAATATTATACGACGAAAATGTTTAACGCATGCGTCCGAAGTGAGATTTTTTGATATTTCCTTTTTTAGTAAAAAACCAAAGGCTATAGCACACGAATTTCGGTAAAAACCCTCGGTTTTTTAAAATGGCACTATTTCTTTGTTTTTACAGCCGTCTGATGACACGAATTGATATTTTACGACGAAAATGTTAAACGCATGCGTCCGAAGAGAGATTTTTTGATATTTCCTTTTTTAGTAAAAAATCAAAAGCTAAGCACACGAATTTCGGTAAAAACCCTCAGTTTTTTAAAATGGCACTATTTCTTTGTTTTTTCAGGCGTCTGATGACACAAATTGATATTATACGACGAAAATGTTAAACACATGCGTCCGAAGAGAGATTTTTTGATATTTCCTTTTTTAATAAAAAAAACCAATGGCTATAGCACACGAATTTCGCTAAAAACCCTCAGTTTTTTAAAATGGCACTATTTCTTTAGTTTTTGAGGCGTCTGATGACACGAACGGATATTATTCGACAAAAATGTTAAACGCATGCGTCCGATGTAAGATTTTTTGATATTTCCTTTTTCGTAAAAAAACCAAAGGCTATAGCACACGAATTTCGGTAAAAACCCTCATTTTTTAAAAAGGGCACCATTTCTTTGTTTTTCCAGGCGTCTGATGACTCGAATTGATATTATACGATGAAAATGTTAAACACAAGAGTCCGAAGAGAGATTTTTTGATATTTCCTTTTTTAGTAAAAAAGCCAAAGGCTATATAGCACACGAATTTCGGAAAAAACCCTCAATTTTTAAAAATGGCACCATTTCTTTGTTTTTTCAAGCGTCTGATGACACGAATTGATATTATACGACGAAAATGTTAAACGCATGCGTCGGAAGAGAGATTTTTTGATATTTCCTTTTTTAGTAAAAAATCAAATGCTAAGCACACGAATTTTGGAAAAACCCCTCAATTTTTGAAAATGGCACCATTTCTTTGTTTTTCCAGGCGTCTGATGACACGAATGGATATTATACGACGAAAATGTTAAACACATGCGTCCGAAGCGAGATTTTTTGATATTTCCTTTTTTAGTAAAAAAACCAAAGGCTATAGCACACGAATTTCGCTAAAAACCCTCAGTTTTTTAAAATGGCACTATTTCTTTGTTTTTTCAGGCGGCTGATGACACAAATTGATATTATACGACGAAAATGTTAAACACATTCCTCCGAAGAGAGATTTTGTGATATTTCCTTTTTTAGTAAAAAAACCAAAGGCTATGGCACACGAATTTCGGTAAAAACCCTCAGTTTTTAAAAATGACACTATTTCTTTGTTTTTTCAGGCGTCTGATGACACAAATTGATATTATAGGACGAAAATGTTAAACACATGCGTCTGAAGAGAGATTTTTTGATATTTCCTTTTTCACTAAAAAACCAAAGACTATTATAGCACACGAATTTCGTTAAAAACCCTCAGTTTTTTAAAATGGCACTATTTCTTTAGTTTTTGAGGCGTCTGATGACACGAATGAATATTATACGACGAAAATGTTAAACACATGCGTCCGAACAGAGATTTTTGATATTTTCTTTTTTAGTAAAAAAACCAAAGACTATAGGACACGAATTTCGGTAAAAACCCTAAGTTTTTTAAAATGGCACTATTTCTTTAGTTTTTTAGGCGTCTGATGACACGAATGAATATTATACGACGAAAATGTTTAACGCATGCGTCCGAAGTGAGATTTTTTGATATTTCCTTTTTTAGTAAAAAACCAAAGGCTATAGCACACGAATTTCGGTAAAAACCCTCGGTTTTTTAAAATGGCACTATTTCTTTGTTTTTACAGCCGTCTGATGACACGAATTGATATTATACGACGAAAATGTTAAACACATGCGTCCGAAGAGAGATTTTTTGATATTTCCTTTTTTAATAAAAAAAACCAATGGCTATAGCACACGAATTTCGCTAAAAACCCTCAGTTTTTTAAAATGGCACTATTTCTTTAGTTTTTGAGGCGTCTGATGACACGAACGGATATTATTCGACGAAAATGTTAAACGCATGCGTCCGATGTAAGATTTTTTGATATTTCCTTTTTCGTAAAAAAACCAAAGGCTATAGCACACGAATTTCGGTAAAAACCCTCATTTTTTAAAAAGGGCACCATTTCTTTGTTTTTCCAGGCGTCTGATGACTCGAATTGATATTATACGATGAAAATGTTAAACACATGAGTCCGAAGAGAGATTTTTTAATATTTCTTTTTTTAGTAAAAAAGCCAAAGGCTATAGCACACGAATTTCGGTAAAAACCCTCAATTTTTAAAAATGGCACCATTTCTTTGTTTTTTCAAGCGTCTGATGACACGAATTGATATTATACGACGAAAATGTTAAACGCATGCGTCGGAAGAGAGATTTTTTGATATTTCCTTTTTTAGTAAAAAAATCAAATGCTAAGCACACGAATTTCGGAAAAAACCCTCAATTTTTGAAAATGGCACCATTTCTTTGTTTTTCCAGGCGTCTGATGACACGAATGGATATTATACGACGAAAATGTTAAACACATGCGTCCGAAGAGAGATTTTTTGATATTTCCTTTTTTAGTAAAAAAAACCAAAGGCTATAGCACACGAATTTCGCTAAAAACCCTCAGTTTTTTAAAATGGCACTATTTCTTTGTTTTTTCAGGCGGCTGATGACACAAATTGATATTATACGACGAAAATGTTAAACACATTCCTCCGAAGAGAGATTTTGTGATATTTCCTTTTTTAGTAAAAAAACCAAAGGCTATGGCACACGAATTTCGGTAAAACCCCTCAGTTTTTAAAAATGACACTATTTCTTTGTTTTTTCAGGCGTCTGATGACACAAATTGATATTATAGGACGAAAATGTTAAACACATGCGTCTGAAGAGAGATTTTTTGATATTTCCTTTTTCACTAAAAAACCAAAGGCTATTATAGCACACGAATTTCGCTAAAAACCCTCAGTTTTTTAAAATGGCACTATTTCTTTAGTTTTTGAGGCGTCTGATGACACGAATGAATATTATACGACGAAAATGTTAAACACATGCGTCCGAACAGAGATTTTTGATATTTCCTTTTTTAGTAAAAAAACCAAAAACTATAGGACACGAATTTCGGTAAAAACCCTAAGTTTTTTAAAATGGCACTATTTCTTTAGTTTTTGAGGCGTCTGATGACACGAATGAATATTATACGACGAAAATGTTTAACGCATGCGTCCGAAGTGAGATTTTTTGATATTTCCTTTTTTAGTAAAAAACCAAAGGCTATATAGCACACGAATTTCGGTAAAAACCCTCGGTTTTTTAAAATGGCACTATTTCTTTGTTTTTTCAGCCGTCTGATGACACGAATTGATATTTTACGACGAAAATGTTAAACGCATGCGTCCGAAGAGAGATTTTTTGATATTTCCTTTTTTAGTAAAAAATCAAAAGCTAAGCACACGAATTTCGGTAAAAACCCTCAGTTTTTTAAAATGGCACTATTTCTTTGTTTTTTCAGGCGTCTGATGACACAAATTGATATTATACGACGAAAATGTTAAACACATGCGTCCGAAAAGAGATTTTTTGATATTTCCTTTTTTAATAAAAAAAACCAATGGCTATAGCACACGAATTTCGCTAAAAACCCTCAGTTTTTTAAAATGGCACTATTTCTTTAGTTTTTGAGGCGTCTGATGACACGAACGGATATTATACGACGAAAATGTTAAACGCATGCGTCCGAAGTAAGATTTTTTGATATTTCCTTTTTCGTAAAAAAACCAAAGGCTATAGCACACGAATTTCGGTAAAAACCCTCAATTTTTAAAAAGGGCACCATTTCTTTGTTTTTCCAGGCGTCTGATGACTCGAATTGATATTATACGATGAAAATGTTAAACACATGAGTCCGAAGAGAGATTTTTTGATATTTCCTTTTTTAGTAAAAAAGCCAAAGGCTATAGCACACGAATTTCGGTAAAAACCCTCAATTTTTAAAAATGGCACCATTTCTTTGTTTTTTCAGGCGTCTGATGACACGAATTGATATTATACGACGAAAATGTTAAACGCATGCGTCCGAAGAGAGATTTTTTGATTTTTTTTTTAGTAAAAAACCAAATGCTATAGCATACGAATTTCGGTTAAAACCCTCAATTTTTTAAAATGGCACCATTTCTTTGTTTTTTCAGGCGTCTGATGACAGGAATGAATATTATACGACGTAAATGTTAAACCCATGCGTCGTAAGAGAGATTTTTTGATATTTCCTTTTTTAGTAAAAATCAAATGCTAAGCACACGAATTTCGGTAAAACCCCTCAATTTTTAAAAATGGCACCATTTCTTTAGTTTTTGAGGCGTCTGATGACACGAATTGATATTATAGGACGAAAATGTTAAACACATGCGTCTAAAGAGAAATTTTTTGATATTTCCTTTTTTAGTAAAAAAACCAAATGCTATAGCACACGAATTTCGGTAAAAACTCTCAGTTTTTAAAAAGGGCACCATTTCTTTGTTTTTCCAGGCATGTGATGACTCGAATTGATATTATACGACGAAAATGTTAAACACATGAGTCCGAAGTGAGATTTTTTGATATTTCCTTTTTTAGTAAAAAACCAAATGTTATAGCACACGAATTTCGGTAAAAACCCTCAATTTTTAAAAATGGCACCATTTCTTTGTTTTTTCAGGCGTCTGATGACAGGAATGAATATTATACGACGTAAATGTTAATCGCATGCGTCGTAAGAGAGATTTTTTGATATTTCCTTTTTTAGTAAAAATCAAATGCTAAGCACACGAATTTTGGTAAAAACCCTCAATTTTTAAAAATGGCACCATTTCTTTAAATTTTGAGGCGTCTGATGACACGAATTGATATTATAGGACGAAAATGTTAAACACATGCGTCAGAAGAGAGATTTTTTGATATTTCCTTCTTTAGTAAAAAAACCAAAGGCTATAGCACACGATTTTCGGTAAAAACCCTCAGTTTTTAAAAAGGGCACCATTTCTTTGTTTTTCCAGGCGTCTGATGACTCGAATTGATATTATACGACGAAAATGTTAAACACATGAGTCCGAAGAGAGATTTTTTATATTTTCTTTTTAGTAAAAAAACCAAAGGCTATAGCACACGAATTTCGGTAAAAACCCTCAGTTTTTTAAAATGGCACCATTTCTTTGATTTTTGAGGCGTCTGATGACACGAATGAATATTATACGACGAAAATGTTAAACGCATACGTCCGAAGAGAGATTTTTTGGTATTTCCTTTTTTAGTAAAAAAACCAAAGGCTATAGAGCACACGAATTTCGGTAAAAACCCTCAGTTTTTAAAAATGGCACTATTTCTTTGTTTTGATCAGGCGTCTGATGACAAAAATTGATATTATATGACGAAAATGTTAAACACATGCGTCCGAAGAGAGATTTTTTGATATTTCCTTTTTTAGGAAAAAAACCAAAGGCTATAGCACACGAATTTCGGTAAAAACACTCAATTTTTAAAAAAAGGCACCATTTCTTTGTTTTTCCAGGCGTCTGATGACTCGAATTGATATTATACGACGAAAATGTTAAACACATGCGTCCGAAGAGAGATTTTTTGATATTTCCTTTTTTAGTAAAAAAACCAAAGACTAGCACACGAATTTCAGTAAAAACCCCCAGTTTTTAAAAATGGCACTATTACATTGTTTTTTGAGGCGTCTGATGACACGAATTGATATTATATGACGACAATGTTAAACACATGCGTCCGAAGAGAGATTTTTTGATATTTCATTTTTTAGTAAAAAAACCAAATGCTATACCACAGAATTTCGGTAAAAACCCTTAGTTTTAAAAAATGAACCTATTTCTTTAGTTTTTGTGGTGTCTGATGACACGAATGAATATTATACGACGAAAATGTTAAACACATGCGTCCGAAGAGAGATTTTTTGATATTTCCTGTTTTAGTAAAAAAAACCAAAGGCTATTATAACACACGAATTTCGGTAAAAACCCTCATTTTTTAAAAATGGCACTATTTCTTTGTTTTTTCAGGCGTCTGATGACAGGAACGAATATTATACGACGCAAACGCATGCGTCCGAAGAGACATTTTTTGATATTTCCTTTTTTTGTAAAAAAACCCAAAGGCTATAGCACACGAATTTCGGTAAAAACCCTCAGTTTTTTAAAATGGCACTATTTCTTTAGTTTTTGAGGCGTCTGATGACACGAATTAATATTATACGATGAAAATGTTAAACGCATGCATCCGAAGAGAGTTTTTTTGATATTTCCTTTTTTAGTAAAAAACCCAAAGGCTAGCACACGAATTTCGGTAAAAACCTTCAATTTTTAAAAATGGCACCATTTCTGTGTTTTTTCAGGCGTCTGATGACACGAATTGATATTATACGACGAAAATGTTAAACGCATGCGTCCGAAGAGAGATTTTTTGATATTTCCTTTTTTAGTAAAAAACCAAATGCTATAGCTCACGAATTTCGGTAAAACCCCTCAATTTTTAAAAATGACACCATTTCTTTGTTTTTTCAGGCGTCTGATGACAGGAATGAATATTATACGACGTAAATGTTAAACGCGTGCGTCGGAAGAAAGTTTTTTTGATATTTCCTTTTTTAGTAAAAAATCAAATGATAAGCACACGAATTTCGGTAAAAACCCTCAATTTTTAAAAATGACACCATTTCTTTAGTTTTTGAGGCGTCTGATGACACGAATTGATATTATAGGACGAAAATCTTAAACACATGCGTCTGAAGAGAGATTTTTTGATATTTCCTTTTTTAGTAAAAAAACCAAAGGCTATAGCACACGAATTTCGGTAAAAACCCTCAGTTTTTAAAAAGGACACCATTTCTTTGTTTTTCCAGGCGTCTGATGACTCGAATTGATATTATACGACGAAATGTTAAACACATGAGTCCGAAGAGAGATTTTTTGATATTTCCTTTTTAGTAAAAAAAGCCAAAGGCTATTGCACACGAATTTCGGTAAAACCCCTCACTTTTTAAAAATGGCACCATTTCTTTGTTTTTTCGGGCGTCTGATGACACGAATTGATATTATACGACGAAAATGTTAAACGCATGCGTCCGAAGAGAGATTTTTTGATATTTCTTTTTTTAGTAAAAAACCAAATGCTATATATAGTACACGAATTTCGGTAAAACCCCTCAATTTTTAAAAATGACACCATTTCTTTGTTTTTCAGGCGTCTGATGACAGGAATGAATATTATACGACGTAAATGTTAAACGCATGCGTCGTAAGAGAGATTTTTTGATACTTCCTTTTTTAGTAAAAATCAAATGCTATGCACACGAATTTCGGTAAAAACCCTCAATTTTTAAAAATGGCACCATTTCTTTAGTTTTTGAGGCGTCTGATGACACGAATTGATATTATAGGACGAAAATGTTAAACACATGCGTCTGAAGAGAGATTTTTTGACATTTCCTTTTTTAGTAAAAAAACCAAAGGCTATAGCACACGAATTTCGGTAAAAACCCTCAGTTTTTAAAAAGGGCACCATTTCTTTGTTTTTCCAGGCGTATGATGACTCGAATTGATATTATACGACGAAAATGTTAAACACATGAGTCCGAAGAGAGATTTTTTGATATTTCCTTTTTTAGTAAAAAAGCCAAAGGCTATATAGCACACGAATTTCGGTAAAACCCCTCACTTTTTAAAAATGGCACCATTTCTTTGTTTTTTCAGGCGTCTGATGACACGAATTGATATTATACGACGAAAATGTTAAACGCATGCGTCCGAAGAGAGATTTTTTGATATTTCCTTTTTTAGTAAAAAACCAAATGCTATAGCACACGAATTTCGGTAAAACCCCTCAATTTTTAAAAATGGCACCATTTCTTTGTTTTTTCAGGCGTCTGATGACAGGAATGAATATTATACGACGTAAATGTTAAACGCGTGCGTCGGAAGAAAGTTTTTTTGATATTTCCTTTTTTAGTAAAAAATCAAATGCTAAGCACACGAATTTCGGTAAAAACCCTCAATTTTTAAAAATGACACCATTTCTTTAGTTTTTGAGGCGTCTGATGACACGAATTGATATTATAGGACGAAAATGTTAAACACATGCGTCTGAAGAGAGATTTTTTGATATTTCCTTTTTTAGTAAAAAAACCAAAGGCTATAGCACACGAATTTCGGTAAAAACCCTCAGTTTTTAAAAAGGACACCATTTCTTTGTTTTTCCAGGCGTCTGATGACTCGAATTGATATTATACGACGAAAATGTTAAACACATGCGTCCGAAGAGAGATTTTTTGATATTTCCTTTTTTAATAAAAAAAACCAATGGCTATAGCACACGAATTTCGCTAAAAACCCTCAGTTTTTTAAAATGGCACTATTTCTTTAGTTTTTGAGGCGTCTGATGACACGAATGGATATTATACGACGAAAATGTTAAACGCATGCGTCCGAAGTAAGATTTTTTGATATTTCCTTTTTCGTAAAAAAACCAAAGGCTATAGCACACGAATTTCGGTAAAAACCCTCGGTTTTTTAAAATGGCACTATTTCGTTGTTTTTTCAGCCGTCTGATGACACGAATTGATATTTTACGACGAAAATGTTAAACGCATGCGTCCGAAGAGAGATTTTTTGATATTTCCTTTTTTAGTAAAAAATCAAAAGCTAAGCACACGAATTTCGGTAAAAACCCTCAGTTTTTTAAAATGGCACTATTTCTTTGTTTTTTCAGGCGTCTGATGACACCAATTAATATTATACGACGAAAATGTTAAACACATGCGTCCGAAGAGAGATTTTTTGATATTTCCTTTTTTAATAAAAAAAACCAATGGCTATAGCACACGAATTTTGCTAAAAACCCTCAGTTTTTTAAAATGGCACTATTTCTTTAGTTTTTGAGGCGTCTGATGACACGAATGGATATTATACGACGAAAATGTTAAACGCATGCGTCCGAAGTAAGATTTTTTGATATTTCCTTTTTCGTAAAAAAACCAAAGGCTATAGCACACGAATTTCGGTAAAAACCCTCATTTTTTAAAAAGGTCACCATTTCTTTGTTTTTCCAGGCGTCTGATGACTCGAATTGATATTATACGATGAAAATGTTAAACACATGAGTTCGAAGAGAGATTTTTTGATATTTCCTTTTTTAGTAAAAAAGCCAAAGGCTATAGCACACGAATTTCGGTAAAAACCCTCAATTTTTAAAAATGGCACCATTTCTTTGTTTTTTCAGGCGTCTGATGACACGAATTGATATTATACGACGAAAATGTTAAACGCATGCGTCGGAAGAGAGATTTTTTGATATTTCCTTTTTTAGTAAAAAATCAAATGCTAAGCACACGAATTTCGGAAAAACCCTCAATTTTTGAAAATGGCACCATTTCTTTGTTTTTCCAGGAGTCTGATGACACGAATGGATATTATACGACGAAAATGTTAAACACATGCGTCCGAATAGAGATTTTTTGATATTTCTTTTTTTAGTAAAAAAACCAAAGGCTATAGCACACGAATTTCGGTAAAAACAATCAGTTTTTTTAAAATAGCATTATTTCTTTAGTTTTTGAGGCGTCTGATGACACAAATTGATATTATAGGACGAAAATGTTAAACACATGCGTCTGAATAGAGATTATTTTTTATTTTTCATTTTTTAGTAAAAAAACCAAAGGCTATAGCACACGAATTTCGCTAAAAACCCTCAGTTTTTTAAAATGGCACTATTTCTTTGTTTTTTCAGGCGGCTGATGACACAAATTGATATTATACGACGAAAATGTTAAACACATTCCTCCGAAGAGAGATTTTGTGATATTTCCTTTTTTAGTAAAAAAACCAAAGGCTATGGCACACGAATTTCGGTAAAAACCCTCAGTTTTTAAAAATGACACTATTTCTTTGTTTTTTCAGGCGTCTGATGACACAAATTGATATTATAGGACGAAAATGTTAAACACATGCGTCTGAAGAGAGATTTTTTGATATTTCCTTTTTCACTAAAAAACCAAAGGCTATTATAGCACACGAATTTCGCTAAAAACCCTCAGTTTTTTAAAATGGCACTATTTCTTTAGTTTTTGAGGCGTCTAATGACACGAATGAATATTATACGACGAAAATGTTAAACACATGCGTCCGAACAGAGATTTTTGATATTTCCTTTTTTAGTAAAAAAACCAAAGACTATAGGACACGAATTTCGGTAAAAATCCTAAGTTTTTTAAAATGGCACTATTTCTTTAGTTTTTGAGGCGTCTGATGACACGAATGAATATTATACGACGAAAATGTTTAACGCATGCGTCCGAAGTGAGATTTTTTGATATTTCCTTTTTTAGTAAAAAAACCAAAGGCTATAGCACACGAATTTCGGTAAAAACCCTCAGTTTTTTAAAATGGCACTATTTCTTTGTTTTTTCAGCCGTCTGATGACACGAATTGATATTTTACGACGAAAATGTTAAACTCATGCGTCCGAAGAGAGATTTTTGATATTTCCTTTTTAGTAAAAAAACCAAAGGCTATAGCACACGAATTTCGGTAAAAACCCTCAGTTTTTAAAAATGGCACCATTTCTTTGATTTTTGAGGCGTCTGATGACACGAATGAATATTATACGACGAAAATGTTAAACGCATACGTCCGAAGAGAGATTTTTTGGTATTTCCTTTTTTAGTAAAAAAACCAAAGGCTATAGAGCACACGAATTTCGGTAAAAACCCTCAGTTTTTAAAAATGTCACTATTTCTTTGTTTTGATCAGGCGTCTGATGACAAAAATTGATATTATATGACGAAAATGTTAAACACATGCGTCCGAAGAGAGATTTTTTGATATTTCCTTTTTTAATAAAAAAAACCAATGGCTATAGCACACGAATTTCGCTAAAAACCCTCAGTTTTTTAAAATGGCACTATTTCTTTAGTTTTTGAGGCGTCTGATGACACGAATGGATATTATACGACGAAAATGTTAAACGCATGCGTCCGAAGTAAGATTTTTTGATATTTCCTTTTTCGTAAAAAACCAAAGGCTATAGCACACGAATTTCGGTAAAAACCCTCAATTTTTAAAAAGGGCACCATTTCTTTGTTTTTCCAGGCGTCTGATGACTCGAATTGATATTATACGATGAAAATGTTAAACACATGAGTCCGAAGAGAGATTTTTTGATATTTCCTTTTTTAGTAAAAAAGCCAAAGGCTATAGCACACGAATTTCGGTAAAAACCCTCAATTTTTAAAAATGGCACCATTTCTTTGTTTTTTCAGGCGTCTGATGACACGAATTGATATTATACGACGAAAATATTAAACGCATGCGTCCGAAGAGAGATTTTTTGATTTTCTTTTTTAGTAAAAAACCAAATGCTATAGCATACGAATTTCGGTAAAAACCCTCAATTTTTAAAAATGGCACCATTTCTTTGTTTTTTCAGGCGTCTGATGACAGGAATGAATATTATACGACGTAAATGTTAAACGCATGCGTCGTAAGAGAGATTTTTTGATATTTCCTTTTTTAGTAAAAATCAAATGCTAAGCACACGAATTTCGGTAAAACCCCTCAATTTTTAAAAATGGCACCATTTCTTTAGTTTTTGAGGCGTCTGATGACACGAATTGATATTATAGGACGAAAATGTTAAACACATGCGTCTAAAGAGAGATTTTTTGATATTTCCTTTTTTAGTAAAAAAACCAAATGCTATAGCACACGAATTTCGGTAAAAACTCTCAGTTTTTAAAAAGGGCACCATTTCTTTGTTTTTCCAGGCATGTGATGACTCGAATTGATATTATACGACGAAAATGTTAAACACATGAGTCAGAAGTGAGATTTTTTGATATTTCCTTTTTTAGTAAAAAACCAAATGTTAGAGCACACGAATTTCGGTAAAAACCCTCAATTTTTAAAAATGGCACCATTTCTTTGTTTTTTCAGGCGTCTGATGACAGGAATGAATATTATACGACGTAAATGTTAATCGCATGCGTCGTAAGAGAGATTTTTTGATATTTCCTTTTTTAGTAAAAATCAAATGCTAAGCACACGAATTTTGGTAAAAACCCTCAATATTTAAAAATGGCACCATTTCTTTAAATTTTGAGGCGTCTGATGACACGAATTGATATTATAGGACGAAAATGTTAAACACATGCGTCTGAAGAGAGATTTTTTGATATTTCTTTTTTTAGTAAAAAAACCAAAGGCTATAGGACACGAATTTCGGTAAAAACCCTCAGTTTTTAAAAAGGGCACCATTTCTTTGTTTTTCCAGGCGTCCGATGACTCGAATTGATATTATACGACGAAAATGTTAAACACATGAGTCCGAAGAGAGATTTTTTGATATTTCCTTTTTTAGTAAAAAACCAAAGGCTATAGCACACGAATTTCGGTAAAAACCCTCAATTTTTAAAAATGGCACCATTTCTTTGTTTTTCCTGGCGTCTGATGACTCGAATTGATATTATACGACGAAAATGTTAAACGCATGCGTCCAAAGAGAGATTTTTTGATATTTCCTTTTTTAGTAAAAAAACCAAAGGCTATATAGCACACGAATTTCGGTAAAAACCCTTAATTTTTTAAAATGGCACAATTTCTTTGTTTTTTCTGCCGGCTGATGACACCAATTGATATTATACGACGAAAATGTTAAACACATGCGTCCGAAGAGAGATTTTTTGATATTTCCTTTTTTAGGAAAAAAACCAAAGGCTATAGCACACGAATTTCGGTAAAAACACTCAATTTTAAAAAAAGGCACCATTTCTTTGTTTTTCCAGGCGTCTGATGACTCGAATTGATATTATACGACGAAAATGTTAAACACATGCGTCCGAAGAGAGATTTTTTGATATTTCCTTTTTTAGTAAAAAAACCGAAGACTATATAGCACATGAATTTCAGTAAAAACCCCCAGTTTTTAAAAATGGCACTATTACATTGTTTTTTGAGGCGTCTGATGACACGAATTAATATTATATGACGACAATGTTAAACACATGCGTCCGAAGAGAGATTTTTTGATATTTCATTTTTTAGTAAAAAAACCAAATGCTATACCACAGAATTTCGGTAAAAACCCTTAGTTTTAAAAAATGAACCTATTTCTTTAGTTTTTGTGGTGTCTGATGACACGAATGAATATTATACGACGAAAATGTTAAACACATGCGTCCGAAGAGAGATTTTTTGATATTTCCTGTTTCAGTAAAAAAAACCAAAGGCTATTATAACACACGAATTTCGGTAAAAACCCTCATTTTTTAAAAATGGCACTATTTCTTTGTTTTTTCAGGCGTCTGATGACAGGAACGAATATTATACAACGCAAACGCATGCGTCCGAAGAGACATTTTTTGATATTTCCTTTTTTAGTAAAAAAACCCAAAGGCTATTATAGCACACGAATTTCGGTAAAAACCCTTAGTTTTTTAAAATGGCACTATTTCTTTAGTTTTTGAGGCGTCTGATGACACGAATTAATATTATACGATGAAAATGTTAAACGCATGCGTCCGAAGAGAGATTTTTTGATATTTCCTTTTTTAGTAAAAAAACCAAATGCTATAGCATACGAATTTCAGTAAAAACCCTCAATTTTTAAAAATGGCACCATTTCTTTGTTTTTTCAGGCGTCTGATGACAAGAATGAATATTTTACGACGTAAATGTTAAACGCGTGCGTCGGAAGAAAGTTTTTTTGATATTTCTTTTTTTAGTAAAAAATCAAATGATAAGCACACGAATTTCGGTAAAAACCCTCAATTTTTAAAAATGACCCCATTTCTTTAGTTTTTGAGGCGTCTGATGACACGAATTGATATTATAGGACGAAAATGTTAAACACAGGCGTCTGAAGAGAGATTTTTTGATATTTCCTTTTTTAGTAAAAAAACCAAAGGCTATAGCACACGAATTTCGGTAAAAACCCTCAGTTTTTAAAAAGGACACCATTTCTTTGTTTTTCCAGGCGTCTGATGACTCGAATTGATATTATACGACGAAATGTTAAACACATGCGTCCGAAGAGAGATTTTTGATATTTCCTTTTTAGTAAAAAAACCAAATGCTATAGCACACGAATTTCGGTAAAAACCCTCAATTTTTAAAAATGGCACCATTTCTTTGTTTTTTCAGGCGTCTGATGACAGGAATGAATATTATACGACGTAAATGTTAAACGCATGCGTCGTAAGAGAGATTTTTTGATACTTCCTTTTTTAGTAAAAATCAAATGCTATGCACACGAATTTCGGTAAAAACCCTCAACTTTAAAAATGGCACCATTTCTTTATTTTTGAGGCATCTGATGACACGAATTGATATTATAGGACGAAAATGTTAAACACATGCGTCTGAAGAGAGATTTTTTGATATTTCCTTTTTTAGTAAAAAAACCAAAGGCTATAGCACACGAATTTCGGTAAAAACCCTCAGTTTTTAAAAAGGGCACCATTTCTTTGTTTTTCCAGGCGTCTGATGACTCGAATTGATATTATACGACGAAAATGTTAAACACATGAGTCCGAAGAGAGATTTTTTGATATTTCCTTTTTTAGTAAAAAAGCCAAAGGCTATAGCACACGAATTTCGGTAAAACCCCTCACTTTTTAAAAATGGCACCATTTCTTTGTTTTTTCAGGCGTCTGATGACACGAATTGATATTATACGACAAAAATGTTAAACGCATGCGTCCGAAGAGAGATTTTTTGATATTTCCTTTTTTAGTAAAAACCCAAATGCTATAGCACACGAATTTCGGTAAAACCCCTCAATTTTTAAAAATGGCACCATTTCTTTGTTTTTTCAGGCGTCTGATGACAGGAATGAATATTATACGACGTAAATGTTAAACGCGTGCGTCGGAAGAAAGTTTTTTTGATATTTCCTTTTTTAGTAAAAAATCAAATGATAAGCACACGAATTTCGGTAAAAACCCTCAATTTTTAAAAATGACACCATTTCTTTAGTTTTTGAGGCGTCTGATGACACGAATTGATATTATAGGACGAAAATGTTAAACACATGCGTCTGAAGAGAGATTTTTTGATATTTCCTTTTTTAGTAAAAAAACCAAAGGCTATAGCACACGAATTTCGGTAAAAACCCTCATTTTTTAAAAAGGGCACCATTTCTTTGTTTTTCCAGGCGTCTGATGACTCGAATTGATATTATACGATGAAAATGTTAAACACATGAGTCCGAAGAGAGATTTTTTAATATTTCTTTTTTTAGTAAAAAAGCCAAAGGCTATAGCACACGAATTTCGGTAAAAACCCTCAATTTTTAAAAATGGCACCATTTCTTTGTTTTTTCAAGCGTCTGATGACACGAATTGATATTATACGACGAAAATGTTAAACGCATGCGTCGGAAGAGAGATTTTTTGATATTTCCTTTTTTAGTAAAAAAATCAAATGCTAAGCACACGAATTTCGGAAAAAACCCTCAATTTTTGAAAATGGCACCATTTCTTTGTTTTTCCAGGCGTCTGATGACACGAATGGATATTATACGACGAAAATGTTAAACACATGCGTCCGAAGAGAGATTTTTTGATATTTCTTTTTTTAGTAAAAAGCCAAATGCTATAGCACACGAATTTCGGTAAAAACCCTCAATTTTTAAAAATGGCACCATTTCTTTGTTTTTTCAGGCGTCTGATGACAGGAATGAATATTATACGACGTAAATGTTAAACGCATGCGTCGTAAGAGAGATTTTTTGATACTTCCTTTTTTAGTAAAAATCAAATGCTATGCACACGAATTTCGGTAAAAACCCTCAATTTTTAAAAATGGCACCATTTCTTTAGTTTTTGAGGCGTCTCATGACACGAATTGATATTATAGGACGAAAATGTTAAACACATGCGTCTGAAGATAGATTTTTTGATATTTCCTTTTTTAGTAAAACAACCAAAGGCTATAGCACACGAATTTCGGTAAAAACCCTCAGTTTTTAAAAAGGGCACCATTTCTTTGTTTTTCCAGGCGTCTGATGACTCGAATTGATATTATACGACGAAAATGTTAAACACATGAGTCCGAAGAGAGATTTTTTGATATTTCCTTTTTTAGTAAAAAAGCCAAAGGCTATATATAGCACACGAATTTCGGTAAAACCCCTCACTTTTTAAAAATGGCACCATTTCTTTGTTTTTTCAGGCGTCTGATGACACGAATTGATATTATACGACGAAAATGTTAAACGCATGCGTCCGAAGAGAGATTTTTTGAAATTTCCTTTTTTAGTAAAAAACCAAATGCTATAGCACACGAATTTCGGTAAAAACCCTCAATTTTTAAAAATGGCACCATTTCTTTGTTTTTTCAGGCGTCTGATGACACGAATGAATATTATACGATGAAAATGTTAAACTCATGCGTCGGAAGAGAGATTTTTTGATATTTTTTTTTTAGTAAAAAAACCAAAGGCTATATAGCACACGAATTTCGGTAAAAACCCTCAGTTTTTTTAAATGGCACTATTTCTTTAGTTTTTGAGGCGTCTGATGACACGAATGAATATTATACGATGAAAATGTTAAACGCATGCGTCCGAAGAGAGATTTTTTGATATTTCCTTTTTTAGTAAAAAACTCAAAGGCTATATATCACACGAATTTCGGTAAAAACCCTCAATTTTTAAAAATGCACCATTTCTTTGTTTTTTCAGGCGTCTGATGACACGAAGTGATATTATACGACGAAAATGTTAAACACATGCGTCCGAAGAGAGATTTTTTGATATTTCCTTGTTTAGTAAAAAAACCAAAGGCAAGCACACGAATTTTGGTAAAAACCCTCAGTTTTTTTAAAATGGCACTATTTCTTTAGTTTTTTAGGCGTCTGATGACACAAATTGATATTATAGGACGAAAATGTTAAACGCATGCGTCCGAAGTGAGATTTTTTGTTATTTCCTTTTTTAGTAAAAAACCAAATGCTATAGCACACGAATTTCGGTAAAAACCCTAAATTTTTAAAAATGGCACCATTTCTTTGTTTTTTCAGGCGTCTAATGACTCGAATTGATATTATACGACGAAAATGTTAAACACATGCGTCCGAAGAGAGATTTTTTGATATTTCTTTTTTTAGTAAAAAAACCAAAGGCTATAGCACACGAATTTCAGTAAAAACCCTTAGTTTTTTAAAATGGTACTATTTCTTTGTTTTTTCAGGCGGCTGATGACACGAATTGATATTATACGACGAAAATGTTAAACACATGCGTCCGAAGAGAGATTTTTTGATATTTCCTTTTTAGTAAAAAAACCAAAGGCTGCACACGAATTTCTGTAAAACCCTCAGTTTTTTAAAATGACACTATTTCTTTAGTTTTTGAGGCGTCTGATCACACGAATGAATATTATACAACGTAAATGTTAAACCCATGCGTCCGAAGAGAGATTTTTGATATTTCCTTTTTTAGTAAAAAACCAAAGACTATAGCACACGAATTTCGGTAAAAACCCTCAATTTTTAAAAATGGCACCATTTCTTTGTTTTTTCAGGCGTCTAATGACAGGAATGAATATTATACGACGTAAATGTTAAACGCATGCGTCGGAGTAGAGATTTTTTGATATTTCCTTTTTTAGTAAAAAATCAAATAGTAAGCACACGAATTTCGGTAAAAAACCCTCAATTTTTAAAAATGGCACCATTTCTTTAGTTTTTGAGGCGTCTGATGACACGAATTGATATTGTAGGACGAAAATGTTAAACACATGCGTCTGAAGAGAGATTTTTTGATATTTCCTTTTTTAGTAAAAAAACCAAAGGCTATAGCACACGAATTTCGGTAAAAACCCTCAATTTTTAAAAATGGCACCATTTCTTTGTTTTTTCAGGCGTCTGATGACAGGAATGAATATTATACGACGTAAATGTTAAACGCATGCGTCAGAAGAGAGATTTTTTGATATTTCTTTTTTTAGTAAAGAATCAAATAGTAAGCACACAAATTTCGGTAAAAACCCTCAATTTTTAAAAATGGCACCATTTCTTTAGTTTTTGAGGCGTCTGATGACACGAATTGATATTATAGGACGAAAATGTTAAACACATGCGTCTGAAGAGAGATTTTTTGATATTTTCTTTTATAGTAAAAAAACCAAAGGCTATATAGCACACGAATTTCGGTAAAAACCCTTAGTTTTTAAAAAGGGCACCATTTCTTTGTTTTTCCAGGCGTCTGATGATTCGAATTGATATTATACGACGAAAATGTTAAACACGTGAGTCCGAAGAGAGATTTTTGATATTTCCTTTTTTAGTAAAAAAGCCAAAGGCTATAGCACACGAATTTCGGTAAAAACCCTCAGTTTTTAAAAAGGACACCATTTCTTTGTTTTTCCAGGCGTCTGATGACTCGAATTGATATTATACGACGAAAATGTTAAACACATTCCTCCGAAGAGAGATTTTGTGATATTTCCTTTTTTAGTAAAAAAACCAAAGGCTATGGCACACGAATTTCGGTAAAAACCCTCAGTTTTTAAAAATGACACTATTTCTTTGTTTTTTCAGGCGTCTGATGACACAAATTGATATTATAGGACGAAAATGTTAAACACATGCGTCTGAAGAGAGATTTTTTGATATTTCCTTTTTCACTAAAAAACCAAAGGCTATTATAGCACACGAATTTCGCTAAAAACCATCAGTTTTTTAAAATGGCACTATTTCTTTAGTTTTTGAGGCGTCTGATGACACGAATGAATATTATACGACGAAAATATTAAACACATGCGTCCGAACAGAGATTTTTGATATTTCCTTTTTTAGTAAAAAAACCAAAGACTATAGGACACGAATTTCGGTAAAAATCCTAAGTTTTTTAAAATGGCACTATTTCTTTAGTTTTTGAGGCGTCTGATGACACGAATGAATATTATACGACGAAAATGTTTAACGCATGCGTCCGAAGTGAGATTTTTTGATATTTCCTTTTTTAGTAAAAAAACCAAAGGCTATAGCACACGAATTTCGGTAAAAACCCTCAGTTTTTTAAAATGGCACTATTTCTTTGTTTTTTCAGCCGTCTGATGACACGAATTGATATTTTACGACGAAAATGTTAAACTCATGCGTCCGAAGAGAGATTTTTGATATTTCCTTTTTAGTAAAAAAACCAAAGGCTATAGCACACGAATTTCGGTAAAAACCCTCAGTTTTTAAAAATGGCACCATTTCTTTGATTTTTGAGGCGTCTGATGACACGAATGAATATTATACGACGAAAATGTTAAACGCATACGTCCGAAGAGAGATTTTTTGGTATTTCCTTTTTTAGTAAAAAAACCAAAGGCTATAGAGCACACGAATTTCGGTAAAAACCCTCAGTTTTTAAAAATGTCACTATTTCTTTGTTTTGATCAGGCGTCTGATGACAAAAATTGATATTATATGACGAAAATGTTAAACACATGCGTCCGAAGAGAGATTTTTTGATATTTCCTTTTTTAATAAAAAAAACCAATGGCTATAGCACACGAATTTCGCTAAAAACCCTCAGTTTTTTAAAATGGCACTATTTCTTTAGTTTTTGAGGCGTCTGATGACACGAATGGATATTATACGACGAAAATGTTAAACGCATGCGTCCGAAGTAAGATTTTTTGATATTTCCTTTTTCGTAAAAAAACCAAAGGCTATAGCACACGAATTTCGGTAAAAACCCTCAATTTTTAAAAAGGGCACCATTTCTTTGTTTTTCCAGGCGTCTGATGACTCGAATTGATATTATACGATGAAAATGTTAAACACATGAGTCCGAAGAGAGATTTTTTGATATTTCCTTTTTTAGTAAAAAAGCCAAAGGCTATAGCACACGAATTTCGGTAAAAACCCTCAATTTTTAAAAATGGCACCATTTCTTTGTTTTTTCAGGCGTCTGATGACACAAATTGATATTATACGACGAAAATATTAAACGCATGCGTCCGAAGAGAGATTTTTTGATTTTCTTTTTTAGTAAAAAACCAAATGCTATAGCATACGAATTTCGGTAAAAACCCTCAATTTTTAAAAATGGCACCATTTCTTTGTTTTTTCAGGCGTCTGATGACAGGAATGAATATTATACGACGTAAATGTTAAACGCATGCGTCGTAAGAGAGATTTTTTGATATTTCCTTTTTTAGTAAAAATCAAATGCTAAGCACACGAATTTCGGTAAAACCCCTCAATTTTTAAAAATGGCACCATTTCTTTAGTTTTTGAGGCGTCTGATGACACGAATTGATATTATAGGACGAAAATGTTAAACACATGCGTCTAAAGAGAGATTTTTTGATATTTCCTTTTTTAGTAAAAAAACCAAATGCTATAGCACACGAATTTCGGTAAAAACTCTCAGTTTTTAAAAAGGGCACCATTTCTTTGTTTTTCCAGGCATGTGATGACTCGAATTGATATTATACGACGAAAATGTTAAACACATGAGTCAGAACTGAGATTTTTTGATATTTCGTTTTTTAGTAAAAAACCAAATGTTAGAGCACACGAATTTCGGTAAAAACCCTCAATTTTTAAAAATGGCACCATTTCTTTGTTTTTTCAGGCGTCTGATGACAGGAATGAATATTATACGACGTAAATGTTAATCGCATGCGTCGTAAGAGAGATTTTTTGATATTTCCTTTTTTAGTAAAAATCAAATGCTAAGCACACGAATTTGGGTAAAAACCCTCAATATTTAAAAATGGCACCATTTCTTTAAATTTTGAGGCGTCTGATGACACGAATTGATATTATAGGACGAAAATGTTAAACACATGCGTCTGAAGAGAGATTTTTTGATATTTCTTTTTTTAGTAAAAAAACCAAAGGCTATAGGACACGAATTTCGGTAAAAACCCTCAGTTTTTAAAAAGGGCACCATTTCTTTGTTTTTCCAGGCGTCCGATGACTCGAATTGATATTATACGACGAAAATGTTAAACACATGAGTCCGAAGAGAGATTTTTTGATATTTCCTTTTTTAGTAAAAAACCAAAGGCTATAGCACACGAATTTCGGTAAAAACCCTCAATTTTTAAAAATGGCACCATTTCTTTGTTTTTCCTGGCGTCTGATGACTCGAATTGATATTATACGACGAAAATGTTAAACACATGCGTCCAAAGAGAGATTTTTTGATATTTCCTTTTTTAGTAAAAAAACCAAAGGCTATATAGCACACGAATTTCGGTAAAAACCCTTAATTTTTTAAAATGGCACAATTTCTTTGTTTTTTCTGCCGGCTGATGACACCAATTGATATTATACGACGAAAATGTTAAACACATGCGTCCGAAGAGAGATTTTTTGATATTTCCTTTTTTAGGAAAAAAACCAAAGGCTATAGCACACGAATTTCGGTAAA
Source organism: Triglochin maritima (assembly GCA_963682175.1). Classification (NCBI taxonomy): domain Eukaryota; kingdom Viridiplantae; phylum Streptophyta; class Magnoliopsida; order Alismatales; family Juncaginaceae; genus Triglochin; species Triglochin maritima. The sequence continues at coordinate 48,782,418 of OY821772.1, forward strand.
AACACTCAATTTTAAAAAAAGGCACCATTTCTTTGTTTTTCCAGGCGTCTGATGACTCGAATTGATATTATACGACGAAAATGTTAAACACATGCGTCCGAAGAGAGATTTTTTGATATTTCCTTTTTTAGTAAAAAAACCGAAGACTATATAGCACATGAATTTCAGTAAAAACCCCCAGTTTTTAAAAATGGCACTATTACATTGTTTTTTGAGGCGTCTGATGACACGAATTGATATTATATGACGACAATGTTAAACACATGCGTCCGAAGAGAGATTTTTTGATATTTCATTTTTTAGTAAAAAAACCAAATGCTATACCACAGAATTTCGGTAAAAACCCTTAGTTTTAAAAAATGAACCTATTTCTTTAGTTTTTGTGGTGTCTGATGACACGAATGAATATTATACGACGAAAATGTTAAACACATGCGTCCGAAGAGAGATTTTTTGATATTTCCTGTTTCAGTAAAAAAAACCAAAGGCTATTATAACACACGAATTTCGGTAAAAACCCTCATTTTTTAAAAATGGCACTATTTCTTTGTTTTTTCAGGCGTCTGATGACAGGAACGAATATTATACAACGCAAACGCATGCGTCCGAAGAGACATTTTTTGATATTTCCTTTTTTAGTAAAAAAACCAAAGGCTATTATAGCACACGAATTTCGGTAAAAACCCTTAGTTTTTTAAAATGGCACTATTTCTTTAGTTTTTGAGGCGTCTGATGACACGAATTAATATTATACGATGAAAATGTTAAACGCATGCGTCCGAAGAGAGATTTTTTGATATTTCCTTTTTTAGTAAAAAAACCAAATGCTATAGCATACGAATTTCAGTAAAAACCCTCAATTTTTAAAAATGGCACCATTTCTTTGTTTTTTCAGGCGTCTGATGACAAGAATGAATATTTTACGACGTAAATGTTAAACGCGTGCGTCGGAAGAAAGTTTTTTTGATATTTCTTTTTTTAGTAAAAAATCAAATGATAAGCACACGAATTTCGGTAAAAACCCTCAATTTTTAAAAATGACCCCATTTCTTTAGTTTTTGAGGCGTCTGATGACACGAATTGATATTATAGGACGAAAATGTTAAACACAGGCGTCTGAAGAGAGATTTTTTGATATTTCCTTTTTTAGTAAAAAAACCAAAGGCTATAGCACACGAATTTCGGTAAAAACCCTCAGTTTTTAAAAAGGACACCATTTCTTTGTTTTTCCAGGCGTCTGATGACTCGAATTGATATTATACGACGAAATGTTAAACACATGCGTCCGAAGAGAGATTTTTGATATTTCCTTTTTAGTAAAAAAACCAAATGCTATAGCACACGAATTTCGGTAAAAACCCTCAATTTTTAAAAATGGCACCATTTCTTTGTTTTTTCAGGCGTCTGATGACAGGAATGAATATTATACGACGTAAATGTTAAACGCATGCGTCGTAAGAGAGATTTTTTGATACTTCCTTTTTTAGTAAAAATCAAATGCTATGCACACGAATTTCGGTAAAAACCCTCAATTTTTAAAAATGGCACCATTTCTTTATTTTTGAGGCATCTGATGACACGAATTGATATTATAGGACGAAAATGTTAAACACATGCGTCTGAAGAGAGATTTTTTGATATTTCCTTTTTTAGTAAAAAAACCAAAGGCTATAGCACACGAATTTCGGTAAAAACCCTCAGTTTTTAAAAAGGGCACCATTTCTTTGTTTTTCCAGGCGTCTGATGACTCGAATTGATATTATACGACGAAAATGTTAAACACATGAGTCCGAAGAGAGATTTTTTGATATTTCCTTTTTTAGTAAAAAAGCCAAAGGCTATAGCACACGAATTTCGGTAAAACCCCTCACTTTTTAAAAATGGCACCATTTCTTTGTTTTTTCAGGCGTCTGATGACACGAATTGATATTATACGACAAAAATGTTAAACGCATGCGTCCGAAGAGAGATTTTTTGATATTTCCTTTTTTAGTAAAAACCCAAATGCTATAGCACACGAATTTCGGTAAAACCCCTCAATTTTTAAAAATGGCACCATTTCTTTGTTTTTTCAGGCGTCTGATGACAGGAATGAATATTATACGACGTAAATGTTAAACGCGTGCGTCGGAAGAAAGTTTTTTTGATATTTCCTTTTTTAGTAAAAAATCAAATGATAAGCACACGAATTTCGGTAAAAACCCTCAATTTTTAAAAATGACACCATTTCTTTAGTTTTTGAGGCGTCTGATGACACGAATTGATATTATAGGACGAAAATGTTAAACACATGCGTCTGAAGAGAGATTTTTTGATATTTCCTTTTTTAGTAAAAAAACCAAAGGCTATAGCACACGAATTTCGGTAAAAACCCTCAGTTTTTAAAAAGGACACCATTTCTTTGTTTTTCCAGGCGTCTGATGACTCGAATTGATATTATACGACGAAATGTTAAACACATGAGTCCGAAGAGAGATTTTTTGATATTTCCTTTTTAGTAAAAAAAGCCAAAGGCTATTGCACACGAATTTCGGTAAAACCCCTCACTTTTTAAAAATGGCACCATTTCTTTGTTTTTTCGGGCGTCTGATGACACGAATTGATATTATACGACGAAAATGTTAAACGCATGCGTCCGAAAAGAGATTTTTTGATATTTCTTTTTTTAGTAAAAAGCCAAATGCTATAGCACACGAATTTCGGTAAAAACCCTCAATTTTTAAAAATGGCACCATTTCTTTGTTTTTTCAGGCGTCTGATGACAGGAATGAATATTATACGACGTAAATGTTAAACGCATGCGTCGTAAGAGAGATTTTTTGATACTTCCTTTTTTAGTAAAAATCAAATGCTATGCACACGAATTTCGGTAAAAACCCTCAATTTTTAAAAATGGCACCATTTCTTTAGTTTTTGAGGTGTCTGATGACACGAATTGATATTATAGGACGAAAATGTTAAACACATGCGTCTGAAGAGAGATTTTTTGATATTTCCTTTTTTAGTAAAACAACCAAAGGCTATAGCACACGAATTTCGGTAAAAACCCTCAGTTTTTAAAAAGGGCACCATTTCTTTGTTTTTCCAGGCGTCTGATGACTCGAATTGATATTATACGACGAAAATGTTAAACACATGAGTCCGAAGAGAGATTTTTTGATATTTCCTTTTTTAGTAAAAAAGCCAAAGGCTATATATAGCACACGAATTTCGGTAAAACCCCTCACTTTTTAAAAATGGCACCATTTCTTTGTTTTTTCAGGCGTCTGATGACACGAATTGATATTATACGACGAAAATGTTAAACGCATGCGTCCGAAGAGAGATTTTTTGAAATTTCCTTTTTTAGTAAAAAACCAAATGCTATAGCACACGAATTTCGGTAAAAACCCTCAATTTTTAAAAATGGCACCATTTCTTTGTTTTTTCAGGCGTCTGATGACACGAATGAATATTATACGATGAAAATGTTAAACTCATGCGTCGGAAGAGAGATTTTTTGATATTTTTTTTTTAGTAAAAAAACCAAAGGCTATATAGCACACGAATTTCGGTAAAAACCCTCAGTTTTTTTAAATGGCACTATTTCTTTAGTTTTTGAGGCGTCTGATGACACGAATGAATATTATACGATGAAAATGTTAAACGCATGCGTCCGAAGAGAGATTTTTTGATATTTCCTTTTTTAGTAAAAAACTCAAAGGCTATATATCACACGAATTTCGGTAAAAACCCTCAATTTTTAAAAATGCACCATTTCTTTGTTTTTTCAGGCGTCTGATGACACGAAGTGATATTATACGACGAAAATGTTAAACACATGCGTCCGAAGAGAGATTTTTTGATATTTCCTTGTTTAGTAAAAAAACCAAAGGCAAGCACACGAATTTTGGTAAAAACCCTCAGTTTTTTTAAAATGGCACTATTTCTTTAGTTTTTTAGGCGTCTGATGACACAAATTGATATTATAGGACGAAAATGTTAAACGCATGCGTCCGAAGTGAGATTTTTTGTTATTTCCTTTTTTAGTAAAAAACCAAATGCTATAGCACACGAATTTCGGTAAAAACCCTAAATTTTTAAAAATGGCACCATTTCTTTGTTTTTTCAGGCGTCTAATGACTCGAATTGATATTATACGACGAAAATGTTAAACACATGCGTCCGAAGAGAGATTTTTTGATATTTCTTTTTTTAGTAAAAAAACCAAAGGCTATAGCACACGAATTTCAGTAAAAACCCTTAGTTTTTTAAAATGGTACTATTTCTTTGTTTTTTCATGCGGCTGATGACACGAATTGATATTATACGACGAAAATGTTAAACACATGCGTCCGAAGAGAGATTTTTTGATATTTCCTTTTTAGTAAAAAAACCAAAGGCTGCACACGAATTTCTGTAAAACCCTCAGTTTTTTAAAATGACACTATTTCTTTAGTTTTTGAGGCGTCTGATGACACGAATGAATATTATACAACGTAAATGTTAAACCCATGCGTCCGAAGAGAGATTTTTGATATTTCCTTTTTTAGTAAAAAACCAAAGACTATAGCACACGAATTTCGGTAAAAACCCTCAATTTTTAAAAATGGCACCATTTCTTTGTTTTTTCAGGCGTCTAATGACAGGAATGAATATTATACGACGTAAATGTTAAACGCATGCGTCGGAAGAGAGATTTTTTGATATTTCCTTTTTTAGTAAAAAATCAAATAGTAAGCACACGAATTTCGGTAAAAAACCCTCAATTTTTAAAAATGGCACCATTTCTTTAGTTTTTGAGGCGTCTGATGACACGAATTGATATTGTAGGACGAAAATGTTAAACACATGCGTCTGAAGAGAGATTTTTTGATATTTCCTTTTTTAGTAAAAAAACCAAAGGCTATAGCACACGAATTTCGGTAAAAACCCTCAATTTTTAAAAATGGCACCATTTCTTTGTTTTTTCAGGCGTCTGATGACAGGAATGAATATTATACGACGTAAATGTTAAACGCATGCGTCAGAAGAGAGATTTTTTGATATTTCTTTTTTTAGTAAAGAATCAAATAGTAAGCACACAAATTTCGGTAAAAACCCTCAATTTTTAAAAATGGCACCATTTCTTTAGTTTTTGAGGCGTCTGATGACACGAATTGATATTATAGGACGAAAATGTTAAACACATGCGTCTGAAGAGAGATTTTTTGATATTTTCTTTTATAGTAAAAAAAACCAAAGGCTATATAGCACACGAATTTCGGTAAAAACCCTTAGTTTTTAAAAAGGGCACCATTTCTTTGTTTTTCCAGGCGTCTGATGATTCGAATTGATATTATACGACGAAAATGTTAAACACGTGAGTCCGAAGAGAGATTTTTGATATTTCCTTTTTTAGTAAAAAAGCCAAAGGCTATAGCACACGAATTTCGGTAAAAACCCTCAGTTTTTAAAAAGGACACCATTTCTTTGTTTTTCCAGGCGTCTGATGACTCGAATTGATATTATACGACGAAAATGTTAAACACATGAGTCCGAAGAGAGATTTTTTGATATTTCCTTTTTTAGTAAAAAAACCAAAGGCTATAGCACACGAATTTCGGTAAAAACCCTCAGTTTTTAAAAAGGACACCATTTCTTTGTTTTTCCAGGCGTCTGATGACTCGAATTGATATTATACGACGAAATGTTAAACACATGAGTCCGAAGAGAGATTTTTTGATATTTCCTTTTTAGTAAAAAAAGCCAAAGGCTATTGCACACGAATTTCGGTAAAACCCCTCACTTTTTAAAAATGGCACCATTTCTTTGTTTTTTCGGGCGTCTGATGACACGAATTGATATTATACGACGAAAATGTTAAACGCATGCGTCCGAAGAGAGATTTTTTGATATTTCTTTTTTTAGTAAAAAACCAAATGCTATAGCACACGAATTTCGGTAAAAACCCTCAATTTTTAAAAATGGCACCATTTCTTTGTTTTTTCAGGCGTCTGATGACAGGAATGAATATTATACGACGTAAATGTTAAACGCATGCGTCGTAAGAGAGATTTTTTGATACTTCCTTTTTTAGTAAAAATCAAATGCTATGCACACGAATTTCGGTAAAAACCCTCAATTTTTAAAAATGGCACCATTTCTTTAGTTTTTGAGGCGTCTGATGACACGAATTGATATTATAGGACGAAAATGTTAAACACATGCGTCTGAAGAGAGATTTTTTGATATTTCCTTTTTTAGTAAAACAACCAAAGGCTATAGCACACGAATTTCGGTAAAAACCCTCAGTTTTTAAAAAGGGCACCATTTCTTTGTTTTTCCAGGCGTCTGATGACTCGAATTGATATTATACGACGAAAATGTTAAACACATGAGTCCGAAGAGAGATTTTTTGATATTTCCTTTTTTAGTAAAAAAGCCAAAGGCTATATATAGCACACGAATTTCGGTAAAACCCCTCACTTTTTAAAAATGGCACCATTTCTTTGTTTTTTCAGGCGTCTGATGACACGAATTGATATTATACGACGAAAATGTTAAACGCATGCGTCCGAAGAGAGATTTTTTGAAATTTCCTTTTTTAGTAAAAAACCAAATGCTATAGCACACGAATTTCGGTAAAAACCCTCAATTTTTAAAAATGGCACCATTTCTTTGTTTTTTCAGGCGTCTGATGACACGAATGAATATTATACGATGAAAATGTTAAACTCATGCGTCGGAAGAGAGATTTTTTGATATTTTTTTTTTAGTAAAAAAACCAAAGGCTATATAGCACACGAATTTCGGTAAAAACCCTCAGTTTTTTTAAATGGCACTATTTCTTTAGTTTTTGAGGCGTCTGATGACACGAATGAATATTATACGATGAAAATGTTAAACGCATGCGTCCGAAGAGAGATTTTTTGATATTTCCTTTTTTAGTAAAAAACTCAAAGGCTATATATCACACGAATTTCGGTAAAAACCCTCAATTTTTAAAAATGCACCATTTCTTTGTTTTTTCAGGCGTCTGATGACACGAAGTGATATTATACGACGAAAATGTTAAACACATGCGTCCGAAGAGAGATTTTTTGATATTTCCTTGTTTAGTAAAAAAACCAAAGGCAAGCACACGAATTTTGGTAAAAACCCTCAGTTTTTTTAAAATGGCACTATTTCTTTAGTTTTTTAGGCGTCTGATGACACAAATTGATATTATAGGACGAAAATGTTAAACGCATGCGTCCGAAGTGAGATTTTTTGTTATTTCCTTTTTTAGTAAAAAACCAAATGCTATAGCACACGAATTTCGGTAAAAACCCTAAATTTTTAAAAATGGCACCATTTCTTTGTTTTTTCAGGCGTCTAATGACTCGAATTGATATTATACGACGAAAATGTTAAACACATGCGTCCGAAGAGAGATTTTTTGATATTTCTTTTTTTAGTAAAAAAACCAAAGGCTATAGCACACGAATTTCAGTAAAAACCCTTAGTTTTTTAAAATGGTACTATTTCTTTGTTTTTTCATGCGGCTGATGACACGAATTGATATTATACGACGAAAATGTTAAACACATGCGTCCGAAGAGAGATTTTTTGATATTTCCTTTTTAGTAAAAAAACCAAAGGCTGCACACGAATTTCTGTAAAACCCTCAGTTTTTTAAAATGACACTATTTCTTTAGTTTTTGAGGCGTCTGATGACACGAATGAATATTATACAACGTAAATGTTAAACCCATGCGTCCGAAGAGAGATTTTTGATATTTCCTTTTTTAGTAAAAAACCAAAGACTATAGCACACGAATTTCGGTAAAAACCCTCAATTTTTAAAAATGGCACCATTTCTTTGTTTTTTCAGGCGTCTAATGACAGGAATGAATATTATACGACGTAAATGTTAAACGCATGCGTCGGAAGAGAGATTTTTTGATATTTCCTTTTTTAGTAAAAAATCAAATAGTAAGCACACGAATTTCGGTAAAAAACCCTCAATTTTTAAAAATGGCACCATTTCTTTAGTTTTTGAGGCGTCTGATGACACGAATTGATATTGTAGGACGAAAATGTTAAACACATGCGTCTGAAGAGAGATTTTTTGATATTTCCTTTTTTAGTAAAAAAACCAAAGGCTATAGCACACGAATTTCGGTAAAAACCCTCAATTTTTAAAAATGGCACCATTTCTTTGTTTTTTCAGGCGTCTGATGACAGGAATGAATATTATACGACGTAAATGTTAAACGCATGCGTCAGAAGAGAGATTTTTTGATATTTCTTTTTTTAGTAAAGAATCAAATAGTAAGCACACGAATTTCGGTAAAAACCCTCAATTTTTAAAAATGGCACCATTTCTTTAGTTTTTGAGGCGTCTGATGACACGAATTGATATTATAGGACGAAAATGTTAAACACATGCGTCTGAAGAGAGATTTTTTGATATTTTCTTTTATAGTAAAAAAACCAAAGGCTATATAGCACACGAATTTCGGTAAAAACCCTTAGTTTTTAAAAAGGGCACCATTTCTTTGTTTTTCCAGGCGTCTGATGATTCGAATTGATATTATACGACGAAAATGTTAAACACGTGAGTCCGAAGAGAGATTTTTGATATTTCCTTTTTTAGTAAAAAAGCCAAAGGCTATAGCACACGAATTTCGGTAAAAACCCTCAGTTTTTTAAAATGGCACTATTTCTTTGTTTTTTCAGGCGTCTGATGACACGAATTGATATTATACGACGAAAATGTTAAACGCATGCGTCCGAAGAGAGATTTTTTAATATTTCCTTTTTTAGGAAAAAAACCAAAGGCTATAGCACACGAATTTTGGTAAAAACACTCAATTTTTTAAAATGCACCATTTCTTTGTTTTTTCAGGCGTCTGATGACACGAAGTGATATTATACGACGAAAATGTTAAACACATGCGTCCGAAGAGAGATTTTTTGATATTTCCTTTTTTAGGAAAAAAACCAAAGGCTATAGCACACGAATTTCGGTAAAAACACTCAATTTTTAAAGGAAATATCAAAAAATCTCTCTTCGGACGCATGCGTTTAACATTTTCGTCGTATAATATTCATTCGTGTCATCAGACGCCTAAACAACTAAAGAAATAGTGCCATTTTAAAAAACTGAGGGTTTTTACCGAAATTCGTGTGCTATAGCCATTGGTTTTTTTACTAAAAAGGAAATATCAAAAAATCTCTCTTCGGACGCATGTGTTTAACATTTTCGTCATATAATATCAATTTGTGTCATAAGTCGCCTGATCAAAACAAAGAAATAGTGCCATTTTTAAAAACCCGTAGTTTTTAAAAAGGGCACCATTTCTTTGTTTTTCCAGGCGTCTGATGACTCAAATTGATATTATACGACGAAAATGTTAAACACATGAGTCCGAAGAGAGATTTTTTGATATTTCCTTTTTTAGTAAAAAACCAAAGGCTATAGCACACGAATTTCGGTAAAAACCCTCAATTTTTAAAAATGGCACCATTTCTTTGTTTTTCCTGGCGTCTGATGACTCGAATTGATATTATACGACGAAAATGTTAAACGCATGCGTCCGAAGAGAGATTTTTTGATATTTCCTTTTTTAGTAAAAAAAACCAAAGGCTATAGCACACGAATTTCGGTAAAAACCCTTAATTTTTTAAAATGGCACTATTTCTTTGTTTTTTCTGTCGGCTGATGACACAAATTGATATTATACGACGAAAATGTTAAACACATGCGTCCGAAGAGAGATTTTTTGATATTTCCTTTTTTAGGAAAAAAACCAAAGGCTATAGCACACGAATTTCGGTAAAAACACTCAATTTTTAAAGGAAATATCAAAAAATCTCTCTTCGGACGCATGCGTTTAACATTTTCGTCGTATAATATTCATTCGTGTCATCAGACGCCTAAACAACTAAAGAAATAGTGCCATTTTAAAAAACTGAGGGTTTTTACCGAAATTCGTGTGCTATAGCCATTGGTTTTTTTACTAAAAAGGAAATATCAAAAAATCTCTCTTCGGACGCATGTGTTTAACATTTTCGTCATATAATATCAATTTGTGTCATAAGTCGCCTGATCAAAACAAAGAAATAGTGCCATTTTTAAAAACTGAGGGTTTTTACCGAAATTCGTGTCATCAGACACCTGAAAAAAAAGGAATAGTGTAAATTTTAAAAACTGAGGATTTTTACCGAAATTCGTGTGATATAGCCTTTGGGTTTTTTACTAAAAAAAGAAATATCCAAAAATCTCTATTCGAACTTTTGAGTTTATCATTTTCGTCGTATAATATACATTCGTGTCATCACACGCCTAAAATAACAAAGAAATAGTGATATTTATAAAAACTGAAGGTTTTTACCGAAATTCGTCTGCTATATAGGATTTGGGTTTTTTACTAAAAAGGAATATAAAAAATCTCTCGTCGGACGCAGGTGTTTAACATTTTAGTCATATAATATCAATTTGTGTCATTAGACACCAGATAAAAACAAAGATATAGTGCCTTTTTTAAAAACGGAGGGGTTTTTTACCGAAATTCGTGTGTTATAGCCTTTTTGTTTTTACTAAAAAAGGAAATATAAAAAAATCTCTCTTCGAACGAATGTGTTTAACATTTTCGTCATATAATATCAATTTGTGTCATCAGACGCCTGATCAAAACAAAGAAATAGTGCCATTTTTAAAAACTGAGGGTTTTTACCGATATTCGTGTGCTATAGTCTATGGTTTTTTTACTAAAAGAGGAAATATAAAAAAATCTCTCTTCGGACACATGTGTTTAACATTTTCGTCATATAATATCAATTCGTGTCATCAGACGCCCGAAAAAACAAAGAAATGGTGCCATTTTTAAAAACTAAGGGTTTTTACCGAAATTCGTGTGCTATAGTCTTTGATTTTTTTACTAAAAAGGAAATATGAAAAATCTCTCTTCGGACACATGAGTTTTACATTTTCGTCGAATAATATCAATTCGTGTCATCAGACGCCTGGAAAAAAAAGGAATAGTGCAAATTTTAAAATCTGAGGATTTTTACCGAAATTCGTTTGATATAGCCTTTTGTTTTTTTACTAAAAAGGAAATATCAAAAAATCTCTATTCGAACTTTTGAGTTTATCATTTTCGTCGTATAATATACATTTGTGTCATCACACGCCTAACATAACAAAGAAATAATGATCTTTCAAAAAACTGAAGGTTTTTACCGAAATTTGTCTGCTATATAGGATTTGGGTTTTTTTACTAAAAAGGGAAATACCAAAAAATCTCTCTTCGGACGCATGTGTTTAACATTTTCGTCGTATAATATTCATTCGTGTCATCAGACGCCTCTAAAATCAAAGAAATAGTGCCATTTTTAAAAACTGAGGGTTTTTACCGAAATTCGTGTGCTATAGCATTTGGTTCTTTACTAAAAAAGGAAATACCAAAAAATCTTTATTCGGACGCATGCGTTTAACATTTTCGTCGTATAATATTCATTCGTGTCATCAGACGCCTCAAAAATCAAAGAAATGGTGTCATTTTAAAAATTAAGGGTTTTTACCGATTTTCGTGTGCCATAGCATTTGGTTTTTTCTAAAAAAGGAAATATCAAAAAATCTCTCTTCGGACGCATGCGTTTAACATTTTCGTCGTATAATATTCATTCGTGTCATCAGACGCCTGAAAATATAAAGAAATAGTGCCATTTTAAAAACTGTTGGTTTTTACCGAAATTCGTGTGCTATAGCCATTGGTTTTTTTACTAAAAAAGGAAATATCAAAAAATCTCTCTTCGGACGCATGCGTTTAACATTTTCGTCGTATAATATTCATTCGTGTCATCAGACGCCTAAACAACTAAAGAAATAGTGCCATTTTAAAAAACTGAGGGTTTTTACCGAAATTCGTGTGCTATAGCCATTGGTTTTTTTACTAAAAAGGAAATATCAAAAAATCTCTCTTCGGACGCATGTGTTTAACATTTTCGTCATATAATATCAATTTGTGTCATAAGTCGCCTGATCAAAACAAAGAAATAGTGCCATTTTTAAAAACTGAGGGTTTTTACCGAAATTCGTGTCATCAGACACCTGAAAAAAAAGGAATAGTGTAAATTTTAAAAACTGAGGATTTTTACCGAAATTCGTGTGATATAGCCTTTGGGTTTTTTACTAAAAAAAGAAATATCCAAAAATCTCTATTCGAACTTTTGAGTTTATCATTTTCGTCGTATAATATACATTCGTGTCATCACACGCCTAAAATAACAAAGAAATAGTGATATTTATAAAAACTGAAGGTTTTTACCGAAATTCGTCTGCTATATAGGATTTGGGTTTTTTACTAAAAAGGAATATAAAAAATCTCTCGTCGGACGCAGGTGTTTAACATTTTAGTCATATAATATCAATTTGTGTCATTAGACACCAGATAAAAACAAAGATATAGTGCCTTTTTTAAAAACGGAGGGGTTTTTTACCGAAATTCGTGTGTTATAGCCTTTTTGTTTTTACTAAAAAAGGAAATATAAAAAAATCTCTCTTCGAACGAATGTGTTTAACATTTTCGTCATATAATATCAATTTGTGTCATCAGACGCCTGATCAAAACAAAGAAATAGTGCCATTTTTAAAAACTGAGGGTTTTTACCGATATTCGTGTGCTATAGTCTATGGTTTTTTTACTAAAAGAGGAAATATAAAAAAATCTCTCTTCGGACACATGTGTTTAACATTTTCGTCATATAATATCAATTCGTGTCATCAGACGCCCGAAAAAACAAAGAAATGGTGCCATTTTTAAAAACTAAGGGTTTTTACCGAAATTCGTGTGCTATAGTCTTTGATTTTTTTACTAAAAAGGAAATATGAAAAATCTCTCTTCGGACACATGAGTTTTACATTTTCGTCGAATAATATCAATTCGTGTCATCAGACGCCTGGAAAAAAAAGGAATAGTGCAAATTTTAAAATCTGAGGATTTTTACCGAAATTCGTTTGATATAGCCTTTTGTTTTTTTACTAAAAAGGAAATATCAAAAAATCTCTATTCGAACTTTTGAGTTTATCATTTTCGTCGTATAATATACATTTGTGTCATCACACGCCTAACATAACAAAGAAATAATGATCTTTCAAAAAACTGAAGGTTTTTACCGAAATTTGTCTGCTATATAGGATTTGGGTTTTTTTACTAAAAAGGGAAATACCAAAAAATCTCTCTTCGGACGCATGTGTTTAACATTTTCGTCGTATAATATTCATTCGTGTCATCAGACGCCTCTAAAATCAAAGAAATAGTGCCATTTTTAAAAACTGAGGGTTTTTACCGAAATTCGTGTGCTATAGCATTTGGTTCTTTACTAAAAAAGGAAATACCAAAAAATCTTTATTCGGACGCATGCGTTTAACATTTTCGTCGTATAATATTCATTCGTGTCATCAGACGCCTCAAAAATCAAAGAAATGGTGTCATTTTAAAAATTAAGGGTTTTTACCGATTTTCGTGTGCCATAGCATTTGGTTTTTTCTAAAAAAGGAAATATCAAAAAATCTCTCTTCGGACGCATGCGTTTAACATTTTCGTCGTATAATATTCATTCGTGTCATCAGACGCCTGAAAATATAAAGAAATAGTGCCATTTTAAAAACTGTTGGTTTTTACCGAAATTCGTGTGCTATAGCCATTGGGTTTTTTACTAAAAAAGGAAATATCAAAAAATCTCTCTTCGGACGCATGCGTTTAACATTTTCGTCGTATAATATTCATTCGTGTCATCAGACGCCTAAACAACTAAAGAAATAGTGCCATTTTAAAAAACTGAGGGTTTTTACCGAAATTCGTGTGCTATAGCCATTGGTTTTTTTACTAAAAAGGAAATATCAAAAAATCTCTCTTCGGACGCATGTGTTTAACATTTTCGTCATATAATATCAATTTGTGTCATAAGTCGCCTGATCAAAACAAAGAAATAGTGCCATTTTTAAAAACTGAGGGTTTTTACCGAAATTCGTGTCATCAGACACCTGAAAAAAAAGGAATAGTGTAAATTTTAAAAACTGAGGATTTTTACCGAAATTCGTGTGATATAGCCTTTGGGTTTTTTACTAAAAAAAGAAATATCCAAAAATCTCTATTCGAACTTTTGAGTTTATCATTTTCGTCGTATAATATACATTCGTGTCATCACACGCCTAAAATAACAAAGAAATAGTGATATTTATAAAAACTGAAGGTTTTTACCGAAATTCGTCTGCTATATAGGATTTGGGTTTTTTACTAAAAAGGAATATAAAAAATCTCTCGTCGGACGCAGGTGTTTAACATTTTAGTCATATAATATCAATTTGTGTCATTAGACACCAGATAAAAACAAAGATATAGTGCCTTTTTTAAAAACGGAGGGGTTTTTTACCGAAATTCGTGTGTTATAGCCTTTTTGTTTTTACTAAAAAAGGAAATATAAAAAAATCTCTCTTCGAACGAATGTGTTTAACATTTTCGTCATATAATATCAATTTGTGTCATCAGACGCCTGATCAAAACAAAGAAATAGTGCCATTTTTAAAAACTGAGGGTTTTTACCGATATTCGTGTGCTATAGTCTATGGTTTTTTTACTAAAAGAGGAAATATAAAAAAATCTCTCTTCGGACACATGTGTTTAACATTTTCGTCATATAATATCAATTCGTGTCATCAGACGCCCGAAAAAACAAAGAAATGGTGCCATTTTTAAAAACTAAGGGTTTTTACCGAAATTCGTGTGCTATAGTCTTTGATTTTTTTACTAAAAAGGAAATATGAAAAATCTCTCTTCGGACACATGAGTTTTACATTTTCGTCGAATAATATCAATTCGTGTCATCAGACGCCTGGAAAAAAAAGGAATAGTGCAAATTTTAAAATCTGAGGATTTTTACCGAAATTCGTTTGATATAGCCTTTTGTTTTTTTACTAAAAAGGAAATATCAAAAAATCTCTATTCGAACTTTTGAGTTTATCATTTTCGTCGTATAATATACATTTGTGTCATCACACGCCTAACATAACAAAGAAATAATGATCTTTCAAAAAACTGAAGGTTTTTACCGAAATTTGTCTGCTATATAGGATTTGGGTTTTTTTACTAAAAAGGGAAATACCAAAAAATCTCTCTTCGGACGCATGTGTTTAACATTTTCGTCGTATAATATTCATTCGTGTCATCAGACGCCTCTAAAATCAAAGAAATAGTGCCATTTTTAAAAACTGAGGGTTTTTACCGAAATTCGTGTGCTATAGCATTTGGTTCTTTACTAAAAAAGGAAATACCAAAAAATCTTTATTCGGACGCATGCGTTTAACATTTTCGTCGTATAATATTCATTCGTGTCATCAGACGCCTCAAAAATCAAAGAAATGGTGTCATTTTAAAAATTAAGGGTTTTTACCGATTTTCGTGTGCCATAGCATTTGGTTTTTTCTAAAAAAGGAAATATCAAAAAATCTCTCTTCGGACGCATGCGTTTAACATTTTCGTCGTATAATATTCATTCGTGTCATCAGACGCCTGAAAATATAAAGAAATAGTGCCATTTTAAAAACTGAGGATTTTTACCGAAATTCGTGTGATATAGCCTTTGGTTTTTTACTAAAAAAGGAAATATCAAAAAATCTCTATTCGAACTTTTGAGTTTATCATTTTCGTCGTATAATATACATTCGTGTCATCACACGCCTAAAATAACAAAGAAATAGTGATATTTCTAAAAACAGAACGTTTTTACCGAAATTCGTCTGCTAGATAGGATTTGGTTTTTTTTACTAAAAAAGGAAATATCAAAAAATCTCTCTTCGGACGCATCTGTTTAACATTTTCGACATATAATATCAATTTGTGTCATCAGACACCTGATAAAAACAAAGAAATAGTGCCATTTTTAAAAATTGAGGGGTTTTTTACCGAAATTCATGTGTTATAGCCTTTGCGTTTTTTACTAAAAAAGAAAATATAAAATAATCTCTCTTCGGACGCATGTGTTTAACATTTTCGTCATATAATATCAATTTGTGTCATCAGACGCCAGATCAAAACAAAGAAATGGTGCCATTTTTAAAAACTGAGGGTTTTTACCGAAATTCGTGTGCTATAGCCTTTTTGTTTTTTACTAAAAAAGGAAATATAAAAAAAATCTCTATTCGAACGCATGTTTTTAACATTTTCGTCATATAATATCAATTTGTGTCATCAGACGCCTGATCAAAACAAAGAAATAGTGCCATTTTTAAAAACTGAGGGTTTTTACCGATATTCGTGTGCTATAGTCTTTGTGTTTTTTACTATAAGAGGTAATATAAAAAAATCTCTCTTCGGACACATGTGTTTAACATTTTCGTCATATAATAACAATTCGTGTCATCAGACGCCCGAAAAAACAAAGAAATGGTGCCATTTTTAAAAACTGAGGGTTTTTACCGAAATTCGTGTGCTATAGCCTTTGGTTTTTTTACTAAAACGGAAATATGAAAAATCTCTCTTCGGACACATGAGTTTTACATTTTCGTCGAATAATATCAATTCGTGTCATCAGACGCCTGGAAAAAAAAGGAATAGTGCAAAATTTAAAATCTGAGGATTTTTACCGAAATTCGTTTGATATAGCCTTTTGTTTTTTTACTAAAAAAGGAAATATCAAAAAATCTCTATTCGAACTTTTGAGTTTATCATTTTCGTCGTATAATATACATTCGTGTCATCACACGCCTAAAATAACAAAGAAATAATGATCTTTCTAAAAACTGAAGGTTTTTACCGAAATTTGTCTGCTATATAGGATTTGGGTTTTTTTACTAAAAAGGGAAATACCAAAAAATCTCTCTTCGGACGCATGTGTTTAACATTTTCGTCGTATAATATTCATTCGTGTCATCAGACGCCTCTAAAATCAAAGAAATAGTGCCATTTTTAAAAACTGAGGGTTTTTACCGAAATTCGTGTGCTATAGCATTTGGTTCTTTACTAAAAAAGGAAATACCAAAAAATCTTTCTTCGGACGCATGTGTTTAACATTTTCGACGTATAATATTCATTCGTGTCTTCAGACGCCTCAAAAATCAAAGAAATAGTGTCATTTTAAAAACTGAGCGTTTTTATCGATTTTCGTGTGCTATAGCATTTGGGATTTTACTAAAAAAGGAAATATCAAAAAATCTCTCTTCAGACGCATGCGTTTAACATTTTCGTCCTATAATATTCATTCGTGTCATCAGACGCCTCAAAACCTAAGAAATAGTGCCATTTTAAAAAACTGTTGGTTTTTACCGAAATTCGTGTGCTATAGCCACTGCTTTTTTTACTAAAAAAGGAAATATCAAAAAATCTCTCTTCGGACGCATGTGTTTAACATTTTCGTCATATAATATCAATTTGTGTCGTCAGACGCCTGATCAAAACAAAGAAATAGTGCCATTTTTAAAAACTGAGGGTTTTTACCGAAATTCGTGTCATCAGACGCCTGAAAAAAAAAGGAATAGTGCAAAATTTAAAAACTGAGGATTTTTACCGAAATTCGTGTGATATATATAGCCTTTGGGTTTTTTACTAAAAAAGGAAATATCAAAAAATCTCTATTCGAACTTTTGAGTTTATCATTTTCGTCGTATAATATACATTCGTGTCATCACACGCCTAAAATAACAAAGAAATAGTGATATTTCTAAAAACAGAAGGTTTTTACCGAAATTCGTCTGCTAGATAGGATTTGGTTTTTTTTACTAAAAATGGAAATATGAAAAAATCTCTCTTCGGACGCATGTGTTTAACATTTTTGACATGTAATATCAATTTGTGTTATCAGACGCCAGATAAAAACGACAAAATAGTGCCATTTTTAAAAATTGAGGGTTTTTTTACCGAAATTCGTGTGTTATAGCCTTTGCGTTTTTTACTTAAAAAGAAAATATAAAATAATCTCTCTTCGGACGCATGTGTTTAACATTTTCGTCATATAATATCAATTTGTGTCATCAGACGCCAGATCAAAACAAAGAAATAGTGTCATTTTTAAAAACTGAGGGTTTTTACCGAAATTCGTGTGCTATAGCCCATGGTTTTTTACTAAAAAAGGAAATATAAAAAAATCTCGCTTCGAACGCATGTGTTTAACATTTTCGTCATATAATATCAATTCGTGTCATCAGACGCCCGAAAAAATAAAGAAATGGTGCCATTTTTAAAAACTGAGGGTTTTTACCGAAATTCGTGTGCTATAGCCTTTTTGTTTTTTACTAAAAAAGGAAATATAAAAAAAATCTCTATTCGAACGCATGTTTTTAACATTTTCGTCATATAATATCAATTTGTGTCATCAGACGCCTGATCAAAACAAAGAAATAGTGCCATTTTTAAAAACTGAGGGTTTTTACCGATATTCGTGTGCTATAGTCTTTGGGTTTTTTACTATAAGAGGAAATATAAAAAAATCTCTCTTCGGACACATGTGTTTAACATTTTCGTCATATAATAACAATTCGTGTCATCAGACGCCCGAAAAAACAAAGAAATGGTGCCATTTTTAAAAACTGAGGGTTTTTACCGAAATTCGTGTGCTATAGCCTTTGGTTTTTTTACTAAAACGGAAATATGAAAAATCTCTCTTCGGACACATGAGTTTTACATTTTCGTCGAATAATATCAATTCGTGTCATCAGACGCCTGGAAAAAAAAGGAATAGTGCAAAATTTAAAATCTGAGGATTTTTACCGAAATTCGTTTGATATAGCCTTTTGTTTTTTTACTAAAAAAGGAAATATCAAAAAATCTCTATTCGAACTTTTGAGTTTATCATTTTCGTCGTATAATATACATTCGTGTCATCACACGCCTAAAATAACAAAGAAATAATGATCTTTCTAAAAACTGAAGGTTTTTACCGAAATTTGTCTGCTATATAGGATTTGGGTTTTTTTACTAAAAAGGGAAATACCAAAAAATCTCTCTTCGGACGCATGTGTTTAACATTTTCGTCGTATAATATTCATTCGTGTCATCAGACGCCTCTAAAATCAAAGAAATAGTGCCATTTTTAAAAACTGAGGGTTTTTACCGAAATTCGTGTGCTATAGCATTTGGTTCTTTACTAAAAAAGGAAATACCAAAAAATCTTTCTTCGGACGCATGTGTTTAACATTTTCGACGTATAATATTCATTCGTGTCTTCAGACGCCTCAAAAATCAAAGAAATAGTGTCATTTTAAAAACTGAGCGTTTTTATCGATTTTCGTGTGCTATAGCATTTGGGATTTTACTAAAAAAGAAAATATCAAAAAATCTCTCTTCAGACGCATGCGTTTAACATTTTCGTCCTATAATATTCATTCGTGTCATCAGACGCCTCAAAACCTAAGAAATAGTGCCATTTTAAAAAACTGTTGGTTTTTACCGAAATTCGTGTGCTATAGCCACTGCTTTTTTTACTAAAAAAGGAAATATCAAAAAATCTCTCTTCGGACGCATGTGTTTAACATTTTCGTCATATAATATCAATTTGTGTCGTCAGACGCCTGATCAAAACAAAGAAATAGTGCCATTTTTAAAAACTGAGGGTTTTTACCGAAATTCGTGTCATCAGACGCCTGAAAAAAAAAGGAATAGTGCAAAATTTAAAAACTGAGGATTTTTACCGAAATTCGTGTGATATATATAGCCTTTGGGTTTTTTACTAAAAAAGGAAATATCAAAAAATCTCTATTCGAACTTTTGAGTTTATCATTTTCGTCGTATAATATACATTCGTGTCATCACACGCCTAAAATAACAAAGAAATAGTGATATTTCTAAAAACAGAAGGTTTTTACCGAAATTCGTCTGCTAGATAGGATTTGGTTTTTTTTTACTAAAAATGGAAATATGAAAAAATCTCTCTTCGGACGCATGTGTTTAACATTTTTGACATGTAATATCAATTTGTGTTATCAGACGCCAGATAAAAACGACAAAATAGTGCCATTTTTAAAAATTGAGGGTTTTTTTACCGAAATTCGTGTGTTATAGCCTTTGCGTTTTTTACTTAAAAAGAAAATATAAAATAATCTCTCTTCGGACGCATGTGTTTAACATTTTCGTCATATAATATCAATTTGTGTCATCAGACGCCAGATCAAAACAAAGAAATAGTGTCATTTTTAAAAACTGAGGGTTTTTACCGAAATTCGTGTGCTATAGCCCATGGTTTTTTACTAAAAAAGGAAATATAAAAAAATCTCGCTTCGAACGCATGTGTTTAACATTTTCGTCATATAATATCAATTCGTGTCATCAGACGCCCGAAAAAATAAAGAAATGGTGCCATTTTTAAAAACTGAGGGTTTTTACCGAAATTCGTGTGCTATATAGCCTTTGGTTTTTTACTAAAAAGGAAATATCAAAAATCTCTCTTCGGACACATGAGTTTAACATTTTCGTCGTATAATATCAAAATTCGTGTCATCAGACGCTTGCAAAAAAAAGGAATAGTGCAAATATTAAAATCTGAGGATTTTTACCGAAATTCGTATGATATAGCCTTTGGTTTTTTTTACTAAAAAAGTAAATTTCAAAAAATCTCTATTCGAACTTTTGAGTTTATCATTTTCGTCGTATAATATACATTCGTGTCATCAAACGCCTAAAATAAGAAAGAAATAGTGATATTTCAAAAAACTGAATGTTTTTACCGAAATCCGTCTGCTATATAGGATTTGGGTTTTTTACTAAAAAAGGAAATATAAAAAAATCGCTATTCGGACGCATGTGTTTAACATTTTCGTCGTATAATATTCATTCGTGTCATCAGACGCCTCAAAAATCAAAGAAATAGTCCCATTTTTAAAACTGAGGGTTTTTATTGAAATTCGTGTGCTATAGCATTTGGTTTTTTACTAAAAAAGGAAATACAAAAAAAATCTCTCTTCGAACGCATGCGTTTAACATTTTCGTCGTATAATATTCATTCGTGTCATCAGACGCCTCAAATATCAAAGAAATAGTGTCATTTTAAAAACTGAGGGTTTTTACCGATTTTCGTGTGCTACGACATTTGGTTTTTTACTAAAAAAGAAAATATCAAAAAACCTCTCTTCGGACACATGCGTTTAACATTTTCGTCGTATAATATTCATTTGTGTCATCAGACGCCTCAAAAACTAAAGAAATAGTGCCATTTTAAAAAACTGTGGGTTTTTACCGAAATTCGTGTGCTATAGCCTTTGCGTTTTTTACTAAAAAAGAAAATATAAAAAAATCTCTCTTCAGACGCAAGTGTTTAACATTTTCGTCATACAATATCAATTTGTGTAATCAGACGCCTGATAAAAACAAAGAAATAGTGCCATTTTTAAAAACTGAGGGGTTTTTTACCGAAATTCGTGTGCTATAGCCTTTGCGTTTTTTACTAAAAAAGGAAATATAAAAAAATCTCTATTCGGACGCATGTGTTTAACATTTTCGTCATATAATATCAATTTTTGTCATCAGACGCCTGATCAAAACAAAGAAATAGTGCCATTTTTAAAAACTGAGGGTTTTTACCGAAATTCGTGTGCTCTATAGCCTTTGGTTTTTTTACTAAAAAAGGAAATACCAAAAAATCTCTCTTCGGACGTATGCGTTTAACATTTTCGTCGTATAATATTCATTCGTGTCATCAGACGCCTCAAAAATCAAAGAAATGGTGCCATTTTTAAAAACTGAGGGTTTTACCGAAATTCGTGTGCTATAGCCTTTGGTTTTTTTACTAAAAAGGAAATATCAAAAATCTCTCTTCGGACGCATGAGTTTAACATTTTGGTCGTATAATATCAATTCGTGTCATCAGACGCTTGGAAAAAAAAGGAATAGTGCAAATTTTAAAATCTGAGGATTTTTACCGAAATTCGTGTGATATATATAGCCTTTGGTTTTTTTACTAAAAAAAGAAATATCAAAAACTCTCTATTCGAACTTTTGAGTTTATCATTTTCGTCGTATAATATACATTCGTGTCATCACACGCCTAAAATAACAAAGAAATAGTGATATTTCTAAAAACTGAAGGTTTTTACCGAAATTCATCTGCTATATAGGATTTGGGTTTTTTACTAAAAAAGGAAATATTAAAAAATCTCTCTTCGGACGCATGTGTTTAACATTTTCGACATATAATATCAATTTGTGTCATCAGACGCCTGATAAAAACAAAGAAATAGTGTCATTTTTAAAAATTGAGGGGTATTTTACCAAAATTCGTGTGTTATAGCCTTTGCGTTTTTTACTAAAAAAGAAAATATAAAATAATCTCTCTTCGGACGCATGTGTTTAACATTTTCGTCATATAATATCAATTTGTGTCATCAGACGCCAGATCAAAACAAAGAAATAGTGTCATTTTTAAAATCTGAGGGTTTTTACCGAAATTCGTGTGCTATAGCCCATGGTTTTTTTACTGAAAAAGGAAATATAAAAAAATCTCGCTTCGGACGCATGTGTTTAACATTTTCGTCATATAATATCAATTCGTGTCATCAGACGCCCGAAAAAACAAAGAAATGGTGTCATTTTTAAAAACTGAGGGTTTTTACCGAAATTCGTGTGCTATATAGCCTTTGGTTTTTTTACTAAAAAGGAAATATCAAAAATCTCTCTTCGGACACATGAGTTTAACATTTTCGTCGTATAATATCAAAATTCGTGTCATCAGACGCTTGCAAAAAAAAGGAATAGTGCAAATATTAAAATCTGAGGATTTTTACCGAAATTTGTATGATATAGCCTTTGGTTTTTTTACTAAAAAATGAAATTTCAAAAAATCTCTATTCGAACTTTTGAGTTTATCATTTTCGTCGTATAATATACATTCGTGCCATCAAACGCCTAAAATAAGAAAGAAATAGTGATATTTCTAAAAACAGAATGTTTTTACCGAAATTCGTCTGCTATATAGGATTTGGGTTTTTTACTAAAAAGGAAATATAAAAAAATCTCTCTTCGGACGCATGTGTTTAACATTTTCGTCGTATAATATTCATTCGTGTCATCAGACGCCTCAAAAATTAAAGAAATAGTGCCATTTCTAAAAACTGAGGGTTTTTATTGAAATTCGTGTGCTATAGCATTTGGTTTTTTACTAAAAAAGGAAATACAAAAAAATCTCTCTTCGAACGCATGCGTTTAACATTTTCGTCGTATAATATTCATTCAAGTCATCACACGCCTCAAATATCAAAGAAATAGTGTCATTTTAAAAACTGAGGGTTTTTACCGATTTTCGTGTGCTACAGCATTTGGTTTTTTACGAAAAAAGGAAATATCAAAAAATCTCTCTTCGGACGCATGCGTTTAACATTTTCGTCGTATAATATTCATTCGTGTCATCGGACGCCTCAAAAACTAAAGAAATAGTGCCATTTAAAAAAACTGAGGGTTTTTACCGAAATTCGTGTGCTATAGCCTTTGCGTTTTTTACTAAACAAGAAAATAAAAAAAATCTCTCTTCAAACGCATGTGTTTAACATTTTCGTCATATAATATCAATTTGTGTAATCAGACGAGCGATAAAAACAAAGAAATAGTGCCATTTTTAAAAACTGAGGGGTTTTTTACCGAAATTCGTGTGCTATATAGCCTTTGCGTTTTTTACTAAAAAAGGAAATATAAAAAAATCTCTATTCTGACGCATGTGTTTAACATTTTCGTCATATAATATCAATTTTTGTCATCAGACGCCTTATCAAAACAAAGAAATAGTGCCATTTTTAAAAACTGAGGGTTTTTACCGAAATTCGTGTGCTATAGCCTTTGGTTTTTTTACTAAAAAAGGAAATACCAAAAAATCTCTCTTCGGACGCATGCGTTTAACATTTTTGTCGTATAATATTCATTCGTGTCATCAG
This sequence comes from Triglochin maritima, assembly GCA_963682175.1. NCBI lineage: Eukaryota > Viridiplantae > Streptophyta > Magnoliopsida > Alismatales > Juncaginaceae > Triglochin > Triglochin maritima. The sequence continues at coordinate 48,806,272 of OY821772.1, forward strand.
ACGCCTCAAAAATTAAAGAAATGGTGCCATTTTTAAAAACTGAGGGTTTTTACCGAAATTCGTGTGCTATAGCCTTTGGTTTTTTTACTAAAAAGGAAATATCAAAAATCTCTCTTCGGACGCATGAGTTTAATATTTTGGTCGTATAATATCAATTCGTGTCATCACACGCTTGGAAAAAAAAGGAATAGTGCAAATTTTAAAATCTGAGGATTTTTACCGAAATTCGTGTGATATATATAGCCTTTGGTTTTTTTACTAAAAAACGAAATATCAAAAACTCTCTATTCGAACTTTTGAGTTTATCATTTTCGTTGTATAATATACATTCGTGTCATCACACGCCTAAAATAAAAAAAGAAATAGTGATATTTCTAAAAACTGAAGGTTTTTACCGAAATTCATCTGCTATATAGGATTTTGGTTTTTTACTAAAAAGGGAAATATTAAAAAATCTCTCTTAGGACGCATGTGTTTAACATTTTCGACATATAATATCAATTTGTGTCATCAGACGCATGATAAAAACAAAGAAATAGTGCCATTTTTAAAAACTGAGGGTTTTTACCGAAATTGGTGTGCTATAGCATTTGGTTTTTTACTAAAAAAGGAAATACCAAAAAATCTCTCTTCGGACGCAAGTGTTTAATATTTTCGTCGTATAATATTCATTCGTGTCATCAGACGCCTCAAAAATCAAAGAAATAGTGTCATTTTTAAAAACTGAGGGTTTTTACCGAAATTCGTCTGCTATATAGGATTTGGGTTTTTTACTAAAAAGGAAATATCAAAAAATCTCTCTTCGGACGCATGTGTTTAACATTTTCGTCGTATAATATTCATTCGTGTCATCAGACGCCTCAAAAATCAAAGAAATAGTGCCATTTTTAAAAACTGAGGGTTTTTATTGAAATTCGTGTGTTATAGCATTTGCTTTTTTACTAAAAAAGGAAATACCAAAAAATCTCTCTTCGGACGCATGCGTTTAACATTTTCGTCGTATAATATTCATTCGTGTCATTAGACGCCTCAAAAACTAAAGAAATAGTGTCATTTTAAAAACTGAGAGGTTTTACCGATTTTCGTGTGCTTATAGATAGCATTTGGTATTTTACTAAAAAAGAAAATATCAAAAAATCTCTCTTCGAACGCATGTGTTTAACATTTTCGTCGTATAATATTCATTCGTGTCATCAGACGCCTCAAAAACTAAAGAAATAGTGCCATTTTTAAAAACTGAGGGTTTTTACCGAAATTCGTGTGCTATAGCATTTGGTTTCTTACTAAAAAAGGAAATACCAAAAAATCTCTCTTCGGACGCATGCGTTTAACATTTTCGTCGTATAATATTCATTCGTGTCATCAGACGCCTCAAAAATTAAAGAAATGGTGCCATTTTAAAAAACTGAGGGTTTTTACCGAAATTCGTGTGCTATAGCCTTTGGTTTTTTTACTAAAAAGGAAATATCAAAAATCTCTCTTCGGACGCATGAGTTTAATATTTTGGTCGTATAATATCAATTCGTGTCATCACACGCTTGGAAAAAAAAGGAATAGTGCAAATTTTAAAATCTGAGGATTTTTACCGAAATTCGTGTGATATATATAGCCTTTGGTTTTTTTACTAAAAAACGAAATATCAAAAACTCTCTATTCGAACTTTTGAGTTTATCATTTTCGTTGTATAATATACATTCGTGTCATCACACGCCTAAAATAAAAAAAGAAATAGTGATATTTCTAAAAACTGAAGGTTTTTACCGAAATTCATCTGCTATATAGGATTTTGGTTTTTTACTAAAAAGGGAAATATTAAAAAATCTCTCTTAGGACGCATGTGTTTAACATTTTCGACATATAATATCAATTTGTGTCATCAGACGCATGATAAAAACAAAGAAATAGTGCCATTTTTAAAAACTGAGGGTTTTTACCGAAATTGGTGTGCTATAGCATTTGGTTTTTTACTAAAAAAGGAAATACCAAAAAATCTCTCTTCGGACGCAAGTGTTTAATATTTTCGTCGTATAATATTCATTCGTGTCATCAGACGCCTCAAAAATCAAAGAAATAGTGTCATTTTTAAAAACTGAGGGTTTTTACCGAAATTCGTCTGCTATATAGGATTTGGGTTTTTTACTAAAAAGGAAATATCAAAAAATCTCTCTTCGGACGCATGTGTTTAACATTTTCGTCGTATAATATTCATTCGTGTCATCAGACGCCTCAAAAATCAAAGAAATAGTGCCATTTTTAAAAACTGAGGGTTTTTATTGAAATTCGTGTGTTATAGCATTTGCTTTTTTACTAAAAAAGGAAATACCAAAAAATCTCTCTTCGGACGCATGCGTTTAACATTTTCGTCGTATAATATTCATTCGTGTCATTAGACGCCTCAAAAACTAAAGAAATAGTGTCATTTTAAAAACTGAGAGGTTTTACCGATTTTCGTGTGCTTATAGATAGCATTTGGTATTTTACTAAAAAAGAAAATATCAAAAAATCTCTCTTCGAACGCATGTGTTTAACATTTTCGTCGTATAATATTCATTCGTGTCATCAGACGCCTCAAAAACTAAAGAAATAGTGCCATTTTTAAAAACTGAGGGTTTTTACCGAAATTCGTGTGCTATAGCATTTGGTTTCTTACTAAAAAAGGAAATACCAAAAAAACTCTCTTCGGACGCATGCGTTTAACATTTTCGTCGTATAATATTCATTCGTGTCATCAGACGCCTCAAAAACAAAGAAATAGTGCCATTTTAAAAACTGAGGGGTTTTACAGATTTTCGTGTGCTTATAGATAGCATTTGGTTTTTTACTAAAAAAACAAATATCAAAAAATCTCACTTCGGACGCATGTGTTTAAGATTTTCGTTGTATAATATTCATGCGTGTCATCAGACGCCTCAAAAACTAAAGAAATAGTGCCATTTTAAAAAACTGAGGGTTTTTACCGAAATTCGTGTGCTATAGCATTTGGTTTCTTACTAAAAAAGGAAATACCAAAAAATCTCTCTTCGGACGCATGCGTTTAACATTTTCGTCGTATAATATTCATTCGTGTCATCAGACGCCTCAAAAACAAAGAAATAGTGCCATTTTAAAAACTGAGGGGTTTTACAGATTTTCGTGTGCTTATAGATAGCATTTGGTTTTTTACTAAAAAAACAAATATCAAAAAATCTCTCTTCGGACGCATGTGTTTAAGATTTTCGTTGTATAATATTAATTCGTTTGATCAGACGCCTGAAAAAAAGGAATAGTGCAAATTTTAAAAACTGAGGATTTTTACCGAAATTCGTGTGCTATAGTCATTGGTTTTTTTACTAAAAAGGGAAATATCAAAAAATCTCTCTTCGGACGCATGTGTTTAACATTTACGTCATATAATATCAATTTGTGTCATCAGCTGCCTGAAAAAACAAAGAAATAGTGCCATTTTTAAAAACTGAGGGTTTTTACCGAAATTCGTGTGCTATAACATTTTGTTTTTTACTAAAAAGGGAAAAACCAAAAAATCTCCCTTCGGACGCATGCGTTTAACATTTTCATCGTTTAATATTCGTTCGTGTCATCAGACGCCTCAAAAACTAAAGAAATGGTGTCATTTTAAAAAACTGAGGGGGGTTTTCCCGAAATTCGTGTGCTATACCATTGGGTTTTTTACTAAAAAGGAAATATCAAAAAAACTCTCTTCGGACGCATGTGTTTAACATTTACGTCATATAATATCAATTTGTGTCATCAGACGCCTGATAAAAACAAAGAAATAGTGCCATTTTTAAAAACTGAGAGTTTTTACCGAAATTTGTGTGCTATAGCCTTTGGTTTTTTTACTAAAAAAGGAAATATAAAAAAATCTCTCTTCCGACGCATGTGTTTAACATTTTCATCGTATAATATCAATTCGTGTCATCAGACGCGTGAAAAAAAAGGAATAGTGCAAATTTTAAAAACTGAGGATTTTTACCGAAATTCGTGTGATATAGCCTTTGGTTTTTTTTACTAAAAAATTAAATATCAAAAATCTCTCTTCGGACGCATGCGTTTAACATTTTCGTCGTATAATATTCATTCGTGTCATCAGACGCCTCAAAAACTAAAGAAATATTGCCATTTTAAAAAACTGAGGGGTTTTACCGAAATTCATGTGCTATAGGCTTTGGATTTTTTCACTAAAAAAGGAAATATCAAAAAATCTCTCTTCGGACGCATGTGTTTAACATTTTCATCGTATAATGTCAATTCGTGTGATCAGACGCGTGAAAAAAAAGGAATAGTGCAAATTTTAAAAACTGAGGATTTATACCGAAATTCGTGTGATATAAGCCTTTGGTTTTTTACTTAAAAAGGAAACATCAAAAAGTCTCTATTCGGACGCATGTGTTTAACATTTTCGTCATATAATATCAATTTGTGTCATCAGACGCCTGATAAAAACATAGAAATAGTGCCATTTTTAAAAACTGAGGGTTTTACCGAAATTCGTGTGCTATATAGCCTTTGGTTTTTTACTAAAAAAGGAAATATAAAAAAATCTCTCTTCGGATGCATGTGTTTAACATTTTCCCCGTATAATATCAATTCGTGTCATCAGACGCCTGAAAAAAAAGGAATAGTGCAAATTTTAAAAACTGAGGATTTTTACCGAAATTCGTGTGATATAGCATTTGGTTTTTTTACTAAAAAAAGAAATATCAAAAAATCTCTATTCGAACTTTTGAGTTTATCATTTTCGTCGTATAATATACATTTGTGTCATCAGACGCCTAAAATAACTAAGAAATAGTGGTATTTCTAAACACTAAAGGTTTTTACCGAAATTCGTCTGCTATATAGGATTTGCGTTTTTTCCTAAAAAATGAAATATCAAAAAATCTCTCTTCGGACGCAAGTGTTTAACATTTTCGTCATATAATATCAATTTGTGTCATCAGACGCCCGAAAAAACAAAGAAATAGTGCCATTTTTAAAAACTGAGGGTTTTTACCGAAATTCGTGTGCTATAGCATTTGGTTTTTACTAAAAAAGGAAATACCAAAAAATCTCTCTTCGGACGCATGCGTTTAACATTTTCGTCGTATAATATTCATTCGTGTCATCGGACGCCTGAAAAACTAAAGAAATTGTGTCATTTTAAAAAACTGAGGGGGTTTTCCCGAAATTCGTGTGCTATACCATTGGGGTTTTTTACTAAAAAGGAAAAATCAAAAAAACTCTCTTCGGACGCATGTGTTTAACATTTACGTCATATAATATCAATTTGTGTCATCAGACGCATGATCAAAACAAAGAAATAGTGCCATTTTTAAAAACTGAGGGTTTTAATCGAAATTCCTGTGCTATAGCCTTTGGTTTTTTTACTAAAAAGGAAATATAAAAAAAATCTCTCTTCGGACGCATGTGTTTAACATTTTCCTCTTATAATATCAATTCGTGTCATCAGACGCCTGAAAAAAAAGGAATAATGCAAATTTTAAAAACTAAGGATTTTTACCGAAATTCGTGTGATATAGCCTTTGGTTTTTTACTAAAAAAAGAAATATCAAAAAATCTCTATTCGAACTTTTGAGTTTAGTATTTTCATCGTATAATATACATTCGTGTCATCACACGCCTAAAATAACTAAGAAATAGTGATATAATATCAATTTGTGTCATCAGACGCCTGATAAAAACAAAGAAATAGTGTCATTTTTAAAAACTGAGGGTTTTTACCGAAATTTGTGTGCTATAGCCTTTGGTTTTTTTACTAAAAAAGGAAATATAAAAAAATCTCTCTTCCGACGCATGTGTTTAACATTTTCATCGTATAATATCAATTCGTGTCATCAGACGCGTGAAAAAAAAGAAATAGTGCAAATTTTAAAAACTGAGGATTTTTACCGAAATTCGTGTGATATAGCCCTTGTTTTTTTTACTAAAAAATTAAATATCAAAAATCTCTCTTCGGACGCATGCGATTAATATTTTCGTCGTATAATATTCATTCGTGTCATCAGACGCCGCAAAAACTAAAGAAATAGTGCCATTTTAAAAAACTGAGGGGTTTTACCGAAATTCATGTGCTATAGGCTTTGGGTTTTTTCATCAAAAAATCTCTCTTCGGACGCATGTGTTTAACATTTTCATCATATAATGTCAATTCGTGTGATCAGACGCGTGAAAAAAAAGAAATAGTGCAAATTTTAAAAACTAAGAATTTATACCGAAATTCGTGTGATATATAGCCTTTGGTTTTTTTACTAAAAAGGGAAATATCAAAAAGTCTCTCTTCGGACGCATGTGTTTAACATTTTCGTCGTATAATATCAATTTGTGTCATCAGACGCCTGATAAAAACAAAGAAATAGTGCCATTTTTAAAAACTGAGGGTTTTTACCGAAATTCGTGTGCTATAGCATTTGGTTTTTTACTAAAAAAGGAAATACCAAAAAATCTCTCTTCGGACGCTTGCGTTTAACATTTTCGTCGTATAATATTCATTCGTGTCATCGGACGCCTCAAAAACTAAAGAAATGGTGTCATTTTAAAAAACTGAGGGGTTTTTCCCGAAATTCGTGTGCTATACCATTGGGTTTTTTTACTAAAAAGGAAAAATCAAAAAAACTCTCTTCGGACGCATGTGTTTAACATTTACCTCATATAATATCAATTTGTGTCATCAGACGCATGATCAAAACAAAGAAATAGTGCCATTTTTAAAAACTGAGGGTTTTTACCGAAATTCCTGTGCTATAGCCTTTGGTTTTTTTACTAAAAAAGGAAATATAAAAAAATCTCTCTTCGGACGCATGTGTTTAACATTTTCCTCTTATAATATCAATTCGTGTCATTAGACGCCTCAAAAAAAAGGAATAATGCAAATTTTAAAAACTGAGGATTTTTACCGAAATTCGTGTGATATAGCCTTTGGTTTTTTTACTAAAAAAAGAAATATCAAAAAATCTCTATTCGAACTTTTGAATTTATCATTTTCGTCGTATAATATACATTCGTGTCATCACACGCCTAAAATAACTAAGAAATAGTGATATTTCAAAAAACTAACGGTTTTTATCGAAATTCATGTGCTATAGGCTTTGGGTTTTTGTACTAAAAAAGGAAATATCAAAAAATCTCTCTTCGGACGCATGTGTTTAACATTTACGTCATATAATATCAATTTGTGTCATCAGACGCCGGATAAAAACAAAGAAATAGTGCCATTTTTAAAAACTGAGCGTTTTTACCGAAATTCGTGTGCTATAGCCTTTGGTTTTTTTACTAAAAAGGAAATATAAAAAAATCTCTCTTCGCACGCATGTGTTTAACATTTTCGTCATATAATATCAATTCGAGCCATCAGACGCCTGAAAAAAAAAGAAATAGTGCCATTTTTAAAAACTGAGGGTTTTTACCAAAATTCGTGTGCTATAGCCTTTGGTTTTTTTACTAAAAAAGGAAATATCAAAAAATCTCTCTTCGGACGCATGCGTTTAACATTATCGTCGTATAATATACATTCGTGTCATCACACGCCTAAAATAACTAAGAAATAGTGATATTTCAAAAAACTAACGGTTTTTACCGAAATTCATGTGCTATGGGCTTTGGGTTTTTTACTAAAAAAGGAAATATCAAAAAATCTCTCTTCTGACGCATGTGTTTAACATTTACGTCATATAATAACAATTTGTGTCATCAGACGCCTTATCAAAACAAAGAAATAGTGCCATTTCTAAAAACTGAGGGTTTTTATCGAAATTCGTGTGCTATATAGCCTTTGGTTTTTTTACTAAAAAAGGAAATATAAAAAAATCTCTCTTCGGACGCATGCTTTTAACATTTTCGTCGTATAATATACATTCGTGTCATCAGACGCCTAAAATAACTAAGAAATAGTGATATTTCAAAAACCTGAGGGTTTTTACCGAAATTCAGGTGCTATAGGCTTTGGGTTTTTTACTAAAAAAAGAAATATCAAAAAATCTCTCTTCGGACGCATGTGTTTAACATTTACGTCATATAATATCAATTTGTGTCATCAGCCGCCTGAAAAAACAAAGAAATAGTGTCATTTTTAAAAACTGAGGTTTTTACCGAAATTCGTGTGCTATAGCCATTGGGTTTTTTACTAAAAAAGGAAACATAAATAAAATTCTCTTCGGACGCATGTGTTTAACATTTTCCTCGTATAATATTCATTCGTGTCATCAGACGCCTCAAAAACTAAAGAAATAGTGACATTTTCAAAAACTGAGGTTTTTTACCGAAATTCGTGTGCTATAGCATTTGGTTTTTTACTAAATTAGGAAAAACCAAAAAATCTCTCTTCGGACGCATGTGTTTAACATTTTCGTCGTATAATATTCATTCGTGTCATCAGGCGCCTCAAAAACTAAAGAAATAGTGTCATATTAAAAAACTGAGGGGTTTTTCCCGAATTTCGTGTGCTATACCATTGGATTTTTTTACTAAAAAAGGAAATATAAAAAAATCTCTCTTCTGACGCATGTGTTTAACATTTTCGTCATATAATATCAATTTGTGTCATCAGACGCCTGATCAAAACAAAGAAATAGTGCCATTTTTAAAAACTGAGGGTTTTTACCGAAATTCGTGTGCTATAGCCTTTGGTTTTTTTACTAAAAAAGGAAATATAAAAAAATCTCTCTTCGGACGCATGTGTTTAACATTTTCCTCGTATAATATCAATTCGTGTCATCAGACGCCTGAAAAAAAGGAATAGTGCAAATTTTAAAAACTAAGGATTTTTACCGAAATTTGTGTGATATAGCCTTTGGTTTTTTTACTAAAAAAAGAAATATCAAAAAATCTCTATTCGAACTTTTGAGTTTATCATTTTCGTCGTATAATATACATTCGTGTCATCACACGCCTAAAATAACTAAGAAATAGTGATATTTCCAGAAACTGAAGTTTTTACCGAAATTCGTCTGCTATATAGGATTTGGGTTTTTTACTAAAAAAGGAAATATCAAAAAATCTCTCTTCGGAGGCATGTGTTTAACATTTTCGACATATAATATCAATTGGTGTCATCAGCCGCCTGATAAAAACAAAGAAATAGTGCCATTTTTAAAAACTGAGGGGTTTTTTACCAAAATTCGTGTGCTATAGCCTTTGGTTTTTTTTACTAAAAAAGGAAATATAAAAAAAATCTCTCTTTGGACGCATGTGTTTAACATTTTCCTCGTATAATATCAATTCGTGTCATCAGACGCCTGAAAAAAAAGGAATAGTGCAAATTTTAAAAACTGAGGATTTTTACCGAAATTCGTGTGATATAGCCTTTGGTTTTTTTACTAAAAAAAGAAATATCAAAAAATCTCTATTCGAACTTTTGAGTTTATCATTTTCGTCGTATAATATACATTCGTGTCATCACACGCCTAAAATAACTAAGAAATAGTGATATTTCAAAAAACTGACGGCTTTTACCGAAATTCATGTGCTATAGGCTTTGGGTTTTTTACTAAAAAAAGAAATATCAAAAAATCTCTCTTCGGACGCATGTGTTTAACATTTACGTCATATAATATCAATTTGTGTCATCAGCCGCCTGAAAAAACAAAGAAATAGTGCCATTTTTAAAAACTGAGGTTTTTACCGAAATTCGTGTGCTATAGCATTTGGTTTTTTACTAAAAAAGGAAAAACCCAAAAAATCTCTCTTCGGACGCATGCGTTTAACATTTTCGTCGTATAATATGCATTCGTGTCATCAGACGCCTCAAAAACTAAAAAAATAGTGTCATTTTAAAAAACTGAGGGGTTTTTCCCGAAATTCGTGTGCTATACCATTGGTTTTTTTACTAAAAAAGGAAATATCAAAAAATCTCTCTTCGGACGCATGTGTTTAACATTTACGTCCTATAAAATCAATTTGTGTCATCAGACGCCTGATAAAAACAAAGAAATAGTGCCATTTTTAAAAACTGAGGGTTTTACCGAAATTCGTGTGCTATATAGCCTTTGGTTTTTTTACTAAAAAGGAAATATAAAAAAATCTCCCTTCGGACGCATGTGTTTAACATTTTCATCGTATAATATCAATTCGAGTCATCAGACGCCTGAAAAAAAAAGGAATAGTGCAAATTTTAAAAACTAAGGATTTATACCGAAATTCGTGTGATATAGTCTTTGGTTTTTTTTACTAAAAAAGGTAATATCAAAAAATATCTATTCGAACTTTTGAGTTTATCATTTTCGTCGTATAATATACATTCGTGTCATCACACGCCTAAAATAACAAAGAAATAGTGATATTTCTAAAAACTGAAGTTGTTACCGAAATTCGTCTGCTATATAGGATTTGGGTTTTTTTACTAAAAAAAGAAATATCAAAAAATCTCTCTTTGGATGCATGTGTTTAACATTTTCGACATATAATATCAATTTGTGTCATCAGATGCCTGATAAAAACAAAGAAATAGTGCCATTTTTAAAAACTGAGGGTTTTTTTACAGAATTCCGTGTGTTATAGTCTTTGCGTTTTTTACTAAAAAAGAAAAATCTCTCTTCGGACGCATGTGTTTAACATTTTCCTCGTATAATATCAATTCGTGTCATCAGACGCCTGAAAAAAAGGAATAGTGCAAATTTTAAAAACTGAGGATTTTTACTGAAATTCGTGTGATATAGCCTTTGGTTTTTTTACTAAAAAAAGAAATATCAAAAAATCTCTATTCGAACTTTTGAGTTTATCATTTTCGTCGTATAATATACATTCGTGTCATCACACGCCTAAAATAACTAAGAAATAGTGATATTTCAAAAAACTGACGGCTTTTACCGAAATTCATGTGCTATAGGCTTTGGGTTTTTTACTAAAAACAGAAATATCAAAAAATCTCTCTTCGGACGCATGTGTTTAACATTTACGTCATATAATATCAATTTGTGTCATCAGCCGCCTGAAAAAACAAAGAAATAGTGACATTTTTAAAAACTGAGGTTTTTACCGAAATTCGTGTGCTATAGCATTTGGTTTTTTACTAAAAAAGGAAAAACCCAAAAAATCTCTCTTCGGACGCATGCGTTTAACATTTTCGTCGTATAATATGCATTCGTGTCATCAGACGCCTCAAAAACTAAAAAAATAGTGTCATTTTAAAAAACTGAGGGGTTTTTCCTGAAATTCGTGTGCTATACCATTGGTTTTTTTACTAAAAAAGGAAATATCAAAAAATCTCTCTTCGGACGCATGTGTTTAACATTTACGTCCTATAAAATCAATTTGTGTCATCAGACGCCTGATAAAAACAAAGAAATAGTGCCATTTTTAAAAACTGAGGGTTTTTACCGAAATTTGTGTGCTATATAGCCTTTGGTTTTTTTACTAAAAAGGAAATATAAAAAAATCTCCCTTTGGACGCATGTGTTTAACATTTTCATCGTATAATATCAATTCGAGTCATCAGACGCCTGAAAAAAAAAGGAATAGTGCAAATTTTAAAAACTAAGGATTTATACCGAAATTCGTGTGATATAGTCTTTGGTTTTTTTTACTAAAAAAGGTAATATCAAAAAATATCTATTCGAACTTTTGAGTTTATCATTTTCGTCGTATAATATACATTCGTGTCATCACACGCCTAAAATAACAAAGAAATAGTGATATTTCTAAAAACTAAAGTTGTTACCGAAATTCGTCTGCTATATAGGATTTGGGTTTTTTTACTAAAAAAAGAAATATCAAAAAATCTCTCTTTGGATGCATGTGTTTAACATTTTCGACATATAATATCAATTTGTGTCATCAGATGCCTGATAAAAACAAAGAAATAGTGCCATTTTTAAAAACTGAGGGTTTTTTTACAGAATTCCGTGTGTTATAGTCTTTGCGTTTTTTACTAAAAAAGAAAAATCTCTCTTCGGACGCATGTGTTTAACATTTTCCTCGTATAATATCAATTCGTGTCATCAGACGCCTGAAAAAAAGGAATAGTGCAAATTTTAAAAACTGAGGATTTTTACTGAAATTCGTGTGATATAGCCTTTGGTTTTTTTACTAAAAAGGAAATATCAAAAAATCTCTATTCGAACTTTTGAATTTATCATTTTCGTCGTATAATATACATTCGTATCATCACACGCCTAAAATAACAAAGAAATAGTGATATTTCTAAACACTAAAGGTTTTTACCGAAATTCGTGTGCTATATAGGATTTGGGTTTTTTCCTAAAAAAGGAAATATCAAAAAATCTCTCTTCGGACGCAAGTGTTTAACATTTTCGTCATATAATATCAATTTGTGTCATCAGACGCCTGAAAAAACAAAGAAATAGTGTCATTTTTTAAAACTGAGGGTTTTTACCAAAATTCGTGTGCTATAGCATTTGTTTTTTTACTAAAAAAGGAAATATCAAAAAATCTCTCTTCGGACGCATGCGTTTAACATTTTCATCGTATAATATTCATTCGTGTCATCAGACGCCTCAAAAACTAAAGAAATAGTGTCATTTTAAAAAACTGAGGGTTTTTACCGAAATTCGTGTGCTATAGCCATTGGGTTTTTTTCTAAAAAAGGAAATATCAAAAATCTCTCTTCGGACGCATGTGTTTAACATTTTCATCGTATAATCTTCATTCGTGTCATCGGACGCCTCAAAAACTAAAGAAATAGTGTCATTTAAAAAAAAACTGAGGGTTTTTACCGAAATTCGTGTGTTATAGCCTTTGGTTTTCTTACTAAAAGAGGAAATATCAAAAAATCTCTCTTCGGACGCATGCGTTTAACATTTTCGTCGTATAATATTCATTCGTGTCATCAGACGCCTCAAAAACTAAAGAAATAGTGACATTTTAAAAAACTGAGGGTTTTTACCGAAATTCGTGTGCTATAGCATTTGGTTTTTTACTAAAAAAGAAAATATCAAAAAATCTCTATTCGAACTTTTGAGTTTATTATTTTCGTCGTATAATATACATTCGTGTCATCACACGCCTAAAATAACAAAGAAATAGTGATATTTCTAAAAACTGAAGGTTTTTACCGAAATTCGTGTGATATAGGCTTTGGGTTATTTACTAAAAAAGGAAATATCAAAAAATCTCTCTTCGGACTTTTGAGTTTATCATTTTCGTCGTATAATATCAATCCGCGACATCAGAGGCCTCAAAAAAAAGGAAATACCAAAAAATCTCTATTCAAACTTTTGAGTTTATCATTTTCGTCGTATAATATCAATTCGGGACATCAGAGGCCTCAAAAAAAAGAAATAGTGCCATTTTAAAAAACAAAGGGTTTTACCGAAATTCGTGTGCTATAGCCTTTGGTTTTTTTGCTAAAAACAAATATAAAAAAATCTCTCTTCGGACGCCTCAGTTTAACATTTTCGTTGTATAATATCCAGTCGTATTGAATTATTTTAGTAAATCAATTAATAAAAATTTATTTTTAAAATTGAGTTAATAGTCATCGGGTTACCGTGGAGAAAAAGGGAAATCAATTCCCTTACGCGTGGTACGTAGTGTAGCAGACGAGTCAGGTCCTCGTCATCCACGTCCACGTGGTATTTCTGCTTCAGTTAGGAGAAAGAGAAATTTGTTACATTGTCGTCAGACACCTGGGGATTCTTTCGACGACGAGGATGATTCAGATAAGTTGAGGAGTCACGACGAGAGTGACGATGGGGGCCGGAATGACTTGGGGCCACAGGAGGAGGCAATACATCAGTCCGGTCGAGGACGAGGGCGACATTGTGGTCCTTCGGCTGAGTGTGTCATTAGGAAGGATCGAGGTGGTCGGCTGAGCTCAGAAGAAGAAGAAGAGGGGTGAGGACGACTCTTGGATCGTCACAGATATTATGCCAGGTGGTCTGTAGATGGCAGCGTCATTCCGAGTTTCGGAGGCCACATCGCCAGACGCATCTGGGATGGCGAGGATCGGAAGGTTTTGAAGTGCCATAATCGGCACAGAGCCTGTACGACATTACAGGCATGGCGTTCAGTGATGACTGATCATATGACGGTGACCGTGGTTGACAGTAGATTGGGTCACTTGTCGTACAACATGTTTTCCTGCATCGACATGCCGTTGATTTCGGCTTTCGTGGAACGGTGGCAGGCGACACCAACACTTTCCACTTGCCGTTCGGAGAGATGACGATCATGTTGCATGACGTCTTTCAGATTCTGCACATTCCTGTTGAGGGTCATATGGTCAGTGCGCAGGCGCCGACATATGAGTTGAAGTTATATGTATCTGAGTTGCTGGGTGTCAGCCTGGAGGGTCTTGGGCGGGATAGCTCATTCTGGAGTGGCGGTGGTGTTAGTATCGATGTTGTGAACGAGTGTTACAGAAGGGGGCGACCACCACGGACTGAGGATACGCAGATGACTGCTTACCTCTTCTTACTGCTAGGTTGCGTCTTGTTTGTCGACAAGAGCGGTTCTAGAGTCAGACCACGCGACCTACTGGAGGCGAGGGACCCAGTTACCATTGGTCAGTACTCGTGGGGGTCGGCGACGTTGGCATATCTGTATCGCCAGCTGAGTATATCGAGTCGTGCTGATTGTTCTGGTATTACTGGTTGTCTTACACTGCTGCAGGCTTGGATCTATGAGTATTTTCCTGCTTTCCGCCCACATTGGGAGCGGGAGATTGTTGAGCGTAGTCATCCTCGTTCGCGCATGTGGGTTGTCCGGGCAGAGGATAAGAGCGAGGGTTGACTTCTTTCTATTCGTAGACAGCTAGATCAGATGACTACATCACAGGTATATAATGTATATATCATTCACGTTTATTTAAATTTTAACTTTATTATTATTAACGTATAAACGTTTAGGTGGAGTGGTTGCCGTATGATCCCGTGTCTGTTGTAGTTGTGTCGAGGACTACATTTATGGGTGTTATTAGTTATAGGGATATCACAGAGCCTTATTTACCTGATCCCGTGTTACGTCAGTTAGGTTACGTTCAGGTGATCCCGGTTAACATCCCGACGCCCGAGCATGCAGTACGGTCTGCGACTGCGACGACGTACGACGTCAGGCATAGCGTTTCGTTCGCGGAATCGGTTTGGAGGAAATTTCCGAGAGTAGGACGACTACACCTGGACGATCTGAGTCGTAGCCGCGACCCCTCCACTTGTGCTGCAGATTATTTGCAGTGGTTCGGTAGGTGCTCACATCCACTTATCGTACGCGGTATCATTCCGAGACCGGAGAGACCACTGGATAGGACATGTGCCGACGCGGTAAGTTTATCTAATTTTATTTTTAATTGTAATGTATATTTTGTTATTATTGTTAATGTAAGCTAATTTTTATTTTACATACAGTGGATGAGTAGAGCGATACGGTGTACGCAGTCGTTCTTGCGACAGAGAGACAGGATGCCGACTGAGGATACGAGACTTGCATGTACATATTGGGATCGCCTCATCGAGGATTGGAACAGCCAGTTGGGCATTTCGGACCATGATTCAGATGTTGAGCTGTAGTTGACTTGCTTTTACCATCGTTTTGTTATATGTTGCACTGTTACTACATTTGTTGGTATTTGCTTATGTTTATTTGTGTACTCTTATTATTTATTTCTTACGAACATATCTTCTACGTATTTCTTTGACTATCGTATTTTTAAAATTTATTTGTCACGAAAATATCTTCAACTTATTTCTTTAGATATCAAATAATATTTAAATTTAAAATACGGTAAAAGAACAACACGATATAAGTACAAATACACGATATATTATACATTACAAATTACAATCAAAATGTACTACGTAACCGATTCCAATACTCCATTCTACTTTCTTACTGATCCTCCCATCCAACAACACTCTCATCTCGCATTTGATACCATCAGGTCGCTATAGGAGGTACTGTGAAATTATCAGCTAATTTCAAACGAATAAAATGTTTGTAACTCCCTAAACGAGCAATGACCAACTCTCTGACATGCCTCGTCGTGGCAGACGAACTCTCTCAAGGTAGCACAGTAAGACACGGGAACAACGAACCATCCGTTCCCATTGCAAAATACATGACCGCACACTTGTAAAAATTAGCAATAGGAAACAAGTCGGCCCAAACCTCCATATAATGATCCTCGCCACAAGCTCCCCCGCCCCCAATCAATTCATTGACGAGCCTCTCCCACATTGCCGAAATAGACACTCTCATAAATAGGATGTGCACCTATCTCATTAGAAATCGCACGACAGGCGTACGACCAGAAAGCATGACGCTCCTCCACCTTCCACGCCTAAAACTCTCTACAAGCTGTTTATCCTTGCCGAATACGTGATATGCGTAGTTGTACACGTATTTGTTGATATGTCAGGTGCATAATAAATGAGCAGACTCAGGAAAAACTTCTGCCACTAGTCGCATCAGACCTATCTCTCGGTCCGTTATTATTGCAGTCGGGCTAACAATATCCAATAACAGATCTCGCAGCCTCTCCAACACCCACCGGTAACTAGACTCGGTCTCATCCTGCAAAATCGCATATCCGACGAGGAAATTCATGTTTGTTGGAGTAACCTCAACCATCTCAAACAAAGACATCTTGTACTTATTCGTCTTATACGTCGAATCCATGCAGATTACGAATGGGTATGTACGCAACAACTGAACTGAAGTCGGATGTACCAAAAATGCGTGAGTGAGGACATTAGTTTCTTCATCTGCCACAATCCAATGCAAATACTTATGTTGCACTGCCTCCCTGAGAAACTGCTGCGCGGGATTCCTGTCTTCAGATTTCGTCCTCCTCATGTACTCTCTGAAGTTATAAATGTGTCTTTGATTAGGATTATCGTCCGGGAATTTCTCATTTACCGCCAACAAAATGTTACGTGGTCTTGCTTGTGCCTCTGTCATATCACGAACAATTTGCTTTGCCCCAGCACTAAGTCCGCTGACCTGTCGGTGACCCTCTGAATAAACTGCAAATGGGTGGTTGTGCTGCCCATAGATGCTACTAGAAACAATGACCCATCATCCATCACGATCCCGTCGCTCCACCACTTTTACCAAAAACCGACAACCGCAACCTTTTCTTTTTGTATTCTTTCGCAGTGCAATACTCGTATCACGAGAACTCATTTCACGTCTGTAATCACATCTCAGGTAACAATCCATCCGGTTATCTGCTTTTGGTTTGTATGATGATATAACCCAAAAAATCTGGCTCCTAGTGCAACTTGTTTCGCCTATTTACAAGCTTCATCGATTGTTGTAAATATTTCTTTACTGTCAAAAAGTTCACTGTAATCTACTCCATCACCACCGAAATCTTACAACGGAACCTGAAAAAATTGAATTTAACAGAAAATTAAAAAAAACAAAAAAACGGACATCTGGCTAAGCCGCCTCCACCTTGGTGGAGGCGTCTGCCTAACATGCCTCCACATAGGTGGAGGCGTGTTAGCCAAAGGCCTTCACCTTAGTGTAGGCCTCTGGCTAACACGCCTCCACCTATGTGGAGGCGGCTTAGCCAGACGTCCGAGTCGGGAAAAAAATTTCACCCCCGTTACCTCGCCGGATTCAGGTGATTCGCCAGACATTTTCGTGATGTTGGTACTAGAAATGTGAGTAAAACTGAGTCAAACATCTTGTTTAAAGACACGGGACGAAATGAGTGTTAATTGATTTGTTAAGGATAAAAATGACATTTTTTGAACGATTTAAGTAATTTCCGACGACGAATAGTAACCCAATACTAATTGGGCCAACATTACCCCAAAACCAGATGCTTGCCGGCTATTTTCCAGCCCAAGAAGGCACATTCCCATCTCCCTCCGACTCCTCCCAACAAGTTAGATCTCAAAGCGACCCCGAATTAATAATAATCCTCCAATCTCTCCGCAAAAAGTAAGAGGAGAATGCAAAGAGCTTCCACCGGCATCGTCTACGGAGGCCTCAAGTACCAGGTGAGCAAACCCTAGATCCAAACTCGAACCCATACCAATCTCCTATTTTCCATTCCCACTAAGATCTGATCCAATCCGATCCTCTTCCAGGCCCGATGCATCGCCGACGTGAAGGCCGACGTCGGTAAAACCAGCTTCATCGCCGGAACCCTCAGCCTCCGAGAAGAAAACGAGGTTCAGTTCAAACTCTAGTTGTACGAATTTTGACGAAAATGTAGTGTTCGGGATCGTGTTTTGGGAATGGAAGTAAAAATTGGTTGGTTTTCAGGTGCACCTGATTCGGCTGTCTTCGTCCGGGACGGAGCTTGTGTGCGAGGGCTTGTTTTATCATCCAAATGAGATATGGGACGTCGCGTCGTGTCCGTTTGATCCGACTATCTTCTCCACGGTGTCCTCTGCTGGTAAGCTTGAGCTATGTATTTGGAAATTGTAGGTTGTTGGTTCTATTAGTGTTGTTTGAGTTTTTTTTATAAATTTTGGTGGACTCTGTTGGATGGAAGATGATGAACTGATGCAATTGTTCTTGCACTTGCTGAAGGTTTAAGTTCAGAGCTAGTTCGTGTACTGTGACCGACGCTAAAGTTCATTTACTACTTTAGTATGTGATTATTCTAGGCCGTAACTGCTTTGCAGGAAAACTGTAAGGAACTCAGTAAGTAGAAGCTTCTAGACGATTGGCATGCAGGAAAGCTTGAAATTTTTAAATATGAAGTTCCAAACTACTAACACATTCTTTGGATTCATTTTTGAGAATTATAGTTCGAAAATTAAATATTAGATACTAATGATTGCTATTAAATTTTGTTTTAGGTTGAAATGAAAGAAGTTATGTAACCGATAAAAAAGTTATGTAATGTAATAATCAGCATATCTTTTTTAAACTAAGCTATTAAACATTTTCCCTCATGCTTAGACTTTAGACTGAAAATAGGGTACAAAAAGGCACCTGAGTAATAAGTTTAAGTCATAAACTTCAATTTAAGGATTACTACAAGTCTGTGACCAATTCTGAAATGACTTCGTTAATGCTAAGATTTCGACTTTTCCTAATTTATGTTGCTTCTGTACAAACAGAGTCACAGAAGAAAAGCAACATAATGACACCCCTTTTCGTTCCAAGATTTTTCAAATTTTCATTTCAATTTTCAGGTGAAAAGTATGAAGCAACAATTTGGAAAATTCCTGCAAAGGCAAACACCTCACAACTAGAACAAGTTGTTTCACTTGGAGCACACACCCGCAAGATTAAATGGTAGCTTTCTACCTACATGGTCTGTTACCCGTATATTCATATGATGGAGTATATTAACAAGATGAAAGACTCACTTCTTTATGTGCCCATTGTTCATTTGAAGATGAATCTAATTCCAATTGTTATATTACTTATAATCTAAAACCATTCTTTGATTTTCTCCCTGCTTTTGTTTTGACATTTTTGTTATCATTGTCTTGTCTATAGTATTCTTTGGTGGCCATCAGGGAAGCATGACAAAATCATTAGCATGGATGATGAAAATCTCCTTCTTTGGAACCTGGATTGTTCCACTAAGACAGCTAAGGTATAATAATTTTTGCCGACACTAGATTGTGCAACATGTGGTTTTTCCCCTAAGTTTTCATCATCTTTAAACAGAAGGTTCTTTTATTTCATAATATCGGGTATTGGTCTTGTTTTGTTGTTTTTGGTAATTACTTATGTTGCTATCTTATACATGCAAACTGGACTCTTGAAACTTGGACTAAAATGTCACCTTATTCATAAATGATATTGGAAATTATTAAAATTTTCTTCTATGCACAATAGGTTTGTATCAGGTAATTATGTTGTAAAGAGGTGGTTTGCTTTAACATGGAAAGTGGCTTTAAAATCTTCTACAGTAAAGATACCTTAGTGTATACAAAAAAATGCCAATTCAATTGGATGTAGTTTGTGCTTAGTTTTTTACTCCCCGTCTTATATCTTATGTAAAATAAATTACCAAAGATGATTTTCAAAGTTCAAACTTCAAATAGTGAATTTTAACAAGAAATGCTTCATACTAAATTACTACAAGCATTTTTGATTTTCTAAAGAAGAAGAATGTCATTTTGACAGAAAAATAGCTCATCCAATATTCAAATGTGGGGTTTAAACACAAAATTCTGATGTTTGAACATAAACTGGATGGCCAAGTGCTTGACTTAAACTTTATAATATAAAGATTTTGAGGTGAAAAAGAATAGGTTCATTGGTAATTTACTAACATCCAGTTTTTATTATTATTTGAGTTGACATATATAGGTTGAATCACAAGAGTCTATTGGCATGCTTCATCATCTATCTGGTGGAGCTTGGGATCCACATGATCACAATTCAGTTGCTGCAATCTGTGATTCAGGTGTCCAGTGCTGGGATATCCGCTCGATGAAGTATGTCAAATAGCAATAAGTATAATATTCCAAGTCAATTTTGATTTTAATGCTAAATCATCATCATCATCATTACTGTGGATAGATTTCGTGTGAAACCACATTAGAGTTGGGCATTTGTCTAAATATGCATTTAACATCCTAGTATGTATGTACCAATCCAAAAAAAAATCTAGCATGTACGTCATGGGTCTAGTCAGAGTTTCTCAGAAAATGTACAATGTCAACAAATAGTTGATGTTTTAGATATTTTACTATATGGTTGTGAACACCACCAGTGAGTGTTACTTTATTAGTTATCATGTATTCTACTATATGGTTGTGAACACCACCAGTGAGTGTTACTTTAAGATTTTTGGTTTTGATTCAATGGTATTGTGTATCATCTCAGAATGGCATGTTTAACTGCACTTGTACTTTTCTACCATATTTTTGTATTTTTCATTTGCCAATTATAATCCGGTCCATCCTTAACATCATAGAATTTTCTATATCTGAATTCCCTAATCCTATGTATGGTGATATACTGATATCCTATCAATGCTATTATCTATCGTGTCCTGCTGCTGGGGTTTTCTTTTCAAAGGAATGTTACTTCTTCATGTGAACTTCTCATTCCTAAGCTGTTTGATTGCCTTCTGTTACTGGTACAAACACCAAAATTGATTTATACTAACACTAATAGTTTGCTGATTTTCTTCTGTGTTAATCTGTGCAGGAAGACAAACTCGATCGAACATGCCCATGTCCGTGACATAGATTATAACCCTAAAAGACAAGACGCCATTGTAAGCCACACTAGAAAAGAATATTCTTGCTTAAAAGCTAACACATCTATTCTGCATATGTATTTGTATGCTTGTTATCTGAGTGGTAGAATTTTTATCCCGAAATCAACTCTTAGCTGCATTGACACCTTTTCAACTCTGAAAATAAAATATCTAATGCTAAATCTCCAAATGCTATCTGAATCATATGTCAGAAAAGCTGCTGGGCATGTTTCTGCTTGAGCTTCCGCCGTCCAGCTAATGTCATTATACAAAAATATTTTCCTCCAGTCCTTATTTCCTGTCATCTCTTTCAGTCAATGTCACAATGATGAATGGAATTTATGATACATAATCTTCTCTGTTTGTACCTCTACATGTCATGACATCTCTGTAAATAAATAAAAACGTAGGGGTTAGGGCTGATCGCATATGCCACCTGAAGATATTTAATTTCTGGTATAGCTTATATTGTAACTGCTCTTACACGTTGGGTTTTTGATAGGCTTACTTTCCTTGCAGGTTACCGCAGAGGAGGAATCTGGTATACGCCTATGGGATCTTAGAATGCCTAAGATTCCTGTCAAAGAGCTTCCAGGACATGCGCATTGGTACATCCTCTTAACTATTGTAAGGCTACATACATGAAATTGAAAACTATTCAAACAATTTTTATCATTTGATTAGGTAGATTTTTATTGTTGTCTCTTGCCTGTCCCCTTTCCTCCCTACATATCACTTTTTTCCAATGAAGCATTACATCTTGTTTACAGGTCTTGGGCTGTTAAGCACAACCCTGAGTTTGAAGAGCTGATTTTGGTAACGCTGGCAGCCTCTCTCTTATATTATATGGTTTCACATTCTTTTTGTTTGGTCATGCATCATAATTAGTATTTTTCAGAGTGCAGGAACTGACTCAACTGTTAGATTGTTGTATGTGCCTGTTGCTCAGAGTGATTCTACACCTGAAGGGTTAGAAACTCTCTCCCTTTCTGTCTCTTGCTTGCACACACAAAGACATAAAACACACATTCACAAATTTTCTCTCTTCCTGCAGTATAATTGATTCCCCTCGCAAGATTGAACCACTACTTAACTCGTATAATGATTATGAAGACAGTGTTTATGGTAATCTCATAAAGGCTTCTGTTATCATTTGTAAGCTTTATGACAAATTGAGCTAATGAAGGTAAATGGGTGGCAGGCATTGCATGGAGTTCTCAGGAACCCACAGTTTTTGCTTCATTGTCGTATGACGGAAGGGTAAGGGAATCATCAATTCAACTATAATAAATTCTTGATTTATCTTAAAAAATTATATTCTTATCAATAACTTAATATGTATTGTGAATAATTTCTTGGGGATTCCAAAATGATTACAACTGGGTAGGACTTGTAACTTTTTTCCACTGAGACTGCAAAGGAGAGTATTAAAGTTAACCACAAACTGTTAGCTAGAAGGTATTTTGAATCTTGGATGGTCTATTTCATGAAGTGGCAAGAATTCTCAGAGAGTTGGATGATGATACTGACATTTTTTCGTCAAAATTTTCAAGTGTTTTTATATAAATATGCAATTTTTTTCTTGTTACCATAATCTTTTCCGTCAATGGTGAACTGGGAAAACAATAGATAGTGGCATTTGGTTTTACTGCATGCATTTCTACTTCAATCTTGAACTTGCGCTATTTGTTTCTTATTTCTTGGTTATGTGTAATATTGCAAGTTGTGCTTGACAATTCAAAATGCTGTAACAAGGTACTCTAACTTTCTCGCAACCAAGTGAAATTGTTATGTAGCAGTCAATTACGAACTGCAGTCATTCTTATTTCTTGCAGAAGTTAACCAAGCAGTTTATCTGCGCCTCTAACTGAAATGGTTCTTTATTTCATTACCTTTTTTAAGCTTAAGTGAGGCTGTTTGTTCCATGCACTTTTTCCAACTTTGTTGGCTATCTGATTGCATTTTCCCCCGTTATGAATGAGTGTTGACATATGGCACTTACATTCATCTTTCTCTATCTGGTTCTAATGTTCAAAGCAGGTGGTTGTAGAATCAGTTAAGCCTTATCTTCCCAGAAGAAAATAATCACCTAGAAGGTATATGATGGATGCTCAAATCTCACGACATTGTGTTTGTGATGCTATTCTTCCTCTTCATCCTATGATATTTTGTATAATTTGATCATTGCAGTTTATGGCTTGATGTTGGCGAAGGATCATCTGTCCCATTTTTCTTATTTCTGAGGACAAGTACATCATTTGAAGAAAGTGATCCAGATGACGTTGCAGATTGTAGCAGGTCGCTTGGTACTCATTTTTGCTTTTCGGATATGTTTTGTTATCTGGTTTGTGACATTAAGAATGTTCATGGATAAAATCTGAACGCAAGTGAGTTATTAAATGAAATTGGAAGCTTATATGATTTCCCCCCCACAGAAGCTTTGATCAGTTATCGCCCTTCACCTGTATGCTATATTGGTTGTTAACTAGATAAATGATGTATGTTATTTGTGAAGCTCACTTTTCCTGCCAATAATGTCTCCATCTTATACCTCGTTACCTACATATATTTGGTGAATGTGGTCATTTCCCTTGTCAAGGTAAGCTGCATAAATTTCCTTACTGTGTTCATGGTTTTCCTACGTAATCAATAATCATACTTGGGTTTCTGTTCTACGATGGTCAGTTGCAATTTTCTCACAAATATGTATTTTGTACGAACATTATCATTTTAGCTTCTGCGGAAATACAAATGTCTAGAAGAATGTGACTGGCAGATCCGTCTAAATACTAAAATGTGGAAGAAGTTAGGGCTTCTAACATATATTTGGGACATTGAAGAGCTTGGTAAATGTAATGGGCAGTTGGAGAGGGAAAAACCGTTAAAAGTAGTTATGGATGGAGATTGAGGAATTGCATTTCAGATCTTTCGTTCTAGTTCTTCACCAATGGTGAGATTTGTATTGCTAAAAGCCTAAAACAAGATTCATGTATGAAAAGACCTATAAGTAACTGTAATAAATAGAAATTTCTCGTACCAACTTTTGTTGTTGTTGTTGTAAATGTCGTACCAACCTCTGTTAACAATCACATGTTCCCTTCATCCTTCGTACTCGGCATTCAGAGAAGTTGGCAGCACCGTTGGTTTGATTTAACCCTACCTGCATATCCAACCACTAATGAGTAATTTATAACAATAACCTGAAGAACTACCTTCTTTTGATATTTTGGTCCACATACCACTGGAGACTACTCAATCTTGAGCATAAGTACATATCGCAAAACGACACGTATTTGTAACGGATCAAGTGCTAATCTGGTATGCTTTAAAGTTTAAACCCATAACACCCATTCGAGCGACTGGGACACGCTACACAAGACAAAACCAGAAAGTTCGAACCCCACAACGGCCACTAGGTAAAACACAACCGTTATGCCAAGACTATTTATCCGTAGACTGTAGTGAAGGAGACTCCAAACTTATCCACAACGAGAAAATCAAACAACACAAAAAACATTATCCACCACCAAAACCAAGACCAATCCTCAATTACCACACATTCTCCATCGAACCAAATTTGCAACGCCAAATGTTTCTCTCCATGTGGGCTCCTCATTCCCATGTTACTTGGAGAGAGTGACGTGGCTTCCCCAATGGCCACGAATCCCCACGACTGCGCGCCTCGCCACGCAATGTTTTCCTTATCCACACGTGAAGATGCACGAGGTTCCGACGCGTGGCGCAACGTGGTGTAACATGACTCAGCTCAATGAGGAGCCATGGAATTCGGGACACGGAATGAGAGTGAGAACAAAGTTATGACGTATGAACGGCACGCTCTGGTCTCCATTTTTGTCTTTGTTATATGCAATTGGGAAACAAAGGGCCCCTTTTTACGGATTTGAACCTACCAATTTGATTATTTTTTAAAACACTTAATTCAAGTTGGAAAACATCAATCTTGTTTGTTTCCTCCGGACTTGTATCTTATCCATCGCTGGTTTATCACGAACCTGTAAAAAAAAAGAATGATATGATTTTTCGAAGGAAAATGCATGTTAAATTATGTATCGTAAATCAAATTGAACTCCATTGTATTTCCCTCTAATTCCCAGGATTTCAATTGGTACACCGCCGAGTCGAATTCATGACGTGGTTGTTTTAAACTACAAGAAGTATCAATTGAACTATCCTCAAGTCGATACGCTTGATATGCTATCTTTGTCGTATTTTCATGTTCTTCTCATTTTTGCATATAAAACACCACAAAAGGCATAACTCACTATGTTCTCGTTATGTTGGATCCAAGAACTTTTTCCAAGTGCCATGCATCGCGTTCAATGATTGATACCATCCCTTTTACTTTCCAATTGTTTATCTTCAACCAAATGTAAACGTGCACCTCACTAAAACAGACCTTAGACACTTAGTTAAGTTGATCATTTGAGAGACTAAGAATCATAATCAATCAAAATATTGCAGGAAAAAATATGTTAGGATAATTATTCTATCCCTTTTCAGGTAAGAGATCAACTCCGGAAAGACGAACAAAATGGAAAGATGGTAAGGACAATTTCAAATGGAAATAAACTTCATTTCTTCCCCTTGAACTATTACATCACACTAAGTTTATAGGAAATTAACATAACTACCAACTAATACACAACACACAATACACAACCGTAGTATCCTATCCACTAGCACATACAATACACATATCAATTAACACCCAAACTTACCACAATAGATTATAACAGACACGTATGAAACAGTTACGTATCGGAATGTCAATATTATGTTTGCATTCAAGATTCTACAATTCTTTAGAAAATTTAAAACCTTTATTTCTTGTTTCATCCTTATCACAACATTCCAATAAAGCGTGTTATTATGGTCACGAAAAAGGCTGAGAAGGAAGACTTCGATATCACCGTCGCTACCAAAAAAATCACACATGGTTCACGTAAAGTTCTTAATAAATCTGTAGACTTGAAATTCCAAAGGGATTAAGATATCAATCGACAAGTATTCCATCTTACTTACATGTAATAAAAAAGGAAATATACAATAATTATATTTTTTAAAAGAGCAAAAGCCCTCCACGTGTCACTCATCCGGTCAAAACTACCAGCTTAGTTGTGAGCGGGGCCCACCATTGTCACGTGGACCGAAACCCCACCTGACCTGACCAACCGATCCAATTGAAACTACCTCTCCTCTTTGGTTGGGTCTTTCCCACTCCACTCCACTCCTCCGATCGAATCGCCAAAACCCCAAAAACCGCCACCACTCCCTACTCCCTCTCCTCGCCATGGCTCCGCTGCTCTAAAAGAGCCGCCGCGATGGACCTCCTCACCGTCGGAGCCACGTACGCCGCCCGCTGGCTGCCGCCAAGCCGGCTCCGCGGCGCCGAGGGGCGGAAAGGGAAGGGTGGAGAGGGGATTGT
The DNA here is from genome assembly GCA_963682175.1 of Triglochin maritima. Taxonomy (NCBI): domain Eukaryota; kingdom Viridiplantae; phylum Streptophyta; class Magnoliopsida; order Alismatales; family Juncaginaceae; genus Triglochin; species Triglochin maritima. Next base: position 48,832,794 of record OY821772.1, read on the forward strand.
GGTGGAGGAGGGGAAAATGAAGAAGATGAACATGGTTACGAGGCTCCGGACCGAGGCCCTCCCTCCCGTGCCCGTGCCGTTCCCGTCCACGCGGTAATCTCGATCTCGCGTTCCTTTGTTCGTGTCTGTTTCGGATCCTCCAACGACTTTTCTGAGTGAGGATAATGAGGGGAAACGATGGGAATGTTGAGCCTTTGTCGATCTTTTAGATTCTTCGTGGAATGAGAACTTCTTACTTAGTTACTTGTTATGGTAGACATCTTACTTACTGTTGCGAAAATGGTAGCAAACAACGAAGGTTTATAGAATACGCTATTTTTCCGGAGTATAACTGTAGTAATCTTAAGGTGACATTTCACAAGTATCATACTATTTTTATTGTATATATATATTGGTGTTGATATTGAACAACTTGATCTTCTTTTAGATGGCGAGTTAGTATTTTTTGTTGATTTATTGTCTTTTTGCGTGCGAAAAGTTAATACTTTGATGTTGTGATGTGAATGAGTGATTGGTGTATAAAGGACTTGGGACTTTATAAGAGATGGACTCGATTACTTGAATAAGCTTGTTGTTGTAAATTAAGGGATGCATGGTGAAACATATCAAGTATTGGATGGATATGATGTTTCAGTGGTAGTTTAAACAATGTGGTTGGTTTAATGCTCCATGGTTTGTTTTGGTTGTGTTTTCCTTTGCGTTTCATGTTGTGAAGTCTGGAGTCTGGACGTTTGGGATGTGCATTAGAGTCATGAAAAGTTTTGGTATGTTTTTGTGATGTTCTTCAATTTGAAGTTTCTGCAGTTCACGTGGTGAGACAAGGCAAGAAGATTTCTCTCGGCGCTGCACTCCAAGAAACAATGCTTCGCAATCTTGTGATGCACCACCTAAAAGAGGCATGGATTTGTTTCTCCTGTGATGTTGGTTTTCTTTATATTTCCATGTAATCACCTCCCCATTGTATCCTTACATGATTTTTTTGAAAGTTGGAATTGTACAAATCTGCAGAAAAAATACCTGTAAAAAACTACTTCTATTATTACTTTCCTTAACACTTTTCTTCTTCTTTTCTTTTGGGTGCTACATTGCTTTCTTCCTGAGAAACTATTTTGACATATTTCATTTGTTATACTTATAGACACTGGAATTGCTAGTGAGAAGGATTGGGGAATTAACTTGCTTAACGAGCATATAAAGGAACTTGGCATAAATGAAGATGGTAGCACTTGGCATCGAGAAAGTGGGGAGGATCTAGGAGAAAATGGATACAGATGTCGTTGGGCCAAGATGAGTGGTCGAAATCATGATGGTTCCACAGAATGGAAAGAAATGGTATTGTAGCTATTAAGTTGAAGTTATATTCTTTCTTGAAAATCATATTTTGGGAAAGTTGAAAGCTTTATTCATGATAGACTAAATAATTCATTTTGTTGTGGTTGATCAGTATTAACAAATTTTATCAGATAATTGTGATTTTGATAATATATTTTCACATGTATTATTTAGGAAAAAATTTCAAAATAATCAAAAAAAATAAAAAATTGGAAGAATATGCACTTTGAAAACTTAATTGGCAAAGTATGCACATTAAAAACGGCACCACAGGTGCCGTTTTCATTAACTAAAAACGGCATCACTGATGCCGTTTTTACCTGGGAATTTTTTTTCTCGGTTTCGAGCTGTTGTTTTTAGCTAAGTTATGTTGAACAAGCAACGGGTCGGTCGGGGGTCTCGCTCCCCAGTGAGCGAGCGGTGATGCATTGCATACATTGCATCATATGTCTTTCATTTAGATTACTTTTACATCAATAAATGCTACTAAGGTATGTGTTTAGTCTTATTTACAGAATACAGGGACCTGAATGCAATTTACCCACATCCCGAGCATAAACGCGTGCAAAAGATTCATTTCTATCATAAAGAACAAGTTCAAGATTATCGGGTTACGAATGGAAATGTATCCAAGCATAAAAGCATTCAAGTCCTAATTGCAAAAAGAACAAGGACTTAAGCACAAAAGTAGCCGGGGACTTAACTGCAAAAAGTTAAGGACCTAATTGCAATTAAAGCACCAAAATATTATCTTGGAGAAAATCTAAAGAAAAATCAATGTAAATCTCCAAACATATAAAGGAATTAATCCGGAGCTCAAAAGAATGGAAAGAAATCATCCAGACGCGCAAAGGAGGATCAAATCATACCATAAACTACCAGCAAAAATCCGGATTAAATCAAAGAAGATTATGCGGCGAAATCGCCGCATATCACGTACGTTAATATTATATTTTGAGCAATTGCCAAAACAAGTATTATAGGACAATCTTAATTTTGAGCAGTTGCAAAATTAAGATTGTAATTTGTAATTGCTCAATAATTTGTAATTGCTCAATAATTTTGTAATTGCTCAATAATTTGTAATTGCTCAATAATTTTGTAATTGCTCAATAATTTTGCAACTGCTCAAAATTAAGATTGTCCTATAATACTTGTTTTGGCAATTGCTCAAAATATAATATTTACTCTCAAATAAAGTCTCTTTTACCACTCATTTTGGATTAAAATTTGGTTGATCCATTGGCCTTTAATTTCAAACTACATCGACAAAATAAGTCCACACCTATGTTTACAAGCTGTTTTGTCATTTTTCATTTCTGAAGTGCGCAAATTGTTCATAAAGAAGCACTGCATATGATGTACTAGTATTTCTGCAGGTGTAGAGAAATCTGGAAAAAATAGTGAAGGGGACTCTTGGTGGGAAACATGGAAGGAAGTTTTGCATCAAGATGAATGGAGGTAGAGTTTCAGTAAATTTTGCCTTTGCTAAGCCTTAAATAACAACAATATTCCCAAACTAGTTGGAGCAGACTATGACTAGGACTCAACAAGAATCGCGGTTCAAACATTGCATATCTTGGCAATCAACATTTCCAAGGTTGGTAATTTCCCAACTGTGGAAGAACATCTTGAACCAAATTAATGGACTTGTAGTGAGTGCACTAATAGTCATATCAAAGAGTGAAGGTAAAGCACAACACTCATAGAATGGGCAGAATTGTGCTGCCTGTCTACCCTGTTGTCTTTACTTCAGCATAAACCCATTCTTGTGACATTGATATTGCATGATGATCAGAAAGATATTATAGAATCTACAGTGGTGGCATCACGTTCTTTAACAGATAATTCTTAAATGTCTCATTTCGTTGTTCTATAAAGTATTACAGAAAAGGACCCCTATAATTTGGTATGTTAAAGGCTCAACAGTTGCAAAATGGTAGACATGGCTATAAATGAAAATTCCAGATTTTGTAGTTGTCTTCTTTATTTCTTACTTATCCTACTGTTTTATACAAATATAATGTTAGAGAATAATCCTATGTTTGGCATTGACTATTTTGTGGCCTACTAAATCTTGATATCTCCAATTACCACTACTTGATTTGGAATTGGAAGTTGACACTTTAGCATAGCATCAAGACTCATACGGGCCATAGCACCAGCCTAACACATTCATTCACCTTTGAATATACACTTGGTTCACTTATGAACCACCATATCTATGAGGGTCTGGTGGCTGGAGTGCTGAAAGGTAGCCATATATTGAATATTTTTTTGGCTATATTGTGACTTGTACGATTCTTGGCACCTCCACTCAATACATTTGGTTTTTAGTTATTGTTATTAAACATTTGAACTGTATGATCTGAAGAGTAAACTGCTACTGAATTGCAGTAACCTTGCACGGATAGAAAGGAAAGCTGAAAAACAAGCAAAATCAGGTACGGCAACTGCTGGATGGTATGAAAAATGGTCAGTAATTCATCTTTAATTCAACCTGTAGTATTCTGTAATTGGTCTCACACCTTTTAAGCTTTTGTCTTGTTTACATTTCTGAAATTTCATCAGGTGGGAGAAGTATGATGCAAAAGGGTGGACCGAGAAAGGAGCACATAAGTATGGCAGGCTAAATGAGCAGTCATGGTGGGAGAAATGGGGAGAGCATTTTGATGGAGGAGGATCTGTCCTAAAATGGTTTTCAACTTTGTGCCCCTCTTAGCATAGCTTTGCAATTTTCCCCTTAGATTGTTAGGTCTACATTTATGCAGCTAACCAGTAGCCACTATACATATCCCTCTTTCCTATCTACTAAAGAAACAATCCTTTTGCATAATATGAACTTTTGTTTGCAATCGTGCATTCTTGCTAAACTTTTTCTCTTCATAGTCTAATTTGAAATTCTTGTTAATCTAATTTGAAATTAACATCATAGTCTGTTTAAGAAAACCATTTGCACTGTATTATCCTTAGGGCATGGTATATAATAATTTTTTTCTCTTCAGGACGGATAAATGGGCAGAAACTGATTCAGGCACAAAGTGGGGTGACAAATGGGAAGAAAAGTTCAGTGCTGGTGTTGGTACTCGTCAAGGGGAGACTTGGCATGTATTGCCTGCCGGTGATCGTATGTCCTTTAAGACTTCACTTGCACATAATACTGTTGAATTCCTCTACATATTAATACTATATTTGTTACTCTGTCACATCGATGTGAGTTAAATGGCTTCTGTTTATTGCAGAAAACAAAGAATAAACAAGAATACTACGAGATTTTTTAATTTTTTTATAAGACGCTGCCCTTGTGTGTTCCTAATGGAGTCAAAGATTAAGTTATTTTTTGACTTCTGAGTTACAATGGACTAAATCAACGTGATTCATATAAGTTGTCTGCAATTCTTATTTATTGTGATTTATGAGGAAATTTTATAGGCATCAAATTACCAGTCAATCGAAAACATCTTTGTCACAGGGTGGAGGGGGTGTGGTTGCATACATCTGATCCTCCTTATCCTGCTTAATTGGGACTGAGAGCCTTTTTTGAGGTTTTGGGGGTAATGTTGATGTTGACGTAGTAAGAGGTTGCCCTCTTTGGCTTCTTTTATTATTTTTAAAGGTGTATGTTGGTAAATTTTCTTGCATTGCGCTTCCACCTTTTGATTGGGCAGATATGTACCTTGCTTTACAAAGGCAGTGCCTTTTGATCTAATTTTTGTTGCTTTTATTTTCTACTGTTATTGCCCTTTAGGTTATTTACATCTTACATGGTAATGAAGTTAAATTCAGTGTATGTGTTTAGTTTCCATTTTGTATTAATCTATTTATTTATTATTCTTATAGCATCTATTCCTTTTCTCTCTAGGTTGGTCGAGGACATGGGGTGAAGAACACTTTGGAAATGGGTGAGTAATTTATTTTTCTTCAAAGTTGAATGTCTTATTGAGATGACTTTGCTATAAGACGCTTTACTCCTTTAGTGACACTCTATTAACAGGTGGACATGCATACCTCCACTATCCTAAGTCACATGTGGTAATTGTATCAATACTTAATCAACTATTTTGTTCTCAAAACCTGAAGATCGGAGAGGCTATTACTTGATGATCTCTTATGCTCAGAAAACATCTATTGTGATGTTGTCATCCTATGTAGTCTACGTGTTGAGAACTTGAGATCTGAGGATATGATAATGTTGCCTTAGTAGCAGAGCTGCGGCAACCTGCATTAAAGGATGAGTCTATTAGTATTAAAATTTCTTTTTGAAGAAAATAATATTGCACAGCAGGAATATAGCGGTCCTCCAACCATACAATCTGAAATAAAATGTGTACCATAGTTCAGACGCTTTCGTGTTCTGCTACAACATGGAAATATGACTCTTTAATTGATACTTTTTGCACTACAAACATCATCGTGTAGCAAAGAGGTATCTCCCAAAGAAATTTCTTTGCTTGCTGACAGCAAAGTACTACTACTGCAGTATGTACTTGTAGCATGAAACTAATTCTATGAATCAGTGTGAAATAATAAGTTTATGATGCAAAATCTTGCCTATTGGCGACCAGGCCGGATGTCATTTTCTCAATATATCCTTTTCAGAATGCATGTTATGCTTTCTGGCATCCATATATGAGAAATTCCTATGTTCTTTCCGATGCCACGACTTTGATTGGTTATAACATTTGTACCTTTTTACATCAGGAGGGTCCACAAATATGGTAAAAGTACGAGCGGGGAAGGCTGGGATTTAGTCGTGGAGGAAGATACTTATTACGAGTATGGCCTACCACTGAACATTGATTCTGTACAGTTTGTCTAGTGAATTGTATTTGTTGCTTAAAAAGTTTGTAAAAATGCTTATCTTGCACAATATGATAACTAGTTTGACCTAATGCCAATGGATCAGACATGCTTAGAACTAGCTACTATAATTGGTTAATCATGTATTTGTTAAATTGGTTAATCATGTATCTGTTAAACTAGAATTCAATTGATCAAGTTCTTGAGCAAAGAGTTGCAATCTAGTTTTATTCGTTCACATACTCGTTCACTGTCTATGTTGAATTTCTTCTGAAATCAATTTTAAGTAGTCTAACTGCTAATCCAAACCTTATATTATTCGACGTGAACCTTACTGAGTACTGACTGTTGCTTGCATTTTTTTCCTTTTATTGAAGGGCTGAGCCTCATTATGGATGGGCAGACGTAGTCGGTGACTCGAGCCAGCTGCTATCGATAGAACCTCAAGAAAGGCCACCCGGTGTGTTTCCAAATTTAAATTTTGGTGCTCTTCATGCAGATGAAACCTTTGATTTGCCTCCCACATCTTCATAAAACGTTTTGCTATTGCAGTTCTAATTTCTTAGATCATCGGATACTAATTTGTGATGCCCCTCAATCCTAATGAAAAGTCTCATAATCCATTCTTCAATTTATTCGTTCTTTTACTTATCATAATACTCACCTTTAGGCTTTAATTGTACATGTATTGGCATGGTGGTCCAATCATGTCATTATTGTACTGCGACCAAGATGATTTTTTATTAGCGCATTTGGAGGCTACAAGTGGTGCCCGTCAGGTCGGTTTCACGGTTGTAGGCAATGATACTGCAGCTCCTTTTGATGAATGTTCGATTATTCAGACATGCAGGACTCAAGTACCTGTTGTAACTTCTTCGGAACACATCTAGGAAGAGAATTTTAAAAATGGAAAAGATAAGTAGTTGACCGCCTATTGCCTTTACTGTAGTACTAATTCCAAAATATATAAAGATTATAGCAAACTTTTTGACGTCAACCATCAATAATTCAACATATCGACCCAAAGAACAATGGCAATCTACAAATTTCAGGCCTATGTGATGTTTGAGGCTGCACAATTCCATGTTGAAAGTCCTATGTACAGTATAGTGACATAGCAGACCGTCAAATGTGCAACCAAAACAAAAATGCGAATGTAAGTGGTGAACTACCAAATACTGGTGTTAAGGAACGGAAAATTCTCTACTCTGAAAGTATCTCTTCCAACACCGGTTCTTCTGATCTAATAAACAGATCATGATCTGGTCCTCATATTCACAAGAAACCAGTTATCCCTTGCAAGCTAATACTCGCCATCCTCATCATCATGTCGTTCAGAAACTTCATCACTGGCATCCTCATGCATCAATTTGCCGGCCAAAGATAGGGTCATTCCGCTCTCTCCAGAATCCAGATTACATCCAACGTCATAGTGGAAGCTGTTCTTGAGAGCAAATGAACAAATCCTTTTTCTGCAGCGATCCTGAAGTAGGTGATCAAGGTCTCCGAGCAGCATGTAATGCAATAACCCATTGTGGATTTGTTATGACCACAGCATTATATATATACCTCTGTCCAACCTACATGGTATCCAGCTAATGAATAAACAACTAGCAAGGGTGGTGTTCTTTATCCCCCGATAAAAGCTACGACATATCAGAACTGGACCATTTTGTTACACACAAATTGGCCTGCAAGATCTCATGTTCTCCATGATGCACGTATCGTCTATCGAAAATGACAAAAAAGTTGGCTTCATATAAATGTCAGACACTTGGAAAAAGCTGATTCCATTAGCGAGGATTTAAACTTGAAAACAACATGAAAGTTTACTAGAGGGACACTTGGATTGTGTTACCCTCACTAATCCCCTCTGAGCATCAGTTTTAAAGTAAGAAGAAAAGGTTTCTTCTTTCTTTCAAAGCTTCAGTTCCATATTAATCAGAACAGACTCTTTTTGTACAGAAAAATGGACAAACTTCCGTAAACGGTTACACTAGCCAATGAAACAAACACCTTTTGCAGTTTACCTGACTGTAGTCTGTACGTAACTTTCAGTTACCTCACAACAAAGAACGTGCACAAGGTAAAGTAGAGTTATCCGTAAAATGTTGTGAGGTCTGTACGTAACTTTGAGTTACCTAACAACAAAGAACGTGCAAAAGGTAAAGTAGAGCTACCCGTAAAATGTTGTGAATCAATTATATGAACGCTAAACAATGAGGGTCATAAAAAAACAATGAGAGGCCACATGGAGATAAATGTGTGAACTAAAGAATTCCCCTAAGTTATAAGAGCAAGCTGAATAATGAATATTAACTCTATCATTTCATTATATAAGATGAATGCCATCTTTAATTTCTTTCAGCAATTCTGCGGAGGCCACCACATCTCACAGCAGTGCCGAACTTAACAAGACAACCTCATATCTTTTTACAGAAAGAGTGACTGTCTCAGGGAAAACACAATGATATATAGCCATCAAAGGAAAAGCTACAATAATATTCTGAATAGTCCTCACAAGACTCAACTTCTAAGTCAAATTGACATCGCAGAAGAATTTTTTATGCATTGGAAAATGCCATTACAAGTAGTATCAAATGAAAAGTTTTATCCCTCAAAAAGTTATGCTATGAGCTTGTTCACTTTAATGAAGAGCCTACCGTGCAAATAAGTGTTGAAGCATCAACTATTACGTTTTGTGCATTTTCACAGTTCGGAAATCCATATTACACCTCAAAAATCAGTTGGTAAGTACCTAACATTAGAAGAAATCGTGCTTCTCGTGAACTAAGTCTTATTCTAGAAAGACTTGGCCTTGAAAACTAATGACAGTTTGAAACTTCATTAAAAAAATGCAGATGAATAAACAAAAAACTGATCTGGCTAACGAGAACTTAATTGCAACTTTGCTCAAGTCATCGAGAATATTTATGGACAGACGTACAAGACAACACTTGGAATCTAGTGTTTTGCCTTGAATCTGATCAATAGAATGTGTGACATTGATGAAGGAAAAGACATTGATAATAGACAATAAGATCAAGTTCTAGTGAGTCCAGGACTCATCTTATTTAGTTTAAATCCCCTACAATCTCACAATTGAATCTCATTTACGGTTAATCTCACCTTTAATTAGCATAACCGTTTTTCTTATAATCTACCTTACAATTTCAGATGTGTGGTGAATATGACAAGGACTTAAAATAAAAAATTAAGTTTCAAGCTCACTAGATAATTTCTGATAGACAATACACAAAACATGTATTCTTTCACTGGTCATAGACACTGGAACTCAAAGAGAACTTTTGGGACAGTTTTGAAATGACGAGCATGTCAGCTACGACCAGGCCACTAATGCAGAATGGATAAAAGAGTCGGTGAATTGTCTCTGCATCGCAGCAGTTAGATAATCAAAATTGATGCAGAACCTAAACTAAATTAAGTTAAACGTACTAAGGAAAGAAGTGGCAATGCAGAATCACATTGGCTTCATGTCCGTAGATCCGATGGGATCATTGCCGAGACCAAGAATGATGGCAGAAGCAGGAACGGCAGGGATATTTCCCGTAGCAGCAACAGCAGGTTGAACTCCGAACAAATTCGACGCGCCTCAAAGCGTGAGGAAAGCGCAGAGGCGCATTAGCCACAGCGATGGCAGCATCAACCTTAGTGGGGCGGAGGTGTCGTGGCATCTGCAGACGGAGCGAAGGCGGTTGTAGAGAACGGTGGTGTTCGGAACGGGCAAGGCGACGTCGAGCATAGCGGAGATGTCGTTGGTGATGTCGCGGTTGACGGTGATGGTGGAGCCGGAGTAGTGGCTGCGGACTCCGCTCGGATATTGGAAGAGGTGGAGGAGGCGTGCGGGGAGGTTGGCCTTTAGGACCTCGCAGTCGATGTCGAGGATGGTTGTGTTCCCGTAGTGGCGACGGGGCTGCGTGGGAATCCTTCCATCGGCGATGAGGTCTTCCAAGGGGTCGGGGGCGCACTTACGCCGTTCTTCTTTGGTGAGTTCAGCCATTGGGGTTGAAACGGAGTGTGCGAGGGGTTAGAAGCCACGCACGTTCTCTGTTCGATGGAATGTCTGTGTGACTTTTGGGTTATTTTTGTAGTCGCTTGGGTGGCATTCATTACGTTTGGCCGGAAGCAATGCGACACAAACCCAAGTGATACGCGATTCGAGCAACTTATTAGTGGTTCGTTGTTATGCCTCCAAGCTTTTTAACTGCTCACCGGATCATAACGCCTACAATGGTTAGTCGACAATAACTACGCAGAGAACGTCTCTTAATCATAATATAGACTCCGAGTTGAGTATCAAGCATCAATTGTCAACTTCTTCAAAAAATACACGTCTTGATTATATTTTGATAAACAAAATTCGTTATTTTACCAAATCTTAAAATCAATTCCCAGACCCACTCTAGCTTTTGCATGAGACTGTACTTTTTTTATGACACTTGATTCTTAAATCTTAAGAATATTCTGATCATCAATATACAATTCCAAATGAACCTAAATCAAGACCATTCTAATTCAGACAGAAAAAAACCTTAAGAGATCCAAAAGTAATCAAAACTAATCATCAGAAAATATGATTTCAAAGGAACCCAAAGCACAGATCCCCACGAGATCCAAATGCAACGACCAATCCCAATAAGGTCATCTTTAACCCCAACCCCAAATATCTTTACACCTTAGCTTTCTCTCTCTGTCATGTCACGTCAGCAAAAAACACTATGCAACCCACAACCCAACCCAACTCAACCCATTTTTTCTCTTCTTAACCCCAACCACACTTTCAACACTCTCTCTCCTCCACATCATTTCTTTTTACCTCATTTTCTATATCAACATAATAATTCACAAACTATTAAATTTATTATTTTTATAATAACTTAATCTAATTAACTTACAATAATTACGAACAACACATAATAATTAGATTTTATTAAAATTCGACAATTACATATTATAAGAATTCAAAGATAAAATATTACAATACATATTACAAACATAATTAATTCTCATTCCGTCCAAAACGTCGCCATATATTCTCGATCAAATCGGCTCACAATGCCATATGTTTTTTAGCGTAGCGAACTCGATCTCTGTTACGCAGATATTTGTTAATATCCACGATACGCTCAGTGGAATACCGGAGACCCGACGGGTTTGAACTTTCACCGATTTCTTGAGGGCGCTCATGTATAAATTCGTTTATATCCACCAACTGTTCATAAGAGTCGCGTTCGTCCTCCACGATCATGTTGTGCATGATTATGCATGCAGTCATAATTTTACCGAGAATGTCTGGAGTCCATGCTAACGACGGTCTTTTCACGATGGTGAATCTTGCCTGAAGCACTCCAAATGCACGTTCCACATCTTTCCTTGTTGCCTCTTGAAATTGGGCAAATAATTTATCTTTAGATGTTTGAGGAAGGATGATTGATTGCATAAATACTGCCCATTTTGGATAAATATCATCTGTAAGATAATAACCCATATCATACGAGTTATCATTCACTTCGTATCTCACAGGTGGTGCGCGCCCCTCCAGAATGTGATCGAAAACTGGAGAGCGTTGGAGGACATTGAGATCGTTACACGATCCTGGGATCCCAAAAAATGAATGTCAAATCCAAAGGTCGTAAGATGCAACAGCTTCCAGAACAAGTGTCGGTTTTCCGCTTCGACCTTGATATTGTCCCTTCCAAGCAGCTGGACAATTCTTCCACTCCCAGTGCATACAATCGATGCTCCCCATCATGCCTGGAAATCCTCGTAGCTCACCAACTTTGAGCAGTCTTGCTAGGTCCGCTGCGGTAGGGGTTCGTAGATATTCATCACCGAAATTGGTAATGATACCTTGACAGAAATTTTGGAGAGATTGTCTTGTTGTTGCTTCGCTTAGACGTAAGTACTCGTCCACCTCGTCTGCCGCTACACCATATGCTAACATCCGGAGCGCTGCAGTACATTTTTGGATACCTGATATGCCAAGTCGACCCACAGCGTCCGGTCGTTGCTGGAAGAACACATCGGTAGCCTCAAGCGTGTTTACAATTTGAAGGAAGACATGCTTCCGCATTCGAAATCTCCTTCTGAAAACACGATCACAATGAAGGGAATGTGTTCTAAAAGTTTTACTTTTAAATGCCAATTATTATGAATTGAATGAGAAATCATTTTGTTCCTTGTTTATGTTATTCGTCTTTTAGAAGTGTTAAGGAAGAGGCTCTTGGTCCTTAACCGTAGAGCTCTAAAAGATATTGGTTTGCATAAAACAAAAGATATTCGCAATCATGGTAATTAACATGGGACATTAATTACCGAGTTAAGATTGTCGTGTTGGTCATAGATCATTGTAGCTCTACAAGTGAGTGACGACACGGGTATGCAAAAGAGGAAAATATTACTTTTGTATACTGAATAGACCTAATAAGTAAAATATTATAGAAATGTGTTTCTGTGTCATTAATATTTTACTGTGTCTTTGGTCCTTTGATATGAGACTTATATCTAGTCACTTAAGGAATACTTAATTAGATCAGTGTCTTGAACTATCGATCAGTGTAGTGTAAAGGCATTGGTTGGTTAAGTACAACTTTCGTTGGAGAAGATAGTTAGTCAAAAGATTATCATTGCCCCTCTTAATTGAGTGATGATATTAGTGGGCCCCTTGATAAAGCAAAGTTATAATGTGCACAATGTGATTTGAGTTAAGTCACATATTTATAACTAGCTTAAAGAGATCAAGAAATGAATACTAATACAAAGATGACACAATACTACTTTGTGTGTATTCTTAATATCATGAGGCAAGGGGCGGACACAAGTGGTGCACTCCATCACTAAATGGATCGGGTTTTGGTTCAAGTGGAATTAAGACATCTAACTAATTGGGAGCTATAATGTGTAGCTAGATACCGCTTATAGCTTGTGATATTGAGCTCTTAATATCACTGCCAACTTAGTCTAGATCCTCCCATAGGTCACACCACAAAACTGGGAAACAAGAAATGGGGATTTTGAGTTCATAAGGATGTGTCGGGTTTCATGTAGAAAATATGACACATGGGGTGAACAAACAAAATCAAGATTATGTTGTGATTAATAACATAATTAGAATCTAAATTAAATTCATATGTGATGTAAATATTATGGGGTGTAATGAGTTGACATTACATAGGATAATATGTTACATAAGTTGTGAATTTACTACTAATCCCGAAATGTCAAATTTTATAGGGGTTAAACCAAAATTTGACCAGTTTGCAGTACTGTGCAAAAGTCAACCGATGAACAGTACCCGGTCGACCGATGAACAGTAACCGGTCGACCAATGAACAGTACCGGTCCATGATGAACAGTACCGGTCGACCGATGAACAGTAACGGTCGACCGGTCCAGACGGTTTTCTGCAGAATTAATTAGATCATGCATGGAATTGGTCCATAATTGATTTAATTCGTGGTTAATATTATTTATTAATAAATAATGGATGGTTAGATGGAATTTTGCATGGGATCATGGGCAAGAGGTTGCACATGAATAGGTAATTTGGAGAGAACCTATAAATACAAGGTTATCTCATTACCTCCTTAATTTTTATTCATTATTTTCTTGAGCAAAATTCTCTCCCCATAATTCTCCACGAAAATTCCTTAATTCTTAAGTTTAGTTTTAGTTCTAGAGATCATCTTCTCAAGGGAACTAAAGAGGGGTTAGTAATTGGATTCTAAACCCTATTGGAGATTGAGAGACTAGCTTTTCTCTCTCCAATCTTGTTTAGAGTTTGGTGAAATCTCGGAGGCATCCGGCGCAGCGAGGAGCATCCCCAACGTCTTCGGATCATCAAGAAGTTTTAGAGAACTTCTAGGTATGAATTTCGGAGTCTCATGTTTGTTTTAATAAAAGTTTTAAAACTAGTTATTGAAACAAACCGATGCATGCATGAAACGAATCGTAGAAAATTGTAAAAATCCTTATTATACATAAAAATTCCGAAAATATATATGTATAATTAAACTAGAAATCCTACACACAATACACAGGATTGTCATTAAAGTAATCTGCAATTAGACGATTATAACCAACAGTGCGATCTCTATCTGGGTTAGAAGTTCGTCGCCTCATGTTACGTGGTCGTTGTGCTTTGAGGTAAGAGGAGAGGTACTCGGCAACCATTTCAGTTGCATGGTCTATGGCCTCATCTAGGTCATCAGATGATGAAGACGAGGAATTAGAGTTAGAAGATTTGTCACTCGACATAGTTGAGACTTGAGGTTTGAGGAAGACTTGCAAATGACCTCCTATTTATAATGTTTTGTCGGACGACTGTTCATCATCACGCGTTGTTGAACGAACTTTCAAAGTTGATTGTCATGTGTTGTCTGTTAGTTGTCACGCGTTGTCTTCACTATTTGTTGTCACTCGTTGTCGACGAATCTCCACTGTTGGTTGTCACTCGTTGACGACGAATCTTTACTTTTTGTTGTCATGCGTTGTTGGACGAATCTCCACTGTTGGTTGTCACGCGTTGTCGGACGAATCTTCACTGTTGGTTGTCATGCATTGTCAACGAATCTCCACTGTTGGTTGTCACGCATTGTCGGACGAATCTTCACTATTGGTTGTCATGCGTTGTCGGACAAATCTTCACCCTTCATTGTTATATAAGCTAACACTTCAAACTTCATTTCCTACAACTCATCCAAAGCTAGCATCGCATGTTAAACAAACATGTCTTCTCCTGACCATAATCGTGACTCACGTCCTGCACGGGGTATTTCCCAACCACAATTTCCCCGTGGTAATGGACATGTTCCGCATCTGAATCCTTACCAGTTCGACCCTTACAACTATCCAAGCTTACCACAAAATCCACCACCACAATTTTTTCAACCACAACAATATCACAATCCATTACCACCACAACAATATCACAACCCATTACCACCTTATGACATGTATGCCAACCTAATTAGTGGACATGATCCGAATGATGCCGATGTGAATGATCAAAATCAGAGCGACGACCATCCCTCCGCCCAACCAACACAATCGAAGCGAAAAGCAATGTTGAAGCTGGCCACTGAGAAGATAACATTAATGAACACATTATTTGGTAAATCAAACCGCACAGAAGTGGAGGAAAAGACACTTGGAAAGTTGCTGGATTGGGCTGAGAAAAATGGACATCTTTAAATTAGTTTAGTTATGTATTTAGTTGCTAATCGATTTCGGTCAAGTTTAGTTTAAGTAAAATTTCATGTTATTTCTTTTTTGTAGTAGAAATCCATGTTATGTGTTTGGTTGTTAATTTGTTTTGAAGTTAATTTAATTTTATTTATTTGAGTTTCAATTTTTTTGTTTACTATATTATTAACAAATATTAATAAGTGATACACTTTAATTGATTTATTTACCAAAAACACAAGAAAATGTATTTTTTTTTAAAAGTTGGGTTGAAACATATTGAACTCGTACGAACGGCTGCCCAGCTCGCCGGTGAGCTGGCGGGGATCTCGCTGACCGGGATAAACACAATTTGAAATTCGATATTAAATTCAATATTGATTTTGTATTATTATAGTTAATGCAATTGATTTATTTTATTAATTATTATATTTATTTACAATTTATTTTATTTATATATATTATTAACATATTATTTAACTAATATAAATAACAAAAAAAATAAAACATAAAAAAAACCCGACCAACCAGGTCGCGACCCGACCCGGGTCCGCTCCCCATTAAGGGGAGCCAAGTCGGGGCGAATTTCGCCCCGACCCGAAAAGGGCCTCCGTTAAGGAGGCCCTAAGTCCGAAACGAGGTGAGATTGTTGGTATTTTTTCTTTCTTTCCATATTTGATTGGTACTTACTCATGTGTAAAATATAGTCAAAAATCATGACTAATTGAAAGCAAAATCAGCTGATTGTTTGAGACTATACTTGTTGGGAAACGGATCAGAATTCTCACACACCATACAAAAACCGAACCAACGGACCCACGCTTCCACTCTCATCCATGGCGTCCACAGCTCTCTCCTCTCTCCAGCCACTCCACTTCAACTCCTTCCCACCCAAATCCCTTCGATTCCCAAACCCTAGTCTCTCCAATCCCACCCCCTCCCCTCGCCTTCCCCTCCGCTTCCCTCACCTCCGCCACGACGCCGTCGCCTGGAGACAGTACGGCCACCGGTGGCGCCGGAGCGCGTACATATCGGCGCCGGCTTCTTGCCCCGACGTCGAGGACGAGAACGACGAGGCGGGGACGTCGGAGGCGTCGCCGACACCCGCCACGGTGAGTTGGAGGGTGATTTGGCCGTTGCTTTTCCAGCACAAGCTGCGGATCGCTGTTGCTTTGGCAGCGCTCGTGGGGTGCACCACTTGTACCCTCTCCATGCCGATTTTCTCTGGTATGAGTGGTGGTTTGGTTCGGTTGTTGCTTGGTTTTGTGTTTCGGATGGTTTGAAATTAGTCGATTCGAGATTATACAGTCCGATGTAACAGCAACTGTAAGAGAGTTGTTTTACTACATTCAATCTAAGGTTTGGATTTTGAGGGCTCAGTGAGACCAACTGAATCTCGCATGGATGAGAATAGTCGCATTAGTGAATTTTAGTTAGTATACATTGGGTAAAGCTGTAATTTGTGTGTAGAATTGGTATTTTGTGTTTTGTTTGGATTGCAACAGGTTGTCAGATGATAGTCCTTATCATAGAGGTAGTGTCGATATGAAATCATTCTTCATTTTGGGAAAATAAGACTGGAATAATAAGAGCAGTATAGTTCCTTTTGGCTACTAAATAGAAGCAACTTTCTCAATGACCATTTATTGTACATAATTATGTAATAAATTGTGTGAGTTAGTGTAAATGTGATCGTAAAGCATGATATAAGTTGTTGAGTTTTTGTTTCTACCTTCCAAGTGTATTTGCTGAGGAGACTCTAGGCTCTAACATATATCTGGGAAATGCAATATTCTTTATCGAGCTTCTATATTTATGGTCTTCTAGTATTCTTGCATCTCCTTTATTCTTCACAGTTAGCATTTTGGAATTTCTTTGATGTGAGAGGTTTGAGTTGGACAAATTCTGTGAGGGTTATTTTAAAGAACAGTGGCATTAAGCTCATGTCCTTTAAGATAGGCTCATAGGAATCCATGCAGTCTCCCAAGGGAGCAGTGGAAGTAGAGCTTATAGAATAATTTAGGTTCTGATAAAACTCAATAAGTTAGAAATAGATGAGTTTGACTTTTCATGTATATGGCATTTGGGATCAAATCATTCATTTGCCTCAAGTTATAACTGTCTTTCATTATGTATTTGCAATCTTTTTGCAGGAAGATTTTTTGAGATACTGGTGGGAAGGAGATCAGAGACTTTGATGGGCATACTATCTAAAATTGGAGTTGTATATGTTTTAGAGCCCATTTTTACTGTTGCTTTTGTGCTAAACATGACTATTTTATGGGAGAAGGTGATGTCAAGTCTGAGAAGTCAGGTTTTCAGAAGGATGCTAATTCAAAAGGTAATATTTATCCCCATATTACTTGGATATAATAATGCTGTTGTCCATGCACTGAGCTATCAGCTTCCACACCTTTCAGACACACTCTTATATTTGCATTTAAAATAATAATTAAGCTACATTTATCTTGCTTTTGACTGCCAGTTGCATATGTTTTATCTCTTGTAGCGCCTGCAATGACAATTCTTCCAGAAAATTGTGTTTAGCAACATTTATGGTACTGTATAAACTAAAGTTTAATCCCACATCGGCTAATAAGAAATTATTAGTGTGAGATATAGTGATATGACTCTACTACTACTACAACTAACCAGTTTAAGCTATTGTGGTAAATTTAGGGAAGGTGTTGTGGGACAATGGACTCATGGGTCCAGACTCGGGGATGAGACGTTACAAATGGTATCAGAGTTTTGACCAATTGGAATTGTACGAACTAAGTGTTAAACCAAAGTGGTGGGAGTCACATCTAGAATTCTACAACGCCTGGTCGATTGATTGATGATCTTGACCCTGACGGGGACGTTAGGTGTTGAAGTGAGATAAGTTGTAACACCCCAAGGTTTAGCTTCACATCGGCTAATAAGAAATTGTTAGTGTGAGATATAGTGATATGACTCTACTACTACTACAACTAACCAGTTTAAGCTATTGTGGTAAATTCAGCGAAGGTGTTGTGTGAGATAGTGGACTCATGGGTGTCAAACCAGACTCGAGCTCAATGTGGGCTTGGAGACGGGACGTTACAATCATTATGTTATCCATACCAAGATTTGATACTTGAATGGGGGGGGGGGGACTAAAATCATTATAATGTTTTCTAAATTTTGATTAATGTTAACTTCAAAACTGAATTTGTTCACTGTAGAAGATTGGTATTGAACATGTTTTCTTTTTTCCAAACTAACTTCTTTGTTTGTACAACTTTTCCCTTGGCAGGTAGAGTTTTTTGATCGTTATAAGGTACATATATCTTTCCTTTTTTATCTTCACTTCCAGAACACACATTTTGATCTCTCACCAAACCCAAAAAAATGTGTATCAGTATGTAACATAGTGGTTATCTATTATCTCTGTTACCACTCTCTTTTCTATTTAATTGGACTATTTTTACTAATATGGAAGGTAATCCATTTCTCTTGCAAAAAGGTGTCAAATTGTTGATTGCTGATCAGCATGACATTATAACTAGACTTTTAATGTTAAGGGGAAAAAAGGATGCCATCTTTCGTGTCATAGCCGACAGAAAAAAATGTTACACACTGTTCTCATATTTTAGTAACTTATATCTGTCATTTGATATGATTTTTCCATCTCATTCTGTCATTCATGGAAACAACACTTGGGCTCTTCCGATCACTTACCCTTCATAGTATATTCAATATACCTGTGTCATCTTATAGTAGAACGAGCAAAATAAATTCCTGATAAGTCAATAGAAGTACAAGCAATCACTATGAGCATGAGTTTGCTGCTGGTTCTAATAAGCTACAAAGTTTCTATGCAATGCCTTAAAAATGTATTCATGAATGCTATTGTAGCTTGTGCAACTATTTTTCAAATTCATCCTTCTAAGTTGTCCTATTAAGAACCCCAATATTGAGAATGCCCTTTGGATTGTGTTTGAGATAAAAAAATGAATTATCATTCTTGAATGTATATGACGTGGTTTGTCTACATGTGCTTTCCATTTGACTTGTGTTGGAAATTTATGTTGTTATAATTTGAGCTTATCTTGTTTATATTTCAGAACAGTAGCTTACGAAAAAAAATTCAATTATGAATAGGTTGGTGAATTGACTGGCTTGCTGACATCTGATTTGGGTGCTCTGAAAGATGTCGTAAGTGACAATATATCAAGAGACCGTGGACTGAGGGCACTCTCTGAGGCAAGCTTCTCTACATTATTAAAAAGTGGGCTTGAAATCACAAGAGTTTGACATCCATAGGTACAAAAGATATGTTGCCCCAAAGTAGTTATATATTTCCTTTCATTTCAAGCTCAGATAGAAGGAGCCAATGTTCAACTTGATCTTTCCATATTTGCGGAAGAGACTTCCAGCCCACTTGCGTTCATGTTGTCTTTTTTGCAATTTGTAGAATTTAGTAATTAATTTAAACCTTATGAAGCCATAAGTTCCCTATAACTTATAGAATTTGCTTATCCATCTTGTTTGGAGTACATGATTTTTTTTACAACTATCTTTTAATTGTTTAATCTCCTTATTGTTTTTTTTTTGGTTTTGGCTCATCTCCCTCTCTCTCTCTCTTCATCGTGTAACAGCATTCAACTTATTTTATGCAGATAGTTGGAACAATATGCATACTGTTCACCCTTTCTTCTCAGCTTGCTCCAGTTCTTGCAGTGCTCATGCTCTCCATATCTATTTTAGTAGGTAAAAAATGTTAACTTCACATTAAGCAGGAGTTGTTTTTCATTTTGATACACGAAAAGACTTTGCAAGGGATGCGGGATGGGTCATTGCATATTTGCATGTTTTCAATAAGTACCTTTGGCTCCCTTTGAGGATTTGAGATTTATCTTCTTCAAACCAACTAGGGCTAGTTCACTTGGGAGAACCATTGTCTTGAGATAGTCAAGACCAGAGTTCGAATCCCAGCAGTCTCATCCGCATATTCAGAGTTCGAATCCCGTATGTTTGGGATGTTGGGATTTAAAATGTGTGGGGTAGAGTAGATTAAATAAAAAAGATTTATCTTCTTCAAGGGATTGTTATTATTCACTTGTGATGTTATTGTTATCAACATACAACAAGGCTTCTGGCAGCTTTCAATTGACCATTCTATTTTTTGTTGAAAGCTATATTTAAGCGGTCCACTATCCCAGTCTTCAAATCTCATGGAATGGTCCAAGCAAAGATATCTGACTGTGCAAATGAAACATTCTCTGCTATCCGCACTGTAAGAATTTCTGGTTGGTTGGCTGCCACTACCTATCGAAATGCTTATATTCAAAAAAAATCTATTTACCGCAGGTTAGATCCTTTGCTGGGGAAGAACGTCAAATGTCAATGTTTGGCAATTTGGTAATTCATCCTAAATTCTTAAGCTGTCAAGAAAAAAGATAGACACCATAGAGCTCTACATTGAATTTTTTTAGTTAATTATCTGAACCATAGTCCTCAGACTTTTGCAGTTAAAACGAGATGTCCATCAAGCAAAGTATGTTAATAAATTATTTTTCTGTCATATCGATTGATTTGTATGTACTACAAATTGAACAAGATGAAAACTCACAGGCAGAATTTTACAGAAAAGTAGGGGAAAATCCAGAAAATCTGCACTTGGAAATTGATGTGATCATGCTTATTGACAGGTTCTTGCTTTTCAAAGAAGTGGGATTACACTCGGAATGTTGAAGTCAGCAAATGAGTCTTTGACCAGAGTTGTGGTCTATATTTCCTTAATGGCACTGTATTTCCTTGGTGGAAGTAAAGTGAAAGCAGTAAGACCTTGGCTACCAATAGTGAACATATTATTGTACCTATCCTTTTGTTGCTCTTCTAGATATTGCATTATTGCTATCCTCTATATGACAATCTTTTCTTGAATTTGTATTTTATTCTGTTTTGCCCCGCAATGCATATGCACAGCACGATCTGGTTTATACGTAGCATATTTAAAGGCTTAACACTTTGTATTATTCATTGGCAGTTATGCTTCATGCTTGCAGGGTGAATTATCTGTTGGAACTATGGCTTCATTTATTGGTTATACATTCACATTAACATTTGCTGTGAGCTTTTCCGCCATTAAGCAAATCTCATTTGAGCTGTACAACTTATCTTCCAAAGCTAACTAGGAGCATTTTAGGTTCAAGGTGGTGTTAACACGCTTGGTGATCTTCGTGGGACTTTTGCTGCAGTGGAGCGAATTAATTCTATTCTATCAGCAACAGAAACTGATGAATCACTTGCCCATAGTTTGAAATTGTCAGAAAAGGTGAATGGCGACGGTCTTGATTCACTTTATGCTGATGACTTCTCTCAGAAAATTAGTGCCCCAACAAAAAATTACATGTCAATTTCAAAATCAACAGACGATGGTTGCAGCCTAGCTTGGTATGGTGATATATGCATTGAAGGTACCTACTATTTCACTACATAAGCTTTTGAATGAAAGTTTTTGCCTTTTTTTTGCTGTTCTAAGTTAACTGAAGTGTATTTGGTTAATAAACCACTGGAAATCACAAATGGATTCTCAGTTTTTGCTAATGATTTGGGGTTCTAGACATCCTAATAGCGTTATAATTTCATTTTGATAAGAATAATTAAGTCTTCCTAGAATTTTATCGGCAGAAGACTGACCATTTTATATATTTTATTATTGATTTGCCATTTAACAAAAACTATTTTATTTATTCAATTTGCTATGTAATATCAAGTTTTTACTTTCTTTATATACTTGTTAGCTTTTACATGTGAAGGACCCTTCCAGTTTTGTATTTTGGGCATTCATTCTCAGTCTTGGGTAATACTGAGTTGGATAATTTCCCGAAATTTATCCAATTTCTTTTACAGATGTGTCATTCTCTTACCCTTTGAGGACTGATGTGGAAATCTTGAAGGGCCTAAATCTGACGCTAAAATGTGGCAAAGTTACTGCACTTGTAGGCCCTAGTGGTGCTGGAAAAAGCACAATAGTTCAACTTTTGGCACGCTTCTATGAGGTTTCTCCAATCCTTATCCTTTATATGCCAAATATGTATTTTTTTGTGTGAAAACAGCTGCCTAATGCATAATGTGTCTGGTCATGCAGCCTACTAATGGACGTATAACGGTAGCAGGTGAAGATATTCGCAGTTTTGATAAGAGAGAATGGGCTCGTGCTGTGGCTTTAGTGAATCAGGTTCTTTTTGCTGCTTTGAACTCCAACTATATTTAAGTTTGCTTTTACACAAAATGTCTATAATATGTAGGAACCTGTGCTTTTCTCGGTGTCTGTTGGAGAAAATATAGCTTATGGCCTACCTGATGAGACCGTCTCTAGAGAGGATGTCATCAAGGCAGCAAAGGCAGCTAATGCTCATGAATTTATCATTAAACTGCCCCAGGTATGCATGCTGCTGTTTTTATCTGTTACTTTATTGTCAGTTTCTGTTTTGCTGAGTTTTCCTCTCTTCAAGGGCTATGACACTTCGGTTGGAGAACGTGGGAGCCTGTTGAGCGGAGGACAGAGACAGGTATGAAGTAATACTATGCACTCTACTGCATGCACTGACATGATCAAAATGTGCATCCTTTGATGCTTATTTCTGATGACAGAGAATTGCTATTGCCCGTGCTCTTCTTAAGAATGCTCCAATTCTCATACTTGATGAGGTATCTCTGTGCCCGAGCTTTATCTACTTAAACGTGCAATTGTAATTGCATTCAAAGGTTTTTGCCCATTCACCATCTTAGTTTTTTTTCATGCTCTCTTGTTCAGGCGACCAGTGCTTTAGATGCAGTGAGTGAGCGGCTAGTACAGGAGGCCCTTGACCATTTAATGAAAGGGAGATCTACACTGGTGATTGCACATAGACTGAGCACAGTCCAGAATGCTCACCAGATTGCTGTTTGCTCTGATGGGACTATTGCAGAGTTGGGGACTCATTTGGAGCTATTGGATCACAAGGGTCTGTATGCGTCCCTGGTAGGCACCCAGAGGCTGGCATTTGAGTGATAAATATAAATCATATGGACTTCAAAATAAATAAATATGGTTTAGTAATATAGACAGGCACATTGTTTAATTTGTATGGTATGTTGAAAATATCTGCAAAATGGATACGAATTTGGAGTCGTAAAGAATTTCTCGTGCACGAATTATGATTATGCGTCAGAGATTGAAGTTATAGGTAAACTGTATTGTTATATTAAAGTAATGTAAGTTAAATTTCTTTTCATTTTCTGATCATTTACTTCCTTTCCACAAAGGAAGCATTTACCAGATGCAGTTACATAGAGGGATCTGAATCCTGAACCTACAAAAAATGGATTGTACTAGCCACCCATAGCCGTAGGTTTTGTAGGACCTGTTTGCTAAAATTTACGTCATACTCCCAACTGTAACCGTGGATTAAAGTCTAAAAGAGTGGAGATTATGTCACATATCTATGTGTATAAGTTGATTACTTTTAAAGTAACAATCATCGTAAAATACGAAATATTGTGTTGATCAAAGAAAATAAAAACACCAAAATCTATGAAAAACTTATAAAAGCAGATCATATACCAGTCTACATAGCAAGCCAGTGGAGCACCAAAAAGTAGTCTCTGCAATCTTTTTGATTTCGACCTAACATGCATCCTTTCTTTACAACGAAATGAAACCAAAATGGCGATGCTGATCAAAACACCTTAACAATGGAATCTCAATTTTCATTCTTTTCCTTAGCATCCCGACCGTTGGATCTCCAATTGTTATCACCCAGGACCAATCCTAGCCGCGGGATTAGCAGGTTCTACCAGAGCGTCAGAAACACCAAATCAAATCAAAACCAAAAACTTAATTTGATTGTCCGTTTTGGCCTTCCGGTGACATTTTATACCGAATCAAACCTCTCACCTCTGAGTGTCGTTCATCTCGGTTTGCGGTGAACCTCGCAAAACCTTAGCTTCGAGTAGGCGAAGTTGGAGATGAGCCAAAAGCGAAGCACAACTTCCGATGACTTCGGCGATACTCCCGTAAGCTCCCCCGAACCCTAGCTCTCTACTTCAGCTCCTTTTCCATGTTTTCGCCCTCCCATTTGGTTCCAGTTTTGTTTTCTCGCTGGAGATTTTGAGCTTGTAACTCTGCTTAACTCGAAATGGACGAGTTGTGCGCGGAAAGCTGGAGTTTTTGTTTCTTTCCCAGCTTTTCCCCTCAAAGCCGCTTTTCTTTTCTCTTCTCTTCTTTTCTTTTCTTTTCTTTTCTTTTCTTTTCTTGAGATGAGATTTTCAAAGATGCATCTTTTGTAACGATTCCTTGTGCAGTAAAAGCAAATTTCCTGTTTTAGTAGTTTCTCTCATACACTGAGCTTAACTGCTTTTTACCAAATTTTCGTAACAAGGATTTGAAAATGACAGAAACCGACTTTTGCGTTTCTAACGCAGCTTACCTCTAATGCATGCTCATCAGTTTCGTAGTTTGACTGGTATCGAATTGCTTCGCAGCTTTTCTTCTGCGGCTTTGTTTATGGCTTCTGAAATGTGTTCTGACTTGACACGGTTTCAGGATAAAAGATTGATGGGAGAAACTTCTTCTGACGCTGGAAAGGCTGAGTTTTCCTGGGGTCGTCCTGTAGCTGAACCTCCCTCAATCGAGGAACAGGCAGAATTAGCTCATAAGCATGTGCGAGCTCTCAACGAGCAATTTGCAAGGTCAAGATTCTTGTTACTATCTTGTTTTACTGATTGAGTACTTTCCTGCACATGTTTAACAATTTGATCATGAAATTCATCGGCCTTAGATATTGCGTTATTTGCCAAAAGCTACCTGTAAACAAGGTCTTTATAATTACTGTTAATGTTAAAGTGAACCTATGATTTTGTCCGTTTATACAGTTGGGTGCAATCACAGATGCAAAATCATCCCGATGAGCTTTGGGAAGATGGTCTGCAGGACTACTTATCTCATGCCTCTGGTATCATGGTAATCTCCTACTCACTGTGGAAAATGAGCACTAAGTGTGCATGCCAAGCATAACTAATTTGAGATTTAAAAAAAAAAGATAGTGTCTGGTTGTTTTTTCGGTTTGGAAAATTAAGCTTGTTGCCTCATCTTCATCACAAAGCCTAACTTACTACTGCAATATGAAATCAGCTTGTACTTTTGAGCATTTTATTGATTTGAAGTATCATTTCTAGCTTGCAATATGTTATTTACTTTTCTCTTTTAGGTGAAATTTAGCGATGTTGTGGCTTGGCTTAGAAAAAAATCAGAAATGCAAAGCACGCAGACTGCGGGATTGCCTTCTAATCAAAACAAACCATTGGAAGTACCAGTTAACATCAATTGCAGTGTGCAGCCTCAACAGAAAAGTGGATCTGGACAAGAAAGCAAAACACTTGCCTTTTCATGGAGCTCAAGTGTTTCAGATAATAGTCTCAACCTTCCCTTTGTTGGTACTTAATGCCCTTACTTGAGCACCTTTGTTTTTCTTTAAAGTCATTTTCTGTTCATCAACAACAACAACAAAGCCTTTAATCCAAACTAGTTGGGTAGGCTAGAAATGAAACTAAATTCTTTTTCTGTAATTGATCGTGATAATTGTGTATTTGTGTTTATTAGGTTTCCATAAAAAAGTGTTTATTAGGTTTTGTGTAACTATTTCCATGTCTTCGTCATGTTACATTTTTCGGCAACAAAAGAGACGATGATGTTTCATTAAAATTGTTGCAACGTTATGATCAGAAGAAAAAAAGGTTGCACTATTAAGCAGGAAATTTGTGAATGGTAACAGAATAAGAGAAGATTTTTTTTGTTTAGGTTTTGAGCTTACATGTAATTGCATTGTTATGATAGAGTTAGTTGTATTTATAATAATATCCATTTGACGCTGTAGATGTCTTTACTGCATCAGGAAATCCTGTTTCAAATCAAACGAAACTAGAAAATGCTGAAGATTTAGATGAAGGTGAGAAAAATAGGTTTACTTTATATTATTATTTCTGCACTTGCTGAAATGGTATCTTCTTATCATTTTGCTAGTTTTCTCCATATTGGAGAATTTTATAAATAAACTGACTTCGTGCTATTTTCTCTTGGTTGACGTTTAGGTATGTTTGTGAAGCCTATGTGTTCGCTAAAGAAACAAATTAATTTTATGTCGTGATTTAGTAGAGATGTCTTTTATGCAAATGATAAAAAAACATTTTGTATTTTTATGCGTATTGTTCGATGGATCTTATATATGGTTGATCATTATACTCATATTTGATTTGGTTTGTTTTCATCTCTAGAGACTGATATGTACAAGCCGAGCAGCCCTTCTTTGAAAAAGTCTGAGGAGAAAGGAATCATTGTGGTACATGAAGTCAAATGCAAAATTTATGTAAAGGTATTATCCATAACTCCAACCCCCTCCCCTCCCCCAAAGATGTCAACATCATTCAGGATTTTAAAATTCTCGACGTAATGGAGCACTGAAGATGTAGACCTTGTTCATTGCTTAATCTTATAATTTGCTTCGCAAGAAATTGTGAAGTTTTTTGTATGCCCCACCAGTTTTCAAGTGGGTTATCATATAAGGATCTTTAATCTCTGTTTTCTTAAAATGTTAAAACCATGTTATCTGTTGGGGATTGTCTTTCTATTGTTGTTTCTTTGTGGAAGTGTCTTGTCTGTGGACATTCTAACAAGTAAATCAACAAGAAATTACTGAGAAAACTAAGTGATTCAAGTGCATGTAAATGCTTGAAAATGCCAGGTTAAGGTATTTTAATGGTAAACAGGGCAAACATTTGTCGAGTTTTGGCAATAGGATTATCCTTGGGTATTATCACAACCAGAACTTTCATGATTATTTTCGTAAAGAAGCTACATGTTCGAAGCATCATATTGATCCTTATGGCATCATATCTTATAACCGACATGCATGCATATGTCGTGCCTACTTTTTGTTGAATGAAGAAGAAATAAGTTAACTTGCCTTAATTTTCCATTTCAATTGATCTCAGAATTGTTTTACGATATTTTTGGCATGCACAGCCAGATGATCCTGCAGACAAGAGCTGGAAAGATATGGGTATGGGCATGCTTTCTATAAAATGCAAGGAAGGTGCTGATAAGGCAACAAAAGAATCTGGACCTACAATCATCGTGAGAAATGATGTATGTTATTCTCTCGTCTTCATGAAAAAATACTGCTAAGTGCCAATAATATGGTTCACCGCTTCTTGATAGAACATATAGCTTGTACGTTGATTTTTTAAGAAAACTTGATCTAAAAGATTAACAAAGCCAACTGGACTGAATTTATGAGAAAAAATTATCAGTATCAAAATTGTAAAATTTGTGTTTCTGCTTGTTTGGCTCGCCAACAATTATGACTGCTCTAGAACTAATTTCTATTTCAAATGTTCATTGGAGTTTCCAGTTGCCTGTGAATGGTTTGTTGTACTGGCTTCCGGGTTTGTTCATCCTGGATTAAAAGCTACAAACACTTGCTTGTTATCACAGCTGCTGCTATCAGTAACAATCCTGTCCATCCTTCTTGTCCTCTCCCATATTGGGGGATATACTGTTTCTAAAGATTTCATCTTCATTTTATATGCTTCAATATTCTGTTTTCCACCATGAATAAATACCGCAAAATTTACATGAATATCCTTAAGATATTATATTCATACAGAAGTTTATTAGAGGAGCAAGTCTTTATGGTGATGTTAGATTAATATTTTTTAGTATCACCTGTAAAATTCTTGTTGCAGACCCTTTTCTTGCCCTAATTTTTATTTTATTTTTAGGTTGGAAAAATATTGCTCAACGCATTGCTATATCCTGGAATAAAGACAAATGTGAAAAAGAACACCATTGCCTCCATATTTCATACCTCGGTAAGTTTAGGCATTATGATCTTATGTTACATTGTATGCAAGACATGCTAGGATTATGTAAACCATTATTTCAGTTTTTCATTAACTGTCAATTTTCCTACTTTTCCTTCGGGGTCATTTCAGACTAGTTAATTTTTTTTCAATATTCGACTTCCTCTGTTTAGATCTCTTATTGTGCATGAATTGGAGGATATTTCATGCATAACTTCTATGTCATTGTCTATCCGACTCTTAAACGTTTAGTTCTTGTAGTGATATCTCGAACTAGATTCTATAATTCACCTGCTTGCTTCCATTCTCATGTTCTGATTTCCTAGCAGAGTGACACAGGAAACAGTGAGGATGCTAGCAAAAAAGAAGCTGCAGCAGCACGTATGTATTTGTTGAGAACAAAAACAGAGGAAGAGACAACAAAACTCGCAGCTGCAATTAATGAATATGCTCCAACTCCTTGAACATTGAAGCTCTTGCATAATTCGTACGCTGCAAAACTGCAAAGAGTCCTACAAAAAGCGGGAATGGGTCTTGAACTCTTGATGGTAACATGGATGGTTGACCGGCCTTGCATCATGACAATGTATTCCTCTGCATTCTAATGTGCTGGTAATTGAGCCAGTTTTGGGGTTTCCTCATTTTGTTATTGGCATCTAGATAACAAATAAGGTGGAAGTTGGAAAACATCGAGATGGTAACTTGTAGATGCTTTGAAGGTTGAAGTTTAAATACTGCTACTCTGTTCTTTCTTTTTTGATATATTTGGTTAGCACTGGTTCGCAAAATCTTTAATGTTACTGTTGACCTAACAGATGGTTGGTCATCAAGTCACGAGGTTTAATCGAGTTTATTTATCCAGGAAGACATGACACGGAGCTATCGCCAATTTGGCCTCAGGTGTTCATTATATTCATTTTATTTTTGCTGTCTCATGTTCAGATGGAATGCAGCGATCAGAGGTTCAATTATTCATCAATAACTGATCTCGAGAACCCCAAACTCGTGCTATGGAACTGGGTTAACTTGAGATTGTGACAGTACAAAGGCTAAATCAGATTGATCCTCTGAACTTTCTTTCAGCTTCTAAGTGCTCAGTCAATTACATTGTAACTTGATCCCCCTTCCTACTGCAAGTTATATTTCTAGTCAGTTACAAGAACACATGTCAGTTTCAATGACTAATTGCATGACGAATTTAGTCTAATTGCATCCTGTGCCTGCTTCAGCACATCCTAGTGAGAACAACAAGATGATAAATCTGTTTGGGAGCAGACTACAAAGAATCTACAGTTGTTGTTACGACATATTTGCCTCTCCTATGGATTGTATAAGATAATCTTTGCATTCAAGACAGCAAGGCATTCTGTGGGAAGTGCAAGGAAAGAATCCATGAAAAGGTCATTGATAGGATCCACTGTGGCAATACCAACCAATCTGCACTGCCCTTCTCCGTCCATTCTCTGTCCTATGCCTCCCCTAATGGAACCCTGTGCTTCCTCTGATGTCAGCTTTGTTTCCACAACCAGGGGTGGGGCTTTGTAGACTTCCCCAACGGAAAATAGGAATTCTGCCTTGAAGTCCAAATCCACCTTTAATCCAACAACAAACAGAGAAAGACATTACTTCATCAGAAGTCACTTGCATAACTTGGTTTCCAGAGCAAAGATATGCATAACATTCCACGGTATTAATCTTTTCTTGTCGTTTATCAATCTATATACTAACATCAAATTTTAAGGCTTGGTATCACAAGTACACATAGTTATTACATATGTTGGCTAAATTGCCTTTTGTCTTACTAACCTTTTGAGAGCTTTCCTATTGAGCTCTTAACTGGGATTTAAGAACTTTGGTAGCCCCAGATGGATACCTTAACTAAAATTGTCTGCCCAACTTCAAAATTGTAATTTGAATCCTACCGTATCCATTTCATTTGTGGAGGCAGAATGTAGGTATTAGACGCCGAGCTATCCGCTCCTTCAGAATTAAAATTGAAAACGAACCAACTACATTAATTTCTTCGTTAATTTGAGCTCTAAACTAACATGTGGTTAGAGTATAGGAATGACAGATTGAGTCCTACAATATTCCAAATGAGTTCAATTTTTCACCATAACCAACTATGTTACCTCATGCATTGATTCCCATTGTTGCAAAACAAAAACACATTTATAGATGTACGAACAACAACAAAATTTTACTCTTCCAGTCTCTCTGTCCAATACTCCCTTAAGTAGCTCAGGCACAATGTCAATTCTGAGGAAGGGAGGCAGTGGCAAACCCAGGAACCTGGTGGTTGCACCAACAAGTGGTGGTATATAGAGTCTACCCACGTCGAAACAGACCGCATTGTAGTTAAAGTTCGGATATCTGGATATGCCTAGCTTGCAATCCTTCAGAGTTTGAAACTTAACCTCATAAGTGGTGCCTGTGGTTGGAGCTGGATGATTTGTGCTCAGAGTGGATTTTAGATGCTTTTTGTGTTTTGGATTGAATGCGAAAGATGGAAGAGATTGATGGTTTGTTGTGTTTTTGTGGAGGATTGTTGCATGGGTAGAAAAGAACATTTTGCTACCCATTTGGTGAAGAGTAGTAGAGAGGAGGTTGAATTATGAAGCTGGTTTTGTGGGAGGAAATTGTAGAAGTGGAATTGGATTTTTCTGTGGTGGTGGTCTTGTCGAACTAATGAACTTTATTATTGCCACTGATGGGTTGCACATATTTGACGGTGTAGGTTGCTCCATGACGTGCTGCCGTGGCCCATTAGCGTAAGGGTTAATATGAATCACGAATATGCATGCCAAATTGCCCATTTGTGATTTGTATACTTCTGAATTCTGATAGCAAAACTTATTTGTTCTTATTTGACTAGCCGGACTCAAAACTACCACCAACTCAGCAAGCCTAAGTGTAAACATGAAGGAGAATTTTCACGACTGAGCTTGCATGTTCTATGCGTACGAACGTGTATTTTTTTCACTCTGGTTTGGGCTACGGTTGTCCATGTAGAGCTCGAAATTTTAAACGGGAAAATGAGATTTAAATACGGCAAAGACAATTCCTATTGTTACGCTGATAAAATGATTTTATATAATTTTGCCTGGTTTGGTATGGACACTTGAACAACATCTAAAGCAACATAGTATTCTTGGAAGCCAAATCAAAAACTATACAGCAACAACATGATACCTGCCGGATATGAAAGCATCAAAGCAAAATAACATAAAAACTGAACAATATTCCCCTGAAATAACCTAAATTCGGAAAATTGCACCACAATTACACAAACAAACTGTACAAAAAGAACAAGATACCAATCTTTCGCCACAATTTTCATTGCCTTTTCATAGTGGATTGCTAACATCTATATTCAGAAACTTGATGTGTAATATAAATGAAAATTGGTCAATCCTTCCGAACAACAAAAGATCAACCTTTACCGTTCGGACTTGTATATTACAGAGATCACGTAAAGCTCGCACTCGTTTCTTGGAGGCATTATTGTCCAAAACAAAAAAATTAGGATCATGCACCAAAACATCTGTAACTACAAAAGATACATTAATCTCGCTTCTTTGGCTCTCGCACTTGGCACAACATGCACAATAAGATATCTAAGAAAATAATGAATAAATTACAAAGATGCTGGTTTTCATCACAGCAACAATGTCTGGTTCGCCCGGCACATCCACAACTAAAACTCTGAGCAAATCCATCTATTTCTACAACCTCAACTTGACCGATCCTTCCATTTCCACACCTTCAAGTCGCCAGAACCATCCCCGGTGAAAAATATCCCACTTGGCCCACTCTGTATTTCTCGTATCTCTTCTTTGGAGAATATTTGACCCCTTTCGTGGAACCTAAAAGGAAAAACTATAATTTCCAATCTATATGAGATGGATATATGTCGATTTTAGTAGCAGAACTCACGATGGCAGGTCATAGAGGTAGACCATATTGTTATTGCACGAACAAAGTAGAATAGGCTTGCCTTCTGCATCGTGCATGCCTCCAAGTGCTACAACACCCTGAAAAGAAAGAAGCCAGCACGATAACTCCAGAACAGGATCTGTAGTTTCTCAGTTAAGTGCAAGGGAAATTTCATCACATGATATCAACATGGCAAATGA
Organism: Triglochin maritima; assembly: GCA_963682175.1. Classification (NCBI taxonomy): domain Eukaryota; kingdom Viridiplantae; phylum Streptophyta; class Magnoliopsida; order Alismatales; family Juncaginaceae; genus Triglochin; species Triglochin maritima. The sequence continues at coordinate 48,865,136 of OY821772.1, forward strand.
TGAAGCATGTGCCAAAACATGGATTAGATTGGACCTTCAGATAAGTTTTATGAAGCAAAATAGTAATGTATCGACTATATGCACTGTTACCCACTACAACCCTCTTAACTGAGTGTGATAGAAATTAAATGGTTTTAGTTTAATATCAAATAACATCTATGAGATATAACCCATAAAGCTTTGTTCAGATGAAAATATCTCGACACTTCCAAGATGATAACAGATTAATAAGGCTAAGATGTGATGGCAGTGTATATTTTGGCCTTTTTTCTCTCTCTAACAAAATATGTTTAAGTTGGGAACACCAGGTATGATCCATATATCAGAATTCCTAAAACAAGCAGATACCTTAAAATACAAAGACACAACCATGCAAACTAACCTCATCAAGAAAGTCTAATGCATGATTTAAAGAACTGCACTCGGACAGGGAAATGTACAAGTAAACAAAGTAGTATTTTGAATATAAGGTGGTTGAAAGTAATGGTCTAAAGCATACTAGAAAATTGAAGTCGAAAACTAAAAAACTGAATGACAAAACATCTATGATTCATAACCTGATAAGTCACATACATTTTTCTTCTTTAAATGTTAACTCAACCCTAAGCTCCAGATTTAATTAAGATAAACATAGAATCAAAGTTAAGATTTCAAAGCAATGCCAAGGATTTGATTCTAGATTGTCATCTTACTTTTCCATTCAGCTTAAATAATTTGAAAATTTTCATTTTTAAATAAGGCCATCAGTTTTGAATCAAGAGGTTGAAGACCTTAAACAATCTATGCTTTTGGTAGCTTATGTCGACTTATGCAATGGATATGCTCTTTTCTTTAACAAGAAAGATAAAAATATTATAATTAAAAATGTTCTCATTAACCCCAGACAAGAGTATATTCCGATTCTATAGGTCATAGCTAAGCTAAATTAAAAGAAACACTGAATCCCCTTAGCAATTACTCCAACTAGTTAAAGTAATCTTACCCTACACACCGACCAGCACAGTTATGAGATTGATCGCCTCATTGCCTCGGGCTTTCATGCCAAGCAAGGCAAAGGGTCGGTTGGTTGACAAAAAGAAATGACTATGATCCAATTCATGGAGAATCTGGACTAAGTTAGCAGCAGCAAATGATGGTTTTCGAAATTCTAATGCACGTAAATTAGACTATATTGTTACAGGAAACTCTTGCCAAAAAAAGGCAACAACCCTGGCCTGATGTAAATTAGACTATATTGTTACAGGAAAGGGACCTGGACCTTTCCTTGCAAATATAATTTTTTTAATTGTTTTACTTATAATCATTTTTTAGCTATTTCACTTTTGATGTTGAGATGCATGGAACTTATTTTTTTATTTTTACATGGTATATGCAAGCACCGGCCTTAAAGATTATCAGGAAAATGATTATTTTACAATTTTCTTTAAGACATCTGGCTTCAATCAGGTTATCATCTCGCTTGTTGGCTCGACTCGAGAGATTATCAGGGCCATCACCTTGACATTGTATTTTCACCTCAAAGCTTTGAGCCCTCTTATTTCAAGCTAAGAAAAAAAAATAAGGTAGATTTAAAACAACTATGTTGCACATTATAAGAATGGATTGATGAAGATGAGGAACGGCCAAAACAATATAAGTTCAAAGTGCCTCACAATGGCAAGTGTAACTCCATTTTCAGCTATGAAAGTTCAAAATATTGATACAAATATTCTAGAGTCGTTAACAAAAGGAATGATAAAAAAAGCTTTACAAGTTCGATTGTGCATAGCAAAGATAGTGTAACTCCTTTTTTAAGCTATGAAAGTTCAAAGTAAAACATTATAGTCATTTACAAATGGAATATAAAAAGGCTTAATGTAAGAAAAAGATAAACGAGCGTACATGTTTTTCTTTGTGTGTGTATGTTACTTCCAGTTTACCACTTTCAGTAGCAACCCAAATCTGCAAGCATAGAGAGAGTTTAAGCAAAACAAGAGTAATAACACATCAGGAATCTATAATTTTCTTTATTAGAAATCATCAAGCAAACAAACCTTGACTGTCTTATCCAGGGAACAAGATAATAAAAACTGTTCCCAACACAATACCGACATTACAACTTCAGTATGGTCTGTAAGAGTCTGGATGCATTGCAAAGTTGTGAGGTCCCAAACCTGAATAAACCAACACCATAAGAAGAAAAAAGGTGACAAATAAAAGACTACATAAAACACCTGCCCAAAGTAAATTATTCTTAAAAACAATGTCCTTGTCTTGTGTTTTTAAATGAATAGCTACATAAAATCTCCAATAGCGAAAACTCGAAAATAAAATCTATTTACATCTTTTATTTTCTAGCTTATGCAAAGCACACTTCAACTTGACCAGTAACTTATCAAAGAAGATGTATAGGTCAAATGCTAATAAGCGTTCATAGGAAGATACTTACTCTTATGGTATTGTCCATAGAACCAGAATACAATCTCGTGCCTCCAACAACTAGAGAGACAACAGCAAGCCGGTGCCCAGTGAGAGAAGCAGCTGGCTCAAAACAATTTGCGACGACATTTATTTTCCAAGCCAAGATACTACCATCCTACAACACATTATATACGAACTTTTCAGAACACCTCTTAAACTTGTTTTATGGTTTTACATATTAAATGTATAAAAGGAAAATAATGATATTTAAAGAAAGTGTTCAGATATTTTTTATCGGTAAGACTGTGTTCAAATACTGGAGCCCGTAAGTTTCAAAAACATACAATTAAGAACCACCAGCATGGATTGATGAAAACTAAAACGATTTTTCAATAAACTTATTGAAAACTTGATAGGAGCAACAAATAATTATGAAACAACAGTGTCGCTAAAGTTCTTACCTGGACTCCAGCAAAAAGGAAGTCATTGCCAACAACAAGCGCATAAACTTGTCCAGCGGGCCCATTAAGTGTTTGATCAACTGGTATTTGGGGGTTCCACGCCTGCATAATCACCATCGTCATTAAAAACCAATACCATATAGCACATAGGCACTGAAAGAACCTAGTGAATAAGCTGTTGTTTACTTTTCAATCCAGCGAAGCAAGCATACATGAAATAACCAATTGACAACAAAAGTTCATCGAATGGCGAATATGGGCTGAATGGTGAGTGCCTTTCTGATGGTGTTTCCTTTTGGCATGTTTACTTTATTATTATGCGGATTAACCATAACAGCAAGAACTGAATCATGTCCTATTGTAATCGGAAACTTTGATGTAACCTTTTGATTGATAGGGTTGTGGTCCATAGCCCTATCGAGTTTACTTCAAATGAATATCAGCCGCTTTTCAAAAAAAACATGGAGGTTCAAAAGTTGTATATCAAAAAATAACCAGCTCACCAGCACTACAAAAGCAAGCTTCAAATGTAGTTGATTACCTTAACAGCATTAGGGATCCCAACAAAAATCCAAGGTCCCTCACTAACCAAGCACCCAACTTCACACCCCAAATTGAAATCGCCGGCACACTGCAAGACACAAACTGTCACAACTCACCGACATTAAAACCTAAATAGATCCAATCACAGCAAGAACATTGAAAAAAAAATACCTTCCCAGTCTGGCAATCCCAGACCTTAACGGACGAGTCCTTGCTCCCTGAGTAAAGCTTATCCGACCCGGACGGGAGAGCAATCCCAGTGACAACCTGCCGACACCACAATAAGACCACAAACTTTCTCGAAACGAAAAAGATCAAAGAGGCAACCTTGTTGTGTCCCTGGAGCGGCGTCAAGAGTGAGAAATCCTCCCCATCGGACCAGGAATGCAAGAAGCGACACCGGTCCCCGAACCTACAGGAAGCCCCATCGGCGAAGAACTTGCAGAGGCCATCCTTCTTGCCCCCAGGGGGGGCACCGCGGAGAGGGGGGCGACCGGGCGGGGCGTCGTAGGCCTTGTTGCCCCAGCGGGACGGGGCGGGAGGGTTGTTGGGGTTAGGGTTCTTCCAGACTAAGGCCCGCTTGGAGGAGGCGTTGGCGGCGGCGGCGTCGTGGGAGGGGGCGTGGTCGGGGGCCTGGTGGAGGTAGTTGCAGGGGTGGCGGTTGCAGCGGCCCTCCAGCCAGAAAGTACAGACACGGGCGCCGCCGGAGGTCGGGTAGGACCCGGACGGCCGGTGGTGGAACCTCTTGTTGCCTCTCTGCTCCATCAAGTCCAGGTCCATCCGGGGAAACCCTAATTGGGATTTTGGTTTGTTCCCAACGAAGGGGTTGAGGTTGGGGTATTTATAGGTTGAGGGAGAGGAGGGATTTGGGTTTTGGAGAGGTTTGGGAATGATCTGTTCTCGGTTGGTTGGGTTGGGAGATTGGTTTTGGTATCGTATGTGCTTCTCACTTCTGATTTATGGTGGGATTTTTTCTTCGAGGGCTTGGGTTATTCGTTCCATCGCCACCAAATCATGGCTATACGATGATTAAATAACTTTTTATCCCTACACTACCTACAAGTTAATTGAACCTTCCATTTAATCCAACTTTATTTTCGGGAAACATCAACTTTCTATGTAGAGGGTTGTAAACGAGCCGCTTCTCGTTTATTTTTTAGCATGCTCTTGGCTCACTTAGAGTTCGGTTCGAGCTCAAAAATTATGATCGTGTTCGGCTGACTACTTGCTCATGAGCCCTTAGCTCAACTCGTTTGTTCATGAGTCTGCTCAACTTGTTACACAAAGATTATTTTAATTCATGACCAAACACTTAACTAATGAACCAATGGCCAATAAAAATTGTATAACACACAACCACCACAAAACATGACATGCACTAATGCATGACATTGATAATTTGTGCAAAGAGACTCCCTGTATAGGGTGTGGTGGAAGGTAAGATTTTGGATCCTTCGATGTGGGACTAAATGTTGAACACTCAATAACACATTTAGATTGTTATATTTTTAAGGGTTTTCCTTTACAATAGAAACCCATGATTGGTTCATTAGTTGAGTGGGTGATGTCTAGTCCCCAGGTCGCAAGTTCGATACTAGGCGTCTCTTAATTTTTGGACTTAATATATGATCTTAAAAAAAGGTTCAAGTCCTACTTGCGACCTAATGACTAAAACAAAGACAATATAAGGTGGATAAATATATATTTGTAATATACATGTCGTGTATGTAAATGGATGTATGCTCGCATGTGTATATATACACAAGCAACCGAGTCGAGCGAGCAGGGTTTCGCTCAACTCAGTTCATTTATTTTTTCGAGCGAATTTTTTAGCTCATATTTAACTCGTTAACAATCGAGCTGAACTATTGAGTGAGCGAAACTGAGCGAGTCTCAGGCGAATTAGCGAGCACGACCAGAAACTGACAACCCCATTTCGAATTTCGTGTCATGACCCGATTTGACAGTCCTACTCCGGAATGACTTGTAATGAAGCACTAAATATGATCTTTATCGCTATTGACTCTTAATTGTTCCCTAGGTAGATATACTTTGTAAGACCTTATGTATGACATAAAATGTAGGGTTATTGTAATTATGTCTTATGTGTTCACATTCACCAATTAATAAATAAAAAATATTTGCTTTAAAAAAAATGAAATGTTGAAGGTAATGGACAAATGGACCTGAAACGGAACACGTTTCCTGAGCAATGGGCCTGAGACAGAACACCGACGATACATATTAATGGGCTATGAAAAGAGGCGGTCATGTGGGCTCTTTGGGCCGGGTTTAGCATGATATCATTTTCGTTCTTGGTCTTCTGGGAGTTTTCCTGAAAGCCTTTTGGGTCTTTTAGATCAATTTTGGTTGCATTTGCATCAACACCCTTAATTGATTGATACTCTTCGATGATAACTCTACTGTCAATTGTACCCTCCAATTTCAAGAAATAATGTCAAACATACCTTCAAAGCGTCGATCAGTTAGTCTAGCATTGATGGTAGGGTTGGCTTGCCTTCTTGTGCCCGGAAGGCAGCCAGAAAATGAACTTCTCTGCGCGAGATGATAGCTTTCAATAGAAACCCACACATCTCACTTCGTTAAGTTACAAATTGTAACATGACATGACAAATCGTAGTTTTAATACCAGAACACCACATCTCTGCTGCTAACACGGTCTGGGCTAATAATCCCAGAAGAATCTTCAATCGTCTGTAATTGGTGGTCATAATTACTACTAGCAATACAGCAACCAATTGACATTCGAGTAATTGTGAATATATCACCAGCAACCAATGTCATACCAAACAATCAAAAATGGTGATCATATTGGACTCATTCTATGACGCTTGATCGGGTCAACAACTTTTGAAGAATTGCGCGCACTACGTTGCTGTTATATCAACAAAGTTTTGACTTGACTATAATTAAGCAACCCCGAGCTGCCACGTCGAAGTACATGTTTCTGTGTGGTCTCTGACTTGGTTCAAGATTTGAAGCCCTCCAGACTCGTTCTTGCTCCAGGGAAAAGGTCCACCGTGGTTGAAAAAGCATGTATTACACAATATGTCACGAGTTCTATTTTTTTCTTCTTTTTTTCTCTCCTGATGATCCATAATTTTTCGAAGTCACTCACATTTTGGTTAGACGGATTGCGATTCTAAATTGAAAGTTGTCCACACTATTTTTTACGAAACGTTTAACATGTGGACTGGAATTTGAACTTGTGTCTCCACGTACTCATCTCTAACAACTCCACTACGTCCCCGGGTATAGTTCTATTAATTTGTTGACATATATGATAGCAATGGATCTGTCAATGATGTCGGAAAGCTAAGAATTAAGATGTATTTTGCTTCCACCATCGAAAGAATATTGCAGATCGAGTTGAATATATATATGATGTATGGCTGGGAAGAATTGCATGTAGGGGTGCAACTCGGATATAAGTATATCTGAATTTCATTATTCATTACCAAATTCGCATTTGAATCCGAATCTTCAAAATTTTCGAATACTAATTGGTATTCGGATATTATCCGAAAATAAATAGATATGTATATTGTAATTAATTTTCGAATCAAAACTTTCGAATACTAAATTTTCGAATCAAAATTTTTGAATACTAAAGTTTCGAATACTAATTTTAGAAAAATTCTAATGTGTGTATTTGACCATGTATCCGAATAATTCGGATAATTCGAATTTGAAATACATTGTATCTGAATTCGTATCTGATTTCTAAATAGTAATTTTTTTAAACCAAATCCGTATCCGAAATTAAATTAGTAACATGGAACTTACTAAATACTAACTAAATAGAAATTTTCAAATCGAATACTCAGATAGTTGGTAATCATTTGCACCCCCAATTGCATGGATAACTACCAGTGCTTTTGCTTTGTGATGGTCATTCATATCGAATAATAATGGAACCAATTAATTGAAGACCATTCGAAAAATATAGTGCAAATAAAGAGAGAGGCTTTCAACTCTAACTCACAAGGTTGCCGGCATCATAATATAATGTTTCAGCCCAAAAATGGATTAGTACAAATACAATGACGCTACCTACCATTATGTTACTCAATGTTGAGAACTCATGACATTGCTAAGGGCACTTCCGACGTATCAATTTTGTTTTGAAACGTAATTTAGATCTCTCTTTTATTTTTCTATCTATGTATAGAGGATGCGGAATGTCAAATACAGAAGCACAAATCAAAGAAGGCCTTGATGTGATTTAGATCACAAATCGAACACCAACTACACTACCAAACAACCCGATCAAATGTTAAATAACATTTTCCAAACAGAGAATTAGACACATGTACATACGCAAATTTCACAACTTCACTTTAAAAAAACTAATAGACCATGCCAAATCCATGGAATACTAAAAGTTAACAATCTAACTCCCAACACCACAAACCCCACTCCACAAGCCATTATTTAATTCATAAATAGATCACTTTATGATATAAACTCCACTTGATAAAACCATTGGTTAGAGAAGAGAAGAGAGGAGAGAAGAGGAGAGGAGAGGAGAGGTCGGCAAAGAGTTTGTTGTGGTTTGGGTGGTGTTGGTGATGAAGCACAAAAAACCTAGGGAAGTCCCCACCACTACCACACGGACCAAGACACCAGGTCCAAAATAATCCCCTCTTATTCTTCCTTTCCCAAACTACCCATCACGCCCATCCCCATGTCCACGTCAATGGATGGAAAATAGCCCAATAGGGTACTATTTTGCACTTGAAACCCTCCCAATTAATCCTATTAATTTCAGCACTTTCATCGAGATATTTTACATACCATGCATACATATATACCCTCGGGATATACGAGACTACGAGAGGAAATGAGTTGCATGAGAATTCTGACTCGAAAAACATTGATAAATTACCATGATAGTGAGGATATTTAAGATTATAGAAAATAAAAAATGTAATATTAGCTCCCAAGAAAATCATTTTTTGAGGGTGTAAATTTGGAAAAAGATATATATATATAGGGTGTGTATTTGGCAAATGATTTAAGGGATCGATTTACGAGGAAACACTCTATAATACCAAAAAATTAAAGGGTTTATGCGAAAATCCACATCTAATTAGGTTTATTAATCGAATTGGTCCGAAAAACTTCACATTGACTCCATTGCTAAGCACGCCGAAGCCCCCACACAGATTAAAGGAATTTCATTTGGGCAAGTAATTATGTGAAACCTCTCCATCATGCCAAAACCACTATACTATGTAACTATTCTATATCATGACTTCATGTGCCAAATTCAAAACCGTCACAACCCCACCACCACCACCACATCCCCAAGACTCCAACCCTCTATATAATAAAACCCTCCAAATTAACTCACCCACAACACCAACCATCCCCACCAAACCATGGCAAAGTGTGTAGGAGAGAGGCCTTTCCTCGACACCATCGTCACGGTCGCTAACACAACATCTTGGTATTGCGCTCTCTTGCTTCTAGTCATCTTATTTGTGAACTCTCTCAGCCAAGAGAACGGGTCGTTCGAGGTGGAAACCGTGCGTGGTGACAAACTGATGGCTCGACCGTGCGACGAGATTTATGTGGTTGGGGAAGGAGAAACGCTTCACACGATAAGCGACAAGTGTGGTGATCCTTTCATAGTGGAGCGTAACCCTCACATTCACGACCCTGACGATGTTTTCCCAGGCCTTGTCATCAAGATTACCCCTTCTAGCTAAGCCCTTCAAGAGATGGGTTTAATTTTTCGGAGCTTTGGTTTGTAGCACAGCTGCATGGATGAGGAAAAAGATACATACTGTTATATATATAGATATACATATGAAACAAACAACAAACAAACAAACAGAAGTATATTTGTGTATATCAATCAAACTTCAGCTTAATTTCATCAATATATACAACTTTTTTGTTTGGACTTCATTTTATTGTTGTGTGGGGGAATGAATGGATGAATGAATGATGGTTTTGTTCTAAGTTTAACTGATAGTTGTGAGCCAAAACAAATTAAGTGCAAATGATGTGTGGTTATATATGGTGAATGATGAATGAATGATGGTTCGTAGGATTTTAATTTTTTTTGTTGCAAACTGTATGTTGTAACTATTGTTTTTATCTGATCCAACTAGGGCTAGCAAAACTGGTATAAGACCAACTGGTTAGACTCAACAATAAGCAGAATTCATTATGAGTGGATCAGAAATTCGCGCGAAGAAATATTGGTTTATTTCTGTTTTTTGACCGATTATCCTGTGGAGAAAATCTTTACCTTTTTTTTATTTTCTTTCTATAGGTCTTTTAGTAGAATAATTAGCACTAATTATGCCACTAACAGAGAAAACTAGAAAATTGTTCGAATGAAGGAACTAAAGTCAATAAATTTCTTTATGAAGAATGCTCTTACGAAAGCTTATCAAAAAAAAAAAAAAAAAAAGATAGATGCTTTTATGAATTGATCACGATTGGTGTGAGATCACATTCTGTGTGCTTTGGATAAAACGTGCACACCGGGTTAATATGGAGTAACGTGCACATTATGCATATGAACAGAAAATAAAACGGAACAAGTCACATTGTTAGGGTAGCACATACCAGTGGACTACGTGAACTTGAATAATAATTTTATCTGATTATATTACTAAATAAAATTACTCACTCGAGTCTGGAGTTCAAGCGGGGTTTTTTATGCAATAATTTCAAACTTGGTAATTTTGTTAAGAAAGTATAAGGAAATATTGTCAGTTCTTGAATACTATAAACAAAATTGGGTGGATGGTCTAATTTCAATTCAAAATTAATTTAAGGCCAATCGTAGTAGTTGAACCACAATACTATTTTCAAATTGAGCCTTAAAACTGAAGTTTTTCAAACAAGAGACAAATTGCCCCAAACCAGTTAGAGTATGAGACCTTTACACAGCAATAGTTGGTGGTTGGTTCAGGAAGACGTATTTAGCTCTGAGATCATTAAACGATTGACAAAAATATGCCACTTTAGGAGAGAGAAAAGTAATCAGGCCAATTTTTTTTTGCATCATTCTATAAGAAGGATTGACTATAATTTATTTTTATTTTTTTTCGACGAAAGTGATCGACTATAATTTACAAACCTATATGAATATGACAATAAATCTATAATGCAGTGTTCTTTCCACAAATGCACGTGGTTGTGATCTTATGGTTGAAATTCTCTTATGCACAACTTGCGTAAGTAACATTATTTAGTGTTTATTTTTCCTTAGGCAAATTTGTCATAAGATGACTTCGTTGCTCTTTGTAAGGTCATCACCTACACTTAAATGATGATAGTTATGTACTTAGGTTGTATAGCCAAAAGAAAAAAAAGTCAAATACAGCATAAATTTCTCCGATGGGAAAACGGACCACAGTCTAATAGCTAAGAGCCTCTAAGGCTTCACTCTATCTTTGGCATTCGGGCAGAGTAAATTAAGAAGATTGTGATGTGAAACGGAAGAAAAAAAAACACATGGAACTTATATATGTAGTGTACTGTCGAATCTGAGCATAATTTCAGAGGTCAACTGAATGGTTGATCTTTCATCTTCACTTGGGGTGCGCTGGGAATAGGGGGATATTAGAGTAGGCGAATTTTTTATAATAGCTAAAAGATTATAAAATTTTCTTTTCTTTTTTCACTTGTAATACATCTATTTGGTAAAAATATATTGTAAGACAACTACAAATGAAATCCCACCCGATTTGTACTAATTTTACAGAGTTTAGTTGAGTTTTCTTAATTTTTGAGATTATTACTACGTAAAAAAATTCATTAATATACCAAAGCTAGGGAAAAGTAATTACCACCCCTAAAAGATTACTTCCATAATTAGTACTTTTAATTTTATGCTCATTACTAGCGCATCCTTAATGGAAAAAGTTGCAAAGGTTTTATTGAAAATTGTGAGGAGTATGAAGCAATTAACACTCACTAAGTCACGGCTGCAACCTAATTAAAACAAAAATAATAAAAAGTATGTAATTCCACCAAGAACGATTTGTAATATCCTTTGGTATCTCAATTACACTTTGAGACTTGTAAACTTACACAAAGCTTAAGACCTTTACCCAATTATTATTTCTTCTCCATCCATCCATCTTTCCTCCAATCAAACTCGATCACTACTATACAAATTCTATTCCATTCCATTCCATTCATCGATCATCGTCTCCAAGTTAGCTAGCTAGGTAGGTAGCTAGCTAGACTATAGATGGAGTGTGAGAAGATGAACGGCGTCAATGGGCTCTGCCAGCTGAACCCCACGTCGACGACGGACCCTCTCAACTGGGGAACCGCCGCCGAGGGTCTCATGGGGAGCCACCTAGACGAGGTCAAGACCATGGTCCACGACTTCCGCCACCCCCTCGTTAATCTCGAAGGAGCCAACCTCAAGATCTCCCATCTTTCTTTGATCGGGGGGGGGGGGGGGGGGGGGGGGGGCGTGTGATGCACATGTTCATTGTAACCCATCTTTCTTTGTTCTGATGAAAACTGGAAAATGCTGTTGATTCAGTCACTTGCTTGCACCATAGATCTTCTCACATGTTTCATCCATCCATCCATCCATCCGAAGATGGTCTACGTACGCAACATGTATTTATTTATGTCAATAAATGTGATGCTGCAAGTACTGGTGCAGCAAACCATGCAAAGAAAATAAAATGTTTTTGGGATGAAATGTCATTCACAAACTATGAGGAAATCATTAGTTAACTTGTATTTGAAAGCCAATTATAATTATGCTTGGTTGAAGGTAATCATGTGTGAATTGTAAATCTAAAATAGAAAAATTAGTGGTTCAGACATGCACCATCATCACAGTTATTGTACACTACAGTGGATGAGTTGGAAGTCTAGAGTAAATCTGTATTGGGGCATATGCTTGACAAGCTAAGGGGTCTTGTTAAGTGAGCGCTATTATCATGTTTTAGTTATAATTATCATATACATGGAAATTGGTACATTTTTTTTGCTACTTGGAAGTACGTAGTTCTCTATTCTTTTGTGTTAGTTAAGATGCAATCAAGGAATAAGGGGTGATAATTACTTCTTAGTCCCTACAATTTTCAACAAAACCTATTCAATTTTTCCATTTAGAGAAGATGAAAGATGCACCATTGAGGTGGAATGGATGGACATGATCAATTGAGGTGGAATTTTACCTCTCAAAATTTTCTTCAATTTGAGAGGATCCAGATCCGAGTAGCATAGCATATCACTAGTTTTGGTAATTTACAAAAAATAGAGTGTTTTTTTGGAAAGAAAAACTAAAATGTATTTTCTCTATTTTTTCAATATATGGATTGACTTTGATATCCCCTTTTTAAATAAAAATAACCAAATTTTCGAGTCCAAAACAAGAATGGGCTGCTGGGCACATTTACCCAATTAAAGCTCAAACCGGGTACTATGAATTGGGTTCGGTTTTTGACTCGGATTGGGTCAGCCCATATTGATCCACTTCCGAAAAACTGGATTCGGCCTTGCTGATTAATGATTACTTAACGACTTCCGCGGCGTAACTTCACACATTTTCTTGCCAAGAAAATAATACTACCAAGTACCAACGCAATGTACTGGTAAGTAATTCGTGGGAAAAATATATAATACTAATCCACACATTGCGCAGTAGATTTGAAATAAATAAGATTTCATAGTGCTTGCTATACATATTGAGTCACATTATATACACCCATGTGACCAACAATACACATACCTTTGTTATTGGGTTTTTTTAATTTACCATAGACTTAAAAACAAAGAAGGATAGTCATTATTAAAGATAAGATTAATAACGTATAAAAATTAGTTTTAGGAGACTACTCTGACTTGACGTGGACAAGAAAGTACATTGTTTATGTTTTTTTATGACCCAAATTTTTTTGGCAACAGTTGCAATTTCAAATTATGGATGACCTAATATTAACATCAGGTACTCGAGATTATTTTTGTAAGACCAAGTTGTTGTGTGAGCAGAGAGAAGGTGGTGGGAACTGTGTGCACAGTAGGCTAAGGTTGTGAGGCATGGGCATGCACTGTGGTGACACATTTTGGTGCTGAGTCTTATCCAGATTCCAGATTTACATCCTGGTTCTGGGGGAGTCTGCAACAGGTCTTGGGGACACGACTGAGGTTCAGTACAACGTTTTACCCGCAGACAGATGGTCAGTCAGAGAGGACGATCCAGACCATGGAGGACATGCTGAGAGCATGCGCACTGGATTGAGCAGGACACTGGGATGGGCACCTGCCGTTGATAGAGTTCGCCTACAACAACAACTACCATTCGAGTATTGGGATGACATCGTACGAGGCATTGTACGTATTGGAGTGATGTGGGCGAGAGGCAGTTGGTGGGGCCAGAGCTCGTTCAGATGTATGTAGAGAAGGTGAATGTGATCATGAGGAGATTGGCCACAACATAGAGCATGCAGAAGAGTTATGCCGACAGACGCAGAAGGGCATTGAGCTTTGAGGTTGGTGACCATGTGTTTCTGAAGATCTACCCAGCTCGGGAAGTGATGAGGTTTGGGAAGAAGAGGAAGCTCAATCCGAGGTATGTTGGGCCGTTTGAGATTCTAGACCGAGTCGAAGAGGTTGCCTACAGGATTGCATTGCCACCACAGTTTTTGGGTCTTCACAACGTTTTCTATGTATCAATGCTGAGGAAGTACATTGCAGATTCAGCTCACGTGAATCAGATTGCAGTGCCAAAGGTCCAGCAGGACTTGTCGTTTGAGGAGAGACCAGTTGAGATCGTTGATCGCATGGATCACCAGCTTAGGAGGAGGACCATTCCGATGGTGAAGGTTCGATGGCAGCACCACAGTGAGCGCGAGGCCACTTGGGATATCGAGGAGGAGGTTCGGAAGCAGTTCCCGAAGCTCTTTGGTGAGTCTCTTGGTTAATTTCGAGGACGAAATTTCTTTAAGGATGTTAGGTTGTAAGACCATGTTGTTGTGTGAGCAGAGAGAAGGTGGCGGGAACTGTGTGCACAATAGGCTAAGGTTGTGAGGCATGGAGTGCACTGTTGTGACACATTTTGGTGTTGAGTGTGACCGGTTCGTCTGGGATTTTACGTGGGAGAGGATGTTATATATTCTCATTCATTTTTCTTTGTTCTTCTTCCTCGTTTTGCTGCCATTCATCTCCTTTCTCGTTGCCTTCATCTTTTCTTTTCAAGTCCCGTGCTGTGGAGGTGCTGGAGCTGTCGACCAGGGTTCGGGCGAGGCAGTGGAGCGAGCCTGCGATGCGAGGAGGTGCTGACCAGAGGCGAGTACGTGGAGCTCCGACGAAGTTGTGTGTGGCTTGGAATCAAGGTATGCTACCTTTTCTTCCCTCTCTTCTTGCCAAGTTGGTAGGTTAGATGGAGGTTGGGTTGTCGCTGCTTGAGGTCGTAGTTTTGGGTGGTGGTTTTGCAAGGTTTTGGTCAGACCAGATCTGACTGGGTCGGATATAGTGGTCCGACGGTGGTGGTCGGCAGATCAGCTCGGGCTAGGTTGTTCCAAGCCGAGACTTGGGTGTTGTGGTTCCATGTGGGAGTGCTGTTGTTGGGCTGATTTATTGTATTCTTTAACCATGTTTTTTTCCATGCATGTTCCACGCCTTAATCTTGTGGTTGCTTCGGTATTTAATCTAATGTCTTGAATATTTCATCAGTACTTAATTATAGTTGGGCCTTGGTTTCAATTTAAAGGTTTTCAATGCATGTTGAGTTGATTTTAGCAATTATTGCCAGATGATGTTTGTTGAATCACTTTCATAACTTTTCCTCGAATCTTAGCATGGTCATTCTTAAATTAGAGATCACCAGACATCTTATTTCGTTTCCTTTCTTCTCCTTCCACTCGTCATTCTCTCCTCCCTCAGTTTCCCGGACGTCGGTGACTAGAGCTCTACCTCGCGGAGGCAAGGAGGCGGCTAGAGTTGAGGCCAACTTAGTGTTTGGTGGAGGTTGTCGGCATAAGCATTCTCCAGCGAAGTCGTGGCCAAGGTATGCCGGTTCTTTAGTTGTTGTTGTTACTCACCCATGTTGGGGTGATGTTGTGGTCGGTCGCGGGAGGTCGGAGACCTTGCCAGCGACGTGAAACAACGTAAAATCCTCGGCATGTGCGGGGTCGCTGTCGACCAACGGTCGACCGATTTTACTGTTTTGCCCAACTTTAACCAACACCGGTCGAACGATGCCAATGTGGCGGTTGACCGGTTGTATGTGTGCTGGTGAATTGGAGGCTTACTATCAGATTTCGGTCGATCGGGACCCTGAGTCGGTCGACCGAATAGTCTTGTGTGATTTTGACCTCGTATTCGGTCGACCGGTTTTAGATCGTTGTCCGATCGTTTGGATTTAAGTGATGCGCAGAATAGTTCGACTGTTGCAGACTTTCGGTCGACCGAACCTATTGGGAACGGTCGACCGTTTGTGCGTAGAACTGAATTCCTGGTCCTTGTGTTGTGTCAACTCTGTCCACGGAAACCTGTGTCCTCGCTTAGAGCATGACCTGGAAGGTGACGACGAGTACATACTCGTGTCTGCCTAGGGACCGCCGTATGGAAGAGTGTGGACACTTGGGTCGTGCCACCTCCTTGTTGGACCGTGGTGTGACGTGTTGTTGCCTTACTCTCTGTAGAGTAGCAGACCCGAGGGATCGCGGATCCCAATGCGTGTTGACGCTAGGCTCGTGGAGCATGATGACCCTGTAGACTACGGTCTGGACCCGTCCGATGTTGTGTCGGACGTATGTTGTACCGCCGAGGTTGTGCTGGCGATGCCGTCAAGGTTTTTGCCGGCGATGATGGTGCCGACGATGTTCTGGCTTGTGGTTGTGTCGTCCGATGTTGTGCCGGACGTATGTTGTACCGCCGATGTTGTTCCGGTGATGATTGATAAGAATTAAATTTATACCGCAAGTGCACGGCGTCAATGGAGACGTGGCAAATACGGGTCGAACACAAGGAGGGAGAGATTTGTTATTAGTGTGATTTTTGATTGGGGGAAAGAAGGGGAGAAGAAATAATTGGGTTTTGAGATTTTTGGGTTTTAATTATCTAAAGCAAGAACAAGAACAATTAAAACTAAAACAAGAACAAAGAGGTGAATTCCGTTGGGTGGAGGTTTAGATTTAGGGTTTAGATTAGAGAATTCAGAAACTTATAATAAATCATGTTAGTTATGAAGTATTACATGATAAATGATTTAACATAAACTCAAGTAATCAAAATATACTAATCACGAACTTAAAATAATAACATTCATTCATCTTCTCTTCACCCTAATCCGTCACCTCCACCCTTTGGAAGGAGTTAGAAACTCATAGAGGGAGGAAGAAGGGGTCCTAGAGGCATTACAAAAGAAAAGTAAAAACAAGAAATAAAAGACAGAATTTTATTAATCAAAAGAAAAGATTACAAATAAAAACAACAACTAAAAACTACGTCTAAGCCCAAGGACCTTTCTAACATCGTTCTCGGGGCTATTTATAGCTGATACAAGGGTCCCAATATATAAATGGAACGTACACGCGTCAATACAACATTGGTAAAAATTTGAGCACACGGATCGACTTTTGTGCGGCTAAATCGCCGCAATTTGTATATGAGGTGCGGCGGAATCGCCACCTTTTTTGCTCGGATTCGATCCGGATTTTTCCTGTGTGTTTATGGTATGATTTGATCCTCCTTTGCGCGTCTGGATTGATTCTTTCCATTCTTTTGAGCTCCGGATTAATTCCTTCATATATTTGGAGATCCACATTGACTTTTCTTTATATTTTCTCCAAGATAATAAAAGCTACTCGTGATTTGCAATTAGGTCCTTGTCTTTTTGCAATTAAGTCCCGGGCTACTTTTGTGCTCAAGTCCTTGTTCTTTTTGTAATTAGGTCTTTGAATGCTTTTATGCTTGAATACATTTCCATTTGAAACCCGATAATCTTGAGCTTGGTCTTTTATGATGGAAATGAGTCTTTTGCACGCGTTTATGCTCGGGGTGTGGGTAAATTGCATTCAGGTCCCTGTATTCTGTAAATAAGACTAAACACATACCTTAGTAGCATTTATTGATGTAAAAGTAATCTAAATGAAAGACATATGATGCAATGTATGCAATGCATCAAATACCCCCACACCTAGATTTTGCGAGTCCCTAGCCAAACAGAAGATACGACAAATAAAACAGGGAAATCCTAACTCACTTTCGTAGGAATCACGGTTGCACTTAGCATGTGCAACAAGCCTTTAAACCTCTTTGTTGCCAAGGAGGAGGAGTGTTGTCTCCTGAGGGTTTTCAGCGGATATACCCACAAAATCCTAAATCAACATTTCATTAATAGTTCTCAATATCCCTACCTCAACCTTATACATCTCACTGAGAATTCTTGCATGCTCATTATATAAATCTAACTCATTAAAAATATGACTTGGTCTTTGTTCCTCCAACATTCACATCACTAACCCTTCTACACATGTTTATCACTTGAATTATTTTGCACGCCTCCTCTGGTGGTGAAGTATCATTCGGATCAACCATGACATGGATCATTCTTTTAGTTTTGGGCCTTGAGTATTATTTTTTTTTCTTTTCTTCCGTGATTCAACACATTTGCTTTTTGACACTTTTACCCTTTTTGCATTCGTGTAGCGAGTTTGGTCGATAATCCCGAGCTGGTAGACTCAAGTTACCGGGTTTTAAGATACCCCTATGGACCAGTGACTCAAAGGTTTGGGCTTTTGTAATCATTTTGCAGAATGTGTTTTCCTTACTTTATTCCTTTATTTTTAACTTCCTCAAGGCTTAATTGCTATTAGAAGTCCACACTTCCCGGTATATTTTCCTCAACCTCTGCTTTTTATCAACCACTTCAAAGATTTGATTCATCCAATTTAAGTGCATACATATCTTAAAGGGCAATGGGTTATTTCTTTGGAACTTAGATTTATGTCATAATTTCTACAAGCAGAACTATATAATAAGGAACAAAAACTCAATGCAATTTGTACGCTGGTTTTGGCAGTTCAATCTTAAGCTATGTCATGAAACATTGATTTTTTTTATTTTTTATTTTTTTAGAAATAAAAGACAGATATATAGATAAATATATACATAAACACCCCCCACACCTAAATCATGCATTGTCCTCAATGTATGCAAATATAAAGCAAATGCACTTATTACCTTGGTGAATTGCGGTGGAAGGATGGAATTTGCTCAAAGTCAACCATAGTCAGAACTGGATTGAATGACACCATATTGGTGCATGTATCCAGTTGAATTGTTCCCCATGTTGCAATGAGATTCCTGAGTCACAGGTTCCACACCCCTCACATAAATTGGTTCTCTTATTTGCTCGAGTGACGGTGGGTGTGTAGATGAATTCCTCCATTTTTTCTTACTTCCTTTTTGATTTTGTGATGATTCAGAAATATTATAGATTCGTGATTTCATCACAACGTCACTTTGATTGCATATTATTTCTGGCTCACTATCAATATGAAAGATATTAAATTCAGCTTTTAAGTTCCCAAAAGATAATTGCATGAGCCCATTTCGACAGTTTATCAATGCTTCCGAAGTGGCTAAAAAAGGTCTGCCTAGAATTACAGGGATTTGTCGGTTAGGATTTACAACAGGTGCAATATCTAGTACGACAAAATCCACTGGGTAAATGAAGTCACCAACCTTGATCAAAACATCCTCTACTATACCTCTTGGTTTCTTAATAGAACAATCAGCAAATTGAAGGGTTGTCTTAGAGGGTTTTAGTGGACCAAGGTTCATTTGCTCATAGACAGAGTACCGGAGTAGGTTAACACTAGCACCAAGGTCTAGAAGGGCTTTGTTGATAAAAGTATCTCCTATTACACATGAAATTGTGGGACATCCAGGATCCTTATATTTTATAGGAGATGTGTTGGACAAAATAGAACTTATGTTTGCAGTTAAGAATGTCTTCTTTGGTACGTTCGTTTTTCTCTTTTTAGTGCACAAATCTTTTAAGAATTTAGCATAAGCAGGTATTTGTTGAATCATGTCTAAGAGTGGAATGTTCACCTTAACTTGCTTAAATACTTCCAAGATTTTCTCTATTTGTGCACTTGAGTTCTTTTTGAGTCTATTGGGGAATGGGGCTTTAGGAACATAGACTCGCTCAGGTTCAGGTTGAGCTATAGGTTCAGGTTGAGTAGGTGGGTTGGGCGTTTCAGATTGGACGTCGGGTGCAATGGTTAGGTCATATGTGGTAGTTTGAAGGCTAGATTGATTAGACGTTCTAGGATTTACCACATTGTTATCAACTTGTCTTCCGGACCGTAATGATACTACAACATTTATTTGTTGGAACGACCTTTCCTCATTAACCATTTGAACCGGTCTAGGGTTGTTATTTCCTGAAGGTGCTTGATAGGATTGATATGAATTATTAGATCTTGGGTTCACCTCAGGTTGACTTGGAAACCGACCATTTTCTCTTTCACCTACTATTTGTGCTAGTTGGCTGACTTGTGTCTCTAGCCTTTGGAAGGTCTGGTTGGTTGTTTGTATAAAGGTTTTCATCAAATTTTCTAGGCTTGTCAACCTAACCTCATGATCGCCATTGTTACTAAACCCAGAAGATGTATTATTTTGGTTGTACGGGTTTGGTTGTTGTCTAGGAGGTTGACCATGTTGGTTTGATGAGAAATTGGAATTATTACGCCAACCCGAGTTATAGGTTGATGCGTATGGGTCATTTCTAGCATGGTTATACATGGCATTAACTTGGTCCCATTCCGCACAATCCTCCTTTACATGACCAGTCTGACCACATCTAGAGCACGGGATAGTCAAGGCTTGATTCACTCGGTTTTGGGTTTGTAGCTCTAAACTTTCCATTCTGCGCATAAGGGTAGCTAGTTTTGCTTCAGCCGCTATGTTGGCATCTACAGCTAAGACACCTGGTTTGGGTTGACTTGCTATTCTAGATCCAATACTCGGGTTAAGCGGTGTTCTAGCATTGTCCCATTGCATACTGTTTTCAGCTAAATCCTCAAGAAAAGTCCAGGCATCATTTTCATTTTTCGACATAAAGTTCCCTTGACTTACGGATTCTACCATAACCCTAGATGTGGGTGTCAATCCCTCATAAATAATTTGACATAATTGCCATCTCGGAATTCCATGATGAGGGCATTGGGTCAGAACACTTTTGAATCTTTCTAGATAGGAATAGAACGGCTCGCTCTCAGACTGAACGAATGCAACAATTTCATTCCTAATCCTCATAGTCTTATGGTTGGGGAAATATTTTTTCAGGAATACTTGAACAAACTCAGCCCAACTCCTAATAGATCTTTCGGCTAGACTATATAGTCATTTCTTAGTGTCGTCCTTTAGTGCCAGAGGCACGAATTTCAGACGCACTGCCTCCTCAGGGATATGCTGGTATTGCATAAGAGAGCAGATTTCCTCAAATTCTCTAAGGAAGAGATATGGGTATTCCCTAGAGGTGAACTTAGGCAATATACTCATGTATTGTGCCTTAACTTCGAAGTCGCGACCCGGTATGGTGGGCATAAAGATGCACGATGGCTGAGCAGCCATCGCTGGATAGCATCGATCCCTTAGAGTTATGGGTTGCAAAACAGGTGGGTCCACTACGTTCTCACCCATTGGATCTGGGTGAGGTGGTGCAACAGGTGGATTGGGGCTAAGTTCCAGACTGGAATCTAGATGAACTCGTGAGAGTCGATTACTCAGGTCCCGAATCCAAATCTGAGTGCACCGGGTTGAATCAATTTTTGAATTCAAATTCGAAATTTAAATTCCAAATTTAATTTCAAGAACTAATTACAAATATATATTTTTATTTTCGTTTTTATATATATATATTTTATGTTTTTTTTCAAAAGGGAAACAAACAATAGAATGGGGAAAGATGAGAAAGGAATCCTAATCTAGAGAATTTAGGTGAGAAGAGAAAGAAGACTCAGATGAGAAGGGAAACCTAACTTTAAAGATAGAAAGGGGTTGGTTAGAAAATTTCTAAGAAAGCATGGTTCAAACAATCCTAGACCTAGTGTCGTGTTGAGAATTAAATTTATACCGCAAGTGCACGGCGTCAATGAAGACGTGGCAAATACGGGTCGAACACAAGGAGGGAGAGATTTGTTATTAGTGTGATTTCGATTGGGGGAAAAGAAGAAGAGAGAAGAATAAATTTGGGTTTTGAGATTTTTGGGTTTTAGTTATTTAAAGCAAGAAACAAGAACAATTAAAACTAAAACAAGAACAAAGATGTGAATTCCATCGGGTGGAGGTTTAGATTTAAGGTTTAGATTAGAGAATTTAGAAACTTAAAATAAATCATATTAGTTATAAAACATTACATGATAAATGATTTAACATAAACTCAAGTAATCAAAATATACTAACACGAAATTAAAATAATAACATTCATTCATCTTCTCTTCACCCTAATCCGTCACCTCCACCCTTTGGAAGGAGTTAGAAACTCATAGAGGGAGGAAGAAGGGGTCATTGAGACATTACAAAAGAAAACTAAAAGTAAGAAATAAAAGACAGAATTTTATTAATGAAAAGAAGAATACAAAACTAAGATTAAGAATAAAAATTACCACCAAAGACTAAGGACCCTTCTAACATCGTTCTCGAGTCTATTTATAGTTGCTACAAGGGATCTAGGTATAATATTGGAAAGTACACGTGTCCAGACACGACTGGACAAAATTGGAGCACACAGATCGCTGAGGGGGCGGCGTTTCCGCCGCACAATGTATGTGATATGCGGCGATTTTGCCGCACAATCTTCTCTGATTTAATCCGGATTTTTGCTGGTAGTTTATGATATGATTTGATCCTCCATTGCGCGTCTGGATGATTTCTTTCCATTCTTTTGATCTCCGGATTAATTCCTTTATATGTTTGGAGATTTACATTTGATTTTTCTTTAGATTTTCTCCAAGATAATATTTTGGTGCTTTAATTGCAATTAGGTCCTTGACTTTTTGCAATTAAGTCCCGACTACTTTTGTGCTTAAGTCCTTCTTTTTGCAATTAGGAGTTGAATGTTTTTATGCTTGGATACATTTCCATTTGTAACCCGATAATCTTGAACTTGGTCTTTATGATAGAAATGAGTTTTTTGCACGCGGTTATGCTCGGGATGTGGGTAAATTGCATTCAGGTCCCTGTATTCTGTAAATAAGACTAAACACATACCTTAGTAGCACTTATTGATGTAAAAGTAATCTAAATGAAAGACATATGATGCAATGTATGCAATGCATCATGTCGCTTAGATCTAGACGACTCCTAACTGGTTGAGTCGAATCGATTTACTTGATTCACCTCCCTCACTAATCAAACCAACTTGGCCAGACCGTGTATAGCTAGTGGGGGCGCTTCCGACAGAGTCGGTGCCAATTAGACAACCACTTCGCTTGGAAGACTTACGTCAACACAAAAACACTTTCTAGACACCAAATTAAATTCAATCGGCTTCAGGTCATAGCAAGTCAAACCAATTCTTCTCCTTAAATGAGTCTAAGTCCTTAGGGGTCAATGTCTAATTGATTTTAATTTAAGGCTTGGGTGACACTTTAGGATTGTGATTTGTGGGCCACGGAAGGGTGATGAAATTCCCACCGTATCTTTGCCTACGGAGTTGCCCTTAAGATAGTTTAACTTAGATCTAGCAAAGATAGTCAAACAATGGTCTTTAGAGGGGGGGGGGGGCAATTGCAAGGTTGTATGCAAACAAAATTATATGCCTAAATGCAATCAATAAAAACCGCGATACGTACCTTGACTCCAGCACTCTTCAACAAGAATTAATTTGCAAGAATTTAGCAAGAATAATGCATACAAAACACTAAATGATGCATGCACTAAGGCCTTTCTAATTTTGCCAATTTTAGGTCAGAGTTGAATTATTGCCAATTATGGAATTTTGCCTCAACACATGCAGTTCTACGAAAAGGAAATTTTCTGAAAATAGAAATTACGAGGAAAAAGGCAACAAAGGTTACCTACGCAATGCTCAGTCGGGTTCGCCGCCCGCTCTCGAAATTTCAGTAGCTCTACACGTCCACCCAGAGATGAGTCGCGTCCCAGAAAAAGTTGAAGCCCAGAAGCTTCAGGGAGATTCGGTCAGGATCGAGTTCTTGGTGCACCACCACCTTTAACTCGACATGATAGACCGATGACTTTGTGGGAGCGGACCCATCCTGTTCGGGTCGCGCAGCCTTCTTGCATAGTTGTTCCCCCTGCTCGCGGGAACAACTATGAGCTGAAACCTCAATATGTGAGCATGCTTCCAACCTTTACTGCCAATAAGGAGGATCCGTATATCTTTATACGCGAATTCGAGGAAGTATGCTCCATGTTCAAGCTTCAACAGCATGACGAGGATTCAGTCCGATTGAGGATGATTTCTTTCGCATTGAAGGATAATGCGAAGAAATGGATGTATAGCCTCCCGGCGAGCTCGATTCGGTCATGGGATGACTTTGTGACCGTCTTTCTGAAGAGATTTTTCCCTCAAATGTATCTGACCGAGACCGAATCGTTTCATGGTTTCTTTGAGAGATTCAAGGACCTTCTCCAGCAGTGCCCTCATCATGGATTTGAGTTATGGCAGCTGTGCCAAACCGTTGATGAGGGCACCAACTACAACACCCGCACATTGTTGGAGTCGATGTGTCAGGGTGACTTCCAAATGAAACCCATCGAGGAGGCATGGGATACTTTTGAGTCTATGGCTGAGCGTACCTTCGAGTGGGACACCATGAGAGAGCCACCAGCCGCCAGGTCTTCTGGTCGAGCTGGATCATATCATGTTGAGTCGACTATCGCGTCTGAGGCGAAAATTGCTGCTCTCATGCGTAGGATAGAAAGTTTGGAGATGGACCGAGCTCCTGTAGCTCAGGTCGCTACTCCCGGGTGTACTAGGTGTGGACTGTTGGGACATGATGACTTGGAGTGCGCTTACGCTCCAAGGGATACTGAGCATGCAAATGCGATGTATCAATAGAGGCCATGTAACGACCCGTACAGTCACTCCTACAACCCGGGATGGCGTAACCATCCTAACTTCTCTTGCGGGTCTAGTGGAGGCCACGGTCAGAGCTCGCACGCTCAACCTCAACCTCCACCTTATCAACCTCCACCCCCATCGGCGACCTACCAACCCCCACATCAAAGGTCTCAGCACCATAATTACCAACCTGGTCAGGCCTCTTCGTCGGGTTATTCTAACCAGACTCCACCACCCCAGCGGGTTGACCCTAAGGACTCTACCCTTGAACAAACCCTTCAAACATTCATGCAGAGCACTCAATCCATGTTTGCGGCCAGCAATAATTCGGTCAAAGCATTGGAAATGCAAGTTAGTCAGTTGGCTCATCAGCTCCATGAACGCGAGAAGGGTCAGTTACCGAGTCAACCTGTGGTTAATCCCAGGGGTCAGCCTGCTAATACCTGGCAAAATGTACACAATGTTGAAAGTGACCCTTCCCAACATGCTAATGTTGTTCATACCTTGAGATCGGGAAGGGTCGTTGACAACAATGTGAAAATGCCGGAAGCCAACCCTGTTGGCGAGACTTCCGAGGAGAGTCTTGAGCCTGTCAAGGAACCTAATTCTGAGACTCCTCCTCGTGATTCTTATGTCCCCAAGGCACCATTCCCTCATCGGTTGACTAAAAAATGTGATGAGCATTAGGATAAGATCGTTGAGGTACTTAGGCAAGTAAAGGTGAACATCCCGTTGTTGGACGTTGTTCAACAAATGCCACCGTATGCCAAGTTCCTCAAGGACCTTTGCACCACCAAGAGAAAAACAAATGTGCCCAAAAAGGCCTTTTGGGCCGCCAATGTGAGCTCCATATTGACGCTGAAGGGAATGTGTTCTAAAAGTTTTACTTTTAAATGTCAATTATTATGAATTGAATGAGAAATCATTTTGTTCCTTGTTTATGGTATTCGTTTTTTAGAAGTGTTAAGGAAGAGGCTCTTGGTCCTTAACCGTAGAGCTCTAAAAGATACTGGTTTGCATAAAACAAAAGATATTCGCAATCATGGTAATTAACATGGAACATTAATTACCGAGTTAAGATTGTCGTGTTGGTCATAGATCATTGTAGCTCTACAAGTGAGTGACAACACGGGTATGCAAAAGAGGAAAATATTACTTTTGTATACTAAATAGACCTAATAAGTAAAATATTATAGAAATGTGTTTCTGTGTCATTAATATTTTACTGTGTCTTTGGTCCTTTGATATGAGACTTATATCTGATCACTTAAGGAATACTTAATTAGATCAGTGTCTTGAACTATCGATCAGTGTAGTGTAAAGGCATTGGTTGGTTAAGTATAACTTTCGTTGGAGAAGATAGTTAGTCAAAAGATTATCATTGCCCCTCTTAATTGAGTGATGATATTAGTGGGCCCCTTGATAAAGCAAAGTTATAATGTGCACAATGTGATTTGAGTTAAGTCACATATTTATAACTAGCTTAAAGAGATCAAGAAATGAATACTAATACAAAAATGACACAATACTACTTTGTGTGTATTCTTAATATCATGAGACAAGGGACGGACACAAGTGGTGCACTCTATCACTAAATGGATCGGGTTTTGGTTCGAGTGGAATTAAGAAATCTAATTAATTGGGAGCTATAATGTGTAGCTAGATACTGCTTATAGCTTGTGATATTAAGCTCTTAATATCACTGCCAACTTAGTTTAGATCCTCCCATAGGTCACACCGCAAAAACTGTGAAACAAAAAGCTTGATTTTTGGTTCATATGATGTGTCGGGTTTCTCATAGAAAATATGACACATGTGGTGAACAAGTAAAATCAATTATGTTGTATATAAACATAATTAGAGTCATGATAAATTCATATGAGATGCATATATTATGGGGTGCAATAATTTATTGTTGCATAGGATAATACATTGCATAAGTTGTGAATTTGCTAAAACCCCCTTAAGTTCAAATTTTGTTGGAAATAAATCCAAAATTTGAAATAGGCAAAATCGAGTAGAAGTTCGGTAATCCGTTATGGTTCGGTCGACCGAAGGATCTATGGATCTGTCAACCGAACGTGGAACGGATAATCGTAATTGATTGACCGAACTTGACCAAAGTGCCTGGAGCTTTGGTATGGTGTACCGAACTAGAAACGGTCGACCGAACAATGTCAAGTTCCGATATTTTCGGTTAACCGAATAGCACTCGGTTTTAGACGTGAATGGGTCCGATCGGTTAAGGAGAATTTTTTCTCCTTAAGATTCGGTCATCCGTCACGTACTCGGTTAAACGATCGTGACAAATTCGGTTAACCGAGTGGGACTCGGTAAACCGAACAGCGGTCGATTTTCTGCCTTTGATTATTAAGAGATTAATTTGATCGATGGTTGGATTAACTCCAAATTTGGTCAAACGTTTTGTGGGTGCATATAATGCATTATGGAATTAGTTTGTGAGAGAAATTGTCATAAAACCGTGGCTTAAGAATAGCCATGATTAAGAGTAAGATTGGAACCTATAAATAGGTCCTTATTCTCCCTAATTGGGTTACACAATTCAGAAATTATTTTCTCTCCTAATTCACTACTAAAACCCACGAAAATTCTCTTAGTTTTCTAAGTCTTTGGAAGGAGAAATCTCAGAGGCTAAGGAAGGGGTTTGTAGCTAGATTCTAAGCTTGTTTGGAGATCGATTGGCTAGCTCCTTTCTCTCCAACCTTGTTTAGGGTTTCGGTGAACACTCGGAGACATCCGGCTCAACGAGAAGCGAAGATTGGCTTCCTCAACGTCTCTGAAACGTCAAGAAGTTTTTGAGAACTTCTAGGTATGAATTTCGGAGTCCATTTGTGTTTGTTTTAATAAGTTTTTGAAACTAGTTGTTAAAACAAACCGATGCATGCATAAATAAATCGAAGAAAATTGTAATAGATCCTTATTATACATGAAAATTCGAAAAATATATATGTATAATTAAACATGAAATCCTACAGGATCGACTTTTGTGCGGCTAAATCGCCGCAATTTGTACATGAGGTGTGGCGGAATCGCCACCTTTTTGGCTCGGATTCGATCCGGATTTTTCCTGTGTGTTTATGGTATGATTTGATCCTCCTTTGCGCGTCTGGATTGATTCTTTCCATTCTTTTGAGCTCCGGATTAATTCCTTCATATATTTGGAGATCCACATTGATTTTTCTTTATATTTTCTCCAAGATAATAAAAGCTACTCGTGATTTGCAATTAGGTCCTTGTCTTTTTGCAATTAAGTCCCCGGCTACTTTTGTGCTCAAGTCCTTGTTCTTTTTGTAATTAGGTCTTTGAATGCTTTTATGCTTGGATACATTTCCATTTGAAACCCGATAATCTTGAGCTTGGTCTTTTATGATGGAAATGAGTCTTTTGCACGCGGTTATGCTCGGGATGTGGGTAAATTGCATTCAGGTCCCTGTATTCTGTAAATAAGACTAAACACATACCTTAGTAGCATTTATTGATGTAAAAGTAATCTAAATGAAAGACATATGATGCAATGTATGCAATGCATCAATGATCCCCGATTGGGCACCTATCTTGGGATGTTGACCGACTGGGCTACGACTCCGTCGAGGTGGTGTAGACCACATGGTTCTTTGCGCGAAAGTGCAGACACTCCTCACCGATCCCTTTGGCTCGAGTAGTCGCTTATGGGGGGTGCGTCGCGTACTGTCCGTAAGACCGTATGTGCCTACGGTAGGTTTCCGAGGGAGACCCGTTGTTGTTGCGGTACCGATGTCCTTGTGAACCATGTTGAGGGTACATGTGTTGGACTGAGGTCTCGTTTACCCTTTGAGGGATTTGATGCATTGCAGATGTAATATGACATGCTACTAGTATGATAGGTTCATTTACCGTACTGTTGCATTCATATAGGCGAGCTTGACATACGGGGTTTCCTAATGGAAAACTCAGGCATCATTGTTTGATTCATGTTTCAGGACCGCAGTAGGTTCTGTCGGGTGGTGACAGCGGGCACACACATTTTGGGGTCAGGATCCTCTTCGGACTCTTCGAGGTCGTCGTAATTGCTTGTACTTGTCTTTCGTTGTATTGTTGTAATCACGTCTTTTGACAAACTCTGTTGTATTTGGTGCACCGACTGTTGATTTATATGAGTAACATGTCCTTTGATGAGTTTTATCTGATAATCTCTTGATTGTTTAATTTTTTAAAATTTTCGCTATTTCGGGATGTTACAATTTGTGTGTGTTAATTGGAGGTTCAATCTTAAAACCTGAGGTTATGATTTCAATTTATGTGATTTCAATGTGCGCCCAGGGGCAAGTTCATTTTCTATGTCGCACAACCTAACATGTAAATTTAGACACATCATTCTCGTTGCCAAAGATTGGTATGGTGAACTAGTGTGCCTCAATAATTTTTGATAGACTGGACGTGAGGAAGTTAAATGTCATAATTATTTGAGAGATAAGATGTAGAAAACTAGACACGGATTTGAGAAGAAGGAAGAAAAGAGAAAAAGCTTTTTTGGTTTTTATTTTTGTTGTCTGTCTCTATTACATTCGAACTGTTTAGTATATATTGATACATTATTTCCGTTGGGCTGGTTGTAGCGAGGAGATGCGTCTTTAATTTTGTTTGTTTGTCGAGGAGGTGTGACTTTAATGTTGGTTGCTTCGGATACTCCCCCTGTCTTCAATACTCCCCCTCAAGTTGGGTCCTGAAATAAGTTGAAGAGACCTAACTTGGAAAGGATGTGGTTTGCTTGAGGTTGATCAAGAGCTTTGGTGAAAATATCAGCGAGTTGATCGTTGCTAGGAACATAGGGAACTTCTATTTCTTTGGCCTGGATCTTCTCATGGATGAAGTGGCAGTCAACTTCAATGTGTTTGGTTCTTTCGTGAAACATTGGGTTTTGAGCTATGTGTCGAGCTGCATTGTTGTCACAGAACATTTTTATTGGGAGGTGGTAAGGTTGTCCCATGTCGAGGAGTAGTTGCCTTAGCCAGATTAGTTCGCTGGTAGTGGATGTCATAGCCCGGTATTCAGCCTCAGCACTGGATCTGGCAACAACCGTTTGCTTTTGCTGCGCCATGTTACAAGGTTTCCTCCAACAAATGTGCAGAAACCTGTAGTTGATCTTCGATCGTGACTTCCTGCCCAATCTGCATCAGAGAAACCAGTTATTGAATTAGAATTGTTGTTTTTCATCCATAATCCTTGTCGTGGAGTTTTCTTAATATATCTAAGTATCCTAGTGATTATATCTAAATGAGGTGTTCGAGGTGAATGCATGAATTGGCTGATGATGCTAACAGCATAGGTTATGTTTGGTCTTGTTACAGTGAGGTATATGAGTTTCCCGACGAGTCTTTGATACTGTTGAATGTCTTTTATGGGTTCGCCTTCAGTGGTGTTTGTTTTTAGTTTAGTTTCCATGGGTGTATTTGCTGGTTTGACTCCAAGTTTGCCTGTTTCTTTTAAGAGATCAAGGGCATATTTCCTCTGAGAGAGAAAGAGACCCTTCTTTGAATGAGCAATTTCTATTCCTAGAAAATACTTTAGTTGTCCTAGGTCTTTAATATCAAATTTTGCTTTTAAGTGTTGTTTTATTTTGTTGATTTCATACATGTTGTTACCAGTGATTATGATATCATCTACGTATACTAGAATGATGGTGGTGATAGTCTGATGATGTTTGGTAAACATAGATGCGTCAGCGGAAGACTTTTTAAAACCGTAGGAAAGAAGACAATAGCTAAGCTTGGCATACCAGGCACGAGGGGATTGTTTTAATCCGTAGATGGCTTTGTTGAGTCTGCAAACCTGATTTGTTGAGGTGTAACCGGGTGGAGGAGTCATATATACTTCTTCCTCGAGGTTTCCTTGAAGGAAGGCATTTTTTACATCCATTTGATAGAGTTCCCAATTTCTATTCACGGCTATAGAGAGTAAGACACGGACTGTGTTCATTTTTGCTACTGGGGCAAAGGTTTCTAGATAATCTAGACCGTAAGTTTGTGTGTATCCTTTTGCTACAAGTCTTGCTTTGTATCTTTCTATTGTCCCATCACTATTGTATTTGATTTTATATACTCACTTGCATCCTACGGGCTTAATTCCTTTTGTGATTGGGGTTAGGATCCAGGTGTTGTTTGTCTCAAGGGCTTGGATTTCTTCTTCCATGGCCTTGCACCACTTTGGATCCCTAATGGCCTCATTGTAATTCTTTGGTTCTATGTGAGTATCTATAGTTCCTAGAAAGGCTTTATGATGTGTTTTTACTTGTTGGTATGATAGGTATTCCTGGATAGGATAAGTGACGTGAGAGGTGATATAGTTGTGCAGATATTTTGGTGGGCGAGTTGGTCGAGTTGATCTTCTTGGAATGTTTTCTTCTTCGTGATCGGATGGAGCTCCATTGTCTTCTTCTTGAAGATCAGATGTCCTTGCGGTGATCTCAGGATCGCAGGTGATGGGTATTGGTGTGTCAGCGGAGTTAGGTGGTACTGGAGGTCTGTTGTTTCCATCTTCTGGGCCGAAAAAAGGACTACTTTCTACAAACTGTACATCCCGAGAAGTATACAATTTACAATTTTCTGGGTCATAACATTTATACCCTTTTTTGTTAAAGGAATATCCTAAAAAATACATTTGCGAGAACTGAAATCAAGCTTGTCATCTCTTTTCTTGTAAACAAACACAATACACCCAAAGACTCGTAGATGATCAAGTAAAGTTTTTCGACCAATCAGAATTTCTAAGGGTTGTTTGTTTTGGAGACGAAGACTAGGTAGTCGATTAATAAGGTATGCAACAGTTAAAACAGCATCGGACCAAAACCTTTTTGGAACGTGATTTTGAAAGAGTAGTGAACGTGTTATATTCAAGAGATGACGATTTTTCCTTTCTGCTACACCGTTTTGTTGTGGTGTGTCAACACAAGTGGTTTGATGAAGGATGCCTTTTTGTTTTAGAAAACCTTGAAAAATATTACTAGTGTACTCGGATCCATTATCTGACCTTAAGATTTTAATTTTGAAATCATACATGTTTTCCACAAACTTTGTAAACGTGCAAAAAATATCAAAAACTTCAGATTTTGATTTTAATAAGTAAATCCATGTAGTACGAGAAAAATCGTCGATAAAGGTGATAAAATATTTGAACCCATTGTAGGATTCAGTTGGGGCTGGTCCCCAGATATCAGAGTGTATTAGTTCTAATGGTTGTTTTGTTTTAATAGATGATAAATGAAATGATGAACGAGTTTGTTTTGAGAATCTGCATACATCACATAATAAATCCGTCTTAATAGAAGGAAAAAGCGATTTTAAAACAGAATGCGACGGATGTCCCATCCTTTTATGCCATAACACATGTTTGGAAAAGTTCCCAGCATGTAATGCATGTATATTTTGATCTAAGATATAAAGATTATTAGCAAGTTGACCCCTACCAATCGTCTTCCCGGAGGTACGATCCTGAAATACAACATCAACAGGTGAGAAGATAATATTACAATTTAATTCTTTTGTGATTTTTGCAACAGATAATAAGTTTGATTCAAAAGAGGGGACATACAAGACATTCTTTGCAATTTTATCAAGTAATTTCATATTTCCTTTTCCTTTTATTTCTACTTGGTTTCCATTAGCTACACTTACAAAATTATTTA
Source organism: Triglochin maritima (assembly GCA_963682175.1). Lineage (NCBI taxonomy): Eukaryota > Viridiplantae > Streptophyta > Magnoliopsida > Alismatales > Juncaginaceae > Triglochin > Triglochin maritima. The sequence goes on from OY821772.1 coordinate 48,897,282, forward strand.
GTAGAGATATGTTCTTTTTAAGATCTAGTAGTAAATTTTGATTTCCAGTCATGTGATCAGTGGCGCCGGAATCAATAACCCATATATTACTTTTCCTTTTTTCAGATTGGAGAGCTAAAGAATAATTTTTTAGAGCTTGTATCATACCTGCCGAATTACCTGAAACGGAAGGTCCATTGTGCAAAAAACCATTCAATTTGTTTATAAGGACATGGATGTCCTCCTCTGAGCCCATTGGGCCTGTGCGGTTTTGATCCGCGGCTTGATGATTTATATGGTTGTTTGGTGAGAATAATCTCCTGGTGGTCGGGTTCGGAGTCGACCCGAATGTGCCATCCGGATTCGCAGAAGTATTTAAACCTCGTGATCCGACTGCTGACATTCCGAATGCTTCCTGCGAAAACAAATTAGGGTTAGGTAGGTGGCTGCCGCTGCTGCCTCCTGTGGCGGCGATGTAGCCGCTGCCGCCCGATGACCCCTCGTGCAATGAACTTCTCCCATCTCCTCCTCCTCTTCTGTTGTTGTCTTTTGGTGGTCGGAGATGAGGATGAAGAAACCAGCAGTTGTTTTTGTTGTGTCCGGACTTTTTGCAGTTTTCACAATGCTCGTCCTTCCAATTTCCATATCGTTTTTTGTTGTTTTGATGCTGGTTTTGTGTTTTTCCGGAAAAAAACGCTTGATTCTCGGCTTCGGTTGTTGATTGGGTTTGTGACGGAGTGATGGTCCTTCGCCGCGATTCTTCGCGAAGGATCATCGCGATGACAGCGGAAAGAGACGGTAGTTCGGGGGCCATGAGCACCTGACTTCTGATGTTTTCAAATGATGGGTCCAGACCTACCAGAAACTGGTAGATCTGGTTTTGTTCAGTTCTTTTTTTGATTGTCCGTGCGTCGTCTGTTGGTGGCTCATAGATCCCCAACTCGTCCCATGCCTTCCTGAGAGTACCGAGGTACTCAGTGATGCTTTTGTGGTTTTGACGGGCTTGAGCGATGTCTTGTTTGAGTCTGAAGATGTGCGCGAAGTCTTGCGCCTTCCCGAAATGTTCTTGGACCACATCCCAGAGTTCTTTTGTGCTTTCTTTGTAGAGGAAGATCTCCCCTATCTGTGGTTGCATGGACGCGATTATCCATGACATGACCAGGTGGTCGGAGGTCTGCCATTCTTCCTGTTTTGCCTCCGTTTCTGATTCCTCCGGTTTCTTTGCAGCTTCAGTGATGTGGCCGACTTTCCCCCTGCCGCCGAGGGAGAGGGAAACCGCCCGCGCCCAGGACAGGTAATTTGTCCCGTTTAGTAGTGTTGATACGAGACGGGAGGGGTTTTCGTGGTGGTTTCCCGACATGGTTTTGGTGGTTTTGTGTGTGGATTTTTTAGGGTTTTGGATGTGGGTTTTGTGCCTTCAACCCCCTCAGTGAGGTGAAGATCGGTGATGATTTCTTGGGGGATCTGAGATCGAGTCAATGCTCTGATACCATGTAGAAAACTAGACACGGATTTGAGAAGAAGGAAGAAAAGAGAAAAAGCTTTTTTGGTTTTTATTTTTGTTGTCTGTCTCTATTACATTCGAACTGTTTAGTATATATATGATACATTATTTCCGTTGGGCTGGTTGTAGCGAGGAGATGCGTCTTTAATTTTGTTTGTTTGTCGAGGAGGTGTGACTTTAATGTTGGTTGCTTCGGATACTCCCCCTGTCTTCAATATAAGAAATGGTAGCTGGTCCATATCCAACGGTTTGGAGATACGGACGAAATCAAGTAGCTCAAACATCAACTCTGTGATTCTACATTTCTACCTTTTGTTTTGTTCCTTTCGGCATTTATAACCAAGCAAAAAGAAAATCTTCCGGAAAAAAATGTACTCTCCATTTCATGCAGGATAAATTTGAAGTAAACCAATATCCCCCTTGTTATTTTTCAAGTTCGATCTTAATCAAAATGAACTGAAGTAAAAACAACTCATATATGGATGGTACAAAGAAGTGAATGAGTCAGCTCTTCCCAACTGTGGTACTATAGAGTTGCAGAGTTCGATTGCAAGACAAACATAATGATCGATCTTCTGAATTCCAAAGCTGGTTTGCTAGTCAAGTTGGGCATTGTAATTAAAATGAGTTAAAATCTGGTTGTATAGATGAAACAGTACTTGTTAAAAACTTTTTTTATTTATTTATAAAGTGACACACTGCTAAAGTGTTTAGTGTAAGTAACAGATGCTTTTCTCTAAAATTGTTCGAGTAGAAAATACCAAATAATATGACTGAAGTAAACATAGGAATCTTTTGTTCATCCAGATGGAATCTCCACCTCAATACAAGAAAAAAGACAACAATTTGTGTGGGTCATAAGCAGGTATTACTTGCAATCAGGAAAAGAAAAAAAGAGAAGAGAATCTTTGTTGATATGATGCTTCGTGCCAAAACTTCCACCTCAAAGGAAAATCCTTGTAATCATAAAGCCAGAAGAAGCACCCGTAGACGAAGTTGCCTTCCAAAGTGAGAGAAATATATGCCCATTGCTGCGACAAGGTAGGTAGAACATCGCAATTTAAGTACAAGATATTGTACTAAAATGTAAATGACATAGGATTTTACTTTCAGGAAAGCACAAATGAGACCAATATATATTTTGGAAAATTAATATGTGATGTATTTATTTATCTTATATATCATAATCAAATTTGTTTTGAGCCATGATAAAGTGAATCTACGTTTAAATAACTCATCTCCGGTAATTTCACCGTATTATGTGGATAACCACTACTTTGATTCGTAAAGAGAGACAATCTTTGGTGGAGATTATTTTAATTCAAAATTGTACATAGCAAATAATCCGTGAAATGGAGAGAGGGAAGTTTAGTGGGGACGATCGAGCAACATGTAATGCTTACTCACTTTCAAAAAATAAATAAAAATGTAATGCTTACTAACCATGTCTTTTAGCAATTACATAGTTGCCACTCTTAAATCCCTAAACCTAGATTAGGGCTAACCCCGGATTAGGTGGGTTTTGACTTGGATGTGATGGGGGCGTGGAGGGGGCGTACGTGAGGTGATGGTGAAGGGATGGAGATACGAGAGGGGTTGGTTTGGCTATAAGAGAACACCACACACCTCCCTTCTCTTCTTCTTCCTTCACAAACCTTCTCCTCTCACTCATCCATTCTCCCTCAGGCGTGCGGCCACCAGTGGTCGGAGGTGACAGGCAGAACTTCGATCAGCAACATCAAGGAGGCAGCTAAGAGTGAGACCGGCAAGGCACGAGGAGGCAAGACGAAGGTTGTCGGCATTAAGCGAGCTCCGACGAAACTCCGGGAAAGAAGAAGGTATGCCAAGTTCATTGCATTAGAGGCTACTCACACAAGTGTGTGTGTGAGGTTTCGCTCTTCGTCGAAGGTCGGAGACCTTGTCAGCGACGATAAGCAACAAGTGGTGCTTGGCAAGGCCAGGTAGTTGCCAAATGACGGTCGACCGATGCTTATTTGTGGTCAACCGGTCTTAGTGTATTCCGATGTCTCTACCCAGCATCAGTCGAATGATGTCTTGCGTTGGTCGACCGATTGTGCCCTTAACTCTGATCTGATCGGTAATTTAAGTGTACTGCATTGTTGGTCGACCTATCAGATTCGAGTTCGATCGTTAGTAAATGTAGGAGAGACCCTGATTTCGGTCGAACGGAGCCCCTGAGCCGTTCGGCCATTGCCTTGTTTTGATTAGTCTTTGACTACGCGTTGACCATCTAAACGGTCGACCGCTTATGATATCTTGTTCGGCTGTTGGGGCTTAAGTTATGATTGCCTTGTTTTGATTAGTCTTTGACTGTCCGTTGACCATCTAAATGGTTGACCGCCTATGAGATCTTGTTCGGCTATTGGGGCTTAAGTTATGAGCCCAAAGTTTGACCGATGCAAGCGTATGTTCGATTGATTCTTTGGGAGAGGTCATCCGATTTGTCTTTTTTTGGTCGACCGTTTAGGCCTAGGAGTAAGTCTTTGTATTTGTGGAGTGTCAACTCTGTCCACGGAAACCCATATCTCGCCTGAGCCGGGAGGTGACAATGGGTGCGTTAATCGTGTCTACCCAGGGACCGTCAAGTGGAAGAGTGTTGACACTTAGGACATGCCCTCTCTGTATTATATATCGTGGCATAGTATATGCTTACTTGACTCTTATTAGATAGTAGACCTGAGGGATAGCGGATCCAAATACACGATGTTGCATGGCTTTACGGAGTGAGATGACCTGACAGACTTAGGTCCAGATGAATCGATTGGTCAGCCTGCGGGAGACGGATACCTTCGACTGGCCTTGAGGGCGATGATGTGCCCATGCGCGACCGAGTGGCGGCAAGGAGACCATGTGGCATGTGTGGCGGCGGTGATTGATCAGCGATGTATTCTGACATGTAGTTTGACTGTGGCACAACCAGATGTGATTGACCGACCTGAGCGACGACTCCGTCGGTGAGGTGTTGACCTCGAGATTCAGCTGCTTCTACTACTGACGTGGAAGTACGGGCACCCATCGCTGAACCATATGATTAGTGTAGCCGTTTATGGGGTGCGTTGCGTACTTTCCGTAAGATCGTATGTGCCTACGGTAGGTATCGGTGAGACACCCCATGATGGATTGTGGGACAAATGTCTTTTTTACCCTTGGAGGGAATGTTGATGGATACGCATTGTATCTTGGCATGTTATACTAGCAGGATATGTTCATTTCATTGTACTTTAGCATGGATATAGGCGAGATTGATATACGGGATTTCCTTATGAAACTCAGACATTGTTGTTATATTTTCATTTCAGGATCGCAGTAGGTTTGAACGGATGGCGACCAAAGACGAGGGCACTCTGGAATCAGATCTTTTATCGTATTTTTCTAGGTTGTATGATTGTTTGTATTTACACTTTGTTGTACTTGATGTAATCGTATATTTTGATAACTATTTTATGACTAATGTTCTCATGTTTTTGGATTTTAATCTCTGCGATGTTTGAAATTTTAATCTCATGTTTTTGGATTTTAATCGTATATTTACACTTTGTTTGAAATTTTGAATTTTCTACTATTTCGGGAGATCGCAGTCAACATCATGTAGTCCAAGATATATGAATTAACAAAGACTTTATCTTCTTGACGACGTCCGCTACATCTCGTATATCTTTATCTTTCCTGGTAAAGTGAACGGAGATTATTGTATAATTCCAAAAGAGGTCGAAATCCGGTCCAAATGGGATTTTTTTTCATTTTAAAAAAAGTTAGATAGTGTTATCCACGTAAGCTTATGAATAGACGATAGTATATATGGGACATTTTCTTTCAAAGGATCGCTTATCCGGTGAGAGTAGGATTATTTTTTTACATAAGCTAAATTATCAATAATTATAAAACATTCTAGTTTTGCTAAACATGAATTACATGTATTAGAAATATACAACACTAGCAATACATACTTCGTCTTCTCTGTAATGTTTATTGACCTCTTCTGCCATATGCTAGCTTGTCTTGCATTATACTAGAAATCACTACCCTACCTTTGGTTTAAAAACCACCAACCATTAGCTTGGTGTCTAGACGAACTCTAAGGTTCCTCTTGTGCTAAAGAAATTGTAAGAAAATGAATTCTTGAAGTCAATAAGAAACCAATAGAAAATGAAACGAGCATCATTTGTTTTTTTTCTTCTTTTGACCAAACTAGTCTCAGTTGGTTGTGCTTGTTTTGGAAATATTGGTAAATTTTAAAAATAATTAGTTTGACTATGACTTATGAATAGGATAGTCTTAAGTAAGCCAAATCATTATGAATAACTTCGGGTACGTATTATTTATTGTATAATTTTGTTATATATTATTATGAATATGTAACAATAATTATGACATTTGTGTTTTTATTTCTCAAAAGTACTTTCATCATTTTTATTTAAAAGTTTTATGTAATATATTAATTATTAAGATATTTGATGTGTTTATTCATGATTCTTAATTTTCGCACATTTTCCATATTTTTTGAAGACCGAAATGAGAAAGAGGAGAAAAATATAACATACTCATTCAAGACTGCAAAAGAAAATAGAGGAAAAAATACTTCCCTTTTATAGATGACACAAATACTTGAAAAATGATATGATCAAAGGAAGAAAAAAAAAAAATTCTCTGTGGATGATACGATTAAAGCACAAATATTTTCTCTTCTCTATGCGTCTGTGTGCTCTAATCCCTTGAGATTGATTAAATGTCAACAAGCGTGCAATCGAAAACATAGTTGCCTTGCCACCATGAATCCATTTTTCATTTTACAATTATGCTACAATTGTGAAGGTTGCTTGTATGTTGATCGTTTTTTAAAATAAATCGACCTTGTTGTCGTTAAAGATGTGTGATGTGTCTATGTTTTTTAAAATCTAATCTTCTTGATAGTGTTGAAATCTGGTAACATTTTTATGTGATTGGAAGGAGGAAAGTAAACTAACTGACAAAAAAAATTACCTCGCCTAAAATCATGATTAGGATGGGATGCGGTGGCTCGGGATTGACAAGATAATCACTGTTGGAAACATCGAATCGTAGTACGTACTGATAAGTATGGATAAAACCTCCAACACATCCCCACAACGCGTCATGTACTCATGTAGCCTTTAAATATCCGACATTTTCTTTGGAAAGTTAGCTCCGATATTTTGCTTACTATATGTTCTTTAATGATATTCATTGCCGGTGGATCAGAACAAGGTCTTTTCGTCAATTAGCCGGGCTCTTATTGGTTATGCTTATTAGGTTAATTTCTGAAATAATTCTATTGACAATGGCTTTTGAGCTTTTTTCCGAAAGTAATGTCTTTTAAACTTTGACCCGACTAGATTTGAATTTTATCATCTCAATCAATCAAACAATTTTCAGAGCAATCCGACCGGCTGTTTAGGAGATATGCGGCTGACAAAACACACTTTACTAAACCAGCGTGAAAAACCTAGATGACCCTCAAACCTCCAATAAACACCACCAAACCCGTCCAAACTTCCACCACCATACTCTACACGGAAAATCCTTTCAAACGCATCCCAGAAGCCCAAAAAAACCCTCCGGGAATGTCACCAAAAGGCTCGAACGTTCACTTTCTGTATCGGCACCCACATTCAGATTTATTTAAAGATTTGTCTTCATATTTTGCTTTTGAGTCTTTTTTTTAAGTTAACCATTGTTTGTGTTTGCTTTGTAGACTATATCGAGACTTTATAACTTGGATTTTAAACGTGTTAAAAAGATAACCAAAACCTGGGGAGAGGGACTGAATAACCTAAACTTTGAACTCGAATCTCTGGATGTTTTCGCTCCGTTCACGGGTTATCTTTAAAATGTGATCATTTCCGATTGTCAGTTATTTTCGATGTCTTTTCGTGATTTTCTACGAGAATATTTTAAAAGAAGGATAACAACTCCATTTTCTCGAAAACATGAGTTTTGGGTTTTCTCAAAAGAAAGATTTATATATTGTGTCTTCGCGACCAAGTTTTCCATCATTTTCGTAGAGTTTTTCAACAATCACTAGTGAATTATGGAAATCAAGTTGCATGAATTTGATGCTTGAAGTTTGAACCACCTCAGTCAGAAACAACAACCCACACTTCTTAAATGGATGGCCATACTGAGTCCACAAAGGAGGAGAAACACTATAAGATCATCCTACATTTATCTAAATGTCAACCTAATCAAATCAGTATTTTCTCTTTTCGTCACGTCAGCATGATATTTTTCTTTTCTCTTTCTACTACTAGGGGTAGGGGTGCACACGGGTCGGGTTGGGTCGGGTTGGGGCTGAAACCCGACCCAACCCGAAATTTTCGGGTTAGGGAAATACTCAACCCGAACCCGAACCGATTCGGGTTGAACCCAACCCGACCCGAAATTTTCGGGTTGGGTCGGGTTGGACCCGTAAATTCCTTATCCAGCAAAGTAAGCACAAATTCAGAGTTTCAGACAACCATAACCAACACCTCCAACCACCGACATCATCAATTCTAGCACAAAAAACATGAAGAAAAACATGAACCAAATCACCAAAGGCCAGATCATCAAAGGCCAGATCACCAAATCTGGCTTAGAAAAGCAAATCTTAGAAAGTAACCCCTCACCTGGCGGTGTTCCCAATTCCAGACGGAGACGTGGTCGGAGTCGTCGGCGATGGCGAGCTAGGGTTGGGTCGGGTGCACTGGATCGGCTTCCCACAGTAAAATCTGTGGATAATAAATAACAACATGGTGTTTAGAAGATAAAATAAGTCAACAACCACTATGTATGAAAGATCACCTACCACTCGACATGGAAATCAAAGCGTGGATCTGGAGAGAATCGTCGGGCGGGACTTGAGGACGGTGGCGAGGTCGGGACCGGAGACGCCGACGGATCGGAAGAGGGAAACGGAGGATTCGACGCGGGCGACGTCGTAGTTGAGGAGGGAGGGGTTTCGGCGGAGGGTGTGGAAGAGGAGGGCCTCGGAGGGGAGGAGGGAGCGGAGGAAGGCAACGTGAAGGCGGAGAAGGGAGGAGAGAGTGGAGGCGTCGCGGAAGAGGAAGCGGGGGAGGCAGGTGAGGAGGTGGAGGAGGTCGAGGTGAGGGAGGATGGGGAGGAGAACGAATGGGGATTTGGGGATTTTCGTTGGATTTTAGGGGTTTATGCGGTTTCGGGTCGGGTTGGGTCAACCCGACCCCTACAACCCGAACCCGACCCGAAAATTCGGGTTTCAAAAAATTTTAACCCAACCCAACCCGAAACACCTACCAACCCGACCCGACCAGTCGGGTTCGGGTCGGTTTCGGGTTCAACCCGACCCGTGTGCACCCCTAACTAGGGGTGTAATCGATCTCTAAACGAGCGATCCGAGTCTGCTCAAGATCGGCTCGTTAAGGGTTTCGAGCGGAAAATTCTGCTCGTGCTCGGTTCGATCCGCTCGCGAGCGGCTCGTTAACCTAAACTTTTTTTTGGTATTGAATTCCTAATAATGTTGTCCTAATAAGTAAATTATAAAATTACTTAAGACAAATATAATAATAGTTACTAACACAATCTTAAAATTAACACCTAAAATAAAACACAATCTTATAAATTGTAGGACAACTCACAACATCAACATCTTATAAATAAGATATTTTGGTTTGGTTTGTTAAATGGATTGTTGGGTTTGGTAAATTAGTTTATTAAATAAGTTTAACACTTTACCATTTGGGTAATTGGATAGAATATTCAGGTTAATCAAATAATTGGATATAGTAATCAGGTTTCGAGCGATAATTGAGCGAGCATCGAGCGAGTATCGAGCGAGCGGAGTTTGCTCGTGCTCGGCTCGTTACTAACCGATCCCAGCAATTTCGAGCAAAATCAGAGCAAAATCGAGCGAACATCGAGCGATCTATCGATCCCGAGCAGAACTTGACAGTCCTATCTAATACTCACTTTAGAAATCCAATTAATTATATCACATATTTATTTATCATAACTTATTATAATTAAATACAAATATTTACGGATAACTCAAAATATAATTAAATTATGGTGGATTTGACTATTGTAATGTAATCTACTATTATACTCAAAAAAAAAAATTCTGTTATTAGTATGTACTTCCTATGTGTTGGGTAATTACATTTTATCTAATGAAATATTTTTTGTTTTTATTATTATTTATGTCAAATAATTATTTTTAGTAACACTTAACCAAATAAATTTAATAAAATTAATTACAAAAATGTAATTTCTAATTAAATTTGTCAAATTTAATTAACATTACAAAGTAATTAATATTATTAAATTAATTACAACAATTTTTTTGTTGTTTTTAAAAAAATCATTTTCAATCTTTTTTTAAAATAATTTTTTTAAATGTTTTATTTTTAACAAAAAATTATGAAAAAGATGTGAGGAGAGAGAGTGTTGAAAAATTAGATTGTTTTATCTAATAAAAAAACTTAATATCTCTATCACGCATAATAAATTATTTACAACTAAATAAAAAACAATAATAATTAAAACAAAAAACAAAACAAAAAAAAGACAAAAATCATGAGACCTGGCAGTCCCATGATTTTTTTGCACTCCCATTGAGGGGGTGTTGTAAATGCCGACGTAATTGAACCAACGATATAATGTCGGCATTTCTGCGGGCGACTCTCTTGAGGGTGCTCTAATAATTGAACCAGCGCACTTATTGTTGATCAACCGTGGCCACGAGAAAAGACAATAGACAACGCAGTTTTTCTCCTCATCTGGAAATGAAAGACATGAGAAAAGACGCCCGACACAAGGGACCCTTACCTCTCGTTCTAGCAATTAGTAACCACACAGTTATTTCATATCGGGCATGGTCGCAGCTACAGCAAGAAGATTCCACGTTATCATATGTCCTTTCACAAAAGTGAGGAATCTTTCCCCCCCAAGACTCTGGAGAATCTAGTCTAGTTTTAAAACAATAAAAAATGATAATTTTAAAATAATAAACCAGGTATATTTTGAGTATTAACCTCGTGGTGCAGGAAACAAAAAGGTTTTACCGATATCACCTTTTACGGCATCTGTTATGTGGGTGTTTTACTCTTATGCGCGGAGATCAGGTTACGTACGAAATTATCAATCGTTTATCTTCTAACTCCTATTGTAGATTATCAATCATGTTCAGTGTACCTATATATGCTAGGATCTGTTGCTTGGAAATTAAGGAAATTAACATTTGCCATCCACGCATTTGGAGCATTATCAGATATAGATCGCTGTAATTGGTGCCGTTTGTTGGTGCACATGCCTACATTTTCTAGATAGATAGATAGATAATCAAAAAGCCTACAACGTGCCTGTTTTAGTTCGATTATTTTTTATGCGCATGTATGACTCCAGGAAATATAAAATTAGTCACCGGTCCCCACTTACCCAGGGTTCGTTTGGATGCATGTCGGGAATCGAGTCTAGAATGTGAAGAAATTACATAAAGACCCAGACGCAAATTTGCATATTCAAATAGCTTTTTGGCGTCAGGGTTTGGGGCGTCCGGGGTGGCGAGTTTGTACGAGAAATGAGTTGTTGTTTTTTTGTTGAAATTTGGCACTTGCATTAATTAAAGGTTGACATGCCATGACATCTGAAAAGGTTTTACAAAATTGTTAAAAGTTTTACAAAATTGTTCCTTTTATGGGAATCCTAGCCCATAATAGGCATAAGATTGCAGAAAGGAAACACGTGGATAAAAGAACAATCTTAACACCCGATTTAGTTCTCGGTAGTATCCACCTCTTTACGTGTGGCCTTCATTGCCTCCAACTTGCGTGCCTCATCCTCACTCCTAGTCTTGTGATTTTTTTTTGAAAGTTCACTAGGTGATGTGTCAGTAGCCACATGGTTGTTCGCAATAGTAGCAACTACCTGGTGTGGTACTGAGTTGGTAGCATTGGTCGTTGCCATAAGTACAAGAAGAAGGTTGGTTGCCGAAATAGTGTGGTTAGGCAAGAAGCTCGCACGTGCATGTTTGATCTTCTCATGCTCAAGCTTGTCTCCCCCACGTTTCAGAAATCATGTCCAAGATAGACACCATTTGAAACAATTATTTATGATACAATCAAATGTGGTACTTGATTTTCTAAAAATTCGTTCATTTCTTTCGCACCATATGCCCCATAGGAAGGCACTGATAAAGCTCATCATGGTTTCTTTCTTTAAATCAAGTTGATTTTCGACTGATGACTTGAAGACTACATTATTGCCCGGCATTAGGTTTAAGTTAATTCATGCTCCTTTTCCCCATAAAGGCATGACGAAATCACATTGATAAAATAGGTGATCAAACATCTCTTCCATGTAGGGATGCAAATGGATCTTTTCAAATTTGGCATAACATGTATCCGAATTCGAATCCGAATTCCGAATAAGCGTACCAAATCCGAATTCAAATTCATATTTTTCTAGCTTACCAATTTCATATATGAATTTGAGAGCATTTCGAATTCGGATAATGTTCAAATTCCTATAACACACACACACACACATATATATATATTGTTGTATAATCAAAAAAAATGGAAAGTTGTTTTAAGAGAATTATATATTATAATTTGCTTTTGCATTTCTATTATTTTTATATTTACATAGGAAATAATTTAGTTTTTTATTAACTCACAATACATATATTAATAACCACATGTATTGGATGCTAAAATTGGTATTTTTGGATATTCGAATATGGTTTGACTTCTATCTGAATTCGTATCCGACTTTGAAAATGGTAAAAAAAGAATTTGAATTCCAAATTGTATTAAAAAAAAACTTATTTACCAAATATCAATCAAATGGTAATTTTCGAATCAGATACTCGGATAATCGTTTACCATTTGCATCCCTACTTCCATGTTGACGCAAAGCACACATGTTGGATCCTAATATTCATGGTAGCATTTTCAACTTCTGGACAAATTGTTTGCCAACCTCACACGTGTGGCAGGTGAATAAGTGGGGAAAGTCTATAAGGGTCTGTTTGGCAATAAATTTTTCAGTTGGTTTTCTCAAAAGTGGAGAAGTCTATATGGGTCTGTTTGGCAATAACTTTTCGAGTTGGTTTTCTCAAAACCAAACAAAAATTTACCAAACAAAAAAATATTGTCGGAATGAAGATTTTTTATTGTTACCCCCTTAAATTTACTCTTTTGAGTTGTCCGATGAAGATTTTTTGATTGTTACCCCGTAAATTTACTCTTTTGTCCTCATCATTCTTTAAAAAAATATTATTCGAAAGATTAGTATTATCTAATTTTAAAGTGGATGTCGTGATTAAGTGTTAAAGCTGATGATCTTCTATGTCGAGAATAAATAATGAGAGAAATATATAAAAAATGTTTTAGCATTATTACTGCAAAAGAATTTCTATAAGGTCAGCTTAAATTTTAGTAATCTTTGAAAATGTAAAATCTAGATAGGCAAAATAAATGAAAATCAATTTCATAAAAATATACTTTTTTGGAGATTTTAAGAAAAATCATTTTTTTAGAAATTTGCCATCATAAAAGTTATTGCCAAACAGACTCTAAGAAGCCGCAACTGGGAGTCACCGACGCAAGTTTGAGCTTACCCAAACAAACCCCCAGAGGAAACCCGTGCAAATTTTAGATTCTGAACTAGTTGTTCATAACACTTGGAGTCAATAACTAATGTTTATGATTATATATATAACACGTAAAAGAATGTTTATTGATTTTTTTTATATAAAATTGCATCTCCAGTTCCTGATGTTTATAGTTTATATAAACGTAAAATATGGTCTTCAAACTAAAGCTTATTATGGTCATGACTCTTTTTCACTATTGATGGTTAATCAGGTTGTGAGAATCTAAAGTTTAAATTGGAGTCAATTGGATTTGCCTATGGAATCATTTTAATGTGATGTCGAACATTAATGGTTTACGATAGCGGAGCATTACGTCCTATTAATAATCCAACACCAATCCAAATCCATGCCCAACAAGATAGATTGCTTAAGTTAAGTATGAGCCCAATTCAATAGGCTCAATCTCTGAAGAGTTCATACTTTAGAATTTTTTATTTCCTCCAAGAATTCTAAAATTTTATTCTTTCTTCACAAGTTTTCATCTCGCATTATAAATAAGTGTCCATCACCGTCTCATGCATTACAAGTAAGTGTTAGTTTTCACTACTATAAAAGAAAATATTGTAGTTGTGTAGCTAAAGAGTGTGTATTGTAACAAAACGAGTCTTGTATAAAAGTAAGTATAGTAGTAGAAAAAGTAGTTGTGAGTGTGTGTTAGAAGTTAAATATATTATGTAAGTATAAGTTGTAGTATTTTAACATTAATTATTATAAATACAAACTTATATTCCATCTATCATCAAGTCTCTTGTGCCCAAAAAGTACAACGGGTTGTTACCGACTAACTTTCCCATTATCACGTAAACTCATTGATCTTAGTGTGATACCAACTTTCCCATCTCAAAGGAACGGTCACAAATCGCTAGTAGCTCGCTAAGTCTTGTAGCTAGTTGCTAGTGCCTCAAAAAGATTGTGGGGACAAACACATGTTTCATTCCGGTCACAGTTGCATAACAATCAATTGTGTTTAGCTTTAGCTCTAGGAGATCAAAGTTTTTGCTACTCTCACACGAAAGTTGAGCAGTTTAGTGTTAAAGGAGAAGTTTTAGTGCTTGACCCACACTATAACGAAAACGATTTGCACGTAGGGTCATTTTCATGTCGTCTATGTAGTTTTTTATTATAAAAATAGTGGTGTTTTTGCATTTTGTAGGATGCATTTGAATTTGATATTCTTCAGGTGCAGTTTCTTGCCACCGGTCGAACCTTATTTTCAATTTCAGCCAAGACTCAACATTATATATATAGAGAAGATTTTGAATGGAAATTCATAAACACTTATGTGACGCGGAGTTAACGAAAAATATTTGAGTGTGGAAACAAATCTTATGGTTTCAAAATTAAAGGAATAAATGCTTTTCACTTAGACAAATTAAGTAATCCACAAAAAAATAGAGAAAAGGTGATTGATATTCACCGACCCTTACTGGGAATATTTTTGTTCTTGTCAAATAGCACCATCAACCACAAAAATGTATTGCCTTTTCACTCCCACCAACTAAGCCAAATTGTAATGATATAGATCGATTTGCAATAATATAAATGCCACTGAATTTGATAGAGATCGACATGTGTGACTTAATTTCTACTAGTAACTTTTTTTTATTGCTTTAAAACAATTATTTTTCGACCGCTCATTTATTTTATTTTCTTTAAAGTAAATATATGCACCATTCAATTAGTTTTGTTTTCCAAAGTCTTTATCATGTTTTGCTATAGTTACCATGAAGGAATGCCGAGTCCGATGAGGATATCATCTTAGTTGCTTTCTAAAACAATAAGGTACTGTTGATTGCAAAGTCAAAATTTATAAGATGGAACAAGCTTTCACTTGTATTAAACAAAACTGGGAAAATACGTGCAAAATATATATGACTTCTATATTATTTTTATGAGTAGTAGGGGTTGATTTTAATAATCAATGTGGACTGCATCCCAGCCAATTACAGATTACTAAAGAAGTGGGAATTTAAATTGCACTCCACCCTAGCACAATGTGTAAAATGTAACTTTGGTAATGTATTGTTCAGAATGGTGAAACAATCACCTCTACACAGTCTCATATAGTATAGTGGTAGTTGACGAGCAGGAACCGGTGTCTTCGAATCTGCATGGATGTCTTTTTTTATTTAATTATCTGCATAGATGTCTGTTTTTTGTGTTAAAAAATGTTTGTTACGATAAGATTAAAGGAATGACATGGAAAGACAACACCCTGTTAAGATCTGCATAGATATCTCATATCTATTGGCAACTTGGCATTCATGAAGGGAAAATGGGACCACCCAACGCTTGAATTCTTGCTATTTATTTTGGTAGAGATTGGAGAATGTGTGTACCTTTTTTTTTAATAATTAAATGTTTGTACAAATTGCTTTCATTAAACAATAATAAAAACACTACCAGTATTTAATGATTACGGTTTGAGTGGTCGTAGAAAAAGGAACTGATTTTGACAAATGATGACTTATGTGAAGCATCTTCTGGCGACTGCTATAGTACCATATGTATGGGATTTTTACAGGTCCAACCAACAAAAATATGATATGTGAAATAAGTTAAGTTCTGTATTGCCATTATATTACAATTTCTTATGGATTTAGCATTAGGTCCATTATGAAACAATATCAATGCATTACTGGGAATTTATATGTTATTTTTCTATTTATTTCCTACATTATAATCCTTTATTGCTTTAACACAATGTACGACACCTATAAATTAGTTTTTTGAAGAATAAGAAAAGCTATCAAGGTATTTTTATAGAAAATTGACAACAAGAGGAAACTGAAAGAATGCTAAATTGTGAGACAATGTTGAAACTAAAATTATACGATTGTCGTCTATGCTTTAATCGTGAGAAAGATTCTTTATGCTTCTGCCTTATTCTGAAGTCCAAATTGTATATTTTGTGTCATGACTGCTAGTCTTCTAAGAGGTTGGACCTACAAAACAAAAATATATGAAGTCATTGCTTTTCCTAAAAAAATAAAATAAAAACGAAGTTATACGCAATTTTTTTTCCATTCCAAATAAACTTTACGTAAAAATATCACTCTCGTGGTTGCAGTTGGAAGAGACATTGGGAACCAAAGCACGTCTACCTAAAGTATTGATTCCAACAAACAATACAGTTTTATAATTTTAAGATTCGTCACTTATCAATTTTAGTTTTAAATTAGTAGCCAAATTCACTTTTTCCATATTCTTATTTGTAGTTAAACGTCTGCACTCCAATATCCAACTTATCGTTCTTTGTTTAAGAAATGTTGTTTTCCCGTTACAAACCCTTTCATCTATATTTGGCCTGATTAGGAAAGCTACGCCTTCATTATTTATACCTGCAAGTTACATAATGACGGGCGAGAGAAAAAACATACAACATTAAGGAAACGAGGTCATGATTTAGTTGCAACATATTTGCTGGAAATGGAATAGGACCTAACACTTGGAATTTATCTTTGCACACGAAATCAAATTTCAGTTGTAATACCAAATGCTTAGTTTGGACCTAAGATTCGTGTTTCTATTGGGATACCTCTCGTTGTAATATTTTCTGAATGAGTTACCTGCGTCTCAATTATGACGTCCCAAAGACATATAAAGTATGCAATTTTGAATATAAATGAGATCCATATGTAAATGTGGCCTTTAGTTCCTCATATAAAATGATATAAACGTTGTAAAGATAAATTAGAGCAAAATTGATTGCCTTCAGTGACTTGCCAATTTTAATCTAGCTCGGAATAAATGATAAGGCATCTCAAGATGAAACTTTTGCTTAATAAAAAATTTAGCTTTTATTTGATTTGATCTACTCTAGCCCACTTCCTATTTTAAATCTCAAGCATTCCAAACATGCAATGGAGATCTATGGCCTCAAGACAATGTATTTTCAAACCGAGCTATCCCAAATTTGTATTAATTTATAGCTTTACAAATTTACATTTCAAGGTGCAATAATTAAGATACTTTATATATAGTAGTTGTGGGTTTCATTGTAGATAGGATCTTTGAGCAAAGTTCCAATGAAACTTTGCATGATAAATTTCCTTTCATAGAAAATTTAATCGGAGAGATGATTAAGCAATTTCAAGGTCGGACATTTCCTATTTTATTCACGCAAATCAAATTCAAATTTGAAAATCCAGACAGATTTCCGGACAGGACATAACTAACAAATGGTTGCTCTTTGTGAAATTTTAGCAAGCCAAATTTTACGCAGTTGGGGGCAGTGCCCATATATCCAGCATATCTTGGGAGCCTAAAAAATTGTGGATCATTGAAACCTTAAAAAATGGTTGACATATGATAAGTACGTTAATTTCATGTTGACATATGATGCACATTCATATGTTGACATGCTGGCATATAATTATTAGAGGTAGTAGTTCTAGACCCGACAATGGTGTCGTATACTTTCGTGTCATGTTTCTTCATGAACACGACCCGAAAGTTTTTCGTGTCCGATAAGCGAGATACGAAAACGACCCGAATCAGTTCGTATAAACACGAACCCAACCCGAAACAACAAGAATATTTAACGTTCCAGAATTTACTCCTAAAATAATTTATTAGAGTACAACAAATTCAAACAACAATTCTCCCTTCACAATCGGTGGGACAACACTTAAGTGGTAAGAGGAAAGATCGATTAGTTTATAAAGTAAAGGTAAAACACAATGCAGGCGATGTGGGACCAAATGTTTAGAGCACCAGAAACATTAAACTTTTTTATGAGTACATTAACACATTGCGAGTTCGAATCTTCCCAAGTTTTTTTTCGATTTTTCCAAATTTCGGCAAAAAGAAAAGTTTGGCTGGGATTCAAACCTGGATCCCAGGTGAGAGCCTTAACGTATGAACCATTGCACCAAGGGAACAAACATGTTTAAATGTCGGGTTTTAATTACTTAGTGTAATTCGTGTATTTTTCGGGTACACGAACAAGAGACACGAACACGACACGAAATCAATTTCGTGTACTCAAAACCCCACACGAACACGACACGAAACACGAAATCCAGAAACCCAAACACGGATTTTTCGTGTCGTGTTTTCGTGTTCCGTGTCAAATTGTCAGACCTAGGTAGTAAAAAGGGATTGAAATTTCAAAATGATTAATATTTACGAAAAAAATGTTCTATTACAATATTTGGTGTTGCTACAAGCATAAAATGTAAAAAATTAGATAAATTACAACAATATCGTTAAGAAACAACGAAATTGGATTTATGCTATCTGAAAATATTTATTTTCATTAATGCCACGGAAAAATCCAAAAACTTATTTTTATGTCATTAACTAGTTTCCAATGTCATTCTGTTAGTCATCCCTTAACTTCTCCGTTAACGGCCGTTAATTTTATTAATGGCATGAGAGCAAGTTTTTTGTATTTTTCTGTGGTATAAGTTGAAATAATTATTTTCAGATGGTATAAATCCAATTCCGTTGTTTCTTAATAGTACTGTTGCAATTCACCTAATATATTTTTCCACCAAAGTTTAGGGTGATGAAATCGTAAAGTTGATGGAACTAAAATTATAGGACCACATAAATGTTACTATTATTATTGAAGAAGTTTCAGTATAAAATTCATATTAATGAAAGGTTTACAGGGACAATATTTGAAACAAAACGTAGAGCAAGGATTTACATGGAATAAGCCGATATTGACAAGAAAATCAAAAGGCAAAGGAATTTGCACCAACCAACGTGGAGCGCAATTTTGCAATAAAGGCAAAATATTATATTAGATAAGGGCAATCACATATTGGTAACATACATTTAGTTAAAAAATAAGACGATTAAATTGCAAAATGACGATTGAGGTGGGGTGCAAATTATATTGGAAAAAAAAGAAAGAAACTACGGGAGGAATATCTTTCGGGAACCACAAGAACCATTCGTGTATCCCATCGTTCGAAAGTAGAAAGATTAATAAAAAAAGCGGCCATATGTAATGTGACGCATGATTTGGAATCATGTAGGGAGTATGATGAAAATATCCCGTCCCGTAAGTTTTGAATGGAAATAAAATAAAATAAATACGCGGTCTGGTTCGATTCGGTGTCGTACTCATTAAGTGCAGGTGTATCAGAATAAAAATAGGCGAGGAGGAGGAGTGGAACACGTACAGAACAGAGGAGTGGTGGACACAAAACTCCCCTTTTTCTTCTCCGGCGATTCCAACCATCGTTCTTCTTGTCGTCGCTTCGTCTGCATTGCGGACTTCTTCGGATCATAGAAACCAGTGAGGACATGTTAATTATTCCAACGTTTTCGGATTTCTTCGACTTTTGGTTTTGGATTTCGGTTGTTTTTGTTTTAATTTTTTTTTCGGTCGTGAAATGCTTCTGATATGTTGGGTCTTCTGAGCTTCTCCGACGTGGATTCATGCTCTTTTCGGGCTTGGATAAACTAGTTTTCATCTCATTCTGAGTTGTTTTCTCTGATTTAGAATCGATTGATTTTTTTTTATATTTCCTTTTTAAGAGAGATTAATTACTTCGCATGAAGTTGAGAAAAGCTTAGAAAAGTATGTATGTTTTTTTGATGGAGCGAAGAAAAGTTTTAGGATTTTTTATATAATATAAATTGAAGGATTTTTTTAGTGTACAAATACATGAAAGTGTGGAAGCCAGAGAATTTATCTATAGTACCGTTTTTGAAGTCTTGTTTAGGTTTTTCTGCATGCCGATCACGAAAACTCATCTTTGAAGTTCAACTCGCTCACTTTTTGATGTCTTCTCACATTATTTTAAAGCGAAGTTATAGAATACTCTACAATGGAATCATATCAACCGTCTTCAGCGCACCTGAGCAGTTAAATTTTTGAAGCGAGGGCGGATGTTAATGTGAACAAATGGACTGACCTGTGGAGAAATATAGTTATACGTGGTTAGAACTGATTGGACGCTCACGACATAGTTCTGTCTACTATCTCCACGGTACAAATTGGTCATGTAATCTCAGCACAGTGGTCATTTATCATTCGAACAGTGTGTGAAAGCATCAAATCCTCCTTTTCCTCCAACATGTTAGAACATGCGGTTATCCAAAAAAAATGTTAGAGCATGTGCTACTTTCTACTTTTGGTCAATATCCTGAATTATCTTCTAAAATATTTCTGTTTAATATGTGCCAAGTAAATTCAGAGAAGTTGAAGCTCCTGTCAAGCAACTTGCTATATGTTTATATATATTTAGCCCAAGGGTGATTTGAGTTGGAGATGATGTGGAAAGGACGTCTTGGGCCCATTTGACTGGAGAGTGGTTACTGTAATTAAAGACCGAAGAAAAACATATAGCTCTGGACTTATAGCTTCCATTGGGCTCATCTAGTGTTTTAGTTTTTTTCTTCGTATTTCAATCTCAATGGTTCATACACTGTCATTTAGTAAGGATCGCATTAGCATTATATTCGTGTTAGTGGTACTATTTATAAGGAAAATAAGATGAAAATCTTCATTTTTTTAACAAATATACCACAATTCTTTCCTACAAAGTGGGCCAGACGATAAATCTTTCCTTTACTCTCTCTTCCCCTCCTTTTGAATGTCAGAACTGCAGTAATGTTCTAATTAAGAAAGACCAGGATGTTCGATGTTTAGAGATCATTCATGAATTTCAGTTTTCTTATCCAAGTTCATTAATTACATTTTTAATAATCATATCTGATTATACACGATTGATATGATTATTTAGTTGAGCCTATTATTTTGATTATAGGAAATAGCTCTGGTAAGTGATAACTTCAAGAAAATGTTCTTGCTTTCAACTCAATTCTGCTGTTTTTTCCAGCAAGCAAAGGATGGTGCGGTTTGGGAAAAGGTTGAAAGCCGATCACGTTGAAGAATGGTGTCGGTAAGTTCAATTCCTTGCTAGCTTATCTAATCGAGAACATATTATTCAACTTTAATTATTTCAACTTCTTTTCATTCCCATTCAGTAAATGATACATTCAGGGGTTTTGTTAGAGTTCTAATTAAAATCCATTCGTTCAAGGCATACCAAATTGATGAAGTTGATATTTAGAAGGAATAACCCATATAGATTTAATGTACATTCTAACAATAAATTTGTGCCTACAGGTACTACCTAAACTACAAGTTAATGAAAAAGAAAGTAAAGCAGTATGTACAACTAATCAAGGTTGGTGCAAAAGATCGTCACGAGGTTCTTAAAGAGTTCTCAAGAATGCTAGATGACCAGGTATGCAAATCTAACTTGAATTCATACCCATTTTTTAGATTTATATTACTTTCTAATTTTCACAGTTATAATCTCCATAATCATACATATTACGGCATAAATGTATTTCAGCTTAAAAATTGTATATCAAGATTTATCATTGGGATAATTCTAGACTATGCGTTGAGGACTGTGTCTTAACTCTTAAATAGTCTTATTTCGTTTTACAACTATCAAATTGTATTATATGATGCTGGGAGCTGATAACGTTCTCCCAATGTGGACAGTTATGTGCTAATACTTCATTTTTTTCTCCTGAGTTTGTCTCTGGTTTTTCTTGTTATGTATTACTCTCTGATCATTATATTTATTTTGTTGCAGGTTGAAACGATTGTGCTCTTTATATTAGAACAACAAGGCCACCTTGCTAGCAGGATTGAAAAGTTAGGCGAGCAGCGTACTGCTCTTCTGGAGCAATATGATGTACAACAATTGGGTCAACTACAACACTCATATAGAGAAGTTGGATTGGATCTTCTGAAACTTCTCAAATTTGTGGACATGAATGCAACAGGTCTTCGCAAAATATTGAAGAAGTTCGATAAACGCTTTGGTTACAAATTTACTGATCACTATGTAACCACTCGAGCAAACCATCCATATTCTCAGCTACAGCAAGTTTTTAAGCATGTGGTAATCTATTCAATGTCTAAACTAGTGTCGTTTATATGTTCTGATGACGGAGTGAATGCATTATATATTAGTTTGTTTATGTTCTACTTTTAAATTTTATTGTTAAGTTAAAAAGTCCTCACAGGATAACCCACGCTATTACTTACTATGTAATGAATGTTTCAGGGTATTGGTGCAGTTGTAGGAGCTTTATCTCGCAATTTAGCAGAACTTCAAAGCAGCCAAGGAGACTATTTGTCAATCTATGATCATCCATCTGTCGTTTGGAAGGTAGTAACGGTTGTTATACTCCTTCATAGAACTTTTCCATACTCACAATTTTATATGCTTATCAAGTTACACACTCATGTGATGCAGGATCCTATTATTGAGTCAATAGAAGCAGCTATGGACAAAGTGACCCACACTACAAACTTGATACAATATTTAGGACAACATGCTCTTATTGTGCAAGAAGATATAGCTCCAGAGGACGATATCATAGATGACCAAAAATACCATCTTGTATCTCTTCTCTTGAATTTGGCAAACACTTTCCTATACATGGTTAACACATATATTATCGTTCCAACAGCAGATGATTATGCTCTGAGTCTTGGAGCAGCAGCAACAGTTTGTGGTATTATCATCGGGTCAATGGCTGTTGCTCAAGTCATTTCCTCAGTGTACTTCAGTGCTTGGTCTAACAAATCATACTTCCAGCCTCTTGTTTTCAGCAGCATTATGCTTTTCTTGGGCAACATCCTCTATGCGTTAGCATATGATTTCAATTCCATCATAATTCTCCTAGTTGGTCGTCTTCTATGCGGGTATTTCCTTAATGGTTACTTCCTAAGCAACGTTTAGAGTCAACATTGTGAATTTTATGAATTTTATTAATCAAAAGGTCATTCTATTTTAAAGGGGTCATGGTTATCTTAATTTTTGGATGCCATTATCAACTGATATTCCAATTGCGTCATAATTCTTAGATTTTGAAGCATAATTTTGGGTATTGAACAGCTTGGGTTCTGCAAGAGCGGTGAATCGGCGTTACATCAGTGACTGTGTACCTCGAAAACAACGGATGCAGGCTTCTGCAGGTTTTGTTAGTGCAAGTGCTCTTGGAATGGCCTGTGGTCCTGCCTTAGCTGGTTTGTTGCAGATGAATTTCAAACTTTACAAAATCTCAGTTAATGCAAACACACTACCTGGATGGGTTATGGCTTTCGCATGGCTTGTTTATTTATGTTGTGTCTCGTTTTTATTCAAAGAGCCAGCTCGGGAGACCGATACAGCCCCTCATCACCAAGGAGAAACTGGTAAATTTATATCATATTGACATTAGTCTATGTGGAATTTTACATCCCACGAGTTCAAAAATTATTCTAGTACTATTAGATGCTTCTTTTTGTGTGCATATTGGTAGTTAGTTTTACTGTTGAGCTATAATTGGAAGAAGGGTAACACGTGAGAATGTATTTGTAAAATATCGCCTGTGTTATGAAAATCTACTTTGTTTGACCTCCTTCCATTTTATTCTTTGATGTTATCATCACTTCTGAAGTGTTTTTACCAAAATTTACAAAGCCCAATTTCTTCTGGTGTTCCCACTGCAAAATAATATCAAATATTAGCTCAAGAAAAACTATTTATTCACCATATTGACTAGTAGGTGTTATGATTCCTAGATTGGAATTGGTTATGTTACATGTGTAACTCTAAGACACTACTTACAAGGTATAATATACTAAACCGACCGACAGAGTTGCCAATGAAGTTCTTTTGTACTGCTGCTATCTCAGGAAATGACAAAAACAATGATGCAGGGACAGAAATTATCAAAATGTTTAAAAAGATTCGATCACAGTGGATTTAACAAGAAAAGAAACGTAGACTGGTCACTGAAAAATCTTATTCAGCTTCAACTTTTTTCCCCTCCATGTTTTTAGATTTTTCTTATCATAATTTCTAATCGACAATGTCTGAATATGAAATTTAACCTATGATTCCTACCGAACCATTTTCATTTGCAGAAACCAATAACTTGGAAAATGCCACCATAGAAAATGGTCTTGCTCAGCCTCTTCTCCTGAACACTGATGATGTCAAGCAAGAAGACAAATATGAGGACCAAGATTGTGATGAAAGTGAAGAATCTGCCGAAGATTCACGCAAACCTGCTAATTCGATCGCATCTGCTTACAGGTTGTTGACACCTTCGGTCAAGGTAAAAGGTTTTAGATCTCAACTGCAAGCTAGCTTAGTTCCATATTCATCTGTCTGTCGCTGTTCTTTGACATTTTCGATTCAGAGATCAAGAATTATCATAAACCCATGTTTCACGTTTATTTGTTTGTTTGTCGTAGTAGTTACAAAGCGGACATAAGGCCGTGAATAACTTGGGATTTGACAGAGAAATTGGCACAGAATGGATGTTAGGCTTGCCAAGTAGATGTAATTTAAACCATTGATTCGGACTAGTTTTTCTTATCTAGTCCTAGTTGGAGATTGCAAAATACATATCACTAGTGATGCTGCATGCACAATAATGTTTCAGTTATGGTAAAAGATATCCATCCGTGCATAACAATGGTATTAGTCTTAATCTTGGCCAGACCAACCAGCAAGGATGTCATTAGATGACTCTTGACTTGGTGTGCAGCTCTTTAAAAGTTCATGCCTTTTTTAAACTAAAGAGGTTATAGAGGAGGTAATGCTGCAAGATTTGAGATTTTTAAGTTATTGATAGTCAGATAAAATGGCATTTGATAGGTAATTCAGTAATTAGATTATAGGTCAAAACTCTTCACAAAATTCCTTTCTGCCATTTTCAGGTTCAGCTATTGATATATTTCATGCTCAAGTTTGCAATGGAGATATTACTGTCGGAATCAAGTGTCATCACTACATTCTACTTCAATTGGTCTACAAGCACTGTTGCTGTATTTCTTGCATTGCTTGGACTAACAGTTCTTCCAGTAAACATTATTGTGGGAAGCTGTCTTAGCAACATGTTTGAGGAGAGGTATTACTGCAATCGCTGTTTTGCTCATCCCATACATTAGGATATTAGATAACCTAAGCCTATAATCGCTCGATTAAAAAAACTAACCTGTTCCTATATTCTTCTGGACATTTTTGCACCTACAATTCTCCAACAAGACCTATATGCTGTTTGTCATGAAAGTCTACTACAAATTTAAGAGCAGCCATTATATAAAATTTCTCTTGATTTCCTGTTATGCATATAACTCCCCGGCTCTATTTTTTTAATATTACACGACCTTTTGAAATGCACTACCTGTTCGGGCGTGTTTCTCTCTTCCACAGTACTCTTCGAGTAGTGTTCTTATATCCACTAGAAATGTGTATTAAGGAACCATATCAGATTCTAAAATTCATGACCATAAAAGCCATTTTGTTTCTTCTCTCGTGAAATTTATATGAATCAAAATGTCATTTTCTGTACTGAAGGCATCTTTAGCAATTTTTACCTTACATGGGTGGTTTACATTACGCAGGCAAATCCTACTAGCATCTGAGATTGTGCTACTGGTAGGGATTATGACAAGCTTTCACGTAACTAGTTCGTATGCAATGGCACAATATGTCGTTTCGGCCTTGATTACTTTCGTTGGTGCTGAAGTCCTTGAGGGTGAGTCTGTTTCACATTTCTTATGCATTATACGTTTCCTTCCACTGTAAATAACATGGTATACTCCCAATCTTTTATCGGTTTCTCACTAGAGACTGACCTTATCAAAAGTGTTATATTCATGTCAATCTAACATCCTTTGCTTATGATCAATAGGCGTAAACCTATCACTCCTCTCTCGAGTTATGTCATCTCGACTTGCTCGTGGGACCTTCAATGGCGGTCTCTTGTCCACAGAAGCTGGAACCATTGCTCGAGTGTTGGCCGACGTTACCATAACGCTGACCGGTTATCTAGGTGTAAACAGGCTTTTGAACATCACCTTGATCCCATCACTTTCAATATGCGTGATATCTATTCTAGCAACTTTCTTCACCTATAACTCGCTTTATTAGCATAATGCCTTCCGACCGAGCATCTAATAATAGCTTACATCTCTGAGTTGTATATGCAATTAGACGCCATACCCTGTCCTTGTATCCACTTTATATCAGACAGATTAATATATGAGATTAATATATGTCTACTTGTTGATGTCAAATTCATTCTTTCCTTCACACCAACATATATTTGTTGCATCTGATTGCATTCTCATGAAGCTTAATGACAGAGGATTGTGTTGTAATTTATCAGAGGTCATTTCAGAACTCATATCATTCTACCGCGCAAAATATAACTGAAGTAAGTAGAACGTGAAGCAAAAAGGTATGCAAATGGACTTAATTTCTCTGAACTTTGAGAGATACTGAGTTGGAACGAAGGAAGAGAGGGGGAGGAAGTGTTTGTTTTATTGCCTCCCTTAATGATGACTAATCACAACTTTTATATATGGGTTAATTGGTTACGTTGCTTAAAACCTAACCAGGTTCCTTACAGTCCTATAAATATTAAAACAAATGATATTAAAACCTAACCATTGTTTCGTTTGCAATAATAAATGAAGGGTTCTAACTTCTTATCACGACAAAAGTATGGCTCATTAAATTCTAGTTTTCAACAACTGATGGGCAAAGAAAATATTTTACCAGCGTGAACGAACAGAAGATTACTCCACGAATGCCTACATTTAATGAGATGGTGGGAACTGGGAAAGATGGTTGACACTGCACACTAGTTTGGGAATCTAAGGTCTGTTTGGATGATCAAAAACTAGTCAGTTTTTAGTTTGTGTGATTTGACATAAAGTGGAAAATCAATTTTTTATTCTTAAAATTGATTTTTCGTTTTATGTCAAATCACAGGAGACAAGTTAAAAACTATCATGATATTTTTTACATCCAAACAAAACATAATTATAGTTGGTTTGTTCTTCCCACGTATAATCTCGATAATAATCCATTCTGCAATAAGTTATTCTTTTTAAAAAAAAATCTTAATATTGGATGTCCATTCTGAACCCCCTTCTCAGTCTTCGTTGAGGGCTACACCTACTTACGTGGAGACGGGAGAGGTTAAAAATTTGTGAGTCTTGTGAATTGTGAAGGGCCTACTATAATTTAATAATCTTCAGATCCAATTTGGTTGGTATATATATATTAAACAAAATCGGATCATTAATAAAAAATTAAAACCAAATGGGCCTAAATGAGCCGAGCTCAATCCCCTAAATTAATACCATTATATACACCTCAAACATTTATTACGAACATACCTGGGCTGGCACATTACTTTTGATGGGATGGTAATAGCTTTATCAAAACAAAAAAAATGTAGGATGGTAATCGCCGGTGTACACAAGGAAGATACCATAGAACCGATTTTTGTATCGACATCACGTCTAATTGATCATTCTTTTATGATTTCAACGTATTCTATTTGAACTCAAAATGACTCCTCACATAATCAAAATGAAACATACCAACCCACAAGGCTATAATATTCATAAAATTTTAGAAATAAAATCAAGTTGTGCCCATTCGAGTGGGCCCACTTAATTCTTAGCTGAAATAAGTTTGGTGCATGCAATCCCTATGCCTCCATAATAAAACTAGAAACGAATATAGTAGAGAAGTCTAGACGTATGAGACCATTTGTTTGGTGTTGGAGAGAGTTAAGGAGCTACAAATCTTTAAATGTGGTTGGTAATATCGGTAGGAGTTCTTTGCACCCCCAATGTTGGTGCATTCATGAGATTTTGCCTTGCGCGTAGAGGACCTAGAGGTTAGAGCTAACAAGTCTATAAAAAGCATGCCAAGTAATTGGTCTATGAAGTGTTGGAGTACACGAAGAAGGAAAAATAGAATAGTAGGTTAATTAAAGTTTTCAATATTGTGCTCTTTAATTTGTTTGCTGTGAGTCTCTTATTGACAAGACTAGATGAGTGGGGATTGGAGGCTGGGTATGGCGGCTTTGGTAGTTGGAATTCTTTGCTTAGCTGGTTGCGGCAACTCAGAGAAAGGTGCTGTTCAGTAGCAATTGTTATTTATTAGGAATATATTAGATTGCATTAATTAGGTATACTCTAACATGTCAAAATTGCTTTAATAGTAATTACATGTCAAAATGATATCAGGCATTTGAAAGAAGAAAAAACATCCTATATATCTATTCTTCTTCGATCTTCTTCTTTTGACAAGGTAAAAAAACATCCTATGTTTGTGGATGAGTGTAACTTAAAAGGTTTTCAACTAAGAATCAATTATTCACGCGCTCTTATATATCTTCCAAACATGAAATATATTCATGCGTAGATTTGATTTGAAATCTTAAAATATAATTGGTTGTGAGTGAGTCACAATAAACTACGTACTTAATCTTAAAACCAGATTTCTCAAATTATGAACTTCTACCCAAAACTCAATATATATCATGCTCTAAAGACACGAAATCAAACAAAAAAAAAATGGTACCATTATTTTGAGGAGAATTATACGACAATTACAGCTATATAACAAATATATATTGTTGGCTAATTTTTTTTTTCCATGCACGCATACACAACAGCTCCCAACTACAGCTTCCTCCACGACGCCACCACAGCGCCCTCAATCTCCTTCTATGACTACATAATAATCGGTGGCGGCACGGCCGGCTGCCCACTAGCCGCCACTCTCTCCGAGACCTCCTCGGTGCTAGTCCTCGAGCGCGGCGGGTCCCCCTACGGCAACCCCAACATCACCAACCTCGCCTCCTTCGACGCCACCTTGGCCGATACCTCCCCCACCTCCGCCTCCCAGCGCTTCGTCTCCACAGACGGCGTCATCAACGCCCGCGCCCGCGTCCTCGGCGGCGGCACCTGCCTCAACGCCGGGTTCTATACTCACGCCTCCCCCGATTTCATCAACAAGTCCAGGTGGGACCCTGACTTGGTTTCCCAGGCGTACCGGTGGGTCGAGCGGTTGGTGGCGCACGAGCCGCCGATGCTGGCGTGGCAGTCGGCGTTCCGGGATGGACTCATTGAGGCCGGAGTGACGCCTTTTAATGGATTCACGTTTGAGCATATTTATGGGACTAAGGTTGGGGGGACTATTTTTGATAGGAGAGGGAGGCGTCACACGGCGGCCGACTTACTGGAGTATGCCCGCCCGGAGGGCATCAACGTCATGTTACGTGCCACCGTACATCGTATACTATTCCGTATCAAAGGTACAAAAAATTTGATTAGTCCACCACTTCTTTTCTTTGAATGCGTAGACAATTTTGTGTGTGTGTGTGATAAATTTGGTATAAGTATATATATGATGATGATGATGTCTACTGTCTCACAACATCATCGATTGTGTAGCAAATTCAAAACCAATCGCACGTGGTGTGGTTTTCCGAGATGCCCAAGGGAGAAAGCACAGAGCCTACTTGAATAAGGGGGCCAACAACGAGATTATTCTCGCGGCCGGAGCAATCGGAAGTCCGCAAATTCTAATGCTAAGTGGCGTAGGACCGGCCGAGGAACTATGGTCCAAGGGAATCACGGTGGTGGTGGACCAGCAAATGGTGGGACAAGGCATGTCGGACAACCCCATGAACGCGATTTTCGTGCCATCGCCTGCTCCAGTGGAGACGTCCCTTATTGAAGTGGTGGGCATCACTCATGTCGGTAGTTTCATTGAAGGCGCCAGTGGTCCCAACTTGACTGGCAGACCGGACCGGAGAGACTTCGGCATGTTCTCCCCTCAAGTAATATATATTACTCATCAACATTTTCTTCTTCTTCTTCTTATTATTATTATTATTAGCGAATGATATGGATATTGATAATTCCATCAATACCTCAAAATGATTCATTGTGTCACTAGTACCATCCAATTTTCTAATTTTACTGACCGTGGTGCTAACCTAAAGTAGATTCAATTTTCTACGAAATTGACTTTAAATGCTAATTTCCCACTTCACCATCATATAGTAGTGCAAATGGCTTGATTTTGAATAATATTATGATATTTAACACACAAAAACAAATTCATGATTATTGGTGATGGAATTGAAAATGTACCTCAATTTGACTTACAATACCCAAGATAATGAAGAGTAATTGAAATATATTGGTGATATGTTGAATTATTAACATATTGTCGTATCAATATCTTCTAATATCAAATAAAATTCATTCGCAAGCATTATTATCACAACAAATTAATTCGATGCATGGACATGAACGTAGACGGGACAACTCTCCACAGTCCCACCGAAGCAGAGAACCCCAGAAGCCATCGCTCGTGCCGTGGAAGCCATGAACCGCCTCCCGGCGTCCTCCTTCAACGGCGGCTTCGTCCTGGAGAAGATCGTGGGCCCGCTCTCCACTGGCAACCTCAGTCTCGACACCCTCAACCCCGACGACAACCCGGCAGTGACCTTCAACTACTTCAGCGACTCGAGGGACCTCCGGATGTGCGTGAGCGGGCTTGAGACGATCGAGAGGGTCATTGAGTCCCCATCTTTCTTGCCGTTCCGGTACCCGTCGTTGTCCCTCCGGGACATGGTGAACATGACTTCCAATTATCCGGTGAACCTCCGGGCGAGGCATGATAATGACTCTAGCTCGCTCGAGCAGTTCTGCCGGGACACCGTCATGACCATCTGGCACTACCACGGCGGTTGCCACGTGGGAAGGGTTGTCGATGCCAAGTACAGGGTTATCGGCGTCCAAGGTCTTAGGGTTATCGACGGATCAACGTTTCACTCCTCGCCTGGGACTAACCCTCAAGCCACCGTCATGATGCTTGGAAGGTCAGCACTCAAATTTTCTGGTTATGGTTCGTACGTAGTTAAATTAATCGGTAGATTCTTGATTTTGAAATAATAATTTAATTTTTTTTACGAAGTTCACGTTTGATCGACTCTTATATACATTTATTCCGCTCTCATGTTCATTAATTTCTTGCTTTAAGTTAGTTTAGCTAATTCTTTGGGTTAATTTGGGGTGTTTTGTATCAGGTACATGGGGGTCAAAATAAAGGAGCAGAGGTTTGGAATGACAAGTAAGATGGAGGAAAAGAAGGATTGATCGACTCCCATTTGTCACTGTTCCCAAATAACCAAATGGTGTAGAGCATCGATCTGGTTCATTTTATTGATGTTTAATTTGTACCTTAATTCGTAATAAGATTTGTTGTTGTCACGGTAGTCGTCAAAAGTTGTTTATTCATATATGAGCCTATTATTGTTGTCATGAAAGTTGTTTTTTATGTAATCTGTTGGAAGACGAACGACGTGAATATATATATAATATGATATTTAAATTGAATATTTGAAGAAATTAATGATGTGTACATTCTGTAATCCGAATGCCGCAACTTCCAAATGTAATTCTTAGTCTTCAATTACCCAGGCCGCCAATCCAATATATCTCAGCATCATGACTTAACATTTTTTAAATGGTTGACGCACAGGGCAAGCTTGAACTTTGACCCGTGTGTAAATTCACGTATCCTATCCGCAATTTAATACGACGATCGATCATACTTAATTGCACATATAAATTGTTTGCGGTAAGACCTAAAAGCGAGTATTACAGTCTTACAGAAAATGCTAGATATATAGCTCTTGTAGATCGTAGAATAACTAAAATAAGAGATTGTGTTCCGACAAATCGAGTTGCATCATGCCAGTAAGTTCGATTAATGTGTAAAGGACAGTACAAAAGGAATATTATTAAAGGATATACCTCCAAAATCCAAATACCCTCTCCAAAACTGACTTCTTTTTTTGACATAACGATCAAAAGCATAATATACGTAGTCATCACTCCTCTAACAAGGATTCCTCTAGTTAATGAAGTGGGATGTGTATCAAAGGTGCATGATATGGGGAATATGGCATACTGATCAATAAGTGATTGACAAAAGCATTGGACTTTTACAGACATAGGCCAAAACTGAAAAGGACTCTACACTCAAAAAAGATGGATATGCCATGGTATAACCCTTCTCTCTTCCTGCAGCATCTGCCTTCCATTTTCTTGGGGCATTTTCATATATACCCTCCAAATAGCTCCAAATTCTATCATTATCTTCCAACATCACATAATATCTTACGGAAACTACTAAACGTCGCCCCAAAACTACTTAAATCGCCCCTTGAAATTACCAAATTGCCCTTAACAATATATTTAATACCCATATCGTCCCGTGTCTTTAAACAAGGTTATTGACTCAGTTTTACTAACATTCCTAGTACCAACACCACGAAAATGTCTGGCGAAACACCTAGACCAGGCGAAGTAACGGAGGCGGATTTTTTTTTCCGACACGAGCGTCTGGCTAAGACGCCTGTACCATCGTGGAGGCGTCTGGCTAAGACGCCTCCACCATCGTTGAGGCGTCTTAGCCAGACGCCTCCACGATGGTGCAGGCGTCTTAGCCAGACGCCTATACCATTGTCTAGGCGTCTGGTTAAGACGCCTCGACCACGGTGGAGGCGTCTTAGCCAGACGCCTCCACGATGGTACAGGCGTCTTAGCCAGACGTCCCATTTTTTTTATTTTTTTTTTCAAATTAAAATTATACGGTGTGTTATCTCAAATTATTTGACGTTTCTTTGCAAGTTTTCGGTGGTAACCGGTCGGATTACAATGAGTTTTTTTGCAAGTGATAAAGATTCAAAAAAATTCCAGATCCAACATTTTTTAAGTTCCAAATCCCCCGGTGGTAAAACATCATGACTTACAAATACCACCTCGACAGGTCGTTCGGGGGTCTCGCTCCCCGGTGAGCGAGCGGCATTCCACCTCGCCGGTGAGGTGGCGGGGGTGGCAAGGGGGCAGCGCCCCCTGGAAATTTTTTGGATTTTGAAATTGTTGGATCTGGAAATTTTTGAATTTTCGGTGTACCGAAGAGGTATCGGTCATCCGAATATAGTAATTATTAACTTATTAATTAATTTAACAATTATCTAAATTTATAATCATTTATCTTTTTAAAAAAATAATAAAAAATAATAAAAAATTACGGGCGTCTGACGGAGCCGCCCCCACGTAGGAGGGGGCGTCTGGCTAAGACGCCTTCCCCATGGAGGAGGCGTCTTACACAGACGCCTGTCCCATGGGCGGAGCGTCTGGGTAAAACGCCTCCCCGATGGGTAAGGCGTCTGGGTAAAACGCCGCCCCCATGGGGAAGGCGTCTTAGCCAGACGCCCCCTCCTACGTGGGAGCGGCTCCGTCAGACGCCCGTAATTTTTTATTATTTTTAATTATTTTTTTATTAAAAAGATGTTAGATGTTTTACCAGATTCGAGTACACTGGGGCGTCCGTTAGTTCATTACTGACCTCCAAAACATTATTTTTTATGATTATAAGAGGAATATGAAGAGAGATGTGTGATAGGAGGGTAAAATGTCGCGTTATAGCAGTAGAAATGAGAGAAGGGCAAAATGGTAATTTCAAGGGGCGATTTAAGTAATTTTGGGGCGATGTTTAGCAATTCAGTATCTTAGACGCCTTTCAATTTAACTAAGAACTTCCATTATATATTACCTTCTCTTGGACAACTGAGTCGTTGGTTGACTGCCTTCTAGCTAGTACTCACTATGATGTCAAAATGGTGACCTGAAGCTTATAAAGCAAACATGTAATACAATTTAGGGTGAGTTTGGAACCACACTTTGATAATCAGATTTTGATTTTCAAATATTCAGAATTAAATGTGATTTACAATTGACTTATAAAACATGGAGTTTTCATACTACAACTAGGATATGCATGGGGACTAATTATAATATCTGATTATATTTGAAAATTTTGATCATCGAAAGTAATTCCAAACATAACCCGACCCTATATGTGACAGCGAATGTAGGATCGATCTAGAATTGTTGACTGCTAAAATGGTACAATAAAAAATTCTTGTCCAATTGAAAAATATCAATCATAAAAAAAGAGAGTAAGGGATGTTATGGATATTTTTGAATGATTTGAGGGGTATTTTACCAACACATTCCTTCTAGTATTATCCTTGGTGGAAGGTCCAACTTATTCCAAGAACTATAAGAAACCCTCAATACCTCCAACTTGGTAATCATGACCAGACGACATTGTAGGAATGTTGATTTTGAGCATACCAGTCTCAGGGTGCTCTCTCCTTTGGCAGGAAAGCATATGAGAGGGATAAGAATTGGAGTTCTACGTGCATGGTATTTTGCATGGATCTCTTATGTCTTGCCAAAGGAGAGTTGCCCTGTGACTGGTTTCTGCTCAGCTCTCCCAAAGAGGTTTCTCCCGGCAATATGCATGTATGTTCAATCGGATGCATATTAATTATAAGAAGATGGTAAAGGTAAAATTATGTTAGTTTAATCATTTCAAAGATGTTAACATGCTTCAGTGTAGATATGTAGCATAAATATCGCAAAAGGTACCCTAGTTAGGTTATGTGCGTGGGGTGCTGAAGTTTTATCGGCTATTTTTTTCTTTATTTAATGTTACTTCCCTTGCATTTTATGCGGCAACTAGCTAGTATAACGCACACTTGTGTTACGTTAAGGCTGTACCGGGTTTGCATAATGATAGAGAATTTTAGAGCTGTCATTCCCTTGATTGTCTTTAGTTTAAAAGTGGAAGTAATTAAGAAAACTCTTTCCAACATAGACAATTTTTGAGATCATGGTACTCCAATTTCTTCTTTTTTAAGGCATTGATATATACAATTTTAATGCTTTAATTATACAATTTAATGTCTTGTGTGTTATAGTATACTGAGTTTAATTTTCATAGCTGGGGCTATGGACCTATATTATTATACATAGATGTGTTTGTTCCTTGTATAGATACCAAAGGGTAGAGAAGAGAAAGGAGGAACTCTGGAATCATCTTGTATATATAACTGAATAATAATATATCTGAGGATAATCTAACAGTATAACAGCGTATATCTCCAGAGGATAATCTAACAGTACAAAGGTCTAGTCTCATTTGCCATAGTATAAATTATGATATGGGCAATCTTGACCAATTTTGTGTGACCGCTATTTAACAAAACTTTTTTGTAGAATGTTTGGGGGGTTGTGCGTTCATGGCTATCTCTTATCACCCATCGATAGACATTTGGTTTATCCTTATTTCAGTGTTTATTTTCCTATTATTATTATTATTATTATTATTATTATTATTATCATGCCACTACAAAACTTCAATTTTTATTCACATGCCATTACAAAAAATCATATATTTATGCCTATGACATTCTGTTAGTTTGAGCAGTTATCGGGGCCAGATCTTTTTTTTGGGTCGGGCAGACTGTTTTCACATTAGTTGATTTTTTTTTTGAAAACCTACAACTTAAAGATGATAATTTAAATAAATTAATTCATTAAAAATAATTTGTTGAAGATATCATTCCTATTTTTACATTTTTCCAAACATTAATAAATTAAAATTTCAACATCTAAAATATTTTTTTACAACCATAAAACACGATACATCATTTAAACAACTAATTAACTAAATAATTTAACATAAAAAACACTAATAAAAGTCCTTAAAAATCATTCTTCTAGACTTCATGTCTTGAAAATATTTCACGATCGCTTCATCGTCAATAGAATCAAGTGCGATTTGGGGAGGAGCTAAGGAGGATATCAGATTTAGGGAGGAGGAGAGGATTGAGTTTGGGGTGATTCGTTTTTAGCCCTTATAAAAAGGATGACAACTGATCGGTTCCGGTTTGGATATTGGGAGAATCGGAACCATATCCATTTTTTATTTGCATATCCAGAACCAAAGTTTGGTACCCATAACCAGATCCGGTGGGATCATGGGTACCCAGAATTGTATTTGTTGGAATCGGAATTCGGCACTAAATCTGTAAAAAAAATCAATTTTTAGTTGTAACTATTATTTTCATTTTTTACAATATTTTTTACTTTTTTTAATAATACATGGGTTCCATATCTAATTTCAGTAACTAGAATTGGAATCGAACCATATCCATTTTTCCACGATTCAGTCTGACAGTTCCAGATACTCATTGTGTGACTGAATTGACTGGAAATTTGGATTGTAAAAGATTTTTTTTGTTGGGAAAATCTTGATGGGACGTGCCACATTGTATCCGCCGCTGGCTGTTATCATGAATGATGTGACCATTCGATATTGGATTGTGCCACTTATGAGAAATTTGTTCTTGTTAGTTTTAATTTAAATTGGTAGTATCTTTAGTTTTCTATTAATTGCAAATTAAAGAAAGTTCTCGTGGAGTTGTCGGTAGGGCCGTAAAAGGGAATGTCAGGAAGATTTCCCCACCACCAAACTTGGCGGATACGTGGGATAGGCGGGGTGAGTTGAGTTTTTTATACTGCTATCCGTCCCACTTAAGAGCGGGTTGGACGGGTATGGGGTGGGTAAGACAGGTTGAATTTTTTTATTTTTTAATAGTCAGATTTTCCTAGAATTCATATTCAACAAGAAAAATGTTGAAGTTGAAAATTAGTTTGTTAGCACAATCAGGAAAG
This sequence comes from Triglochin maritima, assembly GCA_963682175.1. Lineage (NCBI taxonomy): Eukaryota > Viridiplantae > Streptophyta > Magnoliopsida > Alismatales > Juncaginaceae > Triglochin > Triglochin maritima. The sequence continues at coordinate 48,933,816 of OY821772.1, forward strand.
AAAAATTGAGTTCACTCATTATGTTAGTATATATTGTACTTTAAACCAAAACATATTTTGCTTCCCGAAAAAAAAACTGTAAGCAGAAAACAATTTTTTATTAAAATCAACAACCAAAAACTAATCGCACAAACACACAATCATGGACGCAAATAGAACAAATTGAAAACTCAGTTTTCAGGGCAAAATCAGTACAACCTTTAACTCAAACCACCAACAGCATGAATCCTAAAAATTTCACTTAAAAACATCAGAATCTTTCTAAAACTTCATGTTAAGAAGAGTTTCCGTTACCTGGCAGATGTGGGAACAAGAGGGGATTGGGTTCCGACGGGAAGGTAGGGTTGCGGGGGCTGCGACGGTCGTAAAAGGGTTGGTGGGGACTGGCGGCAGAATGAGAAAACCTTTTTGTTTAGGATTGGAAATTGAGATTAGACTATGTATTTTATGATAAATAACATTATTTAAAAAGTTTTGCGAGTAGGTGGATTGACCGGTTGGGTTGGGAGTCTACCACTACCCGCTATGTTTAGATAAGACGGTTGGCGGGTGGGCGGATAGAGAAAATTTGACCGGTACCTGCCAGGGTGGGACGGGATTATGGGTTCGCAAGTAGAACCCTCCACACGCACACCCCTAGTTGCGGAAAGAAAAGAAGTCTGTCATTGTGGCATATTTTCGTCGTTCGTATGGGCGAGATAGAAAAAGTGGTTCCATGAATATCATGTCATAAACATAAAGACGAGGGTTTGCAGTGGCATGACAATAAACATGTAATACATGATGACTCAAGGGTAGCTCGGATTAAAAAAAAAAAACCTATTAGGTAAGTAGGCAATATTATTACTTCTCCAGAGGAGAAGGAAAACCTTCGACTCTATAGGCTTGGAAGTTGGAACACTATTCAAGCAATGTGCATCTTGCCTATGAGAGTAAATGAGGAATGTATAAGTATAACCTTATCTACCTATTGTCTATTGGCTGTTTGGATATGGTATCACTTTAAAAACGTGCTCGTAAAAATTAGTTCTCTCTCTCACCCCGACTTGCTTGCATGCTGCTCAAAAAGGATGGTACGGTATAATTTTACCAATAGTCTCATAATTATTTTAAATAAATATATAATATAATAATGCGCTAATAAATATATAACTCGTGTCCAAAAAAATTCTCTAATTACCATAAATTGAAATTTCCAGGCCTTCGGCCCAAAAAATATAATGGATAAATTTCCATACGTGACGGCCCAAGGCCGACGGAAATAGAATCCAACAACCAGTTTGAAACCACACAGTTGACAGTCCCATCACTTTTAATCCCAACCGTCAGTGACGTCGAAACGAAACAAAAATCACATCTGCACCGTCAGATAACCAACAAAAGCAAAGCCCACCGTCAAGTAACGAGTGCACCTCTCCTTTCCCTCTCATCTCCGATGGGTTCGCCGGAGGCGACGGCGACGGCGTGGCGGTGGGTCGTGGAAACCCTTGCGGACACCAAGGAGCTCGACACCTCCGCTCTCACAGGTCTCCTTTTCCTTCCCCGCCTTACGCTTCGTCTTCGCTCGTTAGGGTTCGGTTACGGAAAAACCCGGATTTTTTACTTGAAACAGAGATTGTGTCTATGAACGCCTCTTTGCTGAAGGATTCGGCGTCCGAGAGGTTGGTTGAGAGGATCTCGCTGAGGTATCTGGAAGAGTTGGTGGATTATGGAAGTAGGGCGACGTCGCCGGAGAGAGGTATGGATGCTCCGGCGATGGAAAGGTGGGATCTTGATGTCGGTATGCGGAGTGAGGATGTTCTCTGCACTTACCTTAAAAAGGTTGTTCTTTTTTCGTGCTTGGATTTCTCTTTCGATTTGATTTGGTTCTGCGAATTCTCTTTTGAAAAATAAAAAAAGTGGAGTTCGGATGTTCCATATCGTTCTAAGTTGATTTTGATTTTAAGTTTCAACCCGGACGAATTGTGTAGTTTTATATTCTTTTTTGAGTTTGAGTCCAACATGACCTATTTGACAATTTAGATGTATGTTCGGGATTGTGATTGATTTACTGCAGTTTTGACTTTGATATGCTCTTTTTTAACTTAATGATTTCTCTCATATGAACTTGAAATATAACAGACGGTAGACTTGAAAAGGCAGAGGTGTTTCCTTCATATTTCGGGGGAGAATGCTTGGGCCAAACTTTTGATTCACAAATTTACTTCCAGACACCTTGAGATCATGTAGTTATGAACTAATTTGGTTCTTTCATTGTGCTACTTCTTAAAAAAACTGCCTTTCTGTGAAAGAGCTTGTGCACATTTTGTTTCTATTGAATAAGTATCTGGGTTTTCTGGTGATTTAGATTTTCCTATTTTAACTTGTATATTAACTTCTAACTAAAAGAATCGACTAAAGATGGATGTGATGAAATTGCAGCTTACAAGGATGCAATCCATCAGTTTGCGAAGTGCTGATTCTCTTTGCACCTCTGTGAAAAAGGTGATCTTTTTGCGCTTGATTTAAGTCTTTTTTTGACATGCAATACATGATCCATTTTTACTTTGGGTTTGAACATTTTGAGAAAGTCGTCTGGTTTGGTGTATCCTCTTTTTAAAAAGTGCAGTTCAGATGTTCTATTGATGCTTTTAAGTTTCAAGTGCGACAAATTGTGTAATTATTTGTTGTTTTTTGAGTTTCATTCCAAGGGTGGCCTCTTCGAAAATTTAAAAGTATGTTTGGAATTTATGATCATTAAAGTGCAGATCCAACTTTGAAATGCTCTTTACGGTATCTCAGAAATGCACTTGAAATTTATCTGACAGTAGAATTTCAAAAGCAGAAATGATTCTTTCTTTATTTTGGGAAATACTGGTGCCAAACATCAGATTTATTTTAGAAAGTGACTTCCAAATAGACCCTTAAATTGTGTTGCTAGGAACTAAGTGGTTCTTTCAGTGCTATTTTTTAAAGAAGTGTGCTTTTATGGGAAGGAGCTTTTGAGTTTATCTTTTTTACGAATAAGTTTTAGGTTATTTATTTTTTTATTTAGTTTAGGTTTTCTTGTTTTAACTTGTCTATTAACATCTAGGTAAAAGAATTGACTAAAATTGGAAGTACTGAAACTGCAGCATACAAAGATGAAATCCATCGGTTTATAGCCCAGAAAAGGGAAACACTTCCGAAGTCTCCTCTTAGCCTGGTAACTGAATTCTTCACATTGTAGTTTGTTGTTATGGGTTGTAATATCCTTAATCATTCTTTATAATGTTAGCTCTTAGATTACATTCAAAAGCCATGCCATGAGAGCGATCCATCGTTGACCCAGAATGACCTCCTAAGCAAAGAAGTTCCAGCTGATGTGGATTCCTTGCATGATGAAATTGATAATGGGTACAATGGTGCAGAAATGCTCAAGTTAGGGACTCGTGTGTTGAGCAACGGCAGGGTGCGTTGGCAAGATGGTTCTGATGAAAGTTTAACTTGTGTTAATGGATTGGACACTTCATTTGTTCACAAGGAGGGTATGGCCAATACTGTTGGTGGTGAACATGCTCAACCAGAAAAGGTGAGCAGCGATGTATTGATTTCATCCGATTCCAAAGACAATCTGATTCACGGTGCAACTTCTAGTGGAAGCAAGAACTTGCATCCTGTTTCCCAGCAGTGTTCCAGTTCTGATCATAAAGGTGGTGGAGATTCAATAAATGAAGATGGCTCTCATGATGAAGACTGTGTTTATGATTCATACCATGAGATCCTAGCTGCAGAAAAGGACAAATTAATAAGCTCACAAGTTCCTTTTAATGGTGATTCGCTGAATGAAACTGGAACGCAGTGCCAGTTGTGCGTTAAGTGCGATGAAGGTGGGTCTCTGTTATTGTGTGGTGCTAATGATTGTCCAATTGCGGTTCATGAACACTGCTTAGGTGCAGCTGCTAAATTTGAAGAAGGCGTAGACTTTAAATGCCCTTTCTGTTCGTACCTTCAAGCAGCTAAAGCATACCATGATGCACGGAAAAAAGTTTATAGTTGTAGGAAGGCTCTTTCTTCTTTCATGGGTTCAGATGCAACTAATAAAAATAATGATGCACAGCCAGAGGCTCTGAAAGGGCCAAGAACCCAGAAGTGTGTTCAGGAAGGACATGAAGGTAATGGTAAAAGGAAAGAACATGTTATTCAGGAAAATGAAAAGAAGAGACGAGCACAAGATGTGGGTAATGGTTGTGATGGTGTACTTAGGTTCAGCAAGGATACAATTGTCTCTAGTAGGAACAATAATTCCTCTGAAGGCATAAATAACCAAACAGTCGACATGCAGAAAGATACATTTCCAAGTAAAAAGCATGCCATCATTAACAGTAAAGGAAGCAAATCTGGTGTGGACGATGATCATCATGAAGATGATGTATCTGGTAAACAGGATGGTGGTGATGGATCCAACATTCATCATGAGAAAGATGTAAACAATCATGTTCGACCAGCTAAAGTGTGTTCTACAAGAGCTCATTGTAGTTTATCTCCCAAAGAAGTAGGCACTGCATCGCCTGATGGACGTGCCAAAGTTATCAAGCTACCTGATCGAGAGCATGCATCCTCCAAGGACAGAAAAACTACCAAGCGTTGTAAGCGTTAGTAAGTTATATACTCAAGGATTTGTTACTGCCTATACTCCATTTGTTATCTGACTAGTAGGGCCTAACTGTAATGCCATTACCATCTAGCTAAGAGGGGGAATCTGCTCTTGATAATCCTGGTGGTAGAGTACTTATCAAAAAAACAAAAACGAAAAAGAGATGGACTGCTCTTTTATTCAAATGATTTCGTTTCTGTTTCAGTGTTAATCCAGTAATCCCATTTTCAAGACGGAATAGACTCCCGTGGACAGGTGAAGAAGAACTAATCTTAAAGGCACGATTTCAATCAAATTCTTCTGTTTTATGCAATAGACATTCAAAATAGTATTTGCTTGTAATTTCAATTTTGGTTTGGTCTACGCAATCGTCAACTTTGAGCTTGTGTTTGTGCAGGATGCGGTGCAAAGTTTTTCCGAGAGAACTGAAGGAAATCTTCCTTGGACAGAAATTCTAGAATATGGAAGAGATGTATTCCACAAGACACGGCAACCAGCAGACCTCAAAGATAAGTGGCGGAACATAAGAATCAAAGAGAGTAAAATCATGAATCAATGACGTAGTCTAGTTCATGATGATATTGTTTGTAGATAGGTGATCTCAGCTTTTAAAGGAGCTTCTAAGAGGCTTCCTGAACTGTATCTCTCTAAATTAAACTTTTTCCTTGTTAAGAGTCACTTTTTCCCAGTATGTCTTGCTTGCTGGTTTTAAGCTTGTTTGTTGCTATATTTTTTCCAAATTCACCTCTCTTTCGTCCTGGACAATGGCTGCTTGTTTGGTCCAAGTAGCGTTAGGATCAACACAGGAATAGTCAAAGCAAAAAATGAATAAAAAAGCATAGAGTTCAAAGGAAGCTTTTAGTAGTTCGATCTAAAATCAATCTTAAGATTAATCGATGGTATTTGAAATCTTCTGTTTGAAGTGAATTTTTTCGAACTGTTGATTTCTTCCTTGATCTAAAATGAATCTTACGATTAACCAGTCTATTTACTCGCTTGAAATGATTTAAGGAACCGTTAAAATAGCTGATTAAGCGATGAGATTAATGACGTTTTTTCACTAGCAATTCCAGATAACAATATCTAACAATTCCGAGCAATAAACACACAAACAATTTGAGACTAGAACCAGTGTTATTATCCTTTTTAATTCCGAAGGCATCAAAGCACCACAGGCATCATCCTCATCCTCACCAGAGAAAGGAAACCGGCAACAACACAAGTCTAAGATGTGTTTTCATCTTCATATGGAAGGTAATGCCAGAAAATGCAGGAGAAAAATAAGCAAAATCAGAAATATGAGAATGGCGGGGTTTGTGAAATAAATACTAACACGCCGACACCAAACCCCTTGGAATAGGCAAACTTCCAAAATATCAATAACTAATCAGAATCCGTATAAATAACAATCCAGTCCACCCAACCTCCAAAATTAAGAGTTTCAAATAAATGAGCCGACGGCAAACCTATGTTTTTAGGCTCAGCTCAGTGTAGGAGATTTATGATACTATTGTAGATCTTACAACTCAAATTTATCCACCATGGAGAGTAGATATGAAAGCAATTGAATCCTTTTCTTCCAGAACAGAATCAAGTGTTCCACAAAGTTCCCAGTCACAGTCGTTGATTAGGACTAATACCCCAGGTCTCCTGAAATAGGAAAGCAGAAGCATATATATTAACTGAGCCTGAACTACAAGTGTAATCTGGTTGTTGAATATTAATAACCAGAAACTTACACATTGTCTTCTTTCATAAACATCTCAGGCCTCTCTTTTATCAAGTTACTCTTTACCCATAATAGGAGGTCTCTCATTGTGAGCTGCCAATGCAAGAAAATGATATTGGTTAATTTGACAAATGTCAAAAAACAGAACTAATTTGTCTTTGTAGATGGCAAACCTTATCATTTCCTGTTTCAGGTACAACATCTATATCATGAACCTTCACGGACTCACATAGAAGGTCAAGGCCACCCCTGCATCATACATCAAGTCAGTGAAGGCATCACTTAGACAAAAAAAATTAAACACATCTGGAAGCTCACATTAATAGTCACCTAAGAAGCATCTAATAGTAAGAAAAAATAGCCATAAAATACGTGCTATTTGCATTTTTACATTTCAAAGAAAAAGACCACATGCTATGCATTCTACTTGTAGCAGTTTGTCATTACTAAAACTTCAAAACAAAAAATGGTGTAATCAGTAAATGTTCCCATTGCCTAACCCCACATATCAGTTTTTGAAATAAAATGTGTGGATGTTCTTCAAGACATGGTAATGGAAAATAATGATCCATGGCCAATCTCACAAACACCACCAGTTCCCATGGAAGATGTGATTAACTGTAAAGTGTTAAATGCACTTCCCAAATCTTTTGGTCTTTTGGATCAGAATTATACTATTGAAATGCTAATTGATAATCTCATCCATGTCATGTTCCTGAGATGAAGAACTTATCCTAAAAAAACGAGGGAATCAACTTACTGATAATATTTTATAAGAGGATGGGTGAGTGCATGAAGCTTTGGGTGATTAATAAGATGCAACAAAAGAGCTAATTTACATTGTTCGGACAAAATGTCGGCGTTTGTATGCGGTCAACCAAAAAGCGCTGGATTGAGTTAAGTTTAAAATTTATCAATGTTCGACTTTGGTTTAATTATCAGAGGGTCATGAGGCAAAAGTTATGAGCAGATGATACACACAAAGCTCAGTTGTAGCTGATTGTTGAGTTATTTCCTTTAGTCAATTATTGCAATCCATAGGCCTATAAGGGAATCAAAGATCACATTTTAGGTGTGAGACAACGCAGTTTAATCGTCAAGTTCACGATGTCACGACCATTAAAAGGGCCTAGAATTGTGAAATACAGACGAACTTTTGAAAAGGAAGAAGTAAAACAAATTCAAGCATCATAAGAACAGAACAAATTCAGGTCCCAACAACATGAAATAACTAACAAATCCCAAAATCTGAATCCAATTCGAGAAAAATAGATAGATGTAGAAGGGGTTTACCCGAACTCCACGGTCAGACGCATCCTCAAAACGTAATAGAAGAAGAGAACGAACGAACGAACGGATTCGGACGAGAAACCCTAGAAAAAGTGAGAATCTTTCCCTCGCTTTTTAGTTGGATCTTCGCTGATTGGGCCCATGGGCCGTTATAACGGGCCACAGTAGTCCATTTAGACCGCATCGTTAGATACCTCGTTGGTGTGCCTCATGTAATAACAAAATGACACTTTCTAACATTTTTGTTTTGGCACTAACGATGCGACGTTGGGATGTATGTTTATATATTCACAAAAGATAATTCGAAACAAAACTTTGGATAATTATTGTTGACACTACAAGTGTGTCTACAAATTTCACATGTCGTACTGTCACGACGTGTGAGTCCGTTGCTGTGGTTCCTAGATATGGATTCGGTTGATCCGTTGCTATAGTTCCTGGATATGGATTTGGTTGATGTCTACTTCTCTTCATTTCTTGTGGCAAGCAATTTGCAGGTGGGTGTGGGGTTCTAAAATTTGCTAATGGTATAAGTTCTTGGAGTTTGGTGGATTATTGCGTGTGTTAGTTTGACTTGTTCCTGGAAATATTATTTAACTTGTTTGAGATATGAAAGTGTTATTTATAAATATCTTGTTTCTATCATTTTTGTCCACAAATATGTGAGGTTTGTATGAATATGAAATAGCACAACTTAATTTGATTTTTATCATTTGAGAACTTATATAATTTTTATATGCTTTTTCAACATCCTGAGAGTAAAAACTAAACAAACGTATGAAAATGTAATATGAACCTTCGGTTTTCGTTCACTAGAAATTATAAATATAAAAAAAAAAACACCAAGAAACAAATTCACATTCATATTCCGTCAAACATTGCCAAACACTACGGAAGATCTTCAAATGAAACTTTTGGAACGAGTGATGAACTATCACCATCATGCAGGTTTAGAGTTAACATCTCATTCACTATTTCACTTATAGGACAAACACAGGTGGAACTCTATCTCGTTGAATTACTTTCATTGCAACCAAACTCTAAGAGCATTCCAATCCAAATACATTGCATGCACAAGTTCGAAGTTCCACATGTAACTTCACCTTTACCCACACTACGATCGGTCCCATCCACAAAAAGAAACTTCGCCACTACAAAACCACACGGCAACTTGTTCCATCAAAAAAAGTTGTTGTTTTTAATCAATATATATTTGTGTCCCATCTTAAATTGTTAGCACGTCCCTCTTAACATGCAAATCAGCAAAAGTGATTACCATAATTCTTCCCCACCGATTTACCGAATCAGACACTACTCCTTTATCCGTCAAAAGCGATGGATACATTTTCACATCATCCACGGTAGAAAAGGAAAGTGACATGAATTATGAAACCAAACACCAAACAGATAAGCAGAACAGACAAAAAGTCTCATAGTCAAATTCTTAAATTAGCAACACGAAAATACAACCCTAAACCCTATCATCACTAACTACATCAGTCATGTAATTTAAAGATCCCTCTAATCTCTCTTCCACTACACACCATCCAAATCCAACCAAACCAATCCTCCGGTTAAAACAAAATGATATCCACGTGGCAAGCCAAGAGGGTCGGTGCGGTCCCCCACTTCATCGTCACGTCCCAACATAGTTAGTGGTCCCCACGAGGACTCTTTTTCGTTTCCTCTTGGGCCGTGGACCTCCATCACGTGCAGGACCCACCACCACCCAACTCCCACCCTGCACGGACCACGAAGCTGCCACCCACACCCAAACCCAAACCCAAAAAAAACGAAAATTAAGAACAAAAAAACCTAAACCTCTACCCTGATGATTTCTGTTGCACCTCTTCAACTGATTCCTGTTGCTGCTGTTCTTGTTCTTGGTTGGAAGTAGTGGTGGTGTTGGTCGAACTACTCATGAACTGCAACTCCTGCTTTCCTCTCTCCGAATCTTCTCCTCCGTGGGTTCCGGCAGCGACGACTTCGGCGGTGAAACCGCCGACGTGAGTGGAGGCGAGGTTGACCGGCACGGCGGAGAACATCGTCGCCGGGGTGATATTGACGAACTGCGTTCCAGGCTGGAACGCCGTCCAAATCTGCTGCGGCGGCTGGCTCGGCCCTGGCGCTCCCGGCGGCATCATCCACAGCCTCCCCGTCCACATCGGCATGGCCACTGGAGCCAACGCCGCCGCCGTCGACGCCAACCCTAGAGTCTGGTGGTTGTGGTAGTTGGGAACGGGTTGGAGTTTCTTTCTTCTTTTGGAAGGGTCCCTCTCCTTATCCTCCTCCCCTTCGAGGGGGCACATGATGGAGGAGGGGGACTGGGTGGGGACTCTAAGGGTCCCACCGACGGACATGGCGATGGCCGGGATGGTCCCCGTGCCGGTGGCGGCGATTATGGCCGGCTCGGCGTGCTCAAGAAGCCAACGAATGGTCTCGCCGTCGGACTTGTGGCCGAGCTCGCGAGTGAGTTGGAAGATCCTAGCCGCACACGTGGCAGGCATCCGGATCCTACGGCCACGACCCTCGACTTTGGTGTGACGGTCTTTGGTCCTCCCCGCTGCTATCTTGGCCACTACCGGTTGGGGTCTCTGTTCCGGCTCGGGTTTGGGGATGATGGCGGTGGTGACGTGGAGGGATGCGTCCTCTTCGTTCCCGTGCTCTTGCTCTTGCTTCTGGATGGTGGAATCGTCGTCCATGGTTGGAAGGAGAGGAAGGAAGAGGGTGTTTGTGGACTAGTGGGGTGTGGTTGGAGAGGAGAAGGATTGGGTTTGGGTTTGGGTTTGAAAGTGGTAGTAAAGACGTGCGTCCATCTGCGAGCGAGCGAGCGAGCGACCCACCAACACTAACAACAACAACAACAATCCCTTTCGTCTTTCCCTCCCACCTTAAAAAAATTCGCTCTTTTGCCATTAACCCCTCCCAACGTTTTGCTCTTGCTTTTCAGTCCTGCTCCTTTTTTCACATAATCAATCGCTTTCCCATATAATAATAATCTGGAGCTTGGAAGCATGTCGCTCTTGTAAACTAGAATGAGTTTTGTTGGATTGATATTTCAAACCTAAGTACAAGTAGAGTACAATGATAACCAATAATCCCTAATGTTATTGTAGAACAAGCAACATGTGTTGCTTAAATAAGACACTCCTATGCCATGTATTCGCTCTCCATGAGATCGTTTAAGAGCATGTCCTGGTTAGTTCGACTAGTTTTTTTCTTGGTGCAATTAAAGTCTGCTTGTATAAGGGTATCCAGTCGTCTGCTCGTATTCCAAAATATTATTATAATCATAACGACTATACTGGTGTTTAATTATGCACAAGTGAGGAATATATACGGTGTAGTTGTGGGTCCAACGGTGCAGTCGTTGCCACTTAAAAACAAAACTGGCTCGGGTGTCAGCGGTTGGGGCATGAGACTTTTAGATCCGACGGTGCTGGTGCACGTGGGCCCACTGGAAGTTCGATGACAGCTGGACTGATGGGACCACCGAAAGGCCTATGTAAGTGGGCTCCGTGGACCACGCGGACCCCAAAGTCGCATCTCCACTTTAAGTCCTTAACTATTGTTAATTCCAATATTTTGTTACCCCACTCATCCAACTACTTCCCATCACTCAACAATGCGACGGGGTACTGTATCACATCTAAAGATACGGACTTGTTTGTGTGGACCAAGTACGTGACGGATCCCAGAACAAACGATCTTAATTTTTTAAATCTTGATTTTTTTCGTATTTTCTCCCAGATCTCAATCTCTAAAGTCTAAAGTGTTTGATTTTGATTTGGAAAATGATTTGCTCACGTTGCGTCCCAGATGTTGTCTGACGTGGTCAGTCTAGTCAACAAAGATTAATAAAATCACATATTATTTATTTATTTTAAGTCACATCACACGCACGCGTAACTGTACAATATTTGTTTTCCACCATACATATTTTAACAAAACCTTTTATTCTTCTCAAAACATTTCATTTTCCATCATTTTCTCCCTGTGGAAGGCAAGATCGGTAAGAGAGATGCCGAGGCAGACAAACGCGGGAATTGATCTTCAGGGAGGTGGGGACGCCGACGTCATCGCGGTAAAGTTGGTCAGCGGGGAGGGGGAAGAAGTAGTCGGTGTTGGAGCCGGTCCCAATGTGAGGAGGATGATGAATGTGGTTCTTTGTAGTTGATTTAAGTTTTTTGTAAAGTGTTTTTGGGGAAAGTTTGATTTTTGTGGTTGATTTGGAGTTTTTGTTTTGTTCTATGATTGACTGATCTTGATTTTTTGGAAGTGTGGTTCGTTTTAGATGATTTAGGTTTTGTGTCAAAAACTTTGGGAAAATTTTGGTTCTTTGTGACTAATTTAAAGTTTTTGGTTTCTTCTGTAATTGATCGATCTTGGTTTTTTGATGTTATTTTGGAAAGTTTGTTTCTTTAATGCCCTTTCTGTCTCGAAAGTTTGGTTATTTTTCTTTGATTTCGGTTTGTGATGTTCTTGTCTAAAGTTGGTTTGTCTTTGATATTAGTTTTTTGGGTTTTTTTTTTCTTCCACGGAGTTGGGTTTGGTTTCGTATTCTTAATTTCAACTTGGGTTGTTTAAAAAGACAACCAATAAATAAAAATGTCAAACGCATATGATAAAAAATGACAAACTCATACTTCAAAATGACAAATCACTGCTTAAAAAGGACAAACCCTCGACATAGAAATGACAATCTACCTAATTGTGAAAAACAAACAAAATCATACTTAAAAAGGACAAACTGTTACATCTTTGACCTTGATTAGGAGAGAGTTTGGGCTAAACCCTTGTTTAGAGGGTGATTAGCTTGTGGAAGCCAAGATGTGGATGTGATGGGGTATGGAGGGAGGTGTTTGATTTGATGGTTTGGGATGGGTAATGGATTTTGGGGGTTTCGGTTTGGAAGAAAACCAACATTTTCTTCTTCCATTCTTCTCTTCTTCTTTTCCATTGTGATTCCTCACTCCATCTCAAACTCTTCTCTTCTTCTCCTCAGCTTCCACGTCCACCTTCGAGTGGAGCTCCGGCCTGTAGCAGCACAGAGGTGGAGGAGAAACGCGACGTGGTGAGGTGCGTGTGCGTGGCGTGACCGTTGTGGCTTCCAACGTCAAGTGATCTCCGGCGTGCTCCGTTTCACGTTGAGGTATGTCGGCTTAATAGTTTGGTTTTGTTGCTCACCACGTTGGTGGGAAGTTGTTGTTGGTCGCGGGAGGTCGAAGACCTCGTTGGCGACGAGACACAATGTCAAATCCTCGGCAGGCGCGAGGTTGCTGTCGACCAACGGTCGACCGGTTTTACTATTTTGCATGACTTTAACCAACATCGGTCGAACGATGTCATGTGGCGGTCCACGAGTTGTACGTGTGCTGGTTGGTCGGAAGCTTTCCTGTTTGTTTTCGGTCGAACGTTCCTAGTTTATGGTTCGACCGGAACTTAAGCGAAACTTGATATTACTGCATGTTGTTCGACCGATTATATATATTGTACGACAGTTACTTGACTTAGCCTATTATGATGACCCTCGTAGTTTTCGGTTGATCAGGACCGCTGAGTCGGTAGACAGAATAAACTTCTGTGATTTTGACCAGACTCTGGATTTTGACACCGTATTCGGTCAACCAGTTTTAGATTGTTGTCAGACTGTTTGTACTTAAGTGATGTGCAGAGAGTTCGACCTTTGCAGACTTTCGGTCGACCGAAACTATTGGGAACGGTCGATCGGTTAGGTCTTTTTCGGTCGACTGTTTGTGTGTAGAACTGAATTCCTGGTCTTTGTGGTGTGTCAACGGAAACTCGTGTCCTCGCTTAGAGTGTGAGCGAGGAGGTGATGACGGGTACGTTGCTCCCGCCTGCACAGAGACCGTCGTGTGGATGAGTGTGGCCACTTGGGTCACGCCACCTCCCTTGATGGACCGTGGTGTGATGTGTTGTTTCTTTGTTTAAAGAAACTTAAATTTGTGACATATCGTTCCAAGAAATAATTTAGGTTTATGATTCTTTAAATACTTACTTTCCGTAAGAAACATTTCTACAGCAATCAAAAAAATCACTTTGATAAGGTTATAAAAGAACATTTTTTTAGAACCGTAATAGAACTATCAAAGTGGTTGAAAAATTGAATAAGTGACTACTCATCCATAAGATTACTTTAACAAATCCAGATTGGAATAAATATCAACGTCCTTCGATTTTCCCTCTCAAGTTGTAACTCAGAAAGTGGTGAGGAATAATGATATTTTACTGTATCATTCTTTCGAAACCCAGAGAGTGCAATTAAATAATTTCTGGAGAAAATATGTTTTCTATGAACCTGGTGATAAGTGTCCGATCACACCCGATTTATTTGAGTACTCTACTGACTACTGTACAGGTTGGTTTGGACGAAAATTATGCTCACAACAAACCCAATCGACTGAGCTTTAAAACAAAGCAACAGTCAAGTATTAACAGAAAAGAGTTATTTTGTTTATGACGACCGTAAATAAACCTAAGAGCGCCCACATTGGGGTGCATATTAGGGTTGTGCATTACCCGGTCCGATGCGATTTTTTGGACCGGTCCGGGTTTCGGTCCGGACCATGTTGAAATTTCGGTTTCGGACCAATTAGGTTTTTGTTTTTTATATTAAAAATTCCGGTCCTCGACCGGACCGAATCGGTATGTTTCGGTCACCGGTTCGAACTCATCCGGTCCGGTCTTCGGTCCGAACCCTGGAGAAAATCTGGTATGGTCCTGTCCGGACTGGATGCTCACCCGTAGTGCGGATTTTGCGGTATTTTTTTAATATGGTTTTTTTATTTCTTAATTGTTGTGGGATCCATTTTATATTTTGTATTGATTTTTTCAAAAATCACCATGAATCTTATTTTCTTATATTCTAGGGATAACAACCATATTATAAATATTGTATTTTTTCGAAATGCTAGAATTTCATTAGTCGACTCAAATGAGACAATTACCAAATTTGAAACGGTTATATTCTCGTATAATACATTTCAAACACTTATATTTTCAAATATCTGAAAAAATTATATCAATTTTCATGTTTTTACGGTTTTTATGTTCAGAACTTCTACTTCCCAACTTATTATATTCTCAATTTTCTCTTTTTCAGATATTTTATTTTCGATTTATTATTTTCCAAAAAAATTATTTGTAAAATGCAAGAAATGGGTAAAAGTAAAGTGAACAATTGATTTGACAACAATAACTTTTATTATCATTGTGGTATAGAAGATGAAAGAAAAAAATGTTGATAATTATTGTGAAGTAAAAAAGCTTATCGTTACATAAAAATAAAACTACGATGATATTTTTTGAAAATAATGATTGTGTGCGCGTAATGTCCACTAGCTTTCCCAAACTTACCTCAAAAATCAATATATCTCTTTCCACCGTATAATCACGATTTTTATCCACCAACGCCGAACTCCATTTTAACTCTCCCCAAATTTTCAATACTCTATTTCATTCACATTATTTATTTTTACCTCGGTTTTTATTTTTTCACAATAATCGACAAATTATACAATAAATTATTTTTACAATTACATAATCCAATTAAATAACAAGTATTACTATTAAAACCACAAAAACATTATTGATAATTAATAATTGACAACTACATATTCCAATAATTAAAGCTTAAATATATTAAAATACATATTACAATTTTAAAATATTAATTAACCTAAATTAAAATTTTAAATGATTAACAGAAAATTTAATTTAGATAAATGTGAAATAGTTTAAACATAAAATATAAAAATATGATTTACAGAAATCAAATTTTAACATAAATAGATATTAAAACAAATTAAAAAATAAAAAATACCCAACCTCCCCAGCCCCACCTATCGGGGTGCACCCTTGGGGGCAGGTCTCGACCTAAGATCCGTAATCATTACCCAGACGACCTGATCATGAGTTCTCTCTCTTCT
This sequence comes from Triglochin maritima, assembly GCA_963682175.1. NCBI lineage: Eukaryota > Viridiplantae > Streptophyta > Magnoliopsida > Alismatales > Juncaginaceae > Triglochin > Triglochin maritima. The sequence continues at coordinate 48,949,399 of OY821772.1, forward strand.
CTATTTTTCAAATCAACTTTTTCTTTCTATCTTCCATATCAATTTTCTCTCTCCCGAACTCTTTTATCTCTTTTTCCTACAGTATTCACCTATTAACCACAACTCATATATCTCCTCCACGTTATTTCGTGGTTAATCTTGGGGGGAAAATTAGAATATACACACATATATATATATATATATATATATATTGAAATACATGAATTCTCTAGTGAGCCCATGACTTAATTTTTCTAAATTAAGTTCCCACAATATCTACTACTCGTTTCAAATTGTAAGGTAGATTAAGGAAAAAACGGTTATGCTAATGAATGATGAGATTAACTGTAAATAAGATTCAATGATGAGATTGTAGGGGGGTTTAAATCAAATTTGATGAGTTATGAGTTCAATAGAACTTGATCTTTTTTAAATAATTAAAAACATTAAAACTAAATTTACAAAAAAAATATATATATTCACGTGAACAGTGCATGACCGGGTCTTCGACCCGATCCTCTGGACGACCGGGTGGGGGGAGGGGGCACGACCCAAACGGCTGAAAGAAAATAAAAGTTATTTTGTTAGTGATTACCGTACGAATAATAAAAATACACGAGAAAGGGGAGAAGAGGAAGGTCCCAGGTGTACACTGGATCAAAACAACAACCTTATCCTTACAGTAACAAATTAGTGGATACAAAGGGACCACCTGCCCACCACCCCACTGGAAGTAGCATATGTATTTATGGCGTTTTTCCCGCACCAATCAAATCAAATCCAATCCACGTACTGAGAGCTGCGCCCAGGCAGTTCCGGACGCCATGCTTTCTCTCTCAGCCACGTCAGCTTCTCTCTCTGTCACGTCAGCACAAACCAACCCCCCTACAAAATCCTTAACCATTACTCAATCCACACAGTCAGGCTACAGTATTTGTTGCCACGTCATTATTTTTATTCTTCTCTCCAAAACTCTTTCAACAATCAACAAAATATATTAATAATCATTATCGTAATTATTTAACATCAACAATTCATTCGTTTTTAATTAACATTTAATTAAAAAACACGAAAATATTATTAAAATTAAGAAAACCACAAATTAATAAATTTAAAATCTAAAATTTAAAATTTAGGACCTGTAGTATGCGTGTGACTCAAAAAAGACGAGATGAAATTGGATCGAGGCTTGGACTTCTCAGTCATCGAGGAGATACAGTATGCGCGTGACTCACAAAAGACAAGACGATTGGATCGAGGCTTGGACTTCTCAAGCATCGAGGACCTACAGTATACGCGTGACTCACAAAAGACGAGACGATTGGATCAAGGCTTGGACTTCTCAAGCATCGAGGATCTACAGTATACGTGTGACTCACAAAAGACGAGACGATTGGATCGAGGACCTACAGTACGCGCGTGACTACTTCAATATATATACCACAACCACCTCTATTCCAATCTTACTTCTTCCACCATAATTCTCTACTCACCTCTACTCTCTACACACAATGTCATCTTCATAAGGCAATGGTTCACCAGATTACCGACGATCTCCACGTCGTCCACCCCCAAGCCAACACTTTTTCCCTTACCAAAATGTTCCACAACCAGGATTCCACCCGTTATACCAAAGCCAATTTACCCCACAACCAGGATTCCACCCGTCCCACCAAAACCAATTTTTACCACACCCAGGGTTCTACCCACACAATCAATACCAACCGCCAACTCAGGAAGAAGGGCAAACCCAATTCCCAATGGGTATGTATACTCGCCTCCTAAGTGGCGAAAGTAGTGGAAATGCAAGCCGCTATACAATTGATGTGCATGACGAAATCGCGACCCAGGGAACACGCAAAACTGCGACGATGAGGTCGCAAAAAATGTGGTCCGCACAAGAGGATCAACAACTTGTCTCGGCTTACATGGTTGTTAGTGGCGATGCTGTGGTTGGGACAAACCAAAAAATAAAGTCCTTCTGGAAACGTGTGGAGCGCATCTACAATGACTCAAGCGAGCCAGGTGTAGTAGAGCGTAACGATGAATCATTGAAGGGGCGATGGAGGCGTACATTGCCATCTGTGAACCAATGGGTCGGTTGCTTCGACCAGGCGGTGCGGAGGAAGAGAAGCGGTTACAACGAGGACGATATCATCAATGAAGCGCACATCATCTTCGAACGAACACACAACGCCAAATTTCAGTTCATGCATGTTTGGCTTTTGTTACGCAGGTACCCAAAATGGGAGTCTGTTGCGCTTGGAAATACCACCGGAAACGTCGCTGCAGAAAGTCCGGAGAGTTTTACCAGCGGGAAAAGAAAAAGCACTGACGACGATGGGAGTAACGCAACACCGTCAGCAGATGAAATGGTATTCGAAACATGTGCTCGTCCTGAAGGTGTTAAAAAAGCCAAAAAGAAGAAGGGGAAACAACCATTTCAGGCACAACTTGATCCTGAGATGTTAGAACTGGGGAAACAAATTGAATATAGCGCAAAAGTAAAAGAGGAAAAATATTTGCGTTACGAAGAACGGCTGGAGAGGAAACGCATTGAAGCTGAGGCGAATTTCCAAAGGGAACTGAACAGCAAGAAACTTGATGTCCTCTTCGCTCTAATGAAGAAGGAAAACAAGGACGAATTCGATAAAGAAACACTTGCTGAACTCAAAGAGTGAGCTAAAACACAATGATATCTGTAGGTGCTTATGTTTTCAATATGTCTGTGGTAGTTTATCAGTATTTCGTATTATGTATTTGTATCCGTAGGAGGACTGTATTTTCTTTCTTTATTTCTGTTGTATTTCGTATTATGTATTTGTATTGTATTTTGTTTCCCTAATGTATGAGTATTGTACTATTATTTCTTAATTTTTTTATTTTTTTATTTTTAAGTAAGTCAAAAAATATTTAATTAATTATAAAAAAAATTCTAATTATTTTATAATACCTAATTAATTAAAATCTATTTACCTATTTAATACATTATCCTAATTATTTATAAATAATATTTATTTTTAAAACAACAAAAAAATCTCGGACGAATGGGGGGGAGCACGTGGCCCCCCACCCGGGCGCCCAGGGTGGATTCCCAGGCGGCATACCACCCGGGAATCCACCCAGGACGTCCCGCCCTTGGTGCGCCCTCCCGTTAAGGGAGGGCTGCCCGGGCGCCCCAGAGGGCGCCCGGGCAAAGAGCACCCGTTAAGGGTGCTCTAACTCCCCAAGTTTCCATCCGAATCTGGCGGATGGAGTTCATTCTACAACTCCATGGAATTATACCTGGTGATACTGTTTGTGTTATTCAACAGTTAGATTTAAATGCGTCTTACTATGTATCATTGAAATTATGAATATGAGGTAGGATTGGTCATCAAGCATTTAAAAAGCATATTTTTGGATCCGATTGAGTCCACAAGGGCTATAGAAACATGGTGATGTGTAAGTTTTATTATTTACTCTTGCGCTGCAAAAATCAGAGCGCAAAAGTGCGATTATCGACCTTCGAAATAAAAGGAGGGTTCAAATTTACCAATACCAAATAATGGATCATTCCTCTCAATAGCATATTTTTTGGGAACTACTATTCGTCACCGGAAAACTACTTAAATCGCCCCAAAAATGACCTTTTTGCCCCTAACAAATCAATTAATACCGATTTCGTCCTGTGTCTTTAAACAAGGTGTTTGACTCAGTTTTACTCACATTCCCAGTACAAACACCACGAAAATGTCCGGCGAAACACCAGAATCCGGCGAGGTAACGGGGGCGGAATTTTTTTTCCGACTCGGGCGTCTGGCTAGGCCGCCTCCACATAGGTGGAGGCGTCTGGCTAAGCCGCCTCCACTTAGGTGGAGGCGGTTTAGACAGACGCCTCCACCTAGCTGGAGGCGGCTTAGATGCACGCCTCCACCATGGTGGAGGCGTCTGTCTAACACGCCTCCACCTTGGTGGAGGCGGCTTAGCCAGCTGCCCGTTTTTTTTTGTTTTTTTTAATTTTTTGTTAAATTCAAAATTTTCAAGTTCCGTTGCAAGATTTCGGTGGTGATGGAGTAGATTACAGTGAGCTTTTTGACAGTAAAGAAATATTTATAACAATCGAAGAAGGTTGTAAATGGGCGAAACAAATTGCGATAGGAGCCGGATTTTTTTTTGTTATATCATCGTACAAACCAAAAGCAGATAACCGGATGGATTGTTACCTCAGATGCGATCGCAGACGTGAGATGGGTTCTCGTGATACGAGTATTGCACTGCGAAAGAATACGAAAAGAAAAGGTTGCGGTTGTCGCTTTTTGGTAAAAGTGGTGGAGCGAAAAGATCGTGATGGATGGGTTATTGTTTCTAGTAGCATCTTTGGGCAGCACAACCACCCATTGGCAGTTTATTCAGAGGGTCACCGACAGGTCAACGGACTTAGTGCTGGGGCAAAGCAAATTGTTCGTGATATGACAGAGGCACAAGCAAGACCCCGTAACATTTTGTTGGCGGTAAAGAAGAAATTTCCGGACGATAATCCGAATTAAAGACACATTTACAACTTCAGAGAGTACATGAGGAGGACGAAATCTGAAGACAGGAATCCCGTGCAGCAGTTTCTCAGGGAGGCAGTGCAGCATAAGTATTTGCATTGGATTGTGGCAGATGAAGAAACTAATGTCCTGACTCACGTATTTTTGGAACATCCGACTTCAGTTCAGTTGTTGCGTACATACCCATTCGTAATCTGTATGGATTCGACGTATAAGACGAACAAGTACAAGATGCCTTTGTTTGAGATGGTTGGGGTACTCCAACAAACATGAATTTTCTCGTCGGATATGCGATTTTGCAGGATGAGACCGAGTCTAGTTACCGGTGGGTGTTGGAGAGGTTGCGAGATCTGTTATTGGATATTGTCAGCCCGACAGCAATAATTACGGACCGGGAGATGGGTCTGATGCGACCAGTGGCAGAGGTTTTTCCTGATTCTGCTCATTTACTATGCACCTGGCATATCAACAAAGACGTGTACAACTACGCATACCACGTATTCGGCAAGGACAAGCAGTCTGCAGAGATTTTCAGGCATGGAAGGTGGAGGAAAGTCATGATTTCTGATTCACAGACGGATTATGATAGAGCAGTCCGTAATCTGAAGGATTCTTTCAAATCCTGGCCAGTGCTGACGAAGTATGTGGAAGACACGTGGTTGGTGCATAAGGAAAAATTCGTGTTGAATTGGACGAATAAAGTTTTTCATTTCGGCAACACTACGAACTGCAGGGTGGAAAGTGCACATTCGGCTCTGAAAGAGTGGATCACTACATCGACAGCCGCTCTCGACACTCTTTTCGACCGCGTGAACTCGTCTATTGAAATGCAGCTGACGAATATTCGGAACTTTCTTGAAGATTCGAGACGTCGAAATTTGGCACATTACATAGGTCCTCTGTTTCAGCATATAAATGGCCGAGTTTCGCATCACTGCTTGTCGTTAATGACTCAGGAGTTGAAGAGAATGGAGGACTTAAGTGATCAAATTGAATATCGTTGTGGGTGTGCTTTCCTCACAACACATGGGATTCCTTGTGCCTGTACCATGTACGAGTGTTTGGCGTCAAGTGATGGAATTTATTTAGAGCAGATTCATTCATTCTGGAAAACACTTGTTATCGGAGAAGCAGTCCAGATGTCAGAGTTTGTTGATCGGTCAACACAAGACGTCGAGCATTTTCGGAAGCTAGTGGATGAGATCTCGGAGAGCGACGCTGCAGTAATTCGTAGTGCCTCTCGTATTTTATACGAACAGTTACACCCTGATCAGTCGAACTTTGGAGAACCCGAAGAAAATACTAAGGTACGAGGTCGACCTAGGGGAAAGTCGACACGTCGGGACCCGAGTGCCTTCGAGTATGCTGAGCGAGGTCGTGGTCGGTCTGGCAGTAGTGGGAGCAGGGGTCGTCGTCGGTCTGGCAGTACTGGGAGCAGGGGTCGTCGGTCTAATTTGTCTCGATCGTCCGTGAATACGGGCACAAGATCTTCTGGTATGTCGATATCTTTGTTGTTATGTTATTTAATATATATTAGTAATCTAAATGAGGTTGAATATATTATCTCCTAAATATGTTGTTTTAATTAATTGTTATTTACCTATCTTACAGTGTCCGGACGGGTTGACGTGGACAACTTCCCATATTATGATAGACTGCCAGGAATCATTTTACCATTTCTGGATAGGTGGAATGACGTACGTGCTGATCGCAACTGTGGATTTCGATGTGTTGCCGATGTCTTTCATGGTGGTCAGGAGCACTGGTCGTACGCCCGTCGTGCGATTTCTAATGAGATAGGTGCACATCCTATATATGAGAGTGTCTATTTCGGCAATGTGAGAGATGCTCGTCAACGAATTGATTGGGGCGGGGGAGTTTGTGGCGAGGATCATTATATGGAGGTTTGGTCCGACTTGTTTCCTATTGCTAATTTTTACAAGTGTGCGGTCATGTATTTCGCAGTGGGAACGGAAGGGTCGTTGTTCCCGTGTCTTACTGTTCTACCTTGGGAGTGTCCGTCTGGCATGACGAGGCCTGTCAGAGAGTTGGTCATTGCTCATTTAGGGAGTTACAGACATTTTATTCGTTTGGAATTACTTGATGATTTCCCAATACCTCCTATAGCGACCTTATGGTATCAAATGCGAGATGAGAGTGTTGTTGGATGGGAGGATCAGTACCAAAGTAGGATGGAGTATTGGAACCGGTTACGTGGTACATTTTGATTGTAATTTGTAATGTTTTTGTAATGTATAATATATCGTGTATTTCTACTTATATCGTGTTGTTCTTTTACCGTATTTTAAATTTAAATATTATTTGATATCTAAAGAAATAAGTTGAAAATATTTTCGTGAAAAATAAATATTAAAAAATACGATAGTCAAAGAAATACGTAGAAGATATGTTTGTCAGAAATAAATAACAAGAGTACACAAATAAACATAAGCAAATACCGACAAATGTAGTAACAGTGCAACAAAACGAAAGTAAAAGCAAGACAACTACAGCTCAGCATCTGAATCATGGTCTGCAATGCCCAACTGGCTGTTCCAATCCTCGATCAGGCGATCCCAATCTGTACATGCAAGTCTCGTCGCCTCACTCGGCATGACGTCTCTCTCTCGCAAGAACGGCTGCGTACACCGTATCGCCCTACTCATCCACTGTATGTAAAATAAAAATTAGCGTTCAATAACAAAATATACTTTACAATTAAATATAAAATTAGATAAACTTACCGCATCAGCACATGTCCTATCCAGTGCTCTCTCCGGTCTCGGAATGATACCGCGTACGAGTAGTGGATGTGAGCACCTACCGAACCACTGCAAATAATCTGGAGCACAAGTGGAGGGGTCGCGGCTACGACTCAGATCGGCCAGGTGTAGTCGTCCTAGTCTCGGAAATGTCCTCCAAACCGATTCCGCAGACGAAACGCTGTGCCTGACGTCGTACATCGTGGCAGTCGCAGACCGTACTGCATGCTCGGGAGTCGGAATGTCAACCGGGATCACCTGAACGTAGCCTAACTGACGTAACACGCGATCAGGTATATAAGGCTCTGTGATATCCCTATAACGAATAATGCCGGCAAATGTAGTCCTCGGCACAGCTACAGCAGGATCGGGACGGTACGGTAACCACTCCACCTAAACGTTTATACGTTAATAATAATAAAATTAAATTTAAATAAACGTGAATGATATATACATCATATACCTGCGATGCAGTCATCTGATCTAGCCGTCTACGAATAGAAAGAAGTCGACTCTCGCTCTTATCCTCCGCCCGGACAGCCCACATACGCGAACGAGGATGGCCACGCTCAACAATCTTCCGCTCACGATGGGGGCGGAAAGCAGGAAAATACTCATATATCCAAGCCTGCAGCAGTGTAAGACAACCCGTAATCTGACCACAATCAGCGCGACTGGATATGCCCAGCTGGCGATACAGATATGCCAACGTCGCCGACCCCCATGAGTAATCAGCAATGGTATCTGGGTCCCTCGCCTCCAATAAGTCGCGTGGTCTCAGTCTGGAACCGCTCTTGTCGAGAAACAATACACAGCCTAGCAGTAAGAAGAAATAAGCAGTCATCTGCGTATTCTCAGTCCGTGGTGGTCGCCCCCGTCTGCAACACTCGTCCACAGCGTCGATACTAACACCACCGCCACTCCAGAATGAGCTATCCCGCCCAAGACCCTCCAGGCTGACTTAGATACATATAACTTCAGCTCAGATGTCGGCGCCTGCGCACTGACCATGGGCCCCTCAACAGGAATGTGCAGAATCTGAAAGACGTCATGCAACATGATCGTCATCTCTCCGAACGGTAAGTGGAAAGTGTTGGTGTCAGGCTGCCACCGCTCCACGAATGCCGAAATCAACGGCATGTCGATGCAGGAAAACATGCTGTACGGCAAGTGACCCAATCCACTGTCGACCACGGTCGCCGTCATATCCTCAGTCATCACTGAACGCCATGCCTGCAATGTCGTACAGGCTCTGTGCCGATTATGGCACTTCAAAACCTTCCGTTCCTCGTCATCCCAGATGCGTCTGGCGACGTGGCCTCCGAAACTCGGAATGACGCTGCCATCTACAGGACCACCGGGAATAATATCCGTGACGATCCAAGACTCGTCATCACCCCTCTTCTTCTTCTGAGCTCGGGCGTCTGCAGTGCACGAACTCGAATCACCGGTCGCAAACCGGCCACCTCGATCATTCCTAATGACCCACTCAGCTGAAGGACCACCGTGTCGCCCCCGTCCTCGACCGGACTGATGTACCGCCTCCTCCTGTGGCCCCAAGTCGTATCGGCCCCCATCGTCACTGTCGTCGTGACTCCTCGCCTCATCTGAATCATCCTCGTCGTCGAAAGACTCTCCAGGTGTCTGACGACGACGTAACAGATCTCTCTCTCTCTCCTAACTGAAGCAGAAATACCACGTGTACGTGGATGACGAGGACCTGACTCGTCTGCTATACTACGTACCGGGCGTAAGGGAATTGATTTCCCTTTTCCTCCACGGTAACCCGATGACTATTAATTCAATTTAAAAATACAAATTTATTAATGATTTTACTATAATAATTAAACTAATTATTAACTTAATAATCGATTTATTTAGTAATTATCACAATTAATCAATAATCCGTTACTAAAATCGTACACAACTAATTACTAACATAATAATCAATTTATTTATTAATTAACACATTTTATAATTAATAAACGATTTACTAAACTAATTTAACTCATTATTAACATAATATTCAATTTATTTAAATTTTATCACAATTTATAATCAATTTAAAAACAAATTAAAAAAAATTCCAGGCGTCTGCGGGAGACGCCTGCCCTACGTGGGAGACGTCTCCCGCAGACGTCTGTGCCATGGTCGGGCGACCGCGGGAGCCGCCCGACCCAACGATCGGGCGGTCGCGGGAACCGCCTCCCCAAGGGGGGGCGGTTCCCGCGACCGCCCTCTCGTTGGGTCGGGCGGCTCCCGCGGTCGCCCGACTCAAAATTTTTTTTTTTTTAAAAATTAATTGAAATAAACAAGGTGATTTACCAGATGTGAGTAGTCCGGGGTGTCCGCTGGCTCTTTCCCTGACCTCCGAGACATCCTATTTGGTGAATAAAAGTGTGATATGAAGAGAAAGTTGTGTTAAAAGAGTGAAATGAGGAGTTATATTAGTAGAAAGTGTAGAGGGGCAAAATGGTAATCTTACGGGCGATTTAAGTAGTTTTGCGGCGATGAATAGCAGTTCTGTATTTTTTTCGCGTACTTGTTTCATGGAATGAAAAACTTCTTACCCATGTGTTGTTGGATTCTAATTAATTACTGGTGGCTTCCAGCGCGATGGTAGATTCTTTTCTAATTTCATTCCATCTGACCAATTTTTTTAATGCACATCACCTTCGGCCTTGGATACATAATACATTCACCCCCTCACACGCAACGGCAACCATCGGATCTCAATCACACGGTTGAGGTTTGACCCGAACTCTACTAATCTCCATCTAGATGCCTCCAAACAACCAGTGCACGCGCAAAACGCTTAGACAAAACGAGATCAACACCAAACAAAAGCCACTGTTTAGAGGTCTAAATTAAACACGTGGACAACCACTTCTCTCGTGGGCCACGACCACGTTTCGACATGCCGGGCTACAGAAGCAAATACCAGAGACGTGGCTCCGTGACGATATGTGAGACCCAGCTGTCTGCATCGGTGGTGGGTCAAATTTGGTTGGTGGTCCCACCGAATTCGTGCACTGGTCCCCTACTTGTCCTGCTGCTGGGCCCACACGTCACCTACCCCGGCTAACAACTCCCCTCAAACCCACTTACACGTAGCCCAGAAAGAATTATGACAAGTGATTGTATTTTTAGATTTTTTTTAGCTGATAACTACTCTATCATAATTCATAAATAGTTAAATATATCCAGGCCGTGTAAATTGGTGACCCCTAAGGTTTTGGTTGTTATCCGACACTAAACCTACATTTCTTTATAAAAGTGTTTAAATTCAACAAAACTTTTTAAAATCCTATCTTTGCTTTTGAATTTAGTCATTAGATCGAGTCAAGCGATTACACAAGTAGGTGCAAACTCACATTCGTTACATAATCGAACGAAGGATAGGATTGCGAGAGATCAGCCTCAAAGTTCAAGTGGAACTTAGTTGATTCCGAATCACACTACAGGACTTGGAAATGACATTTTGGTTGAAAACAAAATCCAACACAATAGACATAAAATGGTCTTTGACTTGAATGGACTAGACAAGATCAAGCCCAATTCAGATTGCTTGAGGTTTCCTACACTTGTTGTTCTTAAGTTCACTTGTGCAACATTTGCAACTCAGTTGTAAATTAAGTCTACAAATTTATTTAGGGATTAAAGATGGATGAGTTATACCTTATACGTAGTTTTACATACACGCGTAACAGAAAATAGATATTTACATTCATATCTATGGGTTTATAAAATCTTCAAATTGACCGGTACATCTTGAAAAAAAGTCTTACCTGTGTAATTTGGTTAAGTGGACCCACTTCTGCTGGACAATCTCGAATCCTACTAATATTATTACCATTTCCAAACATTAAGCTTTGTCATTTTGCAGAAAAAAAGTGTATATATACGTGAACTATTATTAATATAATGAACATGAATAGTATTTTTTTTATACCATGTTAGTATGTTAGTGCTGCATTGCCCATTTCTCATCCGAAACAATGCTCGTTTTACAATATGCTAACTGTTTTCATCCATTAAAAAAATGTCATTGGAACAATGGACACTTATGAAATGAGATAGAATTTCAGATGGAATATGTGCAAAATAGAATATCTAAAAGAGGCACACGGCTTATGAATTTTCAAATAGCTAATACTATTGTTGCACTCTTTATTAATCCTAATAATTGTGAGTATACTTTGCAGGTGTGCGGTCTGCTCCATCTGTAATACCCTTGTGATTACACCCCAGCAACTAATTCGTTGAATCATGAACGACTGTATTTAGGATTTTGTTTTTACAAGATTTCTTTGTTGAGGTTGAAAACACAGTATATTCTTTTCAACAGACTTGGGGCCGAATTAAAGGCCCAACTCTAAGTAGACAGGTTATTGTTCATTCTTGGTAGGCACAATGTTTCCTCCTGTAAATGCTCTACGAATTATATGGTATTGGTTTTAGAACTACTTTTCAATGCTCTACACATTCTTGGCCATGCTCCCTTTTTCGTAGCTTTTTGTTTGTTTTTGTTCAATCTTTTGAATATAAATTTAAATCTAACTCAAATTGGAGTTAAGTTTAGCCATAGTAAAGCAAGAATTACATTATACCAATCTAAATTATATATACAAGTAATGTTACACATGTAACACCACATTACCATCATACATAATACAAATCCTGTAACTTTTCGATCAACAATGAGTTCCAATTGAGTCAACGTTACAAGAAAGCTACTAAAATTTCAATCCTTAAAAAATCATTTGGCCACTTATCTACCAATACACACTTGCATAGCCACCCCATACTCGGTTGACCGTCTTGACTACATGTGTATGGGGACGTTTGGGTACCCCATGCGTAGGGTTGTTTGCGGGGCGGGGTTTGATCCGCCAACCCACCCCGCGTGGGGTGAGTTGTGGTGAAAATTTCTCTACCCGCGACCCGTTAACCCGTCGGACTAAATGAGGCGTGTTGCAGTTGCGGTTGCGGTTGATGGATTACCCGTCTCGTTAACCCGTTTACCCATTACAATATAAATATAAAATAAAAATATACATATTTCAGCGATCCCAATTTTTTGGCTTTATGATTTTGTTATTTTTAGTGATCCTAATTTTTTGCTTTATAACAAAAATAACAAACAAAGTTAATTTTGTATTTGTTTTATTTCCTTTTCCTGTCTTAACAGATCCGCCGTTCTATTTTTCTTTTTTTTGTCAATTTCTCATTTTCACTCTACAAATACAAACCGATTTAGCATATAATCTCCGTACTGATAACTTCATAATCACTCTTGATCTAAGTATCTATCTACAAATAACTTCATAATCACTTCGCAATTGCATAGTTGATTTTTAGTTTTTTGTTTGTTGTTAAAGGAAACATATATACTGCATTTCTAACTTAACCCGTTTCGCCCACTTAACCCGCCCTGCCCCCCACGTAACCCGCCCTTAAGTGGGGAGGGTAGCTGTCAATTTTTTTAACCCGCCACGCACCGTTTGCAGCCCTACCCAGTGTTCTGAAATGCGGCCGAATGCGGCCGCATATGCAGATGCAGGCATGATGCAGGGAACAAGCGCACCACATCTCCCCGATACGGCCCACATCCGAGCCCGCATATGCACCCCGATGCGGACAGATGCGACCACATTTCAAAACAACCCGTTTTATTTTTGATTTGTTTGGTTTTTTTTATTTTTTATTTTTACTATGATTTGTTTAATATTGAATTAATGATCTTAGAAAATATTCAAAAATTTACCTAAATTTTTAATTACATGTATATATTTTATAATTAATTAATTTATCTATATTATATTATTTAATTATTAAATTGCAAACCGCATATGCACCTGCATCCCACATATGTTGGATGCGGTGCCTCGCCGCATCGCATCCGCATCCCGCATTTCTGAACATTCGCCCTATCCATGCGTTGTGTGTTAAAGGAGTTGCTCGTGTGTGTTTTTTGGAAACATCGCCCTTAGACTATAGAAAACAGCCCTCGGGATACCACCGGGCGCCCTGCTCTCTCCCTCTTTGCTACGTGAGATTCTTTCTCTGTCACGTCAGCTCACCCTACCCACCCAAAATAAGCCCTTAACCACACACATGCTACCCCCACCCACCATACACACTCTCTCCATATCATTTCTTAATTAAATAATTTTAATTCTTACATTTATATAATTCTAATTCTAATTACTACTTCTAATTACTTTAACTCGAAAATATTTAACTTTTACTGTTAAATCAAGAAATTATTATTAAATATTACGAAACCACATTACATATTACATACTGAAATCCGAAATATTACATTCAAAGTTAAGAAACGACAATACATAATAAATAAACTGGACTTCGAAATAGTACATTAAAGATTGCGTTCACCCATTTTTAAACCGCTCCTCGTCCATGGTGTTGTCATATATGCTCGATTAAATCGTCATTTAGATTGAAATGTTGATTCATGTCACGCACCTAATTTTGATTGGCAAAAAACACTTGAAGGTCAGTTATTAGATCAGTCGAATATGGTATTTCCACAGCTGAAGTTCCAGGTCGATCTTTCATAAATTCGCGAATATCTCCAAAATTGGAGTACGAGTCGCGTTCGTCCTCCACAATCATTTTATGCATGATGATGCAAACTGTTATTATTTTGGATAGTACGTCCTTACTCCATGCAGGAGCTAGATTTTTGATGATCGCCCACCTCGCTTGCAACACTCTGAAAGCGCGTTCTATATCTTTACGTGTTCCCTAATGCACTTCAACAAACAACTTGTGCTTCGAGGTTTGATGGTTAATGATGGATTTGATGAAGGCGACCCACTGTGGATAAATATCATCAGTAAGATAGTATCACATGACATACTGAACACCATTTACCTTATAATTTATATGTGGAGTTCAGCCTTCCAGTATGTCGTCGAACACTGGAGATTGTTGCAAGACGTTCAAGTCATTGGCCGAACCCGGTATTTCAAAGAAGAAATGTCAGATCCATAAGTCGTACGATGTCACTGCCTCAAGAATCAGGGTTGCTCTCCCAAAACCTCCTTGATGTTGTCCTTTCCAAGCAGCCGAGCAGTTTTTCCAAACCCAGTGCATACAATCGATACTCCCATCATACCTCGGAACCCACGCTGCTCACCAACGTAAAGTAGTCGTGTCAAGTCATTTGTAGATAGTCAACGTAAATACTTAGGGCCGAAGATGTTAATAACACCTTTGTAGAATTTGAGGAGGGCATTTCTGGATGTTGCTGCACTCATTCGTAAGTACTCATCGGTCCCATCAGCTGCCATGCCATAGGCTAGCATTCACATTTTTGTTATTGTTTTTTGTAATCCGGAAATGCTCATTCTACCAGTTGCATTTGGTGTTCATTGGAAGAAGACATCAAATGCTTCAACGGCATTGTGAATGTGCAGAAAGACATACTTTTGCATCCGAAAATGTTCTCCTGAAAAGAGAATAAGAATACACAGGGTTGTCAGAAAAATTATCGTCAGTAAGGCGTCTGTAACAAAGTTCACGATCTCAATTTGGGTTTGTCGTTCTCCTTCGACAATGCCTATGACGTGTACTCTGTTCGTACACAACCTGAGCGGCCAAATCAATAACACGGTCCATCAATCGAATGTCACACTGCAGTTGTCATCGTCGGATTGAGCGGATTTGAACTATTATCCGACATTGAGATAAGAAGCTAACAAGAGTAAGGAATTTAAGAAGAACTGAGGAGTTAAGTAGATAGGTAGATGTATTTATTGTTGGGAGTAGATAAATGTATCTGTTGAACAGTACACGCGTGAATGCACAGTGCAAGCGTGACTACATATAGGACTGACAATTCGGGTCATGACACGAAACCCGAACCTGACACTAAATATCACGATTCAGGTCGATACGAATGACACAAACTGTAATCGGGTCGACACGACTGACACGAACATTAGTTCGGGTTCGGGTTGGAGTATTTCGTGTTTCGTGTAATTCGGGTTGACACGAATAACATGACTGTAATTCAGGTCAGGTTCGTGTTTCGTGTAATTGGTATCAAACATGCTAGTTCGTGTTCGAGTTAATTCGTGTTTGTGTAAATTTGTGTCAAACATGTCATAATTGGTGTCAAACATGTTATTTCGTGTTCAAGTTAATTCGTGTCAAACAAGTCAGTTCGAGTTATTCCGGTTAATTCATGTTCGTGTCAACGTGGGTCGTGTTCTGGTTGCCAAATTGTGTTTGGGTTTAAGATTAGATTTTCGTGTTCGTGGTTGTGTCGACTATTTCTTATTAATTCGCGTTCGTGTTCGGGTCGAGGAAAACATTCGTGTCAATTCGTGTTCGTGTCAAACACGAAACGAAACACGAATTTGCAGCCCTAATTACATAGCGCACGCGTGATTGAATAGTAGAAGCGTGATTCCATAGTGATCCAACAATAATCAAAATTATCAACCCACATTAATCAAAAATACCCAATACATTATCAATTACTTCTAATAACAAATCCTCCACTAAAATAAAAAATAAAAATTGGACCAATGGAGGGGCAACACGCGCCCGCCAACCCGAGGGCACCACGAGCGTCTAATCGGGATGCCCGATGCACAATCACGCGTCCGGGTGGGCACCCCAGGAGACCGATCGGCAGTCGCCTACCCCGTTAGACCACCATTAGCAGCGCCTGTGCACTTTCCGGGCGCCCGATTTTCTCTCTCAGACACGTCAGCTTCTATATCTGCCACGTCAACACAACCCCCCTCGTCCCAAAATTTTCCTTAACCACACTCAGAAACAACTTAAACGCCCTACATTCTCTCCCCTCCACGTCATTTGGGCATCAATTCGGGGTAAAACACAAAAAATATAAACAAATAAAAAACTTGTTTAAAATAATTTTGAAAAAACAATAATTTTTAAAACTCTTTTGAAAACAAAATTGTAAAAAAATAATATTTGAACACAACCCCCCCCCCCCCCCCCAACTGTTGTATCATAAATAGTGGAATATGAGTCTCCGTCATCCTCTACTATCATGTTGTGCATTATGATGCATGTTGTGATGATCTTGTTCAGGAAGTCAATGTTTCACGCAAGAGCGGGACCTTTTATGATTGCCTACCACGCCTGCAACACTCCAAATGCACGTTCTTTGTATTTACGCGCTCTTTCCTGACATCGTGCAAATAACATGTCCTTAGGAGTTTGGGACAACGGGTTAGACTTCACGAAAGCTGTCCACTGCGGATAAATATCATCTGTAAGGTAATATCCCATATTATAAGGATGACCGTTGACTGAGTATTGGACGGTAGACTCGCGTCCTTTTAACACGTTATTAAAAATAGGAGACCGCTGAAGGACGTTCATGTTGTTACAAGTTGGAGTTTCAAAAACGGAAAGATGAGCGACGTGCTGGGTACAAACTCTATGAGTTATACCTACAACTACTGAATGTTAAAGAGCTGAGTTTAATGACTGAGGATGACGAAATCTAGCTAGCAAATCTACGTAAGCAGTTGATGTAATGACTGAGTTTAATGTCTTTTGGAAGTGTTAAGGAAGAGACGCTTGGTCCTTAACCGTAGAACTCTAAAAGATAATGGTTTACATAAATCAAAAGTTATTCACAATCATGGTAGTTAACATGAAACATTAATTACCGAGATAAGATTGTCGTGTTGGTCATCGATTGTTGTAGCTCTACAAATAATTGACGACACGAGTATATAAAAGAGGAAAATATTATTTTTATATATTGAATAGACCTAACAAGTAAAACATTATGAAATTGTGTTTCGTGTCATTAATGTTTTACTGTGTCTTGGATCCTAAGATATGAGACTTATATCTTTTCACTCAAGAAGTTTTTAATTTGTTTATTGTCAAAAGCTACCAATGAGTGTAGTGATAACAACAATAGTTGGTTGAACATGACTTGTGCTGGAAAAGATAGCCAGTCAAACGATTATCATTGTCCCTCTTAATTGAGTGATGATATTAGTGAGCCCCTTGATAAAGCAAAATTATAATGTGCACAATGTGACTTGAGTTAAGTCACATAGTTATAATTAGCTTAAAATGATCAAGAAATGAATAATACAAAGGTGACACATTTCTACTTTGTATATATTCTTAATATCATGAGGCAAGGGACGAACACAAGTGGTGCACTTACATCACTAAATGGATCATGTTTTGGTTCGGGTTGAACAAAGACATCTATGCTAATTGGGTGACTATAATGTGTAGCTATATACCACTTTAGTCTGAGATATTAAGTGTTTAATATCATTGCCAATTTGGCTTAGATCCTCCTATAGGTCACACCACAAAACTGGGAAACAAGAGGTTGATTTGAAGTTCATATGATGTGTCGGGTTTCATGTGAAAATAAGACACATGTGGTGAATTAATTAAAATCAATATGTTATGAAAATTAACATAATTAGAATCATAATAAATTCATATAAGGTGTATATATTATGTGGTGTAATAATTAAATATTACATAGGATAATATTACATAAGATATAAATTTGCTAAAAACCCCAAAAGATCAAATTTTGTTGGAAATAAATCCAAAATTTGACAAAGGTAAAATCGGGGTCAAACACGGTGAACCGTTCATGGTTCGGTCGACCGGGGCATCTTCGGATCGGTTAACCGAATTGGGAACGGGTAAGCGCAATTGGTTGACCGAGATTGCCCAGAGTGCCTGGACAATCGAGTTCGGTTAACCGATTGGAAACGGTCAACCGAGAAGTATTATTTTCGGTAAACTGAAGGTGACTCGGTCATCCGATGACTATGTCCCAGGAGCGATTTTGGTGGGTCAAACGTAGATCGATTAAAAGACGTGGTTCGTCCGAATTCTTCCAGGGAAATTTTCTCATAAAGAATCGGTCGACCGTCTAGCTCACGGTGCACCGAACACCTGTTATAACCGAATGGTTCGGTTGACCGAATAATACTCGGTCTACCGAACAAGAACGATTCTGCCTGAATTATTAAGAGATTAATTAAATCATGGGTGGAACAATTCCATATTTAATTAAAATATTTTTTGTGGGTGATTATGTGAAATTTAGAGATTAATTTTAGGAGAGAAAAACAAGGGATCATGGCTAAATAATTAGGGATGTTCGTGTGACCGGTTTGACCCGCCAACTCGCCCCGCCCCGCTCCTTGTGGGGCGGGTTGCGGTTGAAAATTTTCCTACCCGTGACCCGTTAACCCGCCACCCGTTAACCCGCCGGACTAAACGGGGCTGGTTGCGGTTAATGTGTTACCCGCCCCGTTAACCCGTTACAATAAAATTATTAAAAAAATACAAATTTATGTATTAAAACTTTCATTATTTCATTAAACTTCTAACATTTATGTGATGGTTTGTGACTTTATGTGTTTGTTAATTATTCATTTAAGCACTTTAAATCGTAGACTTTGTAATTTTATGGACTTGTATAAATATTTTATGCATGTAAGTTTAATTATAGAGTGATAGAAATGCATTTATGTGTGTATGTGTCAATGTAATAAGTTAAAATGAGTTTTACAAGAATTCACCCGTTGCAACCGCTGAACCCGCCCTGCCCCGCATAACCCGCCCTTAAGTGGGGCGGGTAGTGGCCCAATTTTCTTAACCCACCCCGCCCTGTTTGCCCGCCTGACTTTGGTGGGGCGGGTAGCAGGCGGAGCCAAACCCGCCCCGCCCCGCCCCGTTTGCAGCCCTATAAATAATAGCTCTTGATAAGGATGTTTTGGGAACCTATAAAAGGGCACATATTCCTACTTGTTTTAAGACTAATGCAAAATCTTTCTGTCATTAATTTCTCCCTAATCACCATGAAATTTCACTTAGTAAAATTAAGTTTGGAGATTAGTATCTCAGGAGACTTAAAGAGGGGTTATTAGCAAGATTCTAAACCTTATTAGAGATTGATTGACTAACTCCTTTCTCTTTAATCTTGTTTAGAGTTTGGTGAACACTCGGAGGCAATTCCGTGGACGATTCAGCGGGCAACGTGACTCCGGATCATCAAAAGGTTTTAGAGAACCTTTAGGTATGATTATATCTTTGTGGATTATTTTAATAAATGTAGGTTGCATGTTATTAGAATAAAACATAAATAGATGTACATAAAATTGCTGAAAATATGAAAATCGATCTTGTATATTATATTAAAATTTTAAAATATATACATACATAGGGACACGAAATCCTACAGTGATATTAGAGCTTTTAGTTCATATTTTCGACAATTAGACTATATAATTAATTTTAGTTTACCATCTACAATCAAAACAATTCATATTCTATGTCTTTTTCGATTTTTCGATAGTTTTGTTGATTTAATTCTAATTGATTCTTTTGATAATTTTAAATGTTTTAAAACACATCATGTGAATGTTAGAATTAAGATTTAGACTTATGTCTGATTTATAGAATTTTCGTTTTTAATTAAATGATTATTTTATAAGGAATCGACAAAACGAAAAAGGCATATGTTTATCTTTCTTTAAATTTTTAATTTTAGAAATTGGATAAACAACGCTTCAAATATTTTATGAATTGAACTATTGATGCATAAAATCATTTTTAATGGATTTCAAATGATTTTAGAATTGTTTGATTTAGAGATGCATGATAAACTAAATCGAGTAATAAATAGTATATGTACATGCGTTGCTCGAGTTCTCTAATGCAGGGATATGTGAGTTTATATGTTCCATCGAAGCCATGTGTGAATGAATGAATGAATGAATGTGTATGTTATTATTATTATTCAATCACAGGGGATTATGTATGTAAAAGCCAAATTTTATTTCTATGTATATGCATGTATATGAGAGGATTTTTACATAGGACTTGCACTAGACAATTTTCAAAATTGAGATATGCATGTTTATATTTTTTTCAATATCAACATCCATGGCGCAAGATGAAGACGTTGAAGAAGCGCAAGGATCAAGGATCAAGGACGCGGGAACATATAAACTCACGCAATGTTTGTGTGAATGAATTTATTTATGTTTGTGTGCTTGATATATATGTGATTGTATGGATGAATGTTAGGATGTGTATAGATGATAAATATGCATGATCACCTAAATTCTAAAATCACATATAAATGTTTAAATTGTCCAATAAAAAATTAAGAGTATCTTTCTTTCTTATTTCATCCACTAGCAGCCATCGATCAAGAGATATTCTGCTCGGCCTTAGCGGGAGATATCTTCCTCCATCTTTGGGAATAATGGGAGATATAATGTTGTCTATTGTTGTGCCACGAATAGATGTACGAGGTGCGATTCGCTCTTAGCGGACACCGAGTATATTTGTTTGTGAATACAATGGATAAACGTATCTCGTATCAAATGAAATATGTTTTCTTAACAAGACCCGGAGCCCTAGCTCGGTTTTGGGAAAGAGAGTTTTTCTTACGAGGATTGGTCATATTCCCTCCTAATTAAAACGACAAGAGTCATAAGAGTTTGAAAATGCAAATGTTGCGATATTTCAAAATGGTTATGATTAGAAAAATGTTTTCTTACCTTGATTTTATAATATATTTGATAGCCCTTAGCTAGTTTATATTATAATTGATAGGATCTTGTATTGCTGCATTTATGGACACTTTTTTATTTGCGGTATTATTGTTTTAAAAACATAAAATTGACATTAAATCCCATATAATTTATTTTGTAGAAATGTCGAATATTCAACATATTGTGCGATCTATGATTGAAAAACATCCTTTGGCAAATGATGACTCAAACTTCATAAGCTGGCAACTCAAACTCAATATCGTGTTAAAGTTTGAGAATCTGTCTCATATTTTGGATGGTGAAATCCCAAAATTAAATGAGAGGGCAACCGATAGCGAGAGAGAGACAAAAGCCAAGTGGGAAGAAAAGAGAACCATGTTCACGGTCTAATGTTAGCCTCGATGGGTGACTCGCTTCAGGCGAAATACTTGGATTCAAAACCCAAGAAGACCATGTAAGCTTTAACAAAGATGTTCATGAATAGTGCTAGAAAAGAGCGCTATAAGACCACCATCGCACTCACAAGGTGCCACATGGCGGAGGGAACATCGGTATCCATGCATTTTCTCACGATGCAAGGATACCTTGAGAAGTTGTCGAAGCTTTCTTCCCCGATGCCCGATGACATTGCAGAAGACTTGATTCCTTGCCCTCTAGCCCCGTCCTACAAGGATTTCATTTGAATATGGATAATTTAATATAAATATTTCAAATTCTTGCTTGTCTATATCGAAGAATGGTATTTTCTATGCAAATGCATTCGTAAGGAATGATCTTTATTTGCTTGAATTGAATAATAAACAAATTTTAAACATCAATAACAAAAGACTTAAAACTACTCACGTGAATGATACACTCTTGTGGCACTATCGTCTTGGTCACATAAATGAAAAACGCATCAAGAAATTACAAGAAGCTAACCTTCTTGGTCAACTTGATTTTAAATCATTGGAGACGTGCAAACCTTGCCTAATGGGCAAAATGACCAAGAGGCCTTTCAAAAAGAAAGGACCAAGAGCGAATGACTTGTTGGATTTGATACATTCTGATGTATGTGGTCCGATGAGTACTAGTGCAAGAGATGGTTTTAGGTACTTCATTACGTTCACGAATGACTATAGTCGTTATGACTATATTTATCTAATGAGAAACAAAAGTGAATCATTTGACAAGTTCAAGGAATTCAAGAATGAAGTAGAGAACCAACTCAACAGGAAAATCAAGTCTCTACGAACGGATCGTGGAGGTGAGTACTTAAGTACCAAATTTGACTCATTCCTAAAGGAGTGTGGTATTGTACCACAGCTCAGCCCTCCCGGTACACCTCGGTGGAATGGGGTATCCGAAAGGAGGAATAGGACATTACTCGACATGGTTCGATCAATGATGCGTCAAGCTGAATTGCCGCTTTACTTTTGGAGTTATGCACTAGAAGCTGCGGCTTACACAGTAAATAATGTTCTATCCAAATTCGTAGAGAAAACGCCTTATGAGCTATGGAGTGGTAAAACACTTAAGCTCAATTTTCTTAAGATTTGGGGTTGTGAGGCTTACGTCAAGAGATTGATGTCGACCAAACTTCAACGAAAAGCGGATAAATGCTTCTTTATAGGTTATCCTCGTGAGACAAGAGGATACTACTTTTGGCATATAACCTCCAATCGAGTGATTGTAGAGAGGGATGTCGTATTTCTAGAAAAGGAATTTCTGGAAAGAATAAAAAGTAGTGGGAGTGGAGTTGTCCTTGAGGAGACTCAAGATATTCTACAAGATCATGATATGAATGGTGACATTCAAGATCATGAAGGCCCAACCGAGAATCATTTGGTTAATGGGAGCGTGAGTGAGAGACCTTCGCAAGAAATTGTGAGAGAAACTCAATCCTCCCCACCTAGTGTACATTCGAGAATCGAACACGAACCAATTCCACAAGAAATTGTGGAAGAAGTTCAAGAAGTACACGTACAACCAAAAGAACTTAGATGGTCAACGAGGGAAAGGAAGAAACCCGATATGTATTTGGGACTTCATGAGATCCCTCGACCTTTCAAGAAGCAATGAAATGAAAGGACTCCAAACTATGGTTAAAGGCCATGGAATCCAAAATAGAATCCATGTATGATAATCAAGTGTGGAACTTAGTTGACCTTCCTCAAGGGAAAATGACCACTCAAAATAAACGAGTTTTCAAGAGGAAGATAGACACGGATGGGAACTTGACAACCTACAAAGCGAGGCTTGTAGCAAAGGTTTCACATAAGTTCAAGGAATTGACTATGATGAAACTTTTTCACCGGTTGCCATGTTCAAGTCTATTCGGATTATGCTTGCTATTGCCGTATTTCATGATTATGAGATATGACAAATGGATGTCAAAACGACGTTCCTTAATGGAACTTGGAGGAGGAATTTGTACATGGTACAACCTCAAGGTTTTGAAGATCCAAAGAATAGCGAGAAAGTATGCAAGCTTCAAAGATCAATTTATGGATTGAAACAAGCATCAAGGAGTTGGAACAAACGCTTTGACGAAGAAGTCAAAAAGATTCATTTCGTCCAAAGTAAGGAAGAACCTTGTATATACAAGAAGGTTAGTGGGTGCCACATAGTGTTCTTGATTTTATATGTCGATGACATACTCCTCATGGGAATGTAGGATTTCTAGTTTAATTACACATATTTATTTTCGAAATTTTTATGCACAATAAGGATCATTACAATTTTTCTTTGACTTGTTTCATGCATGCATCAGTTTGTTTCAATAACTAGTTTCAAAACATTATTAAAACAAACATGGGCTCCGAATTTCATACCTAGAAGTTCTCTAAAACTTCTTGACGATCCGAAGACGTTGAAAATGTTTGTCGCTGCGCCAGATGCTTCCGAGTATTCACCAAACTCTAAACAAGATCGGAGAGAGAAGAGCTAGTCTCTCAATCTCCAATATGGTTTAGAATCTAACTACTAACCCATCTTTAGTTCCCTTGAGAAGAAGATCTCTGAAAACTAAAACTAATACTCAAGAATTAATGGAAATTTGTGGAGAATTATGGAGAGAGATGTTTGCACAAGAAGATAATGAATTAATTAACAAGGTAATGAGATAAACTTGTATTTGTAAGTTCTCTCCAAATTACCTATTCATGTGCAACCTCATGCCCATGATTTCATACAAACTTCCATCTAACCATCCATTATTTGCTAACAAATAATCTCAGTCACGAATTATATCAGTTATGGACCAATTCCAGGCATGATCTAATTAATTCTGCATAAAACCGTCTGGACCGGTCGACCGTTTCGAGGTTCGGTCGACCATTCATAACTCGGTCGACCGTTCGTAACACAAATATTTCATCGCGATGTTCGGTCGACCGACCGATTATACTCGGTCGACCGAAAACGAACAGATGAAATTCCATGTTACGATCGAGACACATCCGGTCGACCGTGCATATTTCGGTCGACCATGCAATATTCGGTCGACCGTTGACCGTTTAGCGGTCGACCGTTTTTGCACAGTGCTACAGACATGTCAAATTTTGGTTTAACCCCTACAAAATTTGACATTTCGGGAGTAGTAGTAAGTTCACAACTTATATAACATATTATCCTATGTAATGATAAATCATTACACCCCATAATATTTACATCACATATGAATTTAATTTAGATTCTAATTATGTTATTAATCACAACATAATTTTGATTTTGCTTGTTCACCACATGTGTCATATTTTCTACATGAAAACCCGACACACCTTATGAACTCAAAATCCTCATTTCTTGTTTCCCAGTTTTGTGGTGTGACCTATGAGAGGATCTAGACTAAGTTGGCAGTGATATTAAGAGCTTAATATCACAAGCTATAAGCCGTATCTAGCTACACATTATAGCTCCCAATTTGTTAGATGTCTTAATTCCACTCGAACCAAAACCCGATCCATTAAGTGATGAAGTGCACCACTTGTGTCCGTCCCTTGCCTTATGATATTAAGAATACACACAAAGTAGTATTATGTCATCTTTGTATTAGTATTCATTTCTTGATCTCTTTAAACTAGTTATAAATATGTGAGTTAACTCAAATCACATTGTGCACATTATAACTTTGTTTTATCAAGGGGCCCACTAATATCATTACTCAATTAAGAGAGGCAATGACAATCTTTTGATTAACTATCTTCTCCAACAAAAGTCATACTTAACCAACCAATGCTTTTACACTACACTTATCGATAGCTCAAGACACTAGTCTAATCAAGCATTTCTTAAGTGATCGGATATAAGTCTCATATCAAAAGGACGAAGGACACAGTAAAACATTAATGACACAGAAAATACAATTCTATAATGTTTTACTTATTAGGTCTATTCAGTATACAAAAGAAATATTTTCCTCTTTTGTGTACCCGTGTTGTCACTCACTTGTAGAGCTACAATGATCTATGACTAACACGACAATCTTAACTCGGTAATTAATGTCTCATGTTAATTACCATGATTGTGAATATATTTTGTTTTATGTAAACTAATATCTTTTAGAGCTCTACGGTTAAGGACCAAGAGCATCCTCCTTAACACTTCTAAAAGACGAATAACATAAACAAGGAACAAAATGATTTCTCATTCAATTCATAATAATTGACATTTAAAAGTAAAACTTTTAGAACACATTCCCTTCAATCTCCCACATTCATAAGGAATGGTCTCTATTTGCTTGAATTGAATAATAAACAAATCTTTAATATCAATAACAAGAGACATAAGACCACTCACGAGAATGATACTCTCTTGTGGCACTATCGACTTGGTCACATAAATGAAAAACACATCAAGAAATTGCAAGAAGCTAACCTTCTTGGTCTACTTGATTTTAAATCATTGGAGACGTGCCAACCATGTTTAATAGGAAAAATGACCAAAAGACCTTTCAAGAAGAAAGGTCCAAGGGCGAGTTGCTTGTTGGATTTGATACATTCTGATGTATGTGGTCCAATGAGTACTAGTGCACGAGATGGTTTCAGGTACTTCATTACGTTCACGGAAGATTATAGTAGTTATGACTATGTTTATCTAATGAGAAACAAAAGTGAACCCTTTGACAAGTTCAAAGAATTCAAGAATGAAGTAGAGAACCAACTCGACAAGAAAATCAAGTCTCTACGAACGGATCGTGAAGGTGAGTACTTAAGTGCCGAATTTGACTCATACCTAAAGGAGTTTGGTATAGTACCTCAACTCACCCCTCCCGGTACACCTCAGTGGAATGGGGTATCCGAAAGGAGGAATAGGACATTGCTCGACATGGTTCGGTCAATGATGAGTCATGCAGAATTACCTCTTTACTTTTGGAGTTATGCACTACAAACTGCGGCTTACACACTAAATAATGTTCCATCCAAATCCGTGGAGAAAACTCCTTATGAGCTACGGAGTGGTAAAACACCCAAGCTCAATTTTCTCAAAATTTGGGGTTGTGAGGCTTACGTCAAGAAATTGATGTCGACCAAACTTCAACCAAAAGCGGATAAGTGCTTCTTCATTGGTTATCCTCGTGAGACAAGAGGATACTACTTTTGGCATATCACATCCAATCGAGTGATTGTAGAGAGGGATGCCACATTTCTGGAAAAGGAATTTCTAGAAAGAGTAAAAAGTAGTGGGAGTAGGGTTGTGCTTGAGGAAACTCAAGATACTCTACAAGATCATGAAGGCCCAACCGAGGTTCCTTTGGTCAGTGGGAGCATGAGTGAGAGACCCTCGCAAGAAATTGTGAAAGAAACTTAATCTTCCCCACCAAGTGTACGTTCGAGAATCGAGCACGAACCAATTCCGCAAGAAATTGTGGAAGAAGTTCGAGAAGTACACGTAGAACCAAAAGAACTTAGAAGGTCAACGAGGGAAATGAAGAAACCCGACTTGTATCTCGGACTTCATGAAATCATTGTACTTGGTACCAATGATCCCTTGCCCTTCCAAGAAGCAATGGAAAGAAAAAACTCCAAACTATGGTTAAAGGCCATGGAATCCGAAATAGAATCCATGTATGATAATCAGGTGTGGAACTTGGTTGACATTCCTCAAGGGAAAAAGGTCATTCAAAATAAATGGGTTTTCAAGAGGAAGATGGACATGGATGAGAACTTGACAACCTACAAAGCAAGGCTTGTAGCGAAGGGTTTCACTCAAGTTCAAGGAATTGACTATGATGAAACTTTTTCACCAGTTGCCATGTTCAAGTCTATTCGGATAATGCTCGTTATTGCTGTATTTCATGATTATGAAATATGGCAAATGGATGTCAAAATGACGTTTCTTAATGGGAACTTGGAGGAGGATGTGTACATGGTACAACCACAAGGTTTTGAAGATCCAAAGAATAGCGAGAAGGTATGCAAGCTTCAAAGATCCATTTATGGATTGAAGCAAACATCAAGGAGTTGGAACAAACGCTTTGACGAGGAAGTAAAGAAGCTTCACTTCATTCAAAGTAAGGAAGAACCTTGTATATACAAGAAGGTTAGTGGGAGCCACATAGTGTTCTTCTGAATGGTGGAGTTGTGAGTTGGCGAAGCTGGAAGAAAACCACTACGGCCGATTCAACCACCGCTTCAGAAGTAATGGCTGTCGCTGAAGAGAGCAAGGAGTGTGGATCAAGAAGTTCCTTGAAGAGCTTGGAGTAGTTCCAACGAGCGAGGGACTCATTGAGCTATTTTGCGTTAATTGTGCATCTATCTCGCAAATCAAGGATCCCAAATCACACCACAAAGTGAAGTACATGGATCGTAAGTACTTTGTCACACGTGACTTCATCGACGATGACAAAATAAATCTGTTATGGGTGAACACAAACACAACACAGCTGATCCATTCACCAAACCCTTATCCCAAGCCAAGGGCGAAATGCATTTCGAGTCCATGGGTCTGAGGAACCATGTGGATTGGCTTGATTAGTGATTAGAGATGGTTACCCTAGTTATTATTGTTTTATACATTGAGAATGTATGTGAGAGAAAACTTTGATAACAAGTGGGAGATTCAAAGGAATGTGTTCTAAACGTTTTACTTTTATATGTCAATTATTATGAATTGAATGTACAAACATTTTGTTCCTTGATTATAGTATTTGTCTTTTGGTAGTGTTAAGGAAGAGACGTTTGGTCCTTAACCGTAGAGCTCTAAAAGATAATGGTTTACATAAATCAAAAGTTATTCACAATCATGGTAGTTAACATGGAACATTAATTACCGAGATAAGATTGTCGTGTTGGTCATCGATTGTTGTAGCTCTACAAATAATTGACGACACGAGTATATAAAAGAGGAAAATATTATTTTTATATATTGAATAGACCTAACAAGTAAAACATTATGAAATTGTGTTTCGTGTCATTAATGTTTTACAGTGTCTTGGATCCTAAGATATGAGACTTATATCTTTTCACTCAAGAAGTTTTTAATTTGTTTATTGTCAAAAGCTACCAATGAGTGTAGTGATAACGACAATAGTTGGTTGAACATGACTTGTGCTGGAAAAGATAGTCAGTCAAACGATTATCATTGCCCCTCTTAATTGAGTGATGATATTAGTGGGCCCCTTGATAAAGCAAAATTATAATGTGCACAATGTGACTTGAGTTAAGTCACATAGTTATAATTACCTTAAAATGATCAAGAAATGAATAATACAAAGGTGACACATTTCTACTTTGTATATATTCTTAATATCATGAGGCAAGGGACGGACACAAGTGTTGCACTTACATCACTAAATGGATCATGTTTTGGTTCGGGTTGAACAAAGACATCTATGCTAATTGGGTGACTATAATGTGTAGCTATATACCACTTATAGTCTGAGATATTAAGTGTTTAATATCGTTGCCAATTTAGCTTAGATCCTCCTATAGGTCACACCACAAAACTGGGAAACAAGATGTTGATTTTAAGTTCATATGATGTGTCGGGTTTCATGTGAAAATAGGACACATGTGGTGAATTAATTAAAATCAATATGTCATGAAAATTAACATAATTAGAATCATAATAAATTCATATACGGTGTATATATTATGCGGTGTAATAATTAAATACTACATAGGATAATATTACATAAGATAGAAATTTGCTAAAAACCCCAAAAGATCAAATTTTGTTGGAAATAAATCCAAAATTTGATAAAGGTAAAATCGGGGTCAAACACGGTGAACCGTTCATGGTTCGGTCGACCAGGGCATCTTCGGATCGGTTAACCGAATAGGGAATGGGTAAGCGCAATTGGTTGACCGAGATTGCCAAGAGTGCTTGGACAATCGAGTTCGGTTAACCGATTGGAAACGGTCAACCGAGAAGTATTATTTTCGGTAAACTGAAGGTGACCCGGTCATCCGATGACTATGTCCCAGGAGCGATTTTGGTGGGTCAAAGGTATATCGATTAAAAGACGTGGTTCGTCCGAATTCTTCCAGGAATTTTTTCTAATAAAGAATCGGTCGACCGTCTAGCTCACAGTTAGGGGTGAGCATCGGTCCGGACCGGACCGGACCCAGATTCTCTCCGGGATCCGGACCGAAGACCGGACCCGTATTCTCTCCAGGGTCCGGACGGAAGACCGGACCGGTCAGGTGCGGTCTGGACTGAACCCGGACCGATCGGTCCGGTCCAAAAACCCGGACCGGACCGAACTTTTGTGGGGATGTTTGGGTTTTGGTCCGGAACCGGACCGAAACCCGAATCGCTCTGGTGGGCCGGACCGAAACCCGGACCGGACCGGAAGTTGCTCTCCCCTACTCACGGTGCACCGAACACGTGTTATAACCAAATGGTTCGGTTGACCGAATAATACTCGGTCTACCGAACAAGAACGATTCTGCCTGAATTATTAAGAGATTAATTAAATCATAGGTGGAATAATTCCATATTTAATTAATACATTTTTTGTAGGTGATTATGTGGAATTTAGATATTAATTTTAGGAGAGAAAAACAAGGGATCATGGCTAAATAATAGCTCTTGATAAGGATGTTTTGGGAGCCTATAAAAGGGCACTTATTCCTACTTGTTTTAAGACTAATGCAAAATCTTTCTGTCATTAATTTCTCCCTAATCACCACGAAATTTCTCTTAGTAAAATTAAGTTTGGAGATTAGAATCTCAGGAGACTTAAAGAGGGTTTATTAGCTAGATTCTAAACCTTATTAGAGATTGATTGGCTAACTCCTTTCTCTTTAATCTTGTTTAGAGTTTGGTGAACACTCGGAGGCAATTCCGTGGACGATTCTGCGGGCAACGCGACTCCGGATCATCAAAAGGTTTTAGAGAACCTTTAGGTATGATTATATTTTTGTGGATTATTTTAATAAATGTAGGTTGCATGTTATTAGAATAAAACACAAATAGATGTACATAAAATTGCTGAAAATATGAAAATCGATCTTGTATGTTATATTAAAATTTTAAAATATATACATACATAGGGACACGAAATCCTACAGTGATATTAGAGCTTTTAGTTCATATTTTCGACAATTAAACTATATAATTAATTTTAGTTTACCATCTACAATCAAAACAATTCATATTCTATGTCTTTTTCGAGTTTTCGATAGTTTTGTTGATTTAATTCGAATTGATTCTTTTGATAGTTTTAAATGTTTTAAAACACATCATGTGAATGTTAGAATTAAGATTTAGACTTATGTCTGATTTATAGAATTTTCGTTTTTAATTAAATGATTATTTTATAAGGAATCGACAAAACGAAAAAGGCATATGTTTATCTTTCTTTAAATTTGATAATTTATTTATTTTTAATAACTAGAATAATTTACCATATTTTGCCCACGAACCTAGGTAAAATCTTGTAATTCTAGTGATTTTAGTATGGGACACCCTTAACGTAAAAACTAAAATCAGATGAACCAAACAACCAATGTGCGTTTCAACTTTCGACTCAGCTCTCTCACACCACTTAAACCAATCACGCTCCAACAACACAAGCAAAAACCTAGCCTTAGGGCACCCTTAACGGGGTGCCACGCCTGGGCGCCCTTCGGGTGCCCGCCCAGGACGCCCACACGGGCGTTGGGCGTCCCGGGCAGACGCCCGGGGCGCCCTCGGGTGGGGGGCACGTGTCCCCCCCCCATTCGTCGATTTTTTTAAAATTTTAATTATTTAGTGGATGTTTTGTTATTAATGGATTTGATATTTGTTATTAATGTGGGGTAATAATTTTTTGCAAGTGAGACCCCGAACGACCTGTCGAGGTGGTTTAATAGTATGGTCTAATATCATGCGTGCACTTTAATCACGCTTCACTGAGCAAACACGCGTGCACTATTTAATCACGCATGCACTGTTTTCAATCACACGTGCACTGTTTAATCACGTTTCTTAACTTTGAGTGTAATATTTCATATTTCAGTTTATCTTAAATGTAATGTGGTTCCGTAATATTTAATAATAATTTCGTGATTTAGCAGTAATTATTAACAATATTTCGAGTTAAAATAGAATTTTAATGTTATTAGAATTAGAATTATATAAAATGTAATTTGTTGAATGTTGTGTGAAAATTAAAATTGTTTAATTAAGAAATGATGTGGAGGAAAGAGAGTGTAGGGTTGGTGGGGGTAACCCGGACATGGGTAAGGGTGTTTTTTGGGTGGGTTGGGTGAGCTGATGTGGCAGAGAAAGAAGCTGACGTGGCAGAGAGAGTGTAGGGCGCCCGGGATAGCCCGGGGTGTTGTTATTTCTGCTCCTAGGAACGCCCATCCGACAATCGCTCTTCAAAGAGGTGTTCCTAAGCAAAATACACCCTTGCAAATATTGTAGGTTTTACCAGGCGCTTGACTTGGTCTTTCCTTGGTTTTGCTAGTTCATTCTTATGGACGAATGGTAAATACCTATTTACAGATCTTGCGTGTTTTGGTACACATTCTGCTACCATTTGGTGACATTTGATCAATTAATAATCACATCCATGCTTCTTGCAAATCCACTCTTGCTTCATCTACTCTGGGAACTTCTGGCTCATATTAATGTGTTGATATTAAATGTTAAACCAAATTGTACAGCCATTTAGTGTAATATTTTAAAAGGTACTATTAAATGAGGACGCATTTATGTTGAACTAAATTGTTCATGTAACGTCCCCGAAAACAACGGAAAATTTAAACAATAATAAAGACCGTCAACGGTCAACACAAGGCACGTCACGAGACGACAAGTCAAAATGTATATATATATATAAAAAGATATAGATCCACGTGGAAGTCAAAATATACATATGAGTCAACTGTGATTACAACAGAAAGGAATATACATGTAATCACTACCTCAACAAAAGATACAACAGAAGACAAGATCAGATCCCGGGGGCACCCTCCTCGGTCACCACCTCGACTCTAATGTTGCTCGCTACCTGAGATGCAAACAATTGAAACATGCCTGAGTTCCCTGAAGGAACCTCGTGCACCAAACCTCCTAAAATACAAAATGGAATTAAAGACAATGCAATGCAATGCACATGATCATCCGCCTCGGGTCCACAATAATACCCATCTCCGCCTCCGCGGTACTGAACCACTCCTGCCACCACGAGGGTCAAGTCAGTCCACCACTGCCTCACAAGGGTCAGTCGGCACCACTGCTCCCCAAGAGTGCAGAAAGGAACCCTGGCACTACGTCGCCACCCCAGGAGCGAGTCAGCCCGCCGAATGCACAACTCGGGCCAGACGACAGCCGCTGCTCCCCCAAGAGCCGCCAGACGCGCACCCTGTCGGAACATCCTCGGCCTACTGACAAACCCCAGCAAACAACCCAAGGTTTACGACAATCGTCTCTCACACCGCGCTCGATATGAGAGGACCAACAATAGTACGCCCTCGTCGAAGGTGAAATCCGTCGCTCTCAAGGCCGGTAATCGATCGTCGCCTCGGAGCCGGTAGTCGACCTATACTCGACGGCTCGCGTGTGGATAAATCCACCAACCTGCGGCAGATCGGTCGACCGCTACAAGCAAACCGGTCGACCGGTCCTCCGCATAGTACTATGTACTGTACAAACAAGTGTATGGATCGAACCACGCCAACTGAATTACCGACCCATCGGTCGAACAAAAGTCATCTAGCGGTCGACCGTTTGGATGGTCTACGCTATACAATATTTATAATATTTATATATCCGACCGGTCGAACCAAGGGTCCGTTCAACCGATAACAGGGATTTCAGCATTTTGCCTTAGTAATATTCGATCGACCAGAACTGAGATACAGTTCGACCGAAACATCACAGACACTCTACTGCTTAATTAAAATGCTCCGTCGGTCGACCGAAAGTTAAAGAGCGGTCGACCGTTTTGATGGTCAAAGCTCCCAACCGAGTTAGCATCGAATAGATCGGTCGAACCAGGTTAAGGATGTTCGACCGTTTAATAAGTCAAAATCCCCAACCGACCTATTCTCATTGTTTCGGTCGACCGGCTAAGTGGACCCGTTCGACCGATAACAGCATTAAATCTTTTTTTCCCGCACGAATCTGGCATAACGATCGACCGTCCTCAGACATCGTTCGACCGTTTGTGGGTGCAAATCAATATAATAATAGCATCGGTCGACTGCCCACAGGCACCGGTCGACCGATCGTCGTCTTCAACCTCTGAATAGGTTGCAATCCGACGGGGAATTCGACACCAACGTCCATCCCCAACACTCACAAAGCTTATGTGAGTTATAATGAAGATTTGGCATACCTTATTGACGTTTGTGGAAGCCTCCCAAGCTTTGGCAAGCCTAACCCAACTCTTCTCCTTCACTTCCTCTCCTTCTCCTTCTCCTTCTCCTTCTTTCCTTCTTCTTCTTCTTCTTCTCCAAAATCCCTTCTCTCACTCTCTGAAGAAACTAAGTTATGAAGAAAACGTTTTTCTTAACCTAACATCTCTATTTATAGCAAAATCTAAATCTTATCCAATTCTTCCACCTCATGCTTTACTATTCAAGCTTAATTAAGGTTAATTAGGTTCAGTTTAGGTTAATTAGGGTGTTTAGATTAAGGTTATTACAATCTACCCTCCTTAAAGGAATTTCGTCCGCGAAATTCGGAACAACTGACTTACCGGAATAACTCTGGATACTGCCTCCTGACGTCCTCCTCGATCTCCCAGGTAGCCTCTCTGATACTGTGATGCTGCCACCTGACCTTCACCATCGGAATCGCTCTCCTCCTGAGCTGATGTACCATCTGATCCACAATCTCAACTGGTCTCTCATCTAACGACAAATCCCGCTGGATCTCTGGTACTGCTATCTCTACCACATGAGCTGGATCGGCCACGTACTTCCTCAGCATAGAAACATGGAAGACGTTGTGAAGTCCTGCGAACTGTGGCAGTAAGGCAATCCTATATGCCACCTCCCCGACTCGATCCAATATCTCAAAAGGTCCGACATACCTCAGACTCAGCTTCCCCTTCTTCTCGAATCTCATCACCCCTCTGGAAGGTGAGATCTTCAGGAAAACATGATCTCCTGCATCAAAAGTCAGCTCACGCCTCCGCGTATCAGCATAACTCTTCTGCCTGCTCTGCGTTGTAGCTAGTCGTCTCCGAATCACGTCAACCTTCTCTGAATATAACTGTATAATGTCAGGTCCAACAAGTTGTCTCTCGCCCACATCACTCCAGCATACTGGCGATCTACACGACCTCCCGTATAATGCCTCATATGGTGCCATCCCAATACTCGAGTGGTAGCTGTTGTTGTCGGCGAACTCTATCAGCGGCAAGTGCTCATCCCAATGCCCAGCCCAGTCGAGTGCACACGCCCTCAGCATGTCCTCCAATGTCTGTATCGTTTGCTCTGACTAGCCATCTGTCTGTGGCTGGAATGTTGTGCTAAACTTCAGACGTGTCCCTAGTGATCTGTGTAGACTCTCCCAAAATCGCGAAGTGAATCTGGGATCTCTATCTGAAATGATACTGACTGGTAAACCATGAAGTCTGACAATCTCCTCAATATATAACTTAGCTAGACCATCTAGAGGAAGAGTGGTCTTAATGGCTAAGAAATGCGCAGACTTGGTCAGTCGATCGACTATAACCCAAATCGCATCGTGGAATCTCCGTGTCTTCGGTAGCCCCGTAACAAAATCCATCGTCACGTGTTCCCACTTCCACTCGGGCAACTCAATCCTCTGCATCTGCCCAGCTGGTCTTTGGTGCTCCATCT
This sequence comes from Triglochin maritima, assembly GCA_963682175.1. Classification (NCBI taxonomy): domain Eukaryota; kingdom Viridiplantae; phylum Streptophyta; class Magnoliopsida; order Alismatales; family Juncaginaceae; genus Triglochin; species Triglochin maritima. The sequence goes on from OY821772.1 coordinate 48,984,474, forward strand.
TCACCTGCTGACAGACCAAACACCTCGACACAAAGTCTGCAACGTCCTTCTTCATCCCTCGCCACCAGAAGTTCGGCTGCAAATCTTTGTACATCTTGGTGCTTCCTGGATGAATGGAATATCGCGATCTATGTGCCTCCTCCATGATATCATGTCTCAGGTCCTCTGTCCTTGGCACCCAGATACGGTTTCTGAATCTCAGACCTCCATCCACTCTAACTCTGAAGTCTGACCCATCTCTAGCCGCTAACTGTAACAAACTGCTCAACTCCTCATCTGTAGTCTGAGCATGAATCACTGTCGATTCTGTCTGAGGCTCTACTCTCAATCCTGCAATCACTGCACCCTCAGAGCTATCTGTAAATGGTCTCCACTCTGCTAAGGACTCCAGTAGTCGCCACTCCTGAATGCATAGGCCTGCTACTGATACCTCCACCTTCCGGCTCAAAGCGTCTGCAACCGTGTTCGCCCTCCCCGGATGGTAAGAGATAGTAAAATCGTAGTCCTTAATGAACTCAAGCCATCTGCGCTGCCTCATGTTCAACTCCTTCTGCGAGAACACGTACTCAGACTCTGATGATCTGTAAACACCTCAAACTGCTCGCCATAAAGATAGTGTCTCCAGGTCTTCAGTGCGTGAACCACTGCTGCTAACTCCAAATCATGAGTCGGGTAATTCCTCTCATGGACCTTCAGCTATCTGGATGCATACGCGATCACCCTCCCGTGCTGCATAAGTACACGTCCTAAGCCAATACCTGAAGCATCGCTATAAATCACAAATCCACCTGTGCCACTCGGCAATGACAAAACTGGTGCCGTGGTCAACAGTCTCTTCAGCTCTCGAAAGCTGTCCTCGCACTTCTGTGACCATACAAAAGTGACTCCCTTCTGTGTCAGAGTCGTCAGTGGTGTTGCCAATCTCGAGAAGTCTTTGATGAAGCGACGGTAATAACCCGCCAGCCCAACAAAGCTCTTAATATCCGTCACGCTCGTAGGTGTCCTCCACTGTGTCACTGTCTCTACCTTCGTCGGATCCACTGATATCCCCTCTGCTGATACAATGTGTCCGAGGAACGCCACTCTGTCCAACGAAAACTCACACTTTGAGAACTTAGCATATAACTGTTGGGCTCTCAAGATGCTGAGTACAATCCTCAGATGCTCTCTATGCTGCTCCACATCTGGTGAATAGATCAAAATGTCATCCACAAAGACAATCACAAATCTGTCAATATACTCCCTGAATGTTCGGTGCATCAGATCCATGAACGCTGCTGGAGCATTCGTCAATCCAAATGGCATCACCAAGAACTCGTAGTGTCCATATCTCGTCATGAAAGCTGTCTTCTGGATGTCCTCGTCTCGGATCCTCAACTGGTGATATCCTGAACGCAGGTCAATCTTCGAGAAAACCTTCGCTGACTGCAGCTGGTCGAAAAGGTCCTCGATCCTAGGTAAGGGATACTTATTCTTCACCGTCACATGGTTCAGCATCCTGTAGTCTATGCACATCCTCAAGGATCCGTCCTTCTTCTTTTCAAACAAAACTGGTGCACCCCAAGGCGAGACACTCAGTCTGATAAATCCCGAGTCCATCAACTCCTGCAACTGCTTCTTCAACTCTGTCAACTCAGCATGTGTCATCCGGTATGGAGCCTTCGACTGCGGTGTAGTGCCAGCTGCCAACTCGATACCGAAATCCAACTCTCGGTGCGGTGGTAAACCTGGAATCTCCGCTGGAAAAACATCTGCGAACTCCTGTACCACCTCAATGTCCTCCAATCTCTGAGACTCTGCCTCCGCAACTACAAGTGTCGCTAAAAATGTTGTACAACCCTGCTGTAACAGCCTCTGAGCCCTCACAGCAGATACAAGAATGCGACCTCCTCTGTTTCTGACCCCTCGAATCAGAATATCAGGCAAACCCTTCCTCGGGATCAAAATCTTCTTCTCACGGCACAAGACTCGAACATCATATTGGGACAGCCAATCCATCCCAAGTATGACATCAAAGTCCTCCATCGGTAGCAAGACCAGGTCAGCCGGAAACTCCTGATCTCCCGAAACAATCGTGGCACTGGGGACAAATCTCCCCACAGTGCCCACCAGACCCAGGGGTGTGCTGACCTCCAGAGTGGCAGTCAACATCGCAAGGGTACAACCCAACACTCCCGCAAATCGCTCTGAGATGAACGAGTGTGTCGCGCCACAATCAAAGAGCACCCTAGCTACTGATCCAACGACAAGAAGCGTACCTTCCACAACAACGCCTCCATACCTAGTCTCCTCTGCCTGGATGGTGAAAACTCTGCCAGTGTGCTGCCCCTGCTGTGGTCTAAAAGGTGGTCTACCTCCGCCTCCACCTCTGCCTGGCGCTAGTAATCCCGGTGGTCTGCTCGGCCCAGCTCCTCGGCTCGGACAGCTCCTAATAAAGTGACCCAGTTGGCCACATCCATGACAAGCTCCAATGGTGAAACACTGCCAGGAGTGAAACCTGCCACAACTACCACAAGGCTCAGGTCGTGGTGCTGCAGCTCCTGCTCCCTCAAACCGGGGCCTCTTGCCCGGAATCCTCCCAGTCTGACCTCCCGGCCTCTCAGAGAACCTACCCGATGGCCTCCTCTCATCCTGGTAGTTCTCTCTGTAGTCACTGATGAAGATTTAAATTTATACCGCAAGTGCACGGCGTCTATGAAGACGTGGCAAGTACGGGTCGAACACAAGGAGGGAGAGATTTCGTAGTTGATGTTATTTTCGATTAAGAGGAAGAAGGGAGAAGAAATAAGTTGGGTTTTTGGTATTTTTGATTTAATTATCTAAAGTACGAAACAAAAGCAATTAGAACTAAAACAAGAAATAAGAAGAGAAATCCGTTGGGTGGAGGTTTAGATGTAGGTTTAGATCAGAGAATTACTGAAACTTATTGTAAATCATGTTAGTTATGAAGCATTACAAGATAAATGACTTAACATAAACTCAAGTAATCAAAATAAACTAATCATGAACTTAAAATAATAACATGCAATTCATCTTCTCTAACCCTCATTCCATCACCTCCACCCTTTGGAAAGAGTTAGAAACTCATGGAGGGAGGAAGAAGAAGGGATCCTAGAGACATTAAAAGAAAACTAAAACAAGAATTAAAAGAACAGAATTTTATTAATAAAACTAAGGTACACAAATAAGAACAACAACCAAGGACCCTTTTTACATCGTTCTCGGGTCTATTTATAGTTGCTACAAGGGACTTAGGTATAGAATTGGATAGTACATGTGTCCATACACGACTGGACGAAATTGGGACACACAGATCGACCAATGGGCGGCGGAATCGCCGCACATCATGTGTATTGTGCGGCGGATTCGCCTCACACGTTGGTCGGATTTAATCAGGATTTTTGTCACGCGTTTATGGTATGATTTGATCCTCCTTCGCGCGTCTGGATTGATTCTTTCCATTGTCTTGAGCTCCGGATTAATTCCTTCCATTGTTGGAGATTTATATTTGATTTTTCTTTTGACTTTCTCCACACAATAACTTGGTCCTTTTATTTTGCAATCAGGTCCTTGGCATTTTGCAATTAAGCCCTTGACCTTTTTTGTAATTAGCTCCTTGAATGCTTTTATGCTTGGATGCATTTCCATTTGGAACCCGATAAACTTGAACTCGGTCTTTATAATAGAAATGAATCTTTTGCACGCGTTTATGCTCGGAATGTGGGTAATTTGCATTCAGGTCCCTGTATTCTGTAAATACGACTAAACACATACCTTAGTAGCATTTATTGATATAAAAGTAATCTAAATGAAAGACATATGATGCAATGTATGCAATGCATCAAATACCCCCACACCTAGATTTTGCTAGTCCCTAGCAAAGCAGAATATAAGAAAATGAAAGCAGGGAAATCCTAACTCACTTTCGTAGGAATCACGGTTGCACTTAGCATGTGCAACAAGCCTTTAAACCTCCAAGTTGCCTTAGAGGACGAGTTTTGTCTCGTGAGGGTTTTCAGCTGACACACCCACAAAGTCTTAATTCAACATTCCATTAATAGCTCTCAATATTTTTACCTCAACCTTATACATCTCACTTAGAATTTTTGCATACTCATTATATAAATCTAACTCATTAAAAATATGACTTGGTCTTTGTTCCTCCAACATTCACACCACTAACCCTTCTACACATGTTTATCACTTGAATTATTTTGCACGCCTCCTCTGGTGGTGAAGTATCATTCGGATCAACCATGGCATGGATCATTCTTTTAGCTTTGGGCCTTGAGTATTATTATTATTTTTTATTTTTTTTTCTTTCGTGATTCAACACATTTGCTTTTTGACACTTTTACCCTTTTGCATTCGTGTAGCGAGTTGGGTTGATAATCCCGAGCTGATAGACTCAAGTTACCGGGTTTCAAGATACCCCTACGGACCAGTGACTCAAAGGCTTGGGCTTTTGTAGTCATTTTGCAAAATGTGTTTTCCTCACTTTATTCCTTTATTTTTATTTTCCTCAAGGCTTAATTGCTATTAGAAGTCCACACTTCCCGGTATATTTTCCTCAACCTCTGCTTTTTATCAACCACTTCAAAGATTTGATTCATCCAATTTAAGTGCATACATGTCTTACAAGGGTCATGGGTTATTTCTTTGGAACTTAGATTTATGTCATAATTTCTACAAGCAGAACTATATAATAAGGAACAAAAACTTAATGCAATTTGTACACGGGTTTTGGCAGTTCAATCTTAAGCTATGTCATAGAATATTGAATTTTTTTTTTTTAAATAAAGCAGAACAGAAAATCAAATAGATAGATATGTACATATATAAACACCCCCCACACCTAAATCATGCATTGTCCTCAATGTATGCACAGATACAATAAATGCACTTATTACCTGCGTCGGCTTGCGGTAGAGGGGTTGAGTTTGCTCAAAGTCAACCATAATCAGAACTGGATTGAATGACACCATGTTGGTGCATGTATCCAGTTGAATTGTTCCCCATGTTGACTTGAGGAAAAGATTCCACTCTTCTCACTTGAATTGGTTCGCTTATTTGCTCGAGTGATGGTGGTTGAGTAAATGAATCACTCCCTTTTTTCTTACTTCCTTTTTGCTTATGTGATGATTTATTTGATTCAGAAATCTGATAAATACGTGCTCTCATCACAACATCACTTGGGTTGCATATTATTTCTGGCTCATTATCAATATGGAAGATATTAAATTCTGCTTTTAGGTTCCCGAAAGATAATTGCATGAGCCCATTTCGACAGTTTATTAATGCTTCCGAAGTGGCTAAAAAGGGTCTACCTAAAATTACAGGGATTTGTCGATTAGGATTTACAACAGGTTCAGTATCAAGTACGACAAAATCCACTGGATAAATGAAGTCACCAACCTTAATCAAAACGTCCTCTACTATACCTCTCGGTTTCTTAACAGAACAATCAGCGAATTAGAGGGTTGTCTTAGAGGGTTTCAGTGGACCAAGGTTGAGTTGCTCGTAGACAGAAAATGGGAGCAAGTTAACGCTTGCACCAAGGTCTAGAAGGGCTTTATTGATAAACGTATCTCCTATTGAACATGAAATTGTGGGACACCCCGGGTCCTTATATTTTATAGGAGATGTGTTGGAAAGAATTGAGCATATGTTTGCAGTTAAGAATGCCTTCTTTGGCACATTCGTTTTTCTCTTTTTAGTGCACAAATCTTTCAAGAATTTAGCATAAGCAGGTATTTGTTGAATCATATCTAAGAGTGGAATATTCACCTTAACTTGCTTAAATACTTCTAAGATTTTCTCCATTTGTGCACTTGAGCTCTTCTTGAGTCTATTGGGAAATGAGGCTTTAGGAACATAGACTCGCTCAGGTTCAGGTTGAGCTATGGGTTCAGGTTGTGTAGGTGGGTTGGGCTTTTCAATTTGGACGTCGGGTTCAATGGTCAAGTCATATGTGGGTGCTTGATGGCTAGAATGATTAGTCATTCTAGGGTTTACCACATTATTGTCAATTTGTCTTCCGGACCGTAATGATACTACAGCATTGATTTGTTGGAACGGTCCTTCCTCATTAACCATTTGAACCGGTCTAGGGTTGTTATTTCCTGAAGGTGGTTGATAAGATTGATATTGATTATTAGTTCTGGGGTTCACCTCAGGTTGACTTGGAAATTGGCCCTTTTCTCTTTCACCTATTATCTGTGCTAATTGGCTGACCTGTGTCTCTAGCCTTTGGAATGATTGGTTGGTTGTTTGTATAAAAGTTGTCATTAAATTTTCTAATTTTGTCAACCTAACCTCATGATTTCCATTATTACCCCCAGATGATGTATTATTTTGGTTATATGGGGTTGGTTGTTGTCTAGGAGGTTGTCCTTGTTGGGTCCACGAAAAATTGGGATGATTACGCCAACCTGGGTTATAGGTTGATGCGTAAGGATCATTTCTAGAATTGTTAAATGTGGCATTAACATGTTCCAGGTTCACACAGTCCTCCATTAAATGACCAGTCTGACCACATCTAGAGCAGGGGATAGACAAGGGTTGATTCATTCGGGGTTGATTTTGTAGCTCTAGACTTTCCATTCTACGCATTAGGGTAGCTAGTTTTGCCTCAGCTGCTATGTTGGAGTCTATAGCTAAGACACCTGGTCGGGGTTGACTCGCTATTCTAGATCCAATACTCGGGTTGATGGGTGTTCTAGCATTGTCCCATTGCATACTATTTTCAGCTAAATCCTCAAGAAAAGTCCAGGCATCATTTTCATTTTTGGACATAAAGTTCCCTTGGCTCACAGATTCTAGCATAACCCTAGATGTGGGTGTCAATCCCTCATAAATAATTTGGCATAATTGCCACTTCGGAATTCCGTGATGAGGGCATTGGGTCAAGACACTCTTAAATCTCTCAAGATAGGAATAGAACGGCTCGCTCTCAGACTGAACGAATGCAACAATTTCATTCCTAATCTTCATAGTCTTATGGTTGGGGAAATATTTTTTTAGGAAAACTTGAAAAAATTCGGCCCAACTTCTAATAGATCTTTCGGCTAGACTATATAGCCATTTCTTAGCGTCGTCCTTCAGTGCTAGAGGCACGAATTTCAGACGCACTGCCTCTTCAGGGATATGCTGGTATTGCATAAGAGAGCAGATTTCTTCAAATTCTCTAAGGAAGAGATATGGGTCTTCCCTAGAGGTGAACTTAGGCAGCATACTCATGTATTGTGCCTTAAGTTCGAAGTCGCGACCCGGTATGGTGGGCATGACGATGCACGATGGCTGAGCAGCCATCGTTGGGTAGCACCGATCCCTCAAAGTTATAGGTTGCGCAACAGGCGGGTCCACTACGTTCTCACCCATTAGATTCGGGTGAGGTGGTGCAACAGATGTGTTGGGGTTAAGCTCTAGACTGGAATCCAGATGAACTCGTGAGAGTCGATTGCTTAAATCCCGCACCCAAATCTGAGTGCACCGGTTTGAATTAATTTTTGAATTTGAATTCAAAATTTAAATTTCAAATTCAATTCCAAGAATCAATTACTCTTTTTTTTTGAATTTTTGAATTTTAAATTTTTTTTAATTTTTTTTAAAGGAAACACACAATAGAAATGTAAGGATGAGAAGGGAAAGAAGACTCAGACGAGAAGGGAAACTTAACTCTAAAGGATAAAAATTAGGGTTGGTCAGAAATTTCCTGAACAAGCACGGTCAAAACAATCCTAGACCTAGTGTCACTTAGATCTAGACGACTCCTAACTGGTTGAGTCGAATTGATTTGCTTGATTCACCTCCCTCGCCAATCAAACCAAGTTGGCCAGTTAGTGTATAGCTAGTGGGGGCGCTTCCGACAGAGTCGGTGCCAATTAGACAACCACGTCGCTTGGAAGACTTTCGTCGACACAAAAACACTTTCTAGACACCAAATTGAATTCAATTAGCTTCAGGTCATAGCAAGTCAAACCAATCTCCTCCTTAATTGAGTCCGAGTCCTTAGGGGCCAATGTCTAATTGATTTTAAATTTTAGGCTTAGGCGACACTTCAGGATTGTGGTTTGTGGGCTACGGGAGGGTGATGAAATCCCCACCGTATCTTTTCCTACGGAGTTGCCCTTAAGATAGTTTAACTTAAATCTAGCAAAGATAGTCAAACAATGGTCCTTTTAATGGGGGCAATTGCAAGGTTGTATGCAACTAAATTATATGCTCTAATGCAATCGATAAAAACCTCGATACGTACCTTTCCTCCAGCAATCTTCAACAAGTATTAATTTGCAAGAATTTAGCAAGAATAATGCAAGCAAAACATTATATGATGCATGCACTAAGGTCTTTCTAATTTTGCCAATTTTAGGTCAGAGTTGAATTATTGCCAATTATGGAATTGTAACCCTAACACGTGCAATTCTACGAAATGAAACTTTTCAATTATTCAGATTTTACGAGAAAGGCAAGAAAAGTTACCTCCGCAATGCTCAGTCGGGTTCGCCGCCCGCTCTCGGAGATTCCAGTAGCTTAATGCGACCACCCAGAGATGTAGACGACCCCAGAGAAAAATGAAGACCAGAAGACCAACCTGTGCGGCCATTTTGCCGCAAATGCTTCTTATGGGGCGGCGGATTCGCCGCTCTTTAAGCTCAGAATGCGCTTGTATTTCGCCGCCCGCTCTGTTGTCTCCTGAAACACAAATCCAAATACTTAGATCGCGCACAAGATAAACAGGAAAAATCGAAAACACAAAAACAACAAAAATCTGCGTCGCCTCCCCGGCAACGGCGCCAAAAACTTGATGAAGATTTAAATTTATACCGCAAGTGCACGGCGTCTATGAAGACGTGGCAAGTACGGGTCGAACACAAGGAGGGAGAGATTTCGTAGTTGATGTTATTTTCGATTAAGAGGAAGAAGGGAGAAGAAATAAGTTGGGTTTTTGGTATTTTTGATTTAATTATCTAAAGTACGAAACAAAAGCAATTAGAACTAAAACAAGAAATAAGAAGAGAAATCCGTTGGGTGGAGGTTTAGATGTAGGTTTAGATCAGAGAATTACTGAAACTTATTGTAAATCATGTTAGTTATGAAGCATTACAAGATAAATGACTTAACATAAACTCAAGTAATCAAAATAAACTAATCATGAACTTAAAATAATAACATGCAATTCATCTTCTCTAACCCTCATTCCATCACCTCCACCCTTTGGAAAGAGTTAGAAACTCATGGAGGGAGGAAGAAGAAGGGATCCTAGAGACATTAAAAGAAAACTAAAACAAGAATTAAAAGAACAGAATTTTATTAATAAAACTAAGGTACACAAATAAGAACAACAACCAAGGACCCTTTTTACATCGTTCTCGGGTCTATTTATAGTTGCTACAAGGGACTTAGGTATAGAATTGGATAGTACATGTGTCCATACACGACTGGACGAAATTGGGACACACAGATCGACCAATGGGCGGCGGAATCGCCGCACATCATGTGTATTGTGCGGCGGATTCGCCTCACACGTTGGTCGGATTTAATCAGGATTTTTGTCACGCGTTTATGGTATGATTTGATCCTCCTTCGCGCGTCTGGATTGATTCTTTCCATTGTCTTGAGCTCCGGATTAATTCCTTCCATTGTTGGAGATTTATATTTGATTTTTCTTTTGACTTTCTCCACACAATAACTTGGTCCTTTTATTTTGCAATCAGGTCCTTGGCATTTTGCAATTAAGCCCTTGACCTTTTTTGTAATTAGCTCCTTGAATGCTTTTATGCTTGGATGCATTTCCATTTGGAACCCGATAAACTTGAACTCGGTCTTTATAATAGAAATGAATCTTTTGCACGCGTTTATGCTCGGAATGTGGGTAATTTGCATTCAGGTCCCTGTATTCTGTAAATACGACTAAACACATACCTTAGTAGCATTTATTGATATAAAATTAATCTAAATGAAAGACATATAATGCAATGTATGCAACATCAGTCACGATCAAGAACTGTAGCACTCTTCACTGCATCGGCTAACGTGCTCGGCATATGTGTCAGCATCTTCGTCCTCAACTGCTTTCGGAGCCCCCGGACGAACTTCCCAGCCCGCTGCTCCTGCGTGATGTACATCTTGGGACAGTAACGCTCAAGGGCGTTGAACTTCTCGATGTAGCCTGCCAGGGTCATGTCTCCCTGCTGAAGACTCAGAAACTCCTCCCTCTTCGCATCCTTCACATGCTGCGGAAAATACTGCTCGTTGAACTCTCCAACGAACTCCTCCCAGGCTATATCATCTCTATCCGCAAACACCACTGCAGATGTGGACATCCACCAGTTGGACGCAGCACCGCCCAACACATAAGTAGCCAGACCCACCTTCGCCTCTGGAGGACTGTAGGATTTCATGTTTAATTATACATATATATTTTCGAATTTTTTATGTATAATAAGGATCAATTTTCAATTTTCTATAATTTATTTCATGCATGCATCAATTTGTTTCAATATCTAGTTTCAAAACTTTATTAAAACAAATATGGGCTCCGAAATTCATACCTAGAAGTTCTCTAAAACTTCTTGAAGATTCGGAGACGTTGGGGATGCTCCTCGCTGCGCCGGATGCCTCCGAGTATTCACCAAACTCTACACAAGATCGGAGAGAGGGAAGCTAGTCTCTCAATCTCCGATAGGGTTTAGAATCCAAATACTAACCCCTCTTTAATTCTCTTGAGAAGATGATCTCTTAAGAACTAAAATTAAACTTAAGAATTAAGGGATTTTCGTGGAGAATTATGGAGAGAGAATTTTTGCACAAGAAATAATGAATTAGATTAATTGGGTAATGAAATAAGCTTGTATTTATAAGCTCTCTCCAAATTACCTATTCATGTGCAACCCCTTGCCCATGATCTCATGCAAAATTCCATCTAACCATCCATTATTTAATAATAAATAATATTAGCCACGAATTAAATCAATTATGGACCAATTCCATGCATGATCTAATTAATTCTTAAATTAATTCTGCACAAAACCGTCTAGACCGGTCGACCGTTTCAAGGTTCGGTTGACCGCTCGAACCTAGTTTCGTTCGACCGTTCAATAACTCGGTCGACCGTTCGTTACAGGAACTATTCCATCGCAATGTTCGGTCGACCGACCGATCACATTCGGTCGACCGTTCGAACAGATGAAAATTCCCTGTTATCGGTCGAGATACGTCCGGTCGACCGTGCCCGATCGGTCGACCGTTTACTGCTATCCGGTCGACCGTTTGAGCACTGTTCTACAGACTTGTCAAATTTCGGTTTAACCCCTACAAAATTTGACATTTCGGGATTAGTAGTAAATTCACAACTTATGTAACATATTATCCTATGTAATGATCAATCATTACACCCCATAATATTTACATCACATATGAATTTAGTTTAGATTCTAATTATGTTATTAATCACAACATAATTTTGATTTTGCTTGTTCACCCCATGTGTCATATTTTCTACATGAAACCCGACACATCTTATGAACTCAAAATCCCCATTTCTTGTTTCCCAGTTTTGTGGTGTGACCTATGGGAGGATCTAAACTAAGTTGGCAGTGATATTAAGAGCTTAATATCACAAGCTATAAGCGGTATCTAGTTACACATTATAGCTCCCAATTAGTTAGATGTCTTAATTCCACTCGAACCAAAACCCGATCCATTTAGTGATGGAGTGCACCACTTGTGTCCGTCCCTTGCCTCATAATATTAAGAATACACACAAAGTAGTATTGTGTCATCTTTGTATTAGTATTCATTTCTTGATCTCTTTAAGTTAGTTATAAATATGTGACTTAACTCAAATCACATTGTGCACATTATAACTTTGCTTTATCAAGGGGCCCACTAATATCATCACTCAATTAAGAGGGGCAATGATAATCTTTTGACTAACTATCTTCTCCAACTAAAGTTATACTTAACCAACTAATGCATTTACACTACACTCATCGATAGCTCAAGACACTAGTCTAATTAAGAACTCCTTAAGCGATCGGATATAAGTCTCATATCAAACGACCAAAGACACAGTAAAATATTAATGACACAGAAACACATTTCTATAATATTTTACTTGTTAGGTCAATTCGGTATACAAAAGTTCTATTTTCCTCTTTTGTGTACCCGTGTTGTCACTCACTTGTAGAGCTACAATGATCTATGACCAACACGACAATCTTAACTCGGTAATTAATGTCCCATGTTAATTACCATGATTGTGAATATCTTTTGTTTTATGTAAACCAATATCTTTTAGAGCTCTACGGTTAAGGACCAAGAGCCTCTTCCTTAACACTTCTAAAAGACGAATAACATAAACAAGGAATAAAATGATTTTTCATTCAATTCATAATAATTGACATTTAAAAGTAAAACTTTTAGAACACATTCCCTTCAATCTCCCACTTGTTATTAAAGTTTTCTTTCTCATACATACTCAATGCATAAAACAATAATAACTAGGGTAAACCCCATTACATATCAATCATCAAGCTAATCTACATGGTTCCTCAATCCCATGGACTCGAAATGCATTTCGCCCTTGGCTTGGGATAAGGGTTTTGTGAATGGATCAGCTGTGTTGTTGTTGGTGTCCACCCATAACAGATTTATTTTGCCTTCGTCGATGAGGTCACGCGTCACGAAGTACTTACGATACATGTACTTCACTTTGTGGTGTGATCTAGGATCCTTGATTTGCGAGATAGATGCACTATTATCGCAAAATAGCTCAATGGGTCCCTCGCTCGTGGGAACTACTCCAAGCTCTTCAAGGAACTTCTTGATCCACACTCCTTCCTTCCTCGCTTCAGCGACAGCCATCACTTCGGAAGCAGTGGTTGAGTCGGCAGTAGTGCTTTGCTTCCAACTACGCCAACTCACAGCTCCACCATTCCGAAAGAAAACGTATCCTGATTGCGACCTTCTATCGTCTGGATCACTCATGAAACTCGCATCCGAGTAACCCTCAGCTATCAATTCCCTTTGTCCTCCATAACAAGAATCTTATCCTTAGTCCGGTTAAGGTACTTCAGGATATTCTTGACCGCAGTCCAATGCTCAGGACCTGCGTTGGATTGGTGACGACTTGTCACGCTTAGAGCATACGAGACATCGGGTCTTGTGCAAGTCATCGCGTACATGATCGACCCAATTGCCGAAGCATAAGGGACATCTTTCATGTACTCTAAGTCCTTACGTGATTGCGCGCGTTGAGACTTCTTGAGTTGCACACCCATACTCATTGGCACACTGCCCTTTTTGGAGTTGTCATCTTGAACCTTTCCAAGACCTTGTCAATGTATGTACGTTGACTTAGGCCAATGAGTCTACGAGATCTATCTCGATATATCTTGATTCCCAAGATGTATTGAGCCTCACCCATGTCTTTCATCGAAAATGCAGATTTCAATGAACTTCTTGTTTGCTCAAGCAAAGGAATATGATTACCCATGAGCAATATGTCATCGACATATAAGATTAGGAATACTACATGACTCCCACTAACCTTCTTGTATACACAAGGTTCTTCCTTACTTTGAATAAAGTGAAGTTTCTTCACTTCCTCGTCAAAGCGTTTGTTCCAACTCTTTGATGCTTGCTTCAATCCATAGATGGATCTTTGAAGCTTGCATACCTTCTCGCTATGCTTTGGATCTTCAAAACCTTGAGGTTGTACCATGTACACATCCTCCTCCAAGTTCCCATTCAGGAACGCCGTTTTGACATCCATTTGCCATATTTCATAATCGTGAAATGCAGCAATAGCGAGCATGATCCGAATAGACTTGAACATGGCAACCGGTGAAAAAGTTTCATCATAGTCAATTCCTCTAACTTGAGTGAAACCCTTCGCTACAAGCCTCGCTTTGTAGGTTGTCAAGTTCCCATCCATGTCCATCTTCCTCTTAAAAACCCATTTATTATGAATGACCTTTTTCCCTTGAGGAAGGTCAACAAAGTCCCATACTTGATTATCATACATGGATTCTATTTCGGATTCCATGGCCTTAAGCCATAGTTTGGAGTCTTCCCTTTCCATTGCTTCTTGGAAGGTCAAGGGATCATTGGTATCTAGTACCATGATTTCATGAAGTCCCAGATACAAATCGGGTTTCTTCATTTCCCTTGTTGACCTTCTAAGTTCTTTTGGTTCTTCTCGTGTCTCTCAAACTTCTTCCACAATTTCTTGAGGAGTGGGTTCACGTTCAACTCTTGAACGTACACTTGGTGGGGATGATTGAGATTCTCTCACAATTTCTTATGATGGTCTCTCGCTCACGCTCCCACTAACCAAAGGAATCTCGGTTGGGCCTTCATGATCTTGAATGTCATCATTCATGTCATGATCTTGTAGAGTACCTTGAGTTTCTTCAAGCACAACCCTACTCCCACTACTTTTTACTCTTTCTAGAAATTCCTTTTCCAGAAATGTGGCATCCCTCTCTACAATCACTCGATTGGAGGTGATATGCCAAAAGTAGTATCCTCTTGTCTCACGAGGATAACCAATAAAGAAGCACTTATCCGCTTTTGGTTGAAGTTTTGTCGACGTCAATCTCTTGACGTAAGCCTCACAACCCCAAATCTTGAGAAAACTGAGCTTAGGTGTTTTACCACTCCATAGCTCATAAGGAGTTTTCTCCACGGATTTGGATGGAACATTGTTTAGTGTGTAAGTCGTAGTTTGTAGTGCATAACTCCAAAAGTAAAGAGATAATTCCGCATGACTCATCATTGACCGAACCATGTCGAGCAATGTCCTATTCCTCCTTTCGGATACCCCATTCCACTGAGGTGTACCGGGAGGGGTGAGTTGAGGTACAATACCAAACTCCTTTAGGTATGAGTCAAATTCGGCACTTAAGTACTCACCCCCACGATCCGTTCGTAGAGACTTGATTTTCTTGTCGAGTTGGTTCTCTAATTCATTCTTGAATTCTTTGAACTTGTCAAAGGACTCACTTTTGTTTCTCATTAGATAAACATAGCCATAACGACTATAATCATCCGTGAACGTAATGAAGTACTTGAAACCATCTCGTGCACTAGTACTCATTGGACCACATACATCGGAATGTATCAAATCCAACAAGCCATTCGCCCTTGGACCTTTCTTCTTGAAAGGCTTTTTGGTCATTTTTCCCATTAGATATGGTTGGCACGTCTCCAATGATTTAAAATCAAGTAGACCAAGAAGGTTAGCTTCTTGCAATTTCTTGATGCGCTTTTCATTTATGTGACCAAGACGATAGTGCCACAAGAGAGTATTATTCTCGTGAGTGGTCTTAAGTCTGTTGTTATTGATATTAAAGATTTGTTTATTATCCAATTCAAGCAAATAGAGACCATTCCTTATGAACGCATTTGCATAGAGCACACCATTCTTCGATATAGACAAACAAGAATTTGAAATATTTATATTAAAATTATCTATATCCAGACATGATACAGAAATAATATTCTTGCTAATCGAAGGTACATAATAAACATTCTTTAGACATAAATTTAAACCACTACACAATTGAAGCACCACAGAACCTTGTGCAACCGCAGACACGTTCGCACCATTTCCGACCTTCAATTCTACCTCGTTCCTTACGAGTTCCTTCCTATCCATGAGTAGCTGCACATTAGAAACTATGTGAGCACAAGATCCAATATCAATTACCCAATCCTGGACATAGGTGGCTAAATTTATTTCAATAACAAATATACCTTTGGCCTTTTTGGGGCGCCGACGTTCAATCACTCCGTTGTCAAGGTCTTCCTTGTACTTGGGGCAATTTGGCCGGATGTGTCCTTTTTCACCGCAGTGAAAGCACTCCGTATTGGGAGTTGGAGATTTCTGAGATTTCCCCCTCGAGGCACTCGCACGAGCACCTCCTACTCCCTTGCTCTTGATTGAACCACTTTTGGTAGATTTGCCCTTTCCTTTACCAATCTTTTGGCTCCTTCCATGGACGGCAAGGACTTGCTTGTCCCTACCCTTGCCCATGTCAACTTCAGCAGTTTTGAGAACGTTGTGAAGCTCCTCAAGACTTACCCCTTTTTCACGCACGTGATAGTGCATCACAAAGTCCTTAAAGGACGGGGCTAGAGAGCCAAGAATCATATCTTTAGCAATATCCTCGGGCATTGGTGAAGAAAGCTTTGCCAACTTCTCAAGGTATCCTTGCATCGTGAGAAAATGCATAGATACTGATGTTCCCTCTGCCATATGGCACCTTGTGAGTGCGATGGTGGTCTTATAGCGCTCCTTTCGGTCACTATCCATGAACATCTTGGATAAAGCCTCCATGGTCTTCTTGGGTTTTGAATCCAAGTATTTCGCTTGGAGCGAGTCACCCATGGATGCTAGCATAAGACCGTGAACTTGGTTCTCTTGGTCTTCCCACTTGGCTTTAGCCTCTTTCTCTTCATCGGTTAATCTCTCATTCCATTTTGGGATTGGACCTTCCAAAATGTGAGATAGTTTCTCAAACTTTAACACAATGTTGAGTTTGAGTTGCCAACTAATGAAGTTTGAGCCATCATTTGCTAAAGGGTGTTTTTCTATCATGGATCGTACGATAGGTTGAATGTTCGACATTTTTCTACAAAATAAATCATATAGGAGTTTAATGTCAATTTTATGTTTTAATACATATGCATACATATATCAAATATAAATGCAAATGTTGCAAATAAAAATTTTGCCCATAGATACAACAATCCAAGATCCTATTAATTGTAATATAGACTAGCTAATGGCTATCGAATATATTACAATATTAAGGTAAGAAAACATTTTCTAATCACAACCTTTTTGAATTTTAGCAACATTTAGCATCTTCAAACTCTTGTAACTCTTGTCGTTTTAATTATGAGGGAATACGACCTATCATCGTAAGAAAAACTTTTTCCCAAAACCGAGCGAGGGCTCTAGGTAATGTTAAGAAAACTTATTTTCATTTGATACGAGATACGTTTATCCACTGTATTCACAACTAAACTTACTTGGGGCTCACTAGGGTGAAACACACCTCATATATTTAATTGTGGCACAACAACAGACAACCTTTATATCTCCCACTATTCCCAAAGATGGAGGGAGCTATCTCCCGCTAAGGGCGAGCAGAGTATCCCTCGATCAATGACTGCTAGTGGATGAAATAAGAAGTAAATTTGTTCTTAATTTTTGTTTGGACAATTTAACATGTGATTTAGAATTTTAGGTTATCATGCATATTCTAACATTCAACACATTCATCACATGCATAGCAAGATAAAAACCGAAATTAAACATTCACACAATCCACATCGTGTGAGTTTATATGTTCCCTTCGATCCTCGATCCCTGATCTTCGATCCTCGATCGATGTGCTACAGCGGCGACTTCCTCTTGCACCGGAGATGTAGATTTTACAGAAAATAAACATGCTCCTCACATTCGATAAAAAAACGACTAGTGCAAGTCCTATGTAAAAAACCTCTCATATGCAAATGCAACTATCTAAAAGACGGAAAGAGAGAGAATTTTAGCTTTTACATACATAAGCCCCTGTATAATAATGATTACATACATTCATAATTGCTGATTTGGAACATATAAACTCACAATCCTGCAAAGCAACTCAAGCATCCATGCACGCAATTGCTATAAACTACAGAATCTAATTTATCAATCATCTAGAATCCTAAACAATTCTTTGAAAAATATTTTGAAATCCATTAAAAATATTTTTCATTCATCCATAGTTCAAAAATTAATTTTGAACCGCTGTCCATCCAATTTCCAATGGAAAGATGGACTGCAGTTTTTCGGTTTTGTTGATTCTCCTACAAAATAATCGTTTTTAAATAAAATGAAATTATTGTAAGTTAGACTAATGTATTAATCTTAATTCTAATAATTACATGGCATGTTTTAAAACTCTTAAAACATTCAGACGAATTATTAAAGAGAATTATATCAACAAACATTTAAAGACCGAAAACCGGTAAAACGAATTGTTTAAATCCTAGATGGTAAACTAGATTTGTTTACAGCCATAAATCATGAGAAAATTGAACCCTAAGCTCTGATACCACTGTAGGATTTCATGTTTAATTATACATATATATTTTCGAATTTTTTATGTATAATAAGGATCAATTTTCAATTTTCTATAATTTATTTCATGCATGCATCAATTTGTTTCAATATCTAGTTTCAAAACATTATTAAAACAAATATGGGCTCCGAAATTCATACCTAAAGTTCTTTAAAACTTCTTGAAGATTCGGAGACGTTGGGGATGCTCCTCGCTGCGCCGGATGCCTCCGAGTATTCACCAAACTCTAAACAGGATCGGAGAGAGGGAAGCTAGTCTCTCAATCTCCGATAGGGTTTAGAATCCAATTACTAACCTCTCTTTAATTCTCTTGAGAAGATGATCTCTTAAGAACTAAAATTAAACTTAAGAATTAAGGGATTTTCGTGGAGAATTATGGAGAGAGAATTTTTGCACAAGAAATAATGAATTAGATTAATTGGGTAATGAAATAAGCTTGTATTTATAAGCTCTCTCCAAATTACTTATTCATGTGCAACCCCTTGCCCATGATCTCATGCAAAATTCCATCTAACCATCCATTATTTAATAATAAATAATATTAACCATCGCAGTCTCACTCTCACCGCGAGTATGAGCGACGACCTTCCCCCGTCTAGGAGGCATCTGCCCAAGAAAACAAGACAAACATCAATATAAAATATGTATGCATGATCCTATAAGACCTAATTCCTAACTCAAAGGTGGTTTCTTTGGACAAGTACGTCGGAATCAACACTCTGATACCAAATTGTAACGTCCTCGAAAACAGCGGAAAATTTAAACAATAATAAAGACCGTCAACGGTCAACACAGGGCACGTCACGAGACGACAAGTCAAAATGTATATATATAAAAAGATATAGATCCACGTGGAAGTCAAAATATACATATGAGTCAACTGTGATTACAACAGAAAGGAATATACGTGTAATCACTACCTCAACAAAAGATACAAAAGAAGACAAGATCAGATCCCGGGGGCACCCTCCTCGGTCACCACCTCGACTCTAATGTTGCTCGCTACCTGAAACGCAAACAATTGAAACATGCCTGAGTTCCCTGAAGGAACCCCGTAAACCAAACCTCCTAAAATACAAAATGGAATTAAAGACAATGCAATGCAATGCAATGCACATGATCATCCGCCTCGGGTCCACAATAATACCCATCTCCGCCTCCGCGGTACTGAACCACTCCTGCCACCACGAGGGTCAAGTCAGTCCACCGCTGCCTCACAAGGGTCAGTCGGCACCACTGCTCCCCAAGAGTGCAGAAAGGAACCCTGGCACTACGCCGCCACCCCAGGAGCGAGTCAGCCCGCCGAATGCACAACTCGGGCCAGACGACAGCCGCTGCTCCCCCAAGAGCCGCCAGACGCGCACCCTGTCGGAACATCCTCGGCCTACCGACAAACCCCAGCAAACAACCCAAGGTTTACGACAATCGTCTCTCACACCCCGCTCGATATGAGAGGACCAACAATAATACGCCCTCGTCGAAGGTGAAATCCATCGCTCTCAAGGCCGGTAATCGACCGTCGCCTCGGAGCCGGTAGTCGACCTATACTCGACGGCTCGCGTGTGGATAAATCCACCAACCTATGACAGATCGGTCGACCGCTACAAGCACACCGGTCGACCGGTCCTCCGCATAGTACTCTGTACTGTACAAACAAGTGTATGGATCGAACCACGCCAACCGAATTACCGACCCATCGGTCGAACAAAAGTCATATAACGGTCGACCGTTTGGATGGTCTACGCTATACAATATTTATAATATTTATATATCCGACCGGTCGAACCAAGGGTCCGTTCAACCGATAACAGAGATTTCAGCATTTTGCCTTAGTAATATTCGATCGACCAGAACTGAGATACAGTTCGACCGAAACATCACAGACACTCTACTGCTTAATTAAAATGCTCCGTCGGTCGACCGAAAGTTAAAGAGCGGTCGACCGTTTTGATGGTCAAAGCTCCCAACCGAGTTAGCATCGAATAGATCGGTCGAACCAGGTTAAGGATGTTCGACCGTTTAATAAGTCAAAATCCCCAACCGACCTATTCTCATTGTTTCGGTCGACCGGCTAAGTGGACCCGTTCGACCGATAACAGCATTAAACCTTTTTTCCCGCACGAATCTAGCATAACGATCGACCGTCCTCAGACATCGTTCGACCGTTTGTGGGTGCAAATCAATATAATAATAGCATCGGTCGACTGCCCACAGGCACCGGTCGACCGATCGTCGTCTTCAACCTCTGAATAGGTTGCAATCCGACGGGGAATTCGACACCAACGTCCATCCCCAACACTCACAAAGCTTATGTGAGTTATAATGAAGATTTGGCATACCTTATTGACGTTTGTGGAAGCCTCCCAAGCTTTGGGAAGCCTAACCCAACTCTTCTCCTTCACTTCCTCTCCTTCTCCTTCTCCTTCTTTCCTTCTTCTTCTTCTTCTCCAAAATCCCTTCTCTCACTATCTGAAGAAACTAAGTTATGAAGAAAACGTTTTTCTTAACCTAACATCTCTATTTATAGCAAAATCCAAATCTTATCCAATTCTTCCACCTCATGCTTTACTATTCAAGCTTAATTAATGTTAATTAGGTTTAGTTTAGGTTAATTAGGGTGTTTAGATTAAGGTTATTACAGTTCAAAACCTTGTGTACGTCTTGAATTAGTGCACATTGCCTATTTCTCATGCGAGACAATGTTCGTTTTACAATATGTATATATATGTGTGCGCGCGTGTGGAGACACACAATAGAATATCTAAAAGAGGCACTTGCCTTTTGTCGGCTTGTTGCACTCTTGGTTCAAGGCAGCAGCTACTGGAGCTATGTGTTTTATATGGAATGTTGTCACGCATGGTTTTGGTCTCTCTTGCATGTATTTACGTACGTAGTAATCTTATGCTACAGATAGGGCATCATTATATATAAATTTATTACTTACATCATATGGTCTAACAATTTGCTCTTCTTGAGTATATATGCAATGTGTTTCTTCTTTATTACAACACTTTTATAATTTCATTCATGGAGGAAACGTCACCCAAAACACTCACATGTTGTGAGCTTCGTAATGGAAAGTATAGGCTCAATATACTTCTCTTTACGCCCCCAATTGTTTGCCAATGCTCAAACCTCAAGATATCTCTTCACTCCCCAGCATTTTTTAAAACTTTTTTTATATTATATATCTTGGTAAATAAATGTTCGATGGTGTGGTATTCTGAATAGCTTCGATCGACCCCATGACCAACTGCCTTGAGCTATCTCCACCCCGGAGTAAAAAAAAAAATCGATTTGACCCTTTTCAAAAAACATAGGAGGATTACAAATGTTAGGCTCGACTTGATCAGTCATTAGGTGCGTGCATGGATGAACCATTGGTTAGGGTGCGTTTTGTGAATGAATATTGTAGTTGCTTTTCCGCTATATCTCTTTTGTCACTACTCCATTAAAAGTTCAGAATAACTGTGACGGTTTGGTTGCGCCTCCACTATTGCTGCTTCTAAAGCCCCCGCCTTCCCGTTCTGCCCTCATGTTTGCCGCCTATATTAACCACTCGTGCCAATCGTCCCAACCATCCCTTTCTCCTCTTTGCCTTTTCATTTTGCTTTTTCCGGTTTAAAGATGGCCTCTCACTCCTCCATCGAGTATGTTCGTTTTTGCCGACCTACCTGCCTAAGTGGGTACCCAGTGCAAAAGAATGAATCTCACACCTCCCAGTGTGTGAGAGCGACGAAGGATAGAATGGGTTGCTCCACCCTGGTGTGGGTGATTGGGGCGGCGATGAGACGGAGCCCGGGGACAAGGTGAAGGGGAGCTACGACCGAAAATGAAGATTTGAGAAGTGGATTGGTTGTGGACAATGGAGTAGTTTGAGGAGTGGCAAATTCGTGATTAAAGAAAAGGTAAGACCCGTAAATTTCACAACCGGGAGGGTGAATGATGAAGACAGTTAAAGAAAAACTGCGATAAGCTGGTTCTGACCACCTTTTTCTCTCCTATTGACACGTGTGAGCGTAAAAACGGAATTTTTGTTGAAAAGTGGAATAACCCTAGGTGTGTTTGGATACGATATAAGAAGCTGCAGAAGCGGTGAACATTAATGGTAACAAAACGCACCCTTAATAAGTACTTATAATTTGTTAAATCTAAACCAATGTCAACAAAAGAAATGTGATTAACGTAATGTAAACCTCCAACTAGTATTCTGGGTGTACTTTTTTTTTACAAAAATCAAATGTTGCTACTTCGTGTGTACTTAAATCCGACCAAACCAAACCGTGACGCCTTTCATGGCTTTGCTGCCCACACACGTTCGCTACTACTCTCTCTCTCTGTGACTGACACATTTTACTTATAATAACTTGTTTATTGCTGTAAACAGTGATAAGATTACCGACGGTGGTGACCATGTTATCCTAGAAATTCAACTTTTACATCAGCTTCACTCTTTACCATGTCATACTTGTAAGATTTCATGTCCTTATGTATGTGTATATTTTAAAATGTTATACATATAAGATAGATATTCACATTTTCATTGATTTCAAGTACACTATTTTATGTCTATTCTAATATCATGCAAATCTACATATATTAAAATAATAAAAGAAAAGATGATCACACACAAAAGTTCTCTAAAATTCTTACGAAGATCCGGAGATGCGTTGCCCATCGAATTGTCTGCCGATTCGCCTCCAAGTGTTCACCAAACTCTAAACAAGATTATAGAGAAATGAGCTAGTCAATCAATCTCTAAATCAAGCTTGGAATCTAGCTAATAACCCCGTTAAAACTCTACGAGAATAAATCTCCAAAGGCTATAACTAATTAAGAGAAATTCGGATGGATTAGTGAAGAGATTAGGGAGAGAGAATTTTACATTAGCACTCTCAAAACAAGTAGCTGAGATGACATATTTATAGCCTCCCAAATAACCCACATCATGAACTATTCTCTAGCCATGATCCATTTCTTTTCTCTCCCTTAGACCAAATCACATATAACATCTATCGTGGAATTTCAGTCGATCGGTCTCTGAAAATGTTCGACTGTTTTGTCCGATTTTCGACTTTATCAAATTTTGGATTTATTTCTGACAAAATATGATTCTTGGGGTTTTATAAAATTCATATATTACGAAATATATTATCATATGTAATATTAAATTATTACACCCATAATAGATACATCTAATATGAATTTATTAATGATTCTAATTATGTCAATTTTCATGACATATTGATTTTATTAATTCACCACATGTGTCACATTTCTCATGAAACCCGACACATCATATGAACTCAAAATCAAGCTTCTTGTTTCCCAATTTTGTGGTGTGACCTATAGGAGGATTCAAGCTAGATTGACAATGATATTAAACACTTAATATCTCAAACTATAAGCGGTATCTAGCTACATATTATAGTTACCCAATTAGCATAGATGTGTTATTCCACTCGAACTAAACACAATCCATTTAGTGATGTAAGTACACCACTTGTGTCTGTCTCTTGCCTCATGATATTAAAAATATATACAAAGTAGAAATGTGTCACATTTGTTTCATATTCATTTTTTGATCTATTTAAGTTAATTATAACTATGTAACTTAACTCAAGTCACGTTGTGCACATTATAACTTTGTTTTATCAAGAGTCTACTAATATCTGAAAAGAATGTGTTCTAAAAGTTTTACTTTTATTTGTCAATTATTATGAATTGAATGTGCAAATATTTTGTTCCTTGATTATGGTATTCGTATTTTGGAAGTGTTAAGGAAGGGGTGTTTGGTCCTTAACCGTAGAGCTCTAAAAGATAATGGTTTACATAAATCAAAAGTTATTCACAATCATGGTAATTAACATGGAACATTAATTACCGAGATAAGAATGTCGTGTTGGTCATCGATTGTTGTAGCTCTACAAATAATTGACGACACGAGTATATAAAAGAGGAAAAGATTACTTTTATATATTGAATAGACCTAACAACTAAAATATTATGGAATTGTGTTTCGTGTCATTAATGTTTTTACTGTGTCTTGGATCCTAAGATATGAGACTTATATCTTTTCACTTAAGAAGTGTTTAATTTGATTATTGTCAAAAGCAACCAAAAAGTGTAGTGATAACGACAATTAGGGGTGCACACGGGTTGGGTTGAACCAGAAAACCGACCCGAACCCGACTGGTCGGTTCGGGTTGGGTCGAGTTGAAAAATCTGAAAACCGAAATTTTTCTGGTCGGGTTCGGGTTGAGGGGTGGGGTTGACCCAACCCAACCCGAACCCGAATATTTTTTTATGATAAATTTATCCCTAAATCCCATCTTGACCGTCCATCTCATCTTACCCCGTATTCTTAACACTGAAACCCTAACGAAACTCAGATTTCAGCCCCCATTTCCCAAACCCCGCCCCCTCTCCTCATGGTTGCTCCGTCGATCCCTCCCCAAGTCCCTCTGTTGATCCCTCATTGCAGCCGCGGGACTTCCTGACACCTCCTTCGCGGCATTCGACGACAACCTAGAAACTGTCGTGGGACGACTTGTCTTCGCGACTGAGAAGATCGAGGGGAACATCGTCGAGGCAACAAAGCTTGTGGCGGAGTCGTTCGCGAAGTAGAAGGATCTGCTCATCAAGGATTCAAGGTCAAGCAAACAAAGGTTGGTCGACATCGGATTTGGTTTTTTTGATATTTTCTTCGATATTTTGGTCGACATCACTCACAAAAGAAATGCCATCAACTCCACATAACAGTTTGCAGAGTCACAAACACACGACACATCTTCAAGTTGGCTCCTCTGGTCCTCGATCACGCCTTTGGAATCTTGGAAGGCTTTCTCGGGAGAGTGGGATTTCACCCAGACGTAGATTGGGTTTTTGGAGGGGTCGAAGTAGTCACCGTTCAGGAAATCGGGGACCACAACGTAGAAACCCACTGCTGCTATCTTGTCGGCCAGACTCCTAAGGTTGGGGGTCTCGAACCTGTAAACGTCCGACACGAGGAGGACGACACCCTTGGTGGTTGTGGTTGTGGTTGTGGTTGCAGAAGAAGAAGAAGAAGAAGAAGAAGAAGAAGAAGAAGAAGAAGAAGAAGAAGAAGAAGAAGAAGAAGAAGAAGAAGAGACGTAGCACCTCAGACCTCCGAAGGTCTTCTCAGATCCACTCCCGCAGGTGGGGTTCATCACCGGTGGATTCGCGCAACACTCCTCTCCAACCATCGTCTTCTGATGTAGGATTTTTGATATTTCCTGTATTTTTTTAAAGTAGGATTTTTGATGTTTAAGTCTATTTCGACATTGAGTGGAGGATTTTGTTAAGCATGGAATTGGTTTTCTTATTTTTTGGTCAAATAGGATTTGTGATATCTATGGTTAAGAGCAGTTAAAATTCTGGTTAAGTAGGATATGTGATATTTGTTGTAGCAGCAATGAAGTAACGTGCACATCTTAGTTGACGAATGAGATGATGAGACATGAATTTCAACCGAGCAGTAGATGTTCTGAGTGTTTGATTAAATAGATTATCTTCCAACGAGAGGATGGAAGAGTTAAGATGATGTATAAAGATAAATTCGGGTCCAACCCGATCCGACCCGACCCAACCCGAAAATTTTGGGTCGGGTTGGGTAGAACCCGAATCAGTTCGGGTTCGTGTTGGGTTTTTCCCAAACCTGAATTTTTCGGGTTGGGTCGGGTTCTGGTCCAAACCCGACCCATGTGCACCCCTAACGGCAATAGTTGGTTGAATATGACTTGTGCTGGAAAAGATAGCTAGTCAAACGATTATCATTGTCACTCTTAATTGAGTGATGATATTAGTAGGTCCCTTGATAAAACAAAATTATAATGTGCACAATGTGACTTGAGTTAAGTCACATGGTTATAATTAGCTTAAAGAGATCAAGAAATGAATATAATACAAAGGTGACACATTTCTACTTTGTATATATTCTTAATATCATGAGGCAAGAGACGGAAACAAGTGGTGCACTTACAACACTAAATGGATCATGTTTTGGTTCGGGTTGAACAAAGACATTTATGCTAATTGGGTGACTATAATGTGTAGCTAGATATCGCTTATAGTCTGAGATATTAAGTGTTTAATATCGTTGCCAATTTGGCTTAGATCCTCCTATAGGTCACACCACAAAACTGGGAAACAAGATGTTGATTTTAAGTTCATATGATGTGTCGGGTTTCATGTGAAAATATGACACATGTGGTGAATTAATTAAAATCAATATGTTATGAAAATTAACATAATTAGAATCATAATAAATTCATATGAGGTATATATTATGGGGTGTAATAATTAAATACTACATAGGATAATATTACATAAGATATAAATTTGCTAAAAACCCCAAAAGATCAAATTTTGTTGGAAATAAATCCAAAATTTGACAAAAGTAAAATCGGGGTCAAACACGGTGAACCGTTCATGGTTCGGTCGACCGGTGCATCTTCGGATCGGTTATCCATATAGGGAACGGGTAAGCGCAATTGGTTGACCGAGATTGCCCAGAGTGCCTGGTCAATCGGGTTCGGTTAATCGATTGGAAACAGTCAACCATGTGAATGAATTTATTTATGTTAAGAGGGACAATGATAATATTTTGACTAGCTATCTTTGCAGCACAAGTAATGTTCAACCAACTATTGCATTTATCACTATACTCATTGATAGTTTTTGACAATAATCAAATCAAACACTTTTTGAGTGAAAAGATATAAGTCTCAAATCTTATAATCCAAGACACAGTAAAACATTAATGACACGAAACACAATTCCATAATGTTTTACTTTTTAGGTTTATTCAATGTATAAAAGTAATATTTTTCTCTTTTATAAACTCGTGTCGTCAAATTTGTAGAGTTACAATAATCGATGACCAACACAACAATCTTATCTCGGTAATTAATACTTCATGTTAATTACCATGATTGTGAATAACTTTTGATTTATGTAAATCATTATCTTTTAGAGCTTTGCGGTTAATGACTAAGAGCATCTTCCTTAACCCTTCCAAAAAATGAATACAAAAATCAAGGAACAAAATGTTTGTACATTCAATTCATAATAATTGACATATAAAAGTAAAACTTTTAGAACACGTTTATTTCAATATCCGCCTCAAATCCCCCAACTACTCAAAATTTTTCTTTTAATAACGGCTAGACTCACGCAGAAATCCAACACTCTTTTACTTACGTGACTGACGACCAAGTGTGCAATTTCTACTTTGGTTTCCTACTTTCTATCCTTATTTATTTGTTGTATAATCGATCTGATTCACATGGTCCGGAGCAAAAACTCACCAGGAAAAATAATCTTACATTTTTACTTGTTGGTACATGACTTGTACAACAGTAATCCATTGGATTTGGTAATTATAGGTAATACTGGTGGGGGTATTAGTGTGAATTGTGGAGGGTAATCATTAATGCTTCCGTTAAAATCCAGTTGTACAGATTTTAGTAGTGAGTGTATCCGACACTATCTAAGGTCATCTTCAGTCATGAAATTTTCATAAATGTCAGTCATGCCACATCAACATTATCTTTCTTCACAACTTTTTTTCTTCTCTTTAACAACATTTTTCTTTTACAACCACAACCAACCAATAAATGTCAAATTTATCATATCAACACTATCTTTCACATCATTTCTTTTTCTCTCATTTATAATTTTCAACAATAACTAATTAATTAACTTATTGTATTTACAATAGCTTTTAATTAGTAAATATAAATAGCTTTTAAAACATCATTATAATAATTAATGGTCAGAATAAAATATACGAAATTAAGAAAACATTTTTATCATCATTTTGCCTCGTATTGCTGCCATATGAAATGTTTTTTGTTTTTTAAATTATTTATGTAAAATAATTACCAATTCTAATTACTTCTCTAAAATATAATAATCAACCAAAAATTAATTAGTGATAAATAAATTTTAATTAAAATTGTCTAAGTAATTAACATTATCATGAAAATAATTAACAAAAACATTTTATTTAACAATACTAATTAATTTACAAATTAAACTAAATTTAAAACAAAAAATGGGCTATTGGGTGGAGGGGACCAATGTCCAGGCGGTGCCTGGTGAGAGAGAGGTACCCGCATTGAGGGTGGCCAAAAATGCCTACCAAAGGTCGACATTGAGGGTGCCCTAATAGATTGACATGCTTTTCGTTTTCGTTCCTACTTGATCCTGATTACTGCAATCGCATCTCTCGAAGCACTTCAAAGATACGAAATCCTACCACGGAAACAAAAAACTTTCCACTTTTGTATAGCATTTCACAACACCCCCACTCGTTTTGAACATTCCACATTACCATGGTGGCACTGTAAAATAAATTCATTTTTTATTACGAATTCCACACGTAATGAAATTACACCATTCGCTTTTTTCAATCCAATTTTCATGCATCTATTGGTAATTTGTCTGAAATTTTCTGCCGTTTCTTGTGCTCAAAGTTTTATATAAAGTCTCATCGAGCTGTCATTATCATTTTTTATCAAACCAAAAAAGAAATAAAAAAACACGCGCACACAATCAGGAATTCAGAACTCATCCATGAATTTCAACAGACGAAAATAGTTTCAATTTTCCATTGAACATCAATCCACTAATGCTTCTCATCCCATATGCGATATCACAAAAAATCACAAAAACGAACAAATATACCTAACAAAAACTTCCCCTAAACACACCAACTCGTGACCCAAAACAACATTCTTTTCCTCGATATAATAACTAACACACCACCAAACCCACCCAAAAACCTTATAAAAAAACAAATTTCGTATTTTTATTAAGAACTGGTCAACATCTTCTTCAACGCCACGTCAGCAACGACCCCGTTTTTTTCCTCTTGTTTATCGTTTCCATTCTTCTTCTCCTGGCCTCCGTCGCCGCGATCTTCTTCATAACCAACGGCAACGATTCTCTCCTCTCCTCCAACGGCCACGATTCAATCCTCGCCTCCACGATCGGTTTCCCCGCCGGCTGAATCGGAACCGGGTCCGGTTCCGGATCCTCGATGCCGCAACCGTTTTCGTTGAGCGCAACATTCAGATCGAAATCCCTAGTAGTCGGAGCTCCGGCTTTGCCACCTCGGCCCGGCGCGAGTCCGAGTTCGGGTCCGACCCCGACTCCCCTGCATTCCCCACGCTCGATCACAGCCGTCGATTTGGGTTCCTCGAGATGCGTGCTGGTGGGGCCCTCGGCGTGTCCCCCCTCTTTCTCCTCCCCCGCCGTCTTCTTCTCCCACTGTTTTGTTACCAAAACCCAAAAAAAGCCAAAAATAAAAATAAAATAATCGTTTTGTTTGGGATAAAAAAGAAACACTAAAAAGGAGCAAAAACACAAAAGGAAAAATAGGAAATTGGAGGGATTTGTTACCATGAATTTGGCTTCCTTCAGCCGTGCGTTCTCCAACAAGACTGTCTCGTAATGCTTCTGGATCTTCGCTGTTTCCTGTTCAACCCAAACCCCAATCAAACTTCCAACTTTCGCAAACCAATTTTTTTTATTATTATAAAAAAAGCGAGAAACCAAACCTGTTGGAGATTCGAGTTGGTTTCCTGCAGACCCGAAGCCAGCGTGTTCTGAATCTCCATCCACTGCTCCAAAACAAACACCAAATCAATCAAACCCAAAACCAAAAAAAAGAAGCATAAAAGAACCAAAACCACCCACCAACCTCTGTGGTGCCGAACTTGGGTTTCTTGGAGGGCTTACGAAGAGGGGGAGTAGGCGCGACAGTGTCGGGTTCTTGGCCGCTTTCTTCGTCGGAGCTGAGGCATTGCAGAGGCGTATCAGGGCTAACTTTTCTCTTCTCGCGGTGGTTCTTGGGCGAGGAGAGCTCGGAGGAGGTGCTTTTGCGGCGGCGGAGGGCTCTCTTCCGGGTGGCGCCACCCCAGAGAAAGAGGAGGCGCTCGCGCTTGTTGATGATGGATGGGAGGTTCACGAGGATATCCACCACCATCAACTCCTCCTCCGTCATGGTTTCGAAGGGAAGGGGAGAGAGAGAAGAAGAAGAGGATTCGAAGGGAACAAATGAGGAAAGGAAGGGGGGAGGGAGGGGGTTTTATAGCACTTGCCTGAAGATGCCACGTGGCCCACAGGGAAGTGGATGGGATTTCTTCGTTTGCTTTGGTTAGGGTTCGTAGCTTCGGTTGGGGATTTGTTTAGGTTGATTAATTAATTTATTGATTTTTTTCGTTTTTCCAGCAAATCCCGATCACTCTCTGACTCTTTATTTTTAATCCGCGGATTACACTTCGGACGGTTTTTTTTTTCTTTCAGTTTTCACCTTGGGTTTTTTTTCTTTCAGTTTTGTTGGTTTAAATAAACGTCCGAAAGCTTAACGTCTTGTTAATAAGTGGTGTTTTTTTATATTTTATGATTAGGAGACACTCTTTTCAAGAGAAGTAGAATTTGAACTACGTCGGTTGAACTTTGGGTTATATTGTAGGCAAGATCTCATTCCATATCAAGGCTATTCACAATTAGAATTTTACCAACTGAAGTAGTAATGTCAAGAAATTATTTTCCAGCAATATGGGTAGTTTAGGTGTGTCTTGAGTCCAAACACGTGGCACATCATGACAACATTGCGGGGGAATCAGATGATCTTTTATTATAGATTTTCAAAGTGTTTGTGACAATGTTAGGTAGTGTTTATAAATAGATGGCACACGTACCTTTTTTGTACACAAAAGAACTCCCCGTAGTTGAGAGATCCCCCCCCTGAAGTCTGATCTTGTGGGAAACCAAACTATACTTTTATATTGTGAATATTTTAGGATCTTTATATGTCATCAGAGGATTGAAGATATTATGTAGGACATTGTAATTAAAAGCTATGTTGGATAAAGAGCTGCCCGATTGGCCGATTGTGAAATATTAGGATCAGATCCACATATTAACGCTATTTTATTGTATAAATCTTCCTTAATTATCTTCAATTAACTCTCTCTTATTTAATATTTTATGAACCAGTCCAAGCTACAGAAATAAATAGAGCTCTTGGAGTTTAAGAAAAAATTATATTCACTTAATGATTTATTACCTCTGAAACCTCAATGAGTTCATTGGTGAGGTTTTCAACAATACATTTGACACGTGTTCTGATATTGGATGTTATATTTCCATAGTAATTATTTCATATTGACTATACTCCTTCCTTCTATTTTTATTCGTTATCCATTTATAAAATTTGAGAATATATAATTAAATTTGAAGGAAAAAAGTGGTATCCCAACATTTCATCGGGTTGACCATCTCCTTCAAACCAAAGTTTATTACTTGTCAGAGCATCACAAACGGGTGTTGTGCGCCCCCACGATCCGCGGAGACCATGTCGTCTTCCCCTTAACATGGGAAGAGAGAAAACTGATGTAGAAGAGAAAAAAAAAGAAAGAACATGACCAAGTCGTCCGAATCATGATTACAAATGATCTCATTCTCATAAATGTTATTTTTTCTTAAAGATGCGTCCCGAGATATTGATAAATCACGAACTAAAACTTAATATATCGTTCCACTTTTTAGTAATTAGGGTAAATTAAAAAACTAAAGAATAAGATGGGTGGAACTTATAGAGGTTTAATATATTTTTCCTGACAAAAATGCTCTGTATTGCCATACCTCTCCCGTTTGAGAAAGGGGTGGCTTTTACATGTGAATTTGGGTGTATGTGATTTATGTCCTTCAATTTGGATTATGGTTGGGGCTTGGTTCAAAGAGAATAAGAGCATAAGTGGACTTTGTATCTCCTTGAGGATTTTGACTTGCCTTGGGAGGATTATCCTTAATCTTAGTTACCAGAGAATATGAAAGTATAGACAAGTAGACAACATACCAAGTTAGCAGCGCACACAATCCACTTGTCTTGTGTTTATCCATAATGATTAATGAGTATTAGGCTTAATACGAGACTAATTACGTTAAGGTTTGATTTTCTCATTGGATTTGGGGTAGTAGGATTGGGTTTAGTGGGGTGATATTGTGCTGCTTGGGTCCACTAGGTTGAGTTAGGTGGACTCTACTCAATGGCGTCCCACTTATGTCACACGAGTCATGTGTCAACTAGGTAGAGCCAATTGAACTCGTACGAGCTTTGACGAGGGTTAGATACTAACTAAGATGGATTTACTGATTTAGTTGGATCAAGTGGACGTTGGATTTGGTCCGGTTGATAAACCACATGTAGTTGACCTCGGCTTGGAAGTAACTGTGGAGACTCACGAGCACATGAATCATGTTGAAGATGGTAAAGTGTAGAAACAGTGAAGCACAAAGAATCTTGGTTGTCGGGTTTGATAGGAACAATTTTGTTGTCATATTAGTGTCGTCCTTTACTCGTTTGGTGTGATTGCATCAAAACACATTCAACATAAAGGTAAACAATTTTTTTATTTAAATTCGAAAGTAAAATAAATAAAATTCAAAATCACATATGAACACTACGTTATGCAATTTTGATTTCACGTGATATTTCTAAAAATCAATAAATAATCTAACAAATTTTGACAAGCATTGCATTCCCACTGACCTGTCCAGAAGAAAAAGCCCACTAACTTAGGCCCACGGACCAAACGGATCTACCGTGGCGATTACCGAAAGACAAGACAGAGTCGAGTCCCATCCTTGGCAGCCCTTTCCCTCTCATCGCACATTCACACCACGTCCCGTGTCGTTCCTACGCAAATTGACTGCCACGATCCCATCCAACGGCCCACGTTCCCCAACCCCCATCCGTTTATAAAACAGTAAAAAACCCGACCATCACCAAACCAAACCAACCATGGCTTCCTCCAACCCGCGAATGTTTTTCGACATCACCATCGGCGGCGACCCAACCGACTGGGTCGTGATGGAGCTTTTCTTCGACGTGGTCCCCAAGACGGCGGAAAACTCCGGCGAGAAGGGCGTCGGCCGCTCCGGCTAGCCGCTCCATTACAAGGGGTCCTCCTACCACGGCGTTATCCCGGGGTTCATGTGCCAGGGCGGCGACTTCACCCCCGGAGGGGAGTCGATCTACGGGGAGAAGTTCCCCGTCGAGAACTTCGAGAGGTGCACGCCGAACTGGGAGTGCTGAGCATGGGCAATGCCGAGCCCGGGACCAATGGGTCCCACTTCTTCATCTGTACGGAGGAGACGCCGTGGCTGGATGGGAAGCACATGGTGTTCGGCTAGGTCGTGGAGGGGATGGAGGTTGTTAAGGCCATTGAGAGTGTTGGCTCGCGTGGGGGGACCACTTCTAAGCCTGTTGTTATTGCCCACTGCGGGTGGCTCTAGATACATATGATATGATATGTGTGTGTGTTTTTTGTTGTGTCTTCGGTCGGTCGTGTGCTGTTGTGTACTTGTGTTATTGTGGATAATGATGGACTTGTAATGGTATATATATTTGCTGGTTTGCCGTAATAATTAGTGATCTTTCAGTTGGTTTTGTATTGTTTTTTTATGAAAAACAGCAATGATCCAAACCGGGGTTGACGTGATTACGTTTCCCTCTTTTTAATAAATTTTACAATTTTGGGGGTACAAGGCAGAGATAATAGAGAGGAGCTAGGATGATTATGTTTTCCTGTTGGACATTCTTTGGTCTTGTTGCCGAAGTAAGTGATTTTTGTTCGGCCTTTTATGACTGATGTAAACTAGTATTTTTGATAAATGGGAGTGTGTAGAACCGACAATTTGGATAAAGGAGGAGGGTGGGTCTAGTGGGCTGAACTATATATTACAAACAAAATCTTAAGACAGTGACCCGTCGGGAACGTGTTTGATGTTCTGCCTTTTAATAACTATTACTACATGATTAGTAATGCACGCTTTAAGACGAAAACAAATTTGGGAAAATTGACATGATAGGACTGGCATCTTCTGGTTGTACTTAAACTATTTGATCATGGAAGAATTGTTGCTTTAAATTCATCACTATCACTTTGTTTTTCTTTTGGATAAAGATAAAGCTTTAAATTCATTTTCAGCTGAACAAAAAACGTGGACATGTTTGAACTTTATAAGCCCAGAAGCATAGAATACTTGTTATCAGTTTTTCTATTGTGTAACCACAAAAAGAACAACATATCAGAGAAGTCCGTTGGACTTACGTTGGGTGTTCGCCGGCTTTATTGTAGTAGGCCTCTTATTGTGGTTTTTTGCTATTTGGTTTGTTATTCAAACTTGTTGCTTCATCCATGGTGCTGGTGGTTTCACTATCATTATTAAAAAGAGAGACATCAACCAACCAATGTCTCCAACCTCCAACCGTCAAAATCATATTGATTTGATCATTTAAAGCTAAAGTTTTTAATGGTAACTATTATCCTCCCACCTGCAAACTTCTACCCTCCTATATTCCTCTCTTCATGGTTATGATCCTTGAGTAAATTCCACATGCTAGCTCGGACTTCTCTCCACAATTTTACACGTCTCATCACCCCATGCTGGTGCAGGACACCCAACAGTATGCATATGGCATAATTCCACTGTCCAACTAACCATAAGATAGGACATGTTCTCCAGCAAATCTAGTGACAAGATTGGAATAGGAGTCAATAGAAAGCCTACATGTTCTGGTGCCATAATAAATGGTACAGATGGAGAGCAAACCAAGCCCATTAACCATTCCCACCTGCACTTTCAACTCTCGTGTTGCATTGCTTTACTTTACATTCACATAAGTAAGCTGTAAGCCTTCACATCCCCACTCCTATCTGATACATTGGACGTACCTATCTGATGGGTCGATGGAGCTGTCTGGATTTCTTCTTGCAAGCATCACCTCTGCTCCTGGTTCTGCTTCTGGTGTGCTCGCGCGTCGACAGGGCAGATGCTTACGTCATGGTCACTGGCACTGTCTTCTGCGACCAATGCCGGGATGGAAAGATGAGCTTGTTCGATTACCCACTCTTCGGTTAGAATCTTACGTTTTGACAGAAATAAATTTTACATACATATATTTTCATACATAACCTATGTTCTCACCGATAATGACTTCTTACACTCTACAATTACCAACTCATGAGTCATGATCATTTTACATCTAATTATTCCACGAGAAGCCTCAATATCAGGTCCAATTAATGAGATGTAATCAAATAAAAATGTAGAAGTGTTAATACTTTAATTCGGATGGTACGAATACCAAAACCTCTTAGTTTTTGCGGTAAAAAAAAAACTTACGTAAGCTACATTTGTATTTTGTAACGTTTCTTGCAATGCTTTTACAACGTAGGGGCAAAGGTGGAGTTGACATGCGCGGGCTACGACGGGCAAACGGTGGCGTACGCGGAGCAGACCACGAACCCGCTCGGCACGTACGGGATCCGGTTGGACGGAGACCCGGATATGAACCGGTGCGGGGTTAAGGTGGTGAGCGGACCCGGCGGGTGCGGGTCGGGAACCGGGTTGGTTCAGGGGCTCTCGTTGCTGTTTAGTTTTTTCAGGACTTCGCTCTACAGTGTCAACCCGCTCCTGGCCCAACCAGACCGGCCCAGGGGCTTTTGCCAACCGTCATCCGGTTCAGCTCCGAGTTTGCCTCCTCCGGTTTTATCTCCACCACCGACCGGTGATTGGCACCTCCCACCGGTTCCGTCTCTTTGGGCTTCTGCTTGTCCATACATGTAATTTCTCTTTAAATTACCTATCTTGTTAGTTCTTAATATATGGACCAACATAAGATCAAATTCATAGTACATACAACTCTACTTGATGATGGTTTTGCAATAAGAGGGGCTATAACTTACAAGGCTCCAACATATGAGGTTGGCCAACTTAGATTCTTTATTCATTAAACTCCTTTTGGGTAACAATATGTTTATGTTGATGAGTGAATCACTTTGATACTTAATTTGCCCTCCGTGGGTAACAACAAGTAGTGTCTAAAGCTTAAGTACTCTTTTTTGTTAAATTTCAAACGCATGCAACTCACATGATTGATTTATAGTCATGGCTAATTCATAACTAGGAATCTATCAACCGAACTAATCTTATTTGGACTTTCATATTGTTATTTGTACATATAACACAGCCTTCAGAAACCTCATTGACTCATTAGCAACAAGTAATGCCTACAATGTATATGGACAAAAAACATGAGACAGCGAGCTTGTATTGAAGATGAAGTTCCCTAAATTATGATTTGAAAGCATGTAAAAAATTAAAGAGGTCAATATACTAGAAGAACATAATATTAATGTCAATATATATCTGCTTCTTAGTAATGGGGTGACCGAATTCATATAATTTGTTTGATATGATATATGTTCCAATACATGTAGGTTAAAATTGCGATCGGCGTTCCCTTGTGGTTATAAAATTTATTATAATTGAACATAATTAATTTTTTCTGCAATTTCCTTAGTTACATAGAAAGACATAGAATTTCCAAATTCCAAATCGATAACTTCATCCTCAATTAAATTATTAAGTTTATTTTTAATAATTTTCATAGCTAAAAATACAAGCTCAACTGTAGCAGTAGAACTAAGAAGAGTCGACACAAACTGGATCAATTAGTAACCAAATAGTATGACGACTTTCAGTTTTAATTTTGAAATTTGGGCCATTTTTTACTTAGATTTGTGTAAATCAACATTAAATTCGCTCAACCCTAACATATAAAAAGTTACATGACTTTAATTTAACGATGAATGAAATGGTTCTCTCTAGTTAACATACTCTTGATATGAAAATGAAGAAAGAAAACAATAAAACTTGCCTAAAACAAGTAACTGTGTAGGGTACGTATTTGAAGGATTTTCAAAATTGTAGAAATATCCTTAGCTAGGCACCAGCTCTCGGCTAGTCATGTACAAATATGAGCGATCGATGTTGGATTACGTGAAATTATTTTGATACAATTGAATTTAAATATGGCAATGCTATAATCTTTCTCGACCCACTCCCGCAAAAAGTTCATCCTCCTTGTTAAGATTCACGATTGAGTCCATGCACATCAAGCAATCAAGAACACACGAAGCTCCATCAAATATGTAGTTGCATTGAATTAGGGAAAACCCGCCCTCTCGATTACTTAGATGAGAGAGTAGAAAAATAAACTCTCCTTTATTATACTTAAATTAATCCTAACGGCTAGTTGGATCGATCATCAACCCGGACCGATAATCTAATAACAAGGTCTTCCTTATATATATGATACAACAGCTACCACAAGGTCCACAACCTTATCACACGTAACGACTATAACTGGCACTCAAAGTAAATTAAGAGCCAACACAGTTGTCAATTGAATGATAAATAAGTCAACATAAAATTGAAGTAATATTTCGAGGTGGACCAGTTGAACACAACAATTGACCATCATCAAATACCCACCAGACACAAAACCATCCAGCCAGCTGGGCGATGACTGGAGTAGAGCCATTAGTTTTGAAACACAAGTTGTCAAATATGAAATATACACTGAACATTCTATGCCAGAACTTCTTTTTTGTTTTGTTTTGTTTTGTTTTAACGATGCCTTTTCTCCATCTTATTCAAATGAATGAGAACATATATAGTTTGAAGTTGTGTACGGGAGAGTTCTGCACGAATCTGCCTTGTTCCTATTTGAAAGAGTAGTTCCGGTCAAAAAGTCGACATGGACTTGTTCAAGAATGGGAGACTTGCATGGCATCATTACCACTTCTGCAAGATAGAGATAAGAGTCTGCGGAATTTGAAACAATATGGCATCTTCTGGAACTTAATTGCATTCACATGATAGAGTAACTATATTAATATATATTTATTTGAGGGAAAATTATATAAATATGTACAGTCTCTGTTTGATCATGTTTGGTTTGACGTCTAGCCTCACAAGAAAGACCATTTACTCGTATTCGCCCGCAATATTTGTATTATCAAGTCACAACATTAACTTGTGTAATTTTCCATCTCTTCTATTTAGAAAGAATCTATATTCAATATGCATCATTTTCACATATTTAAGTATATAACCACTTCCTTGTGGTATTTTAAATAAACGGAAGCTAAGACCGAGCATTTTAAATCTTGTATATATCGACCAATTTTTGATCTGTAGCTCGCTGGTAAGATTCCTAATTTTTAGAAAGAGAGCAAAAAGATTATTGTATTGCAGAATTTAAAGAAAAAATCCTAAACAACCGACCATTAAAATGAGATCGGAGATCAGAAGTCGATTTCCACCAAGGAGAGTTTTTCTCTCGATGTTGTCGAGATTATTAATCTTTTGTACAAAATAGTCACTCCAAATGTGACCTACGTTTCCAAATCCAATTAATTTGCTCATGCATCTTTACATCATCCAACCGTCATCTAACCATTTAAAATCTAGGAAGCATTGCCCACTGGTTTGCTCAACAAATCCATAAACTCCAAGATTCTTACTTAGTAATAGTTAACCATTTAAAATGAGATTGCAGTTGGGAAGTCTACTTCCTCCCACGAAGTGGATGAGACATATCTTTTTAGATACTTGAATATGTCATTTTACGTTCGATTTGTGGGCAGTGGATTAGTGGAAGATTCAGATTTTTTTATCGGATGTGCACGATTATAACACCACAGTTTTTATGCCTGAAAATGATAATTTATTATACAAAAATACAACAAAATAGTAATAGCCAAAATTATTTATAACAGTATCTATGAACCTAGAAAAGTACTAGCTAGCTGAACTGAAATATCAATTCTTACATCAAGACTCTAGTGGAATTATTAGATAACTTGTGAAGGGTTAAAACAAGGTTGTTCGATGTTCCTTTCCTTGTTTATAACAAAACATTCAGGTTTCTTATGATCTTATCTTACCTACACATGAAAACAAATTAGGGATCAATCTACTGTAATTTCCACTGGGCAACTAGTCTACATCAGGCGTGAAGAAAAACTTGTATAAGTTTGAAAATCTTGTATAGGCTTGCATGATACAGTGAAAGCAGTAAAAGTTGGATTAGGAAGACAACGTTTACTCCTCTGCGGTGATTTTGATTAGTTGAAAAATAAATACAAATGTTGATATTCGATGATAAAGTTTTTTTAGGTAGTAGAAAACAAATAGAAATCTTCCACCGTGTATTCTCTAAACTTGGAGGCACGTGACGTGCTTCTCGTTATCATCTATGTCATTATTTGTATTTTTTATTTTATTGTGTAAAAATATGATTTTCAATGCAAAATAGATTGTGTTTTTGATGTATGACACACATCCGCCGCACACAAGCTATCTTGCATTGAAAATACACACTGTCATACATTTTGAAACACAATCTGTCATACATTAAAAATACAAAATAAATTCACTTTAAGATACCACAATTAAATGAATTATGTCCTTGGAATCCATAAATATTTTCCTTATATTTTTACCATCAACACATGTTTCGGGTATTAAACTCTTCTATTAGAATTTTATTTTGTGAAAAACAAAAAAGGTAATATATCGATTAATTAATAACGTGGAATGGACGGAAGGGTAAATTGGGTAGTGGGCCCGCCGCCACCAAAAGCCGCGTTAGGAAAGAAAGTCCACACCACACTAGTTTAATCAAATCTTTAATGAGACGAGAAGCAAAAGTCAACAGCAAAGCAGAAATGGCGAATCCAAACCACCCAAATAAAATACTTGCCTTCCCTCTCCTTCCATCCCCACTCTCTATTAATCCCACCCATTCCTCCTGTTTCTAGGGTTTGCTTTGACCGAACGGATCCATCTCGATGGGTTGCATCATCTCCAAGAGAGAGAAGGTCGAGGAGGTCGACACCCTCTCCTTCGCCGACTACGTCGTGCCGTCCGGTGCCGCCGTTGGATTCCGCGTTTTTGATCGCAAGCCCGCCAAGCCCTTCGATTCCGGCGAGATCAGACTAGTCGACAACCACAAAACGGTTTCCCTTTTCTTTCCCCCCTTCCTTTTCGATTGATTCTAAGTGATTTACGTTGATATTCGATTTTCTATTCTTGGGGATGATTGGATGGATGAATGACCAATTTTAGTGTGGCAACAAAAGAGACTTCTTGACCGCTGAATTCGGTGCCTTCAGCAGTTGAACGTACTTTAGAAGATGGTCATTTCCTTTGATTGTTTTTTCCCCTTCCCGCCGATGAGAAGTTATGCAAACGAACCTTCAACAACACTGAATTCTGCCTAAGAATTCGAAAATGTGCACAAAATTAGTGATGTCTTTGAATGCTTCGTCGGCCACATGCCTCCTATTATCCGTCTGTCCCGTTGTTAAATCTTACAGCAGATGGCAGTGTTGGATATGTGTGGGCGTCTGCTGTTAGTGTGGTCATAGAAATTTTCACAATTATCATCAATTCAACTGATGCTCACAAACCAGTGGCTAAGATGTGCCGCTAAATAGTCTGTTTACGTGACTTGCTTAGTCGGTGTTGGTCCTTTGGCGACCTTGAAACCTGATCTTCATCATTTGACTACTTATTGTAGTCAAGAAA
Source organism: Triglochin maritima (assembly GCA_963682175.1). Lineage (NCBI taxonomy): Eukaryota > Viridiplantae > Streptophyta > Magnoliopsida > Alismatales > Juncaginaceae > Triglochin > Triglochin maritima. The sequence continues at coordinate 49,025,093 of OY821772.1, forward strand.
GTCGCTTTCTTGAACCCTAGGCATCTATTTATTACAATCAGTCATGGAGAGAGTGGTCTCCCCACTTAATTTTTATATTTAGCTTATACCTTTTGGCATAATATGCATTTTACCCAAGGACCATCATGCTTAATGTGTACATAATTCACAATGGGGCTTTAGAATATGAAGTCTAACCGAATGAATTTGTAATCCTTTAGGACTTGGTTCACATTGTCCATCTGGATATTGTTGATTGGGATTTCTTCTGAATAGCCGTGAGCCTGTGATGCAGTTTTTCCATTCTCTTACTGCAGTAGCAGACCATTTTTTTGCTGTTTCATATTTTCTAGGAAAAATCTAGATGTGGAACAAATTTTGCCCTTGTTAAATTTCATCTTTCTGAATTTATGGTGTTTCACTATCCCTTAATGAAAGCACTTAGCTATTATTTTCAGGTTCAAGATAAGAGCTCTCTTTTCGGAAGAGCTGGGAATTATGGTTTGGATAAAGCTGTTGAAGTCTTGGATACTTTTGGAAGCAGTGTGTCAAATTTAAATCCTAACAGTGGATTTTTTTCTGGAGTTCCTCCCGGAGGAAATAAAATAGATGTTCTAGCATATGAGGTTGCTAACACCATCGCCAAGGGGTCTGCTCTTATGCAGTCACTTTCCGAGGAGAACATGGAGTTTCTGAAGAAAGAGGTTTTAACTTCAGAAGGAGTGCAAAATCTAGTCTCCACGAACTCCAAAGAACTGTTAAGCATTGTTGCTGCAGATAAAAGGTCTCTTCAGGCGTACTTTTTAATTTTTTTTTCTTTCTAAAATGTTTGTATGTACATTTTCTGCGGACTTTACATGATTCTAATGGCCAAGACTAAAGGAATGTTTTCCTCTATAGGGAAGAGTTTCATGTCTTCTCCGTTGAAGTAGCAAGATTTGGAGACCGATGTAAAGATCTCCAGTGGCACAACTTGGCTCGTTATTTTCAAAAGTAAGGTAGATCATATTGAGTTTTTACCAATTCATCCGCTGTTTGCTCACAACCTTTGTTTAATTTCTTTGTCCGGTAAAAATCAGATTAGATTCTGATCCTACACCCAAGGAAAAACTCAGAGAAGAAGCAGAAACAACCATGCTCCAGTTGATAAGCTTGGCTCAACAAACTTCTGTGAGTATGATAATAGATTTCACTTATCTTGACATTCAATCTTTTTTTGACATCGAAATTCTGCTTCATGGCATATGCTTCAATTTTATTATTTTTTATGGTAGGAGCTGTACCATGAGTCTCACGCGCTAGACAGATTTGAACAGGATTATAAACGACGGCTTAAGGAAGAAGAGTCTCTTGCTGTGGACCGGAGAGGTAGGAGCAAATATATTTCATGGATGAATGCATATACTACCTAGTAATTTGTATTACCATAGAGTTTGGACAAGTATTAACAAATACAATTGTTGTGTGAAACTTCAAATACTGAGTTTATAATTGTTCATTTTTGTTATAAAAGTCGTTGAAGGTCATGAAAGGATAATTAAGAAGCAAACAAATAGGTACACACCCAGGTTCAGTGTTTATCTGCAAGGGCCAAAAGATTTTCCTTTTGCATTGTTTTCGTTCATTCTAAAAATGTTTTATAGCACATATAGAGGAACACAACGTACCTATTATTGTTGGTAGATAACTTGATATTCCTTCAAGGTTAGCAAATTGTATGTGAAGGTTTGTATTCAATAGTTTCCCAAAACAATTTTCCCAGAACAACTCATGTTGGTTTCTTGAACAATGTCAGAGCCTCATATGTTATTCCCTAAAGACCATTTCATTATCTCTGTGGTTCAGCAAATCGGTAGCCTTAGAGCATTAAGAAAACAAAACTTTGAACTCAGTTGTTTGAAATCTATAAACCTTAAGGACTATATGGGTGTGAACCTGTGGATATTCATGTATTTCACCAAAAGAGAAACTTGTGAATGATGTCTTGTTTCTAGAATGGAAATCACGAAAACAGTAACACCTAAATGAAGTATTCTTGTCTGTACTTTTTGAGTGAATGGACAAGTAATTAAATTTCTGTTATGAATTTAAGAAGATAATTATGCATAACATAATTACGTGAGACTTGAATGATGAAATTTCAAGCGCTGACATTGTTGCCAACTTTTAAATGTCCATCACGTGGGCCTCCGACTGTTATCTTTCAAAATGCGTGGATTACTGAATAGCTTTCATATAATGATAGTGGGAATGTGAGTTTTGAGCACCTTATTTCTGAAAGTTTGGAAATTTTGCTGACTCTCTCATTTTATCATTTGCAGGTGAGAGTTTGACAATTTTGCACAGTGAAGTAAAACATCAAAAAAAGCTTGTCACAAATCTGAGAAAGAAATCACTTTGGTCTAAAAATTTGGAAGAGGTAGTGGACATGAGGTGCTCCCATTTTAACTTCTATCTGAAGAATATAATTAGAATCTGATGATATTAAGGCTTTCTGGAAGCCTTAAAAAGTTCACATTATGATTTCCTAAATGAGTTAATCAAGTAATTAACCTTCTTTTCCAGAAAAAAAGATTCTCTTGGTTCTCCAAGTGGATCTTTCATGAAGAAGATCTTAAATTATAATATTTTCTTAATCTTTCATGGAAGGTTCTAAAAGAATTTAGCTTTTGTTTTTATATAATTTGCAACTTGACCTTCACAAAAAATATCGTGTACAACCTCCTTGCCAGTTTTATCATGACAAAAACAATCTCTTTGCAAAAAGTAAGGGAAAGATTGTATGCAAAATACACACCTTCCCCAATTTTGCAAGATGGGGAACCTTGTGCATTGGGATTGCCTTTTTAATCTTTCAACCAACTTATTTAACCGTCAACAACAACCACAGGTCTTTTGATTTCAAGCTAGTTGTGATAGGCTAGAAATGAAACTCATAAAAAATAATGATTCTGACACATGAATCACCCCCTCCCACACATTTCTATTTAAAGCAATTTATTTTGTTGTAAAGTTGCAAAATTGTTGGAGCGTAACCTTGACATTTTTTATTACATGTTTTATGCAGATTGTGGAGAAACTGGTTGATGTTGTCGTCTTTCTACATAAGGAAATTCACGAGGCTTTTTACGTTGCTGGTATGTTCTACAAACAGATGCTTGATGTATGGATTATGGTTATGAGATTATTTTCCCCACTTCACGTCCAAATCCAAAGTAATCTGTAAATTTTGATTTTCACAACATTTTCATAATCTCTATCTACATCTATATTCTAGGTGATTATTTGACACAAAAATAAGGAAAATGAAATATTGCAGCATATACAATTATATAGCCATTTTATTTGGGATCACCTTCAACAATACACATTGAAGCTACCACTGAGCACACTAAATGTGGATGAATAATAGAAATAAGAGTCCTATATAGTAACCAATGATTATGTCACTGATTTCTCATTCTTCACTACTATCTTGAAGTGTTTTTTCGTTTATAATGTTTAACTATAATCAGTTACACCATTTTATGATATAGGTGCTCATACCATCAGCACCACACCACTTCATGGCCCACCGAGGTTAGGGGTTGCAGGCCTTGCACTGCACAATGCTAATGTGATAAACAAGATTTACAACATTGTGAGTACGAAATTCAGTATTTATTATTATTACATTTACTTGTCAATTGTTTGTTTACCCATGGCCATGATTCACACATCATTGAATTACTCATAGTGGTTTATATTTAGGTGTCCCGTCCAGTGCCTCTCCCTCCAAGTACAAGGGATTTACTCTATCGAAGCTTACCAATGGGTGTGAAGAAAGCACTGCGCTCCCGTTTACAGTCATTTTCTGTTCCAGCGGAGGTACAGTTGATTTTATAAATGCAATTAATGAACTGTGTGCGTATTTTTTGTTCTCATGTATTCACAATAACTTTTCCATTTAGTAAGTTGTAAACTTATTGGTCTTAATCTTAGAAAAATAGCTAGTATTACTTCATTGTCACGTCTTACCACGATAACATAAATTGTAATTGTATCATGGCTACTGTACCTCGTGCAAACATGTTTTCCATCTCTTTATCCGAACAAAAAACTGGCTTGGTTCAACAAAATGATTTCGTGAATCTTGGAATGAGTTGAAGAAACCGGACAGACCAAGGTGTTAAACACCTAAACTTTTGTTACTAATGAAACTATCGTACAATTAACTGGTGATACTGGGTTCTTTGTTATTGAACTTGTGAAGATTCATGGGCCTAATTGGACAGCCTGTTTCCAATTTGCAGCTCTCTCTGTGTATTATCAAAGCTGAAATGCAAAATATTCTCCAATGGATTGGTCCTATGGCTGAAAACACAATAAAGTAACTCCAAAATCTTCTTCATGTATTCCTATATGGTCACAGCAGTCTTGTGCTTTTGGTGTACTACATTGCTTATTTGTTCTTCTTGTAAAAATCTTAGGGTACATCAAGGATTTGGATGGGTTGGAGAATGGGCTAATACGAGGCAAGCATTTTTTTCTTGGCTATAATTAGGTTTTTCTTACCTGGAGCAGCTTTAGTTATCAAACCACATCAAGTGGTCCAATTATCAGGACCAATTTACTCTCAATACTTTGAGATTCATGAAAATTATAAACCCCAAAATGGCTGATCTTGTACTGAATTGCGTATACTATAGTTTCAAACTACAACTATTCAGGTGGAAAAAAAATTGTCAGCTAGATTTTAGTAGTAAATTGATTTGTTCCTTGTCTATGCTGAACCATCATGGCTTATACTTGAAACGTGAAATTGCAACTTGCAATTGAGTCTGATACAGAAGGTAATATTTTTTGTTCTTCTACAGCAATGATTTTAACATGCAATCGAGTGCCCAGAACAGCATGTTCCGCATTCAGACACTTTTTCACGCCGATAAGGATAAAACCGAAGAGTACATACTACAGCTAGTGGTGTGGCTACATCATCTGGTGGAACAGGCGAAAAGCAAAGGATTTGGAGTCAACTCCTCCAAGATTGGGAACGACCCTCCTCGGAAAGCTGCATTATTCTCCACAGTAGAAAAGAGAAAAGTTCATGCTGATAAAATCATAATTTTCCACCTTTCTCAGGAGGATAAACAATTGTTGGAACGTGCGAGTAGCAAGAAACGAGTCATAGCAAGAAGTAAAAGCCAGGGCCACCTTATCTCGAAAGAAAAACAGAGCAGGAGAATATTGGGTTTGAGCAGAAGCGCTAGCAGTTCTCCAACCAAGGAGTCTAGTAGAACGAAGGAACATCGATTCAAAAGAAGAAATCATTTGGATGTAATTGATGGCCTGGATAGACCTCATTCCGTTGCTCCATTATTTTCTTAAGTTGTCTTTTTAACTCGTAGTCCCGATCTCTATTCTTTTGTTGTATATGCATCTATATACAAATCAATGATTTTGTCCATAAATAGGGGAAAATTTATGCACTGTATGCATCTTTTAAATGTTTTTTTATACCAAAAGCCATCTAAGAGGCTCCTTCACCATGTGCGGCATGCATGCCTGTGGGGTATTTAGTGTCTTTCTAAGTTTATATTATCTTTCTGTTGCAGAAGGGTGAGCCAAAAGTGTGAATTAAGATAGCGGAATATTCATCTATGTATTTTTATTTTCATTTTTTCAGATGTATATATATATATATATATATATATATGCATATATAAATGAAAGTTTGTGATCGTGAAGCTCTTTATTTTACTGATTCTGTTGTTGATTTCTTATGACATTTGTGTAATGTCAGTGACATTTATGTTATAGATACTTGAATAATCTACATTTATATTACCGTCTGTCAACAAATTACTTGTGTACATCACGTACCGATACTACAATTCACATGAAGTCAAAAACTGTTCTGGAGAGACCATGGATGCATGGAGTGTGACGTGCGATCTTTGACTAAGCATCATCGACTTTTATCCGTCAAAATTCAAAATGGATTTGGTATAAAGGTAATACTGATTGGATTCAAAGTCGTATTAAATTTCGCCCTAGAATATTGCTGCATATATATGCCAATCTACAAGTCAAATTTTGACTTGTAACTGAGAAACAACTTATAGCGAATCATGCATCTCAGACTGAACAAAACCAAGTAACCAACTCCTTCCTACAATGTCTTGATTGACTTTCCATCTCAAAATGTGATCACCATCTCAAACAAGCCTCTCCTCTGAAATAGATCCACAACTAGCTTTCTCTAGCTTTACTCGCGATCCCCCAATAATCTTAACTAACACTCTTCTTGCTTTCGGGAAAAGAAAAAAAAACCAACACTAGTTATTCCACGCATTTTTAAATAAGAATTCTATTATCATGTTGGATATTGGATTTGTCAACCTGCTGCAACATCTCCACAACATACCCCACAAAATTCAACCTTCCAATCAGTTACAGCCCAAACCACCATTGCACATCATAATTCAATATTTGTTTCACGTACCAAACTTCAATAATCAACAACACCCTATGTAGTGGTAGAAGTTGCACCAAACACAAATGAATTCCCACCCATGAATACAATATGCATGCAAACACATCTATATAACACGTACCTTTCCCTCCGCCCCAATTAAGATCATATCTCATCTCATTCAAACATTCCTACAATAAACAACAAAACCTAAAATGGAGATCTCCACCACAATTAACTCTCTCATCATCACCATTCTCCTTTCTGTCCTCTTCATCCCGTCACTGGCCTCCACCGCTACCGGCACAATCCAGAGAACAATCAAACAGCAAATCATAGCAAGCATCCCACCCAGCCCTGAGCAGGCTTCGATACAAGTACTGACCTCTCCTTCGGGAAAGTACACGGCCATCTTCCGCCGGAGTGCCACTAGTCCAGTTGCCGGGGGATTCGGGAATGACTTCTGCTATGTGGAGGTGGAGGACACTGCCACCGGTGAGAGCATGTGGGAGACGGAATGCGCCCCAGTGAGCAACATCAACACTTGCGCTCTCGTGCTGTCGGACGACGGTCTGGAGCTGTACGATGGCAGCAACTCGGCGTGGAACACTGATTTCGACACGGATGATCATGTTCAGATTCTGGAGCTCGTGGACGAGGGAGACATGAGGATGAGGTATATTAATTAATATACGTATCACTCACTATACATCTCTTGTTTGTTATAATTTAATTTATAAACCATCGACTCATATATATATATATATATATATATATATATATATCACCAATTACATTCAACAAATTAAGGTTCTTCTAACCTCAAACCCAATGAACTTGTTTCAATTTTTATAACCATATAGCTTTAGTTTCAAATCATGCATGTAGGTTCTATGATACCACCAGAAAAAAATGAAACTTTACTATGATACCACTTGATAGAATCAAATTTAATTAAACAATAAACACTCAAATCACTATCACTATCACTATTTCAATACAAGTTGACATTCTAAACACTAGTTTTTCCAAAATTTAGGGACCAAAACGGTGAGTTGATATGGAAGGCCAGTGATGAGCCAAGAGTAAACCAGAAATGTGGATTTCCCGGTTCCCCTGGCCTAGCCTCTGGCCTCCCACCCTTTGCTGCACCCTTCAATGGAGGCACCACAAACAGCCCATTCGGGCAACCAATCCAGTCCAATCCAATCCAAGGTGGTGGTGTTGGTGGAAACATTGGTGGAAGCAACATCTCCCCATTTGCCCAATCTCCATTTGGCTCTGCAATCCCAGAAAGTGGTGCTGCAAGTGACATCTTCCCATTTGCCCAACCACCCTATGCTGGACTTGGGGGACGACAGCAGCAACAACAACCTTTTGGTAATTACCAGCAACAGCAAGAGCAGACTGGGAATGCTTATGGTCAGCCTCTGGTGGACAACACTCCCTTTGACAGTGGGAAGGATGGTGTTGTTGTCAACATGTTCTTGCTGAGTTTGGCTTTGGTTCTCTCTGTCGTGGTTAGTAGTGCATGGTAATTGGTATTTATCTGTTGTGTTTGGTTGTAATATTTGAGTTACGTTCAGGGATTTGTCTGTATCTGTCACCAATATTTCTCAAGTGTTTTGTTTTGTTTCGAAAACATACATTATTATGATGTGTAATTGTGTACTGATTAGTGTTTGAATTCATCTTTATTCTTCTTGTTATTTTTGTTCTTGTTGCAGTCAAACATAGAATGTAATACGATTCTACTTAAGCTTCGGACTGATATATGAAAATGCATCACATGTTGGAAGGAACCGAACGGTTTAGATGTCCTTAATTTCGTGTTTGTGTTGGAAAGAACACTACAAATTAAATATAAATATAAACAATTCTTATTGAAGTAGAAGTATTTTATTAACGAGTTGACAACATAAACCTTCAAGATGAAAAAGAGAGGAATAAGGGGATTTTTTTTTCTAGATACAAGATCAATGTTAGAGTTTGAACTTAGAATATTTGACTGATATTACTCAAAGATTACCGATTGAGCTAATTCAACTTTGTCAATCTCAAAAAATTATTTTGTAACTCAACAAGTATGTATTAAGACTAACACTGCGTTGAGACTTGAGAATTTGGATCCTCTCTGGAAGTCCCTAGAAATTTTATTAGTTGGGAAGTTCGCAAAGTCGGTGAAAAACAAACGGTTCACCTTAAGTTTGTTTTTCTTTTAGGAAGGAGAAAGAATGTCCACAAAAATATAGTGTCCAAGTAAGAAAATTATAGGTAAATTATCACGTTCAGTTTAAGAATCAAATAGTGAGGGAGAGGAAGAGGCTAAATTTTCAACAGAAATACCATTCGATATTTTAAAAAAGAAGCAAAGTTTTTGTGGTTTAATAAAAATGGGATTCGTGGAAAATTACAATTTTCATAATGTAATTGTGCACTCGTATATCTTCATTGACGTCGATCGTTACAGAAAATTTACAAATAACCATTGAGCAGACATTGTTTTTAATTTTTTTCTTCTATTTTTTGACAACAATAAATCTGAAAAAAGAATCAACAATGAACTTGGGTGCTAGGGTTTATTGTAGTGAGTTTACCACTTCACTAATCTATAACACTTGTTTATCATATCACCCACATGTATATATTTTTTATTTAGTCCTTTCCAACTTGATGGTCAAAGCGCAACAATTTTGCCTTTTTTTTAAATAAAAAAAGACATGAAAACTCGTGAAACGCAGTCAAGACAAAAAAATGTGAGGATTGAAACTTTATTTCATAGATTTTTCTTCTTCTATAAATCTCATTTTAAATTGATACTAAGTTAATTGTGCCCACCCAACTTTTTGTTCTGGTCTTCTGGATCCGCTGATGATTGTGAGAAACATATACATATATTCCCAAACTCAACAAAATCAAGTTAGCACAGGGTTACCTTATCCTCTGGAAAACCACCCAAACGTGTTTCTTCGTAGGGTGGTCCGGTGAGATATTTGAATCCTTATGTATGATATATAGTCATAAAATATATAATCCATTTAAATGTACTATCGAATATAATAATGATTGAAATAAGAGTGTATAAGATAATATCCAGTTTGTATTCATATCTAAAGTCAAAAAATTTAAGATTTTTCATAAATTCATAAGTTGAAAACATAATATTCAATAGATAGTCGAATCCGATTGTTGTTTGTTATGTTTAACTTCGAATATGGTTATGTACTTTAAAATAATAAAAAACCCATATTCGTATCATTATTTTCTATATAAAATATTACAAATACGATATTTGCTCCGTGGTATCCAGATTAATTTCAACCATACTTCCTGTTGCAGCATGTTACACATAATCAAGATTGTAACTTTGTGATATATCATTCTATTAGACTCCTATAAAATATAATTTAGAGATCTTAAGAAGTGAAGAGCGAATAAAGAACAAACAGTAAGGTCGTTTAGGTACTTCAACCATCGCTCGTACAAAGCAGCTATTTAAAGCAGCAGTTCCTCTCCCAAAAACCCTAACAAAACCTCCCAATCAAAGCCCTAATTCGCCGCCTCTTCCTTCTCGATTCTAGAGGTACGATAGCAGCGAAAACCTTTCCTACCTTGCTGTATTTCTCTACCCCTCTCTCATTTGACGATTTGTGATTTTCGCCCAATCTTCTATTTCTAAGCACAAATCGAAGGCTTGTGGGTTTGTTTATATAGTCCTTCGAGCTCAAAACTTGTGCCATAACAAGCGTGTCTACCTTTTCTCGTGTCCTCTTTCTGTCCTTCTTGACGAAACGTGGGAGAGGACTTTACATGGAAGATGAACAATCACGTTTTTTTATATTACCATAACAAGTTTTTTTCCTTCTGAAAAATGCATTTTTTCTTAGTTATTTGTTGGTTTAATTTTTAGTTTGGTAAATCTTCAGTTTTTCCTATAGATGCCGCAAAATGTGTTTGGCTGACCAAAATAATGGCTTGTTAGTTGTGATGATTTGATGGAAAAGTTTTATTTTGATGGAAAAGTTGATTGAATAAAACACCTCTAACATTTGAACAAAATATTCGTTAACATGGATCCCATATCCAAACCTAACGAAGGAAAAAAAAATCATGTCTAGTAATTGTTTCTATACAAAGATGCTAAACCAAATTTATATTGATTTGATATATTTCCGACGTTAGCAATATGTTGTTGGTACCTTGTGTTGTTAGACCGACCCATTGTTTGGGTGCCAATAATACTTACATGTGCATCGTTTTTCCAGTCTACAAGAGTACAAGGATAAAGAATGGCAAACCCAAAAGTGTTCTTTGACGTACTGATCGGCAAGGCTAGAGCCGGCCGGGTTGTGATGGAATTGTTCGCCGATGTCACCCCCAAAACTGCCGAGAATTTCCGGTGCCTCTGCACGGGTGAGAAGGGGCTAGGGCAACTAGGGAAGCCCTTGCACTACAAGGGTTCAGTCTTCCATCGTATTATTCCGGGGTTCATGTGCCAAGGAGGGGATTTCACCAGAGGCAATGGCACAGGCGGAGAGTCCATCTATGGTCCACGATTTGAAGACGAGAACTTCAAGAAGAAGCACACTGGCCCGGGTGTGCTTTCGATGGCCAACTCTGGTCCCAACTCCAACGGGTCTCAGTTCTTTATATGCACCGATAGGACGAGTTGGTTGGATGGGAAGCATGTTGTGTTTGGGAAGGTTGTTGATGGCTACAATGTTGTGGAGGAGATGGAGAAGGTTGCGTCCTCCGACAGTGGAAAGACTTCTTCCACCGTTCTGATTGAGGACTGTGGTCAGATTACTGAGCAGTAGTAAATCAGTTGTTCGAGTTGTGTCATTAGAATCCGTTTCTTGTACCTGTATGAACCAACTTTAATAAATACGTGTGCTCACTACAATTCTTATTGTGGATGGTGGCTTCTTATAAATTCCACCTATTGCTCTGCTTGTCCCCAGCAACTGGTAATGCTTAGCGCTTATATGGACCTAGTATCAACTATTTTGATATTTTGGTTTTCAAGTTGAAGAACAATGGAGCGAGATGGGGGTACCATATGTGGAGACTTTGCTCATAACATTGTTAGGAATAGTCACCACTCACCATTAACGCAACTACTTTTGAATCTGTTAGTCTCAGTGTTCAATTAATGATGTGGCCCTATATTGATCAGAAGGAACTAACCAGCCTCTTCAAATTAAAAAAATCAACTTATTTGGTTAACAGTTCATGAAGTAACATGCAAGTATGCAACATCGTATTATAGGACTCGTCATTGTGCTTAAGTTCGGAGTACATGAACTACAGTAAAAATTTACAGGTTGTCATTGATGGGGCTCAATAAAACGACCCCAACATATGAATTCAATGAAAGAACTACATCGCCTATTAACTTCCCTTGGGAGCGAACTAGTGTTGTACATGAATGGCAATCGACAACTAAAGGGGACTTCTGTAAGACAGCGGCAGCCCTTTGAGAACCTCTCTGAGAGCATAATAATGGCTCTCACATTTGTGATCAGAGATCAGGTTGCCAGAAAGCAATATTCTTTGGAAATGTTGACCTGCCTCAATCTTCCACAACATGTAAGTTTGGGCGTCCTGTTCGTGGCTTTGTTTCTTCAAGCAGTAAAGCGTCCCTGGAATGAAAAGCTCGTCCGGTCTGTTCTCAATACGTTTGCTGACAGCAGATTTTGTAACGTTGGTTGTTACACAATCTGTAGATTTGGCTGATTCTTCTGTTGGAAAGACTGAAAATATTGATGACAACAGAAAGAAAAACGAAGTCAGAAGGAATGATATGCAGCAACATAACCAGATCAAAAGTTGATGACCCAGGTGCAGTTATGGTATATATTAATCTTCTGAAAAAAAGAGTGATCTATGATGAGGTGAAGTAAAAACTATCCACCGAACAATGAACATGGTTGCCTCAAGTCTTATAACTATGCCAGTTTTCTTCAGAAACGGACAAATCAAGTAGAATTTAATATCTGATGACCACTGCTTGCCATTTCCTACTCCCCTTGTACAGATACTACTTATATCTGATGGATCAACATTCTATGTATAATGTGCCTTCTCCATTTTATGAACCTGCATTTCTACTCCATTTTTTATAACTTAAGCAAAAGAAAGCAATGGTTGGGAACTTGGGCTGCACAAAGCAGAGTACACAAGATTTTACTTATCTTTCAAGCCAATATCTTCATCATACAAGTAAAGGAATGAAGCATTGACATTGGGGTGGCTGATGAGTGGCCTAGCCCATTTGTAGGACAATGCTGCTGATCACCATACTATATAAGGAAACTAATTATTTATTAGCAGCACTATTATTATTAGACCAGACGGAAAGAACATTCATGAAAAATATGTATCTGGAAGTATAAATGTGAAGAGGGAAATAGGATAAGACACTGATAAAAATATTAAAAACACTTCAAGAAAATACCCGACGCATTTGATATGGTGCGGAACTGGGCATAGTTCGAAACCTTTTGAGCAACATCTTGAGCCAAAGAGACAGCTTGTTTGGCATTTGCGATCCAATCAACAACATTCTTAAAATCTTCTCTTTCTAGGACACTTGTCCTGAGAAGTTGAATAATGTAAATTATAGAGTTGAATGATCAAATCTGACAATAAACAACAATTGCCAATTTGATATTTTCAGCAAAGCAGAGTAGATTTTCTTGGCATGCATGGACACCAAATTCATAGAAACAAAGATAGAAACATGACGACAAAAGAGAAATCGAAGTTAAGATATTAACATAGAAGTTTCTAGTTCATTAAATTTCAGAACTTAATTTTTTTTTGTAGATGCTGTTATCATCTGACATCACATGAGGTTAAAAAATGTGTTACCAGTCAGTTTGTATTATTTCATTCCTCAGCCGAGTGAGGGAAGCAACACTTAACCTTGGAATGATATCATCCTGCCAAAGAGAAATAACACGTACTCAGAAAGAACAAAAGATAAGCAGAAAATAACATCTTCTGGGTTGTTACCTAACCTGCATGACAACAGTGGATACATAGCTAGAACAGCTTTCAGCAAGTTCTTTTGAAAGGCATGGTAGAGTCCCAAACCCAACTGCTGAAACAAGCTCTGGATCAAAACCAAGCTCTTCCGCCGATTTTTTCCGGAGCATAATTGCAAGCAAGGCAGCAGCTGCACCACCTAATGAGTGTCCAACAAGCCTCAACCTAAATCCCTGTATATAAGTTAGGGATGCAATTGCAATGAGAACAGTTGACAAAAAACCAAATGTATATTCTGGAAAAAAAGATAGTCACTTGCCTTGTGTTTCTCCATACAATGTCTTATGCTTCTCAATTCATGGAAGAGAAACCAACGAGCTGCTTCCGCTGTTCCAAAATGGCTTGAGAAGCCTCCAAATAAGATGTCTTTTTGATCAGTTGATGAAACTATATCAGTAATTATATCATATACAGTATGTGTTCCACGAATCCCAAAAATCACTAATTTATTTCGAACATCAATCCCTATATAATATCCAGGTCTCATGACACTCGAGTCCTTGACAAATTTTACTATGTTCTTTTCTTGAAGCATGCTATGCTTTGCCAGGCCAGCAGGATTGCCTTTATAAGTCCCCTTTGCCAATTCAATGTGATATATAAGATCCTGAACCTGCAGTCAACAGCAAAGAAACTTTATCAGGAAAAATCAAGTCATTTCTTGCTGCAAAATGTGAAAACAGCAAGGACCTTATTCCTTCCTATCAGTCTTTGATACAAATTTCAGTAGTAGGCCAGAAGAATAGTACAACAACAACAACAATAACAACAACAAAACCTTTAATCCCAAACTAGTTGGGGGTCAAAAGAACAGTACCTAAGGTAAAATCTAGATCAGAAAACTCTGTAAACTTTTAAAAAGGAAAATTTTCAAAAAACCATAGTAAGCAATTCATTTTTACCTGTGGATCCATTAATGTCGAAAAATGTATTTTTCAAGTGAAATCCTAGACATAAGTGGAGGAATCCAACACATCTCAACAAAATGGTTCAATTTCATATTTGGGGGAAGTTGGTTCTTTTAATATGTACAGATTTACTTTACATGTTATAACGATAATCTAGTGTCAAGCATACCATTTTCTTTTATACCCCAAAAATGCATCTCTTACCATCTTCCACCCCCAAAATACAAAATGATTGTGCTTTTAAATGTTTTCTATTCATTACCAACAACTAGGAGACTTACCAATGAAACACCAAGTAAAGTTTTTTGTATCACAAGAAACCACCATTATGAAGTTTATTCTTTTCATCTACAAACAATAGTTTTCCGTTAATTTTTTTTGGTCGGTAATAGTTCGCTGTATTCAATGCAATAATTTCAAGTTGTGCTTCTTGGTATTTTAATTTTGTATATGCTTCGACTGATTGATGCTCTGGAAGAAAACTGTTTCATTGTTGAGGATGACTATAACTGATAATTTACTGCAGGTTGTTCTCTTGTTACATTGTGGCATTTTAATTACGAGCAACAAATACGCCTGCTCCATTGATGAAAAATGCTAAACTAAGTGGGTGAAGCTATTCTTAACCTGTATTTTGGCCTAATGAGGTGACTTATGTCCAACAATATCAATTTGACATTATAACCTAACGGGTGTGTTTTTTATGTGTGCTTGATTACATCTGGAGAGTAGAACAACTAGCAACTGACTACAGGACGAAGTCTTCAGAAGATTACTAATGAATCCGAGCGAACTTCAACACCCTTGACATCTTCCTTTTTATCAGAAGCCTGACGGAGATAAACGAGGTATAGACCCACTGTGAGGTCACTGAGGCTCCAATCTTGTATTCCAACCTTATTTCTCTGAAGATCCGCATAAATTTTGGCTAAAGATCGGCCACTCGTTGGTTTGTGTGGATCTCCAGTCTCTGTGATATAAAGAAGTAGATTTGTGATCATGAGAAGTAGGATATTTGAAATGGCTACTTAATGACATTTAAGCAATAAGTAGAAAATATCCCCTGGACGCAATAAATACAATCACTTAAAGGAGAAATATAATTTTTATATAGAACCCTGAGATTTATATTTGTAAAACCAAATTAAAATTTCCGATCATAGATAGAATTAGAAAATTACTAATACAATTTGATATTAAAGAGATTATCCCAATTAATCACTTCAAATTGGAAGTTCCAATCACGGTTTGGTCTGGTAAAGCTTTTCATAATTTTTGTTTTTGGCTTTAACAATGATTAGGCACCAACGGATACGTAACACCATTTATACTTGTTTACCTGGAAGTTGTTGTAAATAAGCTCAAGAAGGGAAGAAAAAAGAAGAGATGAATACCAGTTGCGGATGCCCACTTAAACAACTGCAGCGCTGGTTCAAGAGCTTTAGAAAGCCAAGGTGATTCCAACTTCCACTTCCAGACATTTTCTTCATCATCATCAGAACTATCCTTATTAACTCGGTTAGGGTTGTTAAGTGTATTGTCCCTTTTCGTCGTCGAATGTTTCTGGGACTCTGAATTTTCAACTTCTGGATTTTGAGAGAGATAGCGGTTGAGAATGCTTGATAAAAACTTCATGCTTGAACTTTGCTTCATCATTAAGCGTGCGCTGGTATCTGTAGCACAGGAAAATATACCCAAGATCAACCATTGAGAAAGCAGTAATAGCATAGAAAGTTCAAGAAGAGCAAATAATTATGATCCAAACCGACTAATGTTCGATTAGCTCGCTTGAAAGCCTCGGCAAACGGTGCATAGAACCAGCCCTTAATATTGAATCGTTTCAATCATCTATTCCATCTTATCCAGGATAAAAATTGATATGTTGTGAAATCCAATCCAATCCAATCCAATATATGTACAAATATGGGAATCCAGAAGAGGTAAACCCAAACTTCCCCCTAAAAAAAAGGTCTCTCCAACCCCCAAACCGTGAGATATGTTGGGAAACCCTAGACTAGAAGAGAAGAGGAGGCGATAGATAAGAAAGATTAGTGATTAGGGAAGAAGGAGATGGATGGTAGCGTACCGATACCGATACCGATTTGGAGGAAGAAGAAGCGCTTCGCCATTTCGAAGAGAATGGATTGATGGATTGGGGACAGAACAGGTGGTGGTGTCATACTCACTGGACTCTGCCTGCACAAACACACCTTTACAGTACCGACTTCGGATCCATCGCCAACACCGCATTTCTTTACATCACGTTTAAAACAGTAGCACGTCCCATCCTTTATCTCTTATGCTTGCCAGCATATGTAACTCCCATCATCTTTCTTTACTTAACTGCTCGATTAGATTAGAAGATAGCTTTTACGTTGGAAGAGATAAGTATGACACCACCACCATCAAATAAAAATATGTATTTCAGAAACTTAATTGACAAAGTATGCACATTAAAAACAGCACCACAGGTGCCGTTTTCATTAAGTAAAAACGGCACTGTAGATGTCGTTTTTACCCTTAATGAAAACGGCATCAGTGATGCCGTTTTTACTTTGGCAAATTTTTTCTTGGTTTCGAGATGTCGTTTTTATTTAATACAATGAGTTTTAATACCCGACCGACCCGTTTCTAGTTCAACATGTATTAAATAAAAACGACATCTCGAAACCAAGAAAAAATTTGCCCAAGTAAAAACGGCATCACTGATGCCGTTTTCATTAAGGGTAAAAACGGCATCTACAGTGCGGTTTTTACTTAATGAAAACGGCACCTGTGGTGCCGTTTTTCAATGTGCATACTTTGCCAATTAAGTTTCTGAAATGCATATTTTTCTAATTTTTTATTTTTTTTGATTATTTTGAATTTTTTTCCAAAGTATTAATCTAATGGAAAATGTTTAGCGGACGTGGGCGTCTTTAACATCTGTAAAAAGAACAATTCCCCCTCTTATTTATAAAAGGTCGACCGTTAGTATAAAAAAAGCAGTCCCAGAAGTAATAAAATACATGAAAATGATGAAATATCATGTGTTTAAAAAGAACAAATCCCCTTATATAAAAAAACATCATGTTTAAAACAGTAGCACGTCCTAGACGTCCGCCTATAACTATTCTAATCTAATCTTCTAAATTCTAAATCATACTTCATTCTTTAAAGAATGGATAATAATATACTATGGTTATTTTTTAATTAGAATTTGCAAAAAAACCTAAGATGATGCAAACGATTTTCAAGGTAAAACTACCCAAGTACAAATTAAAAGCATACGAGCAAATCAAATGAATTTACATGACGATCAAATCGTTACAAAAGGTTATAATTTCTTTCTCATAAACTTCTACAGAGCTATTACAAAAATATTTGACGTGACTCGTATTTTGGTCATATAGTAGGGAAATCAGCACTCCAACGCCAAAATAATCATATTAAGTTCGCTATCTTCTTGCAATTCTAAAAAACACACTATAAAACGCTAAAAGTCGTTGTAATAGCTTACCTACCCTCTATTCACATGGAGCATACACAAATGATCACTTCCCGTTTGGTAGAAGTATGCGAACTCGGTCTACCCATTGGAGCATCATTAACCCCAACCCAAAATTCTCCCTCCAACCAAGTTTCTTTCTCCGTCGCGTCAGTAAAAAATATTATGCAACCAACCCTAACCCAGCCCATTTTTCACTTCTTAACCCCAACCTCACTTTCAACACTCTCTCTCATCCACATATTTTTTTACCTCATTTTCTATTTCATCACAAAAATACATAAACTACTAAATAAATTATTTCTACGGTAACTTAATCTAATTAAATTACGCTAATCACCAAATAATTTTGAAAAATTAGATTTAATAATGATCACTCCAACGGGTCGGTCAGGAGTCTCGCTCCCCTGTGAGCGAGCGGCGTTCTACCTCGCCGGTGAGGTGACGGGGGTGGCAAGGAGGTAGCGCCCCGGAAGATTTTTTATTTTTGAGATTTATTAGTAATTCTCTACCAATTTTTTGGATTACTAATGCATTTTTTGGTGCACCTAGGTAAGTTCATGTGTTCTATTTTACTAGGTAATTTTCTTTAATTATATACATTTACAATTATCTTACTAATTTTCTTTAATTACTTACATTTATTTTTACTAATTTTAATTAATTATTTACATTTATCTTATTAATTTTTCATTAATTATTTTATTTATTTTAATTTTCACGAATAAATTCTAATTATATAAATTTTTATACATATATCATTTATATATTAAAACAAATATAAAAATAAAAAACCAAAAAAAATAAATTTAAGTCAACCCGGGTCGCCCCCAAGTCGGGTCGCAGACCTAGGTCTGGACCCGACCTGGGTCCGCCCCCCATTAAGGGTGGCTGGGGTCGGGTCCCCCTCAGACCCGAGACCCGACCCCAAAGGTGCTCTCAAGAATCGCAACAAAAATCTTTACCCACCATCTCATTGTTTGTCTAGGAAATGGTGTTACAAATGATCGAGTGTTACAATTTTTACGTGGATGAGGTTCAAGAGTAAAGTTCGGAAAACAAACACACAGGAAAGAACAAAACAAATACACGATCAATAAGGAATTATCATACCACTCTCAAGTCGAAGTGATGAGACGACGAAGAACTACCCTTCAGGTTCCAATAATCAGAACGCACCCGACTTAATACACTCTTAAAAGTCTTAACCATTACCTCACTTGCCTTAGCTTCGTGTTCCACAAAAAGTAAACGGGGTCACATTTTTATTATTGATCCAATCTTTTCATATAGTATCTTTAAACATGCGAAGCAGATAAAAAATAAAGATATTTATTTCTTAACCATCCGACGTGGAAATTGAGCATGATAAACAAACAAGTTAGCATGATGAACCATAAAATTGAAATAAAATAAAATAAAATAAAATAAAATTGTATCCAAAATTGATGCCAACGTGTTAAAAACATCTTACAAAGAAAAACAAAACAAATAGATTAAATCGTACGTACCTACCGATCCAAAATCCCACAGTTGTTGCCAGAAAAAGAATAAGATCAGACCCCTCTTCCGCAAACATATCACCATTCAGATTGCCTCATTTCACTTCTCAACCCAAAAACATTCCCACCCGTTTCCGTACTTTTCCTCCAACCTCCGAAGAATTCAACCCTTCTCCTTCCATTCCACAAACACCCAAGCAAACGCCGTCAATATTATAATAATAAGACCAATATTAACAATAATTACCCATTAACCTGTTCTTTTCAGAGGCCTTCTCTGTTCTTCGAATTCGTCGATCGGCGACTTCTCCTGCGATTCCGCCAACTGGGTTTGGGTTTTTCCGGCGATCGGCGAAATGGGTCGTGTTCGATTCAGGCGTTCGAGGCTGTGAGGCGTGTGATTGGGTTTTGGGGGATGAAGGGTTTGGCTGGGACGCCGGGGACAGTCACCGGCCTCGTGATCCGGATCTGCCAGTGCTTGTGCGCCGCCGGATCGATTGCCGCGATGGCCAGCGGGACCGGCTTCGAGGCTTATACTGCTTACTGGTATG
This sequence comes from Triglochin maritima, assembly GCA_963682175.1. Taxonomy (NCBI): domain Eukaryota; kingdom Viridiplantae; phylum Streptophyta; class Magnoliopsida; order Alismatales; family Juncaginaceae; genus Triglochin; species Triglochin maritima. Next base: position 49,045,024 of record OY821772.1, read on the forward strand.
GATTCTTCCGGTTTTCTTGGTTTCGGGTATTGTGTTTTTGTGCTGATATGTGAGTTTTATGTTTTGTTTTTCAAATTGAAACAATTGTATTTTTGTCAGTGGTAATTTTGAAAGTCTTATGTGAATTGTATTGGAGTTCTAAGGCTTCTGGGAAATAAAATTAAATTAAATTAAATTGATGTAGTTTTAGAGTATGAATTTATGGAAAAGAAATGGTTGAACTACAATTATGCAATTTAACGTGCGTCATCTGATTTGCCGAAGCACGAAGTGAAGATGGTGATTGTGCTGTTTCGAGTGTGGCCGCATTGTGCGACGGTAGTGCGTCGAGGTTTGATTGGGTATATCCAGTGTTGACAGTGTTCAGAGTGATTTGTGGAAATTTTGAATCCTGGGAAGGAGGTTCCTTGCCTCTAAAAATGATTTTGGAGATTTACAACTATACAAGCATCGATCTTGTATCTCAGTTGAAGCTATCATAACTGTTAGTGATGGGGCTGTGGGGAATTCCACTGGAACTTACTTTTCCAAATGAATCTGGGATTTACTGTCAAACTTCACCTTTTTCTTGTTCAGGCTCATATTTCTACCCATATTTACGATCCAACTCTTTGAGATTGTGAGTATCTAGTTAACGAGCAAGTTATTTTTCGTCAGCTGTGATAGTTAGCACGGTTTGTATGTTATATCAGTGACATGTTTGTGTTTTTTGTACAATACATTGTAGTTGTCTGTTGTCTATAAGAACTGCTTTTGCATGCCTCCTATATATGTTACTCCAGCCATAAATATGCAGAACATGAACTTGATACATTCCTTAGCAGAGAACATTGAGAACCCTCACCTAAAATAGGTAATGTATGGACTTTTAAGTTCTCAAATAATTAAGTTCCCTTTACTAAAATTGCGTCAATTACTAGAGAACCTTTCCCTTCTTTAAATGGCTTTCGCTGCCTTTAGTTGATCCATCATAAAAATTAAGCACACATATTGTCCGCCAAAAAAATGGACATAATTTGTCTTTGTGAAATTGTTGCCCATATAAGATTTGACATGTACAGATCGATCAGAAAAAAATCAGATTACACATCTACGGTGAAGGATTTTAGCAGCCCACAATTAAAACAATTATAGTTGTAAAATCTGGGATATGAGATTATGCATTAATCGTCAATGTCTTATTAGCACAGACCTGAAGTTCCCTTGAAAGAATCAGCATTCTCATCTACTTTTGTTGACCATTGTTTGTGCAGTTATCTAATTGCCACGATGGGCTTGCAAGTCATGTGGAGCTTTCTTCTTGCTTGCTTGGATGTCTATGCTTTGGTGAACAAGATTGATCTTTACAGTCCTATCTTGGTCAGCCTCTTCACTGCTGGAGATTGGGTACTGTATTTTAAACATGGTTATATAATTCCTTACCGACTATGTTGCCCTGATACTAAGTTACTAACCATGCGATTCTTACGGGCAGGTCACGGCCACATTATCTCTTTCTGGCATATGTGCTGCCGCAGGGATTACAGTTTTATTTGATAGAGACTTGGATTGCTGTACCGTAATCTGTAAATATTTCCAGATGTCGATTGCTTTGGGGTTCATGAGTTGGCTAATGGTTGGCATGTCATCTCTCACCATGTTTTGGATTCTAGCTTCTGGTTAGAAACCCCCTTGTGTATCCTTTCTTTCGTTGTCGGAATCATAGTCTAATGCCCCAACCTTCATGAGAAGGAAACCATAAACAAAATGAAATAGAAAATGAGGAGGATGTTGATACCCTTGCTTAAGAAACAGACATTGTGTTCGTGTTGTTGATGAAGTGGATGATTGAAGCCATTTTCATGTTTCATTGAAGTGAGAATAGGAATCCTGTACGTAAAGCAATGCAAAGGAAAAAGTTTTGAAGACATAGTATTTTGGAAAGTTGATGTTATACTGTTAGTGGGCTATCATAAAAGATACAGCTTTGTTCAGATTTGTTGGTTCTGTATGATTGATCACTCTGCCCAACTTTGTTCAGATTTCTTGGTTCTATATGATTCACCAGTCTTATTTTGCTACAACAAAGTTGTAGTTTGTATGGGCTTCTGCTCTTGCACTGTTCCAACTCTTTGCACTTTTTTGACTCCCTAAGGTCATGATTGTATTGTCTTAACTTCTTTGTCTCCTTTGTGATTTGTTACTTATCTTGCGTGGATATGGCAGCCGCTCTTGCAGTCTTGCAGACTAGAATTGGATTTACTTTTGACAGAAGTAAAGGGAACTCCACGTTTCTCTTATTGCTAGTCTTCTTTCACAGATGTGAATGTGATACTGCTAACAAACAGAATAAATTCTTAAGAAAAAATATAGAATTTATTTAGGAACAAGAATTCAACTTAAGATTGACGCCTGCCCTCTGCATCCACAAAAAGGTGACCCCGCAAAGTGGAGAAGTTACTGTCACTTGTATTTAAGGATGTGCTTTGCTGTAAGCTTGTGATTCTTGAGCCTAAAAGTAGCTCATTTGGATGTTAGCATTGAGATTTTAAAATTTTCCATGGAATTTTGTAATTGCATTTTTATTATTTCAAATTAGTACAAGATGATAATACCTACATCTTATATATTTTCCATGATCCATATATCATCAAATTCATATGTATGATGCAAATTTCGTGTTTCTTGCAACAATAGCGATATACTTTTTCCAAATCAGTAACGACGTAACTTACTATTGTATATGTTTTCATAATTCATTTATGATTTTAAAATTCTAAATCCTAATAAAGTTGCAAGTAACAATGCTGTGACCTACAACCTATATGTTGAGTAAACAAGAAATTGTAATCACATATAACTCTTGAACGATTAAATGATGCAAGTGGTCATAACCTCATGGGTCGATAACATCATGAGTTGTTGAGCATAAATGATCTTGCATTTTTCCCCATAAACTCTACTTCACATAAAGACTCCCAAATGTATGGATTAAGTCCAGAGCCAACTAAAACAGCAAAACCAACTCCAAACCCACTCCACCACCCTCATACCTATAAAATCAACCAAATTAAACACCACATCGATCAATATAGACCACTATTCATTCAACTACTAATTGTGAACTCCACAAGTTACAATGGCCACAGCTCTTAAGATCAGTATCCTCGTGATATTCCTCGCTTTGGCTACCAATCTTGCTTTATGTGGTCGTGTCCTCGAGGAAGCAACAGCCTCAGATGTCAAACCACAACCGGATGCAGCACAACCGACGAACACTGTTCCGACCCCTGAGCCCACGGGTGCACCGGGGACTCCATCCTTGACATTCTACATGCATGATGTGATCGGTGGCACGCAGGCTTCAGCTCGTATTGTAACCGGAATTATAGCATCTTCAGGTAGATATATTACGACCAAGCTATTTCTAAAATTTAACTCTAGCTAGCTCTTCTCTTATTTTGTGTCTTGGTCTGTTATATTTAAGGAATAACTATAGAGATACCGTTCTGATTCAAAATACCATCAAACTAAAACCACTCGTCCAAACCTACATAGAGCCTGATTTTGTTAGCGGTAAATCCATTAGACCAGAAAAAAACAATCTCATAATGACTAATTGACCATACAAACAAGTCATCAAAATGTTTAAGTTGGAAAATACAATAGAAGTACGCTCATGTAGGTTACATCTTAAGTACGGATTTTTATTTTATTTTATTTTATTTTTGACGATGTGAGACCATGACTTTGTAAGGGCGTTACAAACCATTCATTATTCAATAATATCAACCCCAAGTTGAGTTGAACCATTTTTCAAGCTTAAACACTCATCTCATACTCGCTACGTCCACAAGAATTCGAACTCACGTCTTTAAGTCAAAATTAACATAAAAACGTATGACGAAAGGGAATATAAAATTGATTGTGGTTTTCAATCAAATAAGAGGTACTCAAGAAATTACAAAAAAGAAGTTATTGGAACTCTTTGAGTTATTTGGAGCGTACTTAATAGTATATCAATTTTGAATACTAAAAGTTGGTGTATTTTCGTTGTAACAACACAAAAGGAATAGGCAGCCAATTCCCGTTCTCGAAGCCGAACAACGACGTATTCCCGGTTAAAGGTGGCGTCCCACTTCCTTCCACCTTCACAGCCGCCAACCTCCCCTCCCTAACCGGTCTGGCCAACTCCGGCACCACCACCGCCACCGCCGGCCTGGCTCAGACCAACTCTGGCACCTTGGGAACCAATCAAGCCTCCGGACTCCCATTCGTGAACAGCGGGAGCTTGCCTGGAGACTCCGCAACCTGCTGTTCGGGACGACAACGGTGATGGACGATGAATTAACGGAGGGGCCGGAGCTGGGGGCAGCGGTGGTGGGACGGGGACAGGGAATGTACGTGGCCAGCTCGCAGGACGGGACTAGCCGGACCATGATGTTCACGGCCGCGGTCGGAAAGGAGATGGAGGACAGTGTTAGCTTCTTCGGGGTGCACCGAACGGCGGCCGAAGAGTCCCACGTGGCGGTTCTTGGGGGCAAAGGGAAGTACGATGGGGCTGGCGGGTTCGCGCAGATAACCACCGATGGGGCTGAGACCGTTGTTAAGGTTGATGTCTACTTGTCTTAGGTGTTGTGTTTGTTTTTATTGTAAGTGTTTGAATGTGTGTGTGCATAATTGCATGCATGGAAATGTAATCCGTTCGAACGTGTTTTCTTTCACATGCAACCTTCTCTACTGTAATTGGACAGACTATCCGAGCTCGACTTAATACCAAGTCCCAACTCCCAAACAACAGTTGTGCTTGTCAAATTTGATTGTTTCAAAGTTTATTTCACTTGCATGAGATTATATTCCTAATGACACTAAAAATAACCAGCAAATTAGCATTGTCAAAAATAACATTTAAATGATTCAAAACATCAACAGTAAGGCAGTAAGCATTGTTTTATAATATCTTAGACACCTTTAATCTTTTAAAGTGAACTAGTAATTGTACCATTTTCCTCGTTTTAAAAGTTAAAGCACTTCTAGAATTCTTTCGAAGAAACACTTCTGAAATCGGTTCGATATGTTTATTGATGTTTATTTCATATGTGAAGTTGCAATTACTGTATGAAGTTACCAAGTACCATATAATAGAACAGTCATTGCAGTGGTCTGATGATGCCCCCTCGAAAAAACATTTCGATATTTGCAGGACGTGTAAAGAGATACCCATATTGAGTGTCCTTATTATCGATCAAAATTAATGCAGCTATCATGTGGAAGTAATTAATAAGAATACAAAAGAGAAAGCCACGGAGACTTCAGTCTCCAGTGGGGTGAGCATAATGGCCTCGTTGTGCTAAAGATTTGATGCCCCGATTTTATAGTGATTAATTATAAGTCGTGGGATGGTGGGAGGCAGGAAGGACAGAAGCACCGTAAAAAGAATATTTTATATTAGAGCAAATCATTATGTCACGTTGATTTTCCACTTTAAGGTATTTATCTACTATCTTTTTTTCTTTTATTTTTTCAATCAAATCAACTGTTATCTTCTTTCCAACTTATTTCTTATATTTTACAAGTAAATAAATAAATAAATCATTTATCCCTTTTATGTATGAATAATCAATTTGAAAGTTGAAGTTGTAAAAACAAGAACCTAAAATGGTGAAAGTTGAGATTTTCTTTTTAAGATGGTTGAAAATATAACAGTTGAAAAAAATATGAAAAGTGATAATAAAAAATTTTAAAGGGTTGAAAATATAACTTTTACAAAAATGTAATATAAGAATATAACCATTTCAGTTTTGGGAATTGTTTCTGTTGAGTTAATAACTGACAATTTAGTATTTCAAAATTATAATTATTTATATATAGCAAATGAGAAAATTTTGATAATTTTTTAATTTTTTTAAATATCACCATTTAAACAATTCTGTCTTTTAAATATATTCATTTCGTTACAAATATAAAAGTGAACCACACTGACCACTACCATTAAAAAACAAAAAATAATAATAAACTAAGCTGCACCGCCATTAACCGCCCGACCGTGGGCTACAAAACTAAAAAAATATTTTTCTAATAAACAATCGTTGGCACGATCCTACAAGACCAGCCGTTGCTGGTGCTCTTATGTTCATTGCTCAGGTAGTTCTTATCTGAACTATTAGTTTGTAACTGTTGTTGTTAACAGTAACAGATCCCATTCTTCTGGGATTAGTTCAATCAGTAGGGCTCTTTAGACTTGGATTATCCAGAATTAAGAATTGAATCTCAACATCATGAGTTCAATGTATAACTAACAAGCTGAAGAAAGCTTTTGATTAAAGGTGAAACCGTAAAAGAGCAAACTGTAATTTACTTTAAAAATTAAATCAGAACTTTTGTTTACCTGCAATTGCTAGTTAGACAGGTCCCTTTCAAATTGCAGTCCTTTGAATGCAAGTAGAGGATCTGTGGGAATTAAACCTGTATCTCTGTATGCTACACATATGGAATATAGATGATCAGAAATGCTTTACAACAGTAGTGTAGTAATGAAAACGAAGCACTAGTTCTCCAGGAATAGAATTATATTCTGGAACACTGAAAGATGTCATACTAATTCCCTGATGTAGCAGCAAAAGTTGCTTTCATTGCTTTAGATTCCGTTCTCATTCTTCTCTCCTTGTAATACAAGTTTTCAAGAGAAACTAACTGCAGCAATTCCATCCAAATCATTAACCAGCGCTTAAATAAAATGCACCTAGTTTGGTAACATTATGCTATACTTGTAATGTTAGGTAGGTGACATGAAATAATGAAGCTTTTAATTGTGAACGAACATGCGGACGAACCCATCTCTTTGCTGTTTTTTTTATAAGAAGAGACGTCACCTGATTGTGTTAAAAAATTTGTGGAAAAACTTGCTGACGGACAATGACACGACAGGAAAAAAGGCAAATGACAGAATAGCAAATTCCATCAAGACGATCCGAAGTTGCTTTAACCCAAAACGTAAATGCTACTTTGTTGCCACATTATTATCACCATTGGAAATGTGAGGTGGAAGTGGCCGTTCAGTCTTCTGCCTTTATTCAGCACTACCTTTGTTCAGCACTATCCCTCTTAATCACAGCCATATGCAATGCAACTAATCTTACTAAATAATAACAATATGTTCAACCTAGCTTTTCATATAAACAAATGGCTATAAAAACCCACACTAAATGCCTTGGGAACAAAATCAAAATTAATGTACATCGTTGAAATTAATATGGCAACATGGCGACAAACATTTTGTTAATGTGCCAAAAGCTTTGCAGAACTTGTAATTTAACTCATACTCGTCAAGTGACATGTCTCATGGCAATATAATTCAAGACCAAAAGACAACATTCTAAATATAGTCGCAGTATAAATTCCATACTAAAAGCCTATCCTCTAACATGTGTCATGTCGGAAAAATTATGTAACAAGCATTAGAAATTACTTAGTAAAACAACATATGTGATGAGAATAAACGACCATATTAAATGTTAAAGTTGTTGATGCATTACCTATAACATGCTAATATACCCTTATTTTTCTGAGATTATCAGAACTGAAAGTGCATTCTTAGAAACCATGCAAGCCATCAGCTTACTAATTTGGATATGAATGCGATTGTGTTCCATGAAGCAGGTTGATGACATGAGAACAAGAATAAGAACAAGCACCCTACCCCACCATAGTGCTCTTTATCAACTAGCAATGCAAACAAATATATCACCTAAAATGCACCCGCAAGGTACAATAGAAAGATTAAGTGGTTGCGGCGCTACATACAAAACAAAAGAATTCAATAAAAGAACGTCCAAAAGGAAAGAATAAAAGAGCCACTATACAGCAGTTGAGGTTTATGCTGAACTGTTTCAGTATCTTATGGACCCATTTAATATTATTTTTCCCTCACAAAGTTCAGACATGCATATCGTACCAATGCATGCTAGAGGTGTGTCAAACTTTGAAACAGGAATACCACATCTATATATGACCATGTTATGAAAAACATACCTGTCCTTCACAAGACTTAGTTAAGAACCATGATTCTGGAAGCTGGGAAGATCACAAAAACATGGAAGAAATTCAAGCCTCATGTCCTCATGTTCTCAACTCAGATAGGTTACACCTCTCTTTACTTCATCACAGAGGCCTCCTTCAACCATGGGTTGAATCCTCATGTCTACGTTACTTATCGGCATATCGTAGGCGGTGTGGTGGTGTGGCCTTTTGCCTACTTTCTTGAAAGGTATTATAACAATTGCATTTGTGAATTTCAGTGCATGTCAGCAGATTTCAGAAGGAATAATACTAAATTTAGAAACTACAATGAAAGAATACTTGCTCGCATGTAAATAGTTTGGCTGAACTAGTAAGTTATTAATTATTATAAATTAGGCACATATATGCTGACCTGTTGAGACATGATATATGTCTTGCTCTTTGTTGCTGCAGAAAAGCAAGGCCAAAGCTGACATGGGCATTGTTTCTGGAGATATTTGTTCTTTCTTTGCTAGGGTGAGGAAATGGAAAATCTTATACCATATATATCATCTAATTAAGTGATCATAGAACCCCCCCCCCCCCCCCCCCCCAAAATAAACTACAAGATGGATAACATGGGTTTTATGGTGACTACAGGGTTGGCATAACACTAAATATGTACTTTGCTAGCCTGAGGTTTACATCTCCAACCTTTCTTTCTTCTATGGTCAACACAATTGCATCCTTAACTTTTATCATTGCAGTCGTGCTTAGGTATGGATTATCTTTGTCAGCTTTTTCTAACAGATAATTGTGTACCTTTTGCTCTCGGCAATGAAAATTTGAAGTATTTCTTGTTGTTACTTCACTACCAGATTAGAGACAGTCAATATACACAGCCCTCGGGGTATGGCAAAGATCGGTGGAACTATAATTTCCTTGGCTGGCGTGATGACCATGACACTGTACAAAGGACCTAAGCTGCATAATCTAGGACATGCTTTGATTCACATTGAAGCAAATCCTGTCCATGAAGACTGGGTTAAGGGCTCCATTCTGACCATAACAAGCTGTCTAACATGGTCTATTTGGTATATCATGCAGGTATCAACTCCTCAAGAAGATTGATTCAAATGATATACATAGACATAGTTATTTGTCTCTAACCATATTACATTAAAAGATTATACAACAAACAAATAGCAAAACATGTAGAAGGAAAAAGATAAACAGTTCGCATTGATTAGTGTATGTCACTTGATCAGATCATTTTGATGTTCAGAATTTAGCCGTATACTATATTCGGTCAAAGCATAGTCTGGGAAGTATTCAAACAAGAATGCGACAATGGATTAATAAAGTAACATGTCATAGAACAATAACTAATAAGCATACTTAGAAATCAGAGACAACTAACAATTTTAATTTTGGAAGGATTTTCCAATTAATATGGATTCAATCAAAACACACTAGTACTTTGACGCCCATATGTTTATGTTCTTTTGTTCCACAGGCATACACATTAAAGAAATATCCAGCACAACTCTCTCTCACTACCTGGATGAGTTTGCTTGGGGCAGCACAATCAGCAGTTTTCACAGGAATTGTACAACGTAAACCTGAGGCCTGGAGGATAGGGTTTGATATTGATTTTTGGAATATAATATACGGTGTAAGTGGATGAAGTTCTTAGCATGTTGTGTGCTGATAAACAGCTAATCAATCAAAAAATGAATTCTAAATCTAAGTTTTCTTTTTTCCTTCTAGGGGGTTGTGTGCTCCGGTTTGATCATATACATTCAGCTATGGTGTACTGAAGAAAAAGGGCCAGTTTTTGTAACTATTTTTAATCCTGTCTCCACAATCATGGTGGCACTTCTAGCATACTTCGTTATGGGAGAAAAACTCTACATGGGAAGGTAAATTCATCTTTCTAAAAAATAATAGCCAGAGAGTTTTTGTACCAGCAAGACTATATCTACATGCTCAGAAAAGCAAATACATCATATCCAAACATAATAACCAGGGTGACACCCATATTCCGCCTAATGCTTGCAGCTAATTTGCTGAGTTCATTATATTTCTTCAGTTTCACTCCCCATGTGCCAAATGATTGAATTTGGATGTCAATTTCTATACACATCTTAAGAAGAATCATATTTGATTGCTTTTAGATGGGAAGCACCTTTTGTTCCAAATTCACGTCTCAAGAAGATGAATCATATTTGATTGTTTTTAGATGGGAAGCACCTTTTGTTCCAAATTCACGTCTCAAGAAGATGAATCATATTTGATTGTTTTTAGATGGGAAGCACCTTGTGTTCCAAATTCACGCTAATATCATTTTCACCATGTCGCCAGCAAGCAAGGGTTGTAGTTTGGATGTGAACATTTCTCTTCAGTAGTTAAAATCTAGAAAATAAATCTACAATCATATATATCCAGTGACCACTAAGAACGTTCAAAAATATCATATTCATTTACAAACAAATTTGAAATTGTATATACTTGTACACAATGGTACCCTCGTATATTGATCTAACGAACATCATAATATATTAAACATATATTCATTGGTTCTTGTTTTTGCCACAGTGTAATAGGAGGATTTGTTGTGATTATCGGTCTTTACCTTTTGCTATGGGGTAAAGATAAGGATCAAGAGATGGACATCAAGTCTCAAGACCATTCCTGCTTGAATGGAATTCACAAACTGTGTGAACATGAAGACAACAATGGAAGTATTAATGGAGGTTTCAAAGTCTAGAACTTGTTTCCACTACAGTAGATTGGAGTGAGACTTCTTCAGCTTGAGTTTTTCATTTAACACATCCAAAAACCCTTGTGAGTAGAAGTTAATTATGTGGTAGATCTGCAATTATTAATTCCAAATGTAAGTCGACTGTGAAACTTATGTGACCCATCATTCCATAAATATTCCAAATGAGGCATCAGATGCTTTCAATCAAATATTGGAAAATGTAAGAAGCTTTATTTGGTATCAAAATAAACGTTTACAACCATTACCATATACAATCAAAGAAAGATGACTCCAAGCCAGCAAGCATAGGAAGATACGTAATAAGAACAGAAGCTAAGTTTGGCCCTTGACAAGTAAACTAAGTTACAGTACACGAGCCTCAATTTTAGTATGTCAAGAAGCTCATACATGAGCTTCATTTTAAAGTTGAAATTTATAAGTCGTGGGATAGCGGAAGGCAGGTAGGACACAGACCACATCGAAAGAATCTCATAACCTACATTTATATTTTAGAAATTTCAAAGTTCTCATAGTTTATAACAAATCATCCTTCTACTAAATGGGGTTAGCTTAGCTTGTAGGTTTCTCATCCTAGATTAGCCGGGACTAAGAAATGAATCTCAATATCATGAATTACATGTAGAACTAACAAAACGGAAGAAAACTTTTGAATTAAGTGTTAGGACCATAGGTGAAGGAGCAAACTTTAATTTACTCTAAAAAAATAAATAAGAACTTTTGTTTACCTGCAATTGCTAGGTAGGCAAGTCCCCTCCAAAAAACAGTGCTTGGAATGCAAGTAGAGGATCTGGTGGGAATTAACCTGTATGCTACAAATGGAATATAGATACTTGGTTAGAAATGCTTTAAGACCGCAGTGTGAGCACAAGAGGCTTCCTGATGAAAACGAAGCATTGGTTCTTCTGGAATATAATTATATTTTGGAACACTAAAAGATGTCCATACTAATTCCCGGGTGCAGCAGCAAAAGTTGCTTTCATTGCTTTAGATTTTGTCCTTATTCTTGTATCCTGGTCATACAAATTTTCAAGAGAACTACAGCAATTTCATTCATATCATAGGCCAGCACTAAACTGAAATGCACCTAACAGTATGGTAACATCATGCTATAGTATACTTGTAATGTTAGGTAGGTGGCATGAGATAACAAGCTTTCATTTGTGAACGCAAATATGCAGAGGAAGTGATGAACCATAACTCTGCTGTTTCTAGATAAGAAGACCAGCTGAAATGTTCAGAAACTTTGAGGGGAAATTTGCTGAGGTACAATGAAACAATAGGAAGAAAAGGCAAAATGGCAAATAATTGCGAATTTCATCAAGTTAATCTGATTTTGCTTTAACTCAAAAGTTAAATGGTAATTTGTTGCTAATGTTGCCATGCTGTTATAATAATAATAAGTATTTATTATTATCCTTATTAAAAACGTGGGTGACAGTTGATATTCAGTCTTTAACGCTGCCTTTATTTAGCACTACCTTTTGTTCAACATTCTCTCTCTAAAACCCAATAGCTTTATCAAAAACCAGAGCCACATCTAACTAATCTTCGTACCTTACTACACAAGTAATAAAATGTTCAAACTAGCTTCGTATAAGGAAATGGCTCCTTATAACTAATCTAAAAGTTAAGGAAATGGCTCCTTATAGCTTCGTGTAAGTAATCTTTTAAAAAAAAAAGGAAATGGCTCCATTCTGACTGTAACAAGCTCTATTTTAGGACTGGGTTGAAGGGCTAGACCCTGACCATCCTATCGTGATGTTCCCAAGGATGCATGCATTGAAGCAAATCCTGTTCACGAAGACTGGGTGAAGGGCTCGATTCTAACCGTAACAAGCTGTCTAACATGGTATATTTGGTATATCATGCATATACCAACCCCCCAAGAAGACTGACTCAAATGAATTACAAAGTTATATACCTCCCAGGCTCCCACTATGCTATCTTGAAAGATTACAAATAGCAAAATGTGGAAGGAAAAAAGATAACGGTTTGTTTATTGGTGTATTTCAATTGATCAAATTACTTACATGTTCAGAATTTAGCTATTATACCAAAATTCAGACAAAGCATAGTTTGCAGAAGTATTCAAGCTTGAGTGCAACAATAGATTAATAACGTAAAATATCAAAAAAGGAACAATAACTAATAAGCATCACTAGACGTCAGAAATTACAACTAACAATTATAATTCTGGAAAAAGTTCGGTGACTTTCCAGTGTTTCAATTAATCATGAACTCAATTGAAATACACAAGTACTTCAACATTCGTGTGTTTATGCTATTTTGTTCTACAGACCTACACATTAAGGAAATATCCAGCGCAGCTCTCTCACTACATGGATGAGTTTGCTTGGGGAAGCATAATCTACAGTTTTCACAGGAATTATACAATGTAAACCAGAGGACTGGAGGATAGGGTTTGATGTTGATTTTTGGAGTATAATGTACGCTGCAAGTGGCTTAAGTGTATAGCATATTGTGTGTTGATAAAAGGCTAACTAATCATGAAATGAATTCTATATCCGAATTGTACATTTTCCTTTCAGGGCGGTGCGTGCTCTGGTTTGATCCTCTACATTCAGCTGTGATGTACTGAAGAAAAAGGGCCAGTTTTTGTAACTATATTGATCCTCTCTCCACAATTATGGTGGCACTCCAAGAAAACTTCGTTTTGGGAGAAAAAACTCTACACAGGAAGTTAATATCATATTTCTACGAAAACAATAGATGGAGTTTTGTAACAGCAAGGCTGTGTTTACAGGCTCAACAAAGTAAATACATCAACATTCAAAACATAATAACCAGAGTGACACATATTCCGCTAATGCTTGCAACTAATTTTCTAAGCTCGTTTTATTTCTTTAGTTTCAATTCACATGTACCAAAGTTCTATACACATATCAAATAGATGAAACCTATTCCTTTCAACATGTCAACAACAAGCAAGGGTAGTCATTTGGATGTGAACACTTCTCTAGTCAGTAGTCAAAATATATAGAAAAAGAAATCTACCATTACATATATCCTGTGACCACTAAGAACACTCAAAGATATCATATTCATCTACAAACAGTTTTTAAATTTTATATACTTGCGCACAATAATACTACCGCATACTGATCGCTCACAGACATCATAATGTATTAGACGTATTTCATTAGTTTTCTTTTACATTTGCTACGGTGTAATAGGAGGATTTGCTGTGATGATTGATCTTTACATTTTGCTATGGAGTAAAGATAAGGATCAAGAGATGGGACATTAAGTCTCAAGACCATCCTCGCTTGAATGAAAATCACAAATTGTGTGAACATGAAGACAACAATGGAAGTATAAAAGGAGGTCTTGAAGTTTAAAAGTTGTTGCCACTACAGGAGAGGATTAGAAATACTTTTCAGCTTGAGTTTTTTTAAAATAAGCACATCCAAAAACCTTGTGGACTAGAAGTTGATTGTGTTGCCTATCTGCAATTCTTAATTCCAAATGTCTGTTAGATTATGAACCTTATGCTGCGATCCATCATTGCGTAAATATACCAAATGAGACATAAGATAATTTCAGTAAAAGATAGGAAAATGTAAGATTCTTTATTTGGCACTAAAAGGAAGGCTTACAACCATTGTCATATACAATCATAGAAAGATGAGATCGAAACATCCAGCATGAGAAGATAAGCAACAAGAACAGAAGTAAGTTTGGCCCTTGCCAAGTAAACCGACTTACAATACACGAGCTTCATTTTTTAGTTTGTCAATAAGCTCGTCAACTGAGGAAACAATGACACCAGCTTTTCTTTTAGGAGGTTCATTTACTTGAACTATTTCTAGATCTGATCTGAGTTCCACATCAAGCTCTTCTGGTGTATATTTCTTGATTACCTTCGATTTCGCTTTCATGATGTTCGGTAATGTCGCATATCTTGGCTGATTCAATCTCAAATCCGTGCTGCATGGAAAAACGATGACCATTCTTTAGACAATTGAAAAAAATAGTCTGTTAAGTCTGAAGCATCACAAATTAGATATAAAAAATTGGAGAAAGTGGAAGTAAATCCCACTGCAAATAATTTATATTATTTTTAAGCAAATTCTCCTCCATGATCAACAAAATCTTGTCAAAACATTTGACCATCCAAACTGAAATATAATCGGAAAAAGAAAAATCACTATCTATAAAAGGTATAACATTAGCATATCAATTGTCCGAACAATTCAACAACTGCATATACGTTAACTTTCTATTGAGATAACCATGTAGAAAGACGCCAAAAGTTCACAAACAAACACCAAATGCTGATCACTTACGTTATTACTGCCGGAAGATCAAGACATATGGTCTCAAGTCCACCATCAACCTCCCTTTCAACTGTGACTACATTTTTCTCTTTGTCCAATGCAACCTACTAACAACATAAAACCAGCACATGAATCATCAGTACGCCATAAAAAAATTCAAAACCAAGAACCAATACATTCAAAAAAGGCCTGCATTATTTCCCTTGACCTTGTCCAAAGGCACCACACCAACACTTTCAAGCACTCAAACTAAGAAGTCGATTCTCACAAAAGACGAACAATCCATCGTATAACACACATTCGCATGCAAAAGAAAAAAAAACACAAAAACGGTAAAAAAAATTCTAGTAAAAGTGCCACCTTTGAAGCAAAGGTTCCCTGCGGCCACCGCAGAAGCCCGGCAACCATCTGCCCAGTCTGATTACAATCATCATCAATAGCCTGCAAAATTCCCAAAAACAAAAAACTCATAATCAATCATCCCAAAACAAAATCCAGCAAATCAAATCTTTCCACTTCCATCCCGACCTGCTTCCCCAAGATGAGGAGCTCCGGCTTCTCGATCCCAACGAGGGCTCGGAGCATCTTAGCGACGGCGAGGGGGTGGACATGGACGGCGGGATCAGTTGCAACATGTACGGCGCGGTCGGCGCCCATGGCGAGCGCGGTGCGGAGGGCGTCGGAGACCTGGGGAGGGCCGATGGAGACGGCGAGGACGTCGGAAGGGGCGGAGAGGGAGGACTTGAGGCGGAGGGCCTCCTCGAGGGCGATCTCGCAGAAGGGATTGATGGACATCTTGACGTTGGTGGTTTCGACTCCGGTCTTGTCCGGTTTCACGCGGATCTTCACGGCGTAGTCGACGACGCGCTTCACTGCCACCATTATCTTCATCTTGCGAGGCGAGGCGAGGCGAGACGAGACGAGACGAGGCGTGACGTGGAGGAACTTCTCTCTTGCGAGTCACTTTGCTTCGCTTTATTTATGAGCGTTCTCGTGTTACGATCAACATTGTTTTTTTAATGACCCGAAATTGCTCGGTATCTACTTTAACTTGGGGTGGTTTTAAAAGCTGAATGTGTATTCTTTCTTTGCCTACTGAATGGTCGATTTCAAAAGCTGAATGTGTGATTTCACTCTCTTGACAAGTTGCACTGCACTCGGACTCGGGGGTAACATTGTTATTCTATGATGATTAGCTGCTGCGGCTGGTGGTAAGAGTGAAATTGGAATTTCAGTTTACTTTGGACTCCTTAGTGAGTGACGGTTGACTAGTGTCTAGTGGTGCTGGTGCATATATATTGAAGTTATTTTATCCGTATTATTATTCTTATGGGAAAAACAAACTCACTTCCCAAACGACACCTAATAAGTGTAGGATTTCATGTTTAATTATGCATGTATATTTTTCGAATTTTTATGCATAATAAGGATCAATTACAATTTTCTACGATTTATTTCATGCATGCATCGGTTTGTTTCAATAACTAGTTTCGAAAACTTATTAAAACAAACATGGACTCTGAAATTCATACCTAGAAGTTCTCTAAAACTTCTTGATGATCCGGAGATGCTGAAGAAGACGATCGTCGCTTCCCGTTGCGCCGGATGCCTCCGAGTGCACCGAAACCCTAAACAAGTTGGAGAGAAAGGAGTTAGCCAATCAATCTCCAAACAAGCTTAGAATCTAGCTACAAACCCCTTCCTTAATCTCTGAGATTTCTCCTTCCAAAGACTTAGAAAACTAAGAGAATTTTCGTGGATTTTTGTGGTGAATTAGGAGAGAAAATATTTAGCAAACTTCTTCTAACATAATTAAGGAGAATAATGACCTATTTATAGGCTCCAATCTTACTCTCAATCATGACTATTCTTAAGTCACGAATTCTTGACATTTTCTCTCACAAACTAATTCCATAATGCATTATATGCACCCACAAAACGTTTGACCAAGTTTGGAGCTAATCCAACCATTGATCAAATTAACCTCTTAATTATCAAAGGCAGAAAATCGATCGGGACTCGGTCTACCGAGACATACTCGGTTAACCGAATATGTCACGTTCCGATTTCCGTGCACTTGACGGATGGCCGATTCTTAAGGAGAAAAATTCTTCTTTAACCGTTCGGACGAATTCGCGTCTTTGACCGAGTGTCATTCGGTTAACCGAAAATATCGGAACTGGACATTGTTCGGTCGACCGTTTCTGGTTCGGTATACCGACCCAGAGTTCCAGGCACTTTGGTCAAGTTCGGTCAATCAACTTGACCATTCGTTCCATGTTCGGTTGACCGATCCACAGATCCTTCGGTCGACCGAACCTTAACGGATTACCGAACTTCTACCTGATTTTGCCTTTTCAAATTTTGGATCTATTTCCAACAAAATTTGAACTTTAGGGATTTCAACAAATTCACAACTTATGCAATATATTATCCTATGCAATAATAAATTATTGCACCCCATAATATATGCATCTCATATGAATTTATCATGATTCTAATTGTGTTATATATAACATAATTGATTTTACTTGTTCACCACATGTGTCATATTTTCTATAAGAAACCCGACACATCATATGAATCAAAATCAAGCTTCTTGTTTCCCGGTTTTTGCGGTGTGACCTATGGGAGGATCTAGACTAAGTTGGAAGTGATATTAAGAGCTTAATATCACTAGCTATAAGCGGTATCTAGCTACACATTATAGCTCCCAATTAGTTAGATGTCTTAATTCTACTCGAACCAAAACCTGATCCATTTAGTGATGGAGTGCACCACTTGTGTCCGTCCCTTGCCTCATGATATTAAGAATACACACAAAGTAGTATTGTGTCATCTTTGTATTAGTATTCATTTCTTGATCTCTTTAAGCTAGTTATAAATATGTGACTTAACTCAAATCACATTGTGCACATTATAACTTTGCTTTATCAAGGGGCCCACTAATATCATTACTCAATTAAGAGGGGCAATGATAGTCTTTTGACTAACCATCTTCTCCAACAAAAGTTGTACTTAACCAACCAATGCCTTTACACTATATTTATTGATAGCTCAAGACATTAATCTAATTAAGCATTCCTTAAGTGATTGGATATATGTCTCATATCAAAGGACCGAAGACACAGTAAAATATGAATGACACAGAAACACATTTCTATAATATTTTACTTATTAGGTCTATTCAGTATACAAAAGTAATATTTTCCTCTTTTGCATACCCGTGTCGTCACTCACTTGTAGAGCAACAGTGATCTATGACCAACACGACAATCTTAACTCGGTAATTAATGTCCCATGTTAATTACCATGATTGCGAATATCTTTTGTTTTATGTAAACCAATATCTTTTAGAGCTCTACGGTTAAGGACCAAGAGTCTCTTCCTTAACACTTCTAAAAGACGAATAACATAAACAAGGAACAAAATGATTTCTCATTCAATTCATAATAATTGACATTTAAAAGTAAAACTTTTAGAACACATTCCCTTCAATCTCCCACTTGTTATTAAAGTTTTCTTTCACATACATACTCAATGTATAAAACAATAATAACTAGGGTAAACCCCATTACATATCAATCATCAAGCCAATCTACATGGTTCCTCAATCCCATGGACTCGAAATGCATTTCGCCCTTGGCTTGGGATAAGGGTTTTGTGAAAGGATCAGCTGTGTTGTTGTTGGTGTCCACCCATAAAAGATTTATTTTGCCTTCGTTGATGAGGTCACGTGTCACGAAGTACTTACGATCCATGTACTTCACTTTGTGGTGTGATCTAGGATCCTTGATTTGCGAGATAGATGCACTATTATCGCAAAATAGCTCAATGGATCCCTCGCTCGTGGGAACTACTCCAAGTTCTTCAATGAACTTCTTGATCCACACTCCTTCCTTGCTCGCTTCAGCGACATCCATTACTTCGGAAGCAGTGGTTGAGTCGGCCGTAGTGCTTTGCTTCCAACTACGCCAACTCACAGCTCCACCATTCAGAAGAAAGACGTATCCTGATTGCGACCTTCTATCGTCTGGATCACTCATGAAACTCGCATCCGAGTACCCTTCAGCTATCAACTCCCTTTGACCTCCATAAACAAGAATCTTATCCTTAGTCCGATTAAGGTACTTCAGGATATTCTTGACCGCAGTCCAATGCTCAGGACCTGCGTTGGATTGGTGACGACTTGTCACGCTTAGAGCATACGACACATCGGGTCTTGTGCAAGTCATCGCGTACATGATCGACCCAATTGCTGAAGCATAAGGGATATCCTTCATGTACTCTAAGTCCTTACGCGATTCCGTACGTTGAGACTTCTTGAGTTGCACACCCATACTCATTGGCACACTGCCCTTTTTGGAGTTGTTCATCTTGAACCTTCCAAGACCTTGTCAATGTATGTACGTTGACTGAGGCCAATGAGTCTACGGGATCTATCTCGATATATCTTGATTCCCAAGATGTATTGAGCTTCACCCATATCTTTCATTGAAAATGCAGATTTCAATGAACTTCTCGTTTGCTTAAGCAAAGGAATATGATTGCCCATGAGCAATATGTCATCGACATATAAGATTATGAATACTATATGGCTCCCACTGACCTTCTTGTATATACAAGGTTCTTCCTTACTTTGAATGAAGTGAAGCTTCTTCACTTCCTCGTCAAGCGTTTGTTCCAACTCATTGATGCTTGCTTCAATCCATAAATGGATCTTTGAAGCTTGCATACCTTCTCGCTATTCTTTGGATCTTCAAAACCTTGAGGTTGTACCATGTACACATCCTCCTCCAAGTTACCATTAAGGAACGCCGTTTTGACATCCATTTGTCATATTTCATAATCATGAAATGCAGCAATAGCGAGCATTAACCGAATAGACTTGAACATGGCAACCGGTGAAAAAGTTTCATCATAGTCAATTCCTTGAACTTGGGTGAAACCCTTCGCTACAAGTCTCGCTTTGTAGGTTGTTAAGTTCCCATCCATGTCCATCTTCCTCTTGAAAACACATTTATTTTGAATGACATTTTTCCCTTGAGGAAGGTCAACCAAGTTCCACACTTGATTATCATACATGGATTCTATTTCGGATTCCATGGCCTTAAGCCATAGTTTGGAGTCTTCCCTTTCCATTGCTTCTTGGAAGGTCAAGGGATCATTGGTATCTAGTACCATGATTTCATGAAGTCCCAGATATAAGTCGGGTTTCTTCCTTTCCCTTGTTGACCTTCTCGGTTCTCTTAGTTCTTTTCGTGTCTCTCGAACTTCTTCCACAATTTCTTGAGGAGTGGGTTCACGTTCAACTCTTGAACGTACACTTGGTGGGGATGATTGAGATTCTCTCACAATTTCTTGTGATGGTCTCTCACTCACGCTCCCACTAACCAAAGGAATCTCGGTTGGGCCTTCATGATCTTGAACGTCATCATTCGTGTCATGATCTTGTAGAGTATCTTGAGTTTCCTCAAGCACAACCCTACTCCCACTACTTTTTACTCTTTCTAGAAATTCCTTTTCCAGAAATGTGGCATCCCTCTCTACAATCACTCGATTGGAGGTGATATGCCAAAAGTAGTATCATCTTGTCTCACGAGGATAACCAATGAAGAAGCATTTATCCGCTTTTGGTTGAAGTTTGGTCGACATCAATTTCTTGACGTAAGCCTCACAATCCCAAATCTTGAGAAAACTGAGCTTAGGTGTTTTACCACTCCATAGCTCATAAGGAGTTTTCTCCACGGATTTGGATGGAACATTGTTTAGTGTGTAAGCCGCAGTTTGTAGTGCATAACTCCAAAAGTAAAGAGGTAATTCCGCATGACTCATCATTGACCGAACCATGTCGAGCAATGTCATATTCCTCCTTTCGGATACTCCATTCCACTGAGGTGTACCGAGAGGGGTGAGTTGAGGTACAATACCAAACTCCTTTAGGTATGAGTCAAATTCGGCACTTAAGTACTCACCTCCACGATCCGTTCGTAGAGACTTGATTTTCTTGTCGAGTTGGTTCTCTACTTCATTCTTGAATTCTTTGAACTTCTCAAAGGACTCACTTTTGTTTCTCATTAGATAAACATAGCCATAACGACTATAATCATCCGTGAACGTAATGAAGTACCTGAAACCATCTCGTGCACTAGTACTCATTGGACCACATACATCAGAATGTATCAAATCCAACAAGTCACTCGCCCTTGGACCTTTCTTCTTGAAAGGTTTTTTTGTCATTTTTCCCATTATACTGTAGGATTTCATGTTTAATTGTACATATTTATTTTCGAAATTTTTATGCACAATAAGGATCAATTTACAATTTTCTATGATTTATTTCATGCATGCATCAATTTGTTTCAATAGCTAGTTTCAAAACTTTATTAAAACAAATATGGGCTCTGAAATTCATACCTAGAAGTTCTCTTAAACTTCTTGAAGATTCGGAGACGTTGGGGATGTTTCTCGCTGCGCCGGATGCCTCCGAGTATTCACCAAACTCTAAACAAGATCGGAGAGAGGGAAGCTAGTCTCTCAATCTCCGATAGGGTTTAGAATCCAATTACTAACGCCTCTTTAATTCCCTTGAGAAGATGATCTCTTAAGAACTAAAACTAAACTTAAGAATTAAGGTATTTTCGTGGAGAATTATGGAGAGAGAATTTTGCATAAGAAAATAATGAATAATTAAGGAGGTAATGAGATAAACTTGTATTTATAAGTTCTCTCCAAATTACCTATTCATGTGCAACCTCTTGCCCATGATTTCATGCAAAATTCCATCTAACCATCCATTATTTAATAATAAATAATATTAGCCACGAATCAAATCAATTATGGACCAATTCCATGCATGATCTAATTAATTCTTAAATTAATTCTGCTGAAAACCGTCTGGACCGGTCGACCGTTTCAAGGTTCGGTCGACCGCTCGAACCATGTTTCGGTCGACCGTTCAATAACTCGGTCGACCATTCGTAACATGAATTATTCCATCGCAATGTTCGGTCGACCGTTCGAACAGATGAAAATTCCCTGTTATCGGTCGAGACATGTCCGGTCGACCGTGCCCGATCGGTCGACCGTTTACTGCTAACCGGTCGACCGTTGGAGCACTGTTCTGCAGACTTGTCAAATTTCGGTTTAACCCTTACAAAATTTGACATTTCGGGATTAGTAGTAAATTCACAACTTATGTAACATATTATCCTATGTAATGATCAATCATTACACCCCATAATATTTACATCACATATGAATTTTATTTAGATTCTAATTATGTTATTAATCACAACATAATTTTGATTTTGCTTGTTCATCCCATGTGTCATATTTTCTACATGAAACCCGACACATCTTATGAACTCAAAATCCTCATTTCTTGTTTCCCAGTTTTGCGGTGTGACCTATGGGATGATCCAAACTAAGTTGGCAGTGATATTAAGAGCTTAATATCACAAGCTATAAGCGGTATCTAGCTACACATTATAGCTCCCAATTAGTTAGATGTCTTAATTCTACTCGAACCAAAACCTGATCCATTTAGTGATGGAGTGCACCACTTGTGTCCGTCCCTTGCCTCATGATATTAAGAATACACACAAAGTAGTATTGTGTCATTTTTGTATTAGTATTCATTTCTTGATCTCTTTAAGCTAGTTATAAATATGTGACTTAACTCAAATCACATTGTGCACATTATAACTTTGCTTTATCAAGGGGCCCACTAATATCATCACTCAATTAAGAGGGGCAATGATAGTCTTTTGACTAACCATCTTCTCCAACAAAAGTTGTACTTAACCAACCAATGCCTTTACACTATATTTATTGATAGCTCAAGACATTAATCTAATTAAGCATTCCTTAAGTGATTGGATATAAGTCTCATATCAAAGGACCGAAGACACAATAAAATATGAATGACACAGAAACACATTTCTATAATATTTTACTTATTAGGTCTATTCAGTATACAAAAGTAATATTTTCCTCTTTTGCATACCCGTGTCGTCACTCACTTGTAGAGCAACAATGATCTATGACCAACACGACAATCTTAACTCGGTAATTAATGTCTCATGTTAATTACCATGATTGCGAATATCTTTTGTTTTATGTAAACCAATATCTTTTAGAGCTCTACGGTTAAGGACCAAGAGTCTCTTCCTTAACACTTCTAAAAGACGAATAACATAAACAAGGAACAAAATGATTTCTCATTCAATTCATAATAATTGACATTTAAAAGTAAAACTTTTAGAACACATTCCCTTCAATATCCCACTTGTTATCAAAGTTTTCTTTCACATACATTCTCAATGTATAAAACATTAATAACTAGGGTAACCTTCCCAAATCACCTATCAAGTCAATCCACATGGATCCTCGGATCCATGGACTCGAAATATATTTCGTCTCTTAGCTTGGTATGAAGGTTTGTTGAATGGATCAGTTGTGCCACCGTTGTGTCCACCTATTTATTCATTTTGTCTTTCGTTTGTGGTTGAGTTAGTTGTAGTGATATTACTCCTAACTACACTAGCTCATACCTCCACCTTCAATAATGATGACGCATCATCACTCCAACCTTTTATTGTCTAGAATTCCTATAAGAATTGCATCAAAACAGTCCTCGGCTATTTTCTCCTTTGTCTTCCATAAACAAGAACCTTATCTTTAGTCCGGTTAAGGTACTTCAGAATATTCTTGACCGCAATCCTATGATTAGGACTTGCGTTGGATTGGTGACCTCTTGTCACGTTTAGAGCATACGAGATATTGAGTCTTGTGCAAGTCATCGTGTACATGGTCCTTCCTTTTGCCGAAGCATAAGGGATACCTTCATGTACTCCAAGTCTTTGTGTGATTGAGCACATTGAGACTTCTTGAGTTGCGCACCTATACTCATACTTATTGGCATATTGTCCATATCGGAATTGTTCACCCTGAACATTTCAAAGACCATGTCAATGTATACACGTTGACTTAGACCAATGAGTCTATGAGATGTATCTCTTTATATCTTGATAATCAAGATGTATTGAGCCTCACTCACATCTTTTCATTGAACATACTGATTTCAACGAAATTTCTCGTTTGCTAATGCAAAGGTATATGATCGCTCATGAGCAATATGTCATCGACATATAAGATCAGAAGTACTATATGGCTCCCACTAATCTCCTTGTATCAACAAGGTTTTCCTTTACTTTGAATGAAGTGAACCTCTTTCACCTCTTCGTCAAAGCGTTTGTTCCAACTCCTCGATGCTTGCTTCAATCCATAAATGGATTCTCGAAACTTGCATTTCTTCTCGTTATTATTTGGATCATCAAAACCTTGAGGTTGTACCATGTACATATCCTCCTCCAAGTTCCTGTTCAAGGAACGCCATTTTGATATCCATCTTCCATATCCCACAATTGTGAAATGCGGTAATAGTGAGCATAATCCGAATAGATTTTAATATGACAACTTCTCAAAAATTTCATCAAAGTCAATTTCTTGAATTTGAGTATAACTTTTGCTACAAGCCTTGCTTTGTAGGTTGTCAAGTTACTATCCATGTTTATCTTCCTCCTAAAAGCTCATTTATACCAAATGATATTTTCTCTTGAGGAAGGCTAATCAAGTTTCATACTTGATTATCATACATGGATTCTACTTCGGATTCCATGGCTTTTAACCATAGTTTGAAGTCTTTTCCATTGCTTCTCGGAAGGTCGAGGGATCTTTGGTATCTAGTACCATGATCTCATGAAGTCCCACATACTTATTGGGTTTCTTCCTTTCCCTCATTGACCTTCTTAGTTCTTTTGGTTCTTCTCGTGTCTCTCGAACTTCTTCCACAATTTCTTGAGGAATAGGTTCATGTTCGACTCTCGAACGCACACTAGGTGAGGATGATTGAGATTTTCTCACAATTTCTTGTAAGGATTTCTCGCTCATGCTCCCACTAACAAAATGAATCTCGGTTGGGCCTTCATGATTTTGAATGCAACATTCACATCATGATCTTGTAGAGTATATTGAGTTTTCTCAAGCACAACTCTACTCCCACTACTTTTCTCTCTTTTCCAGAAATTCCAGAAAAACCATATCTCTCTCTACAATCTTTCGATTGGAGGTGATACACCAAAAGTAGTATCCTCTTGTCACACGAGGATAACCTATAAAGAAGCACTTATCTGCTTTTGGTCGAAGCTTGGTCGACATCAATTTCTTGATGTATACCTTACAACCCCAAATCTTGAGAAAGTCGAGCTTAGGTGTCTTTCAACTCCATAGCTCACAAGACATTTTCTCCACGGATTTGGATGGAACATTATTCAGTGAGTTTGTCATTATTTGTAGTGCATAATTCCAAAAGTAAATAGGCAATTTAAATTGACTTATTATTGATCGAACCATGTTGAGCAATATCATGTTCCTACCTTAGGAATAAGTCAAATTAGGTATCCTAAGCACTCACCCCTACGAACCTTTCATAGAGACTCGATATTCTTGTTGAGTCGGTGGTGAGAAATTTTATTTATACCGCAAGTGCACGGCGTCAATGAAGACGTGGCAAGTACGGGTCGAACACAAGGAGGGAGAGATTTCGTTGTTAGTGTGATTTCGATTGAGGGGAAGAAGGGAGAGAAGAATTAATTTGGGTTTTTGGGGTTTTTGGTTTAATTAACTAAAGTACGAAACAAAAGCAATTAAAATTAAAACAAGAACAAAGAGAAAAATCCGTGGGGTGGAGGTTTAGACTTAGGTTTAGAGTAGAGAATTACTGAAACTTATTGTAAATCATGTTAGTTATGAAGCATTACAAGATAAATGACTTAACATAAACTCAAGTAATCAAAATACACTAATCATGAACTTAAAATAATAACATGCATTCATCATTCTCTAACCCTAATTCCATCACCTCCACCCTTTGGAGAGAGTTAGAAACTCATGGAGGGAGGAAGAAGAAGAGGTCCTTGAGACATTAAAAGAAAACTAAAACAAGAATTAAAAGAACAGAATTTTATTAATAAAACTAAGGTACACAAATAAGAACAACAACCAAGGACCCTATTTACATCGTTCTCGGGTCTATTTATAGTTGCTACAAGGGACTTAGGTATAGAATTGGATAGTACACGTGTCCATACACGAGTGGACGAAATTGGGACACACGGATCGACCAATGGGCGGCGGAATCGCCGCACATCATGTGTATTGTGCGGCGGATTCGCCTCCCACGTTGGTCGGATTTAATCAGGATTTTTGTCACGCGTTTATGGTATGATTTGATCTTTATTTGCGTGTCTGGATGATTTCTTTCCATTGTCTTGAGCTCCGGATTAATTCCTTCCATTGTTGGAGATTTATAGTTGATTTTTCTTTTGACTTTTCCAACAAAATAACTTGATCCTTTTCTTTTGCAATTAGGTCCTTGGCATTTTGCAATTAAGTCCTTGACCTTTTTGTGATTAGCTCCTTGAATGCTTTTATGCTTGGATGCATTTCCAATTGAAACCCGATAAACTTGAATTCGGTCTTTATGATAGAAGTGAATCTTTTGCACACGTTTATGCTCGGAATGTTGGTAAATTGCATTCAGGTCCCTGTATTCTGTAAATAAGACTAAACACATACCTTAGTAGCATTTATTGATGTAAAAGTAATCTAAATGAAAGACATATGATGCAATGTATGCAATGCATCAGTCGGTTCACTACTTCATCCTCGAATTCCTTGAACTTGTCAAATAATTCACTTTTGCTTCCCATTAGACAAATATAGCCATAATGACTATACTTGTCTGTGAACAAAATGAAGTATCTTAAACCGTCCCTTGCACTTGTACTTATCGGACCATATACATTAGAATGTATCATATCTAATTAGTTATTCGTTTTCGTTCCTTTCTTCTTGAAAGGTCTCTTGGTCATTTATTTGACCAATCCGATAGTGCTACAAGATTATATCATTCACGTGAGTTATCTTAGTTTCCTTTTGTTATTGTTTGTTTGAGTTTGTTTATTATTTATTTCAAGCAAATAGAAACCATTCTATGCGAATGTATTTGCATAGAAAATTCCATTCTTCGATATAGACAAGTAAGAATTAGAAATATATATTAAGTTATCCATATCCAAAACATGATGCAGAATAGTTCTTGCTAATCGAAGGTACATAACAAACATTCTTCAAAGCATAAATTTAAATCACTAGACTATTGAAGTTCCATAGAATCTTGTACAATTGCAGCGTTGCTTGTACTATTTCCAATCTTCAATATCATCTCGTTCTCCACGAGTTCCTTCCTATCATTCAATAGCTGCACATCAAAATTATGTGAGCACAAGATCCGGTAACCATTACCAAATCAAGGACAGAGGTGATTAAATTTATCTCAATAACAAACATACCTATGGCGTTTCTTGGGCGCCTACGTTCAATCATCCCATTTTCAAGGTCTTCCTTGTATTTGGGGCAATTTGGCCGGATGTGTCCTTTTTCACCGCAGTGAAAGCACTCCGTGTTGGGAGTCGGAGATTTGAAAGATTTCCCCCTTTAGGCACTCCCATGAGCACCTCCTACTCCCTTGCTCTTGATTGACGTATCTTTGGTAAATTTGCCTTCACTTTTGTTGATCTTTTTGCTCTTCTCATGGACGGTTAGGACGTGATTGTCCCGACCCTTGCCCATGTCAACTTCTGCCGTTTTGAGAGCGTTGTGAAGCTCCTCAAGACTCACCTTTTTTTCACGCACATGATAGTGCATCACAAAGTCCTTGAAGGACGGGGCTAGAGAGCCAAGAATCAAATCTTCGGCAATGTCCTAGGGCATTGGAGAAGAGAGCTTCGACAATTTCTCAAGGTATCCTTGCATCGTGAGAAAATGCATGGACACCGATGTTCCCTCCGCCATATGACACCTTGTGAGTGCGATGGTGGTCTTATAGCGTTCCTTTCGGGCACTATCCATGAACATCTTTGTTAAAGCCTCCATAGTCTTCTTGGGTTTTGAATCCAAGTATTTCGCTTGAAACGAGTCACCCATGGATGCTAGCATAAGACCGTGAACTTGGTTCTCTTGTCTTCCCACTTGGCTATCGCCTCTTTCTCATTATCGGTTGTCTTCTCATTCAATTTTGGGATTTCACCATCCAAAATATGAGATAGTTTTTCAAACCTCAACACGATATTAAGATTGAGTTGCCATTTCATGAAGTTTGAGCCATCATTTTGCAAAGGATTCTTTTCGATCATAGATCGCACAATTGGTTGGATATTAGTCATTTCTACAAAATAAATTATACAGGGTTTTAATGTCAATTTTATGTTTTAAAATACATATATACAAATGTAAATGTTGCAAATAAAAATTTTGCCCATAAATGCAACAATCCAAGATCCTATCAATTGTAATATAGACTAGCCAAGGGCTATCAAATATATTACAATATCAAGGTAAGAAAACATTTTCTAATCACAACCTTTTTGAATTTTAGCAACATTTAGCATCTTCAAACTCTTGTGACTCTTGTCATTTTAATTATGAGGGAATGCGACCTATCCTCGTAAGAAAAACTTTTTCCCAAAACCGAGCGAGAGCTCTAGGTGATGTTAAGAAAACTTATTTTCATTTGATACGAGATACGTTTATCCATTGTATTCACAACTAAACATACTTGGGGTTCACTAGGGTGAAACACACCTCATATATTTAATTGTGGCACAACAACAGACAACCATTATATCTCCCACTATTCCCAAAGATGGAGGGAGCTATCTCCCACTAAGGGCGAGCAGAGTATCCCTCAATCAATGGCTGCTAGTGGATGAAATAAGAAGGAAATTATTCTTAATTTTTGTTGGACAATTTCATATATTTACATGTGATTTAGAATTTTAGGTTATCATGCATATTAATATTCATACACATCCTAACATTCACCAAATTCATCACATGCATAGCAGAAATTAAAAAACAGAAATTAAACATTCACACAATCCACATCGTGTGAGTTTATATGTTCCCTTTGATCCTTGATCCTCGATCCCAGATCCTCGATCCTCGATCGATGCGCTACAACGGCGACTTCCTCTTGCACCGGAGATGTAGATTTTACAGAAAATAAACATGCTCCTCACATTCGATAAAAACCGACTAGTGCAAGTCCTATGTAAAACCTCTCATATGCATATGCAATTATCTAAAAGATGGAAATAGAGAATTTGACTTTTACATACATAAGCCCCTGTATTATAACAATTATAAACATTCATAGCCGCTGATTTGGAACATATAAACTCACAATTCCTGCAAAAACAACTCGAGCATCCATGCACGCAATATCGCTATAAACTATCCACCCTAGTTTATCAAGCATCTAGAATCTCAAACAATTCTTTGAAAAACATTTTGAAATCCATTAAAAACGTTTTTCATGCATCCATAGTTCAAAAATTAATTATGAACCGCTGTCCATCCAATTTCCAATGGAAAGATGAACCGCAGTTTTTCGGTTTTGTTGATTCTCTTACAAAATAATCGTTTATACTTAAAACGAAATTATTGCAAGTCAGACAAATGTCTAAATCTTAATTCTAATAATTACATGGCATGTTTTAAAACACTTAAAACATTCAGAACGAATTATTATGGAGAATTATATCAACAAACATTCATAGACCGAAAAAACCGGTAAATCGAATTGTTTAAATCCTAGATGGTAAACTAAATTCGTTTACAGCCTTAAATCATGAGAAAATTGAACCCTAAGCTCTGATACCACTGTAGGATTTCATGTTTAATTGTACATATTTATTTTCGAAATTTTTATGCACAATAAGGATCAATTTACAATTTTCTATGATTTATTTCATGCATGCATCAATTTGTTTCAATAGCTAGTTTCAAAACTTTATTAAAACAAATATGGGCTCCGAAATTCATACCTAGAAGTTCTCTAAAACTTCTTGAAGATTCGGAGACGTTGGGGATGCTTCTCGCTGCGCCGGATGCCTCCGAGTATTCACCAAACTCTAAACAAGATCGGAGAGAGGGAAACTAGTCTCTCAAACTCCGATAGGGTTTAGAATCCAATTACTAACCCCTCTTTAATTCCCTTGAGAAGGTGATCTCTTAAGAACTAAAACTAAACTTAAGAATTAAGGTATTTTCGTGGAGAATTATGGAGAGAGAATTTTGCATAAGAAAATAATGAATAATTAAGGAGGTAATGAGATAAACTTGTATTTATAAGTTATCTCCAAATTACCTATTCATGTGCAACCTCTTGCCCATGATTTCATGCAAAATTCCATCTAACCATCCATTATTTAATAATAAATAATATTAGCCACGAATCAAATCAATTATGGACCAATTCCATGCATGATCTAATTAATTCTTAAATTAATTCTGCTGAAAACCGTCTGGACCGGTCGACCGTTTCAAGGTTCGGTCGACCGCTCGAACCATGTTTCGGTCGACCGTTCATAACTCGGTCGACCATTCATAACATGAATTATTCCATCGCAATGTTCGGTCGACCGACCGATTACTTTCGGTCGACCGTTCGAACAGATGAAAATTCCCTGTTATCGGTCGAGACATGTCCGGTCGACCGTGCCCGATCGGTCGACCGTTTACTGCTAACCGGTCGACCGTTGGAGCACTGTTCTGCAGACTTGTCAAATTTCGGTTTAACCCCTACAAAATTTGACATTTCGGGATTAGTAGTAAATTCACAACTTATGTAACATATTATCCTATGTAATGATCAATCATTACACTCCATAATATTTACATCACATATGAATTTTATTTAGATTCTAATTATGTTATTAATCACAACATAATTTTGATTTTGCTTGTTCACCCCATGTGTCATATTTTCTACATGAAACCCGACACATCTTATGAACTCAAAATCCCCATTTCTTGTTTCTCAGTTTTGCGGTGTGACATATGGGAGGATCTAAACTAAGTTGGCAGTGATATTAAGAGCTTAATATCACAAGCTATAAGCGGTATCTAGCTACACATTATAGCTCCCAATTAGTTAGATGTCTTAATTCCACTGAACCAAAACCTGATCCATTTAGTGATGGAGTGCACCACTTGTGTCCGTCCCTTGCCTCATGATATTAAGAATACACACAAAGTAGTATTGTGTCATCTTTGTATTAGTATTCATTTCTTGATCTCTTTAAGCTAGTTATAAATATGTGACTTAACTCAAATCACATTGTGCACATTACACTTTGCTTTATCAAAGGGCCCACTAATATCATCACTCAATTAAGAGGGGCAATGATAGTCTTTTGACTAACTATCTTCTCCAACAAAAGTTGTACTTAACCAACCAATGCATTTACACTACACTTATCGATAGTTCAAGACACTGATCTAATTAAGTATTCCTTAAGGGATCAGATATAAGTCTCATATCAAAGGACCAAAGACACAGTAAAATATCAATGACACAGAAACACATTTCTATAATATTTTACTTGTTAGGTCTATTCAGTATACAAAAGTAATATTTTCCTCTTTTGCATACACGTGTTGTCACTCACTTGTAGAGCTACAATGATCTATGACCAACACGACAATCTTAACCCGGTAATTAATGTCCCATGTTAATTACCATGATTGCGAATATCTTTTGTTTTATGTAAACCAATATCTTTTAGAGCTCTACGGTTAAGGACCAAGAGTCTCTTCCTTAACACTTCTAAAAGACGAATAACATAAACAAGGAACAAAATGATTTCTCATTCAATTCATAATAATTGACATTTAAAAGTAAAACTTTTAGAACACATTCCCTTCATATACATGGTTGGCACGTCTCCAATGATTTAAAATCAAGTAGACCAAAAAGGTTAGCTTCTTGCAATTTCTTGATGCGTTTTTCATTTATGTGACCAAGACGATAGTGCCACAAGAGAGTATCGTTCTCGTGAGTGGTCTTAAGTCTTTTGTTATTGATATTAAAGATTTGTTTATCATTCAATTCAAGCAAATAGAGACCATTCCTTATGAATGCATTTGCATAGAAAACACCATTCTTCGATATAGACAAGCAAGAATTTGAAATATTTATATTAAAATTATCCATATCTAAACATGATACAGAAATAATGTTCTTGCTAATCGAATGCACATAATAAACATTCTTTAGACATAAATTTAAACCACTACATAATTGAAGCACCACAGAACCTTGTGCAACCGCAGACACGTTCTCACCATTTCCGACCTTCAATTCTACCTCGTTTCTTACGAGTTCCTTCCTATCCATGAGTAGCTGCACATTAGAAACTATGTGAGCACAAGATCCGGTATCAATTACCCAATCCTGGACAGAGGTGGCTAAATTTATTTTAATAACAAATATACCTTTGGCCTTTTTGGGGCGTCGTCGTTCAATCACTCCGTTGTCAAGGTCTTCCTTGTACTTGGGGCAACTTGGCCGGACGTATCATTTTTCACCGCAGTGAAAGCACTCCGTATTGGGAGTTGGAGATTTCTGAGATTTCCCCCTCGAGGCACTCTTATGAGCACTTCCTACTCCCTTGCTCTTGATTGAACCACTTTTGGTAGATTTGCCCTTTCCTTTACCAATCTTTTGGCTCCTCCCATGGACGGCAAGGACTTGCTTGTCCCTACCCTTGCCCATGTCAACTTCAGCTGTTTTGAGAGCGTTGTGCAACTCCTCAAGACTCAACCTTTTTTCACGCACGTGGTAGTGCATCACAAAGTCCTTGAAGGACGGGGCTAGAGAGCTAAGAATCATATCTTCAGCAATGTCCTCGGGCATTCGTGAAGAGAGCTTTGCCAACTTCTCAAGGTACCCTTGCATCTGAGAAAATGCATGGATACCGATGTTCCCTCCGCCATATGGCACCTTGTGAGTGCGATGGTGGTCTTATAGCGCTCCTTTCGGGCACTATCCATGAACATCTTAGATAAAGCCTCCATGGTCTTCTTGGGTTTTGAATC
The DNA here is from genome assembly GCA_963682175.1 of Triglochin maritima. NCBI lineage: Eukaryota > Viridiplantae > Streptophyta > Magnoliopsida > Alismatales > Juncaginaceae > Triglochin > Triglochin maritima. Next base: position 49,078,090 of record OY821772.1, read on the forward strand.
CAAGTATTTCGCTTGAAGCGAGTCACCCATGGATGCTAGCATAAGACCGTGAACCTGGTTCTCTTGGTCTTCCCACTTGGCCTTAGTCTCTTTCTCTTCATCGGTTAATCTCTCATTCCACTTTGGGATTGGACCTTCCAAAATGTGAGACAGTTTCTCAAACTTTAACACGACGTTGAGTTTGAGTTGCCAACTAATGAAGTTTGAGCCATCATTTGCTAAATAGTGTTTTTCTATCATGGATCGTACGATAGGTTGGATGTTCGACGTTTTTCTACAAAATAAATCATACAGGTTTTAATGCCAATTTTATGTTTAAATACACATGCATACATATATCGAATATAAATGTAAACATTGCAAATAAAAATTTTGCCCATAAATGCAACAATCCAAGATCCCATCAATCGTAATATAGACTAGTTAAGGGCTATCGAATACATTACAATATCAAGGTAAGAAAACATATTCTAATCACAACTTTTTTGAATTTTAGCAACATTTAGCATCTTCAAATTCTTGTGACTCTTGTCGTTTTAATTATGAGGGAATACGACCTATCCTCGTAAGAAAAACTTTTTCCCAAAACCGAGCGAGGGCTCTAGGTGATGTTAAGAAAACTTATTTTCATTTGATACGAGATACGTTTATCCATTGTATTCACAACTAAACATACTTGGGGTTCACTAGGGTGAAACGCACCTCATACATTTAATCGTGGCACAACAGACAACCATTATATCTCTCACTATTCCCAAAGATGGAGGGAGCTATCTCCTGCTAAGGGCGAGCAAAGTATCCCTCGATCAATGGCTGCTAGTGGATGAAATAAGAAGGAAATTTATTCTTAATTTTTGTTGGACAATTTAACATGTGATTTAGAATTTTAGGTTATCATGTGGTTTCAAATACGAGATGAGAGTGTTATTGGATGAGAGCTGGAGTACCAAAATAGGATAGCATATTGGCAACAATTATGTAATATGTTTTGATATGTTTGTACAATTATGTAATATGTTTTGATATGTTTGCTTTATTTGCATTATATATAATAGTACGATAGGTTAGCAAACACAAATAAAAATAATAAGCGTATGACAGATAAGCAAACACAAATACAAACAATAAGCGTACGACATGTTAGCAAACACAAACACAAACACAAATACAAATAATAAGCGTACGACAGATAAACAAATATAAATGTAAATACTAAGAGTACGGTACAACAGATCAGCCTACTCATCATCTGAATCATGGTCGGAGATGCCTAAGTGAGTATGCCACGACTGTATGATCTCATCCAAATCTCCGCATGCAGCTCTCATGTCATCGTCTGACAGCTCATCCCCCCTCTGCAAGAATGGCTCTACAGCCCGTATCATCTTACCCATCCACTGCACATAACATTAACATTAGCGTACATTAACAAAATATACGGTACAAATAAATATAGATAAAATGAAAAAATTACCAGATCGCCACACGTCCTATCTGGTGGTCGATCTGCTCTCAAGGAGGCACCACAGACGATGACAGGATGTGAGTAACTACCGAACCAATCAAGATAACGTGCATCACACTCGGAGGGGTCGCGACTACGTCTGAAGTCGCCAAGGAACAGTCGGCATGATCTCGGAAATGTCCGCCAAGTCGATTCCGCTGTAGAAGCGGGGAACCTGACGTCGTACGTCGCTGCAGTCGCAGACCGCACCGCATGCTCTGGTGTCGGGATGTCAACCGGGATCACCTGAACATATCCTAACTGACGCAAGACACGATCGGGCATATAAGGCTCTATGATATCCCGATAACGAATAAGGCCCATCAATAAAGTCCTCGGGACCTCCGTTGCTGGGTCAGGACCATAGGGTAACCACTCCACCTAAACTTTAACACATTAATAATAATACATCTTAAAATTAAATAAATAAATGTAAATGGTGTAAAGTTTGATACATCTGATGTAGTCATCTGATCTAGCCGTGCGCGGATTGAACGCAATCGTCCATCGCTCTTGTCCTCGCTCCGGACGGCCCACATACCCGAACGTGGATGACCCTCCTCGATAATCTTCCGCTCACGATGCGGGCGCAATGCAGGAAAGTACTCGTATATCCACGCCTGCAGCAGCGTAAGACAACCTGCAATCCCAGAACAATCCGCACGGCTAGCTATCCCAAGCTGACGGTACAGGTATGCCAACGTCGCTGAGCCCCACGAGTACTCACGAACGGTGTCCGGGTCCCTAGCCTCCAATAGATCGCGTGGTCTGATCCGGCAACCACTCTTGTCGACAAACAAGACGGCTCCGAGCATCAAGAATAGGTACGCCGTCAACTGTGTATCATCAGCCCGCGGAGGTCGTGCCCGTCTGCATAAGTCCTCAAGGGAGTCGATGCCGACACCACCACCACCACTCCATAAAGCTATATCTCTCGCCAGACCATCAGGTGTGACACCAAGCAACTCTGCCACATAACACCTCAGCTCAGACGTCGACCCCTGAGCACTAACCAGACGACCATCCACAGGAATGCGTAGGATCTGGAAAACATCGTGAAGCATGATCGTCATATCTCCGAAAGACATGTGAAAAGTGTTGGTGTCAGGCTGCCACCGCTCCACAAACGCAGAAATCAAAGGCATGTCGAGATAAAGGAACATGTTGTACGGTAAGTGCCCCAAATGCGTGACACTAATCTCCTCTCTGATATCAGCACTCAGTGTAGACCGCCAACCCTGTAGTGCTGTACAGGCTCTGTGCCGATTATGGCACTTCAGAACCTTCCGATCCTCTCCGTCCCAGATCCGTCTAGCGATGTGACCCCAGAAACTAGGAATGACGCTCCCATCTAAAGGACCACCAGGCGTCATACTGCTCACGATCCAAGAATCGTCCTGGACCCTCTTCTTCTTCTGAGCGCGGGGATCTACAGTGCACGAGCTCGAATCCCCGATCGTAAACCTCCCACCCCTACCCTTCCACACCATCCATCCGGCGGAAGTAGAACTACCCGCTCGACCACGTCCTCTGCTATACTCCCCCTGCCTCTCCACCTTCGGGCGCTCTAACTCATACGGGTCATCATCGTCGCTCCCGTCGTCGGGACTGTCCACATTCTCATCATCAAAGGAATCATCCTCCTCCTCACGACGACGTAATGCCTCTCTCTCCCTCCTGACCGAAGCAGATATCCCCCGTCTACGTGGATGACGCGGTGCTGAATCATCCTCTAAAGAACGGAAGACGTGTAATGGTATCGACTTGTCTTTCCCTCCACTGTGACCCGATGACTATTAATTGAAATTTTAAATACAAATTTGTTAAATTTGTTAAACTAAATTATCATATTTATCACAATTGTTAAACTAAATCAAAATTTGGTAAACTAAATTATCACAATTGTTAAACTAAATCAAAAATTGTTAAACTAAATTAAAAAAATTATTAAACTAAATCAAAAATTGTTAAAACTAAATATCACAAATGTTAAACTTAATAAGAATTTGTTAAATTAAAATTTCAGATTTATCAAAATTTATTAAAATAATTATCAGATTTAATAATAATAATAAAAATTGTGGAGGCGTCTGCGAGAGACGCCTCCCGCATGGTGGAGGCGTCTGTCGGAGACGCCTCCTCCTTAGGGGAGACGTCTTCCGTAGACGTCTCCCGCTAATGGTCGGCGTCCGAGGTAGACGCCCCCCGCATGGGGCGGGCGTCCTCGGAAGTCGACCACTTTTTTTAATTTTTTTTTTTGAAAACAAATAAATAACGTAAGGTTACCGTATACGGGTACACCGGGGGAACTGATGGCTGTTTGCCTGGCCTCCGAGACATTCGTAATCTTCTGTAGTAGGTATAGGAAGAGAAAGTTTTGAGAAAAGAGTGAAATTGTGAGATATATAAGCAAAAATAAGAAGAAGGGCAATTTGGTAATTTCAAAGTACGATTTAAGTAATTTTGAAACGATGTTTAGCAATTCAGTATATTTTTTCACATTATTTTGGAAAATCTTTCCGTCTTTAATGCTTGCCGATGCTACATTATTGGGTAAACGGATCTTTCCCATCGGGGTTGCAGTTTTGGATGCTTTCAAAGTATCAAGACAATGCTTCATGCCGAGCTTACAGTAATGGGTTCAGTTTTTGGTGTGGGCCGTTTGGCCTATCACATATAAAACACATGCGTGAAACAATCCGTACGACATACCGAAGAATCAAATAAACTTTGCATTTCAAAATTTTGATCTTGAACATACAGAAAAAAGACTCGGTCATGTGGTTTCCTGGATATGTTAATGGCCATAGAACTAACAGAAGGCAATGATACATACACCTAATTAATATGATTAGCAAATAAGAATATGCCCTCTCAAGGGCAAAAGACTACTCCTGCACCCATAAACAAAAAACTCTTGCAGTGCTGGAAGCTTGAGATCTTTGTCCTGATGTTACCAATTGGAAGTGGGCATCCTGACTTCTATCTTGGAGCTGATGATCACTTCAAAGGCTCCACAAGATCACGAAAAACGTCACCAGAAAGGGTCATGATCTTCACTCTGCTTCTGCAAGTCTTTGGCGCATCAGCTCAGGACTAGCTCTTCTATCAACACTGCATATAATAGAGTATATGGAGTTCAGCTAACCAAGGAATTCATAATTTAGAAAATGATCATAACGAAACCTACACAAACCTACACACCCTCTACACAAGCCCATCTCAGAATAGTAAAAAAAAGATTCACTTAGTTCTGAAGAGGGAAGTATTTGCGAGTTATGAAGTGTATTTGCAGAGTAATTTAAGAGATCTACTAGAGTCTCAGGACAAAAAAATTGCAAAAAAAATTTATTCCCTTGTAAAGAGAGTGAAAAATGGGCCAAGTTGGGTATGATTAGTAAAAGAGAACTTCAGAAACAAGGACTGAAACTGGAGAAAGGACTACATTTTCTTAACAAAGAAACCCCATTTGCTAATTCTGTCTGCACAACCAAGAGAAATCACAGGGTAGCACCGGATCATGAAAGTTCTCCATTTAGCTGATCTCATAATATTTAACTTATTTGGGATTAAGTTGGTGGGCAATAAAAAAAGGTTTTATCATTTTATGTATCATCATATGTGACAGATTTTGTTGAAATATGACAATTGACCATAATACAAAAATGGATAACGGTAACAGAACCTACTCATACAATTTACATATTATTCAGCTTTTGTTTTATATTGAAGCAATGTACTGAGAGTCATTTCAATGTTGAAGACACCTATGAAACGTGTGCAATGGACAGAATTAAGAATAAGTACCGTAAAACAAAGTCCCCACTTAAAATTGTATTTCCAGATATCCACTCAGGCAGAAGCTCCTGCAATAAGCAAAGTTGCTCTTCAACTTCACCTGCAGAAACAATATGGATTAATTTAGCCTTTCATTGTCTCATCTTCTCTATGCAAATTAGCCTTTCATTGTCTTACAATAAAAACTTACTTTTGTCGATTATATCGAAGTGACTTGCTATAATCTTATTAACAAGTTCCTGCTTTGTGAGAACCGATCTCTTAGCTGATTGGAATATGAGAATAATAATGTCAAAAAGTTTTGGCAAGCATGCGATCATTTGTTGCCGCCTTTTCATTTGGGGAAGACCTGCTTCTTTATCCTCCAAAGCCTTCCCCTCTCTTTCTCTTACCTGCAAGTAATCAATGTTACAAACTATTTGCAAACTCATAAAAGTAAATCTAGCTATGTGCCGCTGAAAGTGTTAGAACACAAGTTGCAATTACATGATAAAGATGAAGTAACATACATCACATCTTAGTCCATAAGCATATTGAGTGGTATATTCAAATAATAGTGCGAAGTAAAGGGTGTGGAGGAGTACCGATTGCAACAATGATTTCGGTAGAAATTTGAGAGAAGGCTCATCAACTTCATCAGCATCGGTCTCAGTTTCATCATCTTTCCCTTCAGTACTTTTTACAGGAGTCAGTGACAATGGTCTTCTCACACGTTTCTTAACTGGGGTTAAATCTTCATTACTGGTGCTACATCTTTTTGGTGTTTTTAGGTCTGGGGTGTCTGCCATTAGTCGTGCTGGAGTGGACAAAACTCTAAGAGGTGTTCCACTCAAAGCATCCACCCCTGGTTTTGGCGGACAATCATCAGATGTGGTCTCTTTTCCTTTCTCCAATAGAATTGCAGATGTCAAGGGGGATGTTTGGGATCTTGTGGTTGGTCTTGGTGGACAATCATCAGATAAGGTCTCTTTTCCTTTCTCTGTCTGATTTGCAGATGGCAAGAGGGTCGTTAATAAGCCCATCGATGGTTTTGAGGCACATTTGACAGGAGATACAGTCTTCAAAGATGTGAGTGCGTGTCTGCTTGGGAGCACATAATTTTTTGAGAAACGCCTTTTGAATGACCCAGATAAGTGAGATGGCACAGCAAACTGATTTGTTGAAACAGCGTTTGTTGGTTCATTAGGAAGTGAAGAGGTGGAGGTCGCGTGGGTGTCTTCATTCTTCGTAATAGGTTTGCTACTTTTAGTGCGATTGAATGGATCAGGCAAGGGATCCCCTGGTATGTCATCAACCTGAAGATTGTCGAAACAACAAATTCAGATATTCAGGACAAAAACAGATGATCAAGTCCAACAAATGGTCAATAGAAGCAACAAAAAATAAAAAATTGTTGTAACCCAGATTGTCAAGTGGTTTGTGTCTGTTTACTCATCATATGCTGATAGTGTATGACAAGCCAGGACAATCAAATCATTATTTTAAAACATGCATGACGTAAACAATTTTATCAAATTGTTAAAAATGGAACTTGACTTTATACCTTAAACTTCACTGTTTTTGTTATAGTCTCTATACCAAAAGAATTAAATCAATACACATCGGAATGGATTACAGAAAAAACTAGCATAATTCGTAATTGCACTTTTAAAAATGTGATCGCCACACTTTACATCGTTCACCCAAGACTTAGATCCTATACCTCGGGATGCTCATCGCAAAACTCCTCAAGCCGTGTCCGGAAAACCTTAGCCAGTAGCGAATACCCATTTCCGCTTCTCAACTTCGCGTTCCCCTCAAATGCATCCGCAACCAAACTAATCTGCAGATCGGGCTTCATACAGCATGTCTTCTCATCACATGTCAGAATCTTCTTGACCAAAATCGCCTCAGGAAAAACGTGTTTCATCTGCGCTAAATGCCCATACTCGAATCGCCTACAAAACCGAAACCCAAACAAATCAACGACCAAAAACTCCAATACGAAAAAAATATAGAGCCATCCCAATTCCCAATCCTCACCTATCGGTCAAGTACTCGATTTTGGGGCAAACGTTGGAGAAACTACACTTCTGGCCTTTCAACTTCAGCAACCGGATCGACGTCTCCAAACACTTAAAAAACTGCCCCAAAACCTCCAACCTGAAAACACCAAACCGAAATCAGACCCAAACCCGAAAAAGAAAAAACTCAAAGGGGTTTTCCGCAAAAAAAAGTATACTTCTCCGGGAGCTTGACGGCAGGGGTTTTGGACCGTGAGGGTTTGGGATCATCGGGGCAGGAGGGGGAGGGAAGGCTGGAATCGTGGCCGAAATCGTTCCGATCGGGGGCTTTGGCGGGGCTACGGAGGCCCAAGGCGGCATTCTTGACTTGCTTGAGCGAGTACGCGACGCCTCGGCCGCGGGAGAAGCGAGGGCCGTCGATCGGCTTCTCTGGGGTCGAGATCTGATCGGACGGCAGGGAAGGGGTGGGCTTGATCGGGGTCCGAGTCGAGGAGGAGGAGGAGTCCATTTTGGGGATGTGAGGGGAGTGAGAGAGAGAGAGAGAGAGACCTGAAAGGGGTAAATAAAGAAGTGGGAGATTAGTAACGTTCCGATATGGCGGGAAGGGGAGTTGGCGCGGGAAATAGAGGGATTTCGCGCCATCCAGTGGAGGGTTAGGGTTTCGGGATCTTTTGCTCCTGGCCGTTGGATCTGTTCACAATGTGGAAGCGGAGAAGTCTGACAGGTGACAACTGCGGACGGATCGTGAAATTGTTTTTGGAATTGTGATGCTTTTAAGACTTTCACGTGTTTTGACGTATTTGTTGATTTTATTTATTATGGGCATGTTATAACAATTCATTGTTAAAAAAATGCATAATTGTGCTTGGAAGAAATAAAAAGATGGAATCCAAGTTGGAAGCTGGGTGTTTTTATGATTTATTATGTTGTGGAGTATATGAAGATTTTTCTGTTTTTGTATGATTTTCTTGCAAGTCAACCGGTGAAGTTCTGACTTGGCCTTTTGAAAAAAGGGAATAAAACATTGGTTGGTGATAGCTTTAGTATTTCGATTTCCCCCCTAGATATTTTATTTCCTCATTATGGTAAATTCCATTGGCATTACGAGTACCGAATGTTCTCAATCAGTTTCTGGGTCTGGTACTTGGTGCTTAAGAATTTCACAAAAAAAGCTTTCAGAATATATTAAACAAGCCTGCACGAGTCCAATATATTTAGAGTTCACCAGAACCAATCAGACTCACTGAAAGTAAAAAACGTTTAACGTCATCCTATTTTTCTAATCAAAAGATAAATGGTGAGAATTTCAAATAAGTCGTGACCTCTCATGACATTCACAATGATAAACAACTGAGAGATCTTAGCACTAATTGCACAAAAGGATTATACACATATCAAATACACCCCCTTAAATATGAAGAACCTAACCAAAAAATGTTATACAATTACATCCAACAGGGAAGCCCAAAACTTTTGACAAGGACAAAATCTAACCAACTCTAGATCCAATCGTAACTTGCCAAGATAGTAACCAGAACTGCTCTTTGCCACCTTTATGCATAGCTTACTTTCCCAGCTCTGTAGTGCAATACAAAATCGAACTGGGGAGCGGAACATGAAGTTGAACAATACCCAATGCGGTATTCACAGAACCGTGCATTCGATTTCTTTTACCCATAATCCCTAGAACTTCAACAAAATTATAGATTAGGTTCTGCACTGTTTATGTATTGCTTGAACTTGGCAGATAGTTTTTGATAGAACTCAGTATCAGTTGGTTGCACTCTTCTGATTCCATCCTCAAAAAATTTCATGGATATTTCTAATGTCTCAAAGCTCTCCTGGAAATATAATGTTCAAGACAAGTAAGTTGCCCTTCACAAAACGTAAGCCAATGAGGAAGAGCATTTTAATTTTAACAATGTGGCGTGTAAACGTTTTTGTATCATAGCAAATAAAACAAATTAGTTTGGAAGACCCAGAGGCTTATAAGATGGCTAAATAATAAGAAACTAATATAAGTGTGCAGTTTTCCACTCCAAACGTATGATATTTAGGGACTGACAGAGAAAGGAGTTTTAAAGGAACATACTTCTAAGGCAGAAATAGCTGCTTCCCTGCAGACGAGCTTTATATCAGCACCAGTGTATCCTTCGGTCAAATGGGTAAGGTGTTTCACATTAACATCACATCCATATGGTATGCCTCTCATATAAATACCAAATATAGCTTCTCTGTCTGATGTGTTAGGTGGTTTGACATCTAAATGCCTGTCAAAGCGTCCTGCACAAGGGGGATTCAAGAACCACACAACAAGAAGAGAATCAATGATATGAGCATGAACAACACAAAAAATAGCAAATTAAAATAAATATCTCCTTGAAGGATTTTCATAGGGCATGGACCATGGATAACCTAAGTGCATCATAGCATAGATTTGAACAGCACCTGTTCTAAGAAGAGCTGGATCAATCTTGTCAGGGCGATTAGTTGCAGCGATAACAGTAACTCCCGATCTCTGGTCCAGACCTGAAAAAAATGTTTATGCAAGTTGAGCAATCAAGAGAATATAAACACAGCTGCACAGTTACATTAACAAAACTTAGTGCTGATAGCAACACGCAAAAGGTCAGCATTTACGAGCCTAGCTTAGGCCTCACATTTCATTTCAAGCTAATTACAGCAGCTTTGACGATTCAACATCGTAATATATTTGGCAGTATCATGCACTTATGTTCCGTACGCATAATATATTTGATAAAGAAAAGACTCACCATCTAACTCAACAAGCAGCTGACTCAGAACCCTATCTGCAACAGAAGTGCCATCATCATCCTGGCCTCTAGTGATCGCTAGACCATCTATCTCATCAAAAAATATAATCGAAGGAGAATTGGCCCTAGCCTTGGTGAACAAGGATTTTACAGCCTTCTCAGATTCCCCAACCCATTTACTGAAAAGCTCTGGTCCCTTCACAGCAAGAAAGTTAAGTTTTGCTTCGGAAGCAACAGCACGGGCCATTAATGTCTTGCTACATCCCGGAGGTCCAAACAGCAACAGTCCCCTTGGTGGGTGAATACCAATGCGCTCGAAAGCATCTGGGCATATATATGGCAATTGGACAGCTTCAAATAGTTGGTTCTTGATTTCTGCCTGGCCACCCACATCTTCCCAGTTCACCGTTGGGAGCTCAAGCATTACCTAATAGTCAAAAAGAATATGATTCATATATGTTTTCACTTTAGATAATGAATTTAGTCAGTTTAGATATATTACTTCACCATTTCTTTTAAAAAGTCGCAAATTTAAGCTAATTCTCTTAGGGAGTTAGGGTGCATTTGTTTGTTATATCATGTAAAGTTGGATGGGGTGATTTCTTTACAACCTTGCATTCTCCCAGAGGTTTAACCAAACCAGATTACATTCAGGATTCATACAACAGCAGGTTGGTACTTATGCCCACTTTTCTCTTACAATCTTCTAACCTTTTTTTTGATCATTGATAGAGTAAGAAAAAAAGGATACAAGAGGTGAAATAACAAAAAACAAAAGGAAAAAGGACGGGAATAAGACCCCGTCACAGCCAAAACACAAAGGTAACAAGTCAGAAAAAAACCCACAAGAAGTGGGAAAAGAAAAGGAGATAGGAAAAATCACAAGAAACCCCAACACAATACTGTTCTACAACAGAAATTCTGTTGTACTTCCAGAAGCTCTTACAATCTTCTAGCCTTTGGTGAATCAAATCACAAGTACATTCGTAGGAAATCAATTTTAGTTTGAAATGACGAAACTCTTTTTTGTATTTATTGGTAAAATGTCAAATTTCTAAACTACCATTACCTTACAAGGAGGTTTGAGGTTGAAAAGGACAATAGAGAGTAAGAAGGGAAGAATTTGTAACCAACCAAGGTGTTTCAGTACGAGGGAAACTGAAAATGTCAGCTTTAATGTGATAGTTTACAGGGCATGAATAAAATTTTTGTAAAATCAAAATTGGAGGAATGCTAAAGTAAATGCACCCTTGGTATTAATTTTCGCCATGTAATTGATTGGATAATCGTAATGTATTTTTCATATAAGATGTCTGAAGGTCAGAACGTGCCCACCACAACTATGATCATTTGATTTCAAGTCATATAACCATTAAATTGGTACACAACATTTTTCTAAGAAGGAATTGATAGGATACAAAATATAACCCATGTTTTCAATTTATAAATGAGCTGAAGTTCAGGACAACCAGAATATTTCACATACAGTAAACACTGGTATATGAAAAGATGTCTGCTTGAGCCAGTGCACAATATGTTTTTTTTATTAACATAATATTACTTGAGAAAAGTAGTTGAATAGAAAGAAATCAAACAACTAAATATTGCAATACCTCTCGCATGGCGCTTGGCCTCACTTTCAGTTTAGCCTTTTCAAAATCCCCACAAGTCACTTTGAGCATATCCTCCAAAATGTTGTGCTTTGAAGGGTAATGCATGCACGTAGAAGTACTATCAGAATCATGCTCCACAGGATCAGTGGACCGAGACTTCTGTGATACAGACATTTCAGAAAAGGAATGTGAAACAGAATTGATTTCTTCCAGAGAGCACGTGTCAACATTCCTGAAAAAATTAAAAACCCATTAGCATGGGGAGGAACTTATCGAGAATTCAACACTGCTTCTAACCCATCTAACCTCTTAGAATTGATATGGCTCCGAAGAGCAACCATTGCAGCTTCATTGCACAGAGCAGCTAAATCAGCACCAACAAAACCATGTGTAGAAAAAGCCAAGGCCTGGACCTCATTCTTTTCAAGAGAATGGCACATTTGATCGAGAATGGCATTGAGAATCTCCAACCTCTGGCCTGGGGAGGGTACTCCTGAAAGTGGACCCAAAAATTAATCTCATCTCATGTACACATAAACTAGTATATATAATTAAATCAACCTCGGTGTAATATTTGTATATTCATGTACATGCATAGGTGAAACTTTCTTTTAAATGAAATCATTTGTGCAAAATGAGTAGGACAAAGACAAGAGGCCATACCACAAGATTTAAATGATACAAGTATACGACTGACAGAAAATCTTTGAATAATATTTAACCTGAAGGAACTACGAAATATCAGAAGCATACTTATCGAATTTTCCTAAGGGCCTGGAGAATAGCCAGATAAGAAGATTAAATTCGATCTTTGTAAAGGAAATTTGAAAGTCTAATTACTTTCTAGAAAAAGTTAAAGACTAAAGATAAGTGGAGCAGTGTGTGTGTGTGTGCACATATCTTAATTTTATTACATAAAAAGTATAACGTACAAATGAAATTTGGTTTGACCTTTTCAAGCTGTTCAAGTAATAGGGAAACCATTTTGAAAATTTAATTGAAAAAATATCTATTGCACTATTTTTATCTTTGTTATTTTTATGTAAAAAATTAATGAGAATTAATACAACCTTTCCTCACACAAAACATGCAAAAATATTAGAAAGAAGATCCACCTACAAACCTATTTCAATTTCCCGTTGTAGTCTGCCAGGCCTTCTAAGGGCAGGATCAATACTATCAGGTCGATTGGTAGCAGCAATAAGAAGCACACCCGCAGATTCAGTGATGTCGTCCATTAAATTCAGGAGTGTGGCAACCATTCTAAGTGATAAAAACTCACCACCATCTTTTCGTGCTGGAGCAATGGCATCCAACTCGTCAATGAAAACCTTGAAAGGCAAAGAGAACGAACAAACAAACACAAAAGAACATTAAATCAGAAGCACAACCACTTCAAACAGGCCCATGAATCCATGTCAAACACAAGCACAGTTACAATACTCGGTCGGACACATGTTAGACATGCCATGTGACATGTCCGGGCACTTTGGTACTTCACAAGTTTGGACACTCCCCAGACACTCTTCGACATGAATTGGATACACCATTGGTGTATCTCAGGGCAGTTTGGGTACATTTGAAATTTGGAGACCACTCGGACTTCTCAGTTGTTTTTTTACTTCACAACGGTTTTTATAAAAAGGTGAACCAAATCAAAGTTTCCATTTCATTTACCACATGTTCTGCACCAGCTAGTTGTCGCTTAGCATTAGTTATCCATAAAAAACAGCAGAACGATCTTGTCCTTGACATATACACTTTTAGATGATCACTAATATAATATCTTTCAATAATCCAGATTTCTGGTAAGAAACTATAAATATTCTTGGCCTAATCAACTTCATCATCTCCATATTTGTTATCTATCGTTACAATTTAAAAAGTACACATAAGCTCGGGTTAATGAAGTGCTTTACGGGAATTCTATGAACTTGAGTCATTACTTTGGAAACATAAAGTGTTGGCTTTTTCGCCTCATTACTCTTAATTTTGAGTATTATTTAGTTAAATTGCTGATTAATCTATTCATCCTCCTCTAGATTGGTGATCGATCCTACTTACAGAAAGGAGTTACAAAAACTAAAAAATAAGATAACGTTTATAAAGAATGACCCTTTGATATATAGCTTTATATGCTACAACTTACAACAATTTTTAGTTTTGCTGTCTTTCTAAATTAGAAGTTTATATTAAAATGCACTAGAATGAAAGCAAATTACTATACAATGTTCTTTAAGTTGACGAACAAGGACAAGAAAGCTAACCACAGCAGGAGCAGCTTGTTGTGCAGACTCGAAAACTTCACAAAGGGCCTTCTCACTTTCTCCATAATATTGGCTTACAATTTCAGGCCCATTAACTGAAAAGAAGTTAGCACCAACTTCATGAGCGCAATGACAAGCCAATGATGTTTTCCCTGTGCCAGGAGGTCCATGAAGTAAGACGCCTTTGTATCTGAAAAGGTAACAAACAAGGTACAAAGGGAAAAACCTCAGATACCATTACAAACGAAACATCCAGAGAATTTAACCATTGTCCTAAACAGTGAATTGATACACCGGGACAGTTTATTAGATTTTATGTAAATGGTGAAAGAAGGCAAAATATGATACCTTAAAGTTAAGTTCACCCGATTATGAAATTTCGAATAGAAATTAACCACGAAGGAACATGTGCTCTCTATATATTTATATAAATAAAACACAAAATTATAAATATGATTTTTATGACGGCCTCGAGAGACGAGATGTAAAAGGTCATACCAAAAGAAGAAATGAGGTCATAAAATTTAAACAATACATTTTCACATGGAAAAATTTAGAACATCAATTAAAAAATAAGGCAAAAGGCTAACTTGCAAATAAGACTCACAACAATACATCTAAAAATGAAACATCTTTACACCAACGAAACTTTAGGAAGACATACCTCGGGAGGGAGTCCATGGGCTTTAGAGAAAAGTTGATGATTTCTTTCAATGTGGCAATTTCTTTGGATAAGCCTCCTAGCTTTCGGGAAGAATTCGACTTATTCTGCTTGAAGTCTATAATGGTAGACTTATCTAGAAACAATTTTTTCTCCTCAGCTTTCCCACTTGTTGGGGGTGCAGAATCAACTAAAGAAACCTTTGTCTTGTTCTGTATCTCAAACACTACATAATCATTTCCCAATGAATCAGACAAGTGAAGCTTCTGGTTTAAAAGGAGTGGGTCACCTTCAGGAGTCAAAATCTGATTGGAACTACAAAATGGTAATACACTTGCAACCTCCACAAGAAAAATGCAGACCTTCCCACATATTGGAAGAGCCACAAAGCTCCCATCTAGTATATAACGGCCAAATAGCCAACGAGCAGCAAAAATCTTCAGCATCTCGCTTGTTTTGTCATCCTCCAAAGCCAACTTCACAGAAGAAATATCCTCAACTGCATCAAAACTTGCTAGTGACTCATTGAATCTGCTTGGCAGTAGTGGGCTGGGAGTGGAAGAAGAAAATCTTGATTGGCAGCTTGATGGTGTCTTTGGGGATGATATATCTCCATTTAAACTAGAACTAGTTCTGGAGTCTACTGAACTCCTAGAGTATGGCTTCTCATAACAATCTTCTAAAGAACCAATTAAAGCCACCAGTTTTAGATATAGTTCCTTGCATTCTTGCAGGAGAACCTTGCGATTGTTTGTGCTGACTGGGTTCTTTAACTTCTCAATCTCACCGGAATTTGTAGGTAGACTCTGTACAGGGTACAAAAAGATGTCTGTCCCTGCAGAAGGGAACCCCATGGTGCATGAGAGACACGATGATAATCTTACGCTATTCTTCATGACCTACGAAAGCACTCAACCATGTCAAGGAAATTATTGATTTCTATAAATTCATTTTAGTCATCCTGTGAAATGGTGGTGCATAGGATAATAAAACTACGGTAGTACGGTCTAAGCAGCATAAGAAAGCAGACAACCAATAAACACATATTGGTGCAAGTTAGGGTCATCCATCTCCTAGTAAGAGCTACGACAAGAGATTGTGCCACAAATTATCACAATTTTATAAATAAGCCAATAAACCACTACAATAGAATAACATGCTTTGAGCTTGTTAGTGTACCTTCTGAGCAGGAAAAACAGTTGCAAAAGCAAAGTAACTCCCCATTCCACTGGACATGTTAGTGCCATGATTGGTTTGAAAATGCCTGAGTCGCCCAATCGGAGAATGACCTCAGAGGTGAATTTTCAACATCAATATCGTCTGAAGCAGCAATCGATACCTGTCAACAGAATTCATTAGCCAAGCAAGAGTCAGCCTAACTGCATGGGTATACCAATCTTAAACTCTAACAACATTCAATTGCACAAGCGCTTCTCTTACATACTACCAAGGATGTTTTAACAAAGTTTTATCATGCGAAAAATTATAACAGCAAGTGATTGGCTGTGCATCGAATCAATGGGTCGATTGGGAACAGTCTCTCTGGTTACCATGGGTATCACTGCAGACGTTCGACCCCCACACCCTCATGTGGAAGCTGGTTTTGAGGCATTGCGGTAATGTTGATGTTGAAAAAGTATAACAGTGGGTAACGATGTTAACACTAGAAAAACTCTGGTTACAATTCATTTCTCCACTAATCGTTATATAACTAACGCTAGCCATCACGAAAAGGAAGAACCTTTGAGCATCAAACACCAAACCCCCGACTTTTAACCCCCCAAAAAAACTACAAAAACCCATTTTACCGAAACGAGAGCGCCGGGACGGAGGGAGGAGGACACCATGGCGGCCTCGGAGACCCAGACTCGGGCCTCTCCGCCTCTGAACGGCGAGGACGAGTCGACGTCGGAGACTTTTCCGATGAGGGCGGAGTCGGACACGAAGGCGGGGTACTTGGACGCGGCGGCGGAAAGCAGGGACCGGAGCCGGAGCTCCTCATCCTCCCCGGTGCGGGCGGCGGGAGTGTACGGCGATCGGGAAGGAGGGGTTCGGGGGGTCTTCGAGGGTTTCTTCCCCTTCGACGGCGGCATCGTGGTGGGCGGAACGTTTCTGGTGGTGGATGGGTTTGGGAATGGATGGAAAGGGTTTTATGGTCGGGGCAGATTAATTTCGGTAAAACACTGGAATTTAGTTAAAATAAATTTATTTTGGTTTTAATTGCTTTCAAAATTTTACGTTTTGATTGGATTTGGTACCGTTATTTGTTGGTTAAATTAAAAAACCAATTGAGATACTTTAACAGGAATACATTAGTAAATTGTGTTGTTAAAATCAAATTTTGAATTTTCTCGTTGAGAACAGTAAAAATGATTGGTACTCTAAGCAAGTGGTGTCGACGTCTCAGACTTTAATGAAAAGGTGTTGGGTTATAAGTTGCATTAATGTGATGTGCATATTATCTAAAATTCCAAAACCTAATTTTGCACAGGAAAATGCTCAACAGATGAAAAAGAGATTTCATGTTTAGAGACAATGATCAAGTAGATGTTAGTGCCTACAATATTTTCTTTTTTCTACTGATAAAAACATTGACGAAATTATTAGTTTCAAACATTAATAGTTTTGTACTTTTTTTATTGAACAGTCGGTATTCTTTTGCGCAACTATATATTTCATATTTTATATGCCGCTTCTAATTTCCTTTTAACTTCCATTCCCATCGTAGTGACATTGATAAAGTTGATGTTTCGAAAAAAAATCATAACCTAATCTTATTCTTAGAAGTCGAAAAACAAATTGTGGTCTTCTTAAACCCCGAACCCTAAACAATTTAATACTTTAGGTGTTTAGGGTTTAGGGTATTAAATTGTTTAGGGTTTAGGGTATTTAATACTTTAGGGTAGCAAAGGAAAATGATTAATGGACGCTTTCGTCCGGGACGCGTGCTGACGTGGTCAGTCAAGTCAGCAGTCAATAGTCCAGCAATTAAAAGTCAAATGTCTTTTACTTTCTTAAATTAATTAAATAACAGATTTATTTTGTATCACATGCAACTTCTACTTTCCCAATGCAACATTTCGCTTCCCATGCAACATTTATTTTCCAAATGCAACATTTGATTCCCCCACGGACAGACCCACAACTTAAAATGGACAGACTCACACCTTATTATGTCCAGAATAAGTTCTGTGTCTGTTTTGAATAAGTTGTGTGTCTGTCCAGAATAGGTTCTGTGTCTGTCCATATTAAGTTCAAAGTCTGTCCATAATAAGTTGTGTGTCTGTCCATAATAAGTTCAAAGTTTATACATAATAAGTTATGTGTCTGTCCATAATAAGTTTTGTGTTTGTCCTTAATAAGTTCAAAGTTTGTCCCTAATAAGTTCTGTCTGTTCATAATAAGTTCAAAGTTTGTCCAGAATAAGTTGTATGTTTGTCTATAATAAGTTCAAAGTCTGTCCAGAATAAGTTGTGTGTCTGTCCATAATAAGTTCAAAATCTGTCCAGAATAAATTCAAAGTCTGCCCATAATAAGTTGTGTGTCTGTCTATAATAAGTTCAAAGTTTGTCCATAATAAGTTCAAAGTCTGTCCATAATAAGTTGTCCATAATAAGTTCAAAGTCTGTTCATAATAAGTTCAAAGTCTGTCCAGAATAAGTTGTGTGTCTGTCCATAATAAGTTCAAAGTCTGTCCAGAATAAGTTCAAAGTCTGTCCATAATAAGTTCAAAGTCTGTCCATAATAAGTTGTGTGTCTGTCCATAATAAGTTCAAAGTTTGTCAGAATAAGTTCAAAGTCTGCCCATAATAAGTTGTGTGTCTGTCTATAATAAGTTTTGTGTATGTCCATAATAAGTTCAAAGTCTGTCCAGAATAGGTTGTGTGTCTGTCCAGAATAGGTTGCGTGTCTGTCCAGAATAAGTTTTGTGTATGTCCATAATAAATTTTGTGTCTGTTTAGAATATGTTATGTGTCTGTCCAGAATAGGTTATGTGTCTATCCAGAATAAATTATGTGTCTGTCCAGAATAGGTTGTGTGTATGTCCATAATAAGTTTGTGTCTGTCCAGATTAAGTTGTGTATCTGTTCAGAATAAGTTGCATCGGGGAAAAATGTTGCATGGGAAAATGAAATGTTGCATTGGGAACATAATGTTGCATCAGGAAAATAAAAAATTGCACGTGACACAAAATAAATATGTTATTTATTTAATTTCAAAAAGTAAAAGACATTTGAATTTTGATGACTGTACTGCCCATGTCAGCGCGCGTCACGAACGCCCACGTCCGTGTATAAGGGTCCTTTAGCAAGACCACAATTTGTTTAGGGTATTAAATTGTTTAGGATTTAGGGTTTAGGATTTAAGGTCAAGTCATTAAAATATAAACAATACGGTTTCTTTTGCATTTGCCGTTTACGTGTGCTTCTAGATATGTTTTCTTATTTTGTTAGACTTTGAAAAGGCTCGGTGGCAGTAGATTTCTATTTATTTTGTGAGTCATTTTTTATATGTCTTTTCATGTCTGTCTAGTTAATAATATCTGAAAGTTTCTGACTTTAAAATTAACATTTGTATTGGAAAGAAGGTAAGTGGTAAATAGTTTGTCTCTCGGTTAGAGCACCCTTAACGGGATCATCCGCCCAGGTCGTCCGCGATCATCCCCTGGGATGACCCGGTCGTGGGTCGACCGGGTTGTGCTAAGTGGCACAACCCGGTTGTGCGGGGTTTCCTTTTGAAATTTGTTTTGTTATTTGTTTTAATAATTAGGGGTTTATATTTTGATAATTAACGGTCATCAGCAGTGTACAGGTAGGCGGTAGGCGACCGCCTCTCGGCGTGGTCGCCTGGGCGGTCGCCTCGCCTAGGCGATAACCGTTGGAGAGTTCTCTCCAACGGCTATTTACTTTTTTAATTTTTTTAATTTTAATTTTTAAAATTACAAGATTGCCACTAACCCAAATCCTATATAAACCCCTCCAAACCTCTTCATTTTTCACACCTCTCTCATTCTCTTCTTCTTCATCATTCTATTCTAATATTCAAGTTTCCTAATAATCAAGTTTTCGCGATTAAGTCTCCGGTCGCCTAAGCGTTGCGTGAACATTGGTCATCAGTGTTGTGGTCAAAATAAGACATGAGTTCAGGAGGATGGAAGGTTGAGGGACATAAAGTTGTGTGACGACTAAGATGGACTTGAGAGTATTTATAGAAAACTTTTTCTGATTTAGCTTAGCTTCCTAAACATGTTTCGAGATATTATATTCCCAGACAATATTTCAAATTTGAAATCACGTGCATACTGTAGATAGTCAGTCCAACAAGATAATGTATCACACGCGTACTGTAGATAAGTGTGTTAAATAAATAAAGTATATGCAATTTGGAAATAAATAGATTATTAAATTTTTGGTAAATATAAATGATTTTGGAATAGAATAAAAATTAAGAAGAAAATTAATGATACAGAGGAAAGAGAGTGGGATGAACTAAGTCATGGTTAAGGGGTGAATAACGGGGGAGAAATAGGAGGTTGGGTCATGATGACCTGGTCAGGAGAGAAAGTGGATGACCTAGGTCATTGTTGTGGGTGCTCTTATGATTGTTGAATACGAACTCCAAACTCAAGTGTATCAGCAAAAGTAAGGTCGACGACTATTTAGATATATTTTATTTAAATGTCGAAGGGTGTTTCTTTGTGTCTATATTTTTTAATTCGACACTGGTTTTTGTTATGTTTTCTTGATTGTGTTGTGTTTGACAAATTGCTGGGTTTTTCTTCAAAATTTATGTGTGTTTAACATGGGTTTTTTGTTCTTTTTGTTTGTATATTTTGGTGTTGCGAAGACCTCTCAAGAATTCATAATGGAAATCCGCACCTTACAACTTTGTATAGAAGAATGCATCATCATATCATGCTCACATTATTCATTTGTACATGAAATTTAATAAATATAAATAACTAGGTTGGAAGTAAATGAGTGCAACATTTTCTTTTATTGAATAAAAGAATAAATATGAAATACAAGAGTTGACATATTTATGTATTGCACAAATCTTAGGTACATAAGCATCCTTTCTCAAACTATAAACCTGAATCGTTGTTATATTAACAGTTTCAGATATATTTTATTGAACTCGTATCATGAGTTGAAAGAATTTTTATATTTTGATATATGTAGGACGAGGACTCGTGCTTTGATCGGTTCGACGATAATCTCCCTTTTGTTGTGATATATTGTCACAATATAATCAGTTTAGCCTCATAACCTAGAAGGGTTTTGTATATGTTTAGACGTTTCGACTTTATGATGAAGACAACATTATATTAGTGAATTTATCATCAACACAAGGATGGGTTATATATATTTGATTTATCAACAATAATTCTTATATTAGAATATTGTACAAATGGTTAGTTTAGCTTCGTAACCTAGGATGATGTTTTATATGTTTTGGTCCTTCAACTTTGTCGTGAAGATGACACAACCTAAATTAGTGAGTTTAACCTCATCACAAGGAGAAGTTATATATGTATTTTAGTCTCGTATTTAAGAGACATTGCAGACAGTTTATTCTCTTATTTAGGAGAATATTATAAACAATTTATTCTCTTGTTTAGGAGAATATTATGTATATGTTTTGTTTAGACAAATATTGTTTTGGTACATATATCATAATATTTTGGTCAGTTTAACCTCGTAACCCGGAGGTGTTTTGTGTATTTGACTTGTTTGGACAATTATCCCTTTGATATAGGTATTATGATGTTTTGGTCAGTAGTTTAACCTCGTAACCCGGAGGTGTTTTGTGTATTTGACTTGTTTGGACAATTATCCCTTTGATATAGGTATTATGACGTTTTGGTCAGTTTAGCCTTGTAACCCGGAGGTGTTTGTAGGATTTCTAGTTTAATTGCACATATTTATTTTCGAAATTTTTATACACAATAAGGATCAATTACAATTTTTCTATTTTGTTTCATGCATGCATCGGTTTGTTTCAATAACTAGTTTTAAAACTTTATTAAAACAAACATGGGCTCAGAATTTCATACCTAGAAGTTCTCTAAAACTTCTTGATGATCCGGAGACGTTGATGATGTTTATCGCTGCGTCGGATGCCTCCGAGTATTCACCAAACTCTAAACAAGATTGGAGAGAGAAGAGCTAGCCTCTCAATCTCCAATAGGGTTTAGAATCCAGTTGCTAACCCCTCTTTAGTTCCCTTGAGAAGAAGATCTCTGAAAACTAAAACTAACTCAAGAATTAAGGTGAAATTCGTGGAGAATTATGGAGAGAGAAGTTTGCATAAGAAAATAATGAATTAATTTATTAGGTAATGAGATAAACTTATATTTATAAGTTCTCTCCAAATTACATATTCATGTGCAACCACTTGCCCATGATTTTATACAAACTTCCATCTAACCATCTATTATTTGCTAACAAATAATCTTAGCCACGAATTAAATCAATTATGGACCAATTCCATGCATGATCTAATTAATTCTTAAATTAATTCAGCAGAAAACCGTATGGACCAGTCGACCGTTTGGATGTTCGGTCGACCGCTCGAACCAAGTTTCGGTCGACCGTTCGCAACAATAAAATATTTCATCGCAATGTTCGGTCGACCGACCGATAGATTCAGTCGACGGTTCCGAACAGATGAAAATTCCTTGTTATCGGTCGAGACGTGTCGGGTCGACCGTGCACCGATCGGTCGACCGTTTACCGTTAACCGGACGACCGTTTGTGCACAGTTCTGCTGATTGGTCAAATTTCGGTTTTACTCCTACAAAATTTGACATTTCGGGATTAGTAGAAATTCACAACTTATGTAACATATTATCCTATGTAACAATAAATCATTACACCCCATAATATTTACATCACATATGAATTTAATTTAGATTCTAATTATGTTATTAATCACAACATAATTTTGATTTTGCTTGTTCACCCCATGTGTCATATTTTCTACATGAAACCCGACACATCCTATGAACTCTTAATTCCCATTTCTTGTTTCCTAGTTTTGTGGTGTGACCTATGGGATGATCTAAACTAAGTTGGCAGTGATATTAAGAACTTAATATCACAAGCTATAAGCGGTATCTAGCTACACATTATAGCTCCTAATTAGTTAGATGTCTTAATTCCACTCGAACCAAAACCCGATCCATTTAGTGATGGAGTGCACCACTTGTGTCCGTCCCTTGCCTCATGATATTAAGAATACACACAAAGTAGTATTGTGACATCTTTGTATTAGTATTCGTTTCTTGATCTCTTTAAGCTAGTTACAAATATGTGACTTAACTCAAATCACATTGTGCACATTATAACTCTGCTTTATCAAGGGGCCCACTAATATCATCACTCAATTAAGAGGGGCAATGATAATCTTTTGACTAGCTATCTTCTCCAACGAAAGTCATACTTAACCAACTAATGCCTTTGCACTACACTCATTGATAGCTTAAGACACTAGCCTAATTAAGCACTCCTTAAGCGATCAGATATAAGTCTCATATCAAAGGACCAAAGACACAGTAAAATATTAATGACATAGAAACACATTTCTATAATATTTTACTTGTTAGGTCAATTCGGTATACAAAAGTAATATTTTCCTCTTTTGCGTACCCGTGTTGTCACTCACTTGTAGAGCTACAATGATCTATGACCAACACGACAATCTTAACTCGGTAATAAATGTCCCATGTTTATTACCATGATTGCAAATATCTTTTGCTTTATGTAAACCAATATCTTTTAGAGCCCTACGGTTAAGGACCAAGAGTCTCTTCCTTAACACTTCTAAAAGACGAATAACATAAACAAGGAACAAAATGATTTCTCATTCAATTCATAATAATTGACATTTAAAAGTAAAACTTTTAGAACACATTCCCTTCAGTGTTTTGGTCAGTTCAACTCTCTCCATGACAGACTCTCCCAAGATAACACTGTAATACATGGGTACAACGAACCATTCGTTCCTACTGAGAAATACATAACTGCACACTTGTAAAAATTGGCAATCGGAAACAAGTCGCACCAAACCTCCATATAGTGATCCTCGCCACAAGGTCCCACACCCCAATCAATTCGCTGACGAGCCTGTACCACTCTGTCGTAATAGACGTGCTCATAAATGGGATGTGTCACTATCTCATTAGAAATCGCACGACGGACCTACAACCAATTGTCTTGATCACCATGGAAAACATCGGCAACACATCGAAATCCACAGTTGACATCAACACGTACGTCATTCCACCTCTCCAGAAATGGTAAAGTGATTTCTGCCAGTCTATCAACATATGGGAAATTATAGACGTCAATGCGTCCGGACACTACAAGATGGAAAAATAGCGAAGTTATATGTAATAATAACAACAAACAACGAAGTAATAATAATAACAACAAACATATCCTCATACCAGATCCTGCACCCATGTTATGGACGATCAAGACGAATTGGAAGACCGACCACGACCCTGCTCTCACTACTGGAAGACCGAACACAACCTCACTCAGCATACTCAAAGGCACTCGGGTCCTGACGTGTCGATTTTCCCTTTGGTCGACCTCATACCCTATTATTTTGTGTTGGTTCTTGATAGTTCGACTGATCGGGGTGTAACTGTGCGTACAAAATACGAGAGGCACTACGAATTACTGTAGGGTCGCTCCCCGAAATCTCATCAACGAGGTTCCAAAAATGCTCGACGTCTTGTGCTGACTGATCCACAAACTCTGGCATCTGGACTCCTTCTCCAATGACAAGTGTTTTCCAGAATGAATGGATCTGCTCTAAATAAATTACTTCACCTGACTCAATACAATCGTGCATGGTACATGCACAAGGAATCTCATGTAATGTCAGAAAAGCACACCTGTAGCGATATTCAACTTGATTGCTTAAGTCCTGCATTCTCTTCAACTCCTGACTCAATAATGACAATCAGTGATGCGAAACTCGATCATTTATATGCTGATACAAAGCACTTATGTAGTTTGTCAAATTTTGACGTATCGACTCTACAAGAAAAGTTCCGACTATTCGTCAGCTGCATTTCAATAGCCGCGTTCATGCGGTCGAAAAGAGTGTTCAGAGCTGCAGTTAATGTAGTGATCCACTCTTTCATAGCCGAATGAGCACTTTCAACCCTACAATTCGTAGTGTTGCCGAAATGAAGATTTTGTTTGTCCAATTCAACACAAACTTTTCTTGATGCACTAGCCACGGGTCTTCTAGATACTCCGTGATAGCTGGGCAAGAGTGAAAAGTATCTTTCAGATTACGGATTGCTTTATCATACTCGGTTTGTGAAGCAAAAAGTATAACTTTCCTCCACTTTCCACACTTCAAATTCTCTGCAAGCTTATTGTTCTTGTCGAATACGTGGTATGCGTAGTTGTACACGTCTTTGTTGATATGTCATGTGCAAAGTAAATGAGCAGACTCAGGAAAAACCTCTCCCACTGGTCGCATCAGGCCTAACTCATGGTCCGTTATTATTGCAGTCAGACTGACAATATCCAATAATAGACTCGCAACTTCTCCAACACCCACCGGCAACTAGACTCGGTCTCATCCTTCATAATCGCAATTCTGACGAGGAAGTTCATGTTTGCTGGAGTCACCCTAACCATCTCGAACAATTGCATCTTGTACTTGTTCATTTTGTACGTCGAATCCATGCAGATTACGAAAGCGTATGTGCGCAACAACTGAACTAAAGTCGGATGTGCCAAAAATGCGTAAGTGATGACATTAGTTTCTTCATCCGCCATAGTCCAATGTAAGTACCGATACTGCACTGCCTGATTCAGAAACTGCTGAGTGAGATTCCTGTCTTCAGATTTCGTCTTCCTCATGTACTCTCTGAAGTTATAAATGTGTCTCTGATTGAGATTATCCTCCGGAAATTTCTCATTTACTGCAAACAAATTTACGTGGTCTCGTTTGTGCCTCAGTCACATCACGAACAATTTTCTTGGCCCAAGGACTAAGACCGCTGATCTGTCGGTGACCATCAGGATAAATTGCAAGTCTGTGTTTGTGCTGACCATGAGTATTATTAGAAACTACGACCCATCCATCACGATCCCGTCGCTCGACCACCTTTATCAAATGTCTTTTTCTTTCTGAAATTAATTAAATAACATGTTTGTGTCACATGCAACCTTTAGTTTTCCAATGCAACATTACTTTTAAGCATGCAACGTTTGGTTTCCCCATTCAACCTTTACTTTCCCAACACAACATTTGATTTTCCAATGCAACTTTCGAATACAAAGGTAAAATGAAGAGTTCATGTAAAACGAAGAAATCTTACAACATGTGTTTTGTCCTTTTAAACATATAAGTTTGTCATTTTTAAATATGCGTTTGTCTTTTTTAATATATGAGTTTGTCATTTTTAAGTAATTGTTTTTTCCTTTTTAAGTACCAGTTTGTACTTTTTAAGTATGATTTTGTCCTTTTTAGTGTAGGATTGTCCTTTAAAGTATGATTTTGTCATTTTTAACTTTTTGGATCGATCCTTCTTATATTGGTGGGTTACCCTTTTTAAGTAGTGATTTGTCCTTTTAAGTATGAGTTTGTCATTTTTATCATCTGTGTTTGTCTTTTTTATCAAATGAGTTTGTCATTCTTAACAACCCAAGTTGAAATTAGCAAACAAGAACACGAAATCAAACCCAAATCCATGAAAACAAATCAGAAACTCCCAAAAAACTAATATCAAAGACAAACCAACATTAGATAAGAACACCACGAACCAAAATAAAAAAAACCAAAATTTCAAGACAAACAACAACAACTCAAAAAAATCACCACAACACCTTAAATTAGATATAAAGAACCAAACTTTCCAAAATAACATCAAAAAATGAAGATCGATCCATCACAGAAAAAAACCAAAAACTTCAAATCAGCCACAAAGAACCAAACTTTCCCCCAAAAAACTCCACACAAAAAACCCAAATCAGCTACAAAGAACCACACTTCCAAAAAATCAACACCGATCCATCACAGAACAAAACCAAAAACTTCAAATCAACCACAAAAAAACAAACTTTCCCCTAAAAATATCACACACAAAACTCAAAATCAGCTACAAAGAACCACATTTCTCCTCATCCTCGCCTCAGGACGGGATCCAACGCCAACCACTTCCTCCTCTTCCTCGTCGGCCAACTTCACCACGATGTCTTACCTCCCTCAAGACCCACTCCTGCGTCGACACCTCGTCAAAAGCCACGACGAGTCTTTGCACCGGGAGAAAATGATGGAAAATAGAAGGTTTCGGGGATAATGGAAGGTGTTGAGATTTTTTATTTATACCGCAAGTGCACGACGTCAATGAAGACGTGGCAAATACGGGTCGAACACAAGGAGGGAGAGATTTGTTATTTGTGTGATTTACGATTGGGGGAAAGAAGGAGAGAAGAATAAATTTGGGTTTTGAGATTTTTGATTTTAATTATCTAAAGCAAGAAACATGAACAAATAAAACTAAAATAGGAACAAGATGGTGAATTCCGTTGGGTGGAGGTTTAGATTTAGGGTTTAGATTAGAGAATTCAGAAACTTATAATAAATCATGTTAGTTATGAAGCATTACATGATAAATGATTTAACATAAACTCAAGTAATCAAAATAGACTAATCACGACATTAAAATAATAACATTTATTCATCTTCTCTTCACCCTAAATCCGTCACCTCCACCCTTTGGAAAGAGTTAGAAACTCATAGAGGGAGGAAGAAGGGGTCCTTGAGGCATTACAAAAGAAAACTAAAAGCAAGAAGTAAAAGTCAAAATTTTATTACTAAAAAGAAGAATACAAAACTAAGACTAAAAATAAAAACAACCAAAGACTAAGGACCCTTTTAACATCGTTCTCGGGGCTATTTATAGCTGCTACAAGAGACCTAAGTATAAAATTGGAAAGTACACGTGTCCAGACACGACTGGACAAAATTTGAGCACACGGATCGCCTCTGGTGCGGCGGAAACGACGCATGGTAAGTGTAATATGCGGCGTAAACGCCGCACATATTGCTTTGATTTTGTCTGGATTTTGGTTGAATGTTTATGGTATGATTTGATCCTCCTTTGCGCGTCTGGATTGATTCTTTCCATTCTTTTGAGCTCCGGATTAATTCATTTATATATTTGGAGATCTACATTGATTTTTCTTTAGATTTTCTCCATAATAACTCGTGAATTGCAATTAGGTCATTGGCTTTTTGCAATTATGTC
The DNA here is from genome assembly GCA_963682175.1 of Triglochin maritima. NCBI lineage: Eukaryota > Viridiplantae > Streptophyta > Magnoliopsida > Alismatales > Juncaginaceae > Triglochin > Triglochin maritima. Next base: position 49,105,995 of record OY821772.1, read on the forward strand.
CCTGGCTACTTTTGTGCTTAAGTCCTTATTCTTTTTTTTGTAATTAGGTCTTGAATGCTTTTATGCTTGGATGCATTTCCATTTGAACCCGATAAACTTGAACTTGGTCTTTATGATAGAAATGAGTCTTTTGCACGCGTTTATGCTCGGGATGTGGGTAATTTGCATTTAGGTCCCTGTATTCTGTAAATAAGACTAAACACATACCTTAGTAGCATTTATTGATATAAAAGTAATCTAAATGAAAGACATATGATGCAATGTATGCAATGCATCAGAAGGTTTTGAGGAGATATGTATGGTGGAAACAAAAGGTCGCATAGTTTAGCGTGCGCGTGATGTGAGACAAAATAAACAAATAATATGTAATTTAATTAATCTTTGGTTTATGCTGACTGGATTGACCACGTCAGACGACGTCTGGGACCTACCACGTCAACAAATCATTTTCCTAAGATTTTCATTGGTTCATGGGGGTAAACTTGTCGATGGTCGAAGTAATTTGAATGCAGGAGCATGGTACATTAGATTATATAGTAGGATTTTAATAATGGTTTGTGGGGGTAAACTTACTAATGGTCAGGGTATGTTGAATTCACGAGCAGGGTAAATTGGATTAAATAGAAGAAATTAAATGCATTGTTATTACCTTCGAATCGTGTTTACATATTTTCTCCAAGACTTTACGTTTTACATAAAATTAGTTTACATAGTTGGGGTAAATTTTATTGGTCGATGGGGTAATTTATGTTAAATAGCAGGGTAAATTGGGTTACATAGTAGGATTTTAATAATGGTTCGTGGGGGTAAAATTAAAATTATGGGTCAACGTGGATTACATAGTAGGATTTGTGCAAGGTGTTACATGATGGTTCGTGGGTAAGTTGAATTGGATTACATAGTATGATTTTAGTAATGGTATGTGGGGGTAAAATTATCGATGGTCGGGGTAAGTTGAATGAAGGCACATGGTAAATTGGATTACATAGTATGATTTTAGTAATGGTTCGTGAGAGTAAACTTATCGATGGTCGGGGTAAGTTGAATGGATGCACATGGTAAATTTGATTACATAGTATGATTTTAGTAATGGTTCATTGGGGTAAACTTATCGATGGTCGGGGTAAGTTGAATGGAGGAGCAGGGTAAATTGGATTACATAGTAGGTTTTTAATAATGGTTCGTGGGGGTAAACTTGTCAATGAGTCGAGTAAGTTGAATTCAGAAGCTGAGTAAATTTGATTACATATTAGGATTTTAATAATGGATCCTGGGGGTAAACTTATCGATTGTCGGGGTAAGTTAAATTCACGAGCATGATAAATTGGATTAAATAGAATATATTGAATGAATTGTTATTACCCTCGAATTGTGTTTGCATCTTTTCTCCAACACTTTACGTTTTACATAAAATTCGTTAACTTACATAATTACCATTCTACATTATTATCGTTTGTGAGGTTAGAAGGACTCCTCACATTGTGTGCAAGGTGTTAAAAAGTTAACAATTGCGTGTCATTGCGGAAGTCATCCATAAACTGTTAGCAATGTATTAAATGACTCATAGGGTAACTTAATGTCACTATGAAGGTAAATTGGATTACATAGTTGGGGTCAATTTAATTGGTTGACGGGGTAATTTTATGTTATTACAAGGTAATTTAAGCATGTAGGTTTCTTTTGTTATTACAACTCCAACCACCAGGACAAAAAAAATCCAACAAAACCCCACTCACACTTTTATCCAAACTATATAGCACATAAGTTATTAAAACTCCAATATTAATCACTTCATACTATACATCAAATACAACCAACATAACAACCATAATCTTAACTAATGAAAACCCAAAAAATACAACTTTGCAACAGTTAGACGACAAAATAGAGTACAACAAAATATACTTAATGCACAACAACTTGAGGTATGACAAAGAAAGGGAGGTTATAAAATGAAGTTTTCTTCGTACAATTCCAAACAATGAAGTGACAACTTTATTAACTAATTTGAATACATTGGTGACTAAAAATACCCACATATCCCTTGTAAAAAAATTGTTGTATTTTTTCAGAAAATAATGGACTTATATCCACAAACAATTTGTTCTCCCACAACTAAATGTGAAAATCTACAATTATAAGGCACCTCAATGAGAATACCCTACAACCTAAAATAGAAAACAATAACTTTGTCTCCATTATATCTTCTCTAATAATACCTGAACATCGACAACATACAACTAAAAAACCATACATTTTTTCAAAAATATCCCAACACACCTACAAAAATATATACAACTAATATTAATGGATATCCTAAATATTACAAAAACCACAATTTGATCCCTTGACGCTTCATTGGCCTCATCTTGGCAAAAAAATGTAGTCAACCTACGTACTGCACTTTGAGCACGACAAACATCAGGAACGACTTCAAGAACTCCACAATCTGTGCGTCCCCATCGGGCATTGCGATCAACCTCATGACAAACACCAAAACTTGCCTGAGAATCTCTTTGCACACCTCATCCTTACACAAAAGCACCTAAAAAGGAAAATGTTCAATAAATGGTTGAAGCAAAACGTCTAGTAAATGTTTCACCTTTACGAAGATTTAGAGACTGAGAGTGCGACGTGAGAGGAATCTTATGGCCTTGACTATGAGGGAAATGGAGGAGGTTGAGGAGGTGTCGAGGACGGAGAGGAGCTCGAGGAGGGTGACAGAGTGGGAAGAAGAAAGAGGGAAGAAGAAGAGGTTAGGGATGGAAGGAAGAGGGAAGAAGAAATCAGAGGAGAGAGAGGAAAGAATGATGCAACATACTTTTTATTCTGCATATGTACTGTCACCTTTTAATTTTAATCATATTTTAATTTTAGCTATAAATTTCAAATTTTGAAATAATGTGAGGTGGAGTCTTAACAAACTTTTTATATTGGATTCAATTTCCAACTCACCTTCCATGTCACCTGCGTGGGAAAAGAGTGTGAAAGAGTGTAGGAGACTACTTTTCCTTGTCTTATATTTAGATACAATTACTGCCGGAGAATCTTATGTCAGTCTCCGTTTGGTGATCATGAAAACGAAGTGACTATCTAAACCCTAAATCACAAGTGTGTCGACTATGGTTCCAACTTAACTCGGTAAAGACTCGAGTCCCGATTATTTCTAAATACAAAGATTAGAACTAGAAACGGTAGTGGTAGTACCCCCACTACTGTTTTTAATTCTCATATTTTGCCAATTTTTTTAGGAATGTTATATTTTACCATTTATTTATGGAAAGTTTTTAAAAAATAATCACAAAAAACAAAATTGGAAGAATATATACATGTGGAATTTAATTGGCAAAATATGCACCCTAAAAACGACACCACATGTACCATTTTTATTAACAAAAAACGGCATCACTGATGCCATTTTTATCATAAATGAAAACGACATCATATATGTCGTTTTTATATAGGGCAGGTTGAACTAGTGACGGGTCGGTCGGGGGTCTCGTTTCCCGGAAAAACAGATAAGTCATCAGTCGATGCATTAACTTGAATTGAAGGAAACATGACTATTTCGAGGATCAAAAATATATTCTATCACCCATAGGCTAGAGCCTTTAATTTCCCCTAAATTCCCGACACGCCTCAGACCGGGACAGGAGGCGTGCACGTGCATTTGAAGTTACTAATGTATTTTGTCATGGTTATGGGAGTGGAAACGAAACCCCCATCTCACTATCATCTGGTTAGTGACCAAGTCAGCTAAGATACACATCTTATGTAACTTACGTCGAATCTTCATCACAATTGTATGAATCAACTCAAATTATTATATCCAAGTAGAACATTTTGAGGTGTTCAAGTTGGTATTCATTATTATTTTTTTGGCTTTCTTGATATGGAGATGTCGTTTTTAGGTAAAACATGTTGAACTAGTGATGGGTCAGTCGGGGATTACTAATGTATTTTTCGATACAAAATGCATTGTGTTTAACTTACCAAGACAATAGTAATTTTGGGTTACTAATGTATTTTTCGATACAAAATTACTAATAAATTCCCAAACAAGACCTTCGACCGGCCCGATGCTAGTTCAACATGTCTTAGCTAAAAACGATATCTCCAAATCTAGAAAAACTTGTCCTAGGTAACAAAAATCTAAGGTCGTCAAAATTCAAGAATGGGCAAAACTTAAATTTTTGTATACCAACTTGGTAAAATTCAAAATCCAAACCAATAGGTGTCTAACTAGCAAATTCGAAATACAAAGAGAACGAAAACAAATGTTGTCTTGTTTGGTGGGAGAACTGAACTCTACATAAGTAGGGATGAAAATTATTAATAGAAATAATATACGACTAATAGATAATGTATAAATATAAAAATATTAGATAATTAGGATTACAAACATAAACACACACACATATATATTATAATTGGGTCAAGTTCTAGTAAGCTCAAGGTTCATTTTACTTAATTTAAATTCCCTACAATCTCACTATTAGATCTCATTTACGGTTAATCTCACATTTAAATTAGCATAACCGTTTTTCTTATAATCTACCTTACCATTTGAGATGTGTGGTGGATATAATAAGGGCTTAAATAAAAAAATTAAGCACCAGACTTACTAGATAATTCATGTATTATAATAATGAAATTGTTTTGTTTTATATTTCCGTGGATCTTCTCATTTGAATACGGTTACGGTTTGCATATACTTTTTTTTGATATTTTTTCTTCAAATAAACGATCATATTATTAGAATCGGACACTTAAAAAAATTCATCCCTACATCTAATTAATGTCACAGTCCTTAAGTCGGTCCCTAACTTGGACATTGGTAAATTTTATTAATACCACGATCTATCAAGATCTCATTCAAGATCTTTTTTCCCCACCAGATCGTGGATTGTCTTCGGTCTAAAGTTAATGCAACCCTGTAACTTTCCTTACAACGGCTAATCCATTCTTTCCTTATAAGAACCCTATAACTTTCCTAATAACGGCTAATCCATTCTTTCCATATAAGAACCCTATAACTTTCCTTCTCTTCTTATTCTTCGCATCTCCAGCCCTCTCCCTCCGGACGGTCCCAAACCCTAGTCACAATCCGTCCCTCCCCGATTCTCTACAAATCCAAATCCCCTCTCTCCCCGATGATCTCCAAATGTAATCCCCAACCCCTCCCGGCCCCGATCCGTCTCCGGTCTTCCCTTCCCAACCCCTCCGGCGAAGATGACGACGAGGTTTGTGTTTTCTACCTTCTCTACTTCGATTCTGGTGTAGGGGTTTGTATCTCTTCTGGATCTGCGTTTCTACGACATCTTTCGCACATTGGGTCAGGGTTTGGTTCTGGGGGTGTGGGGTTTTAGAAACCCCATCGAGGGTGTCACGTCTGATTTTGTTTCCAATCTTTTCCTCTTCCAATCACCTTCTCAGACATTGTCTTCTTCAAATCAGTTTTTTCCCCTTTATTTCTTTACGACTCTTTCTCACATTGGTTACAATTATGGAAAAATCTCCTTCGTCAATGTCCAAGTGATTTTGCTACTTCTTGTGTCTAATGTGAGTACATTTTTCTGCCAAATAGATGATAAAGATCTTTCCATTTTATTATGTGAGAGGTCAAAGCAATTGAGTGAAGGCCAAAGGGTGGGAGAATGCTTGCAGATGAATATTGTAGCTGGTGAAGCCAAAATTGATTCCGATGGTTGACTATCTTATGACTTCTATATCTTATCTTATCAAAAGCAAGATTTCATTTCTTTGACATGTTTGTTTTGTCTCCTTTTTTTGGTTGTAATAGAGGGATATGCATTTGGTCTGCATCTTACCCTGCTAATGCAGGTTGAATAAGATCTGGTGCCGCGTCACTACTCACTAACGGGCTCCAATTCAAGAGGTTCTGGAGTTCGCCGGACTTTACTGGATCTTCTTCAAAATCCTGTTGTTGATGAAGAAATTTTCTGATTAAGTTCAAATCCTAATGATTACTAGATGCAATGGTTTCCTTCCCTTCCACCTAAATGGAACCAGCATTTGGATTAACTATCACCCGGATTGCTGATATCATATACCAGGTAGCTTACTTTGACATCCTCTTACATTATTGACATCTGCTTCATATGGATGATTTTTGTTGGGGCCTCCAATCGGATGATTGAAGAAATTTTTTCTTAACTCTGTTTAGGACAAAAGGAGTGAACAACCATAGGTGGCATCAAACGTATATAAACATATTGTCCTATTTCCAAACTGGCAGGGGAAAAGAAGAAGTTGAAGCTAATTAGTAACTACCATGATAATAATTGTTCTCATAAAAATATATTTGTGGTTGTAGTCCCACATGTCTTGTTCCGAAAATGCTCAAAGGTTCGTCCTGGACGAGTAATTAATTACTGATGTGTTTAGGTAATTACCTTTATTTTATTGTGTTTTAGGCTAATGATGCAGTTTCATTGTGTGGGATGCTATTTCTTGGGAATGGGTTGAATTAAGTGGGAGAGGAAGTTTATAACTCCAGTCTCAAGTCTCGTTCATTCTGTGCCATAAGAAATGTATTTTTTAAGGGAAATGACACAAAGCATCTAAGGGTACTTCCCATTGAAACTCAAGTTTGAATTTATTTTTTACAAAAACATTCTATTTATGAACCATTTAAACTTAAACATCATATTAGAAGTTCAATCTCCCACTACCTTAAATTTTTTTAGCGATTAATCACACCTAGGAGCAAAATTCTCTCAAAGCATATCTTACTATTTAGATACCATGCGAGCGATGAACTTTTACGCGAGTCAAACAAAAGTGAGAATTTAAGAAATTGTCAAAGAACGGAAACCGATCTTTACCTTTACATTTTTATATAAGAAAAGACCTAACCATTATTAAGTTATAATAAGAAGATGGGCCCTTGAAATGTCTCTTTGAATCTTTACATGGTCCCATGAAGTATTTTGATGAAATTATGATTGACAGGTAGTTTTGTTTGCGCCTAAACGTTTGATGGCCACTAAACAATATTCAACTACTAGTTCACCTAATTGGCTTCTTCGCTTAAAAGTGCAACTATAACATAATTAAGGTGTAAATCAACCTTTTTACCCCCGTGTCACCAAAACAAACCATGGAATTAGATTTATTTTTATAAAACCCTCTTAAACTCATCACTGATGCTCTTCACTTTTCCGTAAAATCTTAGATATTCTTATATTTAAAGTGAACTACATCCTCATGTGCTCACTTGGTTGCGAATTAGAGCTCTCTAAATTGATCTAAGGAGAAATAGTTGGTTCCTATTAGAAGTCATTTTTGGTTGCTAATTAGAGCTATGTAATTTTAAATAAATAAATACTTGGTTCATATTAGAAGTCATTATTCTCTGAATACCACCTACATATTGGTTCTTAATTGGGGGTATATTATGATTACCAGATACAATGGTTTACTTCCCTTCCACCTAAATGGAACCAGCATTTGGATTAACTATCACCCGGATTGCTGATATCATATACCAGGTAGCTTACTTTGCCAACTTTTACCTTTTCATCCTCTTACTTTATTGACATATGCTTCTTCTGGATGATTTTTATGGTTAATTCGAAGTACGTGTGCTGTCCTCTTCATAATTTGTCATCTATAATTTTGTATCATTGTTCAGAATTGAGATTTGCTTGGTTACATTTCTTAACTGAAAACATAGGTTATAATTAAACAATAGAAAACTCCCAATAGGATTTGAATAGGACAATGTAGGTCAATCACTGAATTTTCATGGCTATCTGTCTTTTCTCCTTAGCGTTGATAGCTTGTGTTTGGCAAAGTCCTCGTGAAAAAATGTTTCAATCTTTATATTACGAGGATATCAACACATGAAGCAAGAAATGGAGTTATAATCTCAAGTACTCCAATTTTATTTTTAATGACTTGTTTATTACTATAATCCTCTCGATGTCATATCTCTCGACCTTAAGAGTTATGACTTCAAGTCCTCATACTTTTTTCTTATGGACTTGTCTACTCTTGGAATTCGCTCTGTCATATCTCTCGACCTATAAAATTGAGACATCAAATCCTCCAATTTTATTATTAATGACTTGTTTATACTATAATCATCTCTATGTCATATCTCTCGACTTATAGAATTTGACGTCAAGTCCTCCAATTTTAATCTAAAGGACTTGTTTATACTATAATTATCACTATGTCATAGCTCTCGATCTATTGAGTTATGAACTCAAGTCTTACAATTTTATTCTTATGGACTTCTTTTTCCTGGAATCCGTTTTATGTCACATCTCTCGACTTATAGAATTTGACACAAGTCCTTCAATTTTGTTCTTAAGGACTTGTTTATACGATAATCGTCTCTAGGTCATATCTCTCGACATTTAGAGTTAAGACTTCAAGTACTCCAATTTTATTCTTATGGACTTGATTAATCTTCGAATCCGTCCTATGTTATATCTCTCGACCTATAGGGTTATAAAATCAAGTCCAATTTTCTTCTTAAAGACTTGTTTATACGATAATCATCTCTTTGACATATCTCTCGACTTGTAGAGTTAAGACTTCAAGTCCTCCAATTTTATTCATGGACTTGTTTATTCCTCGAATCCTTCATATGTTGTATGTCTCGACCTATAGAGTTATAACATCAAGTCCTACAATTTTGTTCCTAAGGACTTGTTTATACGATAATTATTTCAATGACATATCTCTCTACTTTAGGAGTTAGGACTTGAAGTCCTCCAATTTTATTCTGATGGACGTGTCTATTCTTCGAATCTGTCTTATGTTATATCTCTCGACCTATAGAGTTATAATATCAAGTCCTCCAATATAGTTTTTAAGGAATTGTTTGTACGATAATCATCTCTATGACATCTCTCGATTTGTAAAGTTAAGACTTCAAGTCCTCCAATTTTATTCTCATGGGCTTGTTTATTCCTCGAATCCGTCATATGTTGTATCTCTCGACCTATAGAGTTATAACATCAAGTCCTCCAATTTTGTTCTCAAGGACTTGTTTAAACGACAATAATCGTTATGACATATGTCTCGACTTGTAGAGTTAAGACTTCAAATCTTACAATTTTATTCTTTTGGACTTGTTTATTACTTGAATCTGTCATATGTTATAACTCTCGACCTATAGAGTTATAACATCAAGTCCTTCAATTTTGTTTTGAATGACTTGTTTATACGATAATCATCTCTTTGACATATCTCTCGACTTGTAGAGTTAAGATTACAAGTCCTCCAATTTTATTCATGGACTTGTTTATTTCCTCGAATCCGTCATATGTAGTATCTCTCGACCTATAGAGTTATAACATCAAGTCCAACAATTTTGTTCCTAAGGACTTGTTTATACGATAATTATATCCATATCTCTTGACTTGTAGAGTTAGGACTTGAAGTCCTCCAATTTTATTCTTATGGACGTGTCTATTCTCCGAATCCGTCTTATGTTATATCTCTCGACCTATGAAGTTATAATATCAAGTCCTTCAATTTTGTTCTTAAGGACTTGTTTATACGAGAATCATCTCTAGGTCATAATTCTCGACTTTTAGAGTTAAGACTTCATGTCCTCCAATATTATTAATATGAGCTTATTTATTCCACAAATCCGTTTTATGTTATATCTCTCTACATATACAGTTATAACATCAAGTCCTCCAATTTTGTTCTCAAGGACTTGTTTATACGATAATCATCGCTATGACATATGTCTCGACTTGTAGAGTTAAGACTTCAAATCTTATAATTTTATTCTTATGGACTTGTTTATTACTCGAATCCGTCATATGTTATAACTCTCGACCTGTAGTGTTATAACATCAAGTCCTTCAATTTTTTTTGAATACTTGTTTGTACGATAACCATCTCTTTGACATATCTCTCGACTTGTAGAGTTAAGACTTCACGTTCTCCAATTTTATTCATGGACTTGTTTATTTCCTTGAGACCACTATACGACATATATCTCGACTTATAGAGTTAAGTCCCCAAGTCCTCCAATTTTGTTCCTAAGGACTTGTTTATACGATAATTATCTCTATGACATCTCTCGACTTGTTGAGTTTGGACTTGAAATCCTCCAATTTTATTCTTATGCACTTGTTTATTTTTTGAATTCGTTCTATGTTATATCTCTCGACCAATAGAGTTATGATATCAAGTCCTCCAATTTTGTTACTAAGAATTTGTTTATACGATAATCATTTCGATGACGTATCTCTTGACTTGTAGAGTTAAGCTTCAAGTCCTCCAATTTTATTCTGATGGACTTGTTTATTCTTCGAAACTGTCTTATGTTATATCTCTCGACATATAGAGGTATAACATCAAGTCCTCCAATTTTGTTCTAGGGACTTGTTTATACGTTAATTATTTCTATGACATCTCTCGACTTGTAGAGTTAGGACTTGAAGTCCTCCAATTTTAGTCTTTTCGTCTTGTTTATTCTTCGAATTCGTCCTATGTTATATCTCTCGACCAATAGAGTAGTGATATCAAGTCCTCCAATTTTGTTCCTAAGAAGTTGTTTATACGATAATCATATTTAGGACATATCTCTTGACCTGTAGAGTTATGACTTCAAGTCGTTCAATTTTATTCGTATGAACTTCATGATTTCTCGAGAATACTCTACGACATATCTCTCGACTTGTAGAGTTAATACACCAAGTCCTCAAATTTATTCTTTAAGGACCTTTTTATACTGTAATAATCCCTATGTCATAGCTCTCGACTTACCGAGTTATGAATTCAAGTCCTCCAATTTTATTCTTATGGACTTGCTTATTCCTTGGATCCACTCTATCATATCTCTCGACCTATAGAATTTGACATCAAGTCGTTCAATTTTGTTCTTATGGACAGGTTTATACGATAATCATCTCTAGGTCATATCTCTCGATTTTTAGAGTTAAGACGTCAAATACTCCAATTTTATTGTTATGGAGTTGTTTATTTTTTCGAATTTGTCCTATGTTATATCTTCCCGACCTATAGAGGTATAACATCAAGTCCATTTTTGTTTTTAAGGAATTGTTTGTACGATAATCATCTCTATGACATATCTCGACTTGTAGAGTTAAGAATTCAAGTCCTCTAATTTTATTCTCATGGACTTGTTTATTCCTCGAATCCGTCATATGTTATAACTCTCGACCTCTAGAGTTATAATGTCAAGTCCTTCCATTTTGTTCTTAAGGACTTGTTTATACGAGAATCATCTCTAGGTCATATCTCTCGAATTTTAGAGTTAAGACTTGAAGTCCTCCAATTTTATTCATATGGACTTATTTATTCCACAAATCCGTCTTATATTATATCTCTCGACATATAAAGTTATAATATCAAGTCCTTCCATTTTGTTCTTAAGGGCTTGTTTATACGATAATCATCTCTAGGTCATATCTCTCGACTTTTAGAGTTAAGACTTCAAGTCCTCCAATTTTATTCTTGTGAACTTGATTAATCTTCGAATCCATCCTATGTTATATCTCTCAACCTATAGAGTTATAATATCTAGTCCTTCAATTTTGTTCTTAAGAATATTTTTATACGATAATCATCTCTTTGACATATCTCTCGACTTGTAGAGTTAAGACTTCAAGTCCTCTAATTTTATTCATGGACTTGTTTATTCCTCGAATCCGTCATATGTTGTATCTCTCGACCTATAGAGATATAATATCAAGTCCGCCAATATAGTTTTTAAGGAATTGTTTGTACGATAATCATCTCTATGACATCTCTCGACTTATAGAGTTAAGAATTAAAGTCCTCCAATTTTATTATCATGAACTTTTTTATTCCTCGAATCCGTCATATGTTATATCTCTTGACTTATAGAGTTATAATATCAAGTCCTCCAATATAGTTTTTTAGGAATTATTTTTACGATAATCATCTCTCTGACATCTCTCGACTTGTAGAGTTAAGAATTCAAGTCCTCCAATTTTATTCTCATGGGCTTTTTTATTCCTCGAATCCGTCATATGTTATAACTCTCGACCTCTAGAGTTATAACGTCAAGTCCTTCCATTTTGTTCTTAAGGACTTGTTTATACGAGAATCATCTCTAAGTCATATCTCTCGACTTTTAGAGTTAAGACTTGAAGTCCTCCAATTTTATTCATATGGACTTATTTATTCCTCAAATCCGTCTTATGTTATATATCTCGACATATAGAGTTATAATATCAAGTCCTTCCATTTTGTTCTTAAGGACTTGTTTATACGATAATCAGCTCTAGGTCATATCTCTCGACTTTTAGAGTTAAGACTTCAAGTCCTCCAATTTTATTCATATGGACTTGATTAATCTTTGAATCCGTCCTATGTTATATCTCTCGACCTATAGAGTTATAATATCCAATCCTTCAATTTTGTTCTTAAGAATATTTTTATACGATAATTATCTCTTTGTCATATCTCTCGACTTGTAGAGTTAAGACTTCAAGTCCTCTAATTTTATTCATGGACTTGTTTATTCCTCGAATCTGTCATATGTTGTATCTCTCGACCTATAGAGATATAATATCAAGTCCTCCAATATAGTTTTTAAGGAATTGTTTGTACGATAATTATCTCTATGACATCTCTCGACTTGTAGAGTTAAGAATTCAAGTCCTCCAATTTTATTCTCATTGACTTGTTTATTCCTCGAATCCGTCATATGCTATAACTCTCGACCTCTAGAGTTATAACGTCAAGTCCTTCAATTTTGTTTTTAAGGACTTGTTTATACGTTAATCATCTCTAGGTCATATCACTCGACATTTAGAGTTAAGACTTCAAGTCCTCTAATTTTATTCATGGACTTGTTTACTCCTCGAATCCGTCATATGATGTATCTCTCGACCTATAGAAATATAATATCAAGTCCTCCAATATAGTTTTTAAGGAATTGTTTGTACGATAATCATCTCTATGACATCTCTTGACTTGTAGAGTTAAGAATTCAAGTCCTCCAATTTTATTCTCATGGACTTGTTTATTCCTCGAATCCATCATATGTTATAACTCTCGACCTCTAGAGTTATAACGTCAAGTCCTTCCATTTTGTTCTTAATGACTTGTTTATACGTTAATCATCTCTAGGTCATATCACTTGACATTTAGAGTTAAAACTTCAAGTCCTCTAATTTTATTCATGGACTTGTTTATTCCTCGAATCCGTCATATGTTGTATCTCTCGACCTATAGAGTTATATCATCAAGTCCTACAATTTTGTTCCAAAGGACTTGTTCATACGATAATTATTTCCATGACATATCTCTCGACTTGTAGAGTTAGGACTTGAAGTCCTCCAATTTTATTCTTATGGACGTGTCTATTCTTCGAATCCGTCTTATGTTATATTTCTCGACCTATAGAGTTATAATATCAAGTCCTCGGATATAGTTTTTAAGGAATTGTTTGTACGATAATCATCACTATGACATCTCTCGACTTGTAGAGTTAAGAATTCAAGTCCTCCAATTTTATTCTCATGGACTTGTTTATTCCTCGAATCCGTCATATGTTATAACTCTCGACCTCTAGAGTTATAACGTCAAGTCCTTCCATTTTGTTCTTCAGGACTTGTTTATATGATAATCATTGCTATGACATATGTCTCGACTTGTAGAGTTAAGACTTCAAATCTTACAATGGGTTCGGTGCAGATCGGTCGGAGATCGGCCGCGGAGGAGGGTTCGGTCGCCGGATGGCTAGGGTTTAGTTGGGTTTTCGTTTTAAATGAATGACAGAAAACGCGACGGTTCTATTTCTTTAAGACATATAGACGTCGGATATTATAAACGACCGACGTCTATATCTCGACGTCTATGTGCATGGGGGTATAGACGTCGGCCGTCTATAATCTCCGACGTCTATAGGTCGACGACTAAACCCGATAGACGTCGGATGCACAATGTATTCTAACACCCGACGTCTATTTGTCGACGTCTATACCCTATAGACGTCGGATAAACACGGTATTCCAATAGCCGACGTCTATAGTACCACATAGACGTCGGACATGGTAACGACCGACATCTATGCTATCTTCTCCCTAATAGACGTCGGCCTTTATAACGGCCGACGTCTATTGGGCGACGAGTAAAGCCTATTCTTCACTAGTGTAAGGCCAATTTGGGGAATGTACGAGGATAATTTGAGGAATGTGAGGATGTCCACGTCTGGGAATCCGAGACGGCTCTTCCCCATCCAAACAACTCCCCACGTCTGGAGAAGAAGTAGCTTTTGGGGCCAGCTTCCCAGGAGCTGACTTGCCAGGAGAAGTTCTTTTGTAGGAGCCACATCCAAACTCGCCCAAAGTTTCTTGTGTTTTACCCCTTTTGTGCTGAGGTTCATGAACATGAAAGACAGACAAATCCTTATCCTCCGACTTAGTTGATTGCATACATCTAAACACGAAGTATTTTCATAAACCATGTTAATTTATTCACAAACCAAGATTTTCCCAAGAAACAAGTGGAATGTGACATATATATAAGTACAAATATGGATTATTTGCTTGGGTACATCTCAAGGACATATAATTGGTTCTTTACATCTGGATTTCAACTACTTTTGTGCTCTTACATTTTCACCTTAGATCTTTCCGTCCACCTACATTTCCATTTATTTTTTTGTTTGCACGTCGTTCGTATGACTCACTCATTCAAAAATTCCGTTCAATTCTGTTAGAAATTTTACAATTTACACCCTTTAAATTAAAATATCTTTAATATTGAATAAAAAAATAAATAAACCCTTCACTTCTTCTTTCTCTCTCCCGTCCTCTCTCCAATCTCTATGTCTCTATCTTCTTTTTTTTTTGCAAAAACCTCTCTTCTCCTCACTTCTCTCCTCTCTCTCGAGACCTCTTTTCTCCTTTTGTGCAAAGACCTCTCTTTTTCCCCCACTTCTCTACTCTCTCTTTCTCCAAACCCTCTCTTCTCTTTTTTGTGTGTAAAGACCTCTCTCTTCTCCCCACTTCTCTATTCTCTCCTCTCTCTCTCCAGTCCCTCTCCTCTTAACTCCTCACCTCTCTCTCTCTCTCCTGTACTCTCTCTCCTTCTCTCTCTCCATGTCATTGATTTGTTGCCTTACGTTGACCATCACAAGAGCTTGCATGAGTTTTCACACCTTTTGACTAATGTTGCCGATATCCATACCACACAGGTATATCGATTAAGATTGTAGAGTGGTAGTCTGACTTCATGAACACATTAAATATTTATCCGACACAATTGACCCGTTGAAGTTGATGGATATGAACTAAACACATCTCAAACTCAACCATTTCAGATTTCACGTAAAAACCCATGTCTTCTGATCTGACTTGGTCGACTAATACCAACCATGCATATTAGATTAATAAGGGTCATCAAGTCATGAAGTGCAAGAGTCGAAAATGGAAACATATGAATAAAAAGAAGTACAAATGTTTCCTTGGGTATACATAGGTATGAACTTCCTTATCCAAATATTCATGTTGCTATAATGGACGGTCGTGCTAAGTTTAGAGAACAAGTTCATGGAAAATTAGTCTTTGTTAAGAAAGTGTTTTGCAACAAGTCCACAATTTTAAAATTAATTCTAGATAATTCTTGTAAATTTTCGGTGCTTTGTATTTGGTGTTTACTAAGGCAAGCTTTATATTAACGACTTAAAAATCCAAATATTGTTTATTCATAGGACGGTAGATCTTTCAACAAAATGTCACATGGTCAGCATTTTCCATCTCTGACATTGTTCGAGAAACTCGACCTATAGGCATCAAGTTGTAGTGCTGGTGAGTATTGCAGTAAGTTGTTTGAGGAAATCCTAGGTTATATAATTCAAGTAGAATTCTTTCATATGTATACATATTAGTTCTTATTAATGGATCAAATGCTGATATAATTAATAACTGCACCGACCAAATTTGGGAGATGGTGATGGCGTGATAGTCGACGACATGGGAGTAGATTGGGTCAGGGAATGTCCCCTTAATGCTGGAATTATGACCACGTCTATAGTAGTTGTAGGTGGAAGAGTAGGTTGGTTTGTCGAACACTGAATCATAAGGCTTAGTCCAGAACTCCGCCTTAGTTCCGGTGTGCCGCATTGTCTTCAGAATCCTCCGCTGGTTGACACATCCGGTAACTGTCACCTTCTACGTACCTATCAGAATCTATGTCCACACTATTAACACCCGAAAGTTGATGAAGAAGGCACAACTTTAGACTATGCAAGCTTGAATGTCACATTTTGCTAGTTTGTTAAAGCAACTTACTAGCAAATGTATATGAATTGATCTCATAGGTAGATCAAATTTGACTATTGCATACTCTGAGTCTGCTGCTCACATTAAGTGCGTCTGATATTTTCTCTTCCATGACACCTAAACGTCTTGACTTCCGGGACTGTTGCTGAATTGCTAATGTAGGCTGAAACTTAATTTGATAGTTTGATTGGGTCAGTGTATGCAAGAGCTCAAGAAGTGAGAAGCTTATATAGCCAAAATCATGTCCCAGCAAAGATGGAAAAGATTGAATGAGGTGGCCGGGAAGAAATGGCTGAACCTAGAACAAAGGTGAAAGGTGGGTGGGGTCAAGAAAGGTTTTCCAGGATTTTATCCAAATTGTCTTTACTTAAGACATTAAAAACCCCACCTTTTTCTCTCTTGGATGGACCACATCGGACGTTAGATTCACGGATATTTTAAGATGGCCAACTTGATCTGAAATTATTATCCAATAAAAGACTTTTATTTTTTATAAAAAACTTTTGTTGAGTGTTGCAGAAACATTGTTTAGATAGAGCATAGAGATTTAAACTAATTACAAATGTCCAGTACTATTTTTTTAAAAATTTCAATCACTTTAGTTTAAAATGATAGTTATTTAAAAAAAATCAATTCATATAACATTTACCGACACTTTTGGAATTCCTTTGAGTATCTATATCCATAAGCATATGCTCTCTCACCAAAGAAAAACTTTATGCAAGAATAGGGTTCCAAGAAATGTGATGTTTAGTTCTCAAACTACACTATGCAAGTGGAAATGAGTATGAGAGAACCTTTCGAGAGAATACCTAGCAAAAATCCACCTACATTATTAAACAAATGGTGGCATAAGCTAGGAACAATAACAATACTGAACGAAAAAACAAACAAGAAAATAACCTTAAAATTTTAAAATTTACAAATCTATGATTCCTAAAAATATATGAATAATTATATAAATATCAGCGATTTGCATAATTAAAGAAACCTCTGCTTCTCTACGTGGATAATATCGTTCTTACAAGAAACTCTTCCATGCTAATTAATAAGTTCGTGTTGGAATAGGCACCGCAGAAGAGGCAGACATCCAATTGACATCACTTTCCGACCATATTAGATTCATTTTGTTAAGTACAAACGTTTGTTGACTTTCGAAGAAAGATTATATATAATGTTTAATTTTTGGTTTGTTTCTAAACCCTCCACTACTGTTTTTATTTCGCAAACTTTGGTGTAGTTGGAAGCAAAGCACTACGGCCGACTCAACCACCACTTCCGAAGTAATGGTTGTCGCTGAAGCGAGCAAGGAAGGAGTGTGGATTAAGAAGACCCTTGAAGAGCTTGGAGTAGTTCCCTCGTGCCAGGGTCCAATAGAGTTATTTTGCGATAATAGTGCATCTATCTCGCAAATCACGGATCCCAAATCACACCACAAAGTGAAGTACATGGATCACAAGTACTTTGTCACACGTGACTTCATCGACGAAGGCAAAATAAATATGTTATGGGTGGACATGAACAACAACATAGCTAATCCATTCACCAAACCCTTATCCCAAGCCAAGGGCGAAATGCATTTCGAGTACATGGGTCTGAGGAACCATGTAGATTGGCTTGATGAGTGAATAGAGAGGATTACTCTAGTTATTATTGTTTTATACATTGAGAATGTATGTGAAAAAAACTTTGATAACTGATGAGAATTTTATTTATACCGCAAGTGCACGGCGTCAATGAAGACGTGGCAAGTACGGGTCGAACACAAGGAGGGAGAGATTTCGTTGTTAGTGTGATTTCGATTGAGGGGAAGAAGGGAGAGAAGAATTAATTTAGGTTTTTGGGGTTTTTGGTTTAATTAACTAAAGTACGAAACAAAAGCAATTAAAATTAAAACAAGAACAAAGAGAGAAATCCGTGGGGTGGAGGTTTAGACTTAGGTTTAGAGTAGAGAATTACTGAAACTTATTGTAACTCATGTTAGTTATGAAGCATTACAAGATAAATGACTTAACATAAACTCAAGTAATCAAAATACACTAATCATGAACTTAAAATAATAACATGCATTCATCATTCTCTAACCCTAATTCCATCACCTCCACCCTTTGGAGAGAGTTAGAAACTCATGGAGGGAGGAAGAAGAAGAGGTCCTTGAGACATTAAAAGAAAACTAAAACAAGAATTAAAAGAACAGAATTTTATTAATAAAACTAAGGTACACAAATAAGAACAACAACCAAGGACCCTATTTACATCGTTTTCGGGTCTATTTATAGTTGCTACAAGGGACTTAGGTATAGAATTGGATAGTACATGTGTCCATACACGAGTGGACGAAATTGGGACACACGGATCAACCAATGGGCGGCGGAATCGCCGCACATCATGTGTATTGTGCGGCGGATTCGCCTCCCACGTTGGTCGGATTTAATCAGGATTTTTGTCACGCGTTTATGGTATGATTTGATCTTTATTTGCGTGTCTGGATGATTTCTTTCCATTGTCTTGAGCTCCGGATTAATTCCTTCCATTGTTGGAGATTTATAGTTGATTTTTCTTTTGACTTTTCCAACAAAATATCTTGATCCTTTTCTTTTGCAATTAGGTCCTTGGCATTTTTGCAATTAAGCCCTTGACCTTTTTGTGATTAGCTCCTTGAATGCTTTTATGCTTGGATGCATTTCCAATTGAAACCCGATAAACTTGAATTCGGTCTTTATGATAGAAATGAATCTTTTGCACACGTTTATGCTCGGAATGTGGGTAAATTGCATTCAGGTCCCTGTATTCTGTAAATACGACTAAACACATACCTTAGTAGCATTTATTGATATAAAAGTAATCTAAATGAAAGACATATGATGCAATGTATGCAATGCATCAAATACCCCCACACCTAGATTTTGCTAGTCCCTAGCAAAGCAGAATATAAGAAAATGAAAGCAGGGAAATCCTAACTCACTTTCGTAGGAATCACGGTTGCACTTAGCATGTGCAACAAGCCTTTAAACCTCTTTGTTACCAAGTAGGAGGAGTGTTGTCTCCTGAGGGTTTTCAGCGGATATACCCACAAAATCCTAAATCAACATTTCATTAATAGTTCTCAATATCCCTACCTCAACTTTATACATCTCACTAAGAATTTTTGCATGCTCATTATATAAATCTAACTCATTAAAAATATGACTTGGTCTTTGTTCCTCCAACATTCACACCACTAACCCTTCTAAACATGTTATTACTTAAATTATTTTGCACGCCTCCTCTGGTGGTGAAGTATCATTTGGATCAACCATGGCATGGATCATTCTTTTAGCTTTGGGCCTTGAGTATCTTAAAGTATTTTTTTTTCCGTGATTCAACACATTTGCTTTTCCTTTTTGACACTTATACCCTTTTTGCATTCGTGTAGCGAGTTTGGTCGATAATCCCGAGCTGGAAGGCTCAAGTTACCGGGTTTCAAGATACCCCTACGGACCAGTGACTCGAAGGCTTGGGCTTTTGTAATCATTTTGCAAAATGTGTTTTCCTCACTTTATTTTTATTTTATTTTACTTTTATTTTCCTCAAGGCTTAATTGCTATTAGAAGTCCACACTTCCCGGTATATTTTCCTCAACCTCTGCTTTTTATCAACCACTTCAAAGATTTGATTCATCCAATTTAAGTGCATACATGTCTTACAAGGGTCATGGGTTATTTCTTTGGAACCTAGATTTATGTCATAATTTCTACGAGCAGAACTATATAATAAGGAACAAAAACTTAATGCAATTTGTACACGGGTTTTGGCAGTTCAATCTTAAGCTATGTCATAGAATATTGAATTTTTATTTATTTATTTATTTTTTTTTTTAAGAAATAAAGCAGAACAGAAAATCAAATAGATAGATATGTACATATATAAACACCCCCCCACACCTAAATCATGCATTGTCCTCAATGTATGCATAGATAAAATAAATGCACTTATTACCTGAGTCGGCTTGCGGTAGAGGGGTTGAGTTTGCTCAAAGTCAACCATAATCAGAACTGGATTGAATGACACCATGTTGGTGCATGTATCCAGTTGAATTGTTCCCCATGTTGACTTGAGGAAAAGATTCCACTCTTCTCACTTGAATTGGTTCGCTTATTTGCTCGAGTGATGGTGGTTGAGTAAATGAATCACTCCTTTTTTTCTTACTTCCTTTTTGCTTATGTGATGATTTATTTGATTCAGAATTCTGATAAATACGTGCTCTCATCACAACATCACTTGGGTTGCATATTATTTCTGGCTCATTATCAATATGGAAGATATTAAATTCTGCTTTTAAGTTCCCGAAAGATAATTGCATGAGCCCATTTCGACAGTTTATTAATGCTTCCGAAGTGGCTAAAAAGGGTCTACCTAGAATTACAGGGATTTGTCGATTAGGATTTACAACAGGTTCAGTATCAAGTACGACAAAATCCACTGGATAAATGAAGTCACCAACCTTAATCAAAACGTCCTCTACTATACCTCTCGGTTTCTTAACAGAACAATCAGCGAATTGGAGGGTTGTCCTAGAGGGTTTCAGTGGACCAAGGTTGAGTTGCTCGTAGACAGAAAATGGGAGCAAGTTAACGCTTGCACCAAGGTCTAGAAGGGCTTTATTGATAAACGTATCTCCTATTGAACATGAAATTGTGGGACACCCCGGGTCCTTATATTTTATAGGAGATGTGTTGGAAAGAATTGAGCATATGTTTGCAGTTAAAAATGCCTTCTTTGGTACATTCGTTTTTCTCTTCTTAGTGCACAAATCTTTTAAGAATTTAGCATAAGCAGGTATTTGTTGAATCATGTCTAAGAGTGGAATGTTTACCTTAACTTGCTTAAATACTTCCAAAATTTTCTCTATTTGTGCACTAGAGTTCTTTTTGAGTCTATTGGGAAATGGGGCTTTAGGCACATAGACTCGCTCAGGTTCAGGTTGAGCTACAGGTTCAGGTTGGGTAGGTGGATTGGGCTTTTCAATTTGGACGTCGGGTTCAATGGTCAAGTCATATGTGGGTGCTTGATGGCTAGATTGATTAGTCATTCTAGGGTTTACCACATTATTGTCAATTTGTCTTCCGGACCGTAATGATACTACAGCATTAATTTGTTGGAACGGTCCTTCCTCATTAACCATTTGAACCGGTCTAGGGTTGTTATTTCCTGAGGGTGGTTGATAAGTTTGATATTGGTTATTAGTTCTGGGGTTTACCTCAGGTTGACTTGGAAATTGGCCCTTTTCTCTTTCACCTATTATCTGTGCTAATTGGCTGACCTGTGTCTCTAGCCTTTGGAATGATTGGTTGGTTGTTTGTATAAAAGCTGTCATTAAATTTTCTAATTTTGTCAACCTAACCTCATGATTTCCATTATTACCCCCAGATGATGTATTATTTTGGTTATATGGGGTTGGTTGTTGTCTAGGAGGTTGTCCTTGTTGGGTCCACGAAAAATTGGGATGATTACGCCAACCTGGGTTATAGGTTGATGCGTAAGGATCATTTCTAGAATTGTTAAATGTGGCATTAACATGTTCCAGGTTCACACAGTCCTCCATTAAATGACCAGTCTGACCACATCTAGAGCAAGGGGTAGGGGATGCTTGTCGGGTTTGGTTTTGCAGCTCTAAACTTTCCATTCTGCGCATAAGGGTGGCTAGTTTTGCCTCAGCCGCTATGTTGGCATCTATAGCTAAGACACCTGGTCGGGGTTGACTCGCTATTCTAGATCCAATACTCGGGTTGATGGGTGTTCTAGCATTGTCCCATTGCATACTATTTTCAGCTAAATCCTCAAGAAAAGTCCAGGCATCATTTTCATTTTTGGACATAAAGTTCCCTTGGCTCACAGATTCTAGCATAACCCTAGATGTGGGTGTCAATCCCTCATAAATAATTTGGCATAATTGCCACTTCGGAATTCCGTGATGAGGGCATTGGGTCAAGACACTCTTAAATCTCTCCAGATAGGAATAGAACGGCTCGCTCTCAGACTGAACGAATGCAACAATTTCATTCCTAATCTTCATAGTCTTATGGTTGGGAAAATATTTTTTTAAGAAAACTTGAACAAATTCAGCCCAACTCCTAATAGATCTTTCGGCTAGACTATATAGCCATTTCTTAGCGTCGTCCTTAAGTGCTAGAGGCACGAATTTCAGACGCACTGCCTCTTCAGGGATATGCTGGTATTGCATAAGAGAGCAGATTTCTTCAAATTCTCTAAGGAAGAGATATGGGTCTTCCCTAGAGGTGAACTTAGGCAGCATACTCATGTATTGTGCTTTAAGTTCGAAGTCGCGACCCGGTATGGTGGGCATGACGATGCACGATGGCTGAGCAGCCATCGTTGGGTAGCACCGATCCCTCAGAGTTATAGGTTGTGCAACAGGCGGGTCCACTACGTTCTCACCCATTAGATCCGGGTGAGGTGGTGCAACAGGTGGATTGGGAAGTTTCAGACTGGAATCTAGATGAACTCGTGAGAGTCGATTACTCAAGTCCCGAATCCAAATCTGAGTGCACCGGGTTGAATCAATTTTTGAATTCAAATTCGAAATTTAAATTCCAAATTTAATTTCAAGAATTAATTACTCTTTTTTCGTTTTTTTTTTTTAAGGAAACAAACAATAGAAAGGTAAGGATGAGAAGGGAAAGAAGACTCAGACGAGAAGGGAAACTTAACTCTAAAGGGATAAAAATTAGGGTTGGTCAGAAATTTCCTGAACAAGCACGGTCAAAACAATCCTAGACCTAGTGTCACTTAGATCTAGACGACTCCTAACTGGTTGAGTCGAATTGATTTGCTTGATTCACCTCCCTCACCAATCAAACCAAGTTGGCCAGTTAGTGTATAGCTAGTGGGGGCGCTTCCGACAGAGTCGGTGCCAATTAGACAACCACGTCGCTTGAAAGACTTTCGTCGACACAAAAACACTTTCTAGACACCAAATTGAATTCAATTAGCTTCAGGTCATAGCAAGTCAAACCAATCTCCTCCTTAATTGAGTCCGAGTCCTTAGGGGCCAATGTCTAATTGATTTTAAATTTTAGGCTTAGGCGACACTTCAGGATTGTGGTTTGTGGGCTACGGGAGGGTGATGAAATCCCCACCGTATCTTTTCCTACGGAGTTGCCCTTAAGATAGTTTAACTTAAGTCTAGCAAAGATAGTCAAACAATGGTCCTTTAAATGGGGGCAATTGCAAGGTTGTATGCAACTAAATTACATGCTCTAATGCAATCGATAAAACCTCGATACGTACCTTGCCTCCAGCAATCTTCAACAAGTATTAATTTGCAAGAATTTAGCAAGAATAATGCAAGCAAAACATTATATGATGCATGCACTAAGGTCTTTCTAATTTTGCCAATTTTAGGTCAGAGTTGAATTATTGCCAATTATGGAATTGTAACCCTAACACGTGCAATTCTACGAAAGGAAACTTTTCAACTATTCAGATTTTACGAGAAAGGCAAGAAAAGTTACCTCCGCAATGCTCAGTCGGGTTCGCCGCCCGCTCTCGAAGATTCCAGTAGCTCAATGCGACCACCCAGCGATGCCGACGATGCCCCAGAAATTTGAAGACCAGAACCCACACTGGTGCGGCGATTCCGCCGCAAGTTACCTTGTAGATGCGGCGATTCCGCCGCCCAAGTGTCTCAGAACGCTCCCGGATTTCGCCGCGCGCTCTGTTGTCTCCTGCTACACAAATTCAAATACTTAGATCGCGCACAAGGTAGACAGGATAAAATCGAAAACACAAAAAACACAAAATCTGCGTCGCCTCCCCGGCAACGGCGCCAAAAACTTGATGAGAATTTTATTTATACCGCAAGTGCACGGCGTCAATGAAGACGTGGCAAGTACGGGTCGAACACAAGGAGGGAGAGATTTCGTTGTTAGTGTGATTTCGATTGAGGGGAAGAAGGGAGAGAAGAATTAATTTAGGTTTTTGGGGTTTTTGGTTTAATTAACTAAAGTACGAAACAAAAGCAATTAAAATTAAAACAAGAACAAAGAGAGAAATCCGTGGGGTGGAGGTTTAGACTTAGGTTTAGAGTAGAGAATTACTGAAACTTATTGTAACTCATGTTAGTTATGAAGCATTACAAGATAAATGACTTAACATAAACTCAAGTAATCAAAATACACTAATCATGAACTTAAAATAATAACATGCATTCATCATTCTCTAACCCTAATTCCATCACCTCCACCCTTTGGAGAGAGTTAGAAACTCATGGAGGGAGGAAGAAGAAGAGGTCCTTGAGACATTAAAAGAAAACTAAAACAAGAATTAAAAGAACAGAATTTTATTAATAAAACTAAGGTACACAAATAAGAACAACAACCAAGGACCCTATTTACATCGTTTTCGGGTCTATTTATAGTTGCTACAAGGGACTTAGGTATAGAATTGGATAGTACATGTGTCCATACACGAGTGGACGAAATTGGGACACACGGATCAACCAATGGGCGGCGGAATCGCCGCACATCATGTGTATTGTGCGGCGGATTCGCCTCCCACGTTGGTCGGATTTAATCAGGATTTTTGTCACGCGTTTATGGTATGATTTGATCTTTATTTGCGTGTCTGGATGATTTCTTTCCATTGTCTTGAGCTCCGGATTAATTCCTTCCATTGTTGGAGATTTATAGTTGATTTTTCTTTTGACTTTTCCAACAAAATATCTTGATCCTTTTCTTTTGCAATTAGGTCCTTGGCATTTTTGCAATTAAGCCCTTGACCTTTTTGTGATTAGCTCCTTGAATGCTTTTATGCTTGGATGCATTTCCAATTGAAACCCGATAAACTTGAATTCGGTCTTTATGATAGAAATGAATCTTTTGCACACGTTTATGCTCGGAATGTGGGTAAATTGCATTCAGGTCCCTGTATTCTGTAAATACGACTAAACACATACCTTAGTAGCATTTATTGATATAAAAGTAATCTAAATGAAAGACATATGATGCAATGTATGCAATGCATCAATAACAAGTGGGAGATTGAAAGGAATGTGTTCTAAAAGTTTTACTTTTATATGTCAATTATTATGAATTGGATGTGCAAATATTTTGTTCCTTGATTATGGTATTCGTCTTTTGGAAGTGTTAAGGAAGAGACGCTTGGTCCTTAACCGTAGAGCTCTAAAAGATAATGGTTTACATAAATCAAAAGTTATTCACAATCATGGTAATTAACATGGAACATTAATTATCGAGATAAAATTGTCGTGTTGATCATTGATTGTTGTAGCTCTACAAATAATTGATGACATGAGTATATGAAAGAGGAAAATGGTTACTTTTATATATTGAATAGACCTAACAAGTAAAACATAATGGAATTGTGTTTCGTGTTATTAATATTTTACTGTGTCTTGGATCCTAAGATATGAGACTTATATCTTTTCACTCAAGAAGTGCTTAATTTTATTATTGCCAAAAGCTATCAATGAATATAGTGATAAAGGCAATAGTTGGTTGCACATGACTCGTGCTGGAAAAGATAGCTAGTCCAACGATTATCGTTGCCCCTCTTAATTGAGTGATGATATTAGTGGGCCCCTTGATAAAATAAAATTATAATGTGCACAATGTAACTTGAGTTAAGTTACATAATTATAATTAGCTTAAAGAGATCAAGAAATGAATATAATACAAAGGTGAGACATTTCTACTTTGTATATATTCTTAATATCATGAGGCAAGGGACAGACACAAGTGGTGCACTTACATCACTAAATGGATCATGTTTAGTTCGAGTGGAACAAAGACATCTATGTTAATTGGGTAACTATAATGTGTAGCTAGATACCGCTTATAGTTTGAGATATTAAGTGTTTAATATCGCTGTCAATTTAGCTTAGATCCTCTTATAGGTCACACCACAAAACTGGGAAACAAGAAGCTTGATTTTGAGTTCATATGATGTGTCGGGTTTCATGTGAAAATGGACACATGTGGTGAACGAATAAAATCAATATGTCATGAGAATTGACATAATTAGAATCATAATAAATTCATATGAGGTGTGTATATTATGAGGTGTAATAATTTAATATTACATAAGATAATATATTACATAAGATATGAATTTGCTAAACACCTTAAAAGATCAAATTTTGTTGGAAATAAATCCAAAATTTGACAAAGGCAAAATCGAGGTTAAACACGGTGAACCGTTTAGGGTTCGGTCGACCGAGGTGTCTTCGGAATGGTAAACCGAACGGGGAACGGATATGCGCAGTTGATTGACCGAAATTGTCTGGAGTGCCTGGACAATTGGGTTTTGTCAACCGAGCGTGAACGGTCAACCGCGAGAAAATATCTTGGAATATTTTCCAGATTTATTAAGAGAATAATTAGATCATGGGTTGGATTAATTCCAGATTTAATTAAACGTTTTTTAGGATGCTTATGTGGCAATTTGAGATTAATTTTAGGAGAGAATAAGCAAGAGATCATGACTAAAGAATAGTTCTTGATAAAGATGTTTTGGGAGCCTATAAAAGGACCGCTCATCCTACTTGTTTATGTTAATGCAAAAATTCTTTCTCTCATTAATCTCTCCCTTAATCACCACGAAAATCTCTTAATCATTTTAAGTTTTGGAGATAGAAATCTCAGGAGCTTAAATAACGGTTATTAGCTAGATTCTAAGCCTAATTAGAGATTGAATGGCTAGCTCCTTTCTCTCTAATCTTGTTTAGAGTTTGGTGAATATTTGGAGGCGAATCGGCGGGCGATTTGACGAGCAACGGAACTCCGGATCTTCGGAAAGGTTTTAGAGAACCTTTGAGTATGATCCTCTATTCTTTGTTTATTTTAATATGTATAGGAATGCATGATATTAGAATAAACAAATACATGTACGTAAAATCAATGAAAATATGAAATCGACCTTGTATGTTTGTATTAAAAAATTTAAAATATATACTTACATAGGGACATGAAATCCTACACCTTCCATGTCACCTGCGTGGGGAAAAGAGTGTGAAAGAGTGTAGGAGACTACTTTTCCTTGTCTTATATTTAGATACAATTACTGCCGGAGAATCCTATGTCAGTCTCCGTTTGGTGATCATGAAAACGAAGTGACTATCTAAACCCTAAATCACAAGTGTGTCGACTATGGTTCCAACTTAACTCGGTAAAGACTCGAGTCCCGATTGTTTCTAAATACAAAGATTAGAACTAGAAACGGTAGTGGTAGTACCCCCACTACTGTTTTTAATTCTCATATTTTGCCAATTTTTTTAGGAATGTTATATTTTACCATTTATTTATGGAAAGTTTTTTAAAAATAATCACAAAAAACAAAATTGGAAGAATATATACATGTGGAATTTAATTGGCAAAATATGCACCCTAAAAACGACACCACATGTACCATTTTTATTAACAAAAAACGGCATCACTGATGCCATTTTTATCATAAATGAAAACGACATCATATATGTCGTTTTTATATAGGGCAGGTTGAACTAGTGACGGGTCGGTCGGAGGTCTCGTTTCCCGGAAAAACAGATAAGTCATCAGTCGATGCATTAACTTGAATTGAAGAAAACATGACTATTTCGAGGATCAAAAATATATTCTATCACCCATAGGCTAGAGCCTTTAATTTCCCCTAAATTCCCGACACGCCTCAGACCGGGACAGGAGGCATGCACGTGCATTTGAAGTTACTAATGTATTTTGTCATGGTTATGGGAGTGGAAACGGAACCCCCATCTCACTATCATATGGTTAGTGACCAAGGCAGCTAAGATACACATCTTATGTAACTTACGTCGAATCTTCGTCACAATTGTATGAATCAACTCAAATTATTATATTCAAGTAGAACATTTTGAGGTGTTCAAGTTGGTATTCATTATTATTTTTTGGCTTTCTTGATATGGAGATGTCGTTTTTAGGTAAAACATGTTGAACTAGTGATGGGTCAGTCGGGGATTACTAATGTATTTTTCGATACAAAATGCATTGTGTTTAACTTACCAAGACAATAGTAATTTTGGGTTACTAATGTATTTTTCGATACAAAATTACTAATAAATTCCCAAACAAGACCTTCGACCGGCCCGATGCTAGTTCAACATGTCTTAGCTAAAAACGACATCTCCAAATCTAGAAAAACTTGTCCTAGGTAACAAAAATCTAAGGTCGTCAAAATTCAAGAATGGGCAAAACTTAAATTTTTGTATACCAACTTGGTAAAATTCAAAATCCAAACCAATAGGTGTCTAACTAGCAAATTCGAAATACAAAGAGAACGAAAACAAATGTTGTCTTGTTTGGTTGGAGAACTGAACTCTACATAAGTAGGGATGAAAATTATTAATAGAAATAATATACGACTAATAGATAATGTATAAATATAAAAATATTAGATAATTAGGATTACAAACATAAACACACACACATATATATTATAATTGGGTCAAGTTCTAGTAAGCTCAAGGTTCATTTTACTTAATTTAAATTCCCTACAATCTCACTATTAGATCTCATTTACGGTTAATCTCACATTTAAATTAGCATAACCGTTTTTCTTATAATCTACCTTACCATTTGAGATGTGTGGTGGATATAATAAGGGCTTAAATAAAAAAATTAAGCACCAGACTTACTAGATAATTCATGTATTATAATAATGAAATTGTTTTGTTTTATATTTCCGTGGATCTTCTCATTTGAATACGGTTACGGTTTGCATATACTTTTTTTTGATATTTTTTCTTCAAATAAACGATCATATTATTAGAATCGGACACTTAAAAAAATTCATCCCTACATCTAATTAATGTCACAGTCCTTAAGTCGGTCCCTAACTTGGACATTGGTAAATTTTATTAATACCACGATCTATCAAGATCTCATTCAAGATCTTTTTTCCCCACCAGATCGTGGATTGTCTTCGGTCTAAAGTTAATGCAACCCTGTAACTTTCCTTACAACGGCTAATCCATTCTTTCCTTATAAGAACCCTATAACTTTCCTAATAACGGCTAATCCATTCTTTCCATATAAGAACCCTATAACTTTCCTTCTCTTCTTATTCTTCGCATCTCCAGCCCTCTCCCTCCGGACGGTCCCAAACCCTAGTCACAATCCGTCCCTCCCCGATTCTCTACAAATCCAAATCCCCTCTCTCCCCGATGATCTCCAAATGTAATCCCCAACCCCTCCCGGCCCCGATCCGTCTCCGGTCTTCCCTTCCCAACCCCTCCGGCGAAGATGACGACGAGGTTTGTGTTTTCTACCTTCTCTACTTCGATTCTGGTGTAGGGGTTTGTATCTCTTCTGGATCTGCGTTTCTACGACATCTTTCGCACATTGGGTCAGGGTTTGGTTCTGGGGGTGTGGGGTTTTAGAAACCCCATCGAGGGTGTCACGTCTGATTTTGTTTCCAATCTTTTCCTCTTCCAATCACCTTCTCAGACATTGTCTTCTTCAAATCAGTTTTTTCCCTTTTATTTCTTTACGACTCTTTCTCACATTGGTTACAATTATGGAAAAATCTCCTTCGTCAATGTCCAAGTGATTTTGCTACTTCTTGTGTCTAATGTGAGTACATTTTTCTGCCAAATAGATGATAAAGATCTTTCCATTTTATTATGTGAGAGGTCAAAGCAATTGAGTGAAGGCCAAAGGGTGGGAGAATGCTTGCAGATGAATATTGTAGCTGGTGAAGCCAAAATTGATTCCGATGGTTGACTATCTTATGACTTCTATATCTTATCTTATCAAAAGCAAGATTTCATTTCTTTGACATGTTTGTTTTGTCTCCTTTTTTTGGTTGTAATAGAGGGATATGCATTTGGTCTGCATCTTACCCTGCTAATGCAGGTTGAATAAGATCTGGTGCCGCGTCACTACTCACTAACGGGCTCCAATTCAAGAGGTTCTGGAGTTCGCCGGACTTTACTGGATCTTCTTCAAAATCCTGTTGTTGATGAAGAAATTTTCTGATTAAGTTCAAATCCTAATGATTACTAGATGCAATGGTTTCCTTCCCTTCCACCTAAATGGAACCAGCATTTGGATTAACTATCACCCGGATTGCTGATATCATATACCAGGTAGCTTACTTTGACATCCTCTTACATTATTGACATCTGCTTCATATGGATGATTTTTGTTGGGGCCTCCAATCGGATGATTGAAGAAATTTTTTCTTAACTCTGTTTAGGACAAAAGGAGTGAACAACCATAGGTGGCATCAAACGTATATAAACATATTGTCCTATTTCCAAACTGGCAGGGGAAAAGAAGAAGTTGAAGCTAATTAGTAACTACCATGATAATAATTGTTCTCATAAAAATATATTTGTGGTTGTAGTCCCACATGTCTTGTTCCGAAAATGCTCAAAGGTTCGTCCTGGACGAGTAATTAATTACTGATGTGTTTAGGTAATTACCTTTATTTTATTGTGTTTTAGGCTAATGATGCAGTTTCATTGTGTGGGATGCTATTTCTTGGGAATGGGTTGAATTAAGTGGGAGAGGAAGTTTATAACTCCAGTCTCAAGTCTCGTTCATTCTGTGCCATAAGAAATGTATTTTTTAAGGGAAATGACACAAAGCATCTAAGGGTACTTCCCATTGAAACTCAAGTTTGAATTTATTTTTTACAAAAACATTCTATTTATGAACCATTTAAACTTAAACATCATATTAGAAGTTCAATCTCCCACTACCTTAAATTTTTTTAGCGATTAATCACACCTAGGAGCAAAATTCTCTCAAAGCATATCTTACTATTTAGATACCATGCGAGCGATGAACTTTTACGCGAGTCAAACAAAAGTGAGAATTTAAGAAATTGTCAAAGAACGGAAACCGATCTTTACCTTTACATTTTTATATAAGAAAAGACCTAACCATTATTAAGTTATAATAAGAAGATGGGCCCTTGAAATGTCTCTTTGAATCTTTACATGGTCCCATGAAGTATTTTGATGAAATTATGATTGACAGGTAGTTTTGTTTGCGCCTAAACGTTTGATGGCCACTAAACAATATTCAACTACTAGTTCACCTAATTGGCTTCTTCGCTTAAAAGTGCAACTATAACATAATTAAGGTGTAAATCAACCTTTTTACCCCCGTGTCACCAAAACAAACCATGGAATTAGATTTATTTTTATAAAACCCTCTTAAACTCATCACTGATGCTCTTCACTTTTCCGTAAAATCTTAGATATTCTTATATTTAAAGTGAACTACATCCTCATGTGCTCACTTGGTTGCGAATTAGAGCTCTCTAAATTGATCTAAGGAGAAATAGTTGGTTCCTATTAGAAGTCATTTTTGGTTGCTAATTAGAGCTATGTAATTTTAAATAAATAAATACTTGGTTCATATTAGAAGTCATTATTCTCTGAATACCACCTACATATTGGTTCTTAATTGGGGGTATATTATGATTACCAGATACAATGGTTTACTTCCCTTCCACCTAAATGGAACCAGCATTTGGATTAACTATCACCCGGATTGCTGATATCATATACCAGGTAGCTTACTTTGCCAACTTTTACCTTTTCATCCTCTTACTTTATTGACATATGCTTCTTCTGGATGATTTTTATGGTTAATTCGAAGTACGTGTGCTGTCCTCTTCATAATTTGTCATCTATAATTTTGTATCATTGTTCAGAATTGAGATTTGCTTGGTTACATTTCTTAACTGAAAACATAGGTTATAATTAAACAATAGAAAACTCCCAATAGGATTTGAATAGGACAATGTAGGTCAATCACTGAATTTTCATGGCTATCTGTCTTTTCTCCTTAGCGTTGATAGCTTGTGTTTGGCAAAGTCCTCGTGAAAAAATGTTTCAATCTTTATATTACGAGGATATCAACACATGAAGCAAGAAATGGAGTTATAATCTCAAGTACTCCAATTTTATTTTTAATGACTTGTTTATTACTATAATCCTCTCGATGTCATATCTCTCGACCTTAAGAGTTATGACTTCAAGTCCTCATACTTTTTTCTTATGGACTTGTCTACTCTTGGAATTCGCTCTGTCATATCTCTCGACCTATAAAATTGAGACATCAAATCCTCCAATTTTATTATTAATGACTTGTTTATACTATAATCATCTCTATGTCATATCTCTCGACTTATAGAATTTGACGTCAAGTCCTCCAATTTTAATCTAAAGGACTTGTTTATACTA
Source organism: Triglochin maritima (assembly GCA_963682175.1). Lineage (NCBI taxonomy): Eukaryota > Viridiplantae > Streptophyta > Magnoliopsida > Alismatales > Juncaginaceae > Triglochin > Triglochin maritima. The sequence continues at coordinate 49,138,503 of OY821772.1, forward strand.
TAATTATCACTATGTCATAGCTCTCGATCTATTGAGTTATGAACTCAAGTCTTACAATTTTATTCTTATGGACTTCTTTTTCCTGGAATCCGTTTTATGTCACATCTCTCGACTTATAGAATTTGACACAAGTCCTTCAATTTTGTTCTTAAGGACTTGTTTATACGATAATCGTCTCTAGGTCATATCTCTCGACATTTAGAGTTAAGACTTCAAGTACTCCAATTTTATTCTTATGGACTTGATTAATCTTCGAATCCGTCCTATGTTATATCTCTCGACCTATAGGGTTATAAAATCAAGTCCAATTTTCTTCTTAAAGACTTGTTTATACGATAATCATCTCTTTGACATATCTCTCGACTTGTAGAGTTAAGACTTCAAGTCCTCCAATTTTATTCATGGACTTGTTTATTCCTCGAATCCTTCATATGTTGTATGTCTCGACCTATAGAGTTATAACATCAAGTCCTACAATTTTGTTCCTAAGGACTTGTTTATACGATAATTATTTCAATGACATATCTCTCTACTTTAGGAGTTAGGACTTGAAGTCCTCCAATTTTATTCTGATGGACGTGTCTATTCTTCGAATCTGTCTTATGTTATATCTCTCGACCTATAGAGTTATAATATCAAGTCCTCCAATATAGTTTTTAAGGAATTGTTTGTACGATAATCATCTCTATGACATCTCTCGATTTGTAAAGTTAAGACTTCAAGTCCTCCAATTTTATTCTCATGGGCTTGTTTATTCCTCGAATCCGTCATATGTTGTATCTCTCGACCTATAGAGTTATAACATCAAGTCCTCCAATTTTGTTCTCAAGGACTTGTTTAAACGACAATAATCGTTATGACATATGTCTCGACTTGTAGAGTTAAGACTTCAAATCTTACAATTTTATTCTTTTGGACTTGTTTATTACTTGAATCTGTCATATGTTATAACTCTCGACCTATAGAGTTATAACATCAAGTCCTTCAATTTTGTTTTGAATGACTTGTTTATACGATAATCATCTCTTTGACATATCTCTCGACTTGTAGAGTTAAGATTACAAGTCCTCCAATTTTATTCATGGACTTGTTTATTTCCTCGAATCCGTCATATGTAGTATCTCTCGACCTATAGAGTTATAACATCAAGTCCAACAATTTTGTTCCTAAGGACTTGTTTATACGATAATTATATCCATATCTCTTGACTTGTAGAGTTAGGACTTGAAGTCCTCCAATTTTATTCTTATGGACGTGTCTATTCTCCGAATCCGTCTTATGTTATATCTCTCGACCTATGAAGTTATAATATCAAGTCCTTCAATTTTGTTCTTAAGGACTTGTTTATACGAGAATCATCTCTAGGTCATAATTCTCGACTTTTAGAGTTAAGACTTCATGTCCTCCAATATTATTAATATGAGCTTATTTATTCCACAAATCCGTTTTATGTTATATCTCTCTACATATACAGTTATAACATCAAGTCCTCCAATTTTGTTCTCAAGGACTTGTTTATACGATAATCATCGCTATGACATATGTCTCGACTTGTAGAGTTAAGACTTCAAATCTTATAATTTTATTCTTATGGACTTGTTTATTACTCGAATCCGTCATATGTTATAACTCTCGACCTGTAGTGTTATAACATCAAGTCCTTCAATTTTTTTTGAATACTTGTTTGTACGATAACCATCTCTTTGACATATCTCTCGACTTGTAGAGTTAAGACTTCACGTTCTCCAATTTTATTCATGGACTTGTTTATTTCCTTGAGACCACTATACGACATATATCTCGACTTATAGAGTTAAGTCCCCAAGTCCTCCAATTTTGTTCCTAAGGACTTGTTTATACGATAATTATCTCTATGACATCTCTCGACTTGTTGAGTTTGGACTTGAAATCCTCCAATTTTATTCTTATGCACTTGTTTATTTTTTGAATTCGTTCTATGTTATATCTCTCGACCAATAGAGTTATGATATCAAGTCCTCCAATTTTGTTACTAAGAATTTGTTTATACGATAATCATTTCGATGACGTATCTCTTGACTTGTAGAGTTAAGCTTCAAGTCCTCCAATTTTATTCTGATGGACTTGTTTATTCTTCGAAACTGTCTTATGTTATATCTCTCGACATATAGAGGTATAACATCAAGTCCTCCAATTTTGTTCTAGGGACTTGTTTATACGTTAATTATTTCTATGACATCTCTCGACTTGTAGAGTTAGGACTTGAAGTCCTCCAATTTTAGTCTTTTCGTCTTGTTTATTCTTCGAATTCGTCCTATGTTATATCTCTCGACCAATAGAGTAGTGATATCAAGTCCTCCAATTTTGTTCCTAAGAAGTTGTTTATACGATAATCATATTTAGGACATATCTCTTGACCTGTAGAGTTATGACTTCAAGTCGTTCAATTTTATTCGTATGAACTTCATGATTTCTCGAGAATACTCTACGACATATCTCTCGACTTGTAGAGTTAATACACCAAGTCCTCAAATTTATTCTTTAAGGACCTTTTTATACTGTAATAATCCCTATGTCATAGCTCTCGACTTACCGAGTTATGAATTCAAGTCCTCCAATTTTATTCTTATGGACTTGCTTATTCCTTGGATCCACTCTATCATATCTCTCGACCTATAGAATTTGACATCAAGTCGTTCAATTTTGTTCTTATGGACAGGTTTATACGATAATCATCTCTAGGTCATATCTCTCGATTTTTAGAGTTAAGACGTCAAATACTCCAATTTTATTGTTATGGAGTTGTTTATTTTTTCGAATTTGTCCTATGTTATATCTTCCCGACCTATAGAGGTATAACATCAAGTCCATTTTTGTTTTTAAGGAATTGTTTGTACGATAATCATCTCTATGACATATCTCGACTTGTAGAGTTAAGAATTCAAGTCCTCTAATTTTATTCTCATGGACTTGTTTATTCCTCGAATCCGTCATATGTTATAACTCTCGACCTCTAGAGTTATAATGTCAAGTCCTTCCATTTTGTTCTTAAGGACTTGTTTATACGAGAATCATCTCTAGGTCATATCTCTCGAATTTTAGAGTTAAGACTTGAAGTCCTCCAATTTTATTCATATGGACTTATTTATTCCACAAATCCGTCTTATATTATATCTCTCGACATATAAAGTTATAATATCAAGTCCTTCCATTTTGTTCTTAAGGGCTTGTTTATACGATAATCATCTCTAGGTCATATCTCTCGACTTTTAGAGTTAAGACTTCAAGTCCTCCAATTTTATTCTTGTGAACTTGATTAATCTTCGAATCCATCCTATGTTATATCTCTCAACCTATAGAGTTATAATATCTAGTCCTTCAATTTTGTTCTTAAGAATATTTTTATACGATAATCATCTCTTTGACATATCTCTCGACTTGTAGAGTTAAGACTTCAAGTCCTCTAATTTTATTCATGGACTTGTTTATTCCTCGAATCCGTCATATGTTGTATCTCTCGACCTATAGAGATATAATATCAAGTCCGCCAATATAGTTTTTAAGGAATTGTTTGTACGATAATCATCTCTATGACATCTCTCGACTTATAGAGTTAAGAATTAAAGTCCTCCAATTTTATTATCATGAACTTTTTTATTCCTCGAATCCGTCATATGTTATATCTCTTGACTTATAGAGTTATAATATCAAGTCCTCCAATATAGTTTTTTAGGAATTATTTTTACGATAATCATCTCTCTGACATCTCTCGACTTGTAGAGTTAAGAATTCAAGTCCTCCAATTTTATTCTCATGGGCTTTTTTATTCCTCGAATCCGTCATATGTTATAACTCTCGACCTCTAGAGTTATAACGTCAAGTCCTTCCATTTTGTTCTTAAGGACTTGTTTATACGAGAATCATCTCTAAGTCATATCTCTCGACTTTTAGAGTTAAGACTTGAAGTCCTCCAATTTTATTCATATGGACTTATTTATTCCTCAAATCCGTCTTATGTTATATATCTCGACATATAGAGTTATAATATCAAGTCCTTCCATTTTGTTCTTAAGGACTTGTTTATACGATAATCAGCTCTAGGTCATATCTCTCGACTTTTAGAGTTAAGACTTCAAGTCCTCCAATTTTATTCATATGGACTTGATTAATCTTTGAATCCGTCCTATGTTATATCTCTCGACCTATAGAGTTATAATATCCAATCCTTCAATTTTGTTCTTAAGAATATTTTTATACGATAATTATCTCTTTGTCATATCTCTCGACTTGTAGAGTTAAGACTTCAAGTCCTCTAATTTTATTCATGGACTTGTTTATTCCTCGAATCCGTCATATGTTGTATCTCTCGACCTATAGAGATATAATATCAAGTCCTCCAATATAGTTTTTAAGGAATTGTTTGTACGATAATTATCTCTATGACATCTCTCGACTTGTAGAGTTAAGAATTCAAGTCCTCCAATTTTATTCTCATTGACTTGTTTATTCCTCGAATCCGTCATATGCTATAACTCTCGACCTCTAGAGTTATAACGTCAAGTCCTTCAATTTTGTTTTTAAGGACTTGTTTATACGTTAATCATCTCTAGGTCATATCACTCGACATTTAGAGTTAAGACTTCAAGTCCTCTAATTTTATTCATGGACTTGTTTACTCCTCGAATCCGTCATATGATGTATCTCTCGACCTATAGAAATATAATATCAAGTCCTCCAATATAGTTTTTAAGGAATTGTTTGTACGATAATCATCTCTATGACATCTCTTGACTTGTAGAGTTAAGAATTCAAGTCCTCCAATTTTATTCTCATGGACTTGTTTATTCCTCGAATCCATCATATGTTATAACTCTCGACCTCTAGAGTTATAACGTCAAGTCCTTCCATTTTGTTCTTAATGACTTGTTTATACGTTAATCATCTCTAGGTCATATCACTTGACATTTAGAGTTAAAACTTCAAGTCCTCTAATTTTATTCATGGACTTGTTTATTCCTCGAATCCGTCATATGTTGTATCTCTCGACCTATAGAGTTATATCATCAAGTCCTACAATTTTGTTCCAAAGGACTTGTTCATACGATAATTATTTCCATGACATATCTCTCGACTTGTAGAGTTAGGACTTGAAGTCCTCCAATTTTATTCTTATGGACGTGTCTATTCTTCGAATCCGTCTTATGTTATATTTCTCGACCTATAGAGTTATAATATCAAGTCCTCGGATATAGTTTTTAAGGAATTGTTTGTACGATAATCATCACTATGACATCTCTCGACTTGTAGAGTTAAGAATTCAAGTCCTCCAATTTTATTCTCATGGACTTGTTTATTCCTCGAATCCGTCATATGTTATAACTCTCGACCTCTAGAGTTATAACGTCAAGTCCTTCCATTTTGTTCTTCAGGACTTGTTTATATGATAATCATTGCTATGACATATGTCTCGACTTGTAGAGTTAAGACTTCAAATCTTACAATTTTATTCTTATGGACTTGTTTATTACTCGAATCCGTCATATGTTATAACTCTCAACCTGTAAAGTTATAACATCAAGTCCTTCAATTTTATTTTGAATGACTTGTTTGTACGATAATCATCTCTCTGACATATCTCTCGACTTGTAGAGTTAAGACTTCAAGTCCTCTAATTTTATTCATGGACTTGTTTATTCTTCGAATCCGTCTTATGTTATATCTCTCGACCTATAGAGTTATAACATCAAGTCCTATAATTTTGTTCCTAAGGACTTGTTTATACGATAATTATTTCCATGACATCTCTCGACTTGTAGAGTTAGGACTTGAAGTCCTCCAATTTTATTCTTATGTACGTGTCTATTCTTCGAATCCGTCTTATGTTATATCTCTCGACCTATAGAGTTATAATATCAAGTCCTCCAATATAGTTTTTAAGGAATTGTTTGTACGATAATCATCTCTATGACATCTCTCGACTTGTAGAGTTAAGAATTCAAGTCCAATTTTATTCTTATGGACTTGATTAATCTTCGAATCCGTCCTATGTTATATCTCTCGACTTGTAGAGTTAAGACTTCAAGTCCTCTAATTTTATTCATGGACTTGTTTATTCTTCGAATCCGTCATATGTTATATCTCTCGACCTATAGAGTTATAACATCAAGTCCTATAATTTTGTTCCTAAGGACTTGTTTATACGATAATTATTTCCATGACATATCTCTCGACTTGTAGAGTTAGGACTTGAAGTCCTCCAATTTTATTCTTATGTACGTGTCTATTCTTCGAATCCGTCTTATGTTATATCTCTCGACCTATAGAGTTATAATATCAAGTCCTCCAATATAGTTTTTAAGGAATTGTTTGTACGATAATCATCTCTATGACATCTCTCGACTTGTAGAGTTAAGAATTCAAGTCCTTCAATTTTGTTCTCATGGACTTGTTTTTTCCTCGAATCCATCATATGTTATAACTCTCGACCTCTAGAGTTATAACGTCAAGTCCTTCCATTTGTTCTTAAGGACTTGTTTAGACGAGAATCATCTCGAGGTCATATCTCTCGACTTTTAGAGTTAAGACTTCAAGTCCTCCAATTTTATTCATATGGACTTATTTATTCCACAAATCCGTCTTATGTTATATCTCTCGATATATAGTTATAATATCAAGTCCTTCCATTTTGTTCTTAAGGACTTGTTTATACGTTAATCATCTCTAGGACATATCTTTTGACTTTTAGAGTTAAGACTTCAAGTCCTCCAATTTTATTCTTATGGACTTGATTAATCTTCAAATCCGTCCTATGTTATATCTCTCGACCTACAGAGTTATAATATCTAGTCCTTCAATTTTGTTCTTAAGAATATTTTTTATACGATAATCATCTCTTTGACATATCTCTCGACTTGTAGAGTTAGGACTTCAAGTCCTCTAATTTTATTCATGGACTTGTTTATTCCTCGAATCCGTCATATGTTGTATCTCTCGACCTATAGAGTTATAATATCAAGTCCTCTAATATAGTTTTTAAGGAATTGTTTGTACGATAATCATCACTATGACATCTCTCGACTTGTAGAGTTAAGAATTCAAGTCCTCCAATTTTATTCTCATGGACTTGTTTATTCCTCGAATCCGTCATATGTTATAACTCTCGACCTATAGAGTTATAACATCAAGTCCTATAATTTTGTTCCTGAGGACTTTTATGTACGATAATTATTTCCATTACATACCTCTCGACTTGTACAGTTAGGACTTGAAGTCCTCCAATTTTATTCTTATGGACGTGTCTATTCTTCGAATCCGTCTTATGTTATATCTCTCGACCTATAGAGTTATAATATAAAGTCCTCGAATATAGTTTTTAAGGAATTGTTTGTACGATAATAATCTCTATGACATCTCTCGACTTGTAGAGTTAAGAATTCAAGTCCTCCAATTTTATTCTCATGGACTTGTTTATTCCTCGAATCTGTCATATGCTATAACTCTCGACCTCTAGAGTTATAACGTCAAGTCCTTCCATTTTGTTCTTAAGGACTTGTTTATACGTTAATCATCTCTAGGTCATATCACTCGACATTTAGAGTTAAGACTTCAAGTCCTCTAATTTTATTCATGGACTTGTTTACTCCTCGAATCCGTCATATGTTGTATCTCTCGACCTATAGAAATATAATATCAAGTCCTCCAATATAGTTTTTAAGGAATTGTTTGTACGATAATCATCTCTATGATATCTCTCGACTTGTAGAGTTAAGACTTCAAGTCCTCTAATTTTATTCGTGGACTTGTTTATTCCTCGAATCCGTCATATGTTGTATCTCTCGACCTATAGAGTTATATCATCAAGTCCTACAATTTTGTTCCTAAGGACTTGTTTATACGATAATTATTTCCATGACATATCTCTCGACTTGTAGAGTTAGGACTTGAAGTCCTCCAATTTTATTCTTATGGACGTGTCTATTCTTCGAATTCGTCTTATGTTATATCTCTCGACCTATAGAGTTATAATATCAAGTCCTCGGATATAGTTTTTAAGGAATTGTTTGTACGATAATCATCACTATGACATCTCTCGACTTGTAGAGTTAAGAATTCAAGTCCTCCAATTTTATTCTCGTGGACTTGTTTATTCCTCGAATCCGTCATATGTTATAACTCTCGACATATAGAGTTATAACATCAAGTCCTAAAATTTTGTTCCTAAGGAGTTGTTTATACGATAATTATTTCCATGACATACCTCTCGACTTGTAGAGTTAGGACTTGAAGTCCAATTTTTTTCTTATGGATGTGTCTATTCTTCGAATCTGTCTTATGTTATATCTCTCGACCTATAGAGTTATAATATCAATTCCTCCAATATAGTTTTTATGGAATTGTTTGTACGATAATCATCTCTATGACATCTCTCGACTTGTGGAGTTAGGACTTGAAGTCCTCCAATTTTATTCTTATGGACGTGTCTATTCTTCGAACCCGTCGTATGCTATATCTCTCGACCTATAGATTTATAATATCAAGTCCTCCAATATAGTTTTTAAGGAATTGTTTGTACGATAATCATCTCTATGACATCTCTCGACTTGTAGAGTTAATAAGTCAAGTCCTCTAATTTTATTCTCATGGACTTGTTTATTTCTCGAATCCGTCATATGTTGTATCTCTGGACCTATAGAGTTATATCATCAAGTCCTACAATTTTGTTCCTAAGGACTTGTTTATACGATAATTATTTCCATGACATATCTCTCGACTTGTAGAGTTAGGACTTGAAGTCCTCCATTTTTATTCTTATGGACGTGTCTATTCTTCGAATCCGTCTTATGTTATATCTGTCGACCTATAAAGTTATAATATCAAGTCCTTCCATTTTGTTCTTAAGGACTTGTTTATACGTTAATCATCTCTAGGTCATATCACTCGACTTTTAGAGTTAAGACTTCAAGTCCTCGAATATTTTTAATATGGACTTATTTATTCCACAAATCTGTCTTATGTTATATCTCTCGACCTATAGAGTTATAACATCAAGTTTTCCAATTTTGTTCAAAAGGGACTTTTTTATACGGTAATCATCTCTGTCATATCTCTTGATTTTTAGAGTTGAGACTTTAGGTCCTCCAAATTTATTCTTTTGGACTTATTTATTCCTCAAATCCGTTATATGTTATATCTCTCGACATATAGAGTTATTACATTAAGTCCTCCAATTTTGTTCGTAAAGACTTGTTTATACGATAATCATCTCTATGACATATCTCTCGACTTGTAGAGTTAAGAGTTCAAGTCATTCAATTTTATTCTTATGGACTTTTTTATTTCCTCGAGACCACTCTACGACATATATCTCGACTTATAGAGTTAGGTCTCCAAGTCCTCCAATTTTTTCCTTTAAGGACCTGTTTATACTGTAATCATCCCTATGTCATGACTTGACTTGTCGAGTTATGAACTCAAGTCCTACAATTTTATTCTTATGGACTTGTTTATTCCTGGGATCCGCTCTATGTCATATCTCTCGACATATAGAATTTGACATCAAGTCCAATTTTATTCTTAAGGACTTGTTTATTCCTCGACTCTGTCCTTTGTCATAGCTCTCGACTTATCGAGTTATGAACTCAAGTCCTCTAAATTTATTCTTAAAGACTTGTTTGTTACTATAATTTCTCTCGATGTCATATCTCTCGACCTTTCGAGTTTTGCCTTAAAGTCCTCCAAATTTATTCTTAAGGGCTTGTTTGTACTATAATAATATCTATGTTATATCTATCGATCTTTAGAGTTAATGATGACATCAAGTCCTACAATTTTGTTCTTAAGGACTTGTTTATACGGTAATCATATTTATGTCATATCTGTCGAGTTTAAGAATTAAGACGTCAAGTCCCCCAATTTTTTTCTTATAGACTTGTTTATTCCTCGATTCCGCCCTACGTCATATCTCTCAACTTTTAGAGTTAAGACCCCAAGTCCTCCAAATTTACCCTTAAGGACATGTTTATACTATAATCATTTGTATGTCATCTCTCGACTTATGGATTTATATTCTCAAGTCCTTCAAATTTATTCTTAATGACTTGTTTATTACTATGCATGGAGAAATGAGGAAGAATGATTTATTATCTAATGTTCATGATCCATCCCTACGAATCGTGGTTTAATGCAGGTTTGTGAATATAGTCCTGATCCGCTTTGATTAATTGCCTGACTGTATCGATACATTTACTTATTTTCCACAAACAAATCAAAATTGTTAGATCATTTTCTAGATGCATTTGTGTCCGAGTATATCCTAATTTAGCATTTCAAACTTATTTCGAAAAGGTGTTTTGTACAACAAAGGTGTCTAAATACATCTAAATTACACAAACAGGAGTCTAAATGGATTTTCTTTGTTTATGAAACAAGTGTGAAGCAAATCTCTCACACATTTGTGTTCTTAACCTGTGTCAAACTTGATTTGTAAAAGCATTTTATAATGTCTCAGTAAACAGGCGTAATCTTGATGGGTGAGCCATTAATCAAACAAGTCTATCAGGTTCAGGTTTCCATAATTCAGTTTGTAAACAAGTTGAATGTGACCAGAACCTATGCAGTTATCCTGTTATAAACAAATCATTACCAAAACAACCAGACCTGTTTAACAGGTCAACAGAGAAACAAGTTCTGAACTTTTCGATCTTCTGGAATTTTTGAGAAGGTATGCTCGCAAAAGTCAGAATTGTTTTTCACAAATCCAACACCAACGTGTGTTGCAGCAAAAGGAGGGATATGTTTATTTCTGGTCAATAATTAAAATGATTAAGTAGCCCATTTTGTCCTTTTATTTTTGGTTTTTGTTTGTTGGTTTGAAGAACCCAAAGATCTGATCTCGAACAAGTCAAACAACTGGGAGGGGTATCTGTTACCATTCAATTATTGACCTAGTACTAGCCTCATTAGTGCATGTTTATTCTCTCAAACGTATTATTTATTAAAATAAAGTTTAGCCTTTTGTGCTTATTAAAGAAGATAAGATTCTGTTATCTAGCATGATTAGCTTAACCTCAAATGCTGGTTTTGGTAATGGAATTCAACTTTAAGAAACATCAGGCTTTTGCAAGTTCTAAAGAATGTCTCGTTCTACGTGGCAGAGCTCTACTTTAGTTGTTGGGCCCAATGGAAGTGGCAGCAACGTGATCGATGCCATGCCTTTTGTGTTTGGGAGAAGAGCTAAACAGGTGAGCTCCCTCCTGATTTTGGATTTGGTGCGTGCACTTTGGTTTAATGTACATATGCTGCAAAGCGATTGAGTTAATATGCTAGTTGATCAATTATGTATTCTGGTTCTTGTGTTGTGGGATTCGAACATAAAGGTGCCTCTAAACAAAGTTTCCGAGCTCATACACGATTCAAGTGATCATCAGAATTTCCAGAAAGCAGTAATCCCTGTTCATTTTCAGGAGATCAGTGATATGGTATTCCATTTCTTTTAAGCAATCCTCGGTTCCTTTCAGGATTGCCCTGGAATTTCGAGAAAAAAATGGGAAAAGATAAAACAAATTGTTTTTAATTGATATCCAATGTATGCACTTGATTCATCATGATTCTTTTCTCTTTAAAAATCATCCAGGATGATGTAACGTACGAATTAATCGAAGGCTGCGAGTTTGTAATTACAAGAGTTGCTTTACACAACAACTCATAAAAATACTACATCAATGATAGGAGCAGTAGTTTTACAGAAGTCGCTATGAAGCTCAAGGGGACAGGAGTAGGCTTAAACAATAACTGCTTTCCGATTTTGTAGGTTGGGTGTAAGAGCTTTTTTGTTTAAATCAAATTTTAGTCATACTGCTGTTTTTTGCTGATTCTAAGATTGCTTAACACAAGGTGAGGTGGAACAAATATTATTGATGAAGCCAAAAGCACAAGGTCCTCGTGATGAGGGGTTCCTTGAATACCTGGAGGGTATCATCTGTGCCAACCAATACGTGGATAAAACAGAGGAAGCAAACAAAAAGTGAGTTTATTTTCCATTTGAAGATCGATTTGTTTTTCGATGTCCAAGAGTCACCATTCATGAATGTTAACAACATTACAATGGTATTCGATATTATTAAAACCCTGAAATAAATTACATTGACTTTTCATGAAAATTAGAGTTGTGTATCCTCATCTTAATTGTTTCTGTATAAATTAGCAATGTTAGGAGTACTAATCAAGGCAATATGGTATAGGGTGCAAAGTAGAGGGCATTCAAATTTGTTGACAAGATCAACTTAAATCATTCTGTGAAGGTTTCAAAGTTGGGAGTATTTTGGCCACTTTATTTTTACCCTGCAGCTTATTTTCTTATCAGTACTCCTTATTTGTACAAATGAGCTTAGTATTTTTTGTTTGTCATTTGTCATTTTTTATATTTTATTAATCTATTATATATTGTTGTAGTTATTTGCTTGTAATTTTTTTATTTACTTTTGAGCAATTACATGAACACACTAATACAATTATGTTTTTCAGAGCGTTAGCATCTATCATTGTAATATATTAGTTTCATAAATTTTAGGAATTAATGTTTATTTAGCTTTTAAATATTTGCGTAAATATATGTGTATGCTTAAATTTATCATTAAATTTAAATGTTTACTTGCAATAAATCCCATGCATCTAAGAGATTATAAAATTAGAAAAATGATTTGTGCATGCTGCGTCCCGGACGTTGGCTGGCGTGGTCAGTCCATTGAGCAACTCAGTCAGCAAAGATAAATAAAATTAGATATTATTTATTTATTTTGGGTCACATAACAGGCACACACAACTTTACGACCTTTGGTTTCCACCATACATATCTCAACGAAACCTTTCATTCTCCTCCAAAATGTTTCATTATCTATCGTTTTCTCCCGGTGGTAGGCGATGAGATTGGTAAGAGGGATGCCGAGGGAGACGAACGGTGGAGTGGGTCTTGAGGGAGGTGGAGACGTCGACGACGTTGGTTAGGACGTCGCGGTGAAGTTAGTCGGCGAAGAGGTAGTCGGCGTTGGAGCCTGTCCTGAGAGGAGGATTGTGGTTAATTGTAGCTGATTTGAGTTTTTGTGTGGTGTTTTTTTGGGAAAGTTTGGTTTTTTGTGGTTGCTTTTTTAGTTTTTATTTTTTCTATGATGGATCGGTTGTGGTGATGAATTTTTTTAGGTTGTTTTTGTGTTGAAAGTTTGGTTTTTTTATTTATTTCGGTTTGTGGTGTTCTTTGATATTAGATTTTTTGGATTTTTGATTATTTTTTCACGGAGTTGGGTTTTATTTCATGTTCTTGTTTACTAATTTCAACCTTGGTTTGTTTAAAAAGACAACCAGTAAGATAAAAAGAACAAATGCATGTGAAAACGATCAAACAATCGAGGTCATAAAATGATGTCAAAGGGACTATCAACAAGGCCCAATACGTAAGAGCGTAAATGTTTAGTTTGATGATCTTTATTGGAAGGAAAAAGGCAACCGCACTTCTGATTCGAATGAAAACATGTGACCTTTTTAGGACATCTTATTCCTTATTTAGTGATTCTTGTGGATATTTTGATAGTTTACTGGTTTGTATTTTGAATAGTATTTATTGTTTAGTTAATGTGTTTAAGAATGTATGTGTACTCGAAGTGTTCCCATTTTTTATGTAAATAAAATTTATGATATTGTAAAAGTAGATTTCTACTCGGTAGTGCAAACGAAAGTACCAATAATCTACTCTTTTTATTTTGAACTACTAAATGATAGAAAAGACGAATTCATACTTTAAAAAGACAAAACACTACTTAAAAAAGACAACCTCGACCTAAAAAGAACAACCTACCAATATAAGAATGACCGATCTAATTGTTAAAAAACAAAATCATACATAAAAAATACAAATCAGTATTTAAAAAGGATAAAAACATACTTAAAAAGGACAAGCCACTATTTAAAAAGTACACTCTTATGTTAAAAAGGACGGACCAAAAGTTGGAAAAAATAAAAGTTGCACGAGAAAATCAAACGTTGCAGTGAGAAAATAATAATGCATTGGGAAACTAAATGTTGCATGTGATACAAACATGTTACTAAATGAATTTCTCTACTGACTGGATTGCTGACTGAACTGACGCCATGCGCGTCTGACGCGGGCGTCCGTGTATCACGACCCGTAAAATTACATTACACATTCCAAACACCTTCGTGGAAGTATTGGTTCTCTAGTTAAGTATACATTTTCTAATGCATTTGAAGGAATGTAGAACGTGTTATGTCTATCTCGTTTCACTTCTATGTTTCATTGCTTTTGTCAACCTACTTGCAACCTTGGTCTTCGTCTTATAATTTCTACTTGATTAAGCGCACATTCTCCTCCTACGATGATACCATCCTAGTTTTACAGGGACATCAATGATACCATTGCTCATGGAGAATTCCTACAGACTTGCATCATCTCTCTTCTCTCCTTGTTTAGATAATGGAGACATTTTGTATTTTTCTTCTTCTGGCTAATAATTTGTTCCATTCACTCTCAAAAAAAAAATATAGAAGCTTTTTTCTGTTGTTATGGTCGATGCATTAGGAAACTTGATAAAAACATTTAGGTGCGAGTTAAAAAAGTATTTATGTATTTCACATCAAACTCAATTTCCCGAACACGTATTATAATCCAAAGCACACGTCTAAATGTGAATATTTGCATTTCAAATTTTAATTTAAAAAAAACTTCAAAAGGCAAAAGCATGATAAAGAATGGTCGACTAAACCCTGTTCTTCCAATATTTTGTTAGTCTTTCAATAAATCACGAAGAAACCTCCAAGTAAATGTTCTTCCAATATTTTGTTAGTCTTTAATTTTCAGGTGAACTTTTTACTTAAAAATATCCAAACTAATTGTTGCGTTTTGGTTTAATCAATCACTTCATTTAATTTTCACTGTGTAAAAGAAAATTCCTATAGGAAATGCTAAGTGCACGGTGTACTCAAGGCTGGATTGTCATATTTGACATTTTTTAAAGCCACAATACTTGTTTTGAAATCGTATCTCTAGACATGTTTGCGTGATGGTAATCACAATCGTACGCATAAATAGCAATTTGCATTCCCAATTTGCATAATATTTCATACTTATTGATTTCTACCTACTTTGTTATTTGGGTTACTAATTGCCTATATAAGTTCAGATTTATACCATGAAAATATCTGATTTAGTGATACAGATTAATTACGGTTGTCAATTTTACACTAAACACGATTACACAACACGAAAATGACACGAATTTGACGGATATGGATCGAGAATTTGAACATGATTAATAAATGAGTTGGATATGACAACATGATTATTAAATGGGTTGGATATGGATTGTTGTAAACAAGATTAACACGATTAAGACATGATAAGTAATCAGGTGTACATGATTACGAATACTACACAATTAAGACACGATTAATACCGACAAGTCTAGAAGTAACATATAAGTTATAAATTGTATTGAACGAGTGACATGTAATTATGCAATCCAGTATTCATGTAATAAACAGAACTAATTGTGTATGAATTACTGTATAATGGTGTAAACGGTAGTTGTGTTAAACTGTACACGAAGTAACTTGTTTAATAATCGTGTATAAATGGGTTGGATATGACGACACGATTATAAACGAGTTGGATACGGTAGAAGTGTAGCAACACAATTATTAAATGGATCTGATACGACACAACTAGTAGAGTTTATACATACGACTTGACACGACACGACACAATTGACAACCCTAAGATTGATGTATCTGAAGGTGTTGGTTTGTTAAGCTTAATGAGGATTGTAACTTATATTTTAGATTTGTGGTTTTTACTTGCCAGATACTTTATGCAATAAACCGCCTACGAATTATATTAAACTCCATTAATATGTAGAAATATTGAGTTTTACAGAATTCTTTTGATGCGTCCCCTGAGCATTGCCTGATATTTTGAAGAATTTCTGACTGAATTCTTGTGTTATCTTTCTCCTGTAGGATGGTAACAACCCCAAACATATATCTACACCACCTGGCTTGGGGATTTCTTTCTTTGAGCTATAGCTTATTGTCACATGTTTGAGATTGAGATTTTGGATTGCAAATTCACTTTAATTGTACACTAACATAACCAAAATAAAACTCTCCCGCAAGTTATGGTTTGTTAATGGGGCGGGTCAAACCGGCAAACTTGCAAAACCTAACCTGATGGATCCATATTAGAGTTGTAATTTTCAACTCCATTCAGAAAATAAAACATGCTTCCTTAGTGGGTTGGGTTAGGGTCGAGTTAAAATCCGAACCCGTTAATCCTGTAACCTGATAAGATAAAATAATAATAACATTATATACACAAACATATAATCTAACTCATCACTCCTAAACTTATCACTTAAGTTAGTACTAATTCTTAATCTAACAAATTATAACTTAATCTTAAAGATATTACTATTTAGAAATTATAACTTAGGCATTTTCATAAAATACCTTGTTAGTTTAGTGTTTTTTCTGAATGTTTACATTTTTTAAACATGTGGGTTGGGTTGGGTCTTGATTTTTATGGACTGTGTTATAACATGACCTGCAACTTGCCAATTGCTGACAGGTTGGGTGTCGGTTGATCCTGACTTGCCTCAGACCTTACTCGTTTACAACCTGAAAGTCCTAGAGAAGGACCATGACCGAGAACCATGTACAAAATCACGTCTAGCTATAGTATTATTATAGATTTTGGTTAATGGGGAGTTTAGGAGTTCTTTAGCAACAATTGTTAACTATGGTTTAAACTTTTAATCATATTTCTATTATGCCTCGCGATATGTATTATTTTTAGACATATCTTCTGACATGGTTAACCGTTGGAGTGATAAAATTGTCAGTACCACCAACTAAATTTGGATATGGGTGTTTGAAGGGAATTCTATGGATATGGGTGTCAGTACCACCAAACTATGAGTAGAAATGTAGAATTCTATCATTTCGATATGTATTAGTATTTGTGGCCAAGTATTTGAATGCTCAAAAGATGATAGGTAAACTAAATTTCATTAGGAGTTATTTGGAATTTTCTCTCTCGAGAAATTGCTTAATATTTCTACCGTGTACTGACATTATTTCCTGGAGAAGGGATCATGTAATAACTACATTGAAAGAAAATAGATTTTTGACTGGGAGGAATTGTTCTTGATTCCATATATAAGCACTGGTATACTGGCAAACAAGGCCGTAAAGACGTTAAACAAAAGTATTTAATCACATATCCATTATCCCTCTCTTTTAACTAATTTTATAATCTGCTCAAACACGTTAAATTGGATATCTAAATTATTTTCTAAATACATCATCTACGGTTAATTTTACTGAGTTGTTTCATGTTTCATGCTCAAAGTCGCGTCTTCTTATCTGACTTGGTCGACTACTACAAAATCATCATAGATTAATTACACAAATTATTTGAATACTGTACGCAAGAGAAAAAGTCATAGTAGGATTACCATGTTACATTGATTGGGTGCAACAATCAATGGGGTACAATACTACAACGACGAGAGACAATTACATGCATGGTAAGATGACCATCATTCTTCCTATGCACTCCTATAAATCATAGTAGGGTTTTTACTTGCATGTATCTTAAACGGTCATAATTATCGACATACATCCATGTTTTAGTATTATCTTATGTGCACCTCCATCATTAGTTGGGCCAATTTGTAACCATTGTTGTCTCATCTCAGTAGAAATTTTGCAATTTACATCATTTAACATTTAAAATGTCTTTAATGTAAAACACAAAAATGAAAAATACCCATATTTAATGATGCAACATACTTTTTATTCTGCATATCTACTGTCACCTTTTAATTTTAATCATATTTAATTTTAGCTATCAATTTCAAATTTTGAAATAATGTGAGGTGGAGTATTAACAAACTTTTTATATTGGATTCAATTTCCACCTCACCTTCCATGTCACCTGCGTGGGGGAAAAGGTGTGAAAGAGTGTAGGAGACTACTTTTCCTTGTTTTATATTTAGATACAATTACTTTCGGAGAATCTTATGTCAGTCTCCATTTGGTGATCATGAAAACGAAGTGACTATCTAAACCCTAAATCACAAGTGTGTCGACTATGGTTCCAACTTAACTCGGTAAAGACTCGAGTCCCGTTTGTTTCTAAATACAAAGATTATAACTAGAAACGGTAGTGGTAGTACCCCCACTACTGTTTTTAATTCTCATATTTTACCACAAAATAGAATTATGAAGAAGAAGAGAATGAGAGATATGTGAAAAATGAAGAGGTTTGGAGGGGTTTATATAGGATTTGAGGGTAGTGGCAAACTTGTAAATTTTGAAAAAAAACAAAAAAAACAAAAAAGGAAAGAGCCGTTGGAGTGCCTCCAACGACGCTCGTCTAGGAGATCTCCTATTTCGCCCAGCTCTGCTGGGCGAAAGGCGGTGGGCGTTCGCCTACCGCCTACGGGAACATTGATTTTGAAAAAAAATATTTATTTATTATTATTAATTTGAATTTTTCCTATTTTATAAATAAGTTAGTTTATTCATAAACCAAGATTTTCCCAATCCACAAGCAAAATGTGAAATATATGGAATAACATTCAATCATCTTGATCCATGCAATATGAGTTTCGCAATAGTTTTCTTTAACTAATTGAGTTTAATTTTTTTCATAGGAGACAAAAATCTAAGGCCGTCAAAATTCAAGAATGGGCAAAACTTAAATTTTTGTATACCAACTTGGTAAAATTCAAAATCCAAACCAATAGGTGTCTAACTAGCAAATTCGAAATACAAAGAGAACAAAAACAAATGTTGTCTTGTTTGGTGGGAGAACTTAACTCTACATTTTTTTAGGTTATATTTTACCATTTATTTATGGAACGTTTTTCAAAAATAATCACAAAAAACAAAATTGGAATAATATGCACATGTGAAATTTAATTGACAAAATATACACCCTAAAAATGACACAACATGTGCCGTTTTTATTAACTAAAAACGGCATCACTGATGCCATTTTTATCAAAAATGAAAACGACATCACAGATTGCGTTTTTATATAGGGCATGTTGAACTAGTGACAGGTCGGTCGGGGGTCTCGTTTCCCGGAAAAACAGATAAGTCACCAGTCGATGCATTAACTTGAATTGAAGGCAACATGACTATTTCGAGGATCAAAAATATATTTTATCACTCATAGGCTAGAGCCTCTAATTTCCCTTAAATTCCCTGACAAGCCTCAGACCGGGACAGGAGGCGTACGCGTGCATTTGAAGTTACTAATGTATTTTGTTATGGTTACGAGAGTGGAAACGGAACCCCCATCTCACTATCATCTGGTTAGTGAGCAAGTTAGCTAAGATACACATCTTATGTAACTTACGTCGAATCTGCATCACAATTGTATGAATCAACTCAAATTATTATATCCAAGTAGAACATTTTGAGGAGTTCAAGTTGGTATTCATTATATTTTTTTGGCTTTCTTGATATGGAGATGCCGTTATTAGGTAAAAGACATGTTGAACTAGCGACGGGTCGGTCGGGGGTTACTAATGTATTTTTCGATACAAAATGCATTGTGTTTAACTTACTAAGATAATAGTAATTTTGGGTTACTAATGTATTTTTCGATGCAAAATTACTAATAAATTCTAAAACACGACCCCCGACCGACCTGTTGCTAGTTCAACATTTCTTAGCTAAAAACGACATCTCCAAATCAAGAAAAACTTGTCCTAGGTAACAACAACATCCGTGATGTCGTTTTCCTTAAAGGTAAAAACCACATCAGTGATGGCGTTTTTAGTTAATAAAAACGACACATGTGATGTTGTTTTTAAGGTACATACTTTGACAATTAAGTTTCCCATGTACGTATTCTTCTAATTTTGTGTGATTATTTTGAACAATGTTCACGGACCGCCTAGGCGACGGGGGGCGTCCGGTCGCGTAGGCGGTTGTGCGACCGCCCAAGTCTGGGCGGTCTTTTTTTAATTCAATTAAATTTTATAAAATAGATAAAAAAATCAGGAAAAATTGGGAAAATAGGAAAAAATGCACAAATATTATCTAAAAATACCATACATGTTTAATCTTCGAAAAGACACCTAGTTCCTCGACCAAGACCTCACTAGACACCCCCCTTTACCCACCTAAACACTTAGGTATACAATTTATTGCTTAGTAGTGCGATGGTGCCGACAAACGTTGTTTTTGTCTCTTTCGACCAGGAATGGGGCGAGAACGGGAGGTTGGGGTCCGAGCAGAACCGAAATCCGACCCGGTTTCCAGATCAAATTCTATGTTTTCTCGGTCTACATAATCATCAAGACATACATTTTCGTTTTGTAACGTCCTACTGTTTCTAATCATGTATGTTGTTACGTCTTGTTTAATAGAGTAGAAAGGGTAGATAAGCAAAATGGAATCTTACAGGCGATTTAAGTAGTTTTACGGCGACGAATAACAGTTCAGTATTTTTTTCCTTCAAATAAACGACATATTATTAGATTTGAACACTTGAAAAAAAATTCATCCCTACATCTAACCAATGTCAGTCCTTAAGTCGGTCCCTAACTTGGATATGTTCTTTGGTAAATTTTATTAATGCCACGATCTATCAAGATCTCATTGAAGATCTTTTTTCCCCACCAGATTGTGGATTGTCTTCGATCTTAAGTTAATGCAACCCTGTAACTTTCCTTACAACGGCTAATCCATTCTTTCCATATAAGAACCCTATAACTTTCCTTCCTCTTCTTATTCTTCGCATCTCCAGCCCTCTCCCTCCGGACGGTCCCAAACCCTAGTCACAATCCGTCCCTCCCCGATTCTCTACAAATCCAAATCCCCTCTCTCCCCGATGATCTCCAAATGTAATCCCCAACCCCTCCCGGCCCTGATCCGTCTCCGGTCTTCCCTTCCCAACCCCTACCGCGAAGATCACGACGAGGTTTGTGTTTTCTACCTTCTCTACTTCGATTCCGGTGTCCGGGTTTGTATCTCTTCTGGATCTGCGTTTCTACGACATCTTTCGCACATTGGGTTAGGGTTTGGTTTTGGGGGTGTGGGGTTTTAGAAACCCCATCGAGGGTGTCACGTCTGATTTTGTTTCCAATCTTTTCCTCTTCCAATCACCTTCGCAGACCTTGTCTTCTTCAAATCAGTTTTCCCCTTTCTTTCTTTACGACATCTTTCTCACATTGGTTACAATTATGGAAAAATCTCCTTCGTCAATGTCCAAGTGATTTTGCTACTTCTTGTGTCTAATGTGAGTACATTTTTCTGCCAAATAGATGATAAAGATCTTGCCAAGGAGAGGTCAAAGCAATTGAGTGAAGGCCAAAGGGTGGGAGAATGCTTGCAGATGAATATTGTAGCTGGTCAAGCCAAAATTGATTCCGATGGTTGTCTATCTTATGACTTCTATATCTTATCTTATCAAGAGCAAGATTTCATTTCTTTGACATGTTTGTTTTGTCTCCTTTTTTTGGTTGTAATAGAGGGATATGCATTTGGTCTGCATCTTACCCTGGTAATGCAGGTTGAATAAGATCTGGTGCCGCGTCACTACTCACTAACGGGTTCCAATTCAAGAGGTTCTGGACTTTGCCGGACTTTACTGGATCTTCTTCAAAATCCTGTTGTTGATGAAGAAATTTTCTGATTAAGTTCAACTCCTAATGGAAGGTATTCTATCTAATTTGAAATAAATAAATAATTGGTTCCTATTAGAAGTCATTATTCTCTCAATACCACCTACATATTGGTTCTTAATTGTGGGTATATTATGATTACCAGATGCAATGGTTTCCTTCCCTACCACCTAACTGGAACCAGCATTTGGATTAACTATCACCCGTATTGCTGATATCATATACCAGGTAGCTTACTTTGCCAAGTTCTTACCTTTTCATCCTCTTAGTTTATTGACATATGCTTCATCTGGATGATTTTTATGGTATAAGTCGGTTCTAGTCCTCTTATTTTGACCTCTCGTGGTTGACAATTAACAATTGCAAACATCGTATATGGTTCTTGAACATGATTCCCGATGAACTTATTAAAAGCCTCTTTTACAACAAGAATAATGTGTCATTGATTACAATATCAGTTTATGGTTCGGACCACTTTAGTTCTTTGAAATGCAGGACCTCCCCAATAGAGTAAGAAGCTTACTTTCAGTGTTTTCACTTAATTCATGGTTAATTCGAAGTACGTGTGCTGCCCTCTTCATAATTTGTCATCTATAATTTTGTATCATTGTTCAGAATTGAGATTTGCTTGGTTACATTTCTTAACTAAAAACATAGGTTATAATTAAACAATAGAAAACTCCCAATAGGATTTGAATAGGACAATCACTGAATTTTCGTGGCTATCTGTCTTTTCTCCTTCGTGTTGATAGCTTGTGTTTGGCAAAGTCCTTGTGAAAAAATGTTTCAATCTTTATATGAGGAGGATATCAACACATGAAGCAGGATATGGAGTTATAACCTCACGTACTCCAAATTTATTCTTAACGACTTGGTTATTACTATGATCCTTTCGATGTCATATCTCTCGACCTGTTAAGAACTTGTTGATAGAGTTATAATATAAAGTTCTCCAATTTTGTTCTTAAGAACTTGTTTATACGATAATTATCTCTATGTCATATCCTTCGACTTGTAGAGTTAAACTTCAAGTCCTTCAATTTTATTCTTATGGACTTGTTTATTCCTCGAGACCACTCTACGGCATATCTCTCGACTTATAGAGTTAAGACCCCAAGTCGTTCAAATTTATTTTTTAAGGTCTTGTTTATACCGTAATAATCCCTATGTCATAGCTCATGACTTATCGAGTTATGAACTCAAGTCCTACAATTTTATTCTTATGGACTTGCTAAATCTTCGAATCCGTCATATATTATATCTCTCGACCTATAGAGTTATAACATCAAGTCCTCCAATTTTGTTCTAAGGACTTGTTTATACGATAATCATTTCTATGTCATATCTCTTGACTTTTAGAGTTAAGACTTCAAGTCCTCCAATTTTATTCTTATGGACTTATTTATTCCAAAAATCCGTGTTATGTTATATCTCTCGACCTATAGAGTTATAACAACAAGTCCTCCAATTTTGTTCTTAAGGACTTGTTTTTACGATAATCTTCTCGAGGTAATATCTCTAAACTTTTAGAGTTAAGACTACAAGTCCTCCAATTTTATTCTTATGGACTTGTTTAATCTTCGAATCCATTCTATGTTATATCTCTCGACCTATAGAGTTATAACATCAAGTCCTCCAATTTTATTCTTAATGACTTGTTTATACGATAATCATCTCTATGACATAACTCTCGACTTGTAGATTTAAGACCCAAACTCCTTCAAATTTATTCTTTAAGGTCTTGTTTATACTGTAATCATCCCTATGTTATAGCTCTTGACTTATCGAGTTATGAACTCAAGACCTACAATTTTATTCCTATGGACTTGCTAAATCTTGGAATCCATCGTATGTTATATCTCTCAACCTATAGATTTATAACATCAAGTCCTCCAATTTTGTTCTAAAGGACATGTTTATACGATAATCATATCTTTGTCATATCTCTCGACTTTTAGAGTTAAGACATCAAGTTCTCCAATTTTATTCTTATGGACTTTTTATTCCACAAATCCGTCCTATATTATATCTTTCGACCTATAGAGTTATAACATCAAGTCCTCCAATTTTGTTGTTAAGGACTTGTTTATACGATAATCATACTAATGTCATATCTTTCGACATTTAGAGTTAAGTCTTCAAGTCCTCCAATTTTATTCTTATGGACTTATTTATTCCAAAAATCTGTGTTATGTTATATCTCCCGACCTATAGAGTTATAATAGGTCCTCCAATTTTGTTCTTAAGGATTTGTTTTTACGATAATCATCTCTACGTCATATCTCTCGACTATTAGTGTTAAGACTTTAAGTCCTCCAATTTTATTCTTATGGACTTGTTTAATATTCGAATACGTTCTATGTAATATCTCTCGACCTATAGAGTTATAACATCAAGTCCTCCAATTTTATTCTGAAGGACTTGTTTATACGATAATCATCTCTATGTCATATCTCTCGACTTTTAGAGTTAAATTTTCAAGTCCTCCAACTTTATTCTTATGGATTTATTCCACAAATCCGTCGTATGATATATCTCTCGACCTATAGAGTTATAATATCAAGTCCTCCAATTTTCTTCTTAAGGGCTTGTTTATACGATAATCATCTATGTCATATCTCTCGACTTTTAGAGTTAAGACATCAAGTCCTCCAATTTTACTTTTATGGACTTTTTATTCCACAAATCCGTCCTATATTATATCTCTCGACCTATAGAGTTATAACATGAAGTCCTCCAATTTTGTTCTTAAGGACTTGTTTATACGATAATCATTTCTATGTCATATCTCTTGACTTTTAGAGTTTAGACTTCAAGTCCTCCAATTTTATTCCTATGGACTTATTTATTCCAAAAATCCGTGTTATGTTATATCTCTCGACCTATAGAGTTATAACAAGTCCTCCAATTTTGTTCTTAAGGATTTGTTTTTACGATAATCATCTCAAGGTCATATCTCTCCACTTTTAGAGTTAAGACTTCAAGTCCCATTTTATTCTTATGGACTTGTTTATTCCAAAAATCCGTGTTATGTTATATCTCTCGACCTATAGAGTTATAACAGCAAGTCCTCCAATTTTCATCTTAAGGACTTGTTTTTACGATAATCTTCTCTAGGTCATATCTCTCAACATTTAGAATTAAGACATCAAGTCCTCAAAATTTATTCTTATGGACTTTTATTCCACAAATCCGTCCTATGTTATATCTCTCGACCTATAGAGTTATAACATTAAGTTCTCAAATTTTATTCTTAAGGACTTATTTATACGATAATCATCTCTATGACATAACTCTCGACTTGTAGAGTTAAGACCACAAGTCCTTCAAATTTATTCTTTAAGGTCTTGTTTATACTGTAATCATCCCTATGTCATAGCTTTTGACTTATCGAGTTATGAACTCAAGTCCTACAATTTTATTCTTATGGACTTGCTAAATCTTCGAATCCGTCGTATGGTATATCTCTCGACCTATAGAGTTATAATATCAAGTCTTCCAATTTTCTTCTTAAGTACTTGTTTATACGATAATCATCTCTATGTCATATCTCTCGACTTTTAGAGTTAAGACATCAAGTCCTTCAAATTTATTCTTATGGACTTTTTATTCCACAAATCCGTCCTATATTATATCTCTCGACCTATAGAGTTATAACATGAAGTCCTTCAATTTTGTTCTTAAGGACTTGTTTATACGATAATCATTTCTATGTCATATCTCTTGACTTTTAGAGTTTACACTTCAAGTCCTCCAATTTTATTCCTATGGACTTATTTATTCCAAAAATCCGTGTTATGTTATATCTCTCGACCTATAGAGTTATAACAAGTCCTCCAATTTTGTTCTTAAGGATTTGTTTTTACGATAATCATCTCAAGGTCATATCTCTCGACTTTTAGAGTTAAGACTTCAAGTCCTCCAATTTTATTCTTATGGACTTGTTTATTCCAAAAATCCGTGTTATGTTATATCTCTCGACTTATAGAGTTATAACAACAAGTCCTCCAATTTTCTTCTTAAGTACTTGTTTTTACGATAATCTTCTCTAGGTCATATCTCTCAACTTTTAGGGTTAAGACATCAAGTCCTCAAAATTTATTCTTATGGATTTTTTATTCCACAAATCCGTCCTATGTTATATCTCACGACCAATAGAGTTATAACATCAAGTTCTCCAATTTTATTCTTAAGGACTTGTTTATACGATAATCATCTCTATGACATAACTCTCGACTTGTAGAGTTTAGACCACAAGTCCTTCAAATTTATTCTTTAAGGTCTTGTTTATACTGTAATCATCCCTATGTCATAGCTCTTGACTTATCCAGTTATGAACTCAAGGCCTACAATTTTATTCCTATGGACTTGCTAAATCTTGGAATCCGTCCTATGTTATATCTCTCGACCTATAGATTTATAACATCAAGTCCTCCAATTTTCTTCTTAAGGACTTGTTTATACGATAATCATCTTTATGTCACGTCTGTCGACTTTTAGAGTTAAGAAATCAAGTCCACCAATTTATTTCTTATGGACTTTTTATTCCACAAATCCGTCCTATATTATATCTCTCGACCTATAGAGTTATAATATCAAGTCCTCCAATTTTGTCCTTAAGGACCTGTTTATACTATAATCATTTCTGTGTCATATCTCTCGACTTTTAGAGTTAGGTCTTCAAGTCCTCCAATTTTTTTCTTTTGGACTTATTTATTCCAAAAATCTGTGTTATTTTATATCTCTCGACCTATAGAGTTATAACAGGTCCTCCAATTTTGTTCTTAAGGACTTGTTTTTACGATAATCATCTCTACGTTATATGTCTCGACTATTAGTGTTAAGACTTCAAGTCCTCCAATTTTATTCTTATGGACTTGTTTAATATTCGAATCCGTTCCATGTTATATCTCTCGACCTATAAAGTTATAACATCAAGTCCTCCAATTTTATTCTTAAGGACTTGTTTATACGATAATCATCTCTATGTCATATCTCTCGACTTTTAGAGTTAAGTCTTCAAGTCCTCCAACTTTATTCTTATGAATTTATTCCACAAATCCGTCGTATGATATATCTCTCGACCTATAAAGTTATAATATAAAGTCCTCCAATTTTCTTCTTAAGGACTTGTTTATACGATAATCATCTCTATGTCATATCTCTCGACTTTTAGAGTTAAGACATCAAGTCCTCCAATTTTATTTTTATGGACTTTTTATTCCACAAATCCGTCCTATATTATATCTCTCGACCTATAGAATTATAACATGAAGTCCTCCAATTTTGTTCTTAAGGACTTGTTTATACGATAATCATTTCTATGTCATATCTCTTGACTTTTAGAGTTTAGACTTCAAGTCCTCCAATTTTATTCCTATGGACTTATTTATTCCAAAAATCCATGTTATGTTATATCTCTCGACCTATAGAGTTATAACAAGTCGTCTAATTTTGTTCTTAAGGATTTATTTTTACGATAATCATCTCTAGGTCATATCTCTCGACTTTTAGAGTTAAGACTTCAAGTCCTCTAATTTTATTCTTATGGATTTGTTTATTCCATAAATTTGTGTTATGTTATATCTCTCGACCTATAGAGTTATAACACGTCCTCCAATTTTGTTCTTAACGACTTATTTTTACGATAATCATCTCTACGTCATATCTCGCGACTATTAGTGTTAAGACTTTAAGTCCTCCAATTTTATTCTTATGGACTTGTTTAATATTCGAATACGTTCCATGTTATATCTCTCGACCTATAGAGTTATAACATCAAGTCCTCCAATTTTATTCTTAAGGACTTGTTTATACGATAATCATCTCTATGTCATATCTCTCGACTTTTAGAGTTAAGTCTTCAAGTCCTCCAACTTTATTCTTATGGATTTATTCCACAAATCCGTCGTATGATATATCTCTCGACCTATAAAGTTATAATATAAAGTCCTCCAATTTTCTTCTTAAGGACTTGTTTATACGATAATCATCTCTATGTCATATCTCTCGACTTTTAGAGTTAAGACATCAAGTCCTCCAATTTTACTTTTATGGACTTTTTATTCCACAAATCCGTCCTATATTATATCTCTCGATCTATAGAGTTATAACATGAAGTCCTCCAATTTTGTTCTTAAGGACTTGTTTATACGATAATCATTTCTATGTCATATCTCTTGACTTTTAGAGTTTAGACTTCAAGTCCTCCAATTTTATTCCTATGGACTTATTTATTCCAAAAATCCGTGTTATGTTATATCTCTCGACCTATAGAGTTATAACAAGTCCTCCAATTTTGTTCTTAAGGATTTGTTTTTACGATAATCATCTCTAGGTCATATCTCTCGACTTTTAGAGTTAAGACTTCAAGTCCTCAAATTTTATTCTTATGGACTTGTTTATTCCAAAAATCCGTGTTATGTTATATCTCTCGACCTATAGAGTTATAACAGCAAGTCCTCCAATTTTCATCTTAAGGACTTGTTTTTACGATAATCTTCTCTAGGTCATATCTCTCAACATTTAGTGTTAAGACATCAAGTCCTCAAAATTTATTCTTATGGACTTTTATTCCACAAATCCGTCCTATGTTATATCTCTCGACCTATAGAGTTATAACGTTAAGTCCTCAAATTTTATTCTTAAGGACTTGTTTATACGATAATCATCTCTATAACATAACTCTCGACTTGTAGAGTTAAGACCACAAGTCCTTCAAATTTATTCTTTAAGGTCTTGTTTATACTGTAATCATCCCTATGTCATAGCTTTTGACTTATCGAGTTATGAACTCAAGTCCTACAATTTTATTCTTATGGACTTGCTAAATCTTCGAATCCGTCGTATGGTATATCTCTCGACCTATAGAGTTATAATATCAAGTCTTCCAATTTTCTTCTTAAGTACTTGTTTATACGATAATCATCTCTATGTCATATCTCTCGACTTTTAGAGTTAAGACATCAAGTCCTTCAAATTTATTCTTATGGACTTTTTATTCCACAAATCCGTCCTATATTATATCTCTCGACCTATAGAGTTATAACATGAAGTCCTTCAATTTTGTTCTTAAGGACTTGTTTATACGATAATCATTTCTATGTCATATCTCTTGACTTTTAGAGTTTACACTTCAAGTCCTCCAATTTTATTCCTATGGACTTATTTATTCCAAAAATCCGTGTTATGTTATATCTCTCGACCTATAGAGTTATAACAAGTCCTCCAATTTTGTTCTTAAGGATTTGTTTTTACGATAATCATCTCAAGGTCATATCTCTCGACTTTTAGAGTTAAGACTTCAAGTCCTCCAATTTTATTCTTATGGACTTGTTTATTCCAAAAATCCGTGTTATGTTATATCTCTCGACTTATAGAGTTATAACAACAAGTCCTCCAATTTTCTTCTTAAGTACTTGTTTTTACGATAATCTTCTCTAGGTCATATCTCTCAACTTTTAGGGTTAAGACATCAAGTCCTCAAAATTTATTCTTATGGATTTTTTATTCCACAAATCCGTCCTATGTTATATCTCACGACCAATAGAGTTATAACATCAAGTTCTCCAATTTTATTCTTAAGGACTTGTTTATACGATAATCATCTCTATGACATAACTCTCGACTTGTAGAGTTTAGACCACAAGTCCTTCAAATTTATTCTTTAAGGTCTTGTTTATACTGTAATCATCCCTATGTCATAGCTCTTGACTTATCCAGTTATGAACTCAAGGCCTACAATTTTATTCCTATGGACTTGCTAAATCTTGGAATCCGTCCTATGTTATATCTCTCGACCTATAGATTTATAACATCAAGTCCTCCAATTTTCTTCTTAAGGACTTGTTTATACGATAATCATCTTTATGTCACGTCTGTCGACTTTTAGAGTTAAGAAATCAAGTCCACCAATTTATTTCTTATGGACTTTTTATTCCACAAATCCGTCCTATATTATATCTCTCGACCTATAGAGTTATAATATCAAGTCCTCCAATTTTGTCCTTAAGGACCTGTTTATACTATAATCATTTCTGTGTCATATCTCTCGACTTTTAGAGTTAGGTCTTCAAGTCCTCCAATTTTTTTCTTTTGGACTTATTTATTCCAAAAATCTGTGTTATTTTATATCTCTCGACCTATAGAGTTATAACAGGTCCTCCAATTTTGTTCTTAAGGACTTGTTTTTACGATAATCATCTCTACGTTATATGTCTCCACTATTAGTGTTAAGACTTCAAGTCCTCCAATTTTATTCTTATGGACTTGTTTAATATTCGAATCCGTTCCATGTTATATCTCTCGACCTATAAAGTTATAACATCAAGTCCTCCAATTTTATTCTTAAGGACTTGTTTATACGATAATCATCTCTATGTCATATCTCTCGACTTTTAGAGTTAAGTCTTCAAGTCCTCCAACTTTATTCTTATGAATTTATTCCACAAATCCGTCGTATGATATATCTCTCGACCTATAAAGTTATAATATAAAGTCCTCCAATTTTCTTCTTAAGGACTTGTTTATACGATAATCATCTCTATGTCAAATCTCTCGACTTTTAGAGTTAAGACATCAAGTCCTCCAATTTTATTTTTATGGACTTTTTATTCCACAAATCCGTCCTATATTATATCTCTCGACCTATAGAATTATAACATGAAGTCCTCCAATTTTGTTCTTAAGGACTTGTTTATACGATAATCATTTCTATGTCATATCTCTTGACTTTTAGAGTTTAGACTTCAAGTCCTCCAATTTTATTCCTATGGACTTATTTATTCCAAAAATCCATGTTATGTTATATCTCTCGACCTATAGAGTTATAACAAGTCGTCTAATTTTGTTCTTAAGGATTTATTTTTACGATAATCATCTCTAGGTCATATCTCTCGACTTTTAGAGTTAAGACTTCAAGTCCTCTAATTTTATTCTTATGGATTTGTTTATTCCATAAATTTGTGTTATGTTATATCTCTCGACCTATAGAGTTATAACACGTCCTCCAATTTTGTTCTTAACGACTTATTTTTACGATAATCATCTCTACGTCATATCTCGCGACTATTAGTGTTAAGACTTTAAGTCCTCCAATTTTATTCTTATGGACTTGTTTAATATTCGAATACGTTCCATGTTATATCTCTCGACCTATAGAGTTATAACATCAAGTCCTCCAATTTTATTCTTAAGGACTTGTTTATACGATAATCATCTCTATGTCATATCTCTCGACTTTTAGAGTTAAGTCTTCAAGTCCTCCAACTTTATTCTTATGGATTTATTCCACAAATCCGTCGTATGATATATCTCTCGACCTATAAAGTTATAATATAAAGTCCTCCAATTTTCTTCTTAAGGACTTGTTTATACGATAATCATCTCTATGTCATATCTCTCGACTTTTAGAGTTAAGACATCAAGTCCTCCAATTTTACTTTTATGGACTTTTTATTCCACAAATCCGTCCTATATTATATCTCTCGATCTATAGAGTTATAACATGAAGTCCTCCAATTTTGTTCTTAAGGACTTGTTTATACGATAATCATTTCTATGTCATATCTCTTGACTTTTAGAGTTTAGACTTCAAGTCCTCCAATTTTATTCCTATGGACTTATTTATTCCAAAAATCCGTGTTATGTTATATCTCTCGACCTATAGAGTTATAACAAGTCCTCCAATTTTGTTCTTAAGGATTTGTTTTTACGATAATCATCTCTAGGTCATATCTCTCGACTTTTAGAGTTAAGACTTCAAGTCCTCAAATTTTATTCTTATGGACTTGTTTATTCCAAAAATCCGTGTTATGTTATATCTCTCGACCTATAGAGTTATAACAGCAAGTCCTCCAATTTTCATCTTAAGGACTTGTTTTTACGATAATCTTCTCTAGGTCATATCTCTCAACATTTAGAGTTA
The DNA here is from genome assembly GCA_963682175.1 of Triglochin maritima. Taxonomy (NCBI): domain Eukaryota; kingdom Viridiplantae; phylum Streptophyta; class Magnoliopsida; order Alismatales; family Juncaginaceae; genus Triglochin; species Triglochin maritima. The sequence continues at coordinate 49,170,114 of OY821772.1, forward strand.
AGACATCAAGTCCTCAAAATTTATTCTTATGGACTTTTATTCCACAAATCCGTCCTATGTTATATCTCTCGACCTATAGAGTTATAACGTTAAGTCCTCAAATTTTATTCTTAAGGACTTGTTTATACGATAATCATCTCTATAACATAACTCTCGACTTGTAGAGTTAAGACCACAAGTCCTTCAAATTTATTCTTTAAGGTCTTGTTTATACTGTAATCATCCCTATGTCATAGCTTTTGACTTATCGAGTTATGAACTCAAGTCCTACAATTTTATTCTTATGGACTTGCTAAATCTTCGAATCCGTCGTATGGCATATCTCTCGACCTATAGAGTTATAATATCAAGTCTTCCAATTTTCTTCTTAAGGACTTGTTTATACGATAATCATCTCTATGTCATATCTCTCGACTTTTAGAGTTAAGACATAAAGTCCTTCAAATTTATTCTTATGGACTTTTTATTCCACAAATCCGTCCTATATTATATCTCTCGACCTATAGAGTTATAACATGAAGTCCTCCAATTTTGTTCTTAAGGACTTGTTTATACGATAATCATTTCTATGTCATATCTCTTGACTTTTAGAGTTTACACTTCAAGTCCTCCAATTTTATTCCTATGGACTTATTTATTCCAAAAATCCGTGTTATGTTATATCTCTCGACCTATAGAGTTATAACAAGTCTTCTAATTTTGTTCTTAAGGATTTGGTTTTACGATAATCATCTCTAGGAAATAACTCTCGACTTTTAAAGTTAAGACTTCAAGTCCTCCAATTTTATTCTTATGGACTTGTTTATTCCAAAAATCCGTGTTATGTTATATCTCTCGACTTATAGAGTTATAACAACAAGTCCTCCAATTTTCTTCTTAAGTACTTGTTTTTACGATAATCTTCTCTAGGTCATATCTCTCAACTTTTAGGGTTAAGACATCAAGTCCTCAAAATTTATTCTTATGGATTTTTTATTCCACAAATCCGTCCTATGTTATATCTCACGACTAATAGAGTTATAACATCAAGTCCTCCAATTTTATTCTTAAGGACTTGTTTATACGATAATCATCTCTATGACATAACTCTCGACCTGTAGAGTTTAGACCACAAGTCCTTCAAATTTATTCTTTAAGGTCTTGTTTATACTGTAATCATCCCTATGTCATAGCTCTTGACTTATCGAGTTATGAACTCAAGGCCTACAATTTTATTCCTATGGACTTGCTAAATCTTGGAATCCGTCCTATGTTATATCTCTGGACCTATAGATTTATAACATCAAGTCCTCCAATTTTCTTCTTAAGGACTTGTTTATACGATAATCATCTCTATGTCACGTCTGTCGACTTTTAGAGTTAAGACATCACGTCCACCAATTTTATTCTTATGGACTTTTTATTCCACAAATTCGTCCTATATTATATCTCTCGCCCTATAAATTTATAAAATCAAGTCCTCTAATTTTGTTCTTAAGGACTTATTTATACTATAATCATATCTCTGTCATATCTCTCGACTTTTAGAGTTAAGTCTTGAAGTCCTCTAATTTTTTTCTTTTGGAATTATTTATTCCAAAAATCTGTGTTATTTTATATCTCTCGACCTATAGAGTTATAACAGGTCCTCCAATTTTGTTCTTAAGGACTTGTTTTTACGATAATCATCTCTACGTCATATGTCTCGACTATTAGTGTTAAGACTTCAAGTCCTCCAATTTTATTCTTATGGATTTATTCCACAAATCCGTCGTATGATATATCTCTCGACCTATAAAGTTATAATATAAAGTCCTCCAATTTTCTTCTTAACGACTTGTTTATACGATAATCATCTCTATGTCATATCTCTCGACTTTTAGAGTTAAGACATCAAGTCCTCCAATTTTATTTTTATGGACTTTTTATTCCACAAATCCGTCCTATATTATATCTCTCGACCTATAGAATTATAACATGAAGTCCTCCAATTTTGTTCTTAAGGACTTGTTTATACGATAATCATTTCTATGTCATATCTCTTGACTTTTAGAGTTTAGACTTCAAGTCCTCCAATTTTATTCCTATGGACTTATTTATTCCAAAAATCCATGTTATGTTATATCTCTCGACCTATAGAGTTATAACAAGTCGTCTAATTTTGTTCTTAAGGATTTGTTTTTACGATAATCATCTCTAGGTCATATCTCTCGACTTTTAGAGTTAAGACTTCAAGTCCTCCAATTTTATTCTTATGGATTTGTTTATTCCATAAATCTGTGTTATGTTATATCTCTCGACCTATAGAGTTATAACACGTCCTCCAATTTTGTTCTTAAGGACTTATTTTTACGATAATCATCTCTACGTCATATCTCTCGACTATTAGTGTTAAGACTTAAGTCCTCCAATTTTATTCTTATGGACTTGTTTAATATTCGAATCCGTTCTATGTTATATGTCTCGACCTATAGAGTTATAACATCAAGTCCTCCAATTTTATTCTTAAGGACTTGTTTATACGATAATCATCTCTATGTCATATCTTTCGACTTTTGGAGTTAAGTCTTCAAGTCCTCCAACTTTATTCTTATGGATTTATTCCACAAATCCGTCGTGTGATATATCTCTCGACTTATAAAGTTATAATATCAAGTCCTCCAATTTTCTTCTTAAGGACTTGTTTATACGATAATCATCTCTATGTCATATCTCTCGACTTTTAGAGTTAAGACATCAAGTCCTCCAATTTTATTCTTATGGACTTTTTATTCCACAAATCCGTTCTATATTATATCTCTCGACCTATAGAGTTATAACATGAAGTCCTCCAATTTTGTTCTTAAGGACTTGTTTATACGATAATCATTTCTATGTAATATCTCTTGACTTTTAGAGTTTAGACTTCAAGTCCTCCAATTTTATTCCTATGGACTTATTTATTCCAAAAATCCGTGTTATGTTATATCTCTCGACCTATAGAGTTATAACAAGTCCTCCAATTTTGTTCTTAAGGATTTGTTTTTACGATAATTATCTCTAGGAAATATATCTCGACTTTTAGAGTTAAGACTTCAAGTCCTCCAATTTTATTCTTATGGACTTGTTTATTCAAAAAATCCGTGTTATGTTATATCTCTCGACCTATAGTGTTATAACAACAAGTTCTCCAATTTTCCTCTTAAGGACTTGTTTTTACGATAATCTTCTCCAGGTCATATCTCTCATCTTTTAGAGTTAAGACATCAAGTCCTCCAATTTTATTCTTGCGGACTTTTTATTCCACAAATCCGTCCTATGTTATATCTCTCGACCTATAGAGTTATAACATCAAGTCCTCAAATTTTATTCTTAAGGACTTGTTTATACGATAATCATCTCTATTACATAACTCTCAACTTGTAGAGTTTAGACCACAAGTCCTTCAAATTTATTCTTTAAGGTCTTGTTTATACGGTAATCATCCCTATATCATAGCTTTTGACTTATCGAGTTATGAACTCAAGTCCTACAATTTTATTCTTATGGACTTGCTAAATCTTCGAATCCGTCGTATGATATATCTCTCGACCTATAGAGTTATAATATCAAGTCCTCCAATTTTCTTCTTAAGGACTTGTTTATACGATAATCATCTCTATGTCATATCTCTCGACTTTTAGAGTTAAGACTTCAAGTCCTCCAATTTTATTCTTATGGACTTGTTTATTCAAAAAATCTGTGTTATGTTATATCTCTCCACCTATAGAGTTATAACAACAAGTCCTCCAATTTTCTTCTTAAGGACTTGTTTTTACGATAATCTTCTCTATGTCATATCTCTCGACTTTTAGAGTTAAGTCTTCAAGTCCTCCAACTTTATTCTTATGGATTTATTCCACAAATCCGTCGTATGATATATCTCGACCTATAGAGTTATAATATTAAGTCCTCCAATTTTTCTTCTTAAGGACTTGTTTATACGATAATCATCTCTATGTCATATCACTCGACTTTTAGATTTAAGACATCAAGTCCTCCAATTTTATTTTTATGGACTTTTTATTCCACAAATCCGTCCTATATTATAACTCTCGACATATAGAGTTATAACATCAAGTCCTCCAATTTTGTTCTCAAGGACTTGTTTATACGATAATCATTTCTATGTCATATCTCTTGACTTTTAGAGTTTACACTTCAAGTCCTCCAATTTTATTCCTATGGACTTATTTATTCCAAAAATCCGTGTTATGTTATATCTCTGGACCTATAGAGTTATAACAAGTCCTCCAATTTTGTTCTTAAGAATTTGTTTTTACGATAATCATCTCTAGGAAATATCTCTCGACTTTTAGAGTTAAGACTTCAAGTCCTCCAATTTAATTCTTATGGACTTGTTTATTCCAAAAATCCGTGTTATGTTATATCTCTCGACCTATAGAGTTATAACAACAAGTCCTCCAATTTTCTTCTTAAGGACTTGTTTTTACGATAATCTTCTCTAAGTCATATCTCTCAACTTTTATGGTTAAGACATCAAGTCCTCAAAATTTATTCTTATGGACTTTTTATTCCACCAATCCGTCCTATGTTATATCTCTCGACCAGTAGAGTTATAACATCAAGTCCTCCAATTTTATTCTTAAGGACTTGTTTATACGATAATCATCTCTATGACATAACTCTCGACTTGTAGAGTTAAGACCACAAGTCCTTCAAATTTATTCTTTAAGGTTTTGTTTATACTGTAATCATCCCTAGGTCATAGCTTTTGACTTATCGAGTTATGAACTCAAGGCCTACAATTTTATTCCTATGGACTTGCTAAATCTTGGAATCCGTCCTATGTTATATCTCTGGACCTATAGATTTAGAACATCAAGTCCTCCAATTTTCTTCTTAAGGACTTGTTTATACGATAATCATCTCTATGTCACGTCTGTCGACTTTTAGAGTTAAGACATCAAGTCCACCAATTTTATTCTTATGGACTTTTTATTCCACAAATCCGTCCTATTTTATATCTCTCGACCTATAGAGTTATAACATGAAGTCCTCCAATTTTGTTCTTAAGGACTTGTTTATACGATAATCATTTCTATGTCATATCTCTTGACTTTTAGAGTTTAGACTTCAAGTCCTCCAATTTTATTCCTATGGACTTATTTATTCCAAAAATCCGTGTTATGTTATATCTCTCGACCTATAGAGTTATAACAAGTCCTCCAATTTTGTTCTTAAGGATTTGTTTTTACGATAATCATCTATAGGTCATATCTCTCAACTTTTAGAGTTAAGACCTCAAGTCCTCCAATTTTATTCTTCTGGACTTGTTTATTCAAAAAATCTGTGTTATGTTATATCTCTCGACCTATAGAGTTATAACAACAAGTCCTCCAATTTTCTTCTTAAGGACTTGTTTTTACGATAATCTTCTCTAGGTCATATCTCTCAACTTTTAGGGTTAAGACATCAAGTCCTCCAATTTTATTCTTATGGACTTTTTATTCCGCAAATCCGTCCTATGTTACATCTCTCGACCTATAGAGTTATAACATTAAGTCCTCAAATTTTATTCTTAAGGACTTGTTTATACGATAATCATCTCTATTACATAACTCTCCACTTGTAGAGTTTAGACCACAAGTCCATCAAATTTATTCTTTAAGGTCTTGTTTATACGGTAATCATCCCTATGTCATAGCTCTTGACTTATCGGGTTATGAACTCAAGGCCTACAATTTTATTCCTATGGACTTGCTAAATCTTGGAATCCGTCCTATGTTATATCTCTCGATCTATTGATTTATAACATCAACTCCTCCAATTTTCTTCTTAAGGACTTGTTTATACGATAATCATCTCTATGTCACGTCTGTCGACTTTTAGAGTTAAGAAATCAAGTCCACCAATTTATTTCTTATGGACTTTTTATTCCACAAATCCGTCCTATATTATATCTCTCGACCTATAGAGTTATAATATCAAGTCCTCCAATTTTGTCCTTAAGGACCTGTTTATACTATAATCATTTCTGTGTCATATCTCTCGACTTTTAGAGTTAGGTCTTCAAGTCCTCCAATTTTATTCTTTTGGACTTATTTATTCCAAAAATCTGTGTTATGTGATATCTCTCGACCTATAGAGTTATAACAGGTCCTCCAATTTTGTTCTTAAGGACTAGTGTTAAGACTTCAAGTCCTCCAATTTTATTCTTATGGACTTGTTTAATATTCGAATCCGTTCTATGTTATATCTCTCGATCTATAGAGTTATAACATCAAGTCCTCCAATTTTCTTGTTAAGGACTTGTTTTTACGATAATCATCTCTAGGTCATATCTCTCAACTTTTAGGGTTAAGACATCAAGTCCTCCAATTTTATTCTTATGGACTTTTTATTCCACAAATCCGTCCTATGTTATATCTCTCGACCTATAGAGTTATAACATTAAGTCCTCAAATTTTATTCTTAAGGACTTGTTTATACGGTAATCATCCCTATGTCATAGCTCTTGACTTATCGAGTTATGAACTCAAGGCCTACAATTTTATTCCTATGGACTTGCTAAATCTTGGAATCCGTCTTATGTTATATCTCTCGACCTATTGATTTATAACATCAACTCCTTCAATTTTCTTCTTAAGGACTTGTTTATACGATAATCATCTTTATGTCACGTCTGTCGACTTTTAGAGTTAAGAAATCAAGTCCACCAATTTATTTCTTATGGACTTTTTATTCCACAAATCCGTCCTATATTATATCTCTCGACCTATAGAGTTATAATATCAAGTCCTCCAATTTTGTCCTTAAGGACCTGTTTATACTATAATCATTTCTGTGTCATATCTCTCGACTTTTAGAGTTAGGTCTTCAAGTCCTCCAATTTTATTCTTTTGGACTTATTTATTCCAAAAATCTGTGTTATGTTATATCTCTCGACCTATAGAGTTATAACAGGTCCTCCAATTTTGTTCTTAAGGACTAGTGATAAGACTTCAAGTCCTCCAATTTTATTCTTATGGACTTGTTTAATATTCGAATCCGTTCTATGTTATATCTCTCGATCTATAGAGTTATAACATCAAGTCCTCCAATTTTATTCTTAAGGACTTCTTTGTACGATAATCATCTCTATGTCATATCTCTCGACTTTTAGAGTTAAGACATCAAGTCCTCCAATTTTACTTTTATGGACTTTTTATTCCACAAATCCGTCCTATATTATATCTCTCGATCTATAGAGTTATAACATGAAGTCCTCCAATTTTGTTCTTAAGGACTTGTTTATACGATAATCATTTCTATGTCATATCTCTTGACTTTTAGAGTTTAGACTTCAAGTCCTCCAATTTTATTCCTATGGACTTATTTATTCCAAAAATCCGTGTTATGTTATATCTCTCGACCTATAGAGTTATAACAAGTCCTCCAATTTTGTTCTTAAGGATTTGTTTTTACGATAATCATCTCTAGGTCATATCTCTCGACTTTTAGAGTTAAGACTTCAAGTCCTCAAATTTTATTCTTATGGACTTGTTTATTCCAAAAATCCGTGTTATGTTATATCTCTCGACCTATAGAGTTATAACAGCAAGTCCTCCAATTTTCATCTTAAGGACTTGTTTTTACGATAATCTTCTCTAGGTCATATCTCTCAACATTTAGAGTTAAGACATCAAGTCCTCAAAATTTATTCTTATGGACTTTTATTCCACAAATCCGTCCTATGTTATATCTCTCGACCTATAGAGTTATAACGTTAAGTCCTCAAATTTTATTCTTAAGGACTTGTTTATACGATAATCATCTCTATAACATAACTCTCGACTTGTAGAGTTAAGACCACAAGTCCTTCAAATTTATTCTTTAAGGTCTTGTTTATACTGTAATCATCCCTATGTCATAGCTTTTGACTTATCGAGTTATGAACTCAAGTCCTACAATTTTATTCTTATGGACTTGCTAAATCTTCGAATCCGTCGTATGGTATATCTCTCGACCTATAGAGTTATAATATCAAGTCTTCCAATTTTCTTCTTAAGTACTTGTTTATACGATAATCATCTCTATGTCATATCTCTCGACTTTTAGAGTTAAGACCACAAGTCCTTCAAATTTATTCTTTAAGGTTTTGTTTATACTGTAATCATCCCTAGGTCATAGCTTTTGACTTATCGAGTTATGAACTCAAGGCCTACAATTTTATTCCTATGGACTTGCTAAATCTTGGAATCCGTCCTATGTTATATCTCTGGACCTATAGATTTAGAACATCAAGTCCTCCAATTTTCTTCTTAAGGACTTGTTTATACGATAATCATCTCTATGTCACGTCTGTCGACTTTTAGAGTTAAGACATCAAGTCCACCAATTTTATTCTTATGGACTTTTTATTCCACAAATCCGTCCTATTTTATATCTCTCGACCTATAGAGTTATAACATCAAGTCCTCCAATTTTGTTCTTAAGGACTTGTTTATACGATAATCATTTCTATGTCATATCTCTTGACTTTTAGAGTTTAGACTTCAAGTCCTCCAATTTTATTCCTATGGACTTATTTATTCCAAAAATCCGTGTTATGTTATATCTCTCGACCTATAGAGTTATAACAAGTCCTCCAATTTTGTTCTTAAGGATTTGTTTTTACGATAATCATCTATAGGTCATATCTCTCAACTTTTAGAGTTAAGACCTCAAGTCCTCCAATTTTATTCTTCTGGACTTGTTTATTCAAAAAATCTGTGTTATGTTATATCTCTCGACCTATAGAGTTATAACAACAAGTCCTCCAATTTTCTTCTTAAGGACTTGTTTTTACGATAATCTTCTCTAGGTCATATCTCTCAACTTTTAGGGTTAAGACATCAAGTCCTCCAATTTTATTCTTATGGACTTTTTATTCCGCAAATCCGTCCTATGTTACATCTCTCGACCTATAGAGTTATAACATTAAGTCCTCAAATTTTATTCTTAAGGACTTGTTTATACGATAATCATCTCTATTACATAACTCTCCACTTGTAGAGTTTAGACCACAAGTCCTTCAAATTTATTCTTTAAGGTCTTGTTTATACGGTAATCATCCCTATGTCATAGCTCTTGACTTATCGGGTTATGAACTCAAGGCCTACAATTTTATTCCTATGGACTTGCTAAATCTTGGAATCCGTCCTATGTTATATCTCTCGATCTATTGATTTATAACATCAACTCCTCCAATTTTCTTCTTAAGGACTTGTTTATACGATAATCATCTCTATGTCACGTCTGTCGACTTTTAGAGTTAAGAAATCAAGTCCACCAATTTATTTCTTATGGACTTTTTATTCCACAAATCCGTCCTATATTATATCTCTCGACCTATAGAGTTATAATATCAAGTCCTCCAATTTTGTCCTTAAGGACCTGTTTATACTATAATCATTTCTGTGTCATATCTCTCGACTTTTAGAGTTAGGTCTTCAAGTCCTCCAATTTTATTCTTTTGGACTTATTTATTCCAAAAATCTGTGTTATGTGATATCTCTCGACCTATAGAGTTATAACAGGTCCTCCAATTTTGTTCTTAAGGACTAGTGTTAAGACTTCAAGTCCTCCAATTTTATTCTTATGGACTTGTTTAATATTCGAATCCGTTCTATGTTATATCTCTCGATCTATAGAGTTATAACATCAAGTCCTCCAATTTTCTTGTTAAGGACTTGTTTTTACGATAATCATCTCTAGGTCATATCTCTCAACTTTTAGGGTTAAGACATCAAGTCCTCCAATTTTATTCTTATGGACTTTTTATTCCACAAATCCGTCCTATGTTATATCTCTCGACCTATAGAGTTATAACATTAAGTCCTCAAATTTTATTCTTAAGGACTTGTTTATACGGTAATCATCCCTATGTCATAGCTCTTGACTTATCGAGTTATGAACTCAAGGCCTACAATTTTATTCCTATGGACTTGCTAAATCTTGGAATCCGTCTTATGTTATATCTCTCGACCTATTGATTTATAACATCAACTCCTTCATTTTTCTTCTTAAGGACTTGTTTATACGATAATCATCTTTATGTCACGTCTGTCGACTTTTAGAGTTAAGAAATCAAGTCCACCAATTTATTTCTTATGGACTTTTTATTCCACAAATCCGTCCTATATTATATCTCTCGACCTATAGAGTTATAATATCAAGTCCTCCAATTTTGTCCTTAAGGACCTGTTTATACTATAATCATTTCTGTGTCATATCTCTCGACTTTTAGAGTTAGGTCTTCAAGTCCTCCAATTTTATTCTTTTGGACTTATTTATTCCAAAAATCTGTGTTATGTTATATCTCTCGACCTATAGAGTTATAACAGGTCCTCCAATTTTGTTCTTAAGGACTAGTGATAAGACTTCAAGTCCTCCAATTTTATTCTTATGGACTTGTTTAATATTCGAATCCGTTCTATGTTATATCTCTCGATCTATAGAGTTATAACATCAAGTCCTCCAATTTTATTCTTAAGGACTTCTTTGTACGATAATCATCTCTATGTCATATCTCTCGACTTTTAGAGTTAAGTCTTCAAGTCCTCTAACTTTATTCTTATGGATTTATTCCACAAATCCGTCGTATGATATATCTCTCGACCTATAGAGTTATAATATCAAGTCCTCCAATTTTCTTCTTAAGGACTTGTTTATACGATAATCATCTCTATGTCATATCTCTCGACTTTTAGAGTTAAGACATCAAGTCCTCCAATTTTATTCTTATGGACTTTTTATTCCACAAATCCGTCCTATATTATATCTCTCGACCTATAGAGTTATAACATCAAGTCCTCCAATTTTGTTCTTAAGGACTTGTTTATACGATAATCATTTCTATGTCATATCTCTTGACTTTTAGAGTTTAGACTTCAAGTCCTCCAATTTTTTTCCTATGGACTTATTTATTCCAAAAATCCGTGTTATGTTATATCTCTCGACCTATAGAGTTATAAAAAGTCCTTCAATTTTGTTCTTAAGGATTTGTTTCTACGATAATCATCTCTAGGTCATATATCTCGACTTTTAGAGTTAAGACTTCAAGTCCTCCAATTTTATTCTTATGGACTTGTTTATTCAAAAAATCCGTGTTATGTTATATCTCTCGACCTATAGAGTTATAACAACAAGTCCTCCAATTTTCTTCTTAAGGACTTGTTTTTACGATAATCTTCTCTAGGTCATATCTCTCAACTTTTAGAGTTAAGACATCAAGTCCTCCAATTTTATTCTTATGGACTTTTTATTCCACAAATCCGTCCTATGTTATATCTCTCGACCTATAGAGTTATAACATCAAGTCCTCAAATTTTATTCTTAAGGACTTGTTTATACGATAATCATCTCTATTACATAACTCTCAACTTGTAGAGTTTAGACCACAAGTCCTTCAAATTTATTCTTTAAGGTCTTGTTTATACGGTAATCATCCCTATATCATAGCTTTTGACTTATCGAGTTATGAACTCAAGTCCTACAATTTTATTCTTTTGGACTTGCTAAATCTTCGAATCCGTCGTATGATATATCTCTCGACCTATAGAGTTATAATATCAAGTCTTCCAATTTTCTTCTTAAGGACTTGTTTATACGATAATCATCTCTATGTCATATCTCTCGACTTTTAGAGTTAAGGCATAAAGTCCTCCAATTTTATTCTTATGGACTTTTTATTCCACAAATCCGTCCTATATTATATCTCTCGACCTATAGAGTTATAACATGAAGTCCTTCAATTTTGTTCTTAAGGACTTGTTTATACGATAATCATTTCTATGTCATATCTCTTGACTTTTAGAGTTTAGACTTCAAGTCCTCCAATTTTATTCCTATGGACTTATTTATTCTAAAAATCCGTGTTATGTTATATCTCTCGACCTATAGAGTTATAACAAGTCCTCCAATTTTGATCTTAAGGATTTGTTTTTACGATAATCATCTCTAGGTCATATCTCTCGACTTTTAGAGTTAAGACTTCAAGTCCTCCAATTTTATTCTTATGGACTTGTTTATTCAAAAAATCTGTGTTATGTTATATCTCTCGACCTATAGAGTTATAACAACAAGTCCTCCAATTTTCTTCTTAAGGATTTGTTTTTACGATAATCATCTCTAGGTCATAACTCTCGACTTTTAGAGTTAAGAATTCAAGTCCTCCAATTTTATTCTTATGAACTCAAGTCCTCTAAATTTATTCTTAAAGACTTGTTTGTTACTATAATTTCTCTCGATGTCATATCTCTCGACCTTTCGAGTTTTGCCTTAAAGTCCTCCAAATTTATTCTAAGGGCTTGTTTGTACTATAATAATATCTATGTTATATCTATCGATCTTTAGAGTTAATGATGACATCAAGTCCTGCAATTTTGTTCTTAAGGACTTGTTTATACGGTAATCATATTTATGTCATATCTGTCGAGTTTAAGAATTAAGACGTCAAGTCCCCCAATTTTTTTCTTATAGACTTGTTTATTCCTCGATTCCGCTTTACGTCATATCTCTCGACTTTTAAAGTTAAGACCCCAAGTCCTCCAAATTTACTCTTAAGGACATGTTTATACTATAATCATTTGTATGTCATATCTCGACTTATGGATTTATGTTCTCAAGTCCTTCAAAGTTATTCTTAATGACTTGTTTATTACTATGCATGGAGAAATGAGGAAGAATGATTTATTATCTAATGTTCATGATCCATCCCTTTGAATTGTGGTTTAATGCAGATTCGTGAATATAGTCCTGATCCGCTTTGATTAATTGCCTGACTGTATCGATACATTTACTTATTTTCCACAAACAAATCAAAATTGTTAGATCATTTTCTAGATGCATTTGTGTCCGAGTATATCCTAATTTAGCATTTCAAACTTATTTCGAAAAGGTGTTTTGTACAACAAAGGTGTCTAATTACATCTAAATTACACAAACAGGAGTCTAAATGGATTTTATTTGTTTATGAAACAAGTGTGAAGCAAATCTCTCACACAATTGTGTTCTTAACCTGTGTCAAACTTGATTTGTAAATGCATTTTATAATGTCTCAGTAAACAGGCGTAATCTTGATGGGTGAACCATTAATCAAACAAGTCTATCAGGTTCAGGTTTCCATAATTCAGTTTGTAAACAAGTTGAATGTGACCAGAACCTATGCAATTATCCTGTTATAAACAAATCATTACCAAAACAACCAGACCTGTTTAACAAGTCAACAGAGAAACAAGTTCTGAACTTTTCGATCTTCTGGAATTTTTGAGAAGGTATGCTCGCAAAAGTCAGAATTGTTTTTCACAAATCCAACACCAACGTGTGTTGCAGCAAAAGGAGGGATATGTTTATTTCTGGTCAATAATTCAAATGATTAAGTAGGCCATTTTGTCCTTTTATTTTTGGTTTTTGTTTGTTGGTTTGAAGAACCCAAAGATCTGATCTCGAACAAGTCAAACAACTGGGAGGGGTATCTGTTACCATTCAATTATTGACCTAGTACTAGCCTCATTAGTGCATGTTTATTCTCTCAAACGTATTATTTATTCAATTGAAGTTTAGACTTTTGTGCTTATTAACGAAGATAAGATTCTGTTATCTAGCATGATTAGCTTAACCTCAAATGCTGGTTTTGGTAATGGAATTCAACTTTAAGAAACATCAGGCTTTTGCAAGTTCTAAAGAATGTCTAGTTCTACGTGGTAGATCTCTACTTTAGTTGTTGGGCCCAATGGAAGTGGCAGCAACGTGATTGATGCCATGCCTTTTGTGTTTGGGAGAAGAGCTAAACAGGTGAGCTCCCTCCTGATTTTGGATTTGGTGCGTGCACTTTGGTTTAATGTACATATGCTGCAAAGTGATTGAGTTAATATGCTAGTTGATCAATTATGTATTCTGGTTCTTGTGTTGTGGGATTCGAACATGAAGGTGCCTCTAAACAAAGTTTCCGAGCTCATACACGATTCAAGCGATCATCAGAATTTCCAGAAAGCAGTAATCCCTGTTCATTTTCAGGAGATCATTGATATGGTATTCCATTTCTTTTAAGCAATCCTCGGTTCCTTTCAGGATTGCCCTGGAATTTCGAGAAAAAATTGGGAAAAGATAAAAAAATTGTTTTTAATTGATATCCAATGTATGCACTTGATTCATCATGATTCTTTTCTCTTTAAAAATCATCCAGGATGATGTAACGTACGAATTAATCAAAGGCTGCGAGTTTGTAATTACAAGAGTTGCTTTACACAACAACTCATAAAAATACTACATCAATGATAGGAGCAGTAGTTTTATAGAAGTCGCTATGAAGCTCAAGGGGACAAGAGTAGACTTAAACAATAACTGCTTTCTGATTTTGTAGGTTGGGTGTAAGAGCTTTTTTGTTTAAATCAAATTTTAGTCATACTGCTGTTTTTTGCTGATTCTAAGATTGCTTAACACAAGGTGAGGTGGAACAAATATTATTGATGAAGCCAAAAGCACAAGGTCCTCGTGATGAAGGGTTCCTTGAATACCTGGAGGGTATCATCTGTGCCAACCAATACGTGGATAAAACAGAGGAAGCAAACAAAAAGTGAGTTTATTTTCCATTTTGAAGATCGATTTGTTTTTCGATGTCCAAGAGTCACCATTCATGAATATTAACAACATTACAATGGTATTCGATATTATTAAAACCCTGAAATAAATTACATTGACTTTTCATGAAAATTAGAGTTGTGTATCCTCATCTTAATTGTTTCTGTATAAATTAGCAATGTTAGGAGTACTAATCAAGGCAATATGGTATAGGGTGCAAAGTAGAGGGCATTCAAATTTGTTGACAAGATCAACTTAAATCATTCTGTGTAGGTTTCAAAGTCGATGTAGTATTTTGGCCACTTTATTTTTACCCTGCAGCTTATTTTCTTATCAGTACACCTTATTTGTACAAATGAGCTTAGTATTTTTTGTTTGTCATTTGTCATTTTTTATATTTTATTAATCTATTATATATTGTTGTAGTTATTTGCTTGTAATTTTTTTATTTACTTTTGAGCAATTACATGAACACACTAATACAATTATGTTTTTCAGAGTGTTAACATCTATCATTGTAATATATTAGTTTCATAAATTTTAGGAATTGATGTTTATTTAGCTTTTAAATATTTGCGTAAATATATATGTGTATGCTTAAATTTATCATTAAATTTAAATGTTTACTTGCAATAAATCCCATGCATCTAAGAGATTATAAAATTAGAAAAATGATTTGTGCATGCTGCGTCCCGGACGTTGGCTGGCGTGGTCAGTCCATTGAGCAACTCAGTCAGCAAAGATAAATAAAATAAGATATTATTTATTTATTTTGGGTCACATAACAGGCACACACAACTTTACGACCTTTGGTTTCCACCATACATATCTCAACGAAACCTTTCATTCTCCTCCAAAATGTTTCATTATCTATCGTTTTCTCCCGGTGGTAGGCGATGAGATCGGTAAGAGGGATGCCGAGGGAGACGAACGGTGGAGTGGGTCTTGAGGGAGGTGGAGACGTCGACGACGTTGGTTAGGACGTCGCGGTGAAGTTAGTCGGCGAAGAGGTAGTCGGCGTTGGAGCCTGTCCTGAGAGGAGGATTGTGGTTAATTGTAGCTGATTTGAGTTTTTTGTGGTGTTTTTTTGGGAAAGTTTTGTTTTTTGTGGTTGATTTGAAGTTTTTATTTTTTCATATGATGGATCGGTTGTGGTGATGAATTTTTGTAGGTTGTTTTTGTGTTGAAAGTTTGGTTCTTTTTTATTTCGGTTTGTGGTGTTCTTGTCTAAAGTTGGTTTGTCTTTGATATTAGTTTTTTTTGGATTTTTGATTATTTTTTCACGGAGTTGGGTTCTATTTCATGTTCTTGTTTACTAATTTCAATTTGGGCTGTTTAAAAAGACAAACAGTATGATAGAAAGAACAAATGGATGTGATAACGATCAAACAATCGAGGTCGTAAAATGATGTCAGAGGGATTATCAACAATGCCCAATACGTAAGAGCGTAAATGTTTAGTTTGATGATCTTTATTGGAAGGAAAAAGGCAACCGCACTTCTGATTCAAATGAAAACATGTGACCTTTTTAGGACATCTTATTCCTTATTTAGTGATTCTTGTGGATATTTTAATAGTTTACTGGTTTGTATTTTGAATAGTATTTATTGTTTGGATAATGTGATTAAGAATGTATGTGTACTCGAAGTGTTCCCATTTTTTCTATAAATAAAATTTATGATATTGTAAAAGTAGATTTCTACTCGGTAGTCCAAACAAAAGTACCAATAATCTATCACTTTCTTTTTATTTTGAACTAGTAAATGATAAAAAAGATGAATTCATACTTAAAAAAGACAAAACACTACTTAAAAAAGACAACCTCGACCTAAAAAGAACAACCTACCAATATAAGAATGACCGATCTAATTGTTAAAAAACAAAATCATACATAAAAAGTACAAATCAGTATTTAAAAACGATAAAAAAACATACTTAAAAAGGACAAGCCACTATTTAAAAAGTACACTCTTATGTTAAAAAGGACAGACGTGATGTTAAAATAGACAGGCTTATATGTTTAAAAGTACAAAACTTGAATTTTTCATTTTACTTTTGTATCTGAAGGTTTCATGGAGAAACCAAAAGTTGGGAAAAATAAAAGTTGCACGGGAAAATCAAACGTTGCAGTGAGAAAATAATAATGCATTGGGAAACTAAAGGTTGCATGTTATACAAACATGTTACTAAATGAATTTCTCTGCTGACTGGATTGCTGACTGAACTGACGACGTCAGGCGCGTCAACAGACGCGGGCGTCCGTGTATCACGGCCCGTAAAATTACATTACACATTCCAAACACCTTCGTGGAAGTATTGGTTCTCTAGTTAAGTATACATTTTCTAATGCATTTGAAGGAATGTAGAACGTGTTATGTCTATCTCGTTTCACTTCTATGTTTCATTGCTTTTGTCAACCTACTTGCAACCTTGATCTTTGTCTTATAATTTCTACTTGATTAAGCGCACATTGCTCATGGAGAATTCCTACAGACTTGCATCATCTCTCTTCTCTCCTTGTTTAGATAATGGAGACATTTTGTATTTTTCTTCTTGGTTAATAATCTTTTCCATTCACTCTCAAAAAAAAAATATACAAGCTTTTTTCTGTTCTTATGGTCGATGCATTAGGAAACTTAATAAAAACATTTAGGTGCTAGTTAAAAAGTATTTATGTATTTCACATCAAACTCAATTTCCCGAACACGTATTATAATCCAAAGCACACGTTTAAATGTGAATATTTGCATTTCAAATTTTAATTTAAAAAAAACTTCAAAAGGCAAAAGCATGATAAAGAATGGTCGACTAAACCCTGGACTTGTTCAATAAATCATGAAGAAACCTCCAAGTAAATGTTCTTCAAATATTTTGTTAGTCTTTAATTTTCAGGTGAACTTTTTACTTAAAAATATCCAAACTAATTGTTGCGTTTTGGTTTAATCAATCACTTCATTTAATTTTCACTGTGTAAAAGAAAATTCCTATAGGAAATGCTAAGTGCACGGTGTACTCAAGGCTGGATTGTCATATTTGACATTTTTTAAAGCCACAATACTTGTTTTGAAATCGTATCTCTAGACATGTTTGCGTGATGGTAATCACAATCGTACGCATAAATAGCAATTTGCATTCCCAATTTGCATAATATTTCATACTTATTGATTTCTACCTACTTTGTTATTTGGGTTACTAATTGCCTATATAAGTTCAGATTTATACCATGAAAATATCTGATTTAGTGATACAGATTAATTACGGTTGTCAATTTTACACTAAACACGATTACACAACACGAAAATGACACGAATTTGACGGATATGGATCGAGAATTTGAACATGATTAATAAATGAGTTGGATATGACAACATGATTATTAAATGGGTTGGATATGGATTGTTGTAAACAAGATTAACACGATTAAGACATGATAAGTAATCAGGTGTACATGATTACGAATACTACACAATTAAGACACGATTAATACCGACAAGTCTAGAAGTAATATATAAGTTATAAATTGTATTGAACGAGTGACATGCAATTATGCAATCCAGTATTCATGTAATAAACAGAACTAATTGTGTATGAATTACTGTATAATGGTGTAAACAGTAGTTGTGTTAAACTGTACACGAAGTAACTTGTTTAATAATCGTGTATAAATGGGTTGGATATGACAACACGATTATAAACGAGTTGGATACGGTAGAAGTATAGCAACACAATTATTAAATGGGTCGGATACGGCACAACTAGTAGGGTTTATACATACGACTTGACACGACACGACACAATTGACAGCCCTAAGATTGATGTATCTGAAGGTGTTGGTTTGTTAAGCTTAATGAGGATTGTAACTTATATTCTAGATTTGTGGTTTTTACTTGCCAGATACTTTATGCAATAAACCGCCTACGAATTATATTAAACTCCATTAATATGTAGAAATATTGAGTTTTACAGAATTCTTTTGATGCGTCCCCTGAGCATTGCCTGATATTTTGAAGAATTTCTGACTGAATTCTTGTGTTATCTTTCTCCTGTAGGATGGTAACAACCCCAAACATATATCTACACCACCTGGCTTGGGGATTTCTTTCTTTGAGCTATAGCTTCTTGTCACATTTTTGAGATTGAGATTTTGGATTGCAAATTCACACTAACATAACCAAAATAAAACTCTCCCGCAAGTTATGGTTTGTTAATGGGGCGGGTCAAACCGGCAAACTTGCAAAACCTAACCTGATGGTTCCATATTAGAATTGTAATTTTCAACTCCATTCAGAAAATAAAACATGCTTCCTTAGTGGGTTGGGTTAGGGTCGAGTTAAAATCCGAACCCGTTAATCCTTTAACCTGATAAGATAAAATAATAATAACATTATATACACAAACATATAATCTAACTCATCACTCCTAAACTTATCACTTAAGTTAGTACTAATTCTTAATCTAACAAATTATAACTTAATCTTAAAGATATTACTATTTAGAAATTATAACTTAGGCATTTTCATAAAATATTCCTTGTTAGTTTAGTGTTTTTTCTGAATTTTTACATTTTTTTAAACATGTGGGTTGGGTTGGGTCTTGATTTTTATGGACTGTGTTATAACCTGACCTGCAACTTGCCAATTGCTGACAGGTTGGGTGTCGGTTGATCCTGACTTGCCTCGAACGTTACTTGTTTACAACCTGAAAGTCCTGGAGAAGGACCATGACCGAGAACCATGTACAAAATTACGTCTAGCTATAGTATTATTATAGATTTTGGTTAATGGGGAGTTTAGGAGTTCTTTAGCAACAATTGTTAACTATGGTTTAAACTTTTAATCATATTTCTATTCTGCCTTGCGATATGTATTATTTTTTAGACATATCTTCTGACATGGTTAACCGTTGGAGTGATAAAATTGTCAGTACCACCAACTAAATTTGGATATGGGTGTTTGAAGAGAATTCTATGGATATGGGTGTCAGTACCACCAAACTATGAGTAGAAATGTAGAATTCTATCATTTCGATATGTATTAGTATTTGTGGCCAAGTATTTGAATGCTCAAAAGATGATAGGTAAACTAAATTTCATTAGGAGTTATTTGGAATTTTCTCTCTCGAGAAATTGCTTAATATTTCTACCATGTACTGGCATTATTTCGTGGGGAAGGGACCATGTAATAACTCCATTGAAAGAAAATAGATTTTTGACTGGGAGGAATTGTTCTTGATTCCATATATAAGCACTGGTATAGTGGCAAACAAGGCCGTAAAGACCTTAAACAAAAGTATTTAATCACATATCCATTTTCCCTCTCTTTTAACTAATTTTATAATCTGCTCAAACACGTTAAATTGGATATCTAAATTATTTTCTAAATACATCATCTACGGTTAATTTTACTGAGTTGTTTCATGTTTCATGCTCAAAGTCGCGTCTTCTTATCTGACATGGTCGACTACTACCAAATCAACATAGATTAATTACACAAATTATTTGAATACTGCACGCAAGAGAAAAAGTCATAGTAGGATTACCATGTTACATTGATTGGGTGCAACAATCAATGGGGTACAATACTACAACGATGAGAGACAATTACATGCATGGTAAGATGACCATCATTCTTCCTATGCACTCCTATAAATCATAGTAGGGTTTTTACTTGCATGTATCTTAAACGGTCATAATTATCGGCATACATCCATGTTTTAGTATTAACTTATGTGTGTGCACCTCCAACATTAGTTGGGCCAATTTGTCACCATTGTTGTCACATCTCATTAGAAATTTTGCAATTTACATCATTTAACATTTAAAATGTCTTTAATTTAAAACACAAAAAATGAAAAATACCCAGACCCACTAATCACTTTCCCACCCCTCCCTCTCTTGGGAGGAGAAGGTGGACAAGGCAATGGTGGTGGCAAAAGCCATTGCAAGTGTCTTGGGGTCTAGGTTTGGGTCTGGCAATGGATCTAGATTTGGGTCCGGAGAAGGCCATGGAGGATGCGGTGAAGGCGCAAGACGGAGGTTGTGAGAGGATATATGGGTTTTCATCGAGCTCCATGGTGGAGGAAGATATTAATATGAAAATAATACCCAATATACTTCTACATGTATTCTACTTACGTCTCTTAATTATATATTTGTGGATGGTTGTGTTTCTTTTAATAAATTGTATCTTTGCATATCAATTACCGTCACACTCATTTTGATGACAAATTTACATTAAATGACTTGTCCATTTTACCATATACTGTTAAGGCTCTACCTTGACGACAAAAACAAAAAACCCTGATAAGTAGTAAATAACATAGTAAATTACAATTTGATCGGTTGAACTTAAAATGCTAAATTGCACCCCTTAATAACATGATCGATCTATAACACTTTACCACTCTATCAATAAATTGTTACTTTTAATTATATTCCCCTTTTTAAAAAACAAATTGTGTTTTTATCCCTAACTTTATAAGGTAGGTCTAATTTTGAGGCAGAGTTCTAATTCGAATGCCAAATATGATTAAAAATTGATGGCAAAATGGTGTAAATCTAAACCAAATCGGACACAAATTTAAATCTTAGTTTACTGTAAATTTAGGAATAGACGCACTTACAAAATAACACAAAAAGGGACAAATTTAGTGAGAACTAACAATTATTTTGGTAAATGAATACACAAGGTGTTTTACATTCACAGTTTGAGAGGTTTGGGCATGACGTTTTTAGGATCAAAATTTCAAACATAAATTGAAAATTCAGAGAGGCAAATTAATGTTGTTAATCATACCATGCACGGTTAAAGTCCAAATGACGGAGGCACATTGTTGTTTCTCATTGTTTTCTTTGTAGGAAAAAAAGAAACAACCTAAGTCAAACTCCTGAAAGTAAGATGTTGCCGTATTCGATTTCGAGTAAACTGACATACGTACAATTATGTCTCTTGCACAAATTTTCACGTGTATATAAATTCAATATAATGATTTGATCTCCGGGCACATATGCCTCAAGACGACAAGAACAAAGAGGTCGTTTGGGTGCGATGGGATTCGGCACCCCGATGAGGCCGAAGTTGCTACAGTGCCAAGATGCATCCAAACATGGATGTAAATTCGTGGGAGCTGGGCTTCCAGCACGGAACCCGATGCTTGTCTTTAGCGGTAATGGAGAAGCTGTGGGAATAATCCTGCTGAAATGAGCAAATACCACATCTTATCCCACATTAGGCACTGTTGGGTGGGTAATATTCTGGTCTGATTTCGTTTGGAGTGCATGTGAACAAATGTTCTTGAATGGATGTGGAAGACGTTGAATGGGTGGGTAATATTGTTCTTTACACTACATTTTTTATGGGTTGGGGTGGTTGATGCCAGTTAAGCATGGATTCACATCAATCCTTTCCATCTTCTTGAATGGATTTTAAATACGTTTATGTCTATCCAATGTTAAGCAAGTGTTAACACTACTACAGAAATCGGAATATACGTCAGATGTACGGGGGCATATACGTCGGATATAAGCACTCCCAGATCCGACGTCTATGTGTGCGTCGTCTATATATAGATGTCGGACGTGAGAAATCTGACGTCTATTCTTAAAACATAGACGTTGGCTGTATGTATCAGTCGACGTCTATACTTAACGAATAGACGTCGGCCTTTAACTACGACCGACGTCTATTTTTTAGATATAGACGTCGGTGAAATGACGGACCACGTCTACTCTTAAAGAATAGACGTCGGAGCATACATAAAGCTGACGTCTATTCCTTTTTTTAGAGGAATACACGTCGGCTAATACGAACAACCGACATTCTGTATTTCCTACATGCTTCTGGTACTACAAACATAGAAATTCGCTAAATATATGTTCCTAACTTAATTAACAAAAATGGGAGAGAACGTACTCTCATTCCATGCCATGTTATTCCTGCTTTTGTGGTTGTTCTTCTGCCACCTAAAGCTCTGTAAACCTTAATTATCCTAAGTAGCACAAGTTAAACTTTCATTCAATGATACTAATAAAAATCCACGAATTACAAATACGATGACTAAAACGAACTTACAAATTTAGAAGTTTCTTTATTGAGTCCCTTGGTTTATTCGACCCCAACGGATCAAACCAATATGCCGAATTAGTCGTTGGGCATACAACGACAAGTATCCAATGAGCCATGTTATATATATAATTAGAAGCTTATTACAAAATGAAATTCCACTTTGAATTACAAAGTTTACCTCTCATGATAAGGAAGCAGATAATATCTTTTGTCTTCTTTTTTCAAGAGAGTTCCAAGCTGACCCGATTTATCGTCATTTGATTGATTCGTTTTAATTAAACCGCAAGTGCACGACCGCGTTGAAGTGATGGCAAATACGGGTCGTCTACAGGGAGGTGTGTCGACTTTTGGTTTGTGCAAAGGCGAGTAGGAAAGAAAGGAGAGAAAGATGGATTACACTAAACTACACTAATCTAAACTAGTAAACTAGCAAAGCTGAAATGAAATCACAACACAAACTAAACTAAACAACTAATGGAGGAAGATAAAAACTCAGGAATGAAAACCCCTAAGGGGTGGAGTGTGTGTGTGCACTTGAAATAAGTGTGGTGGTGAATGCATACAAGAAGTTCAAGTTAGTTAGTGTTTGTTAATGTATAAGAAGTACCTAATGACAAAACTTATCATTTACAACACTAACCTAGGTGATTAATATGAGCAATACAAGGTTGTTATTAAGAACATACAAGAATGGAATGTACCTAACTATGGCAGAAACCATCAAGTAAAGTTCTTATTAATTCAATCAAGCATACTAATATCTCTCACAAACATTCATATCAAGCATTCATACCATCTACATAACATGTACACACATCTACTCCACCCCCAAAGGGGATGAAACTACTCACACATATTTAAACTAACAATTACACTAAGGAAAGAAGACGTGCTTACTCTAATTATAGAAAGACTAAACAACAAGTTAACTAAGAGACATAAAACAAAACAAACATGCAAGCAAGCACATTAAAGGAAATTAACTAAGCAAGAAACAACATGCTAATGAAAACATCTATTATTAACTCACTCAATTACAAGCAGCCTCTTTCTCCACCAGACTTTTGCTTCAAGGCTTCACTCTTAGTAGAGAAGATGGCCACAGAAGAGAGAGTGTGATTACATGAGAGGGGGGAGAGTTCTATTTATAGCCATAGAAAAAGGTAATCCGAGACAATCCCCCGGTATGGGACAAAACAAATACCAAAAATAACCTAAACAAACACTAATACATACGCTCCATAAATCTTAGCGGATCCGGGAAGATCCGGACCGCCAATTGGCGGTCTACAGGATCCGGATCTGGCTCATTTTTGTTGTGGGTTTGTCTTGATGTATTTGTTGGTCTTGGATGCATCTACTTGCTTGTTGGAGCTCTGATCCAAATAGAATTGCCAAAAATACTCCCCATGATGGTGTGGAGTTTTCTGTTTTGCTCTTTGGTCCTTCGGTCTTACGTTCAGGTCCCTCTCCTTTGCATCTTAGTCCTCAGGTCTCACAATAAGTCTTTTTTCCTTGCTTTTGGGTCCTTTCATGATTCATCTCTTCAAACCTATTTATTTCTGAAATTCAAACATAAAACTCGTCACGTAGCATTGCTTAGGTGTAAGATAATGGATATAAGATACAAATATAAGCATGAAATGATGTCAATCATCATTCCCGTATATATATGTAGATGGACTGATAAATCTAAATACTTGATCGTCGAGAAAGACTGACCTTCTGGAGTCATAAAGATGTCTACAAGTACAAAAAATATACTTTATTACAGTTTCGATAAAATTATTCAATACATTTCATTGTATACCAAAGAAACACGTACTTCACTTGTACGTCGATAATCATGATACACAATGAATCCATCGCCAAGAACTGCATGATATCCTCTTTGCTGACGTACAAAGCCGGAGACAACCCTTTATCCCCCTCCTCCAACTCCCAACTACTTAAGGATTGTGTTTCCCTACCTACCATACATTGATACAACATTTTGCACATACTTGGAAGCGAAATAATGTTGATTGGAGATTGATTGTTTGACCCTTTGCTCCGGGGGCTTGACACCTTACAGATATATATACAACCGTTAAAATACAATTGTTAACAAATTTGAAGTTTAAAGTCTTTTAAATTTAAACTATACCTCATGTTTGTCATTTAGCTCTACTAAATAACTAGGCTACCGCACGAACCCACCGATAACATCGCCGAGAGTAACAATCTCTTCTTCCGGAAATGGCACAAAAGCACCAGCATCTAAGCAACTCTCAACTGCAACCTTCACTTCTCCATCTCCTACCTCTGTGAAGTGGTGTCTAGAGATGTTATAAACTTTCTCGTGTCCCACCAATCTTCGATCAGGGTCTTCGACAAATAAAGCACATCTGGATCCATCCGCGAACTTTTTAAACGAGGGACCGTCGACGAAGGCCAATTCTCGAGAATGAGACACGAAATCATATTGTCGATCGGGGTGGAACACTGGCGGCACTGGAGGAGTAGTCTCCGAGGAAGAACTAGTCCTACGACGGGTAGGAGAAGTAGGCAAATCACGATCAAATCTCTCCAAAACAAGTTGCAACGTATTCTTCAAATCTGCGATCTCTTGCTGGCATTTGGTATGACCAGTTGACGAAGTAGACCGTTGAGTCTTTCCATAATATTGTCGAAGTCCAACTCTACTCCCTACCCC
The DNA here is from genome assembly GCA_963682175.1 of Triglochin maritima. NCBI lineage: Eukaryota > Viridiplantae > Streptophyta > Magnoliopsida > Alismatales > Juncaginaceae > Triglochin > Triglochin maritima. Next base: position 49,195,434 of record OY821772.1, read on the forward strand.
CGCACACGACCAAGGTGTTCGTCGTTTCCCAAGGGCTCGCGTAGAATATCATTCCGACCATCGGAAGCAAATTCTCCTTGAGATTCTCTCAACTTCAGAGAGTCCTAAGTTTAAAAATATATTTACCAACAATTGAAAAATATAAAATTAGTGAATCTGAACTAATAGCATATATAAGTGATGCAACTTACTATTTTCGAGTCGATCGCTTGGCGTTTGTGACGTACTCCCCTCTGGAGTTTACTCTCGCTCTCTTCCAAGAATCACAACGAGCTACGAGAGAATGAGGAGATAGGTTACTTTCTTGCTCCTCACTCATACTGTAGTCAATTGCCTCTTGTTTCTTCAGAGCAATTTTTTCAGCCATCATTTGTGCTTCTAACTTTTGGTACCCCACTCAAGACATACGATGTGTATACTTGTTAGAAGATCTAATCTTTTGGTTTTTGGCTCGGATGACCTAAAATCAAGTTTATTAGATTGTCACTTAAAACAATAACTAAAAAGTTTGTTTTGAAACTCAGTTATTATATTCTAAATTAAACTCGGTTACCTCAAACTCCGGGATATCTCTGGATTTTCTGAATTGCTCCCATTGATTCGGAGTGATAAAGTTATAGATATCGCATGGATTTCTATCATGGTAGTCTCCGAATATGTACTTGTTCGTTTAATTTGTTTTGAAATCCCTCCAACGAACTGACATGTATGTCATCCACTTTTTCTTCAACTTGTCAGTGGATTGGAACTCAAAAGATTCCTACAACACGTTAACTTTGTATATATCAAAAGTTTGACTAAAACTACAGAAATCTATAATGGAATAATTACCTGCACGTTATCCCATATTGTGTCCTTCAACTTCTCATCTACATCGGCCCAACTCGATAAACAAATGTCAACTTTGGCCCTCGCTAAGCTACCCAGATAACTTTGCCAATTATCAGACAGCTTGCCTATCGGCTCAAGACGGTAATCAAACTGGATTGGAACTCTACCGTCTCTATTTCTTCTCCCCACGAATTCTTTCATGCGACAAGGAACTCGTGAACTGTATGTCTTCGAGCCTTCAGACTCTGAGGGAGTGTGTTTCTTTTTCGGAGCCATGATACTATAAAAGATAAACTCAAGGCATTAAAAAGTAAAAGGTCAAGACATTAAATGACTATTAAAATGTGTTACAACAGAAAATTTGCACCTTTACTGTTTTTTTTTCCTTAATGGATTTTCAATCCATATACCTTCACCGTGGTCATCTCTAAACATACAAGTCTCAACATTTATTTCTTCGTCTACTGAGTTCAACTCTGGTGCTTGCTTAGAAAAATTTGGTGTCTCTTCATACTCGATCAGACTATCATCTCATACAATTTTTCTTCCCTTCCAGAATTACTGCCCATTTCTTATCACATGGATTCGTCACATAGAATACTTGTTTCGCTTGGGAAGCGAGACTAAAAGGTTCTCCTTTATACCTTTTTTTTTGAAAAATCAATTAAAGTGAACCCATAGTCATCCACTCGAACTCCACTTTTTTTATCAGCCCATTTGCATCTAAATACAAGTACTTTGAATTTAACAAAGCCTAGCTCCCATATGTCTTCAATTACACCTTAATATGACATGTCGGCGTATACAAGATTCACGTTTATCTTGACAATTCTTCGGAAGTCTGACAGTTTTGGTGTTTGCTAGGTGTCCAGTGCAAAACTCGATAACCTCCTCAGCTGTGTATCCTTCAATAATACTAACATCTGGTCTTTGACGATTTTTACAATAACCTTTCAACACTTTCATATAACGCTCGAAAGGATACATCAACCTTAAAAAACTGGTCCACACAATTTAACTTCTCTAACCAAATGAATAACTAGATGAATCATAATGTCAAAAAAAGCAGGGGGGAAAAACATCTCCAACTGACATAATGTCACCAGAATTTCATTCTGCAACGTATCTAACTGCGCGGATCGACCACTTTACTGCAAATCTTATTGAAAAAGGTGAAGGGAATGTGTTCTAAAAGTTTTACTTTTAAATTCCAATTATTAGGAATTGAATGAGAAATCATTTTGTTCCTTGTTTATGTTATTCGTCCTTTACAAGTGTTAAGGAAGAGGCTCTTAGTCCTTAACCGTAGAGCTCTAAAAGATATTGGTTTACATGAAACAAAAGATATTCGCAATCATGGTAATAGACATGGAACATTTATTACCGAGTTAAAAGATAGTTGGGGTTCGCTAGGGTGAAACGCACCTCATATCTCGTATCAAATGAAAATAAGTTTTCTTAACATTACCTAGAGCCCTCGCTCGGTTTTGGGAAAAAGTTTTTTCTTACGAGGATATGTCATATTCCCTCATAATTAAAACGACAAGAATCACAAGAGTTTGAAGATGCTAATATTGCTAAAATTTAAAAAGGTTGTGATTAGAAAAATGTTTTTCTTACCTTGATATTGTAATGTATTCGATAGCCCATAGCTAGTCTATATTACAATTGATGGGATCTTGAATTGTTGCATTTATGGGCAAAAAATTTATTTGCAGCATTTACATTTGTATGTATATATATAATAAACATAAAATTGGCATTAAAATCCTGTATGATTTATTTTGTAGAAAAATGTCGAACATCCAACCTATCGTACGATCCATGATAGAAAAACACCCTTTAGCAAATGATGGCTCGAACTTCATTAGTTGGCAACTCAAACTCAACATCGTGTTAAAGTTTGAGAAACTGTCTCACATTTTGGAAGGTCCAATCCCAAAATGGAATGAGAGATTAACCGATGAAGAGAAGGAGGCTAAAGCCAAGTGGGAAGACCAAGAGAACCAAGTTCACGGTCTTATGCTAGTATCCATGGGTGACTCGCTTCAAGCGAAATACTTGGATTCGAAACCCAAGAAGACCATGGAGGCTTTATCTAAGATGTTCATGGATAGTGCCCGAAAGGAGCGCTATAAGACCACCATCGCACTCACAAGGTGCCATATGGCGGAGGGAACATCGGTATCCATGCATTTTCTCACGATGCAAGGGTACCTTGAGAAGTTGGCAAACCTCTCTTCACCAATGCCCCGTCCTTTAAGGACTTTGTGATGCACTACCACGTGCGTGAAAAAGGGGTGAGTCTTGAGGAGCTGTACAACGCTCTCAAAACTGCTGAAGTTGACATGGGCAAGGGTAGGGACAAGCATGTCCTTGCCATCCATGGGAAGAGGCAAAAGATTGGTAAAGGAAAGGGCAAATCTACCAAAAGTGGTTCAATCAATAGCAAGGGAGTAGGAGGTGCTCATAAGAGTGCCTCGAGGGGGAAATCTCAGAAATCTCCAACTCCCAACACGAAGTGCTTTCACTGCGGTGAAAAAGGACACATCCGGCCAAATTGCCCCAAATACAAGGAAGACTTTGACAACGGAGTGATTGAACGTCGGCGCCCCAAAAAGGCCAAAGGTATATTTGTTATTGAAATAAATTTAGCCACCTCTGTCCAGGATTGGGTAATTGATACCGGATCTTGTGCTCACATAGTTTCTAATGTGCAGCTACTCATGGATAGGAAGGAACTCGCAAGGAACGAGGTAGAATTGAAGGTTGGAAATGGTGCGAACGTTTCTACAGTTGCACAAGGTTCTGTGGTGCTTCAATTATGTAGTGGTTTAAATTTATGTCTAAAGAATGTTTATTATGTGCCTTCGATTAGCAAGAATATTATTTCTGTATCATGTTTGGATATGGATAATTTTAATATAAATATTTCAAATTCTTGTTTATCTATATCGAAGAATGGTGTTTTCTATGCAAATGCATTCATAAGGAATGGTCTTTATTTGCTTGAATTGAATAATAAACAAATCTTTAATATCAATAACAAAAGACTTAAGACCACTCACGAGAATGATACTCTCTTGTGGCACTATCGTCTTGGTCACATAAATGAAAAGCACATCAAGAAATTACAAGAAGCTAACCTTCTTGGTCTACTTGATTTTAAATCATTGGAGACGTGCCAACCATGTTTAATGGGAAAAATGACCAAAAAGCCTTTCAAGAAGAAAGGTCCAAAAGCGAGTGGCTTGTTGGATTTGATACATTCTGATGTATGTGGTCCAATGAGTACTAGTGCACGAGATGGTTTCAGGTACTTCATTACGTTCACGGATGATTATAGTCGTTATGGCTATGTTTATCTAATGAGAAACAAAAGTGAATCATTTGACAAGTTCAAAGAATTCAAGAATGAAGTAGAGAACCATCTCGACAAGAAAATCAAGTCTCTACGAACGGATCGTGGAGGCGAGTACTTAAGTGCCGAATTTGACTCATACCTAAAGGAGTTTGGTATTATACCTCAACTCACCCCTCCCGGTACACCTCATTGGAATGGGGTATCCGAAAGGAGGAATAGGACATTGCTCGACATGGTTCGGTCAATGACGAGTCATGCGGAATTACCTCTTTACTTTTGGAGTTATGCACTACAAACTGCGGCTTACACACTAAATAATGTTTCATCCAAATCCGTAGAGAAAATGCCTTATGAGCTATGGAGTGGTAAAACACCTAAGCTCAATTTTCTCAAGATTTGGGGTTGTGAGGCTTACGTCAAGAAATTGATGTCAACCAAACTTCAACCAAAAGCAGATAAGTGCTTCTTTATAGGTTATCCTTGTGAGACAAGAGGATACTACTTTTGGCATATCACCTCCAATCGAGTGATTGTAGAGAGGGATGCCACATTTCTGGAAAAGGAATTTCTGGAAAGAGTAAAAAGTAGTGGGAGTAGGGTTGTACTTGAGGAAACTCAAGATACTCTACAAGATCATGACATGAATGATGACGTTCAAGATCATGAAGGCCCAACCGAGATTCCTTTGGTTAGTGGGAGCGTGAGTGAGAGACCCTCGCAAGAAATTGTGAGAGAATTTCAATCATCCCCTCCTAGTGTACGTTCAAGAGTTGAACATGAACCCACTCCTCAAGAAATTGTGGGAGAAGTTCGAGAGACACGAGAAGAACCAAAAGAACTAAGAAGGTCAACGAGGGAAAGGAAGAAACCAGACTTGTATCTGGGACTTCATGACATCATGGTACTTGATACCAATGATCCCTTGACCTTCCAAGAAGCAATGGAAAGGGAAGACTCCAAATTATGGCTTAAGGCCATGGAATCCGAAATAGAATCCATGTATGATAATCAAGTGTGGGACTTGGTTGACTTTCCTCAAGGGAAAAAGGTCTTTCAAAATAAATGGGTTTTCAAGAGGAAGATGGACATGGATGGGAACTTGACAACCTACAAAGCGAGGTTTGTAGCGAAGGGTTTCACTCAAGTTCAAGGAATTGACTATGATGAAACTTTTTCACCGGTTGCCATGTTCAAGTCTATTCGGATTATGCTCGCTATTTCCGCATTTCATGATTATGAAATATGGCAAATGGATGTCAAAACGGCGCTCCTTAATGGGAACTTGGAGGAGGATGTGTACATGGTACAACCTCGAGGTTTTGAAGATCCAAAGAATAGCGAGAAAGTATGCAAGCTTCAAAGATCCATTTATGGATTGAAGCAAGCATCAAGGAGTTGGAACAAACGCTTTGACGAGGAAGTGAAGAAGCTTCACTTCATTCAAAGTAAGGAAGAACCTTGTATATACAAGAAGGTTAGTGGGAGCCATGTAGTATTCCTAATCTTATATGTCGATGACATATTGCTCATGGGTAATCATATCCCTTTGCTTGAACAAACGAGTAGTTCATTGAAATCTGCATTCTCAATGAAAGGTTTGGGTGAGGCTCAATGCATCTTGGGAATCAAGATATATAGAGATAGATCCCATAGACTCATTGGCCTCAGTCAACGTACATACATTGACAAGGTCTTGGAAAGGTTCAAGATGAACAACTCCAAAAAGGGCAGTGTGCCAATGAGTATGGGTGTGCAACTCAAGAAGTCTCAACGTGCGCAATCACGTAAGGACTTAGAGTACATGAAGGACGTCCCTTATGCTTCGGCAATTGGGTCGATCATGTACGCGATGACTTGCACAAGACCCGATGTCTCGTATGCTCTAAGCGTGACAAGTCGTCACCAATCCAACGCAGGTCCTGAGCATTGGACTGCGGTCAAGAATATCCTGAAGTACCTTAACTGGACTAAGGATAAGATTCTTGTTTATGGAGGACAAAGGGAGTTGATAGCCGAAGGTTACTCGGATGCGAGTTTCATGAGTGATCCAGACGATAGAAGGTCGCAATCAGGATACGTCTTCCTTCTGAATGGTGGAGCTGTGAGTTGGCGTAGTTGGAAGCAAATCACTACGGCCGACTCAACCACTGCTTCAGAAGTAATGGTTGTCGCTGAAGCGAGCAAGGAAGGAGTGTGGATCAAGAAGTTCCTTGAAGAGCTTGGAGTAGTTCCCACGAGCGAGGGACCCATTGAGCTATTTTGCGATAATAGTGCATCTATCTCGCAAATCAAGGATCCTAGATCACACCACAAAGTGAAGTACATGGATCGTAAGTACTTCGTGACACGTGACCTCATCGACGAAGGCAAAATAAATCTTTTATGGGTGGACACCAACATCAACACAGCTGATCCATTCACAAAACCCTTATCCCAAGCCAAGGGCGAAATGCATTTCGAGTCCATGGGATTGAGGAACCATGTAGATTGGCTTGATGATTGATATGTAATGGGGTTTACACTAGTTATTATTTTATACATTGAGTATTTATGTGAAAGAAAACTTTAATAACAAGTGGGAGATTGAAGGGAATGTGTTCTAAAAGTTTTACTTTTAAATGCCAATTATTATGAATTGAATGAGAAATCATTTTGTTCCTTGTTTATGTTATTCGTCCTTTAGAAGTGTTAAGGAAGAGGCTCTTGGTCCTTAACCGTAGAGCTCTAAAAGATATTGGTTTACATAAAACAAAAGATATTCGCAATCATGGTAATAGACATGGAACATTTATTACCGAGTTAAGATTGTCGTGTTGGTCATAGATCATTGTAGCTCTACAAGTGAGTGACAACACGGGTACACAAATGAGGAAAATATTACTTTTGTATACTGAATAGACCTAATAAGTAAAACATTATAGAATTGTGTTTTCTGTGTCATTAATGTTTTACTGTGTCCTTGGTCCTTTGATATGAGACTTATATCAGATCGCTTAAGGAGTGCTTAATTAGACTAACGTCTTAAGCTATCAATGAGTGTAGTGCAAAGACATTAGTTGGTTAAGTATGACTTTTGTTGGAGAAGATAGTTAGTCAAAAGATTATCATTGCCCCTCTTAATTGAGTGATGATATTAGTGGGCCCCCTGATAAAGCAGAGTTATAATGTGCACAATGTGATTTGAGTTAAGTCACATATTTATAACTTGCTTAAAGAGATCAAGAAAGGAATACTAACATAAAGATGACACAATACTACTTTGTGTGTATTCTTAATATCATGAGGCAAGGGACGGACACAAGTGGTGCACTCCATCACTACATGGATCGGGTTTTGGTTCAAGTGGACTTAAGACATCTAACTAATTGGGAGCTATAATGTGTAGCTAGATACTGCTTATAGCTTGTGATATTAAGCTCTTAATATCACAACCAACTTAGTTTAGATCCTCCCATAGGTCACACCACAAAACTTGGAACGAGAGATGAGGATTTTGAGTTCATAAGATGTGTCGGGTTTCATATAGAAAATGTGACACATGGGGTGAACAAGCAAAATCAAAATTATGTTGTGATTAATAACATAATTAGAATCTAAATTAAATTCATATGTGATGTAAATATTATGGGGTGTAATGATTTATCGTTACATAGGATAATATGTTACATAAGTTGTGAATTTACCACTAATCCCGAAATGTCAAATTTTGTAGGAGTAAAACCGAAATTTGACCAATCAGCAGAATAGTGCACAAACGGTCGACCGGTTAACGGCAAACGGTTGACCAATCGTGCACGGTCGACCGGACACGTCTCGACCGATAACAGGGAATTTTCATCTGTTCGGAACGGTCGACCGAACATTGCGATGAAATATTTTTACTGTTGAGCGGTCGACCGAGTTACGAACGGTCGACCGAAACTTGGTTCAAGCGGTCAACCGAACCTCCAAACGGTCGACCGGTCCAAACGGTTTTCTGCTGAATTAATTTAAGAATTAATTATAACATGCATGGAATTGGTTCATAACTGATTTAATTCGTGGCTAAGATTATTTGTTGGAAAATAATGGATGGTTAGATGGAGATTTGCATGAAATCATGGGCAAGAGGTTGCACATGAATAGGTAATTTGGAGAAAACTTATAAATAGAAGTTTATCTCATTACCTCCTCAATTAATTCATTATTTTCTCATGCAAAAATCTCTCTCCATAATTCTCCACGAAATTTCCTTAATTCTTAAGATTAGTTTTTAGTTTTAAGAGATCTTCTTCTCAAGGGAACAAAAGAGGGGTTAGTAATTGGATTCTAAACCCTATTGGAGATTGAGAGGCTAGCTCTTCTCTCTCCAATCTCGTTTAGAGTTTGGTGAATACTCGGAGGCTATCCACCGGGCGATTCGAGCGGCAACGCGACTCCGGATCTTCAAGAGGTTTTAGAGAAACTCTAGGTATGATCCTCTTTGCAATTGTTTGTTTATTCTAGTGCATGTTAAATAATTAGGATAAACAAATGCATGTCTATATGAAAATTGAAGAAAATATGAATGTTTCGATCCTATATGTTTATAAAATTTCGAAAATATATACATACTATAGGGCATGAAATCCAACAAAAGGAACACAACTTTGTTATTTCATGTCTAACATCTTTCGGTAATATGGATCTCAGCGCTATAGGTAACAACTGTTGCATTAAAGTGTGACAATCTTGAGACTTCATCCCCACAAGTTTCAAATCCTTCGTAACAACAAGACTACTGATATTTGAAGAATAACCTTGTGGAACCCTTACATCCTGCAAACACTGATAGAGAATTCTTTTCTCCTTTCTAGACAATGTATAACTAGCTGGAGGTAAGTAATTCCGGTCTCCTTTCTTCTCTGGTACCAACATTGCTCGTATACCAAGATCAACAAGATCAAGTCTTGCATTATATCCATTTTTGTTTTTACCAGGTATGTTCAACAGAGTGACAACACGACTATCACAAACGTTTTTCTCTACGTGCATCACATCAATACAATGTCTAACTTCTAAAGTTTTCCAGTAAGGGAGATCAAAAAATATGGATCTTTTTCCCAACTACTTTTATCGTTTGCTCGTTTGTACGGTTTTCCAAATTGACATTCAATGTTCATTACACGTTCGTACACCTTTTCGACGCTGATTTCAACTGGCGGGTTCTGAAACTCCTGTTTTCTGTTAAATGTCTTCTTCAACCTACGATAAGGATGAGAGTTCGGCAAAAATCGCTGATGACCAAGATATACAGTCTTAGAACCATTAACTGTTGCAAAGAGCATGTATTTTCTTCGCAAATTGGACAAGCTTTATGACCTTTGACTGAATATATAGACATATTACCATAAGCTGAAAAGTCATTAATCGTGCAAAATATCATTACCCGCATTACGAACGACTCCTGACAATAAAAATCGAATACTGACTCTCCGTCATCCCACAATCTCTTTAGGTCATCAATTAAAGGTCTTAAATACAAATCGATGTCGTTTCCAGGTTGTTTCGGACCAGAAATGATTAAGGACAACATGATATATTTGTGTTTAATGCATAACCACGGGGGCAGATTGTAAATTACAAGCAGAACATGCCAAGAACTGTGAATGCTACTCAAACTACCGAAATGATTCATTCCGTCAGAACAGAGTCCAAGTCGTACATTCCTGGATTCTTCACCAAACACAGGAAACTCGAAATCTATTTTTTCCACTGAGGTGAATCTGCAGGGTGACGTAGCAACTGATCATTTGGTTTCTCACGATCAGCATACCATGTCATATTCTTGGAATCCTCCTTACCCACAAACAAACGTTTAAGCCTTGGTATTATCGGACGATACCACACAATCCTAGCAGGAGGTCCTTTGATTTTCATCTCATCAGCCTCTTCATTGTGGTTTGGTCCACTACGTTTCATTTTGTATCGTGAAATATTACAGCTGGGACAAGAATGTAAGTTTTCAAACTCACCCCTATACAATATACAATCGTTCGGGCATGCATGTATCTTCCTATATTCCATTCCCATAGGACACAACACTTTCTTAGTGATTGATTCGTTTTATATTAAATCGCAAGTGCACGGCCGCGTTGAAGTGGTGGCAAATACGGGTCGATCCACAGGGAGGTGTGTCGACTTTTGTTTTGTACGAAGGCGAGTGGGAAAGAAAGGAGAGAAAAGTTGGTTACACTAAACTACACTAAAATGCAAAAGGAAATGGAAGATAAACAATAAAACTAAACCCCAAAGAGGGTAGAGAAAAGAGTGTGAATATAAAGATGTGTGTGTGTGTGTGTTCGATTATGCTCATCACAACATGTAGTGCATGAAATCAATAAACTAAATCCAACTTTGCCTCAACATGAATTAAGATAAGATCATATCATTAAAGCATACAAGACTTAATTGGAATGAAGCTAAATGAACTCATGTATAAAGACTAGACCCTACTATGCCTCCACATGAATTAAGATAACACATCATCATTAAAACATACAAGACATTAACCAAGGTAAAGGCAACAAGAGTACATACACTACAAATTGTGTTTCCAATATTAATTCCATCCATATCCTCACATTATCATTCCCCATAAAATAGGTCCACTAATCTAAGTATAAGTTAAGCTTCATTCAAGAGCATTAGCATATCAAAGATAAGAGTGAAATCACATTAGATGGTTATGGATATCATATAAGGCTCAAGGGATTAAGATAACACACACCTAATACACTACAAGATCATATCACATATTTCTCCACCCCCAAATGGGGACGGAACTACTCACTACTCATTACATTAACTACATTAACAAAATGAAACATTTTACTGAAATGAAACTATACTAAGCAAGCAAGAAATATTAAAAAAACATAAAACAAAACAAGTATGCAAGCATATGAAAGGAAATTAAACTAAGAAAGAAACAACAAAACTAAAGTAAAACATCTATTTAGTACTCACTCAATTACAAGTAGCCTCTTTCTCCACCAGAGTTTTGCTTCAAGGCTTCACTCTTAGTAGAGAAGATGGCCACCAAGAGAGGAGATGGGGTACAAGAGAGGAGGGTGAGTTCTATTTATAGCCATAGAAAAAGGTAATCCGGGACAATCCCCCGGTTTGGGACTAAACAAATACCAAAAATAGCCTAAACAAACACTAATACATATGCTCCAGAAATCTTAGCGGATCCGAGGAGATCCGGACCGCCAATTGGTGGTCTACAGGATCCAGATCGAGTTGGTTTTTATTCTAGGCTTTTCTTGATGTATTTGTTGGTCTTGGATGCATCTACTTCGCTTGTTGGAGCTCCGACCCGAATCGAATTGCCAAAATACTCCTCATGATGGTGTGGAGTTTTCTGTTTTACTCTTAGGTCCTTCAGTCTTACGTTATGGTCCTTCTCCCTTGCATCTTAGTCCTCGAGTCTCTCAACTCAGTCCTTTTTCCTATCTTTTAGGTCCTTTCATGCCTCTTCTCATTGAACCTCTTTATTTCTGAAATTCAAACATAAAACACGTCATGTAGCATTGCTTAGGTGTAAGATAATGGATATAAGATACAAATATAAGCATGAAATGATGTCAATCACTTAGCATCATAAGTTCTATCTGGCAACCCATTATCATCTGGAAGCATCTCTTTCAATAACTTCAACATTGATGTGAAACCCACATCGGACCAACCATTTCCAGCTTTTAAATTGTACAACTTCAACACCGTTGACAATCTAGTGAATTTGGTACAATTCTTATACAACGACTTCTCATTGTCACTCAACAAATTACCAAGTAAATCGGGGTTGGACGAAAACTTTTCAGCCATATCCTGAACCATTTCCTCTAAGTGATCTTCCACACTAACGTGCTCTCCGTCATTCTTGGAACGACTAAAAGATTCATTTTCGCCGTGCCATATCCACCGTCTGTAATTTGGGTCGAAACCTTTCTCAATCAAATGATCTTTCATTTTCCGTAAAATCAGCACTGACATATTATGACACTTATTACACGGACAATACGCCATGTCGTTGTCTTTCTTTTTTTTTGAATGTTTTTTGGCAACCTCTAAGAACATATTCACTCCGTTCTCATACGCATCACTCAATATGTTTGAAACAATCCACTCTCGATCCATTTTAATCTAAACATTAACAAAAATTATAGTTATTATTGGAGAAAATAAATAAAATTTCAATTTAAAAGAATGTGTTCGTAGATGACAAGATTCGGTGACATTAAGATGAGAAAAGAATAACTCAGAGGAGAGGAGATGAAGTCCTTAATCTAGCGTGGGAATAAGGAAGGTTAGAAACCTAACTAAGCAATCAAGGCCAAAACAAGCCTAAAGTCCACTATATGTCCTTAGTAATAGACGACGCCTAACTTCGAGGTCCCACCGAGGACCACTAGTCTATAGGAAATCAAGAACCCGGAGGTCCCTAACATCTCAGGGAGACTAGATGGGCAACAACGTTCAGGCCCAAACGGTCTTAAACATCGAGAACCACTAATCTGTAGGAAATCAATAACCCGGAGGTTCCTAAAATCTCAGGGAGACAAGATGGGCAATGACATTCAGGCCATAACGGTCTTAAACGGATTCCTCTCCTTAATGCGTCCGAAAATCCTAGGGGTCAACGTCTAATTGATTTTATTAAGGCACATTTATTAAGTGGTTTTTGTGCCAAAGAGAGGGTGATGAAATCCCCCACCTCATCTCCTATAGGTGACTGCCCCCTAAGTGTTTTTCATACCTTAATCTAACAAACAACACATCAAACAAACACTCACCTCACTGTTGTTCCAATGCAAGTCCTACTAACTAATGTGTGTTTTCTAATGAAGGATAAGTGAAAGATATTACGTACCTTATGCCAACAATCTACGACATAAATCGTAAATAAATAATAAATACGATGAATGCAAATCCTATATGATGAATGACTTCGCAAATATTGTCTAATCTTTTGCTTTGGGTTATTAAAGGCCAAGTTGCTTAAGGGGGTTGATGAGTTAAACATTAAAACTTTTCTAAATAAAAGAATATCTTAAGCATAAATAAACATTTAAAATATAGGATTGAATGTTTATTAGGGTCGCTTTTGAATCCAAGTTACAAGGAATTGATTCAAAATTACTTTAGATACTTCACATTAAAAAATCTAACTGCATGTGAGAAACAAAAAGCTCAGGATTTCACAAACTATGAAAAAACATATTAGCATTAGGGTCGCATTTGTATCCAAGTTTCAAGGAATTGATTCAAAATTACTTTAGACACTTCACTTTAAAAATGTAACTACGTGTGAGAAACAAAAAGCTCAGGATTTCACAAACATGTTGGATTTTTTTTCTGCATTAAAAAAATTAATCAAACTAAATCTATATATTCATGCATTTACTTCATTTTAACAACAAAATCAGACGTTGGGTTTTGTAAGATAGAAGCTTATAACATAATATTGTTCTGTAAGATAGAAAACTTAGGATTTCTTTTAACTGAATGATTCATATTTCAACAGCAAAATCAGACATTGGTTTTTCTCCATATCATGTAAAATTTCTACCATAAATGTATATCATGCATTTATCATCCCATACAAAATACGAATAACAAATCAAATAGAAAACCAAAATGTCAAGATGAACTCCAAATCACGAAAATACGAATATGTTCAAGATGAAAACCAAAAATCGAAATGTTAGATTCACCAACAATAAACGAGAGGAGAAGTTTACTAAGATAGAAAAGAATCATTACTACATCAAAAATCCGAAAATAAACCAACCATAACTAACTTAACACTTACGGTGGTTAGGAATGTGGAGGAAGACGGAGGAAGAAGGAGGAGAGGGCCGGAGAAGGGGAGGAGAGGTTGGGACGTCGCTGCGGTGCCAGAGACGGTACAGATCGGTCGGAGATCGGTCGCGGAGGAGGGTTCGGTCGCCGGACGGCTAGGGTTTAGTTGAGTTTTCGTTTTAAATGAATGACAGAAAACGCGACAGTTCGATTTCTTTAAGACATATAGACATCGGATATTATAAATGACCGACATATATATCTTAACGTCTATGTGCATGGGGGTATAGACGTCGGCCGTCTATAATATCCGACGTCTATAGGTCGACGTCTAAACCCTATAGACGTCGGATGCACAAGGTATTCTAACACCCGACGTCTATTTGTCGACGTCTATACCCTATAGACGTCGGATAAACACGATATTCCAATAGCCGACGTCTATAGTACCACATAGACGTCGGACATGGTAACGACCGACGTCTATGCTATCTTCTCCCTAATAGACGTCGACCTTTATAACGGCCGACGTCTATTGGGCGACGAGTAAAGTCTATTCTTCACTAGTGTAAGGACAATTTGGGGAATGTATGAGGATAATTTGAGGAATGTGAGGATGTCCACGTCTGGGAATCCGAGACGGCTCTTCCCCATCCAAACAACTCCCCACGCCTGGAGAAGAAGCAACTTTTGGGGCCAGCTTCCCAGGAGCTGACTTGCCTGCAGAAGTTCTTTTGTAGGAGCCACATCCAAACTCGCCCAAAGTTTCTTGTGTTTTTACCCCTTTTGTGTTGAGGTTCATGAACATGAAAGACAGACAAATCCTTATCCTCTGACTTGGTTGATTGTGTACATCTAAACACGAAGTATTTTCATAAACCATGTTAATTTATTCACAAACCAAGATTTTCCCAAGAAATAAGTGGAATGTGACATATATATAAGTACAAATATGGATTATTTGCTTGGGTACATCTCAAGGACATATAATTGGTTCTTTACATCTGGATTTCAACTACTTTTGTGCTCTTACATTTTCACCTTAGATCTTTCCGTCCACCTACATTTCCATTTTTTTTTTTTGCACGTCGTTCGTATGACTCACTCATTCAAAAATTCTGTTCAATTCTGTTAGAAATTTTACAATTTACACCCTCTAAATTAAAATATCTTTAATATTGAATAAAAAAATAAATAAACCCTTCACTTCTCCTTTCTCTCTCCCGTCCTCTCTCCAATCTCTATGTCTCTATCTTCTTCTTCTTTTTTTGCAAAAACCTCTCTTCTCCTCACTTCTCTCCTCTCTCTCGAGACCTCTCTTCTCCTTCTTTTGTGCAAAGACCTCTCTTTCCCCCACTTCTCTACTCTCTCTTTCTCCAAACCCTCTCTTCTCTTTTTTGTGTAAAGACCTCTCTCTTCTCCCCACTTCTCTATTCTCTCCTCTCTCTCCAGTCCCTCTCCTCTTAACTCCTCACCTCTCTCTCTCTCTCTCCTGTACTCTCTCCTTCTCTCTCTCTCTCTCTCTCCATGTCATTGATTTGTTGCCTTACGTTGACCATCACAAGAGCTTGCATGAGTTTTCACACCTTTTGACTAATGTTGCCGATATCCATACCACACAGGTATATCCATTAAGATTGTAGAGTGGTAGTCTGACTTCATGAACACATTAAATATTTATCCGACACAATTGACCCGTTGAAGTTGATGGATATGAACTAAACACATCTCAAACTCAACCATTTCAGATTTCACATAAAAACCCACGTCTTCCGATCTGACTTGGTCGACTAATACAAACCATGCATATTAGATTAATAAGGGTCATCAAGTCATGAAGTGCAAGAGTCGAAAATGGAAACATATGAATAAAGAGAAGTACAAATGTTTCCTTGGGTGTACATAGGTATGAACTTCCTTATCCAAATATTCATGTTGCTATAATGGATGGTCGTGCTAAGTTTAGAGAACAAGTTCATGGAAAATTAGTCTTTGTTAAGAAAGTGTTTTGCAACAAGTCCACAATTTTAAAATTAATTCTAGATAATTCTTGTAAATTTTCGGTGATTTGTATTTGGTGTTTACTAAGGCAAGCTTTATATTAACGACTTAAAAATCCAAATATTGTTTATTCATAGGACGGTAGATCTTTCAACAAAATGTCACATGGTCAGCATTTTCCATCTCCGACATTGTTCGAGAAACTCGACCTATAGGCATCAAGTTGTAGTGCTGGTGAGTATTGCAGTAAGTTGTTTGAGGAAATCCTAGGTTATATAATTCAAGAAGAATTATTTCATATGTATATATATTAGTTCTTATTAATGGATCAAATGCTGATATAATTAATAATTGCACCGACCAAATTTGGGAGATGGTGATGGTGTGATAGTCGACGACATGGGAGTAGATTTAAACTAATTACAAATGTCCAGTACTCTTTTTTTTTTAAATTTCAATCACTTTAGTTTAAAATGATAGTTATTTAAAAAAATCAATTCATATAACATTTACCGACACTTCTGGAATTCCTTTGAGTATCTATATCCATAAGCATATGCTCTCTCACCAAAGAAAAACTTTATGCAAGAATAGGGTTCCAAGAAATGTGATGTTTAGTTCTCAACCTACACTATGCAAGTGGAAATGAGTATGAGAGAACCTTTCGAGAGAATACCTAGCGAAAATAACCTACATTATTAAACAAATGGTGGCATAAGCTAGGAACAATAACAATACTGAACGAAAAAACAAACAAGAAAATAACCTTAAAATTTTAAAATTTACAAATCTATGATTCCTAAAAATATATGAATAATTATATAAATATCAGCAATTTGCATAATTAAAGAAACCTCTGCTTCTCTACGTGGATAATATCGTTCTTACAAGAAACTCTTCCATGCTAATTAATAAGTTCATGTTGGAATAGGCAGTTTACCGCAGAAGAGGCAGGCATCCAATTGACATCACTTTCCGACCATATTAGATTCATTTTGTTAAGTACAAACGTTTGTTGACTTTCGAAGAAAGATTATATATAATGTTTAATTTTTGGTTTGTTTCTAAACCCTCCACTACTGTTTTTTATTTCGCAAACATTGTTGTAGTTGGAAGCAAAGCACTACGGCCGACTCAACCACCACTTCCGAAGTAATGGTTGTCGCTGAAGCGAGCAAGGAAGGAGTGTGGATTAAGAAGATCCTTGAAGAGCTTGGAGTAGTTCCCACGTGCCAGGGTCCAATAAAGTTATTTTGCGATAATAGTGCATCTATCTCGCAAATCAAGGATCCCAAATCACACCACAAAGTGAAGTACATGGATCACAAGTACTTTGTCACACGTGACTTCATCGACGAAGGCAAAATAAATATGTTATGGGTGGACACGAACAACAACACAGCTAATCCATTCACCAAACCCTTATCCCAAGCCAAGGGCGAAATGCATTTCGAGTACATAGGTCTGAGGAACCATGTAGATTGGCTTGATGAGTGATTAGACAGGATTACTCTAGTTATTATTGTTTTATACATTGAGAATGTATGTGAAAAAAACTTTGATAACAAGTGGGAGATTGAAGGGAATGTGTTCTAAAAGTTTTACTTTTATATGTCAATTATTATGAATTGGATGTGCAAACATTTTGTTCCTTGATTATGGTATTCGTCTTTTGGAAGTGTTAAGGAAGAGACACTTGGTCCTTAACCGTAGAGCTCTAAAAGATAATGGTTTACATAAATCAAAAGTTATTCACAATCATGGTAATTAACATGGAACATTACCACCGAGATAAGATTGTTGTGTTAGTCATCGATTGTTGTATCTCTACAAATAATTGACGACACGAGTATATAAAAGAGGAAAAAATTACTTTTATATATTGAATAGACCTAACAAGTAAAAACATTATTGAATTGTGTTTCCTCTCATTAATGTTTTACTGTGTCTTGGATCCTAAGATATGAGATTTGTATCTTTTCACTCAAGAAGTGCTTAATTTGATTATTGTCAAAAGTTATCAATGAGTATGGTGATAAAGGCAATAGTTGGTTGAACATGACTCGTGCTGGAAAAGATAGATAGTCCAACGATTATCGTTGCCCCTCTTAATTGAGTGATGATATTAGTGGGTCCCTTGATAAAACAAAATTATAATGTGCACAATGTAACTTGAGTTAAGTTACATAATTATAATTAGCTTAAAGAGATCAAGAAATGAATATAATACAAAGGTGAGATATTTCTACTTTGTATATATTCTTAATATCATGAAGCAAGGGACAGACACAAGTGGTGCACTTACATCACTAAATGGATCGTGTTTAGTTCGAGTGGAACAAAGACATCTATGTTAATTGGGTAACTATAATGTGTAGCTAGATACTGCTTATTGTTTGAGATATTAAGTGTTTAATATCGCTATCAATTTAACTTAGATCCTCTTATAGGTCACAACACAAAACTGGGAAACAAGAAGCTTGATTTTGAGTTCATATGATGTGTCGGGTTTCATGTGAAAAGGGACACATGTGGTGAACGAATAAAATCAATATGTCATGAGAATTGACATAATTAGAATCATAATAAATTCATATGAGGTTTGTATATTATGAGGTGTAATAATTTAATATTACATAAGATAATATATTACATAAGATATGAATTTGCTAAACACCTTAAAAGATCAAATTTTGTTGGAAATAAATCCAAAATTTGACAAAGGCAAAATCGAGGTTAAACACGGTGAACCGTTTAGGGTTCGGTCGACCGAGGTGTCTTCGGAACGGTAAACCGAACGGGGAACGGATATGCGCAGTTGATTGACCGAAATTGTCTGGAGTGCCTGGACAATTGGGTTTTGTCAACCGAGCGTGAACGGTCAACCGCGAGAAAATATCTTGGAATATTTTCTAGATTTATTAAGAGAATAATTAGATCATGGGTTGGATTAATTCCAGATTTAATTAAACGTTTTTTAGGATGCTTATGTGGCAGTTTGAGATTAATTTTAGGAGAGAATAAGCAAGAGATCATGACTAAAGAATAGTTCTTGATAAGGATGTTTTGGGAGCCTATAAAAGGACCCCTCATCCTACTTGTTTATGTTAATGCAAAAATTCTTTCTCTCATTAATATCTCCCTTAATCACCACGAAAATCTCTTAATAGTTTTAAGTTTTGGAGATAGAAATCTCAGGAGCTTAAATAACGGTTATTAGCTAGATTCTAAGCCTAGTTAGAGATTGATTGGCTAGCTCATTTCTCTCTAATCTTGTTTAGAGTTTGGTGAACATTTGTAGGCGAATCGGCGGGCGATTTGACGAGCAACGGAACTCCGGATCTTCGGAAAGGTTTTAGAGAACCTTTGAGTATGATCCTCTATTCTTTGTTTATTTTAATATGTATAGGAATGCATGATATTAGAATAAACAAATACATGTACGTAAAATCAATGAAAATATGAAATCGACCTTTTATGTTTATATTAAATTTTTTAAAATATATACATACATAGGGACATGAAATCCTACACCTTCCATGTCACCTGCGTGGGGAAAAGAGTGTGAAAGAGTGTAGGAGACTACTTTTCCTTGTCTTATATTTAGATACAATTACTGCCGGAGAATCTTATGTCAGTCTCCGTTTGGTGATCATGAAAACGAAGTGACTATCTAAACCCTAAATCACAAGTGTGTCGACTATGGTTCCAACTTAACTCGGTAAAGACTCGAGTCCCGATTGTTTCTAAATACAAAGATTATAACTAGAAACGGTAGTGGTAGTACCCCCACTACTGTTTTTAATTCTCATATTTTGCCAAAAAATTTAGGAATTTTATATTTTACCATTTATTTATGGAAAGTTTTTAAAAAATAATCACAAAAAAACAAAATTGGAAGAATATACACATGTGGAATTTAATTGGCAAAATATGCACCCTAAAAACGACACCACATATACCGTTTTTATTAACTAAAAACGGAATCACTGATGCCATTTTTATCATAAATGAAAACGACATCACATATGTCGTTTTTATATAGGGCATGTTGAACTAGTGACGGGTCGGTCGGGAGTCTCATTTCCCGGAAAAACAGATAAGTCATCAGTCGATGCATTAACTTGAATTGAAGGAAACATGACTATTTCGAGGATTAAAAATATATTCTATCACCCATAGGCTAGAGCCTTTAATTTCCCCTAAATTCCCCGACACACCTCAGACCGGGACAGGAGGCGTGCACGTGCATTTGAAGTTACTAATGTATTTTGTCATGGTTATGTGAGTGGAAACAGAACCCCCATCTCACTATCATCTGGTTAGTGACCAAGTCAGCTAAGATACACATCTTATGGAACTTACGTCGAATCTTCATCACAATTGTATGAGTCAACTCAAATTATTAAATTCAAGTAGAACATTTTGAGGTGTTCAAGTTGGTATTCATTATTATTTTTTGGCTTTCTTGATATGGAGATGTCGTTTTTAGGTAAGACATGTTGAACTGACGATGGGTCAGTCGGGGATTACTAATGTATTTTTCGATACAAATGCATTGTGTTTAACTTACTAAGACAATAGTAATTTTGGGTTACTAATGTATTTTTCGATACAAAATTACTAATAAATTCCCAAACAAGACCCTCGACAGACCCGATGCTAGTTCTCTTAGCTAAAAACGACATCTCCAAATCTAGAAAAACTTGTCCTAGGTAACAAAAATCTAAGGCCGTCAAAATTCAAGATTGGGCAAAACTTAAATTTTTGTATACCAACTTGGTAAATTCAAAATCCAAACCAATAGGTGTCTAACTAGCAAATTCGAAATACAAAGAGAACGAAAACAAATGTTGTCTTGTTTGGTGGGAGAACTGAACTCTACATAAGTAGGGATGAAAATTATTAATAGAAATAATATACGACTAATAGATAATGTATAAATATAAAAATATTAGATAATTAGGATTACAATCATAAACACACACACACATATATATTATAATTGGGCCAAGTTCTAGTAAGCTCAATGTTCATTTTATTTAATTTAAATTCCCTACAATCTCACTATTAGATCTCATTTACGGTTAATCTCACATTTAAATTAGCATAACCGTTTTTCTTATAATCTACCTTACCATTTGAGATGTGTGGTGGATATAATAAGGACTTAAATAAAAAAAATTAAGCACGAGACTTACTAGATAATTCATGTATTATAATAATGAAATTGTTTTGTTTTATATTTATGTGGATCTTCTCATTTGAATACGGTTACGGTTTGCATATACTTGTTTTTTGATATTTTTTTCTTCAAATAAACGATCATATTATTAGATTTGGACACTTAAAAAAATTCATCCCTACATCTAACTAATGTCAGTCCTTAAGTCGGTCCCTAACTTGGACGTTGGTAAATTTTATTAATACCACGATCTATCAAGATCTCATTGAAGATCTTTTTTCCCCACCAGATCGTGGATTGTCTTCGGTCTTAAGTTAATGCAACCCTATAACTTTCCTTACAACGGCTAATCCATTCTTTCCTTATAAGAACCCTATAACTTTCCTTACAACGGCTAATCCATTCTTTCCATATAACTTTCCTTCCTCTTCTTATTCTTCGCATCTCCAGCCCTCTCCCTCCGGACGGTCCCAAACCCTAGTCACAATCCGTCCCTCCCCGATTCTCTACAAATCCAAATCCCCTCTCTCCCCGATGATCTCCAAATGTAATCCCCAACCCCTCCCGGCCCTGATCCGTCTCCGGTCTTCCCTTCCCAACCCCTCCCGCAAAGATGACGACGAGGTTTGTGTTTTCTACCTTCTCTACTTCGATTCTGGTGTAGGGGTTTGTATCTCTTCTGGATCTGCGTTTCTACGACATCTTTCGCACATTGGGTCAGGGTTTGGTTCTGGGGGTGTGGGGTTTTAGAAACCCCATCGAGGGTGTCACGTCTGATTTTGTTTCCAATCTTTTCCTCTTCCAATCACCTTCTCAGACATTGTCTTCTTCAAATCAGTTTTTTCCCCTTTATTTCTTTACGACTCTTTCTCACATTGGTTACAATTATGGAAAAATCTCCTTCGTCAATGCCCAAGTGATTTTGCTACTTCTTGTGTCTAATGTGAGTACATTTTTCTGCCAAATAGATGATAAAGATCTTTCCATTTTATTATGTGAGAGGTCAAAGCAATTGAGTGAAGGCCAAAGGGTGGGAGAATGCTTGCAGATGAATATTGTAGCTGGTGAAGCCAAAATTGATTCCGATGGTTGACTATCTTATGACTTCTATATCTTATCTTATCAAAAGCAAGATTTCATTTCTTTGACATGTTTGTTTTGTCTCCGTTTTTTGGTTGTAATAGAGGGATATGCATTTGGTCTGCATCTTACCCTGCTAATGCAGGTTGAATAAGATCTGGTGCCGCGTCACTACTCACTAACGGGCTCCAATTCAAGAGGTTCTGGAGTTCGCCGGACTTTACTGGATCTTCTTCAAAATCCTGTTGTTGATGAAGAAATTTTCTGATTAAGTTCAAATCCTAATGATTACCAGATGCAATGGTTTCCTTCCCTTCCACCTAAATGGAACCAGCATTTGGATTAACTATCACCCGGATTGCTGATATCATATACCAGGTAGCTTACTTTGACATCCTCTTACATTATTGACATTTGCTTCATATGGATGATTTTTGTTGGGGCCTCCAATCGGATGATTGAAGAAATTTTTTCTTAACTCTGTTTAGGACAAAAGGAGTGAACAACCATAGGTGGCATCAAACGTATATAAACATATTGTCCTATTTCCAAACTGGCAGGGGAAAAGAAGAAGTTGAAGCTAATTAGTAACTACCATGATAATAATTGTTCTCATAAAAATATATTTGTGGTTGTAGTCCCACATGTCTTGTTCCGAAAATGCTCAAAGGTTCCTCCTGGACGAGTAATTAATTACTGATGTGTTTAGGTAATTACCTTTATTTTATTGTGTATTAGGCTAATGATGCAGTTTCATTGTGTGGGATGCTATTTCTTGGGAATGGGTTGAATTAAGTGGGAGAGGAAGTTTATAACTCCAGTCTCAAGTCTCGTTCATTTTGTGCCATAAGAAATGTATTTTTTAAGGGAAATGACACAAAGCATCTAAGGGTACTTCCCATTGAAACTCAAGTTTGAATTTATTTTTTACAAAAACATTTTATTTATGAACCATTTAAACTTAAACATCATATTAGAAGTTCAATCTCCGACTACCTTAAAAAAATTTAGCAATTAATCACACCTAGGAGCAAAATTCTCTCAAAGCATATCTTACTATTTAGATACCATGCGAGCGATGAACTTTTACGCGAGTCAAACAAAAGTGAGAATTTAAGAAATTGTCAAAGAACGGAAACCGATCTTTACCTTTACATTTTTATATAAGAAAAGACCTAACCATTATTAAGTTATAATAAGAAGATGGGCCCTTGAAATGTCTCTTTGAATCTTTACATGGTCCCATGAAGTATTTTGATGAAATTATGATTGACAGGTAGTTTTGTTTGCGCCTAAACGTTTGATGGCCACTAAACAATATTCAACTACTAGTTCACCTAATTGGCTTCTTCGCTTAAAAGTGCAACTATAACATAATTAAGGTGTAAATCAACCTTTTTACCCCCGTGTCACCAAAACAAACCATGGAATTAGATTTATTTTTATAAAACCCTCTTAAACTCATCACTGATGCTCTTCACTTTTCCGTAAAATCTTAGATATTCTTCACTTTATACTATAATTATCACTATGTCATAGCTCTCGATATATTGAGTTATGAACTCAAGTCTTACAATTTTATTCTTATGGACTTCTTTTTCCTGGAATCCGTTTTATGTCACATCTCTCGACTTATAGAATTTGACATCAAGTCCTTCAATTTTGTTCTTAAGGACTTGTTTATACGATAATCGTCTCTAGGTCATATCTCTCGACTTTTAGAGTTAAGACTTCAAGTACTCTAATTTTATTCTTATGGACTTGATTAATCTTCAAATCCGTCCTATGTTATATCTCTCGACCTACAGAGTTATAATATCCAGTCTTTCAATTTTGTTCTTAAGAATATTTTTTATACGATAATCATCTCTTTGACATATCTCTCGACTTGTAGAGTTAGGACTTCAAGTCCTCTAATTTTATTCATGGACTTGTTTATTCCTCGAATCCGTCATATGTTGTATCTCTCGACCTATAGAGTTATAATATCAAGTCCTCTAATATAGTTTTTAAGGAATTGTTTGTACGATAATCATCACTATGACATCTCTCGACTTGTAGAGTTAAGAATTCAAGTCCTCCAATTTTATTCTCATGGACTTGTTTATTCCTCGAATCCGTCATATGTTATAACTCTCGACCTATAGAGTTATAACATCAAGTCCTATAATTTTGTTCCTGAGGACTTTTATGTACGATAATTATTTCCATTACATACCTCTCGACTTGTACAGTTAGGACTTGAAGTCCTCCAATTTTATTCTTATGGACGTGTCGAATCCGTCTTATGTTATATCTCTCGACTTGTAGAGTTAAGAATTCAAGTCCTCCAATTTTATTCTCATGGACTTGTTTATGTCTCGAATACGTCTTATGTTATAACTCTGGACCTATAGAGTTATATCATCAAGTCCTACAATTTTGTTCGTAAGGACTTGTTTATACGATAATTATTTCCATGACATACCACAACACTTAGAGTTAGGACTTGAAGTCCTCCAATTTTTTTCTTATTGACGTGTCTAATCTTCAAATCCATCTTATGTTATCTCTCTCCACCTATAGAGTTATAACATCAAGTCCTACAATTTTGTTCTTAAGGACTTGTTTATACGATAATCATCTCTATGACATCTCTCGACTTGTAGAGTTAAGAATTCAAGTCCTCTAATTTTATTCCCATGGACTTGTTTATTCCTCGAATCCATCATATGTTGTATCTCTCGACCTATAGAGTTATATCATCAATTCCTACAATTTTGTTCCTAAGGATTTTTTTATACGATAATTATTTTCATGACATATCTCTCGACTTGTTGAGTTAGGACTTGAAGTCCAATTTTATTCTTATGTATGTGTCTATTCTTCAAATCCGTCTTATGTTATATCCCTCGACCTATAGAGTTATAATATCAAGTCCTACAATATAGTTTTTAAGGAATTGTTTGTACGATAATCATCACTATGACATATCTCTCGACTTGTAGAGTTAGGAGTTGAAGTCCTCCAATTTTATTCTTATGGACGTCTCTATTCTTCGAATCCGTCTTGTGTTATATCTCTCGACCTATAGAGTTATAATGTCAAGTCCTTCCATTTTGTTGTTAAGGACTTGTTTATACGATAATCATCTCTAGGTCATATCTCTCGACTTTTAGAGTTAAAACTTCAAGTCCTCCAATATTTTTAATATGGACTTATTTATTCCACAAATCCGTCTTATGTTATATCTCTCGACCTATAGAGTTATAACATCAAGTTCTCCAATTTTGTTCTTAAGAGACTTGTTTATACGGTAATCATCTCTGTCATATCTCTCGATTTTTAGAGTTGAGACTTTAAGTCCTCCAATTTTATTCTTATGGACTTGTTTATTCCTCGAATCCGTCATATGTTATAACTCTCGACCTCTAGAGTTATAACGTCAAGTCTTACAATTTTGTTCCTAAGGACTTGTTTATAAGATAATTATTTCCATGACATATCTCTCGACGTGTAGAGTTAGGACTTAAGGTCCTCCAATTTTATTCTTATGGACGTGTCTATTCTTCGAATCCGTCTTATGTTATATCTCTCGACCTATAGAGTTATAATATCAAGTCCTCCAATATAGTTTTTAAGGAATTGTTTGTACGATAATCATGTCTATGACATCTCTCGACTTGTAGAGTTAAGAATTCAAGTCCACCAATTTTATTCTGATGGACTTGTTTATTCGTCGAATCCGTCATATGCTATAACTCTCACCTCTAGAGTTATAACGTCAAGTCCTTCCATTTTGTTCTACAGGACTTGTTTATACGATAATCAAATCCTTCAATTTTGTTTTGAATGACCTGTTTGTACGATAATCATCTCTTTGACATATCTCTCGACTTGTAGAGTTAAGACTTCAAGTCCTCTAATTTTATTCATGGACTTGTTTATTCCTCGAATCCGTCGTATGTTGTATCTCTCGACCTATAGAGTTATAACATCAAGTCCTACAATTTTGTTCCTAAGGACTTGTTTATACGATAATTATTTCCATGACATGTCTCTCGACTTGTAGAGTTAGGACTTGAAGTCCTCCAATTTTATTCTTATGGACGTGTCTATTCTTCGAATCCGTCTTATGTTATAACTCTCGAGCTATAGAGTTATATATCAAGTCCTCTGATATAGTTTTTAAGGAATTGTTTGTACGATTATCATCATTATGACATCTCTCGACTTGTAGAGTTAAGAATTCAAGTCCTCCAATTTTATTCTCGTGGACTTGTATATTCCTCGAATCCATCATTTGTTATAACTCTCGACCTCTAGAGTTATAACGTCAAGTCCTTCCATTTTGTTCTCATGGACTTGTTTATACGTTAATCATCTCTAGGTCATATCACTCGACTTTTAGAGTTAAGACTTCAAGTCCTCTAATTTTATTCATGAACTTGTTTCTTCCTCGAATTCGTCATACGTTGTATCTCTCGACCTATAGAGTTATATCATCAAGTCCTACAATTTTGTTCCTAAGGACTTGTTTATACGATAATTATTTCCATGACATATCTCTCGACTTGTAGAGTTAGGTTTTGAAGTCCCCCAATTTTATTCTCGTGCACATGTTTATTCCTCGAAACCGTCATATGTTATTACTCTTGACCTCTAGAGTTATAACATCAAGTCCTTCCATTTTGTTCTTAAGGACTTGTGTATACGTTAATCATCTCTAGGTCATATCACTCGACTTTTAGAGTTAAGTCTTCAAGTCCTCTAATTTTATTCATGGACTTGTTTCTTCCTCGAATCCGTCATATGTTGTATCTCTCGACCTATAGACTTATATCATCAAGTCCTACAATTTTGTTCCTAAAGACTTGTTTATACGATAATTATTTTCATGACATATCTCTCGACTTGTAGAGTTAGGACTTGAAGTCCCCCAATTTTATTCTTATGGACGTGTCTATTCTTCGAATCCGTCTTATGTTATATCTCTCGACCTATAGAGTTATATTATCTAGTTCTCGGATATAGTTTTTAAGGAATTGTTTGTACGATAATCATCATTATGACATCTCTCGACTTGTAGAGTTAAGAATTCAAGTCCTCCAATTTTATTCTCGTGGACATGTTTATTCCTCGAATCCGTCATATGTTGTAACTCTCGACCTCTAGAGTTACAACGTCAAGTCCTTCCATTTTGTTCTTAAGGACTTGTTTATACGTTAATCATCTCTAGGTCATATCACTCGACTTTTAGAGTTAAGACTTCAAGTCTAATTTTATTCATGGACTTGTTTCTTCCTCGAATTCGTCGTATGTTGTATCTCTCGACCTATAGACTTATATCATCAAGTCCTACAATTTTGTCCAAAGGACTTGTTTATACGATAATTATTTCCATGACATATCTCTCTCGACTTGTAGAGTTAGGACTTGACCCCCAATTTTATTCTTATGGACGTGTCTATTCTTCGAATCCGTCTTATGTTATATCTCTCGACCTATAGAGTTATAATATCAAGTCCTCGGATATAGTTTTTAAGGAATTGTTTGTACGATAATCATCATTATGACATCTCTCGACTTGTAGAGTTAAGAATTCAAGTCCTCCTATTTTATTCTCGTGGACATGTTTATTCCTCGAATCCGTCATATGTTGTAACTCTCGACCTCTAGAGTTATAACGTCAAGTCCTTCCATTTTGTTCTTAAGTACTTGTTTATACGTTAATCATCTCTAGGTCATATCACTCGACTTTTAGAGTTAAGACTTCAAGTCCTCTAATTTTATTAATGGACTTGTTTCTTCCTCGAATCCGTCATATGTTGTATCTCTCGACCTATAGAGTTATATCATCAAGTCCTACAATTTTGTTCCTAAGGACTTGTTTAAACGATAATTATTTTCGTGACATATCTCTCGACTTGTAGAGTTAGGAGTTGAAGTCCAATTTTATTCTTATGGACGTGTCTATTCTTCGAATCCGTCTTATGTTATATCTCTCGAGCTATAGAGTTATATATCAAGTCCTCTGATATAGTTTTTAAGGAATTGTTTGTACGATTATCATCTCTATGACATCTCTCGACTTGTAGAGTTATGAATTCATTCCTCCAATTTTATTCTCGTGGACATGTTTATTCCTCGAATTCGTCATATGTTGTATCTCTCGACCTATAGACTTATATCATCAAGTCCTACAATTTTGTTCCTAAGGACTTGTTTATAAGATAATTATTTTCATGACATATCTCTCGACTTGTAGAGTTAGGACTTGAAGTCCCCCAATTTTATTCTTATGGACGTGTCTATTCTTCGAATCCGTCTTATGTTATATCTCTCGACCTATAGAGTTATATTATCTAGTTCTCGGATATAGTTTTTAAGGAATTGTTTGTACGATAATCATCATTATGACTTCTCTCGACTTGTAGAGTTAAGAATTCAAGTCCTCTAATTTTATTCCCATGGACTTGTTTATTCCTCGAATCCATCATATGTTGTATCTCTCGACCTATAGAGTTATATCATCAATTCCTACAATTTTGTTCCTAAGGATTTTTTTATACGATAATTATTTTCATGACATATCTCTCGACTTGTTGAGTTAGGACTTGAAGTCCAATTTTATTCTTATGTATGTGTCTATTCTTCAAATCCGTCTTATGTTATATCCCTCGACCTATAGAGTTATAATATCAAGTCCTACAATATAGTTTTTAAGGAATTGTGTGTACGATAATCATCACTATGACATATCTCTCGACTTGTAGAGTTAGGAGTTGAAGTCCTCCAATTTTATTCTTATGGACGTCTCTATTCTTCGAATCCGTCTTGTGTTATATCTCTCGACCTATAGAGTTATAATGTCAAGTCCTCGGATATAGTTTTTAAGGAATTGTTTGTACGATAATCATCATTATGACATCTCTCGACTTGTAGAGTTAAGAATTCAAGTCCTCCAATTTTATTCTCGTGGACATGTTTATTCCTCGAATCCGTCATATGTTGTAACTCTCGACCTCTAGAGTTATAACGTCAAGTCCTTCCATTTTGTTCTTAACTACTTGTTTATACGTTAATCATCTCTAGGTCATATCACTCGACTTTTAGAGTTAAGACTTCAAGTCCTCTAATTTTATTCATGGACTTGTTTCTTCCTCGAATCCGTCATATGTTGTATCTCTCGACCTATAGAGTTATATCATCAAGTCCTACAATTTTGTTCCTAAGGACTTGTTTATACGATAATTATTTCCATGACATATCTCTCGACTTGTAGAGTTAGGAGTTGAAGTCCCCCAATTTTATTCTTATGGACGTGTCTATTCTTCGAATCCGTCTTATGTTATATCTATCGACCTATAGAGTTATAATATCAAGTCCTCGGATATAGTTTTTAAGGAATTTTTTGTACGATAATCATCATTATGACATCTCTCGACTTGTAGAGTTAAGAATTCAAGTCCTCCTATTTTATTCTCGTGGACATGTTTATTCCTCGAATCCGTCATATGTTGTAACTCTCGACCTCTAGAGTTATAACGTCAAGTCCTTCCATTTTGTTCTTAAGGACTTGTTTATACGTTAATCATCTCTAGGTCTTATCACTCGACTTTTAGAGTTAAGACTTCAAGTCCTCTAATTTTATTCATGGACTTGTTTCTTCCTCGAATCCGTCATATGTTGTATCTCTCGACCTATAGAGTTATATCATCAAGTCCTACAATTTTGTTCCTAAGGACTTGTTTATACGATAATTATTTCCATTACATATCTCTCGACTTGTAGAGTTAGAACTTGAAGTCCTCCAATTTTATTCTTATGGACGTGTCTATTCTTCGAATCCGTCTTATGTTATATCTCTCGACCTATAGAGTTATAATATCAAGTCCTCGGATATAGTTTTTAAGGAATTGTTTGTACGATAATCATCATTATGACATCTCTCGACTTGTAGAGTTAAGAATTCAAGTCCTCCAATTTTATTCTCGTGGACTTGTTTATTCCTCGAATCCGTCATATGTCATAACTCTCGACCTCTAGAATTATAACGTCATGTCCTTCCTTGTTGTTCTTAAGGACTTGTTTATACGTTAATCATCTCTAGGTCATATCACTCGACTTTTACAGTTAAGACTTCAAGTCCTCTAATATTTTTAATATGCACTTATTTATTCCACAAATCCGTCTTATGTTATATCTCTCGACCTATAGAGTTATAACATCAAGTTCTCCAATTTTGTTCAAAACGGACTTTTTTATACTGTAATCTCTGTCATATCTCTCGATTTTTAGAGTTGAGACTTTAAGTCCTCCAATTTTATTCTTATGGACTTATTTATTCCTCAAATCCGTTATATGTTTTATCTCTCGACATATAGAGTTGTTACATTAAGTCCTCCAATTTTGTTCGTAAAGGCTTGTTTATACGATAATCATCTCTATGACATATCTCTCGACTTGTAGAGTTAAGACTTCAAGTCATTCAATTTTATTCTTATGGACTTTTTTATTTCCTCGAGACCACTTTACGACATATATCTCGACTTATAGAGTTAGTTCTCCAAGTCCTTCAATTTTTTCCTTTAAGGACCTGTTTATACTGTAATCATCCCTATGTCACGACTTGACTTGTCGAGTTATGAACTCAAGTCCTACAATTTTATTCTTATGGACTTGTTTATTCCTGGGATCCGCTCTATGTCATATCTCTCGACATATAGAATTTGACATCAAGTCCTCCAATTTTATTCTTAAGGACTTGTTTATTCCTCGACTCTGTCCTTTGTCATAGCTCTCGACTATCGAGTTATGAACTCAAGTCCTCTAAATTTATTCTTAAAGACTTGTTTGTTACTATAATTTCTCTCGATGTCATATCTCTTGACCTTTCGAGTTTTGCCTTAAAGTCCAAATTTATTCTTAAGGGCTTGTTTGTACTATAATAATATCTATGTTATATCTATCGATCTTTAGAGTTGATGATGACATCAAGTCCTGCAATTTTGTTCTTAAGGACTTGTTTATACGGTAATCATATTTATGTCATATCTGTCGAGTTTAAGAATTAAGACGTCAAGTCCCCCAATTTTTTTCTTATAGACTTGTTTATTCCTCGATTCCGCTCTACGTCATATCTCTCGACTTTTAGAGTTAAGACCCCAAGTCCTCCAAATTTACTCTTAAGGACATGTTTATACTATTATCATTTGTATGTCATCTCTCGACCTATGGATTTATGTTCTCAAGTCCTTCAAATTTATTCTTAATGACTTGTTTATTACTATGCATGGAGAAATGAGGAAGAATGATTTATTATCTAATGTTCATGATCCATCCCTTGGAATCGTGGTTTAATGCAGGTTTGTGAATATAGTCCTGATCTGCTTTGATTAATTGCCTGACTGTATCGATACATTTACTTATTTTCCACAAACAAATCAAAATTGTTAGACCATTTTCTAGTTGCATTTGTGTCCGAGTATATCCTAATTTAGCATTTCAAACTTATTTCGAAAAGGTGTTTTGTACAACAAAGGTGTCTAAATCGATCTAAATTACACAAACAGGAGTCTAAATGGATTTTATTTGTTTATGAAACAAGTGTGAAGCAAATCTCTCACACAATTGTGTTCTTAACCTGGGTCAAACTTGATTTGTAAAAGCATTTTATAATGTCTCAGTAAACAGGCGTAATCTTGATGGGTGAACCATTAATCAAACAAGTCTATCAGGTTCAGGTTTCCATAATTCAGTTTGTAAACAAGTTGAATGTGACCAGAACCTATGCAATTATCCTGTTATAAACAAATCATTACCAAAACAACCAGACCTGTTTAACAAGTCAACAGAGAAACAAGTTCTGAACTTTTCGATCTTCTGGAATTTTTGAGAAGGTATGCTCGCAAAA
Source organism: Triglochin maritima (assembly GCA_963682175.1). Lineage (NCBI taxonomy): Eukaryota > Viridiplantae > Streptophyta > Magnoliopsida > Alismatales > Juncaginaceae > Triglochin > Triglochin maritima. Next base: position 49,227,615 of record OY821772.1, read on the forward strand.
GTCAGATTTTTTTTCTCACAAATCCAACACCAACGTGTGTTGCAGCAAAAGGAGGGATATGTTTATTTCTGGTCAATAATTCAAATGATTAAGTAGCCCATTTTGTCCTTTTATTTTTGGTTTTTGTTTGTTGGTTTGAAGAACCCAAAGATCTGATCTCGAACAAGTCAAACAACTGTGAGGGGTATCTGTTACCATTCAATTATTGACCTAGTACTAGCCTCATTAGTGCATGTTTATTCTCTCAAACGTATTATTTATTAAATTAAAGTTTAGCCTTTTGTGCTTATTAAAGAAGATAAGATTCTGTTATCTAGCATGATTAGCTTAACCTCAAATGCTGGTTTTGGTAATGGAATTCAACTTTAAGAAACATCAGGCTTTTGCAAGTTCTAAAGAATGTCTAGTTCTACGTGGCAGAGCTCTACTTTAGTTGTTGGGCCCAATGGAAGTGGCAGCAACGTGATTGATGCCATGCCTTTTGTGTTTGGGAGAAGAGCTAAACAGGTGAGCTCCCTCCTGATTTTGGATTTGGTGCGTGCACTTTGGTTTAATGTACATATGCTGCAAAGTGATTGAGTTAATATGCTAGTTGATCAATTATGTATTCTGGTTCTTGTGTTGTGGGATTCGAACATGAAGGTGCCTCTAAACAAAGTTTCCGAGCTCATACACGATTCAAGCGATCATCAGAATTTCCAGAAAGCAGTAATCCCTGTTCATTTTCAGGAGATCAGTGATATGGTTTTCCATTTCTTTTAAGCAATCCTCGGTTCCTTTCAGGATTGCCCTGGAATTTCGAGAAAAAAATGGGTAAAGATAAAAAAAAATTGTTTTTAATTGATATCCAATGTATGCACTTGATTCATCATGATTCTTTTCTCTTTAAAAATCATCCAGGATGATGTAACGTACGAATTAATCAAAGGCTGCGAGTTTGTAATTACAAGAGTTGCTTTACACAACAACTCATAAAAATACTACATCAATGATAGGAGCAGTAGTTTTACAGAAGTCGCTATGAAGCTCAAGGGGACACGAGTAGACTTAAACAATAATTGCTTTCTGATTTTGTAGGTTGGGTGTAAGAGCTTTTTTGTTTAAATCAAATTTTATTCATACTGCTGTTTTTTGCTGATTCTAAGATTGCTTAACACAAGGTGAGGTGGAACAAATATTATTGCTGTGCCAACCAATACGTGGATAAAACAGAGGAAGCAAACAAAAAGTGAGTTTATTTTCCATTTTGAAGATCGATTTGTTTTTCGATGTCCAAGAGTCACCATTCATGAATGTTAACAACATTACAATGGTATTCGATATTATTAAAACCCTGAAATAATTTACATTGACTTTTCATGAAAATTAGAGTTGTGTATCCTCATCTTAATTGTTTCTGTATAAATTAGCAATGTTAGGAAGATATGGTATAGGGTGCAAAGTAGAGGGCATTCAAATTTGTTGACAAGATCAACTTAAATCATTCTGTGAATGTTTCAAAGTCGGGAATATTTTGGCAACTTTATTTTTACCCTGCAGCTTATTTTCTTATCAGTACTTATTTGTACAAATGAGCTTAGTATTTTTGTTTGTCATTTGTCATTTTTTATATTTTATTAATCTATTATATATTGTTGTAGTTATTTGCTTGTAATTTTTTTATTTACTTTTGAGCAATTACATGAACACACTAATACAATTATGTTTTGCAGAGTGTTAGCATCTATCATTGTAATATATTAGTTTCATAAATTTTAGGAATTGATGTTTATTTAGCTTTTAAATATTTGCGTAAATATATATGTGTATGCTTAAATTTATCATTAAATTTAAATGTTTACTTGCAATAAATCCCATGCATCTAAGAGATTATAAAATTAGAAAAATGATTTGTGCATGTTGCGTCCCGGACGCTGGCTGGCGTGGTCAGTCCATTGAGCAACCCAGTCAGCAAAGATAAATAAAATCAGATATTATTTATTTATTTTGGGTCACATAACAGACACATAACTTTGCGACCTTTGGTTTCCACCATACATATCTCAACGAAACCTTTCATTCTCCTCCAAAATGTTTCATTATCTATCGTTTTCTCCCGGTGGTAGGCGATGAGATCAGTAAGAGGGATGCCGAGGGAGACGAACGCTGGAGTGGGTCTTGAGGGAGGTGGGGACGTCGCCGACGTTGGTTAGGACGTCGCAGTGAAGTTAGTCGGCGAAGAAGTAGTCGGCGTTGGAGCCCGTCCTGAGAGGAGGATTGTGGTTAATTGTAGCTGATTTGAGTTTTTTGTGTGGTGTTTTATTTGGGAAAGTTTGGTTTTTTGTGGTTGATTTGAAGTTTTTATTTTTTCTATGATGGATCGGTTGTGGTGATGAATTTTTTAGGTTGTTTTTGTGTTGAAAGTTTGGTTTTTTATTTATTTCGGTTTGTGGTGTTCTTGTCTAAAGTTGGTTTGTCTTTCATATTAGATTTTTTAGATTTTTGATTATTTTTTCACGGAGTTGGGTTCTATTTCATGTTCTTGTTTACTAATTTCAATTTGGGTTTGTTTAAAAAGACAACCAGTATGATAAAAAGAACAAATGCATGTGATAACGATCAAACAATCGAGGTCGTAAAATGATGTCAGAGGGACTATCAACAAGGCCCAATACGTAAGAGCGTAAATGTTTAGTTTGATGATCTTTATTGGAAGGAAAAAGGCAACCACACTTCTGATTCGAATGAAAACATGTGACCTTTTTAGGACATCTTATTCCTTATTTAGTGATTCTTGTTTATATTTTAATAGTTTACTGGTTTGTATTTTGAATAGCATTTATTGTTTGGTTAATGTGATTAAGAATGTATGTGTACTCGAAGTGTTCCCATTTTTTCTGTAAATAAAATTTATGATATTGTAAAAGTAGATTTCTACTCGGTAGTGCAAACAAAAGTACCAATAATCTATCACTTTCTTGTTATTTTGAACTAGTAAATGATAGAAAAGACGAATTCATACTTAAAAAAGACAAAACACTACTTAAAAAAGACAACCTCGACCTAAAAAAACAACCTACCAATATAAGAATCACCGATCTAATTGTTAAAAAACAAAATCATACATAAAAAGTACAAATCAGTATTTAAAAAGGATAAAAAACATACTTAAAAATGACAGACGTGATGTTAAAATAGACAGGCTTATATGTTTAAAAGTACAAAACTTGAAATTTTCACTTTACTTTTGTATCTGAAGGTTTCTTGGAGAAACAAAAAGTTGGGAAAAATAAAAGTTGCACGGGAAAATCAAACGTTGCAGTGAGAAAATTATAATGCATTGGGAAACTAAAGGTTGCATGTTATACAAACATGTTACTAAATGAATTTCTCTGCTGACTGGATTGCTGACTGAACTGACGCCATGCGCGTCAACAGACGCGGGCGTCCGTGTATCACGACCCGTAAAATGACATTACACATTCCAAACACCTTGGTGGAAGTACTGGTTCTCTAGTTAAGTATACATTTTCTAATGCATTTGAAGGAATGTAGAACGTGTTATGTCTATCTCGTTTCACTTCTATGTTTCATTGCTTTTGTCAACCTACTTGCAACCATGATCTTCATCTTATAATTTCTACGTGATTAAGCGCACATTCTCCTCCTACGAAGATACCATCCTAGTTTTACAGGGACATCAATGATACCATTGCTCATGGAGAATTCCTACAGACTTGCATCATCTCTCTTCTCTCCTTGTTTAGATAATGGAGACATTTTCTATTTTTCTTCTTCTGGCTAATAATTTGTTCCATTCACTCTCAAAAAAAAAAATAGAAGCTTTTTTCTGTTCGTATGGTCGATGCATTAGGAAACTTGATAAAAACATTTAGGTGCGAGTTAAAAAAGTATTTATGTATTTCACATCAAACTCAATTTCTCGAACACGTATTATAATCCAAAGCACACGTTTAAATGTGAATATTTCCATTTCAAATTTTAATTTAAAAAAAACTTCAAAAGGCAAAAGCATGATAAAGAATGGTCGACTAAACCCTGAACTTGTTCAATAAATCACGAAGAAACCCCCAAGTAAATGTTCTTCCAATATTTTGTTAGTCTTTAATTTTCAGGTGAACTTTTTACTTTTGTATCTGAAGGTTTCATGGAGAAACCAAAAGTTGGAAAAAATAAAAGTTGCACGAGAAAATCAAACGTTGCAGTGAGAAAATAATAATGCATTGGGAAACTAAAGGTTGCATGTGATACAAACATGTTACTAAATGAATTTCTCTGCTGACTGGATTGCTGACTGAACTGACGTCATGCGCGTCAACAGACGCGGGCGTCCGTGTATCACGACCCGTAAAATTACATTACACATTCCAAACACCTTCGTGGAAGTATTGGTTCTCTAGTTAAGTATACATTTTCTAATGCATTTGAAGGAATGTAGAACGTGTTATGTCTATCTCGTTTCACATCTATGTTTCATTGCTTTTGTCAACCTACTTGCAACCTTGATCTTCGTCTTATAATTTCTACTTGATTAAGCGCACATTCTCCTCCTACGATGATACCATCCTAGTTTTACAGGGACATCAATGATACCATTGCTCATGGAGAATTCCTATAGACTTGCATCATCTCTCTTCTCTCCTTGTTTAGATAATGGAGACATTTTGTATTTTTCTTCTTCTGGCTAATAATTTGTTCCATTCACTCTCAAAAAAAAATATAGAAGCTTTTTTCTGTTGTTATGGTCGATGCATTAGGAAACTTGATAAAAACATTTAGGTGCGAGTTAAAAAAGTATTTATGTATTTCACATCAAACTCAATTTCCCGAACACGTATTATAATCCAAAGCACACGTCTAAATGTGAATATTTGCATTTCAAATTTTAATTTAAAAAAACTTCAAAAGGCAAAAGCATGATAAAGAATGGTCGACTAAACCCTGTTCTTCCAATATTTTGTTAGTCTTTCAATAAATCACGAAGAAACCTCCAAGTAAATGTTCTTCCAATATTTTGTTAGTCTTTAATTTTCAGGTGAACTTTTTACTTAAAAATATCCAAACTAATTGTTGCGTTTTGGTTTAATCAATCACTTCATTTAATTTTCACTGTGTAAAAGAAAATTCCTATAGGAAATGCTAAGTGCACATGTACTCAAGGCTGGATTGTCATATTTGACTTTTTTTAAAGCCACAATACTTGTTTTGAAATCGTATCTCTAGACATGTTTGCGTGATGGTAATCACAATCGTACGCATAAATAGCAATTTGCATTCCCAATTTGCATAATATTTCATACTTATTGATTTCTACCTACTTTGTTATTTGGGTTACTAATTGCCTATATAAGTTCAGATTTATACCATGAAAATATCTTATTTAGTGATACAGATTAATTACGATTGTCAATTTTACACTAAATACGATTACACAACACGAAAATGACACGAACTTGACGGATATGGATTGAGAATTTGAACATGATTAATAAATGAGTTGGATATGACAACATGATTATTAAATGGGTTGGATGTGGATTGTTGTAAACAAGATTAACACGATTAAGACATGATAAGTAATCAGGTGTACATGATTACGAATACTACACAATTAAGACACGATTAATACCGACAAGTCTAGAAGTAATATATAAGTTATAAATTGTATTGAACGAGCGACATGCAATTATGCAATCCAGTATTCATGTAATAAACAGAACTAATTGTGTATGAAGTACTGTACAATGGTGTAAACGGTAGTTGTGTTAAACTGTACACGAAGTAACTTGTTTAATAATCGTGTATAAATGGGTTGGATATGACGACACGATTGTAAACGAGTTGGATACGGTAGAAGTATAGCAACACAATTATTAAATGGGTCGGATACGACACAACTAGTAGAGTTTATACATACGACTTGACACGACACGACACAATTGACAGCCCTAAGATTGATGTATCTGAAGGTGTTGGTTTGTTAAGCTTAATGAGGATTGTAACTTATATTCTAGATTTGTGGTTTTTACTTGCCAGATACTTTATGCAATAAACCGCCTATGAATTATATTAAACTCCATTAATATGTAGAAATATTGAGTTTTACAGAATTCTTTTGATGCGTCCCCTGAGCATTGCCTGATATTTTGAAGAATTTCTGACTAAATTCTTGTGTTATCTTTCTCCTGTAGGATGGTAACAACCCCAAACATATATCTACACCACCTGGCTTGGGGATTTCTTTCTTTGAGCTATAGCTTCTTGTCACATTTTTGAGATTGAGATTTTGGATTGCAAATTCACTTTAATTGTACACTAACATAACCAAAATAAAACTCTCCCGCAAGTTATGGTTTATTAATCGGGCGGGTCAAACCGACAAACTTGCAAAACCTAACCTGATGGATCTATATTAGAGTTGTAATTTTCAACTCCATTCAGAAAATAAAACATGCTTCCTTAGTGGGTTGGGTTAGGGTCGAGTTAAAATCCGAACCCGTTAATCCTTTAACCTGATAAGATAAAATAATAATAACATTATATACACAAACATATAATCTAACTCATCACTCCTAAACTTAGCACTTAAGTTAGTACTAATTCTTAATCTAACAAATTATAACTTAATCTTAAAGATATTACTATTTAGAAATTATAACTTAGGCATTTTCATAAAATACCTTGTTAGTTTAGTGTTTTTTTCTGAATGTTTACATTTTTTTAAACATGTGGGTTGGGTTGGGTCTTGATTTTTATGGACTGTGTTATAACCTGACCTGCAACTTGCCAATTGCTGACAGGTTGGGTGTCGGTTGATCCTGACTTGCCTCAAACCTTACTCGTTTACAACCTGAAAGTCCTAGAGAAGGACCATGACTGAGAACCACGTACAAAATCACGTCTAGCTATAGTATTATTATAGATTTTGGTTAATGGGGGAGTTTAGGAGTTCTTTAACAACAATTGTTAACTATGGTTTAAACTTTTAATCATATTTCTATTATGCCTTGCGATATGTATTATTTTTAGACATATCTTCTGACATGGTTAACCGTTGGAGTGATAAAATTGTCAGTACCACCAACTAAATTTGGATATGGGTGTTTGAAGAGAATTCTATGGATATGGGTGTCAGTACCACCAAACTATGAGTAGAAATGTAGAATTCTATCATTTCGATATGTATTAGTATTTGTGGCCAAGTATTTGAATGCTCAAAAGATGATAGGTAAACTAAATTTCATTAGGAGTTATTTGGAATTTTCTCTCTCGAGAAATTGCTTAATATTTCTACCGTGTACTGACATTATTTCCTGGAGAAGGGATCACGTAATAACTCCATTGAAAGAAAATAGATTTTTGACTGGGAGGAATTGTTCTTGATTCCATATATAAGCACTGATAAACTGGCAAACAAGGCCGTAAAGACCTTAAACAAAAGTATTTAATCACATATCTATTGTCCCTCTCTTTTAACTAATTTTATAATCCTCTCAAACACGTTAAATTGGATATCTAAATTATTTTCTAAATACATCATCTACGGTTAATTTTACTGAGTTGTTTCATGTTTCATGCTCAAAGTCGCGTCTTCTTATCTGACATGGTCGACTACTACCAAATCAACATAGATTAATTACACAAATTATTTGAATACTGCACGCAAGAGAAAAAGTCATAGTAGGATTACCATGTTACATTGATTGGGTGCAACAATCAATGGGGTACAATACTACAACGATGAGAGACAATTACATGCATCGTAAGATGACCATCATTCTTCCTATGCACTCCTATAAATCATAGTAGGGTTTTTACTTGCATGTATCTTAAACGGTCATAATTATCGGCATACATCCATGTTTTAGTATTAACTTATGTGTGTGCACCTCCAACATTAGTTGGGCCAATTTGTCACTATTGTTGTCACATCTCATTAGAAATTTTGCAATTTACATCATTTAACATTTAAAATGTCTTTAATTTAAAACACAAAAAATGAAAAATACCCAGACCCACTAATCACTTTCCCACCCCCTCCCTCTCTTGGGAGGAGAAGGTGGACAAGGCAATGGTGGTGGAAAAAGCCATTGGAAGTGTCTTGGGGTCTAGGTTTGGGTCTGGCAATGAATCTAGATTTGGGTCCGGAGAAGGCCATGGAGGATGTGGTGAAGGCGCAAGACTGAGGTTGTGAAAGGATATATGGGTTTGCATCGAGCTCCATGGTGGAGGAAGATATTAATATGAAAATAATACCCAATATACTTCTAAATGTATTCTACTTACGTCTCTTAATTATATATTTGTGGATGGTTGTGTTTCTTTTAATAAATTGTATCTTTGCATATCAATTACCGTCACACTCATTTTGATGACAAATTTACATTAAATGACTTGTCCATTTTACCATATACTATTAAGGCTCTACCTTGACGACAAAAACAAAAAAAACCCTAATCAGTAGTAAATAACATAGTAAATTACAATTTGATCGGTTGAACTTAAAATGCTAAATTGCACCACTTAATAACATGATCGACCTATAACACTTTACCACTATCAAAAATTGTTACTTTTCATTATATTCGCCTTTTTAAAAAACAAATTGTGTTTTTATCCCTAACTTTATAAGGTAGGTCTAATTTTGAGGCAGAGTTCTAATTCGAATGCCAAATATGATTAAAAATTGATGGCAAAATGGTGTAAATCTAAACCAAATCGGACACAAATTTAAATCATAGTTTACTGTAAATTTAGGAGTAGACGCACTTACAAAATAACACAAAAAAGGACAAATTTAGTGAGAACTAACAATTATTTTGGTAAATGAATACACAAGGTGTTTTACATTCAAAGTTTGAGAGGTTTGGCGTGACGTTTTTAGGATCAAAATGTCAAACATAAATTGAAAATTCAGAGGGGCAAATTAATGTTGTTAATCATAACATGCACTATTAAAGTCGAAATGATGGAGGCACATTGTTGTTTCTCGTTGTTTTCTTTGTAGGGAAAAAAGAAACAACCCAAGTCAAACTCCTGAAAGAAAGATGTTGCCATATTCGATTTCGAGTAAACTGACATACGTACAATTATGTCTCTTGGACAAATTTTCATGTGTATATAAATTCAATATAATGATTTGATCTATGGGCACATATGCCTCGAGACGACAAGAACAAAGAGGTTGTTTGGGTGCGATGGGATTCGGCTCTCCGATGAGGCCGAAGCTGCTACAATGCCAGGATGCATCCAAACATGGATGTAGATTCGTGGGAGCTGGGCTCCCAGCACGGAACCCGATGCTTGTCTTTAGCGGGAATGTAGAAGTTGTGGGAATAACCCTGCTGAAATTAGCAAATACCACATCTTATCCCACATTAGGCACTGCTGGGTGGGTAATATTTTGGTCTAGTTTCGTTTGGAGTGCATGTGAACAAATGTTCTTCTTGAATGAATGTGGAAGACGTTGAATGGGTGGGTAATATTGTTGTCTATGCTACATTTTTTAAGGGTTGGGGTGGTTGATGCCAATTAAGCATGGATTTGCATCATTCCTTTCCATCTTCTTGAATGGATTTTAAATACGTTTATGTCTATCCAATGTTAAGCAAGTGTTGAGGCCAATTTGGGGAATGTATGAGGGTAATTTGAGGAATGTTAGGATGTTCACGTCTGGGAATCCGAGACGACGCTTCCCCATCCAAACAACTGGCCACGTATGGAGAAGAAGCAGCTTTTGGGGTCAGCTTCCCAGGAGCTGACTTCCCAGAAGAAGTTCTTTTGTAGGCGCCACATCCAAACTCGACCAAAGTTTCTTGTGTTTTTACCCCTTTTGTGTTGAGGTTCGTGAACATGAAAGACAGACAAATCCTTATCCTCCAACTTGGTTGATTGCGTACATCTAAACACGAAGTATTTTCATAAACCATGTTAATTTATTCACAAACCATGCTTTTCCCAAGAAACAAGTGGAATGTGACATATATCTAAGTACAAATATGAATTATTTGCTTGGGTACATCTCAAGGACATATAATTGGTTCTTTACAACTGGATTTCAACTACTTTTGTGCTCTTACATTTTCACTTTAGATCTTTCCGTCCACCTACATTTCCATTTATTTTTTTGTATGCACGTCGTTCGTATGACTCACTCATTCAAAAATTCCGTTCAATTCTGTTAGAAATTTTAGCATTTACACCCGCTAAATTAAAATATCTTTAATATTGAATAAAAAAAAAAACCCTTCACTTCTCCTTTCTCTCTCCCGTCCTCTCTCCAATCTCTATGTCTCTATCTTCTCTTTTTTATGCAAAAACCTCTCTTCTCCTCACTTCTCTCCTCTCTTTCTAGACCTCTCTTCTCCTTCTTTTGTGCAAAGACCTCTCTCTTTCCCCCACTTCTCTACTCTCTCTTTCTCCAAACCCTCTCTTCTCTTTTTTGTGTGTAAAGACCTCTCTCTTCTCCCCACTTCTCTATTCTCTCCTCTCTCTCTCTCCAGTTCCTCTCCTCTTAACTCCTCACCTCTCTCTCTCTCTCCATGTCATTGATATGTTGCCTTACGTTGACCATCACAAGAGCTTGCATGAGTTTTCACACCTTTTGACTAATGTTGACGATATCCATACCACACAGGTATATCCATTAAGATTGTAGAGTGGTAGTCTGACTTCATGAACACATTAAATATTTATCCGACACAATTGACCCGTTGAAGTTGATGGATATGAACTAAACACATCTCAAACTCAACCATTTCAGATTTCACGTAAAAACCCACGTCTTCTGATCTAACTTGGTCGACTAATACCAACCATGCATATTAGATTAAAAAGGGTCATCAAGTCATGAAGTGCAATAGTCGAAAATGGAAACGTATGAATAAAGAGAAGTACAAATATTTCCTTGGGTATACATAGGTATGAACTTCCTTATGCAAATATTCATGTTGGTATAATGGATGGTCGTGCTAAGTTTAGAGAACAAGTTCATGGAAAATTAGTCTTTGTTAAGACAGTGTTTTGCAACAATTCCGCAATTTTAAAATTAATTCTAGATAATTCTTGTAAATTTTCGGTGCTTTGTATTTGGTGTTTACTAAGGCAAGCTTTATATTAACGAAGCTTTATATCTTTCAACAAAATGTCACATGGTCAGCATTTTCCATCTCCGACATTGTTCGAGAAACTCGACCTATAGGCATCCAGTTGTAGTGCTGGTGAGTATTGCAGTAAGTTGTTTGAGGAAATCCTAGGTTATATAATTCGAGTAGAATTCTTTCATATGTATATATATTAGTTCTTATTAATGGATCAAATGCTGATATAATTAATAACTGCACCGACCAAATTTGGGTGATGGTGATGGCGTGATAGTCGATAACATGGGAGTAGATTTGGTCAGGGAATGTCCCCTTAATGCTGGAATTATGACCACGTCTATAGTAGTTGTAGGTGGAAGAGTAGGTTGGTTTGTCGAAGTATTGTACGTGTGACAAACACATGGGATTCTAAATCATAAGGCTCAGTCCAGAACTCCGCCTTAGTTCCGGTGTGCCGCATTGTCTTCAGAATATTTTCGGTAGACCGAAGGTGACACGGTCGTCCGATGAATGTTTGCCAGGAGAAATTTTGGTGGGTCAACGGTCGACCGAGCAAGACGCGTATCGTCCGAATTTTTCCAGATAATTTTTCTCATGCATATTCGGTCAACCGTCTAACTCACGGTCCACCGAACATGTGTTATAACTGAATGGTTCGGTTAACCGAGAAAAATTCTCGGTCAACCGATCAATGCGATTTTTGCCTGAATTATTAAGAGAATAATTAGATCATGGGTTGGATTAATTCCAGATTTAATTAAACATTTTTTAGGATGCTGCTATAATTAATAACTGCACCGACCAAATTTGGGTGATGGTGATGGCGTGATAGTCGATGACATGGGAGTAGATTGGGTCAGGGAATGTCCCCTGAACGCTGGAATTATGACCACGTCTATAGTAGTTGTAGGTGGAAGAGCAGGATGGTTTCTCGAAGTATTGTGCGTGTGACAAACACATGGTATTCTGAATCATAAGGCTCAGTCCAGAACTCTGCCTTAGTTCCGGTGTGCCGCATTGTCTTCAGAATCCTCCGCTGGTTGACACATCCGGTAACTATCACCTTCTACGTACCTATCAGAATCTATATCCAAATTGTTAACACCTGAAAGTTGATGAAGAAGGCACAACTTTAGACTATGCAAGCTTGAATGTCACATGTTGCTAGTTTGTTAAAGCAACTTACTAGCAAATGTACATGAAGTGATCTCATAGGTAGATCTCATAGGAGTGCATGTGAACAAATGTTCTTGAATGGATGTGGAAGACGTTGAATGGGTGGGTAATATTGTTCTTTACGCTACATTTTTTAAGGGTTGGGGTGGTTGATGCCAGTTAAGCATGGATTCACATCATTCCTTTCCATCTTCTTGAATGGATTTTAAATACGTTTATGTCTATCCAATGTTAAGCAAGTGTTAACACTACTACAGAAATCAGAATATACGTCGGATGTACGGGGGCATATACGTCGGATATAAGCACTCCCAGATCCGACGTCTATGTGTGCGTCGTCTATATATAGACGTCGGACGTGAGAAATCTGACGTCTATTCTTAAAGCATAGACGTTGGTTGTATGTATCAGCCGACGTCTATACTTAACGAATAGACGTCGGCCTTTAACTACGACCAACATCTATTTTTTAGATATAGACGTCGGTGAAATAACGGATGACGTCTACTCTTAAAGAATAGACGTCAGAGCATACATAAAGATGACGTCTATTCCTTTCTTCAGAGGAATACACGTCGGCTAATACGAACAACTGACGTCTATTCTTAAACCTGGACAAAAAAATAGCATCCTGCAAACTTGTATTTAGTCATCGTATTCGTGTACATACAACTTGCACCAAATTCGTTCACAGATGCTCACACTTTCATCCACATGTACATACAAGCACAAACACACAAGCATATATGCACAAACACAAACATACAACTATACATGCACAAACACAAAATACAAGCATACACAATCATTCAACACACTAGCAATTAATTCATAAACAATTGTCATTCATTCTAAAATTGAGGTGATTATATCAAGGCATAAATTGTAGGTTTGTAATACAAGTGTACTTGTTAACTAAATTACAAAAAATGCTAGTGACAGGAAAACCTTTTAGTTCATCAACATGTTTCTGATAAAATAGCGAGCTCATCGGTCGCGAGTTTCATCGAGCTCCTGTTGCGAGAAGGGATCACTACTTTTTGGGAAGACCTATCAAAAAAATACAAGTAAAATTTTTAATAACTAAATATTGAAACTACAACTATATAATTGAATAACGATCTACATTAGCTCGGATAGGCATACGTCTTGAGTTGCCAATTCGAGGATTTCCTCCATGTATCTCATCACGTAGTAACCCCATTCCGTATTTCCAACATTCTTCTGGTACTACAAACATAGAAATTTGCTAAATATATGTTCCTAACTTAATTAACAAAAATGGGAGAGAACGTATTCTCATTCCATGTCATGTTATTCCTGCTTTTGTAGTTGTTCTCCTGCCACCTAAAGCTTTGTAAACCTTAATTATCCTGAGTAGCACAAGTTAAACTTTCATTCAATAATACTAATAAAAATCCACGAATTACAAATACGATAACTAAAACGAACTTACAAATTTAGAAGTTTCTTTATTGAGTCCCTTGGTTTATTCCACCCCAACGGATCAAACCAATATGCCGAATTAGTCGTTGGGCATACAACGACAAGCATCCAATGAGTCATGTTATATATATAATTAGAAGCTTATTACAAAATGAAATTCAACTTTGAATTACAAAGTTTACCTCTCATGATAAGGGAGCAGATAATATCTTTTGTCTTCTTCTTTCAAGAGAGTTCCAAGCTGACCCGATTTATCGTCATTCCCGTATATATATGTAGATGGACTGATAAATCAAAATACTTGATCGTCGGGAAAGACTGACCTTCTGGAGTCATAAAGATGTCTACAAGTATAAAAATTATACTTTATTACAGTTTCGATAAAATTATTCAATACATTTCATTGTATACCAAAGAAAACACTTACTTCACTTGCACGTCGATAATCATGATACACCATGAATCCATCGCCAAGAGCTGCATGATATCCTCTTTGGTGACGTACAAAGCCGGAGACAACCCTTTATCCCCCTCCTCCAACTCCCAACTACTTAAGGATTGTGCTTCCCTACCTACCATACATTGATACTAATGGATTTCATGTTTAATTGTACATATTTATTTTCGAAATTTTTATGCACAATAAGGATCAATTTACAATTTTCTATGATTTATTTCATGCATGCATCAATTTGTTTCAATAACTAGTTTCAAAACTTTATTAAAACAAATATGGGCTCCGAAATTCATACCTAGAAGTTCTCTAAAACTTCTTGAAGATTCGGAGACGTTGAAGATGCTCCTCGCTGCGCCGGATGCCTCCGAGTATTCACCAAACTCTAAACAAGATCGGAGAGAGGGAAGCTAGTCTCTCAATCTCCGATAGGGTTTAGAATCTAACTACTAACCCCTTTTTAGTTCCCTTGAGAAGAAGATCTCTAAAAACTAAAACTAAACTCAAGAATTAAGGAAATTCGTGGAGGATTATGGAGAGAGATGTTTGCATAAGAAGATAATGAATTAATTAATAAGGTAATGAGATAAACTTGTATTTATAAGTTCTCTCCAAATTACCTATTCATGTGCAACCTCTTGCCCATGATTTCATGTAAAATTTCATCTAACCATCCATTATTTAATAATAAATAATATTAGCCACGAATTAAATCAATTATGGACCAATTCCATGCATGATCTAATTAATTCTTAAATTAATTCTGCATTAACCGTCTGGACCGGTCGACCGTTTGGAGGTTCGGTCGACCGCTCGAACCTGGTTTTGGTTGACCGTTCAATAACTCGGTTGACCGTTCGTAACAGTGAATTATTCCATCTCGATGTTCGGTCGACCGACCGATTACTTTCGGTCGACCGTTCGAACAGATGAAAATTCCCTGTTATCAGTCGAGACATGTCCGGTCGACCGTGTACTGCTAACCGGTCGACCGTTTGAGCACTGTTCTGCAGACTTGTCAAATTTTGGTTTAACCCCTACAAAATTTGACATTTCGGGATTAGTAGTAAATTCACAACTTATGTAACATATTATCCTATGCAATGATCAATCATTACACCCCATAATATTTACATCACATATGAATTTTATTTAGATTGTAATTATGTTATTAATCACAACATAATTTTGATTTTGCTTGTTCACCCCATGTGTCATATTTTCTACATGAAACCCGACACATCTTATGAACTCAAAATCCCCATTTCTTGTTTCCCAGTTTTACGGTGTGACCTATGGGAGGATCTAAACTAAGTTGGCAGTGATATTAAGAGCTTAATATCACAAGCTATAAGCAGTATCTAGCTACACATTATAGCTCCCAATTAGTTAGATGTCTTAATTCCACTCAAACCAAAACCCGATCCATTTAGTGATGGAGTGCACCACTTGTGTCCGTCCCTTGCCTCATGATATTAAGAATACACACAAAGTAGTATTGTGTCATCTTTGTCTTAGTATTCATTTCTTGATCTCTTTAAGCTAGTTATAAATATGTGACTTAACTCAAATCACATTGTGCACATTATAACTTTGCTTTATCAAGGGGCCCACTAATATCATTACTCTACTAAGAGGGGCAATGATAGTCTTTTGACTAACTATCTTCTCCAACAAAAGTTGTACTTAACCAACCAATGCCTTTACACTACACTTATCGATAGTTCAAGACACTGATCTAAGTATTCCTTAAGTGATCAGATATAAGTCTCATATCAAAGGACGAAAGACACAGTAACATATTAATGACACAGAAACACATTTCTATAATATTTTACTTATTAGGTCTATTCAGTATACAAAAGTAATATTTTCCTCTTTTGCATACCCATGTTGTCACTCACTTGTAGAGCTACAATGATCTATGACCAACACGACAATCTTAACTCGGTAATTAATGTCCCATGTTAATTACCATGATTGCGAATATCTTTTGTTTTATGTAAACCAATATCTTTTAGAGCTCTACGGTTAAGGACCAAGAGCCTCTTCCTTAACACTTCTAAAAGACGAATAACATAAACAAGGAACAAAATGATTTCTCATTCAATTCATAATAGATTACATTTAAAAGTAAAACTTTTAGAACACATTCCCTTCAATCTCCCACTTGTTATTAAAGTTTTCTTTCACATACATACTCAATGTATAAAACAATAATAACTAGGGTAAACCCCATTACATATCAATCATCAAGCCAATCTACATGGTCCTCAATCCCATGGACTCGAAATGCATTTCGCCCTTGGCTTGGGATAAGGGTTTTGTGAATGGATCAGCTGTGTTGCTGTTGTTGTCCACCCATAACAGATTTATTTTGCCTTCGTCGATGAGGTCACGCATCACGAAGTACTTACGATCCATGTACTTCACTTTGTGGTGTGATTTGGGATCCTTGATTTGCGAGATAGATGCACTATTGTCGCAAAATAGCTCTATTGGTCCCTCGCTCGAGGGAGCTACTCCAAGCTCTTCAAGGAACTTCTTAATCCACACTCCTTCCTTGCTCGCTTCAGCGACAGCCATTACTTCGGAAGCAGTGGTTGAGTCGGCCGTAGTGCTTTGCTTCCAACTACGCAAACTCACAGCTCCACCATTCAGAAGAAAGACGTATCCTGATTGCGACTTTCTATCGTCTGGATCACTCATGAAACTCGCATCCGAGTACCCTTCGGCTATCAACTCCCTTTGTCCTCCATAAACAAGAATCTTATCCTTAGTCCGATTAAGGTACTTAAGGATATTCTTGACCGCAGTCCAATGCTCAGGACCTGCGTTGGATTGGTGACGACTTGTCATGCTTAGAGCATACGAGACATCGGGTCTTGTGCAAGTCATCGCGTACATGATCGACCCAATTGCCGAAGCATAAGGGACATCCTTCATGTACTCTAAGTCCTTACGTGATTGCGCACGTTGAGACTTCTTGAGTTGCACACCCATACTCATTGGCACATTGCCCTTTTTGGAATTGTTCATCTTGAACCTTTCCAAGACCTTGTCAATCTATGCACGTTGACTGAGGCCAATGAGTCTACGGGATCTATCTTGATATATCTTGATACCCAAGATGTATTGAGCCTCACCCATATCTTTCATTGAAAATGCAGATTTCAATGAACTTCTCGTTTGCTCAAGTAAAGGAATATGATTGCCTATAAGCAATATGTCATCGACATATAAGATTAGGAATACTACATGGCTCCCACCAACCTTCTTGTATATACAAGGTTCTTCCTTACTTTGAATGAAGTGAAGCTTTTTCACTTCCTCGTCAAAGCGTTTGTTCCAACTCCTTGATGCTTGCTTCAATCCATAAATGGATCTTTGAAGCTTGCATACCTTTTCGCTATTCTTTGGATATTCAAAACCTTGAGGTTGTACCATGTACACATCCTCCACCAAGTTCCCATTAAGGAACGCCGTTTTGACATCCATTTGCCATATTTCATAATCATGAAATGCAGCAATAGCGAGCATTATCCGAATAGACTTGAACATGGCAACCGGTGAAAATGTTTCATCATAGTCAATTCCTTGAACTAGAGTGAAACCCTTCGCTACAAGCCTCGCTTTGCAGGTTGTTAAGTTCCCATCCATGTCTATCTTCCTCTTGAAAACCCATTTATTTTGAATGGCCTTTTTCCCTTGAGGAAGGTCAACCAAGTTCCACACTTGATTATCATACATGGATTCTATTTCGGATTCCATGGCCTTAAGCCATAGTTTGGAGTCTTCCCTTTCCATTGCTTCTTCGAAGGTCAAGGGATCATTGGTATCTAGTACCATGATTTCATGAAGTCCCAGATACAAGTTGGGTTTCTTCCTTTCCTTTGTTGACCTTCTTAGTTCTTTTGGTTCTTCTTGTGTCTCTCGAACTTCTTCCACAATTTCTTAAGGAGTTGGTTCACGTTCAATTCTTGAACGTACACTTGGTGGGGATGATTGAGATTCTCTCACAATTTCTTGTGATGGTCTCTCGCTCACGCTCCCACTAACCAAAGGAATCTCGGTTGGGCCTTCATGATCTTGAACGTCATCATTCGTGTCATGATCTTGTAGAGTATCTTGAGTTTCCTCAAGCACAACCCTACACCCACTACTTTTTACTCTTTCTAGAAATTTCTTTTCCAGAAATGTGGCATCCCTCTCTACAATCACTCGATTGGAGGTGATATGCCAAAAGTAGTATCCTCTTGTCTCACGAGGATAACCAATGAAGAAGCACTTATCCGCTTTTGGTTGAAGTTTGGTCGACATCAATTTCTTGACGTAAGCCTCACAACCCCAAATCTTGAGAAAACTGAGCTTAGGTGTTTTACCACTCCATAGCTCATAAGGAGTTTTCTCCACGGATTTGGATGGAACATTATTTAGTGTGTAAGCCGCAGTTTGTAGTGCATAACTCCAAAAGTAAAGAGGTAATTCCGTATGACTCATCATTGACCGAACCATGTCGAGCAATGTCCTATTCCTCCTTTCGGATACTCCATTCCACTGAGGTGTACCGGGAGGGGTGAGTTGAGGTACAATACCAAACTCCTTTAGGTATGAGTCAAATTCGGCACTTAAGTACTCACCTCCACGATCCGTTCGTAGAGACTTGATTTTCTTGTCGAGTTGGTTCTCTACTTCATTCTTGAATTCTTTGAACTTCTCAAAGGACTCACTTTTGTTTCTCATTAGATAAACATAGCCATAACGACTATAATCATCCGTGAACGTAATGAAGTACTTGAAGCCATCTCGTGCACTAGTACTCATTGGACCACATACATTGGAATGTATCAAATCCAACAAGTCACTCGCCCTTGGGCCTTTCTTCTTGAAGGGCTTTTTGGTCATTTTTCCCATTAGACATAATAAACATTCTTTAGACATAAATTTAAACCACTACATAATTGAAGCACCACAGAACCTTGTGCAACCGCAGACACGTTCGCACCATTTCCGACCTTCAATTCTACCTCGTTCCTTACGAGTTCCTTCCTATCCATGAGTAGCTGCACATTAGAAACTATGTGAGCACAAGATCCGATATCTATTACCCAATCCTGGACAGAGATGGCTAAATTTATTTCAATAACAAATATACCTTTGGCCTTTTTGGGGCGCCGACGTTCAATCACTCCGTTGTCAAGGTCTTCCTTGTACTTGGGGCAATTTGGTCGGATGTGTCCTTTTTCACCGCAGTGAAAGCACTCCGTATTGGGAGTTGGAGATTTCTGAGATTTCCCCCTCGAGGCACTCGCACGAGCACATCCTACTCCATTGCTCTTGATTGAACCACTTTTGGTAGATTTGCCCTTTCCTTTACCAATCTTTTGGCTCCTCCCATGGACGGCAAGGACATGCTTGTCCCTACCCTTGCCCATGTCAACTTCAGCAGTTTTGAGAGCGTTGTGCAGCTCCTCAAGACTCACCCCTTTTTCACGCACGTGATAGTGAATTACAAAGTCCTTTAAGGATGGGGCTAGTGAGCCAAGAATCATATCTTCAGCAATGTCCTCGGGCATTAGTGAAGTGAGTTTTGCCAACTTCTTAAGGTACCCTTGCATCGTGAGAAAATGCATGGATACCGATGTTCCCTCCGCCATATGGCACCTTGTGAGTGTGATGGTGGTCTTATAACGCTCCTTTCGGACACTATCCATGAACATCTTAGATAAAGCCTCCATGGTCTTCTTGGGTTTTGAATCCAAGTATTTCGCTTGGAGCGAGTCACCCATGGATGCTAGCATAAGACTGTGAACTTGGTTCTCTTGGTCTTCCCACTTGGCCTTAGCCTCTTTCTCTTCATCGGTTAATCTCTCATTCCACTTTGGGATTGGACCTTCCAAAATGTGAGATAGTTTCTCAAACTTTAACACGATGTTGAGTTTGAGTTGCCAACTAATGAAGTTTGAGCCATCATTTGCTAAAGGGTGTTTTTCTATCATGGATCGTACAATAGGTTGGATGTTCGACATTTTTCTACAAAATAAATCATACAGGTTTTAATGCCAATTTTATGTTTTAATACACATGCATACATATATCGAATATAAATGTAAATGTTGCAAATAAAAAATTTTGCCCAAAAATGCAACAATCCAAGATCCCATCAATTGTAATATAGACTAGCTAAGGGCTATCGAATACATTACAATATCAAGGTAAGAAAACATTTTCTAATCACAACCTTTTTGAATTCTAGCAACATTAACATCTTCAAAATCTTGTGACTCTTGTCGTTTTAATTATGAGGGAATACGACCTATCCTCGTAAGAAAAACTTTTTCCCAAAACCGAGCGAGGGCTCTAGGTAATGTTAAGAAAACTTATTTTCATTTGATACGAGATAAGTTTATCCATTGTATTCACAACTAAACATACTTGGGGTTCACTAGGGTGAAACACACCTCATATATTTAATTGTGGCACAACAACAGACAACCTTTATATCTCCCACTATTCCCAAGGATGGAGGGAGCTATCTCCCGCTAAGGGCGAGCAGAGTATCCCTCGATCAATGGCTGCTAGTGGACGAAATAAGAAGGAAAACTATTCTTAATTTTTGTTGGACAATTTAACATGTGATTCAGAATTTCAGGTTATCATGCATATTATTTATCATACACATCCTAACATTCAACACATTCATCACATGCATAGCAAGATAAAAACAGAAATTAAACATTCACACAATCCACATCGTGTGAGTTTATATGTTCCCTTCGATCCTCGATCATCGATCCCTGATCTTCGATCCTCGATCGATGCGCTACAACGGTGACTTCCTCTTGCACCGGAGATGTAGATTTTACAGAAAATAAACATGCTCCTCACATTCGATAAAAACCGACTAGTGCAAGTCCTATGTAAAAACCTCTCATATGCAAATGCAACTATCTCAAAGACGGAAAGAGAGAGAATTTTGGCTTTTCCATACATAAGCCTCTGTATAATAATGATTACATACATTCATAATTGCTGATTTGGAACATATAAACCCACAATTCTTGCAAAGACAACTCGAGCATCCATGCACGCAATATCGCTATAAACTATCCACCCTAGTTTATCAAGCATCTAGAATCCCAAACAATTCTTTGAAAAACATTTTGAAATCCATTAAAAACGTTTTTCATGCATCCATAGTTCAAAAATTAATTATGAACCGCTGTCCATCCAATTTCCAATGGAAAGATGAATCACAGTTTTTCGGTTTTGTTGATTCTCTTACAAAATAATCATTTATACTTAAAACAAAATTATTGCAAGTTAGACAAATGTCTAAATCTTAATTCTAATAATTACATGGCATGTTTTAAAACACTTAAAATATTCAGAACGAATTATTATGGAGAATTACATCAACAAACATTCATAGACCGAAAAAACCGGTAAATCGAATTGTTTAAATCCTAGATGGTAAACTAAATTACTTTACAACCTTAAATCATGAGAAAATTGAACCCTAATCTCTGAAACCACTAATGGATTTCATGTTTAATTGTACATATTTATTTTCGAAATTTTTATGCACAATAAGGATCAATTTACAATTTTCTATGATTTATTTCATGCATGCATCAATTTGTTTCAATAACTAGTTTTAAAACTTTATTAAAACAAATATGGGCTCCGAAATTCATACCTAGAAGTTCTCTAAAACTTCTTGAAGATTCGGAGACATTGGGGATGCTCCTCGCTGCGCCGAATGCCTCCGAATATTCACCAAACTCTAAACAAGATCGGAGAGAGGTAAGCTAGTCTCTCAATCTCCGATAGGGTTTAGAATCCAATTACTAACCCCTCTTTAATTCCCTTGAGAAGATGATCTCTTAAGAACTAAAACTAAACTTAAGAATTAAGGAATTTTCGTGGAGAATTATGGAGAGAGAATTTTTGCATGAGAAAGCAATGAATGAATTAATGAGGTAATGAGATAAACTTGTTGTAATATCCGGAATTTTTTAGTTGAGGTAATAATCAAATATCTTAATGGACTAATTAAGATTGTTGGATGATTGTGTGGTTTTAGGAGAAAATGCAATTTTGACTAGAATATAGAGAAGAAAAAGACGGAGATTTTGAGGCAAGTACTGATTCGTTATTCTTCAGTTTCATATCATGTCTGTCTCTCTTGATATTCGTAGTTGCATTCATGCTGAGTATTGATGTTGATTTTATGGATATGCATATGATTGCATGGTGGTGTTTCGGTCGACATGTCCTGTGGCTGTGTGTATATTTCTGGCAGAACAACTTAGGAAAGAGCTGCCTAGCGGAAAGCGTGGAGCCACCTGAGAGAGGAAAGGGCTGCCTGTCGTTAGTGTGGAGCTACTAGGTGTGCGTCTGACTGATTGATAGATTTCAGAAGCACAGGATGTGGTCGAATCCGAATGAGGGTTCCAGATTGTTATGCATGTATTTTATTTGTGATGCATGTCTCTTGATTGTGCTTATTGACTGAATGTCATATTCCGTATTATTTTCCACATGATTATGATTCTAATTGATTGACGGTTGGAACTTGCGGGCTGTCGAGCTCACAAATTGTTGATTATATTTTTCAGATTGTTATGAGCCTATCAGATGGATATAAATATCAGAGTGCGCAGCGCTCAGGTTCGTGGATTGTATCTTAACGCACCGGGTTCGGGCGGATGAGCAATTGTCCGGGTTTAGGGTGTTACACTTGTATTTATAAGTTCTCTCCAAATTACATATTCATGTGCAACCTCTTGCCCATGATTTCATGCAAAATTTCATCTAACCATCCATTATTTAATAATAAATAATATTAGCCACGAATTAAATCAATTATGGACCAATTCCATGCATGATCTAATTAATTCTTAAATTAATTCTGCATTAACCGTCTGGACCGGTCGACCGTTTGGAGGTTCGGTCGACCACTCGAACCTGGTTTCGGTTGACCGTTCAATAACTCGGTCGACCGTTCGTAATAGTGAATTATTCCATCTCGATGTTCGGTCGACCGACCGATTACTTTCGATCGACCGTTCGAACAGATGAAAATTCCCTGTTATCGGTCGAGACATGTCCGGTCGACCGTGCCCGATCGGTCGACCGTGTACTGCTAACCGGTCGACTGTTTGAGCACTGTTCTGCAGACTTGTCAAATTTTGGTTTAACCCCTACAAAATTTGACATTTCGGGATTAGTAGTAAATTCACAACTTATGTAACATATTATCCTATGCAATGATCCATCATTACACCCCATAATATTTACATCACATATGAATTTTATTTAGATTCTAATTATGTTATTAATCACAACATAATTTTGATTTTGCTTGTTCACCCCATGTGTCATATTTTCTACATGAAACCTGACACATCTTAT
Organism: Triglochin maritima; assembly: GCA_963682175.1. Lineage (NCBI taxonomy): Eukaryota > Viridiplantae > Streptophyta > Magnoliopsida > Alismatales > Juncaginaceae > Triglochin > Triglochin maritima. The sequence continues at coordinate 49,251,210 of OY821772.1, forward strand.
GAACTCAAAATCCTCATTTCTTGTTTCCCAGTTTTGCGGTGTGACCTATGGGAGGATCTAAACTAAGTTGGCAGTGATATTAAGAGCTTAATATCACAAGCTATAAGCAGTATCTAGCTACACATTATAGCTCTCTATTAGTTAGATGTCTTAATTCCACTCGAACAAAAACCTGATTCATTTAGTGATGGGTGCACCACTTGTGTCCGTCCCTTGCCTCATGATATTAAGAATACACACAAAGTAGTATTGTGTCATCTTTGTCTTAGTATTCATTTCTTGATCTCTTTAAGCTAGTTATAAATATGTGACTTAACTCAAATCACATTGTGCACATTATAACTTTGCTTTATCAAGGGGCCCACTAATATCATTACTCTACTAAGAGGGGCAATGATAGTCTTTTGACTAACTATCTTCTCCAACAAAAGTTGTCCTTAACCAACCAATGCCTTTACACTACACTTATCGATAGTTCAAGACACTGATCTAAGTATTCCTTAAGTGATCAGATATAAGTCTCATATCAAAGGACCAAAGACACAGTAAAATATTAATGACACAGAAACACATTTCTATAATATTTTACTTATTAGGTCTATTCAGTATACAAAAGTAATATTTTCCTCTTTTGCATACCCGTGTTGTCACTCACTTGTAGAGCTACAATGATCTATGACCAACACGACAATCTTAACCCGGTAATCAATGTCCCATGTTAATTACCATGATTGCGAATATCTTTTGTTTTATGTAAACCAATATCTTTTAGAGCTCTACGGTTAAGGACCAAGAGCCTCTTCCTTAACACTTCTAAAAGACGAATAACATAAACAAGGAACAAAATGATTTCTCATTCAATTCATAATAATTGGCATTTAAAAGTAAAACTTTTAGAACACATTCCCTTCAGATACAACATTTTGCACCTACTTGGAAGCGAATTAATGTTGATCGGAGATTGGTTGTTTGACCCTTTGTTCCGGGGGCTTGACACCTTACAGATATATATACACCCGTTAAAATACAATTGTTAACAAATTTGAAGTTTAAAATCTTTTAAATTTAAACTATACCTCATGTTTGTCGTTTAGCTCTACTAAATAACTAGGCTACCGCACGAACCCACCGATAGCATCGCCGAGAGTAACAATCTCTTCTTCCGGAAATGGCACAAAAGCATCAGCATCTAAGCAACTCTCAACTGCAACCTTCACTTCTCCATCTCCAACCTCTGCGAAGTGGTGTCTAGAGATGTTATAAACTTTCCCGTGTCCCACCAATCTTTGATCAGGGTCTTCGACAAATAAAGCACATCTGCATCCATCCGTGAACTTTCTAAACGAGGGACCGTCGACGAGGGCCAATTCTCGAGAATGAGACACAAAATCATATTGTCGATCGGGGTGGAACACCGGCGGCACTGGAGGAGTAGTCTCCGAGGAAGAACCAGTCCTATGACGGGTAGGAGAAGTAGGCAAATAACGATCAAATCTCTCCAAAACAAGTTGCAACGTATTTTTCAAATCTGCGATCTCTTGCTGGCATTTGGTATGACCAGTCGACGAAGTAGACCGTTGAGTCTTTCCATAATATTTTCGAAGTCCAACTCTACTCCCTACCCCCGCACACGACCGGGGTGTTCGTCATTTCCCAAGGCCTCGCGTAAAATATCTTTCCAACCATCCGAAGCAAATTCTCATTGAGATTGTCTGAACTTCAGAGAGTCCTAAGTTTAAATTTTTTTTTACCAACAATTGAAAATTATAAAATTAATGAATCTGAAGTAATAACATATATAAGTGATGCAACTTACTATCTTCGAGCCGATCGCTTGCAACTCATCTGTGACGTATTCCCCTCTGGAGTTTACTCTCGCTCTCTTCAAAGAATCACAACGAGCTACGAGAGAATGAGGAGATAGGTTACTTTCTTGCTCCTCGCTCATACTGGAGTCAATTCCCTCTTGTTTCTTCAGAACAATTTTTTCAGCCATCATTTGTGCTTCTAACTTTCGGTACCCCGCTCGAGACATACAATGTGTATACTTGTTAGAAGATCTAATCTTTTTGTTTTTGGCTCGTATGGCCTAAAATCAAGTTTATTAGATTGTCACTTAAAACAATAACTAAAAAGTTTGTTTTGAAACTCAATTATTATATTCTAAATTAAACTCAGTTACCTCAAACTTTGGGATATCTCTGGATTTTCTGAATTGCTCCCATTGATTTGGAGTGATAAAGTTCTAGACATCACATGGATTTCTATCCTGGTAGTCTCCGAATATGTACTTGTTCGTTTAATTTGTTTTGAAATCCCTCCAACGAACTGACATGTATGTCATCCACTTTTTCTTCAACTTGTCAGTGGATTGGAACTCAAAAGATTCCTACAATATGTTAACTTTATATATATCAAAAGTTCGACTAAAACTACAGAAATTTATAATGGAATCATTACCTGCACGTTATCTCATATTGTGTCCTTCAACTTCTCATCTACATCGGCCCAACTCGATAAACAAATGTCAACTTTGGCCATTGCTAAGCTACCCAGATAACTTTACCAATTATCAGACAGCTTGCATATCGGCTCAAGATGGTCATCAAACTGGATTAGAACTCTACCGTCTCTATTTCTTCTCCCCACGAATTTTTTCATTTGACAAGGACCTCGTGAACTGTATGTCTTCGAGCCTTCAGACTCTGAGGGAGTGTGTTTCTTTTTCGGAGTCATGATTCTATAAAAGATGAACTCAAGGCATTAAAAAATAAAAGGTCAAGACATTAAATGACTATTAGAATGTGTTACAACAGAAAATTTGCACATTTACTGTGTTTTTTTCCTTAATGGATTTTCAATCCATATACCTTCACCGTGGTCTAAACATACAAGTCTCAACATTTATTTCTTCGTCTACTGAGTTCAACTCAGGTGTTTGCTTAGAGAAAGGTGGTGTCTCTTCATACTCGATCAGACTATCATCTCATACAATTTTTTTCTTCCCTTCCAGAATTACTGCCCATTTCTCATCACATTGATCAGCCACATAGAAGACTTGTTTCGCTTGGGAAGCGAGAATAAAAAGTTCTCATTTATACCTTTTTTTTTTGAAAAATCAATTAAAGTGAACCCATAGTCATCCACTCGAACTCCACTTTTATTATCAGCCCACTTGCATCTAAATACAAGTACTTTGAATTTAACAAAGTCTAGCTCCCATATGTCTTCAATTACACCGTAATATGACATGTCGGCGTATACAAGATTCTTGTCTTTAGAACTAGACACATGCAAAGACTCTGCTATTAAGGTGACGTCACTGTTCTGAACATCACTTTTCGCATCTTCACAGACTGTGTAGAAATAATATCAATTGATATCATAACCACTGGAACTTATAACAATAGAATGCGGACCGTAGGCCAACCATTGTATTGTCTCAGAAACATCACGCTTGTAAGCCAGATTTTTGAACCAAGAGATGAAATTTTTATTGCGACTATTAATTACTTGTTGATCACTCCACAAAGGATTTCTTTCCTTTAGAAACTTCTAGTAAGGGAGATCAAAAAATATGGATCTTTTTTCCAACTACTTTTGTCGTTTGCTCGTTTGTACGGTTTTCCAAATTCACATTCAATGTTCATTACACGTTCGTACACCTTTTCGACGCTGATTTCAACTGGCGGATTCTGAAACTCCTGTTTTCCGTTAAATGTCTTCTTCAACCTACGATAAGGATGGGAGTTTGGCAAATATCTCTGATGACCAAGATAGACAGTCTTAGAACCATTAACTATTGCAAAGAGCATGTATTTTCTTCGCAAATTGGACAAGCTTTATGACCTTTGACTGAATATCTAGACATATTACCATAAGCTAAAAAGTCATTAATCGTGCAAAATATCATTGCCCGCATTACGAACGACTCCTGACCATAATAATCAAAAACTGACTCTCTGTCATCCCACAATCTCTTTAGGTCATCAATTAAAGGCCTTAAATACACATCGATGTCGTTTCCAGGTTGTTTCAGACCAGAAATCATTAAGGACAACATGATATATTTGCGTTTCATGCATAACCACGGGGGCATATTGTAAATTACAAGCAGAACATGCCAAGAACTGTGAATGCTACTCAAACTACCGAAATGATTCATTCCGTCAGTACAGAGTCCAAGTCGTAGATTCCTGGATTCTTCACCAAACACAAGAAAGTCGAAATCTATTTTTTCCACTGAGGTGAATCTGTAAGGTGACGTAGCAACTAATCATTTGGTTTCTCACGATCAGCATGTCATGTCATGTTCTTGGAATCCTCCTTACCCGCAAACAAACGTTTAAGCCTTGGTATTATCGGAGGTCCTTTGATTTTCATCTCATCAGCCTCTTCATTGTGGTTTGGTCCACTATGTTTCATTTTGTATCATGAAACATTACACCTGGGACAAGAATGTAAGTTTTCAAACTCACCCCTATACAATATACAATCGTTCGGGCATGCGTGTATCTTCTTATATTTCATTCCCATAGGACACAACACATTCTTAGCATCATAAGTTCTATCTGGCAACTCATTATCATCTGGAAGCATCGTTTTCAATAACTTCAACATTGATGTGAAATTCACATCGGACCAACCATTTCCAGCTTTTAAATTGTACAACTTCAACACCGCTGACAATCTAGTGAATTTGGTACAATTCTTATACAACGGCTACTCATTGTCACTCAATAAATTACCAAGTAAATCGGGGTTGGACGAAAACTTTTCAGCCATATCCTGAACCATTTCCTCTAAGTGATCTTCCACACTAACGTGCTCTCCGTCATTCTTGGAACGACTAAAAGATTCAATTTTGCCATACCATATCCACCGTCTGTAATTTGGGTCGAAACATTTCTCAATCAAATGATCTTTCATTTTCCGTGAAGTCAGCACTGACATATTATGACACTTATTGCACGGACAATACGTCATGTCGTTGTCTTTCATTTTTTTGAATGTTTTTTGGCAACCTCTAAGAACATATTCACTCTGTTATCATACTCATCACTCAATCTGTTTGAAATAATCCACTCTCGATCCATTTCAATCTAAACATTAACAAAAATTATAGTTATTATTAGAGAAAATAAATAAAATTTCAATTTAAAAGAATGTGTTCGTAGATGACAAGATTCGGTGACATTAACATGAGAAAAGAATAACTCAAAGGAGAGGAGATGAAGTCCTTAATCTAGCGTGGGAATAAGGAAGATTAGAAATCTAACTAAGCAACCAAGGCCAAAACAAGCATAAAGTCCACTATAGGTCCTTAGTAATAGACGACGCCTAACTTCGAGGTCCCACCGATGACCACTAGTCTGTTGGAAATCAAGAACCCGGAGGTCCCTAACATCTCAGGGAGACTAGATGGGCAACAACGTTCAGGCCGAAACGGTCTTAAACATCGAGGACCACTAATCTGTATGAAATCAATAACCCGGAGGTTCCTAAATTCTCAGGGAGACAAGATGGGCAATGACATTCAGGCCATAACGGTCTTAAACGGTTTCCTCTCCTTAATGCGTCCGAAAATCCTAGGGGCCAACATCTAATTGATTTTATTAAGGCACTTTTATTAAGTGGTTTTTGTGCCAACGAGAGGGTGATGAAATCCCCCACCTCATCTCCTATAGGTGACTGCCCCCTAAGTGTTTTTCATACATTAATCTAACAAACAACACATCAAACAAACACTCACCTCACTCTTGTTCCAATGCAAGTCCTACTAACTAATGTGTGCTTTCTAATGAATGATAAGTGAAAGATATTACGTACCTTATGCCAACAATCTACGACAAAAATCGTAAATAAATAATAAATACGATGAATGCAAATCCTATAGGGTGAATGACTTAGCAAATATTGTCTAATCTTTTGCTTTGGGTTATTAAAGGCCAAGTTGCTTAAGGGGGTTGATGAGTTAAACATTAAAACTTTTCTAAATAAAAGAATATCTTAAGCATAAATAAGCATTTAACTAAATAAATATTTAAAATTTAGAATTGAATGTTTATTAGGGTCGCTTTTGAATCCAAGTTACAAGGAATTGATTCAAAATTACTTTAGATACTTCACATTAAAAAATGTAACTGCATGTGAGAAACAAAAAGCTCAGAATTTCACAAACTATGAAAAAACATATAAGCATTAGTGTCGCATTTGAATCCAAGTTTCAAGGAATTGATTCAAATTACTTTAGACACTTCACTTTAAAAAATGTAACTACATGTGAGAAACAAAAAGCTCAGGATTTCACAATCATGTTGGATTTTTTTCTGCATTAAAAAAATTAATCAAGCTAAATCTATATATTCATGCATTTACTTCATTTTAACAACAAAATCTGACGTTGGATTTGTAAGATAGAAGCTCATAGCATAATATTGTTGTGTAAGATAGAAAACTTAGGATTTCTTTTAATTGAATGATTCATATTTCAACAGCAAAATCAGACATTGGTTTTTCTCCGTATCATGTAAAATTTCTACCATAAATTTATATCATGCATTTATCATCCCAAACAAAAACAAAAAAATCGAAATGTTGGATTCACAACAATAAACGAGAGGAGAAGTTTACTAAGATAGAAAAGAATCATTACTACAACAAAAATCCGAAAATAAACCAACCATAACTAACTTAACACTTACGGTGGTTAGGAATGTGGAGGAAGACGGAGGAAGAAGGAGGATAGGGCCGGAGAAGGGGAGGAGAGGTTGGGACGTCGCTGTGGTGCCGGAGACGGTGCAGATCGGTCGCGGATGAGGGTTCGGTCGTTGGACGGCTAGGGTTTGGTTGGGTTTTCGTTTGAAATGAATGACAGAAAACGCGACTGTTCGATTTCTTTAAGACTTATAGACGTCGGATATTATAAACAACCGACGTCTATATCCCGACGTCTATGTGCATAGGGGTATAGATGTCGGTCGTCTATAATATCCGACGTCTATAGGTCGACGTCTAAACCATATAGACGTCGGATGCACAAGGTATTCTAACACCCGACGTCTATTTGTCGACGTCTATACCCTATAGACGTCGGATAAACGCGGTATTCCAATAGCCGACGTCTATAGTACCACATAGACGTCAGACATGGTAATGACTAATGTCTATGTTATCTTCTCCCTACTAGACGTCGGCCTTTATAACGGTTGACGTCTATTGGGCGACGAGTAAAGCCTATTCTTCACTAGTGTAAGGCCAATTTGGGGAATGTATGAGGATAATTTGGGGAATGTGAGGATGTCCACGTTTGAGAATCCGAGACGGCTCTTCCCCATCCAAACAACTCCCCACGTCTGCAGAAGAAGCAGCTTTTGGGGCCAGCTTCCCAGGAGCTGACTTGCCACCAGAAGTTCTTTTGTAGGAGCCACATCCAAACTCGGACAAAGTTTCTTGTGTTTTTAGCCCTTTTGTGCTGAGGTTCATGAACATGAAAGACAGACAAATCCTTATCCTCCGACTTGGTTGATTGCGTACATCTAAACACAAAGTATTTTCATACACCATGTTAATTTTTTCACAAACCAAGATTTTCCCAAGAAAGAAGTGGAATGTGACATATATCTAAGTACAAATATGGATTATTTGCTTGGGTACATCTCAAGGACATATAATTGGTTCTTTACAACTGGATTTCAACTACTTCTGTGCTCTTACATTTTCACTTTAGATCTTTCCGTCCACCTACATTTCCATTTTTTTGTAGTGACGTCGTTTGTATGACTCACTCATTCAAAAATTCTGTTCAATTCTGTTAGAAATTTTACAATTTACACCCTCTAAATTAAAATATCTTCAATATTGAATAAAAAAATAAATAAACCCTTCACTTCTCCTTTCTCTCTCCCGTCCTCTCTCTAATCTCTATGTCTCTATCTTCTCTTTTTTTTTGCAAAAAACCTCTCTTCTCCTCACTTCTCTCCTCTCTCTCTAGACCTCTCTTCTCCTTCTATTGTGCAAAGACCTCTCTTTTTCCCCCACTTCTCTACTCTCTCTTTCTCCAAACCCTCTCTACTCTTTTTTGTGTGTAAAGACCTCTCTCTTCTCCCCACTTCTCTATTCTCTCATCTCTCTCCAGTCCCTCTCCTCTTAACTCCTCACCTCTCTCTCTCTCATGTACTCTCTCTCCTTCTCTCTCTCTCTCTCTCTCTCTCTCTCTCTCCATCTCATTGATTTGTTACCTTACGTTGACCATCACAAGAGCTTGCATGAGTTTTCACACCTTTTGACTAATGTTGTCGATATCCATACCACATAGGTATATCCATTAAGATTGTAGAGTGGTAGTCTGACTTCATGAACACATTAAATATTTATCCGACACAATTGACCAGTTGAAGTTGATGGATATGAACTAAACACATCTCAAACTCAACCATTTCAGATTTCACGTAAAAACCCACATCTTCTGATCTGACTTGGTCGACTAATACCAACCATGCATATTAGATTAAAAAGGGTCATCAAGTCATGAAGTGCAATAGTCGAAAATGGAAACATATGAATAAAGAGAAGTACAAATGTTTCCTTGGGTATACATAGGTATGAACTTCCTTATGCAAATATTCATGTTGGTATAATGGATGGTCGTGCTAAGTTTAGAGAACAAGTTCATGGAAAATTAGTCTTTGTTAAGAAAGTGTTTTGCAACAAGTCTGCAATTTTAAAATTAATTCTAGATAATTCTTGTAAATTTTTGGTGCTTTGTATTTGGTGTTTACTAAGGCAAGCTTTATATTAACGACTTAAAAATCCAAATATTGTTTATTCATAGGACGGTAGATCTTTCAACAAAATGTCACATGGTCAGCATTTTCCATCTCCGACATTGTTCGAGAAACTCGACCTATAGGCATCCAGTTGTAGTGCTGGTGAGTATTGCAGTAAGTTGTTTGAGGAAATCCTAGGTTATATAATTCGAGTAGAATTCTTTCATATGTATATATATTAGTTCTTATTAATGTATCAAATGCTGATATAATTAATAACTGCACCGACCAAATTTGGGTGATGGTGATGGCGTGATAGTCGATGACATGGGAGTAGATTTGGTCAGGGAATGTCCCCTTAATGCTGGAATTATGACCACGTCTATAGTAGTTGTAGGTGGAAGAGTAGGTTGGTTTGTCGAAGTATTGTACGTGTGACAAACACATGGGATTCTGAATCATAAGGCTCAGTCCAGAACTCTGCCTTAGTTCCGGTGTGCCGCATTGTCTTCAAAATATTTTCGGTAGACCAAAGGTTACACGGTCGTCTGATGAATGTTTGCCAGGAGAAATTTTGGTGGGTCAACGGTCGACCGAGCAAGACGCGTATCGTCTGAATTTTTCCAGAGAATTTTTCTCATGCATATTCGGTCAACCGTCTAACTCACGGTCCACCGAACATGTGTTATAACCAAATGGTTCGGTTTACCGAGAAAAATTCTCGGTCAACCGATCAGCGCGATTTTTGCCTGAATTATTAAGAGAATAATTAGATCATGGGTTGGATTAATTCTAGATTTAATTAAACATTTTTTAGGATGCTTATGTGGCAATTTGAGATTAATTTTAGGAGAGAATAAACAAGAGATCACGACTAAAGAATTGTTCTTGATAAGGATGTTTTTGGAGCTTATAAAAGGACCCCTCATCCTACTTGTTTATGTTAATGCAAAAATTCTTTCTCTCATTAATCACTCCCTTAATCACCACAAAAATCTCTTAATAGTTTTAAGTGTTGGAGATAGAAATCTAAGGAGCTTAAAGTGGGGTTATTAGCTAGATTCTAAGCCTAATTAGCGATTGATTGGCTAGCTCCTTTCTCTCTAATCTTGTTTAGAGTTTGGTGAACAGTTGGAGGTGAATCGGCGGGCAATTTGACGAGCAACGAAACTCCGGATTTTCTAAAAGGTTTTAGAGAACCTTTGAGTATGATCCTCTATTCTTTGTTTATTTTAATATGTATAGGAATGCATGATATTAGAATAAACAAATACATGTACGTAAAATCAATGAAAATATGAAATCGATCTTGTATGTTTGTATTAATTTTTAAAAAATATATACATACAAAGAGACACGAAATCCTACAATGGTGTCAGAGCATTTAGCTCATATTTTCAATGATTAGACTATATAATTAATTTTAGTTTACCATCTACAATCGAAACAATTCATGTTCTATGTCTTTTTCGAGTTTTCCGATAGTTTTGTTGATTTAATTCTAATTGATTCTTTTGATAGTTTTAAATGTTTTGAAACACATCATGTGAATGTTAGAATTAAAATTTAGACTTATGTCTAATATATAAAATTACTGCCGGAGAATCTTATGTCAGTCTCCGTTTGGTGATCATGAAAACGAAGTGACTATCTAAACCCTAAATCACAAGTGTGTCGACTATGGTTCCAACTTAACTCGGTAAAGACTCGAGTCCCGATTGTTTCTAAATACAAAGATTATAACTCGAAACGGTAGTGGTAGTACCCCCACTACTGTTTTTAATTCTCATATTTTGCCAAAAAAATTAGGAATGTTATATTTTACCATTTATTTATGGAAAGTTTTTAAAAAATAATCACAAAAAAACAAAATTGGAAGAATATGCACATGTGGAATTTAATTGGCAAAATATACACCCTAAAAACGACACCACATGTACAGTTTGTATTAACTAAAAACGGCATCACTGATGTCATTTTTATCATAAATTAAAACGACATCACATATGTCGTTTTTATATAGGGCAGGTTGAACTAGTGACGGGTCGGTCGGGGGGGTCTCGTTTCCCGAAAAAACAGATAAGTCATCAGTCGATGCATTAACTTGAATTGAAGGAAACATGACTATTTCGAGGATCAAAAATATATTCTATCACCCATAGGCTAGAGCCTTTAATTTCCCCTAAATTCCCCGACATGTCTCGGACTGGGACAGGAGGCGTGCACGTGCATTTGAAGTTACTAATGTATTTTGTAAGGTCTTGTTTATACTGTAATCATCCCTATGTCATAGCTCTTGACTTATCGAGTTATGAACGCAAGTCCTACAATTTTATTCTTTATAACTTGTTGAATCTTCGAATCCATCCTATGTTATATCTCTCGACCTATAGAGTTATAATATCAAGTCCTCCAATTTTGTTTTTAAGGACGTGTTTATACGATAATTATCTCTAGATCATATCTTTCGACTTTTAGAGTTAAGACTTCAAGTCCTCCAATTTTATTGTTATGGACTTATTTATTCCAAAAATCCATGATATGTTATATATCTCGACCTATAGAGTTATAACAATAAGTCATCCAATTTTGTTCTTAAGGACTTGTTTTTACGATAATCATCTCTAGGTCATATCTCTCGACTTTTAGAGTTAAGACTTCAAGTCCTCCAATTTTCTTCTTATGAACTTGTTTATTCCTCGAATCCGTCCTATGTTATATCTCTCGACCAATAGAGTTGTAGCATCAAGTCCTCCAATTTTGTTCTTAAGGACTTGTTTATACGATAATCATCTCTATGACATATCTCTCGACCTGTAGAGTTAAGATTTCAAGTCTTCCAATTTTATTCTTATGAACTTGTTTATTCCTCGAATCTGTCCTATGTTATATCTCTCGACCTATAAAATTTGACATGAAGTCCTCCAATTTTATTCCTAATGACTTGTTTATACAATAATCATCTCTATGTCATATCTCTCGACTTTTAGAGTTAAGACTTCAAATCCTCCAATTTTATTCTTGTGGACTTATTTATTCCACAAATCCGTCATATGTTATATCTCTCGACCTGTAGAGTTATAAAATCAAGTCCTCCATTTTTGTTCTTAAGGACTTGTTTCAACGATAATTATCTCTATGACATATCCCTCGACTTGTAGAGTTAAGGCTTCAAGTCCTATGTCATAGCTTTTGACTTATCGAGTTATGAACTCATGTCCTACAATTTTATTCTTATGGACTTGTTTAGTCTTCGAATCCGTCCTATGTTTTATCTCTCGGCCTATAGAGTTGTAATATCAAGTCCTCTGATTTTATTCTTAAGGACTTGTTCATACGATAATCATCTCTATGTCATATCTCTCGACTTTTAGAGTTAAGACTTCACGTCCTCAAATTTTATTTTTATGGACTTGTTTATTCCTCGAGTCCATCCTATGTTAGATCTTCGACCTGTAGAGTTATAACATCAAGTCCTCTAATTTTGTTCTTAAGGACTTGTTTATACGATAATCATCCCTATGACATATCTCTCGACTTGAAGAGTTAAGACTTCAAGTCCCCAATTTTATTCTTTTGGACTTCTTTATTCCACAAATCCGTCCTATGTTATATCTCTCGACCTATGGAGTTATAACATCAAGTCCTCTAATTTTGTTCTTAAGGACTTCTTTATACGATAATCATCTCTATGTTATATCTCTCGACTTGTAGAGTTAAGACTTCAAGTCCTCCAATTTTATTCTTATGGACTTATTTATTTCACAAATCCATCATATGTTATATCTCTCGATCTATAGAGTTATAACAATAAGTCCTCCAATTTTCTTATTAAGGACTTGTTTATTCGATAATCTTCTCTAGGTCCTATCTCTCGACTGTTAGAGTTAAGACTTCAAGTCCTCTAATTTTATTTTTATGGACTTGTTTATTCCTCGAATCCGTCCTATGTTATATCTCTTGCCTTATAGAGTTATAACATCAAGCCCCCCAATTTTGTTGTTACGGACTTGTTTATACTGTAATCATCCCTATGTCATACCTCTAGACTTATCGAGTTAATAACTCAAGTCCTTCAATTTTATTCTTGTGGACTTGTTAAATCTTGGAATTCATCCTATGTTATATCTCTCGACCGATAGAGTTATAATATCAAGTCCTCCAATTTTCTTCTTAAGGACTTGTTTATACGATAATCATCTCTATGTCATATCTCACGTCTTTTAGAGTTAAGACTTCAAGTCCTCCTATTTTATTCTTATTGACTTATTTATTCCACAAATTTGTTCTATGTTATATCTCTTGACCTATAGAGTTAAAACATAAAGTCCTCCAATTTTGTTCTTAAGGACTTGTTTATACGATAATAATCTCTATGAGATATCTCTCGATTTGTAGAGTTAAGACTTCAAGTCCTCAAATTTTGTTGTTCTGGACTTGTTTATTCCATAAATTTGTCCTATGTTATATCTCTCAACCTATAGAGTTTTGACATCAAATCCTACAATTTTATTCCTCGAGACCACTCTACGACATATCTCTCGACCTATAGAGTTATAATATCAAATCCTTCAATGTTGTTCTTAAGGACTTGTTTATAAGATAATCATCTCTAGGTCATATCTCTCGACTTTTAGATTTAAGACTTAATGTCCTCCAATTGTATTCTTATGGACTTGTTTATTTCTCGAATCCGTCCTATGTTATATCTCTCGACCTATAGAGTTATAACATTTAGTCCTCCAATTTTGTTTAATCTTCGAATCCGTTCTATGTTATATATCTCGGCCTATAGAGTTATAACATAAAGTCCTCCAATTTTGTTTTTAAGAGCTTGTTTATACGATAATCATCTCTATAACATTACTCTCGACTTGTAGAGTTAAGACTTCAAGTCCTCCAATTTTATTCTTATGGATTTGTTTATTCCTCGAGACCACTCTACGACATATCTCTCGACTTATAGAGTTAAGACCTCAAGTCCTTCAAATTAATTCTTTAAGGTCTTGTTTATACTGTAATCATCCCTATGTCATAGCTCTACACTTATCGAGTTAAGAACTCAAGTCCTTCAATTTTATTCTTTTGGACTTGTTAAATCTTGGAATCCATCCTACGTTATATCTAATTTTCTTCTTAAGAATTTCTTTATACGATAATCATTTGTTTGACATATCTCTCGACTTTTAGAGTTAAGACTTCAAGTACTCCAATTTTATTCTTATGGACTTGTTTATTCCTTGATTCTTCTCTACGTCATATCTCTCGACCTATAGAGTTATGATCCCAAGTCCTCCACATTTATTCTTACGGACTTGTTTATACTATAATCATCCCTATGTCATCTCTCTCGACCTTTAGAGTTACGACTTCAAGTACTCTTATGACTTGTTTATACTATATGGGTGAGGTAAAGAGAATCGTAATGTAGTGTATGTTCAATTCAATTTAGGTTACATGACTTACAAGCCAAATGCGGCAAACAAATTTCCTTTTGGATCATATGTTCATCTTTATTTTTCTTGGAAATCTGGTTCTCAGCTTTTATGACATTTTTCCAGGAACTGATCGAAAGATAGATTCTTTTTCATTGAACTTAAGGATAAACTTTACGTGTCAAATATTACTTCCATCCTTTTTGGACACTAGTCATGACATGAAGTAGTTAGTGTACCTGAAAATCAAACAACCTGACTATTCTAGGTCTGGCTAGCTTAACAAACCGCGGCGGTACCACCAGGTTAGTCACTATATAAATAGTTGTTATGCCTGGAGAAATGAGGAACACTAATTTATTATCTAATGTTCATGATCCACCCCTTTGAATCATGGTTTAATGCAGGTTTGTGAATATAGTCCCGGTCAAATTTGACAAGGGATTATTAGGCCTGGCAATAAGACCCAACTCGTGAGCTTGATCCGCTTTCATTAATTGCCTGACTGTATCGATACATTTACTTATTTTCCAAAAAGAAATCAAAATTGTTAGATCATTTTCTAGATGCATTTGTGTCCGAGTCTATCCTAATTTAGCATTTCAAACTTATTTCGAAAAGGTGTTTTGTACAACAAAGGTGTCTAAATGGATCTAAATTACAAAAACATGAGTCTAAATGTATTTTATTTATTTATGAAACAAGTGTGAAGCAAATCTCTCTTACAATTGTGTTCTTAACATGTGTCAAACTTGATTTGTAAAAGCATTTTATAATGTCTCAGTAAACAGGCATAATCTTGATGGGTGAGCCATTAATCAAACAAGTCTATCAGGTTCAGGTTTCCATAATTCAGTTTGTAAACAAGTTGAATGTGACCAGAACCTATGCAATTATCCTGTTATAAACAAATCATTACCAAAACAACCAGACCTGTTTAACAGGTCAACAGAGAAACAAGTTCTGAACTTATCGATCTTCTGGAATTTTTGAGAAGGTATGATCGCAAAAGTCAGAATTTTTTTTCACAAATCCAACACCAACGTGTGTTGCAGCAAAATGAGGGATATGTTTATTTCTGGTCAATAATTAAAATGATTAAGTAGCCCATTTTGTCCTTTTATTTTTGGTTTTTGTTTGTTGGTTTGAAGAACCCAAAGATCTGATCTCGAACAAGTCAAACAACTGGGAGGGGTATCTGTTACCATTCAATTATTGACCTAGTATTAGCCTCATTAGTGCATGTTTATTCTCTCAAACGTATTATTTATTAAATTAAACTTTAGCCTTCCGTGCTTATTAAAGAAGATAAGATTCTGTTATCTAGCATGACTAGCTTAACCTCAAATGCTGGTTTTGGTAATGGAATTCAACTTTAAGAAACATCAGGCTTTTGCAAGTTCTAAAGAATGTCTAGTTCTACGTGGCAGAGCTCTACTTTAGTTGTTGGGCCCAATGGAAGTGGCAGCAACGTGATTGATGCCATGCCTTTTGTGTTTGGGAGAAGAGCTAAACAGGTGAGCTCCCTCCTGATTTTGGATTTGGTGCGTGCACTTTGGTTTAATGTACATATGCTGCAAAGTGATTGAGTTAATATGCTAGTTGATCAATTATGTATTCTGGTTCTTGTGTTGTGGGATTCGAACATGAAGGTGCCTCTAAACAAAGTTTCTGAGCTCATACACGATTCAAGCGATCATCAGAATTTCCAGAAAGAAGTAATCCCTTTTCATTTTCAGGAGATGATTGATATGGTATTCCATTTCTTTTAAGCAATCCTCGGCTCCTTTCAGGATTGCACTGGAATTTCGAGAAAAAATTGGAAAAAGATAATAAAAAAATGTTTTTAATTGAGATCACTTGATTCATCATAATTCTTTTCTCTTTAAAAATCATCCAGGGTGATGTAACGTACGAATTAATCAAAGGCAGCGAGTTTGTAATTACAAGAGTTGCTTTACACAACTCGTTAAAATACTACATCAATGAATGGAGCAGTAGATTTACGGAAGTCGCTATTAAGCTCAAGGGGAAAGGAGTAGTCGGCATTGGAGTCCGTCCCGAGACGAGGAGAACGAATGTGGTTATTGGTAGCTGATTTGAATTTTTTGTGTGGTGTTTTTTGGGAAAATTTGGTTTTTTGTGGTTGATTTGAAGTTTCTGTTTTTCTGTAATGAATTGGTTGTGGTGATGATTCTTTTTTTTTTGTTTTGTGTCGAAAGTTTGGTATTTTTTTTATTTCGGTTTGTGGTGTTCTTGTCTAAAGCTGGTTTGTCTTTGATATTAGTTTTTTTTGGGTTTCTGATTATTTTTTCAAGTAGTTGGGTTTGATTTCATGTTCTTGTTTGCTAATTTCAACTTGGGTTGTTTAAAAAGACAACAAATGTGATAAAAAGAACAAACGTATGTGATAAAAAAGACAAACTTATACTTAAAAATGACAAACCAATACTTAAAAATGACAACGTTACTTAAAAATGACAAAACCTCGACATATAAAGAACAACTCACCAATATAATACATAAAAGTACAAATCAATATTTAAAAAGGACAAACACATATATTAAAAAGACAAACGTAGATTTTAAAAGAGACAGACTTATATGTTAAAAAGACAAAACATGAACTCTTCATTTTACCTTTGTATCTGAAGGTTACATGGAGAAACCAAAAGTTGTGTTGGGAAACTTGATAAAAACATTTAGGTGGGAGTTAAAAAAGTATTTATGTATTTCACATCAAACACAATTTCTCGAACACGTATTATAATCCAAGGCACACGTTTAAATGTGAATATTTGCATTTCAAACTTTAATTTAAAAAAAAAAACTTCAAAAGTCAAAAGCATGATAAAGAATGGTCGACTAAACCCTGGACTTGTTCAATAAATCATGAAGAAACCTCCAAGTAAATGTTCTTCCAATATTTTGTTAGTCTTTAATTTTCAGGTGAACTTTTTACTTAAAAATATCCAAACCAAATGTTGCGTTTTGGTTTAATAAATCACTTCATTTAATTTTCACTGCTTAAAAGAAATTCCTATAGGAAATGCTAAGTGTACGGTGTACTCAAGGCTGGATTGCCATATTTGACATTTTTTAAAGCCACAATACTTGTTTTGAAATTGTATCTCTAGATATGTTTGCGTGATGGTAATCACAATCATACGCATAAATAGCAATTGACATTCCCAATTTGCATAATATTTCATACTTATTGATTTCTACATACTTTGTTATTTGGGTTACTAACTGCCTATATAAGTTTAGATTTATACCATGAAAACATCTGATTTAGTGATACATATTCATTACGGCTGTCAATTTTACACGAAACACGATTACACAACACGAAAACGACACGAACTTGACGGATATGGATTGAGAAATTGAACATGATTAATAAATGGGTTGGATATGGCAACATGATTATTAAATGGGTTGGATATGGATTGTTGTAAAAATGATTAACACGATTAAGACACGATAAGTAATCAGGTAATTAGGTACATGATTACAAATACTACACAATTAAGACACGATTAATACCGACAAGTCTACAAGTAATATATAAGTTATAAATTACAATGAACGAGTGACATGCAATCCAGTATTCATGTAATAAACAGAACTAATTGTGTATGGATTACTGTATAATGGTATAAATAGTAGTTTGTGGTAAGCGTGTATACGAAGTAACCTGTTTAATAATCGTGTATAAATGGGTTGGATATGACAACACGATTATAAAAGAGTTGGATACGGTAGTAGCAACACAATTATTAAATGGGTCGGATACGACACAACTAGTAGAGCTTATACATACGACTTGACACGACACGACACGATTGACAACCCTAAGATTAATGTATCTGAAGGTGTTGGTTTGTTAAGCTTAATGAGGATTGTAACTTATATTTTACATTTGTGGTTTTTACTTGCTAGATACTTTATGCAATAAAATGCCTACGAATTATAATAAACTCCATCAATATGTAGAAATATTGAGTTTCACAGAATTCTTTTGATGCTCAAAAGATGATAGGCAAACTAAATTTCATTAGGAGTTATTTGGAATTTTCTCTCTCGAGAAATTGCTTAATATTTCTACCGTGTACTGGCATTATTTCCTGGAGAAGGGATCATGTAATAACTCCATTGAACGAAAATAGCTTTTTGACTGGGAGGAATTGTTCTTGATTCCATATATAAGCATTGGTATACTGGCAAACAAGGCCATAAAGACCTTAAACAAAAGTATTTAATCACATATCCATTATCCCTCTTTTTTAACTAACTTTATAATCTGCTCAATCACGTTAAATTGGATATGTAAATTATTTTCTAACTATATCATCTATGGTTAATTTTACTGAGCCCGTTTCATGTTTCATGCTCAAAGTCGTGTCTTCTTATCTGACTTGGTCGACTACTACCAAATCATCATAGATTAATTACACAAATTATTTGAATATTGCACGCAAGAGAAAAAGTCAGTAGGATTACCATGTTACATTGATTGGGTGCAACAATCAATGGGGTACAATACTACAACGATGAGAGACAATTACATGCATGGTAAGATGACCATCATTCTTCCTATGCACTCCTATAAATCATAGTAGGGTTTTTACTTGCATGTATCTTAAACGGTCATAATTATCGACATACATCCATGTTTTAGTATTATCTTATGTGCACCTCCATCATTAGTTGGGCCAATTTGTAACCATTGTTGTCATCTCAGTAGAAATTTTGAAATTTACATCATTTAACATTTAAAATGTCTTTAATGTAAAACACAAAAATGAAAATTACCCATACCCACTAATCACATTCCCACCCCCTCCATCTCTTGGGAGGAGAAGGTGGACAAGGCAATGGTGGTGGCAAAAGCCATTGGACGTGTCTAGGTTTGGGTCTGCCCATGGAGGATGCGGTGAAGGCGCAAGACGGAGGTTGTGAAAGGATATCTGGGTTTGCATCAAGCTCCTTGGTGGAGGAAGAAATTAATATGAAATAATACCCAATATACTTCTGCATGTATTCTACTTACGTCTCTTAATTATGATATTTGTGGATGGTTGTGTTTCTTTTAATAAATTGTATCTTTGCATATCAATTATTGTCACACTCATTTTGATGACAAATTTACATTAAATGACTTGTCCATTTTACCATATACTATTAAGGCTCTACCTTGACAACAAAAACAAAAAAACACTGATAAGTAGTAAATAACATAGTAAATTACAATTTGATCGGTTGAACTTAAAATGCTAAATTGCACCACTTAAAAACATGATCGATCTATAACACTTTACCACTCTTATCAATAAATTGTTACTTTTCATTATATTCACCTTTTTGAAAAACAAATTGTGTTTGTATCCCTAACTTTATAAGGTAGGTCTAATTTTGAGGTAGAGTTCTAATTCGAATGCCAAATATGATTAAAAATTGATGGCAAAATGGTGTAAATCTAAACCAAATCGGACACAAATTTAAATCTTAGTTTACTGTAAATTTAGGAATAGATGCACTCTTACAAAATAACACAAAAAAGACAAATTTAGTGAGAACTAACAATTATTTTGGTAAATGAATACACAAGGTGTTTTACATTCAAAGTTTGAGAGGTTTGGGCGTGACGTTTTTAGGATCAAAATGTCAAACATAAATTGAAAATTCAGAGAGGCAAATTAATGTTGTTAATCATAACATGCACTGTTAAAGTCGAAATGATGGAGGCACATTGTTGTTTCTCATTGTTTTCTTTGTAGGAAAAAAAAGAAACAACCCAAGTCAAACTCCTGAAAGTAAGATGTTGTCGTATTCGATTTCGAGTAAACTGACATACGTACAATTATGTCTCTTGGACAAATTTTCACGTGTATATAAATTCAATATAATGATTTGATCTCTGGGCACATATGCCTCAAAACGACAAGAACAAAGAGGTCGTTTGGGTGCGATGGGATTCGGCTACCCGATGAGGCCGAAGCTGCTACAGTGCCAGGATGCATCCAAACATGGATGTAGATTCGTGGGAGTTGGGCTCCCAGTACGGAACCCGATGCTTGTCTTTAGCGGGAATGGAGAAACTGTGGGAATAACCCTACTGAAATGAGCAAATACCACATCTTATCCCACATTAGGCACTGCTGGGTGGGTAATATTCTGGTTTGGTTTCGTTTGGAGTGCATGTGAACAAATGTTCTTCTTGAATGGATGTGGAAGACGTTGAATGGGTGGGTAATATTGTTGTCTACGCTACATTTTCTAAGGGTTCGGGTGGTTGATGTCAGTTAAGCATGGATTCACATCATTCCTTTCCATCTTATTGAATGGATTTTAAATATGTTTATGTCTATCCAATGTTAAGCAAGTGTTGAGGCCAATTTAGGGAATGTATGAGGGTAATTTGGGGAATGTGAGGATGTCCACGTCTGGGAATCCGAGATGGCTCTTCCCCATCCAAACAACTGTCCACGTCTGGAGAAGAAGCAGCTTTTGGGGTCAGCTTCCCAGGAGCTGACTTCCCAGCAGAAGTTCTTTTGTAGGAGCCACATCTAAACTCGACCAAAGTTTCTTGTGTTTTTACCCCTTTTGTGTTGAGGTTCATGAACATGAAAGACAGACAAATCCTTATCCTCCGACTTGGTTGATTGTGTACATCTAAACACGAAGTATTTTCATAAACCATGTTAATTTATTCACAAACCAAGGTTTCCCAAGAAACAAGTGGAATGTGACATATATCTAAGTACAAATATGGATTATTTGCTTGGGTACATCTCAAGGACATATAATTGGTTCTTTACAACTGGATTTCAACTACTTTCGTGCACTTACATTTTCACTTTAGATCTTTCTGTCCATCAGAGGAGAGAGAGGAATGAATGACGCAACATACTTTTTATTCTGCATATGTACAGTCACCTTTTAATTTTAATCATATTTTAATTTTAGCTATCATTTTCAAATTTTGAAATAATGTGAGGTGGAGTCTTAACAAACTTTTTATATTGGATTCAATTTCCACCTCACCTTCCATGTCACATGCGTGGGGAAAAAGGTGTGAAAGAGTGTAGGAGACTACTTTTCCTTGTTTTATATTTAGATACAATTACTTTCGGAGAATCTTATGTCAGTCTCCATTTGGTGATCATGAAAACGAAGTGACTATCTAAACCCTAAATCACAAGTGTGTCGACTATGGTTCCAACTTAACTCGGTAAAGACTCGAGTCCCGTTTGTTTGTAAATACAAAGATTATAACTAGAAACGGTAGTGGTAGTACCCCCACTACTGTTTTTAATTCTCATATTTTACCACAAAATAGAATTATGAAGAAGAAGAGAATGAGAGATGTGTGAAAAATGAAGAGGTTTGGAGGGGTTTATATAGGATTTGGGGGTAGTGGCAAACTTGTAAATTTTGAAAAAAAACGAAAAAAAACAAAAAAGGAAAGAGCCGTTGGAGTGCCTCCAACGGCGCTCGTCTAGGAGATAGCCTATTTCGCCCAGCTCTGCTGGGTGAAAGGCGGTGGTCGCCCAGGCGACCACCGCGACATGCGTTCGCCTACCGCCTAGGCGGTCGCCTACGGGAACATTGATTTTGAAAAAAAAATCTTTATTTATTATTATTAATTTGAATTTTTCCTATTTTATAAATATGTTAGTTTATTCATAAACCAAGATTTTCCCAATCCACAAGCAAAATGTGAAATATATGGAATAGCATTCAATCATATTGATCCATGCAATATGAGTTTCGCAATAGTTTTCTTTAACTAATTGAGTTTAATTTTTTTTCATAGGAGACAAAAATCTAAGGCCGTCAAAATTCAAGAATGGGCAAAACTTAAATTTTTGTATACCAACTTGGTAAAATTCAAAATCCAAACCAATAGGTGTCTAACCAGCAAATTCGAAATACAAAGAGAAAAACAAATGTTGTCTTGTTTGGTGGGAGAACTTAACTCTATATTTTTTAGGTTATATTTTAACATTTATTTATGGAAAGTTTTTCAAAAATAATCACAAAAAACAAAATTGGAATAATATGCACATGTGAAATTTAATTGACAAAATATACACCCTAAAAATGACACAACATGTGCCGTTTTTATTAACTAAAAACGGCATCACTGATGCCATTTTTATCAAAAATGAAAACGACATCACGGATTGCGTTTTTATATAGGGCATGTTGAACTAGTGACAGGTCGGTCGGGGGTCTCGTTTCCCGGAAAAACAGATAAGTCATCAGTCGATGCATTAACTTGAATTGAAGGCAACATGACTATTTCGAGGATCAAAAATATATTTTATCACTCATAGGCTAGAGCCTCTAATTTCCCCTAAATTCCCTGACACGCCTCAGACTGGGACAGGAGGCGTGCGCGTGCATTTAAAGTTACTAATGTATTTTGTTATGGTTACGAGAGTGGAAACGGAACCCCCATCTCACTATCATCTGGTTAGTGAGCAAGTCAGCTAAGATACACATCTTATGTAGTACCATTTATTTATGGAAAGTTTTTCAAAAATAATCACAAAAAACAAAATTGGAATAATATGCACATGTGAAATTTAATTGACAAAATATACACCCTAAAAATGACACAACATGTGCCGTTTTTATTAACTAAAAACGGCATCACTGATGCCATTTTTATCAAAAATGAAAACGACATCACGGATTGCGTTTTTATATAGGGCATGTTGAACTAGTGACAGGTCGGTCGGGGGTCTCGTTTCCTGGAAAAACAGATAAGTCATCAGTCGATGCATTAACTTGAATTGAAGGCAACATGACTATTTCGAGGATCAAAAATATATTTTATCACTCATAGGCTAGAGCCTCTAATTTCCCCTAAATTCCCTGACACGCCTCAGACCGGGACAGGAGGCGTGCACGTGCATTTGAAGTTACTAATGTATTTTGTTATGGTTACGAGAGTGGAAACGGAACCCCCATCTCACTATCATCTGGTTAGTGAGCAAGTCAGCTAAGATACACATCTTATGTAACTTACGTCGAATCTGCATCACAATTGTATGAATCAACTCAAATTATTATATCCAAGTAGAACATTTTGAGGAGTTCAAGTTGGTATTCATTATATTATTTTGGCTTTCTTGATATGGAGATGTCGTTATTAGGTAAGACATGTTGAACTAGCGACGGGTCGGTGGGGGGTTACTAATGTATTTTTCGATACAAAATGCATTGTGTTTAACTTACTAAGATAATAGTAATTTTGGGTTACTAATGTATTTTTCGATACAAAATTAGTAATAAATTCTCAAACACGACCCCCGATCGACCTGTCGCTAGTTCAACATTTCTTAGCTAAAAACGACATCTCCAAATCAAGAAAAACTTGTCCTAGGTAACAACAACATCCGTGATGTCGTTTTCCTTAAAGGTAAAAACCACATCAGTGATGGCGTTTTTAGTTAATAAAAACGACACATGTGACGTTGTTTTTAAGGTACATACTTTGACAATTAAGTTTCCCATGTACGTATTCTTCTAATTTTTGTGTGATTATTTTGAACAATGTTCACGGACCGCCTAGGCGACCGGGGGCATCCGGTCGCCTGGGCGATCGCCTAGGCGGTTGTGCGACCGCCCAAGTCTGGGCGGCCTTTTTTTAATTCAATTAAATTTTATAAAATAGATTAAAAAATCAGGAAAAATCGGGAAAATAGGAAAAAATGCACAAATATTATCAAAAAATACCATACTTGTTTAAGCTTCGAAAAGACACCTAGTTCCTCGACCAAGACCTCACTAGGCACCCCCCTTTACCCACCTAAACACTTAGGTATACAATTTATTGCTTAGTAGTGCGATGGTGCCCACAAACGTTGTTTTTGTCTCTTTCGACCAGGAACGGGGCGAGAACGGGAGGTTGGGGTCCGCGCAGAACTGGAATCCGACCCGGTTTCCAGATCAAATTCTATGTTTTCTCGGTCTACATAATCATCAAGACATACATTTTCGTTTTGTAATGTCCTACTGTTTCTAATCATGTATGTTGTTACGTCTTGTTTAATAGAGTCGGGAACTTTATCACAAGGTCTAGCATTGCTACCGGGTGTGTGTGCAAGATGTTGTTTGTGACGGGCTATACCACCTCTAGTTTCCTTACCACATAACTCATAGACAATGCAGTTTTTATCATTAGCACTAATGTAATGGGCAGTAATCCAACCAGGGTCATTTGTAGGGTTGGTCTTAGGTCGTCGTAACTCTCGTGATGCATAGGGAGACTAGTGCCGGGTACGTAAGTCATATCTTAAAACTAGACTAATATAAAAATTAGACTAATATAAAAATCAAATACTAATTAATTTAATTCTAAAGAGAAGTTAGAAAGAGTGCACTTGATTTTGGCGGTTGAAGAATGAAGAACCGGATCGGAGACTTCACTTTCCAACGTCAAAACCATGCACCAGACCGGAGACTTAATCATGAAAACTTGATGATTAGGAAACTTGATGATGAGAATAGAATTATGAAGAAGAAGAGAATGAGAGATGTGTGAAAAATGAAGAGGTTTGGAGGGGTTTATATAGGATTTGAGGGTAGTGCCAAACTTGTAAATTTTGAAAAAAACAAAAAAAAACAAAAAAGGAAAGAGCCGTTGGAGTGCCTCCAACGGCTCTCGTCTAGGCGATCGCCTATTTCGCCCAGGCGACCACCACGACGGGCGTTCGCCTACCGCCTAGGCGGTCGCCTACGGGAACATTGATTTTGAAAAAAAAAAATCTTTATTTATTATTATTAATTTGAATTTTTCCTATTTTATAAATATGTTAGTTTATTCATAAACCAAGATTTTCCCAATCCACAAGCAAAATGTAAATATATGGAATAGCATTCAATCATCTTGATTAGACCTGGCAATCGTGTCGTGTCGTATACTTTCGTGTCGTGTTTTTTCGTGTGTACTAGTCACTATAACCATACACGAACACGACCCAAAATAAATTTGTGTACCAATACTTGATACACGAACACGACCCATCCAATTTCGTGTCAACACGACACGGATGGTCACGAAATTTTTATTTAATTATAATAATCAAGTATTGATTTTGTATTAAAACAAATTCACTTAATTACTACTACTTGGTCCAGCTTCAAACTAGAAGCACTAATGCCCAAGAATGCTTCTCCACTACTGCCTATGGCCAGCTTATATAGGCTGGAATGGATGGTAAAGTTTTTGTCCAGCTGATGTGGGACTAAAAGTCCCACACTTGATTCCCGTTCATAATGACACTATTAATATATAGAAGGCATATCTACAACAAACGTGGATTTTTTGGGTGGTAAGGTGCTTCCGTGTAATGGCATGAAACGCACGTTCGAATCCTGGGAAGAACATTTTTGTTGGATTAAAAAATTAAATTAAAAAAACGTAAGGAAATGTGGAGGGATTCGAACCTAGGTCTAATGAGAAATGATACTTACTTTGCCACTGAGACATCCTTTGGTTTCGTATATAATTTGTGGTATAAAATAGGTATCGTGTAATTTCTGGTATTTTTGGGTACCCGACCGGTAAGACATGAAAACGACACGAAATATTTTTCGTGTACCACGAACACGACATGAAACACGAAATCCTTAAACCCAAACACGGATTTTTAGTGTCGTGTTTTCGTGTACCGTGTCAAATTGCCAGACCTAATCTTGATCCATGCAATATGAGTTTCGCAATAGTTTTCTTTAACTAATTGAGTTTAATTTTTTTCATAGGAGACAAAAATCTAAGGCCGTCAAAATTCAAGAATGGGCAAAACTTAATTTTTTGTATACCAACTTGGTAAAATTCAAAATCCAAACCAATAGGTGTCTAACTAGCAAATTCGAAATACAAAGAGAACAAAAACAAATGTTGTCTTGTTTGGTGGGAGAACTTAACTCTACAAAAGTAGGGATGGAAATTATTAATAGAAATAATATACGACTAATAAATAATGTATAAATATAAAAATATTAGATAATTAGGAATACGAACATAAACACACACACATATATTATAATTGGGCCAAGTTCAAGTAAGCTCATGACTCATTTTATTTAATTTAAATCCCCTACAATTTCACTATTGGATCTCATTTACGGTTAATCTCACATCTAATTAGCATAACCGTTTTTCTTATAATCTATCTTACCATTTCAGATGTGTGGTGGATATGATAGAGACTTAAAATAAAAAATTAAGTTCCGGACTTACTAGATAATTCATGTATTATAATAATGATATTGTTTTGTTTTATTTTTCCTTGGATCTTCTCATTTGAATACGGTTACTGTTTGCATATACTTTTTTTTTTTTGGATATTTTTTGGGAACTACTATTCGTCGCCGGAAAACTACTTAAATCGCCCCAAAATGACCTTTTTGCCCTTAACAAATCAATTAATACCGATTTCGTCTCGTGTCTTTAAACAAGGTGTTTGACTCAATTTTACTCACATTCCTAGTACCAACACCACGAAAATGTCTGACGAAGCACCTGAATCCGGCGAGGTAACGGGGGCGGAATGTTTTTCCCGACTCGGGCGTCTGGCTAAACCGCCTCCACCAAGGTGGAGGCGTCTGTCTAAACCGCCTCCACCTATGTGGAGGCGTGTTAGGCAGACACCTCCACCTTGGTGGAGGGGTTTAGCCAGACGCCCGTTTTTTTGTATTTTCTGTTAAATTCTAATTTTTCAGGTTTCGTTGCAACATTTCGATGGTGATGGAGTAGATTACAGTGAGCTTTTTGACAGTACCTCCTATAGCGACCTTATGGTATCAAATGCAAGATGAGAGTGTTGTTGGATGTGAGGATCAGTACCAAAGTAGGATGGAGTATTGGAACCAGTTACGTGGTACATTTTGATTGTAATTTGTAATGTTTTTGTAATGTATAATATATCGTGTATTTCTACTTATATCGTGTTGTTCTTTTGCCGTATTTTAAATTTAAATATTATTTGATATCTAAAGAAATAAGTTGAAAATATTTTCGTGAATAATAAATATTAAAAAATACGATAGTCAAAGAAATATGTAGAAGATATGTTCGTCAGAAATAAATAATAAGGGTACACAAATAAACATAAGCAAATACCAACAAATGTAGTAACAGTGCAACAAAACGAAAGTAAAAGCAAGACAACTACAGCTCAGCATCTGAATCATGGTCTGAAATGCCCAACTGGCTGTTCCAATCCTCGATCAGGCGATCCTAATCTGTACATGCAAGTCTCGTCGCCTCAGTCGGCATGATGTCTCTCTCTCGCAAGAACGACTGCGTACAATGTATCGCCATACTCATCCACTGTATGTAAAATAAAAATTAGCGTACAATAACAAAATATACTTTACAATTAAAAATAAAATTAGGTAAACTTACCGCATCGGCACATGTCCTATCCAGTGGTCTCTCCGGTCTCGGAATGATACCGCGTACGAGTAGTGCATGTGAGCACCTACCGAACCACTGCAAATAATCTGGAGCACAAGTGGAGGGGTCGCGACTACGACTCAGATCGGCCAGGTGTAGTCGTCCTACTCTCGGAAATGTCCTCCAAACCGATTCCGCAGACGAAACGTTGTGCCTGATGTCGTACATCGTCACAGTCGCAGACCGTACTGCATGCTCGGGAGTCGGGATGTCAACCGGGATCACCTGAATGTAACCTAACTGACGTAACACGCGATCAGGTATATAAGGCTCTGTGATATCCCTATAACGAATAATGTCGGCAAATGTAGTCCTTGGCACAGCTACAGCAAGCTCGGGACCATACGGTAACCACTCCACCTAAACGTTTATACGTTAACAATAATAAAGTTAAATTTAAATAAACGTGAATGATATATACATTATATACCTGCGATGCAGTCATCTGATCTAGCCGTCTACGAATAGAAAGAAGTCGACTCTCGCTCTTATCCTCCGCCCGGACAGCCCACATACGCGAACGAGGATGACCACACTCAACAATCTTCCGCTCACGATGTGGGCGGAAAGCAGGAAAATACTTATATATCCAAGCCTGGAGCAGTGTAAGACAACCCGTAATCTGACCATAATCAGCACGACTAGATATGCCCAGCTGGCGATACAGATATGCCAACGTCGCCGACCCCCATGAGTACTGACCAATGGTATCTGGGTCCCTCGCCTCCAATAAGTCGCGTGGTCTCAGTCTGGAACTGCTCTTGTCGACAAACAATACGCAGCCTAGCAGTAAGAATAGATAAGCAGTCATCTGCGTATCCTCAGTCCGTGGTGGTCGTCCCCGTCTGCAACACTCGTCCACAGCGTCGATACTAACACCACCGCCACTCCAAAATGAGTTATCCCGTCCAAGACCCTCCAGGCTGACACCCAGCAACTCAGATACATATAACTTCAACTCAGATGTCGGCGCCTGCGCACTGACCATGGGACCCTCAATAGGAATGTGCAGATCTGAAAGACGTCATGCAACATGATCGTCATCTCTCCGAACGGCAAGTGGAAAGTGTTGGTGTCAGGCTGCCACCGCTCCATGAATGCCGAAATCAACGGCATGTCGATGCGGGAAAACATGTTGTACGACAAGTGACCCAATCCACTGTCAACCACGGTCGCCGTCATATCCTCAGTCATCACTGAACGCCATGCCTGCAATGTCGTACAGGCTCTGTGCCGATTATGGCACTTCAAAACCTTCCGCTCCTCGTCATCCCAGATGCGTCTGGCGACGTGGCCTCCGAAACTCGGAATGACGCTGCCATCTACAGGGCCACCGGGAATAATATCCGTGACGATCCAAGACTCGTCATCACCCCTGTTCTTCTTCTGAGCTCGGGCGTCTGCAGTGCACGAACTCGAATCACCGGTCACAAACCGGCCACCTCGATCCTTCCTAATGACCCACTCAGCTGAAGGACCACCGTGTCACCCCCGTCCTCGACCAGACTGATGTACCGCCTCCTCATGTGGCCCCAAGTCGTATCGGCCCCCATCGTCACTGTCGTCGTGACTCCTCACCTCATCTGAATCATCCTCGTCGTCGAAAGACTCTCCAGGTGTCTGACGACGACGTAACAGATCTCTCTCTCTCCTAACTGAAGCAGAAATACCACGTGTACGTGGATGACGAGGACCTGACTCGTCTGCTATACTACGTACCGCGCGTAAGGGAATTGATTTCCCTTTTCCTCCACGGTAACCCGATGACTATTAATTCAATTTTAAAAATACAAATTTATTAATGGATTTACTAAAATTATTAACTTAATAATCGATTTATTTAGCAATTATGACAATTAATCAATAATCCTTTACTAAAATCGTACACAACTAATTACTAACATAATAATCAATTTATTTAGCGATTTATTTATTAATTATCACAATTTATAATCAATAAACGATTTACTAAACTAATTTAACTCATTATTAACATAATATTCAATTTATTTAAATTTTATCACAATTTATAATCAATTTTAACAAAATTTTTAAAAAAAACGGGCGTCTGCGGGAGATGCCTACCCTACGTGGGAGACGTCTCCCGCAGACGTCTATTCCTTGGGTCGGGCATCCGCGGGAGCCGCACGAGCCAACGATCGGGCGGTCGCGGGAACCGCCCGAGCCCCAAGGGGGAGGCGGTTCCCGCGACCGCCCTCTCATTGGGTCGGGCGTCTCTCGTGGACGCCCGACTCAAAAATGTTTTTTTTAAATTAATTGAAATAAACAAGGTAATTTACCAGATGTGAGTAGTCAGGGGTCTCCGCTGGTTCTTTTTCTGGCCTCCGAGACATTTTATGTGGTGAATAGAAGAGTGATATGAAGAGAAAGTTGTGTTAAAAGAGTAAAATGAGGAGTTATGTTAGTATAAATGGTAGATGAGCAAAATGGTAATCTTACGGACGATTTAAGTAGTTTTACGGCGACGAATAGGAGTTCAGTATTTTTTTTCTTCAAATAAACGATCATATTATTAGATTTGAACACTTGAAAAAAAATTCATCCCTACATCTAACTAATGTCAGTCCTTAAGTCGGTCCCTAACTTGGATATGTTCTTTGGTAAATTTTATTAATGCCACGATCTATCAAGATCTCATTGAAGATCTTTTTTCCCCACCAGATTGTGGATTGTCTTCGATCTTAAGTTAATGCAACCCTGTAACTTTCCTTACAACGGCTAATCCATTCTTTCCATATAAGAACCCTATAACTTTCCTTCCTCTTCTTATTCTTCGCATCTCCAGCCCTCTCCCTCCGGACGGTCCCAAACCCTAGTCACAATCCGTCCCTCCCCGATTCTCTACAAATCCAAATCCCCTCTCTCCCCGATGATCTCCAAATGTAATCCCCAACCCCTCCCGGCCCTGATCCGTCTCCGGTCTTCCCTTCCCAACCCCTCCCGCAAAGATGACGACGAGGTTTGTGTTTTCTACCTTCTCTACTTCGATTCTGGTGTAGGGGTTTGTATCTCTTCTGGATCTGCGTTTCTACGACATCTTTCGCACATTGGGTCAGGGTTTGGTTCTGGGGGTGTGGGGTTTTAGAAACCCCATCGAGGGTGTCACGTCTGATTTTGTTTCCAATCTTTTCCTCTTCCAATCACCTTCTCAGACATTGTCTTCTTCAAATCAGTTTTTTCCCCTTTATTTCTTTACGACTCTTTCTCACATTGGTTACAATTATGGAAAAATCTCCTTCGTCAATGTCCAAGTGATTTTGCTACTTCTTGTGTCTAATGTGAGTACATTTTTCTGCCAAATAGATGATAAAGATCTTGCCATTTTATTATGTGAGAGGTCAAAGCAATTGAGTGAAGGCCAAAGGGTGGGAGAATGCTTGCAGATGAATATTGTAGCTGGTGAAGCCAAAATTGATTCCGATGGTTGACTATCTTATGACTTCTATATCTTATCTTATCAAAAGCAAGATTTCATTTCTTTGACATGTTTGTTTTGTCTCCGTTTTTTGGTTGTAATAGAGGGATATGCATTTGGTCTGCATCTTACCCTGCTAATGCAGGTTGAATAAGATCTGGTGCCGCGTCACTACTCACTAACGGGCTCCAATTCAAGAGGTTCTGGAGTTCGCCGGACTTTACTGGATTTTCTTCAAAATCCTGTTGTTGATGAAGAAATTTTCTGATTAAGTTCAACTCCTAATGGAAGGTATTCTTTCTAATTTGAAATAAATAAATAATTGGTTCCTATTAGAAGTCATTATTCTCTCAATACCACCTACGTATTGGTTCTTAATTGTGGGTATATTATGATTACCAGATGCAATGGTTTCCTTCCCTACCACCTAAATGGAACCAGCATTTTGATTAACTATCACCCGTATTGCTGATA
Organism: Triglochin maritima; assembly: GCA_963682175.1. Taxonomy (NCBI): domain Eukaryota; kingdom Viridiplantae; phylum Streptophyta; class Magnoliopsida; order Alismatales; family Juncaginaceae; genus Triglochin; species Triglochin maritima. Next base: position 49,282,803 of record OY821772.1, read on the forward strand.
TCATATACCAGGTAGCTTACTTTGCCAAGTTTTTACCTTTTCATCCTCTTACTTTATTGACATATGCTTCATCTGGATGATTTTTATGGTATAAGTCGGTTCTAGTCCTCTTATTTTGACATCTCGTGGTTGACAATTAACAATTGCAAACATCGTACATGGTTCTTGAACATGATTGCCGATGAACTTATTAAAAGCCTCTTTTACAACAAGAATAATGTGTCGTTGATTACAATATCAGTTTATGGTTCGGACCACTTCAGTTCTTTGAAATGCAGGACCTCCCCAATAGAGTAAGAAGCTCACTTTCAGTGTTTTCACTTAATTCATGGTTAATTCGAAATACGTGTGCTGCTCTCTTCATAATTCGTCATCTATAATTTTGTATCATTGTTCAGAATTGAGATTTGCTTGGTTACATTTCTTAACTGAAAACATAGGTTATAATTAAACAATAGAAAACCCCCAATAGGATTTGAATAGGACAATCACTGAATTTTCATGGCTATCTGTCTTTTCTCCTTAGTGTTGTTAGCTTGTGTTTGGCAAAGTCCTTGTGAAAAAATGCTTCAATCTTTATATGAGGAGGATATCAACACATGAAGCAGGATATGGAGTTATAACCTCACGTACTCCAAATTTATTCTTAACGACTTGGTTATTACTATGATCCTCTCGATGTCATATCTCTCGACCTGTTAAGAACTTGTTGATAGAGTTATAATATAAAGTCATCCAATTTTGTTCTTAAGGACTTGTTTATACGATAATTACCTCTATGTCATATCCTTCGACTTGTAGAGTTAAACTTCAAGTCCTTCAATTTTATTCTTATGGACTTGTTTATTCCTCGAGACCACTCTATGACATATCTCTCGACTTATAGAGTTAAGACCCCAAGTCGTTCAAATTTATTTTTTAAGGTCTTGTTTATACCGTAATAATCCCTATGTCATAGCTCTTGACTTATCGAGTTATGAACTCAAGTCCTACAACTTTATTCTTATGGACTTGCTAAATCTTCGAATCCATCCTATATTATATCTCTCGACCTATAGAGTTATAACATCAAGTCCTCCAATTTTGTTCTAAGGACTTGTTTATACGATAATCATTTCTATGTCATATCTTTTGACTTTTAGAGTTAAGATTTCAAGTCCTCCAATTTTATTCTTATAGACTTATTTATTCCAAAAATCCGTGTTATGTTATATCTCTCGACCTATAGAGTCATAACAACAAGTCCTCCAATTTTGTTCTTAAGGACTTGTTTTTACGATAATCTTCTCTAGGTCATATCTCTAAACTTTTAGAGTTTAAGACTTCAAGTCCTCCAATTTTATTCTTATGGACTTGTTTAATCTTCGAATATGTTCTATGTTATATCTCTCGACCTATAGAGTTATAATATCAAGTCCTCCAAATTTTTTCTTAAAGACTTGTTTATACGATGATCATCTCTATGACATAACTCTCGACTTGTAGAGTTAAGACCCCAACTCCTTCAAATTTATTCTTTAAGGTCTTGTTTATAATGTAATCATCCCTATGTCATAGCTCTTGACTTATCGAGTTATGAACTCAAGGCCTACCATTTTATTCCTATGGACTTGCTAAATCTTGGAATCCGTCCTATGTTATATCTCTCGACCTATAGATTTATAACATCAAGTCCTCCAATTTTGTTCTTAAGGACTTGTTTATACGATAATCATATCTTTGTCATATCTCTCGACTTTTAGAGTTAAGACATCAAGTCCTCCAATTTTATTCTTATGGACTTTTTATTCCACAAATCCGTCCTATATTATATCTCTCGACCTATAGAATTATAACATCAAGTCCTCCAATTTTGTTCTTAAGGACTTGTTTATACGATAATCATATCAATGTCATATCTCTCGACTTTTAGAGTTAAGTCTTCACGTCCTCCAATTTTATTCTTATGGACTTATTTATTCTAAAAATCTGTGTTATGTTATATCTCTCGACCTATAGAGTTATAACAGGTCCTCCAATTTTGTTTTTAAGGACTTGTTTTTACGATAATCATCTCTACGTCATATCTCTCGACTATTAGTGTTAAGACTTCAAGTCCTCCAATTTTATTCTTATGGACTTGTTTAATATTCGAATCCGTTCTATGTTATATCACTTGACCTATAGAGTTATAACATCAAGTCATCCAATTTTCTTCTTAAGGACTTGTTTATACGTTAATCATTTCCATGTCATATCTCTTGACTTTTAGAGTTAAGACTTCAAGTCCTCCAATTTTTTTCTTATGGACTTTTTATTCCATAAATCCGTCCTATATTATATCTCTCGACCTATAGAGTAATAATATCAAGTCCTCAAATTTTGTTCTTAAGGACTTGTTTATACAATAATCATTTCTATGTCATATCTCTTGACTTTTAGAGTTTAGACATCAAGTCCTCCAATTTTATTCATATGGACTTATTTATTCCAAAAATCCGTGTTATGTTATATATCTCGACCTATAAACAAGTCCTCCAATTTTGTTCTTAAGGATTTGTTTTTACGATAATCATCTCTAGGTCATATCTCTCGACTTTTAGAGTTAAGACTTCAAGTCCTCTAATTTTATTCTTATGGACTTGTTTATTCTAAAATCCGTGTTATGTTACATCTCTCGACTTATAGAGTTATAACAATAAGTCCTCCAATTTTCTTCTTAAGGACTTGTTTTTACGATAATCTACTCCAGGTCATATCTCTCAACTTTTAGAGTTAAGACATCAAGTCCTCAAAATTTATTCTTATGGACTTTTTATTCCACAAATCCGTCCTATGTTATATCTCTCGACCTATAGATTTATAACATCAAGTCCTCCAATTTTATTCTTAAGGACTTGTTTATACGATAATCATCTCTATGACATAACTCTCGACTTAAAGAGTTAAGACCACAAGTCCTTCAAATTTATTCTTTAAGGTCTTGTTTCTACTGTAATCGTCCCTATGTCATAGCTCTTGACTTATCGAGTTATGAACTCAAGGCCTACAATTTTATTCCCGTGGACTTGCTAAATCTTGGAATCTGTCCTATGTTATATCTCTCGACCTATAGATTTATAACATCAAGTCCTCCAATTTTCTTCTTAAGGACTTGTTTATACGATAATCATCTCTACGTCACGTCTGTCGACTTTTAGAGTTAAGACATCAAGTCCACCAATTTTATTCATATGGACTTATTTATTCCTCAAATCCGTCTTATGTTATATCTCTCGACATATAGAGTTATAATATCAAGTCCTTCCATTTTGTTCTTAAGGACTTGTTTATACGATAATCATATCAATGTCATATCTCTCGACTTTTAGAGTTAAGACTTCAAGTCCTCCAATTTTATTCTTATGGACTTATTTATTCCAAAAATCTGTGTTATGTTATATCTCTCGACCTATAGAGTTATAACAGGTCCTCCAATTTTGTTCTTAAGGACTTGTTTTTACGATAATCATCTCTACGTCATATCTCTCGGCTATTAGTGTTAAGACTTTAAGTCCTCCAATTTTATTCTTATGGACTTGTTTAATATTCGAATCCGTTCTATGTTATATCTCTCGACCTATAGAGTTATAACATCAAGTCCTCCAATTTTATTCTTAAGGACTTGTTTATACGATAATCATCTCTATGTCATATCTCTCGACTTTTAGAGTTAAGTCTTCAAGTCCTCCAACTTTATTCTTATGGACTTATTCCACAAATTCGCCGTATGATATATCTCTCGACCTATACAGTTATAACATCAAGTCCTCCAATTTTCTTCTTAAGGACTTGTTTATACGATAATCATCTCTATGTCATATCTCTCGACTTTTACAGTTAAGACATCAAGTCCTCCAATTTTATTCTTATGGACTTTTTATTCCACAAATCCGTCCTATAATATATCTCTCGACCTATAGAGTTATAACATCAAGTCCTCCAATTTTGTTCTTAAGGACTTGTTTATACGATAATCATTTCTATGTCATATCTCTTGACTTTTAGAGTTTAGGCTTCAAGTGCTCCAATTGTATTCTTATGGACTTATTTATTCCAAAAATCCGTGTTATGTTATATCTCTCGACCTATAGAGTTATAACAAGTCCTCCAATTTTGTTCTCAAGGATTTGTTTTTACGATAATCATCTTTAGGTCATAACTCTCGACTTTTAGAGTTAAGACTTCAAGTCCTCAAATTTTATTCTTATGGACTTGTTTATTCCAAAAATCCGTGTTATGTTATATCTATCGACCTATAGAGTTATAACAAGTCCTCCAATTTTCTTCTTAAGGACTTGTTTTTACGATAATCTTCTCTATGTCATCATATCTCTCAACTTTTAGAGTTAAGACATCAAGTCCTCCAATTTTATTCTTATGGACTTTTTATTCCACAAATCCGTCCTATGTTATATCTCTCGACCTATAGAGTTATAACATCAAGTCCTCAAATTTTATTCTTAAGGACTTGTTTATACGATAATCATCTCTATTACATAACTCTCAACTTGTAGAGTTTAGACCACAAGACCTTCAAATTTATTCTTTAAGGTCTTGTTTATACGGTAATCATCACTATGTCATAGCTTTTGACTTATCGAGTTATGAACTCAAGTCCTACAATTTTATTCTTATGGACTTGCTAAATCTTCGAATCTGTCCTATGTTATATCTCTTGACCTATAGATTTATAATATCAAGTCTCCAAATTTTCTTCTTAAGGACTTGTTTATACGATAATCATCTCTATGTCACGTCTGTCGACTTTTAGAGTTAAACATAAAGTCCACCAATTTTATTCTTATGGACTTTTTATTCCACAAATCCGTCCTATATTATATCTCTCGACCTATAAATTTATAACATCAAGTCCTCCAATTTATTTCTTAAGGACTTATTTATACGCTAATCATATCTATGTCATATCTCTCGACTTTTAGAGTTACGTCTTCAAGTCCTACAATTTTATTCTTTTGACATTTAGAGTTGTCTTCAAGTCCTCCAACTTTATTCTTATGGATTTATTCCAAAAATCTGTGTTATGTTATATCTCTCGACCTATAGAGTTATAACAGGTCCTCCAATTTTGTTCTTAAGGACTTGTTTTTACGATAATCATCTCTACGTCATATCTCTCTACTATTAGTGCTAAGACTTCAAGTCCTCCAATTCTATTCTTATGCACTTGTTTAATATTCGAATCTGTTCTATGATATATCTCTCGACCTATAGAGTTATAATATCAAGTCCTCCAATTTTATTCTTAAGGACTTGTTTATACGATAATCATCTCTTTGTCATATCTCTCGACTTTTAGAGTTAAGTCTTCAAGTTCTCCAACTTTATTCTTATGGATTTATTCCACAAATTCGCTGTATGATATATCTCTCGACCTATACAGTTATAATATCAAGTCCTCCAATTTTCTTCATAAGGACTTGTTTCTACGATAATCATCTCTATGTCATAACTCTCGACTTTTAGAGTTAAGACATCAAGTCCTCCAATTTTATTCTTATGGACTTTTTATTCCATAAATCCGTCCTATATTATATCTCTCGACCTATAGAGTTATAACATCAAGTCCTTCAATTTTGTTCTTAAGGACTTTTTTTTACGATAATCATATCAATGTCATATCTCTCGACTTTTAGAGTTAAGTCTTCAAGTCCTCCAACTTTATTCATATGGATTTATTCCACAAATTCTCCGTATGATATATCTCTCGACCTATACAGTTATAATATCAAGTCCTCCAATTTTCTTCTTAAGGACTTGTTTATACGATAATCATCTCTATGTCATATCTCTCGACTTTTAGAGTTAAGACATCAAGTCCTCCAATTTTATTCTTATGGACTTTTTATTCCATAAATCCGTCCTATATTATATCTCTCGACCTATAGAGTTATAACATCAAGTCCTCCAATTTTGTTCTTAAGGACTTGTTTATACGATAATCATTTCTATGTCATATCTCTTGACTTTTAGAGTTTAGACTTCAAGTCCTCCAATTTTATTTCTATGGACTTATTTATTCCAAAAATCCGTGTTATGTTATATCTCTCGACCTATAGAGTTATAACAAGTCCTCCAATTTTGTTCTTAAGGATTTGTTTTTACGATAATTATCTCTAGGTCATAACTCTCGACTTTTAGAGTTAAGACTTCAAGTCCTCAAATTTTATTCTTATGGACTTGTTTATTCCAAAAATCCGTGTTATGTTATATCTCTCGACTTATAGAGTTATAACAAGTCTTCCAATTTTCTTCTTAAGGATTTGTTTTTACGATAATCTTCTCTATGTCATCATATCTCTCAACTTTTAGAGTTAAGACATCAAGTCCTCCAATTTTATTCTTATGGACTTTTTATTCCACAAATCCGTCCTATGTTATATCTCTCGACCTATAGAGTTATTACATCAAGTCCTCAAATTTTATTCTTAAGGACTTGTTTATAAGATAATCATCTCTATTACATAACTCTCAACTTGTAGAGTTTAGACCACAAGACCTTCAAATTTATTCTTTAAGGTCTTGTTTATACGGTAATCATCACTATGTCATAGCTTTTGACTTATCGAGTTATGAACTCAAGTCCTACAATTTTATTCTTATGGACTTGCTAAATCTTTGAATCCGTCCTATGTTATATCTCTTGACCTATAGATTTATAATATCAAGTCTCCAAATTTTCTTCTTAAGGACTTGTTTATACGATAATCATCTCTATGTCACGTCTGTCGACTTTTAGAGTTAAACATAAAGTCCACCAATTTTATTCTTATGGACTTTTTATTCCACAAATCCGTCCTATATTATTTCTCTCGACCTATAAATTTATAACATCAAGTCCTCCAATTTAGTTCTTAAGGACTTGTTTATACGATAATCATATCTATGTCATATCTCTCGACTTTTAGAGTTACGTCTTCAAGTCCTCCAATTTTATTATTTTGGACTTATTTATTCCAAAAATATGTGTTATGTTATATCTCTCGACCTATAGAGTTATAACAAGTCCTCCAATTTTGTTCTTAAGGACTTGTTTTTACGATAATCATCTCTACGTCATATCTCTCGACTATTAGTGCTATGACTTCAAGTCTTCCAATTTTATTCTTATGGACTTGTTAAATATTCGAATTCGTTCTATGTTATATCTCTCGACCTATAGATTTATAATATTAAGACCTCCAATTTTATTCTTAAGGACTTGTTTATACGATAATCATCTCTTTGTCATATCTCTCGACTTTTAGAGTTAAGTCTTCAAGTCCTCCAACTTTATTCTTATGGATTTATTCCACAAATTCGCTGTATGATATATCTCTCGACCTAAACAGTTATAATATCAAGTCCAATTTTTTTCTTAAGGACTTGTTTATACGATAATCATCTCTATGTCATATCTCTCGACTTTTAGAGTTAAGACATCAAGTCCTCCAATTTTATTCTTATGCACTTTTTATTCCAGAAATTCGTCCTATATTATATCTCTCGACCTATAGAGTTATAACATCAAGTCCTCCAATTTTGTTCTTAAGGACTTGTTTATACGATCATCATTTCTATGTCATATCTCTTAACTTTTAGAGTTTAGACTTCAAGTCCTACAATTTTATTCATATGGACTTATTTATTCCAAAAATCCGTGTTATGTATAACTCTCGAGCTATAGAGTTATAACAAGTCCTCCAATTTTGTTCTTAAGGATTTTTTTTACGATAATCATCTCTACGTCATAACTCTCGACTTTTACTGTTAAGACTTCAAGTCCTCAAATTTTATTCTTAAGGACTTTTTATTCCAAAAATCCGTGTTATGTTATATCTCTCGACCTATAGAGTTATAACAAGTCCTCCAATTTTCTTCTTAAGGACTTGTTTTTACGATAATCTTCTCTAGGTCATCATATCTCAACTTTTAGAGTTAAGACATCAAGTCCTCCAATTTTATTCTTATGGACTTTTTATTCAACAAATCCGTCATATGTTATATCTCTCGACATATAGAGTTATAACATCAAGTCCTCAAATTTTATTCTTAAGGACTTGTTTATACGATAATTATCTCTATTACATAACTCTCAACTTGTAGAGTTTAGACCACAAGACCTTCAAATTTATTCTTTAAGGTCTTGTTTATACGGTAATCATCACTATGTCGTAGCTTTTGACTTATCGAGTTATGAACTCAAGTCCTACAATTTTATTCTTATGGACTTGCTAAATCTTTGAATCCGTCCTATGTTATATCTCTTGACCTATAGATTTATAATATCAAGTCTCCAAATTTTCTTCTTAAGGACTTGTTTATACGATAATCATCTCTATGTCACGTCTGTCGACTTTTAGAGTTAAACATAAAGTCCACAAATTTTATTCTTATGGACTTTTTAATCCACAAATCCGTCCTATATTATATCTCTCGACCTATAAATTTATAACATCAAGTCCTCCAATTTAGTTCTTAAGGACTTGTTTATACGATAATCATATCTATGTCATATCTCTCGACTTTTAGAGTTGTCTTCAAGTCCTCCAATTTTATTCTTTTGGACTTATTTATTACAAAAATCTGTGTTATGTTATATCTCTCGACCTATAGAGTTATAACAGGTCCTCCAATTTTGTTCTTAAGGACTTGTTTTTACGATAATCATCTCTACGTCATATCTCTAGACTATTAGTGCTAAGACTTCAAGTCCTCCAATTTTATTCTTATGGACTTGTTTAATATTCGAATCTGTTCTATGTTATATCTCTCGACCTATAGAGTTATAATATCAAGTCCTCCAATTTTATTCTTAAGGACTTGTTTATACGATAATCATCTCTATGTCATATCTCTCGACTTTTAGAGTTAAGTCTTCAAGTCCTCCATTAATCCAGGAATCACCAAGATGTACAAAAATCTGCAGCGAAACTTCTGGTGGCGAGGGATGAAGAAGGACGTTGCAGACTTTGTGACGAGGTGTTTGGTCTGTCAACAGGTGAAGATTGAGCACCAGAGACCAGCAGGGCAGATGCAGGGGATTGAGTTGCCCGAGTGGAAGTGAAAGCACGTGACGATGGATTTCGTTACGGGGCTACCGAAGACACGGAGATTCCACGATGCGATTTGGGTTATAGTCGACCGACTGACCAAGTCGGCGTATTTCTTAGCTATTAAGACCACTCTTGCTCTGGATAGTCTAGCTAAGTTATATATTGAGGAGATTGTCAGACTTCATGGTGTGTCAGTCAGTATCATTTCAGATAGAGATCCCAGATTCACTTCGCGATTTTGGAGAGTCTACACAAAGCACTGGGGACACATCTGAAGTTTAGCATAACTTTCAACCCACAGACAGATGGTCACTCAGAGCGGACGATACAAACATTGGAGGACATGCTGAAAGCGTGCACACTCGACTGGGCCGGGCATTGGGATGAGCACTTGCCGCTGATAGAGTTCGCCTACAACAACAGCTACCACTCGAGTATTGGGATAGCACCATATGAAGCATTATACGGGAGGCCGTGTAGATTGTCGGTATGCTGGAGTGATGTTGGCGAGAGACAACTAGTTGGACCTGACCTTATACAGTTATATTCAGAGAAGGTCGACGTGATCATGAGACGACTAGCTACAACATAGAGCAGGCAGAAGAGTTATGCTGTTACGCGGAGTCGTGAGCTGACTTTTGATGCAGGAGATCATGTCTTCCTGAAGATCTCACCTTCCAGAGGGGTGCTGAGATTCAGGAAGAAGGGGAAGTTGAGTCTGAGGTATGTCGGTTCTTTTGAGATATTGGATCGAGTCGAGGAGGTGGCATATAGGATTGCTTTACCGCCACAGTTCGCAGGCCTTTACGTCTTCCATGTTTCTATGCTGAGGAAGTACGTGGCCGATCCAGCTCATGTTATAGAAATAGCAGTACCAGAGATCCAGCAGGATTTGTCGTTAGATGAGAGACCAGTTGAGATTGTTGATCAGATAGTACATCAGCTCAAGAGGAGAGCGATTCCGATGGTGAAGGTTAGATGACAGCATCACAGTATCAGAGAGGCTACCTGGGAGATCGAGGAGGACGTCAGGAGGCAGTATCTAGAGTTATTTCGGTAAGTCAGATGTTTGAATTTCGAGAACGAAATTCTTTAAAGAATGGTAGATTGTAATAACCTTACTCTAAACACCCTAATTAACCTAAACTAAACCTAATTAACCCTTAATTAAGTCGTGAACATTAACAAATGACGTGGAGTTGAGGATAAGAATTGGATTTTCCTATAAATAGAGGTGTTAGGTCTAATAAAACGTTTTCTCTTTGCTTGGGTTGATTAGAGAGTGAGAGAGACGATCTTGGAGGAGAAGAAGAAGGAGAAGAAGAGGAGAAGGAGAAGAAGTTGGGTTGGGCTTGCCAAAGCTTGGGAGGCTTCCACGAACTTCAATAAGGTATGTCAAGTCTTCATTATAACTCACATAAGCTTTGTGGGTGTTGGGGATCGACGTTGGTGTCGAATTCCCCGTCGGATTGCAACCTATTTAGAGGTTGAAGACGACAATCGGTCGACCGGTGCCTGTGGGCAGTCGACCGGTTCTATTATTATATTATTTTGCACCCGCAAACGGTCGAACGATGTCTGAGGACGGACGACCGTTATGTCAGATTTCTGCGGGAAAAATGGTTTAATGCTGTTATCGGTCGAACGGATCCACTTCGCCGGTCGACCGGAACAATGAGAATAGGTCGGTTGGGTGTTTTGACTTATTAAACGGTCGAACACCCTTAACTTGGACTGATCTATTCGATGCTAAGTCGGTTGGGAGCTTTGACCATCAAAACGGTCGACTGCTCTTTAACTTTCGGTCGACCGACTGAGCATTTTAATCAAGCAGTAGAGGGCATGTGATGTTTCGGTCGAACTGTATCTCAGTTCCGGTCGACCGAAAATTACTTCGGCAAAATGCTGAGAATCCCTGTTATCGGTTGAACGGGCCCTTGGTTCGACCGGTCGGATATATATATTATAAATAGTGTATAGCGTAGACCATCCAAACGGTCGACCGCTAGATGACTTTTGTTCGACCGATTAGTCGGTAATTTCGGTTGGCGTGGTTCAAGCGAATGCTATTGTTTGTACAGTAGAGAGTACTGTGCGGAAGACCGGTCGACCGGTGTGCTTGTAGCAGTCGACCGATCTGCCGCATGTTGGTGGATTTATCCACACGCGAGCCGTCGAGTATAGGTCGATTACCGGCTCTGAGGCGACGGTCGATTACCGGCCTTGGGAGGGACGGATTTCACATTCGACGAGGGCGTATTATTGTTGAGTCTCTCATATCGTACGGGGTGTGAGAGATGATTGTCGTAAACCTTGGGCTATTTGCTGGGGTTTGTCGGTAGGCCGAGGATGTTCCGGCAGGTTGCGCGTCTGGCGGTGCTTGGGGGAGCTGCGGCTGTCGTCTGACCCGAGTTGTGCATTCAGTGGGCTGACTCGCTCCTTGTGCGGCGGTGTAGTACCGGGGGGGCTTTCTGGCGGTGCTTGTGGGAGCAGTGGTGCCGTCTGAGCCTTGTGTGACAGCGGTGGACTGACTTGACCCTTGTGCGGCAGGAGTGGTTCAGTACTGCAGAGAGGGGTATTATTGTGGACCCGAGGTGGATGATCATGTGCATTGCATTGTCTTTAATTCCATTTTGTATTTTAGGAGGTTTGGCATACGGGGTTCCAGTAGGCAACTCAGGCATGTTTGTTTGTTTGCATTTCAGGTAACGAGCAACATTAGAGTCGAAGTGGTGACCGAGGAGGGTGCCCCCGGGATCTGATCCTGTAGTTGTCTGTCTCTTATTTTGAGGTGATTACATGTTGTATAGCTTTTGTTTGTAATCACAGTCAGACTGTATGTTTGACTTCCACGTGGATCGTATTTATATTATATATGTTGGTTTGTTTCCCATGACGTGCCCGGTGTTGACCATTGACGGTCTTTTATATTGTTTAAATTTTCCGCTGTTTTCGGGGAGTTACATGTTTATTTCTCGAATCCGTCCTTTGTTATATCTCTCGATCTATAGAGTTATAACATCAAGTCCTCCAATTTTGTTCTTAATGACTTGTTTATACGATAATTATCTCTATGACATATCTCTCGACTTTTATAGTTTAGACTTCAAGTCATCCATTTTTATTCTTATAGACTTGTTTATTCCTCGTATCTGTCTTATGTTATATCACTCGACCTATAGAGTTATAACATCAAGTCCTCAAATTTTGTTCTTATGGACTTGTTTTTACGATAATCATCTCTATGACATATCTTTGACTTTAGAGTTAAGACTTCAAGTCATCAATTTTTTTTCTTATGGACTTGTTTATTCCTCGAGACAACTCTACGACATATCTCTCGACTTTAAGACCCGAAGTCCTCCAAATTTAATATTTAAGGTCATGTTTATACTGCAATCATCCATATGGCATAGCCCTCGACTTATCGAGTTATGAACTCAACTCCTAAAATTTTATTCTTATGGACTTGATTATTCTTGGAATCCGCTCTATGTCATATCTCTCAGACTTATAGAATTTGACACCAAGTCATTCAATTTGTTCTTAAGGACTTGTTTATACGATAATAATCTTTAGGTCATATCTCTCGACTTTTAGAGTTAAGACTTCAAGTCCTCCAATTTTAGTCTTATGGACATGTTTATTCCTCGAGACCACTCTACGACATATCTCTGAACTTATAGAATTAAGACGCCAAGTCCTTCAAATTTATTCTTTAAGGTCTTGTTTATAATGCCATCATCTCTATGTCATAACTCTTGAATTGTTCAATTATGAACTCAAGTCCAACAATTTTATTCTAATGGACTTGTTAAATCTTCGAATTCATCCTATGTTATATCTCTCGACCTATAGAGTTATAATATCAAGTCTTTTAATTTTATTCTTAAGGACTTGTTTATACGATAATCATCTTTATGTCATATCTCTCGACTTTTAGAGTGAAGATTTGAAGTCCTCCAATTTTTTTCTTATAAACTTGTTTATTCCTCGAATCTGTCCTATGTTACATCTCTACGTCCTATAGAGTTATAATATCAAGTCCTTCAATTTTGATTGTCACTGTTCCTAGGTTGTGCCTCTGGTTTCACTGTTCTGTAACCGCAGCTACTGTGGACAGTTACTTATCATTTTTTAACCTCACATTGTCAAGAGTGGACATATGCATTGTCAGGGCACTGTTCATTTTACATGAAGCAATGTTATTTCACGGAAAACAATGTAATTTGCAGTCTCGACTTTTAGAGTGAAGACTTGAAGTCCTCCAATTTTATTCTTACGGACTTATTTATTCCGCATTCCGTCTTATATTACATCACTCGACCTAGAGATAATATCAAGTCCTCTAATTTTGTTCTTAACGACTTGTTTATACGATAATCATCTCTATGACATATCTCTGGACTTGTAGAGTTAAGACTTCAAGTCCTCAAATTTTATTCTTATGGACTTGTTTATTCCTCGTATCCTTTCTTATGTTATATCTCTCGACTTATAGAGGTATAACATCAAGTCCTCCAATTTTGTTTTTAAAGATTTGTTTGTACGATAATCATCTCTATGACATATCTCTCGACTTGTAGAGTTAAAAGACTTCAACTCTTACAATTTTATTCTTTTGACTTGTTTATTCCTCGAATCCGTCCTATATTATATCTCTCGACCTATAGAGTTATAACTTCAAGTCCTTCAATTTTGTTCTTAAGGACTTGTTTATACGATAATCATCTCTATGACATATCTCTCGACTTGTAGAGTTAAGGCTTCAAGTCATCCATTTTTGTTCTTGTGAACTTACCAAAATATAGAAACAATAAGGCAATATGCTTCCAAAAATGTCATATTTAGAATTTGGGTTGAATAAATGTAGAATTTACTTTCAAGTAAAGTAACTAACTAAGTGATTTATTTCTGACAACGGGTTACAAAAAGTCCTATATAGGAAAATAACTCCACCGTTGCTCTTTGAGTGGAGGTCAACCATGGCTACTTAAAAGAAGCTGCTTTGCCCTTAAGCCCTTATGGTCGTTTAGGAGTCTTAGCCCTTGTTCATTCTACTTATTATCTTCAATATGTGTATTTAACTACACTTACGTACTTTTGTGATTGCCATTACAATCATATCAACTCCTGGCTCCTTTAAAATATATTGAACCGTGGGATTTTCCAGGGAGCAGCTGAGCATGGGTAAGGCCGTAAGGGACCACATGGACCATAAATTTGACAAGTTCAGTTTGGAGAGATTAATGAGATGTTTGGTTGCCGAGAGGATAATATATAGTTCCACACAGTTGTGCCCGTGAACGCAGGTTATGAATTTTGATTGCGTCACTGTTCCTAGGCTGTGCCTCTGGTTTCACTGTTCTGTAACCGCAGCTACTGTGGACGGTTGCTTATCATTTTTTAACCTCACACTGTCAAGAGTGGACATATGCATTGTGAGGGCACTGTTCATTTTACATGAAGCAATGTTATTTCACGGAAAACAATGTAATTTGCAGTCTCAAGTAGTACACAACCAAAATATATAAGAATAAACACTAATTTGCTAGTGGGGGCAATGGTTGGATGTACCATATTTGTTGCGTTGAACAAATAGTCTCTATAGTAACACACAAACAAACAATGTGCAATACTCTGTTATATAGTTGATTCCACCGCTTTGTACCTAAATATTTAGTTTTTATTTAGAAGATTGACATGATGGAACCCACTTCAACTCATATAATCTATGCTTAGATACATAGAAAATATGTCTGATTACATGTGTGAGAGTATTGAGAAAATAATCCTACATGTATAAACCCTATAATAAACCAGATCCACCACACCACACTTAATTTCATGTTCTATTCCATACAAAAGTTCAATTCTTAGATTATCAGGTCCATGGTTTTGAATTTAATAGATCACTTGAGACTTTTTATTAGTATAATACGCCCAAGTGGGCATGAGAATATGGGTGACACTTGACATTCTCTTGTTCGTCATAGTATAAATCATTGGTACATGGCGGTTAGAAACCTTGTTATGTATAAATCAAAATTACGGTTGATTCATGGATTGATATCATTGTTTCCTGTCTTGACAAACACCAAATTCATCCATTCTCCTCGCCTCCCTCGTTCAATTGTACTGAATCATGTTTCATTTTCAAGAGAGTTGAAACCTTGTCAGTGAGAAGGTTCTTATTTGACTCTTTTTCGTTGCATACTGAAAAGTAGATCACATGTTATGTTCTACCTCCACTCTTCCGTTATTTATATTTTAATTACACTTTTATTTTCGTCTCTCTATATTGTTTCAAAACTACGATGAGTAGTTGATGACGCATGGAGAGTTCCAATCACAAAAATAAGAGAACGTTTCTGTTTTCCTAGAAATCTACGCGCACATACATCAACTACGCGCACCTCATCATGAATTGAGAGCATATATGTATGTGGACGGGGTGAATTGATTTCGTAATCTGAATCACAAGAGAAGAGCATGAATGTGCACTCACTTCTCCCACCTTGTCGTTGACCCCCAACAATGGTGCGATGCATGTGAAGCGCATAATCTAAAAGCTAAATATTCATACGGGTAAAATGACAACTCGACCAGATATTGTCTTTGGAAACACTGTATCGTTAGAAATTGGTTAGTCCACAGAATCCCACGAAATTCAACCACATTCCCAATACGATTCTAATTCATTAGTGAATGAACCAAACCAACATCTTATCTGAAAAAATAACAATACCATTATATATATATATATATATATATATATATATATATATATATATATATATATATATACAGGAATTCTCTAGTGAACCCAGAGCTTAATTTTTCTAAATTAAGTCCCCACAATATTCACCACTCATTTCAAATTGTAAGGTAGATTAAGATAAAAACGGTTATGTCAATTAAAAGTGAGATTAACCGTAAATAAGATCCAATGGTGAGATTGTAAAAGGTTTAACCTAAATTTGATGAGCTCTGGGCTCACTAGAGCTTGACCATATATATATACATATATACATACATATACATATATATATATATATATATATATATATATATATATATATATGTTGAGACATGTGAGAGCCACATGTGCTATAGTCAATAACACAAATAATTACACGTAAAACCATTAATTAGTTTTCAACAATGTCTTATATTGTTACAAATGATTGATGGATGTGTTGGTTTGATGAGATTTGGCTTGGGTAGCAAGCAATAATGGGTTTATAGACATGCCTGCAACAATAGGATTAGGAATTTAGGCCACCGTTAATAGTGTCCCGGTACTTTTCTGGTGCCCAATTTTCTCTCTCTGTTACGTTATATTAGCTTATCCACCTTAAAATTTCTTTAACCGTGCCTAAAAACAACATGAACGTCCTACGTTCTCTCCCTTCCACGTCATTTGAAGATCAATAATGGAAAAAAATAAAAAACATGTTTTCAGAAGAAAAAATGATTTAAAATAATTTTGTAACTATTTTAACACATAAAAAGCAAAAATAAACGAATGGGAGGGGGGACATGTGCCCCCACCCAACCCATGCCCTCCTCTCGCCCAAGCATGAAATAGAGCGGTAAACCGCCCGATTTAGTGCACGAGCGTGTGGAAGGCGGAAGAACGTGACCTAGTTGGCAGCCCGGAGGAACATGGTCATGGGCGCCGATCTATGCACTCCGATGGAGGAGGCTCTTAGGGTTCTATATTGCTCATCACCTGCGAATGTCACAATCACAAGGGTCACCCCATGGAAGCAATGAATTTGAAATGTACGTACGTTCATAGGAAGGACCGTAGGAGGTCAGGAACTGCAAGTCCATTAAAGTACATTGTACTTTCTGAATGATCATGCGTGACATGACATAATCTCACTAACATATATAATTCCGCAAGAGTAGTTTTTAACTGAGGACCGAGCTATTTTCACCTTACAGAATTCGAACTGGTGTCTATATTTTCACCTTACAGAATTCGAACTGGTGATCATGCGTGACGCTACAAAACCACTTACTTGGACCGGTTGAACCACGCCTTCAATGACCAAAGCAGTCCAAGAAAATATAGAGTCCTGTACTCATAGTTTATGTTCAAGAAGGTAATTGGAGATTTTCAATTACTTCGCCATTGTAACTTTGTAATCTCCTTCAACAATGTTTCTATCATGTAATTTACGACACTGATAACAAAGACTCAAAGACAATAACATCATCAAGATCAACATAACCCTAATGTCTCAGAAGAGACTCCCGCCTAAGCAAGGTAAGGGGGTCGGATGTACGCAACCCTACCACTGTAAAACAGTGAGGTTGTTGTCAATTGACTCAAATGATGCAAATGCAACTGACCATCTGCGATTCCACAATAAAAGAAATACAGATAGTTTGAAAAGCTCTTTGATATAGTTCATGATGCTCCAAATGTCAAAAAATAACTTAATCTTTGACACAGTGGAAACGGACGTAACAAAGAGTCAAACCGTAATTATTTTATATAATAAAAAATAAATTCAAATTTCGAAGTTTAGGAAGGAAAAAAAATTCGAAAAGTACTCGGATCGCGGGTCACACCAGCGATCCGTCCCCAAAAAAAATTTTGACGGATCTCGGGTCTGAACCGCGATCCGTCAATTTTTTTAAATTTTTTTTTCCCACGGATCGCAGTTCACACCTGCAATCCGTGGAAATTTTAAAAAAAAATTCTTCAATTTTTTTTTCTATTTTCTGTTTTAGTTTTTTTCCTTTCTGTTTTTCTTTTTTATTGTAATTATTTGTAATCTTTTTTTAAAACTATTTTTTCAAATTTTTTTGTAATTAATATCATTTTTTTAAAACAAATTTAATTTTTTTAAAAAAAATTCATTTTTTTCAAAAATCAACTTCCAAATCACATCGATAACTGGACGTATTCAAATGTTATGTTATTTTATACAATAAAAAAACAAAATTTCTTAACCAGAATAATAAATTATGTACAACTAAATATTAAACTAAAACTAATTAAAACAAAAAATCAGTAGCGTTATCAAAAATTCGTAGGATGTACACACGTTACAAACATTTTTGGATGCCGATACAGCACAAAATTAAAAACACAATTAAAAAATTTTAAAAAATAATAACAATTAAAAAACATAATTTCAAAACAAATATACTAAACAAGAAATTATAAATGATTTTAAAAAAAATAAAACATAAAACACTACAACTAAAATCCGCGATTTTTTTTTATTTTTATTATTTTTTATTTTTGTTTTTGATATTTTATAATTTATTTTTAATCTATTTTTAATATATTTGTTATTATTAAATAATAAATTATTTACAACTGAATATTAAACAAAGACTAAAACTAATTTAAACAAAAATTTGTAAAGTTGTCAAAAATCCGTAAGGTATACACTTATTACAAACATTTTTTAAAGTCGATACAATCAAAAAATTAAATTAAATTTTTTAAAATTTTATAAAATTAGAAAACATATTTTGAAATAGTTATATATAAAAAACATAGTTAAAATGATTTTTCAAAAAACAAAACAAAAAATCAAAAACAATAAAAGAAAATAAAAAAGTCACGGATTTTAGTTGTAGTATTTTATGTTTTGATATTTTAAATCGTTTTAACTATGGTTTTTATTATATTTGTTTTTAAAATATGTTTTGTAATTTTTATTATTTTTTTAAAAAATTTGATTGTGTTTTTAATTTTTTACTGTTTCAACCTCCAAAAATGTTTATAACGTGTGTACACCCTACGAATTATTGATAACGCTACCAATTTTTTGTTTTAATTAGTTTTAGTGTTTGTTTAATATTCAATTGTAAATAATTTATTATTCTGGTTAATAAATTTTATTTTTTATTGTATAAAAATACCCTAACATTTCAATACCCCAGTTATCGACGTGATTTGGAGGTCAATTTTTAAAAAATTAAAAACAAATTTAAAATTTTTTTAAAAATAATATAATTAGATAACATATTTTTTAAAAAATTTAAAAAAATATTACAAATAAATACAATAAAAAAGAAAAACAGAAATAAAAAAATTAAAATAGAAAACATAAAAATAAAATAAAAATTCACGGATCGTCGCTCTTGGGAATCGCGATCCATTTAATTTTTATTTTTTTTTAAATTTAACGGATTGCGGTTCACACCCACGATCCGTAAAAAAAAATTGGGGGAGGGATCGCGATTCCTACCCACGATTCGTGCCTCCACGAATCGCGGGTCAGACCCGCTATCCGAGTACGTTTTGAAAGAAAAAAATTCCTAAAATTCGAATTTTTTTATTATATAAAAAAATTACGGGAGTCAAAGACAATATTAAATTTAAAATTAAACGAGAGGATCATATTCTACGACACAAGTGGTCGTTTTTTTAAACAACGTGGAATGACTATCCATGATCTCCGTTCATGTCCATGGATTGATAACTTCATAACTATGTTGATTTATACTACAAGTTTTAGACACCACAATGCAACTAGACGAGTAGCTTTTCTGGAAGGTAAATCTGGTGAAGTCATTAAATGACATGACTCATTACAAGTCACTGGTAATCTCGTATATATGACACCAAAATATCGAACCGGTTAAACATGATTTTAGATTCTATATATGCCGGAAAATCCGAAAACCTACCAGGCTTAACTTCAATGGACTATATGACTTATTTGCTAGGGCTGAGCAGGGCCTGGAGTCGGTGTGTTTCTTGGGCCGGCCGGGCTAGACTGGGCTGAAACACTAAATTCCTGAAAATAAATGACTAATTAATCTTGAGAGTAGTTATTCCCTGTCAAAGTGACAAGGCTTAAATAATGCACAATAAATTTCTACGAGCTATTTACTTTCCTTGGTACATCATGTTATACTAACTGTGATTTCATAAATGCAATTTCCAAAATTAGATATTACTACAAAAACATTGGAATGGCAGTTCAGATTTCAAATGTGGTTAGGATCAAACATGACCAAAAGCCCACGACTCCATTGGAATTGGATTTTCTCATTTCTACCTCACGTTAACTTTGCGAAAAACAACTTCCAAAAGATATGCAGCAGCAGCAGCACGCAGAAGAAAATGATGGAAGTCCAGAGGCATATTGATATATCATATAGAAAATCAGGAAATTGTGATAATTGTTCAGCCTGGAAAGTGTTACATTACAATATTACGTACGTAAATATCACCAAATTTTAGGGAACAAATAATGCTAAAAGGCATCTTGAAAGGTAGAGGTAGAACCATGGTTAGACTCGAAAAAGTTTCCCACCGTTGGTTTTGACCAATGAAATACCACAATTCTTTATTTATATATCTTTTCATAAACTAGGATAAGTGAAAGAATTTCAACTATAAAGGTGTCACTAGCGACTTCCACTTTTCATAGAACGTTCTTATCCTTTTTTACCCAGCCCGGAACGGAATATATGAGGAAGTCCATACAAAGTCATAGATACAAAATCAAATGATTCAAATACATATATAAATATAAAAATTTGGGGTATTTTCCCGTAGACCATCAAAATAATTCAAAACGTCATAAGTATTTTTATAATATTCCCTAATTTAATATATAGCTTCTTCAGTTCTCCCTGGCATATAGTAGGAAGTCAATATAGAGTCATAAATACAATACAAACATATAAGTTAGGGACGATTTCCTGTATCCCCTCCAAATGATTTAAAAAGACCATTAATATTTTCTAAAGTATCATCATATTATAGGATAGCTTCCAATGTGACTAAAATGTTCAGTTATATCATTTTGTCGCTCATTTTAACTTCAGCCCCGAGCTCAAGTAAAATCTACTTCAAGTGGAATCAACTTAAGAACTGTGAACTCATCGCCACAACATAAAGTGGACCAGAGAAGAAGGTTAAAGTCTAAATTAGCTAGTATTATCGAAGATGGGGATATCATTGAAAACACACTTCAAATTAGAAGACATCAATTGAGTATAATTGAATATTACAACTTATTGGAGATATTTTCATCATGCATATAATATTAAAAAATTATGCCAAAGATTACAAGAGTTGTTTAATTAGCATAACAAAAACCAAAAACTCAAAAAACATATTAAGCAAGGTGAATTCTTATATGAGAACAACTTCAATCGTCGATGTGTTTTTTCTTGAAACAAACATATTGACATTTTTAATGTAGTCAATTTATAGATATTTAAAAAAATAATTCTGAAATTTTAGTTGGTTAAATGTCGAAAACTACTTTTTTTATAAGTGATTTTCTTTGAACCTTGTAAAATCTAATGCATTTTTTTGTGTGTTCAGGTGAGATTGCTCTCATCTTTTTGTGTCTTCAAGTATATTCTTCCGATTATTTTAATTAGTTGTTCTCATTTCTAAATTCTAACGCGATTTTTTGTAAAAAAAAAAGTTCAACACCCCCTCCCCCCGTCAAAAAATATTTTCTTCTTTTAGGAGGTATAGACGTCGGTTATACTAAACAACCGACGTTTATACAAACCTATAGACGTCGGATGTCCAAACATCCGACGTCTATACCAATAGACGTCAGATGTTTTTATATCCGATGTCTATTTGGTGACGTCTATTGAGCATTCTGCACTAGTGAACACCCCTCACCTGGTGTTAGAGTGGTGGGGACCCCTCCGCTTGAGGGATCTGCCGTTCGAATCCTAGGTGACTCAGCACCTCTCTTTTGGTGGATGAGATCCTTGTCCGGACGAGGGTAATAAAATAGGTGGGTCCGGTGTTTTTTTTTGTTACAAAAAAAATAAAAAAATGCATATGAACACTCTAATAGGTATGAATTACTAACATGCTTGTATTGGGCATATGACAGAAGTATATATCCATTCTTTTAACAACATCAACACAACACCACGTACCTCTTTAGTGCATATGAAGTTGAATGGCAAAGAATGATTTGAGGACGAGTAAAATCATATACCATAACATAGTCCACGTCTCGATAGAATCTGTGGGATGGTGATGCACGTACCACTTGCTCAGTCATGCTCTTTTCTCAAACAAACATAGCGGCATCCAACGATCCAAACCCTACAAATATAGATGCCAAAGCCAACAATCCAACCAGAAAGATATTTCGAAACATATATACAGAAATCCACTCCACATGCACAACAACGTAGCCATATCTTAGATCCTGCAACCAAACACCTAAAGAAAACAAGATAAAAAGAACACGTCGCAAGTCAGAGAGTGACATCCCGCAAGATTTACGCCGCGCAATGATAGCAAAAAACCGAATCCAATCCACAGAGATAAGTAAGGGAAAAATTACTAGATAGATAGGAACAAGCTCACGTACATATATATGATATCATATCATAATACTTCAGAAATATTAATCAACAATACGTCATGGTTTGATCTCGTGTCACAAAACGTAGCTAGTGCGTAAGTTTTCAACAGATCCGAAACCCAGCTGCATGCATGGGTTATTATTGTTGACTAGTGGCCATTTTATTTACCCTATATGTGATAGAAGACCGCATACTATATATATATATATATATATATATATGTATGTATGTATGTATGTATGGTATGTGCGTGTTTTCCTGAAACAAACACATAACTAGTTATTACGTCCCCTCCCATCCTCCTCAGAGAGAAGATCGTCAAGGACCTTGTTATCCAAGCACTCCAACTCGATGACCTCCCTCCCTTGTCGGCGGGATGAGGAAGAAGCGAATCCCGGCCGGGACCGGTACTCGTCAGGGAAATTGAGGACCGCCAGGGACCCTCTCATGTTGTACGCGGCGCGGTCATAGGCTCTTGCGGCATCAATGGCAGTGTCGAAGGTGCCGAGCCAAATCCGAGAGCCCTGACGGGTCGAGTCACGTATCTCGGCCGCGAATTTCCCCCACTTCCGCTTACGGACACCGCGGTACTTGGTTGGCTCACCAATATCTTCCTCCATTGCGTGCACAGGGTTGTTCCCACAAGTTGTTGGGAGCTTAAATATGCGAAGGACTGGGGTTGGTGTTGAAGAACTTGAGAATTCTCAGCTCTCGGGATTAAACTTGTTGGAAGAAAAAGTTTAGAATCAGAGGAATTTTTTTGATGGGGAGCGGTGGATGATGTGATTGATCCAACTCTTTGGTAGCTTATGGTTTCTCAACTGGGTGAGTTGAGGTATATATAGTGGTGGTTTGGGTCAAGAGATGCCCATTAGAATCTCTTACTTTTGAATGTACGAAAGCTTTCACTTTCCTTTCACAAAAGTTTGCCCGAAAGAGGGACCTTCAGCCCATTATTATATGGTGTGCAGTCTAGATTACATGAACTTTGCCCATACTAAATATTTTCTCATTTCTATATCATATACTTCTTAATGAGTTAAATGAACAATAAAAAGAGACTCTTCTCTAGTTCTCTTGCTCACTCTAGATTACATGTTCTGAAGAACAAAACATTGACTATATGTGTAATATCCTGAATTTTTTAGTTGAGGTAATAATCAAATATCTTAATGGACTAATTAAGATTGTTGGATGATTGTGTGGTTTTAGGAGAAGATGAAATTTTGAGAAGAATATTGAGAAGAAAAAGATGGAGATTTTGAGGCAAGTATTGATTCGTTATTCTTCAGTTTCATATCATGTCTGTCTCTCTTGATATTCGTAGTTGCATGCATGTTGAGCATTAATATTGATTTTATGGATATGCATATGATTGCATGGTGGTGTTTCGGTCGACATGTCCTGTGGCTGTGTGTATGTTTCTAGCAGAGCAACTTAGGAAAGAGCTGCCTAACGGACAGCGTGGAGCCACCCGAGAGAGGAAAGAGCTGTCTGTCGTTAGTGTGGAGCTACCAGGTGTGCGTCTGACAGATTGATAGATTTCAGAAGCACAGGATGTGGTCGAATCTGAATGGGGGTTTCAAATTGATATGCATGCATTTTATTTATGATGCATGTCTCTTGATTGTGCTTATTGACTGAATGTCATATTCTGTATTATTTTCCACATGATTATGATTCTGATTGATTGATGGTTGGTACTTGCGGGCTGTCGAGCTCACAAATTGTTGATTATATTTTTCAGATTAATTATGGGCCTATCAGATAGATTTAAATATCAGAGTGCGCAGCGGTCAGGATCGCGGATCGTATCTTAACGCACCGGGTTCGGGCGGGTGAGCAGTTGTCTGGGCTCGGGGCGTTACAAATGGTATCAGAGCAATACGATTCTCGGAATTAGTCGGGATTTGGATTTGAAATAAAAATTTGATTGGATTGGAATTTGAGAAATTGAATTTAGAAGTATTGACTATTGATTTAAATGTGAATTTTGACTTGGTTGGATTTGCTACCAAATTATTAATAAATAATGAAAGATGAATTTAGAGATATTTGGACTTGAGTTCAAATGTGAATTTGGATTTGGTTGGATTGATTATCCAAATTATGAGCGATAAGTGGTGTTAGGTTTTTAGATTTGATAAATAATGAGTTGAAAATTTTGTATTGATTTGTTTGGATTGAGACAGTATTGAGATTAAATTTCGAGGACGAAATTTCTTTTAAGGAGGGTAGAATGTAATATCCTGAATTTTTTAGTTGAGGTAATAATCAAATATCTTAATGGACTAATTAAGATTGTTGGATGATTGTGTGGTTTTAGGAGAAGATGATATTTTGAGAAGAATATTGAGAAGAAAAAGATGGAGATTTTGAGGCAAGTACTGATTCGTTATTCTTCAGTTTCATATCATGTTTGTCTCTCTTGATATTCGTAGTTGCATGCATGTTGAGCATTAATATTGATTTTATGGATATGCATATGATTGCATGGTGGTGTTTCGGTCGACATGTCATGTGGCTGTGTGTATGTTTCTAGCAGAGCAACTTAGGAAAGAGCTGCCTAACGGACAGCGTGGAGCCACCCGAGAGAGGAAAGAGCTGTCTGTCGTTAGTGTGGAGCTACCAGGTGTGCGTCTGACAGATTGATAAATTTCAGAAGCACAAGATATGGTCGAATCTGAATGGGGGTTTCAAATTGATATGCATGCATTTTATTTGTGATGCATGTCTCTTGATTGTGCTTATTGACTGAATGTCATATTCTGTATTATTTTCCACATGATTCTGATTCTGATTGATGGTTGGTACTTGCCGGCTGTCGTGCTCACAAATTGTTGATTATATTTTTCAGATTAATTATAGGCCTATCAGATGGATTTAAATATCAGAGTGCGCAGCGGTCAGGATTGCGGATCGTATCTTAACGCACCGGGTTCGGGCGGGTGAGCAGTTGTCTGGGCTCGGGGCGTTACAATATGACTATGATCAACTTTCACAGGATAACTTAGGTCGTTGTTGATAATGTTTTTATAGGATAACTTAGTTCAAAAACTTATCCTAACTAAGAACACAACATTATCTTAACTTATAAACAATTAAACTGAACATGTCCATATACTTAAAAACGTAAGGTAACACCTAATAGTGGCGGGTCCTGCACAAAAGTTGGGAAAATAGTAAATTAACCCTTACATGTTGCAGAATATGTAACATCCAAAGTTCAGGATATTTCCGACTTTCAGTTCGTACAAATACTCTATTTTTTTCACCAACGTGTTCCTTGTACATATTTGCAGAAAAGATGATACTGAAACTGCAATTTAGCCTATTTGTACCCTTATATATATATGGGTTAATTACAGTTTGTCCTTCTGAATTATGTCATGGTATCACTTTGCATTTCTGAACTTTCATTTTGTAACAATTTACTCTCATGAACTTCAAAAATTTATTATTTAACACACACTCGACATTTTTGTTGTTGTATCCCTAATACACTCCTAAATCTATATTTACATGAAAGTTTGGATTGAAATGAAGGTCAAATGTGGTTGGAATTTGGGTTAGATCAAGTGTACAACAAAAACAAATGAGAAAAATACGTCGAGTGTGTTAAATAATGAAAATTTGAAGTTCATGAGGACAAAGTGTTATAAAATGAAAATTCAGTGAGGCAACTGTTAACTTTGAAAGTACATGAGTGCAAAGTGATGTCAATGCATAATTCAGAGTGTCAAACTGTAATTAACCATATATATATATATATATACATATATATATATATATACATATATATATATATATACATATATATATATATACACACACACATATATACACACATATATATATATACATACATATATACATACATACATACATATATATATACAAGAATTCTCTAGTGAGTCCTGGAAAATTAAGTTCCCACAATATTCACCACTCATTTCAAATTGTAAAGTAGATTAAGAAAAAAACGGTTATGCTAATGAATAGTGAGATTAACTGTAAATAAGATCCAATGGTGAGATTGTAGGATGCTTAAACTAAATTTGATGAGTCCTGAGCTCACTAGAGTGACTATATATATATATATATATATATAAATTGACCCTTCTTAAAAATGATCAACGAGAATTGTGACCACTACTTCAACTTGGTCTCCTTAGGGTCGTAGTTGGGAATATCTAATGTGTTTATTAAGGCTTTATATATATATATATATATATATATATATATATATATATATATAATTAAGGCTTTGTTAATATTGGATTTTGTTTTATTTTCTTCAAGTTTGAATTGGAATCTTCTAAAAAGGTGGCGTGGCTGCTAAGAAGTAACACAGATATATTATAAGTTTCATATAAAAATCACGTGCGTAAATAAGTAGATTGTTTGTACGCCAGGTTTGAACCAGGAGACCAATTGGATCTACTAATCAGATGGTTTGGTAAATTCTTAGCGTACATTGAAATGGAAGCATTACTTTGGACGCTAGTGAATCAAAACGTAATTGGGCGTCTTTTGACTTCATGTCTGAGAACTTTGTTCCAGTGCACGCCGGACGTGAGGCCTAACACAATTGCAACAACATGCAACAGACATGGAATCGATCGGAATAAACTTAAAAATAACGTAAGGCTTAACAATCATAGAAAATGATTAGTTGTTATTAATGTCTAATTCAGCTATGAGATCCATTTTACAACTCATGTAGCAGTAACAACTCAATTTGGCGGTCAACAACTGCAACCTTCTGGTCTCTTTCCGCTCAGTTGATCATCCCCAAAGCTGTCGAACATTTTCGTTTTTCATTAGTTTCTTCTTCAAATATTGAATTATAAGATTTTTTTTTAAGTCTCTCTGTAGGTTAATATTTCTTACCCTACACCTTGTAAAAGACTTGCTTTGATCGATATCATGCACCCTAGAATCTGAGAAACCCAACACATGCAAATTTGAATTCTCTCTAGCTTTTTTCATAATTTATTGTCAAAAAACTTGATTTTGATTTTGTCATACTAAATATTTTCTCACTTTTATATCATATACTTCTTATTGAGTTAAATGAACAATAAAAAGAGACTCTTCTCTTGCTCACTTTAGATAACATAATCTGAAGAACAAAACATGGACTATATGACTATGATCAACTTTCACAGGATAACTTATGTCGTTGATAATTTTTATACCGGAGTACGTAGTTGTACTCCACATGAGAGATTGTTCATTCTAGTACGTATTCAACTATTCACTACATACATTCGATCATTTTGTTGTTAATATAAATAACATGCATAATAGTGTGGTACATATGTTGATTAACATACATATTACAATTCAATCAAAGTCAACGAACAAAATCCATGAGAAAAAATCAACGAAAGCAAACATAAGTTTGAATAGAAAATAACTTGACTGACGTGTCATGTATTAGACTTATCTTAGAGAAATTATCGCCCCACATGTGTTGGGTGCTGACCATTTCTCATATGAAAGAAGGGTCGCAACGTTCAAGGCCAGCACACTTCGGTGATGGCAAAGCACGACGGCAGATTAAAAACTCACAACGAATATCGCTCGAACGCAGGAGGAAGGAAAGGGTAGTTTCATGGGACAAGAAAATCCATTTGAAAGTTGAGAACGTGTCTTTGCATTCACAAATTTGTAACCGTTGGAACTAAAATGAAAATTTCTTTTTAAACCAATTCTTTGTTAATGATAATATAAGATAAACTCTCAAAAAAAATACACACGAGAAAGAAAACACCACGCCAACTTGACTGGACCAACGTGCACGTGTTGTCTTTAGATTTTCTATTTAGAGCGGAAGTATATGTCAATTATAAAATTGAGTTCCAGTCAACAGTCGTCGCCAGGTGATGGATTAAATAGTCGTATGCCAAAACAAACTTAAGACACTTGGCTTCTTCAAGTGAGCCGAGGTTAATGGTTGCTTCAATTACGTTTAAATATTGGACCGTTACTTAAACATTGTCCTCCTTATTCTGAACACATGCTGAAAAGGAGAACGCTTTTGACCACAAGTATTGTCAAAGACAGACTATTATTTTGTGTGTCAACAACCAAAACAAATCAAAGCAAATAATAACATATATTATATAGATACATATAGATATAGCAATATAGCATACGTGATGGTCAACAGTCAATGGTCAAGGTCGAGGAATTGGGTCCCACGCAGGGCGTAAGATGTTCAAGTTATTGGCAAGCATGACGTAGGCTGTGGACCCCACGAGTTCGTTGGCACTAACGAAAGCGGTTTGGTCAAGTGATGGAAGTCTTCGTCAAAGTCAGAGGTATCTTTTAGCACCCGTACGTGTGCTTTTAACGACCCATTTTCTAGAAAGGTATATGATCTCGACTCACTAATAGGCTTGTCAGTTCAACAGTACTTTTTGGTGCGGTAAAGAAAAAAAGTGTTTTGATTGTGCGAAACCACTACGAGCATCGATAACGACTGACACTCACCTAGACGTACCATCACCCCGCACCCCCACGGAAGCATTTTCACCGAAACGCCCGGCCACCTCAACCAGCGTCTCACCTGCCCGTGCGGATGATCACGCGGTGGGTGTCCCGATCAGGCGCACTGGGTGGGAGTTTGTTTGGTCGGGTGGGGGCACGTGTCGTCTTCCTATTCGTTTTTTTTTAAAACTCTTAAAAAATGCATTTTTAATTCGTTTGAAATTATTCAATCAATTTTTTTCTTCCGTAAAAATGTTTTTTATTTGTTTTGATTTTGTAGATTTTTTTGTGATTTTTATATATATTTTACGCAGGACTGATCTTCAAATGACGTGGATGTGAGAGAATGTACGGTGGATGATGTAGCTCGGGCGTGGTTAAAGATTTTTTTAGGTGGGTTGGGTGAGCTGACGTGGTAGGGAGAGAAATTGGCGTGACAGAGAAAAATGACAAGACAAGTGGGATAGCCTGGGTATGGTTATTTATGGTTTAAAGATGTTTCTTTGGATATTACCTTTGTATATTTGTTCTGTGCCTAATTTAATTTTACGCATATCATCCAGGTGACTCCCTATCTCCGTGTGGTAAATCTAATGCAAGAGGAATCCGCGCTAACAGAAGTGCATAAATCTATATTAAGCGTTGTATTGTTAGAGCGTCATTAACCAGGCAGTTCCCGGGCGCCCTGCTTTCTCTCTCAGCCACGTTAGTTTCTCTCTCTGCCACGTCAGCACAAATCAACCCCCCTACAAAATCATTAACCATTACCCAATCCACCCAGTCACGCTACAGTATTTGTTGTCACGTCATTATTTTTATTCTTCTCTCCAAAACTCTTTCAACAATCAACAAAATATATTAATAATCATTATCGTAATTATTTAATATCAACAATTCATTCGTTTTTAATTAACATTTAAATAATAAATACGAAAAATATTATTAAAATTTAGAAAACCACATTACATAGTACATTAACCAGAAATTTAGAAACTAAAACTAAAAATACATACTTAAATACTAAACTTCAAATACATCAAGACGCATTTCCTCCAAAGCGTTGTCATATATTGTCGACCAAATCAGCTTGAAGGTTCAAATGTGTGGTGTGATCACGCACTTGATCTCTCCTTCTCAAGTACTTGGTAATATACAATACACGGTCTGTGGAATACCGAACCACATCGTCGGAATTTCCAGGTTGATCCTGAACAAATTCGTTCCAATCTCCAAAATTACCGAAAGAATCATGTTCATCCTCCACTATCATATTATGCATTACAATGCAAGCTGTCATTATTTTGTTAAGTACAATCTTACTCCATGCAAGAGATGGTTTTTTCACTATCGCGAATCGCGCTTGCAAGACTCCAAATGTACGTTCTACATCTTTGCGTGCTGCTTCTTGTCGTTCAGAAAATAACCTGTCTTTTGGTGTTTGTGGATGAACGATGGACGGAATGAATGCTGCCCATTTTGGATAAATATCATCAGTAAGATAATATCCCATATTATATCGAGAACCGTTTACCTCAAAATTCACAGGTGGAGCTCGTCCTTCCATTACGTCGTCAAAAATCGGAGATCGTTGCAGGACATTTAAGTCGTTGCATGAACCTGGTGTGCCAAAAAATGAGTGCCATATGCACAAGTCAGCCGACGCCACTGCCTCGAGAACAAGAGTGGCATTGCCACTACGCCCTTGATATTGGCCCCTCCAAGCAACAGAGCAATTTTTCCACACCCAGTGCATGCAATCGATACTTCCCATCATGCCTGGGAACCCACGCTGCTCACCAACGTGAAGTAGTCGTGCTAGGTCATTTGCATTAGGTCTTCGGAGATACTCACCGCCGAAGTTGTTAATTACACCATCGCATAATTTCTCAAGTGCGTTTCTTGCCGTGGATTCGCTTAGCCTCAAGTATTTGTCCACCTCATCAGCCGCAACACCGTACACTAGCATACGAATCGCCGCGGTACATTTCTGCAGGTCAGAGATGCTCATCCTACCGATGGCGTCTGGATTACGTTGGAAGAAGACATCAGACGCCTCAATGGCACTCACAATGCGAAGAAATACATGTTTTCGCATCCTAAATCTTCTCCTGAAAATGTTGTCAGGATAAACTGGGTCGTTAGAAAAATAATCGGCAATCAAACGGTTGTAACCAAGCTCCCTATCTCTATCTGGGTTCGAAGTTCGCATTCTACGCCTCTTAGGACGTTAGTCCACCACTTGGGAGACATACTCCGTTAAGGAGTTCAACACTTGGTCGTAAACTTCGTCATTGGATGTTGAAGGTGATGAAGACTTCCAACTGGAAGACTTATCGTGTGAAGATATTGTTCGTAGATGAATGAGAGAGAACCAACCAGGAGGGGTACATTTATAGTTCTGAGAAGTAACCTACAGTACGCGCGTGACTCACAAAAGACGAGACGATTGGATCGAGGCTTGGACTTCTCAAGCATCGAGGACCTACAGTACGCGCGTGATTCACTAAAGACGAGACGGACTTCTCAAGCATCGAGGACCTACAGTACGCACGTGATTCACTAAAGACGAGACGATTGGATCGAGGCTTGGACTTCTCAAACATCGAGGACCTACAGTACGCGCGTGATTCACTAGAGACGAGACGATTGGATCGAGGTTTAATTTGTTTTTGATTTTTTTTTAAGTAAATCAAAAAATTGTTAATTAATTATAAAATATTTTTTCAATTATTTTGTAATACCTAATTAATTAAATTTCATTTATCTAATTAATACATTATCCTAATTATATATAAATAATCTTTATTTTTAAACAAAAAAAAAACGGACGAATGGGAGGCCACGTGGCCACCCGCCCGGGCGCCCAGGGTGCGCCCTCCCATTAAGGGAAGGCTGCCCGGGCACCCCGGAGGGCGTCCAGGAAAGAGCACCCGTTAAGGGTGCTTTTATATTGTTGTGTCATACGGTCATACCAAATCTTCAGAAGTGATTGGTACATTAGCACAATGATATTGCTTTTGATGGGAACGAACGCAATAGATTAATTATAAAGGAAAAAAGGATTATGATCTCAACAATACCCTTTAAATTTCTCAAAAGCAATATCCTTCTTCCTTCACGGGATTAAAAATGCTCTTTTTCACTTTAAATTTGGTTTTCGTCCGGGAAAAACATACCCAAGATGGGTTACAATTAAAATATACATTCCTCTAGTGCTCATTTTGTGGAGTTTAAGTTTGACAATCTTGGATACGCCTTAGGTCAATTTAATTAGTTTAATAAATTAACTGGTAACGATTGAACAATTCTTTCATTTAGGAGAATATTTGTTACATGCATTACACAAAAGGATAAATTACAGGTAGTCGTACCCTTTCAATTATGTCCTAATAACAATTGCACCCTTTAAGATTTGAAACGTCATAGTTATACGGTTATACCCACTAAGGTTTCGTTTTTGTAACACTATGTTCACATCTTTATTGAAAAATTGCTACTTTTTGTTATGAAATCCAAAGGTCTTATGGATGATTCACCTTCTTCAACCCCCACCATTTAGGTAGATTATTATTATTATTATTAATAATATAGTGTAATTCCATTTATTTGATTGTAACCCCAACTACCTCATCATCCTATATATAGGAGACTATTGTACACATTTAGTGGAGACAATGAAATGAAATACATATCTCTCCCCTCCCCAATCTTTAATCTTTGGTTTGCTTGTTTTATAACATGTTATTAGCATGAAAGTTCTACTACCGGCTAAAATCTTTGGTGTCACTCAAGTCTCAAGGTAACAAATCCATGTTTTGAGTCCCAATGTGACATACCTAATTTCTTTCGTTTATCTGTCAAAAATTGTTTGTTTTGATCATAAAAAAGGTTAGAAATGTGATTCCATCTTGCATGATTAATAAAGAAATCATTTTCAATCAATTAAGGGTTGTATATGTATACTCTAAAAATGAAATAAAAAATATTTTTGGATGTGTGAATCTTGGACAATGGTATATCTTAGTGCTTTACAACAACAACAAAACAAGGATTTATAAGATCTTTTGTGACATGATTATATGATTTTTCGGATATTTATTTTGTTGTTTTGGTCAATATATTAATGTGCTTATGTTGGAGGGGAACTATTATTTAGTTCTTAATTTAAATCTTGCACAACAAATACATTTTTAAACTCGTGATTTTTTTTATTGGTTATTCTGCCATGTGCTATAATAGATTGATGCATCAGTCAATAATTGTTATTTTTTACCCAACAAATTGTGTTCAAAAGACAAAATAAAATCTAATGTCATGGTTTAGCATTGGTTAAATATTAAATTTTTCGTGAGAAAATGTTTTATATTGGTTAGTACTTTCATTAGTCCAATATATTTTCCATACTTGTGATTTTTATTCAGTTACGATGAGATTCTTTTACATATTAATAATTTACATGCTAATATGTTGATATGCATAATTTCTATCTAAAAGACATATATGGATATTTTACTTACATCTTGAATGTGTATTTGGTCATCATGAGGTAATTAATTTACCCACATGGTGCATAGAATATATCATGACAATTTTGTATATATATAAAATAAATGAGACTACATATATACAATCAATATATGTTACTTTTGGAATTGCTAATATGCACTTTTGTTTATCATATGATTCAAGTACATTACAATATATTCCGTTTTGAGATATTTAATTTAGTATGCACCGATAGAATAAAAAAGGTAATAAGTTGCATGCATGTACCAATTATGCTTTGATGCTTGTAAGTTATGACTTTTAACTCTATACTTGACATCATGGATAAGAATGTCGTCTTATCATAAATTATGGATGTTGAACCTAACTCATTGCCTTTTAAATATCAATGACTAGAGAAAGAAGCATCAAATCAAGATAAAATGGAGGTTGTAATTTTCTTTTGTTATCCTATTTGTTAAAATGATTTTAAAAGTATTACGATTTAATCTCATGTATGTTTTGTGGTTGGACAAAACATCGAGTTATTGATCCAAATTTCAAGAATTCTCGATCAAATGAAGCATGAAAAGAAATAGTTACATATTTAGTAGTGCTTCTAAAATTGAATGATATATATCTCATGCAACTTTGTATTGATTCACTTGCTTAGTATAAGTTATATGAATTCTTAGTATCATGTTGATTAAAAGAGTATTTGTAAAATGGTTCAAGCATGTGATTATTACTGGTTAATTTTGATGCATCACATGATCATTCACAACCAATACGAGCATTCATCTCGTGAGCACATAATATCCATCTTGATAGATGTATATATATAGTACAATGTATTACAGTATATTGGAATTTGAATCACCATGTTACAAAGTGATCATTGTTATTAAAAATGATATGCATTTTCCCAGAAGGAGAATATATTAATATTCATAAAATGCTACTATACAAATATTTAGAGATCATTCATTTAAAGAGAGTTATGAAATTTTATTATAATACATGAAGGATTCATATGACCATCTAAACGACGTGCAAATAACTAATTGAGTAAAAATGCACGTCGATCTCTAAATCAAAAACTATGACCAGAAGTTCATAGATATATAGAGATTAGTAGTAAAAGAAAAAATATATATTTTATTGATCACTTTACAAATTAATGACTCAATACTCTTTTGGGTTATGCATCACCGATTATTGAAGGTAATGAGAGTTGTTGGAAAATTACGATACATTTTTTTTGGTGTGCCGGAAGTACACACTACAAAGTATCGTAAAAAAAAGAGCATAAGCAGTTGACTAAATTTTGTGCAAATAAGAAGTATGAAATAAAGATAATATCGAAGAGATGAAACATGCCCAGAAGTGCCTAAATAAAATCATCCCTTATATTAATTATGGACGTCATCATTGGTATTGTTTTTTGTAAAGCTTTAGATAATTTTGTTGACTTCTATCACGACCAAAATGATGTCAAATTTGTCGACCGATTTGCACAATAAAGCTTCTCTCAATATTGATCATTATGGGATCTTAAAATTTATACATGATACATTAATGTGCATATATACCTACTAATATTATTCATTAATTTTTGTGGTAGATATACACCATGTTATGAATCTTCCCCTACTTTACTTGTACAATAATGAATAAATTGTTTCCCTCCTGCGATTTAAAGCTCCTGAAGAGCTAAGTTTTATTGTCCGATCTAATAATCATATATATATGATATACATTTTCTGGCATTAGGGGGAGAAGCTAGAAGCTTAAAGAATATCAAGAAAATGTACTATATTGAACTTGAAGTTCATAAGAGAATATACGTACAAGTATGATTGAACCTGAAGTTCATAAAATCATTATTTTGCAATATCTAGCAAGTAATTGTCATACATTTGTATTGATCACAAAAGAGTGACTACGCCTTATATTACTAGACATAGACCACATAATATAAAGTGAAGATCTCCACATTATAAAATATATTTGAGTTCAACCAACGCCAGAAGTGTGGACCAAAACATATATTATTTGTGGAAATAAAATAAAAGTTAGTCACTCTCATTGCACCTCCTGAAGAGGTTATTCCTGAAGAATATAAACATGTAAAAATAAATGCAGGTGCTAAACAAAAGATTAATAAAATTACGGGGATACAGAACGGTCAAATCCTAATTTTCTGGGAAACGATGAGGATTTGATTATTATTGATGTAAAACTTGCAATCAACTATATATGTTGATACGAGAGATATTAAATAATTATTAAAATTATTGTCGACAATTCATTCGCCTTCTTAATAGCATGTTATATATCAAGAGAAAAATTGGATCCAAAACCTATGATATTATAAGAATGCCAGAAGCATTCGTATTTGATATAAACAAAAGAAGACGAACAATATAGAATAAACTCATTGAATAAATATATTATTTGGACATGTAGTCCTGATTTCTGAAACTATATCCCTAGAGGATACAAATAGAAATCACAATAACATGTGATACATTATAAAGCGAGAAGTAATATAAGGGTATTCGCAGGACCCAACATCGACCGTGATGTTACTCATTCTCTCGTAATATTGATAATACGTTTTGTTACATGATCAATATGATATCTATATAAGATATGTTGTGACTTTAAAATTTTATAAGTCACTTAATATTTGTACTTATATGAGAGTCCCTGAAGGACTAATATGACAAAATATATTATACGATGACAAGAATCAAAAGATGCACTATATAAATTTTGAAAAGATCATTATATGAAGAAACAAGTAAGAGTGTGCATATAACCTCTTCAATCAAAGTCATCATGAAGAATGATGTGAAGTTGATCTTAGTCATCCATATGTTTCATCCAATAACAAAATTTACTGTTATATATTAAATTTATAACATGTTTGATGTCGTAGGACCTCTAACAGAGTTTTTGAAAACTCATGAAATATTTAATGAACAAATTTTTGGAATAAATGACCAGAGAAAACTCAATTATTTTTCGACCTGAAGTTCGAACATTCTCTAGAAGAGAATTTGTACAATGATTCAATTGTAGAAAGTGAATATTGTAGAAAAAATATATTCTACTTAATACTCACATTGAAATGACACTAAGAAATGACATCTATTGTATATCAACAAAGATCCAATTGTAATAGGACATGAAGTTTCTTATCAAAATGTCATGAACATTTTCTTATAACTTGCTTGAAACCTAATAAGGTTCACAGTAAATGTTTTATCTAAGCATAATGTTCATCTGAAAACATTTAGATGACATTCAAGGATCTACCAATTTCTAGTCATGTGATAAAAATTTACGTTAGCAATGTTTTTTATGTCTGATCCACATCAATTACTATCACAAAATTTTGGTGTAATTACGTGGAGTCATTACAATTTTATGCAAGTTGGTGAATTAGTATGACATCAATATAATTATGAGACATCTTTAAATTGTTCATAAGTAATATCTTTTGAGGTAACATATTCATATTTTGCAAAATTTACCACAATTTGTGTTACTCCCAACATATTATTTGAGAAAAATTGCGCAAAAAAAATTTCACAATCATATTATCTAAGTGAAATATAGTAAATATTCATTAAATCCGTTAAACTATCATATAATTGTTTATTGAATCCTCATGCAATTTTGTGTTTAAGGACTTCGTAAAATATAATCGTAAGTTTGGTAAACTACGAATAAGGGGAAACAGATTTGTATTTATCGTCCCTGAAGGACGGATATCCCTGAAGGATAAAGCCCGGATGGCTTGTAGTTGCACTTTTTTTTCCCTTTTTTTTCAATTTTTGTCCTAAAAGGTTTTATTGGTTAAAGGTTTTTAATGAGTCAGCTTGTGCAATTTTGTTAGCGTATGTTATGCACTCTTTTCCTTAGATATTTTTTCCCACAGGGTTTTGTAGCAAAGCTTTTAACGAGACATAAAAATAACACATATTGTCTAAGAGAGTGTTATAAATGTATGTTGAATTGAGGGAGAGAATTATACACTGCACTATTTTTTCCTTCACCAAGTTTTTGTCCCATAGGGTTTTACTTGACAAGGTTTTTAATGAGGTAGATTAGTCAAGTGAAACTTTGCAAATCTATTCACCAAGTTGTTGCCTACCAGAGATTTTTGAACAACTTATTTTCAAAATTGGTGTTTGTCGTTTGAAGAATGAATGTTGAAGTGAGAGGAGTATCATACACGTTGCACTCTTTTTTCCTTCACCAAGTTTTTATCCCATCAGGTTTTCTCTTGGTAAGGTTTTTAACGAGGCAGCATCCCTAGCGTATAAAAGCGATCATCTAAGGGGGAGTGTTATGAAACCCAAAGGTCTTATGGATGATTCATCTTCCTCAACCCCAACCATTTAAGTAGATTATTATTATTAATATGGTGTAATTCCATTTATTTGATTGTAACTCTTACTACCTCATCATCCTATATATAGGAGGCTATTGTACACATTTGGTGAAGACAATGAAATAAAATACATATCTCTCCCTCCCCAATCTTTAATCTTTGGTTTGCTTGTTTTATAACACTTTTCAATTTATTCCTTGTTAATTCTCGATTTTTCTAGCTTATTTTCCACATACACACACCCCATCTTAATTTTTTAACAAAACAAAATTCGAAATATATTACAAGAAACTTGATTAATATTTGTACATAATAATCAAGTTTGATGCCAAATAGGGTACCTATTACACGGCTTCACCTTCCTAAAAAGCCAGTAAAGATTTACATTGGATTTTCTAATTAATTCCATATTTACAAGGTGAAGCCATGTTTTTATGTTACATGTAGAATTGCTTGCAATATTCGTATTGACACATAACGTGTATAAAATTTTCCTTAGCCACACCTTATCGACTTACCGGTTGCATTTCAAACTCCGGACACATATATATTCCATGCGAACCTTTTCCTATTCGAAACATTCGCTTGGGCATTTGAAGAAAAGGAAATACTTATTAAATGCTGCAAGTATGTGCAAAGTCCAAACTTGTGTTCTAAAACTAAAGCACTCTGATCCCACTAATAAAACCCGAAGGAATCAATTCTTATGTTTGGATAGATAATCTGTCAAGGAAATACATCTAGAAGCAGTGGGAGAGAAAGCAAGTAAGTTTGATTCAACACATCAATATAAACGTGCGTTAACGTACCCCTCTTATATGACCGTAGTTTGATTCAAATTCCATCGTACGTATGACTTGAAGGTCCGATTCAAACTTAGCTGCTAGTGGTGGGGGTTGTGTTCAAGATGAGCAACTAAAGAAACTCATTGATTTTTAAAAAAAGAAATCTTAAATCTTGAAGCCCAACTACTAGCTCACTGCAGCAGAACAGACCTTCACTGACGGATACGTTCCGTCGGTGAAGGTGCTCATCTATCGGTGTAGGTAAATACCGACAAATATACCTACTGTCGGTGTTTAGTTCCACTGATGGATGTTCTGATGGATACCTACTGTCGGTGTTAATTTTAACGTGAAAGTTTCCATTTGGTTTCGTTGGAACAAAGAACAACGATGGAGAATCCCAATGGATATTCGTCGGTGATTCTCACTGGCGGAATTATCCGTCGGTGGGATACATCGACTAATAATTCTTTCTCATTAGCACCGACAGATGACAACTTATATCGACGAATATGTGTTGTCGGTGGATTCTTTGGGTAACCTTTACCGACGGAATAAGTACCATTTAGAGGAGAGGTACGGCTTGGAACGACGGAAAGAGGGTTCTACGTTCAATCACCACTTGACACAGGGCAAAAGCCTTATCACTAAGGAGAAGCAAAGCGGAGACGAATGGTCTTGTATGGAGGGCTCTCCTCTTTATATTGGGGGGTGTAAGTTTTGTCCATAATCAGGTGAAAGTCATTTGGTTCTTTTCGGCCTCCAATTTCCTTGATCAAAAGAAATAATAATTTTTATTATTCATCCACAATATGTTCATGCTTTATCCACAAATATATAACCAAATAGTACTAGAAAAATAGCTTTTGCTGGCGGAACATCGCCGACGGAATTTCCATCGAGACATTTTGCCGATGGAAAGGTCATCGGGCCTACTCAAAATCCGCCTGCAACGGAATTTCTGTTGGGACAATTGCCGACGGAAAAGTCGTCGGGCTCAGATACTACTAGAAAAGAGCTTTATGCTCATCTTATAGTTACGTTGTATTTATCTATTTTGCTTACTTACCTTTCCTTCTTTTGCTTCAACATACATGTAGACAAAATTCTCATTTGAAAGGTCTCAATCCTAACGATTCATTTGCTTGGTGCTCAAGGATTTGTAAAAGCATTGGTTTTATCTTTATATTCAGGTATCGACGTATTTTTGTTGGAAGGGAACTGCATCTTGTTTATGTGTCACTATGAAAATTTTAGTTTGAAATTTGATAATGTATATGTACCTTTCTCAATAATTTTTACAAATCTATCATATCTCTAGCTAGTTACGTCCAAATGGTTTAATTTGCGAATAATATACATGACTATGTACATATTCGAATTTTGGAAACGATCTCAATTTGATTCTTTACTTGGGGTTAATTTTCATTGCTCGGTTGGTTCTAGCAGATGAATTAATCTAAGCCAGTAAGAAAAATAGGGCTGAAAGTCTAACTATCTCGTAGATTTTCTGAGGTAATCTCCAACCTTCCATTCTCATCAAATAAATCAACGTGAATGACAAAATTGAAGGCACAAGAAACAAATCTGCTGAATTTAATTGTGCTGAATTTTACTTGAATTAATCTGGAAAAATCTGCTGAAATCTGAATTGTATTGTGCTGATTTTTGTTTGAATTATTATAAAGTTGAATGCTGAATGGTGCTTCAGTGTGCTGAAATTGAGTAACTTTGGTGCTGAATTATAACTGAATTTGTGCTGGTTTGAGCTGAAAACTGTGCTGAGTTTGTGCTGAAATTTTGATTGAATCCATCTGAAACTGTGATGTATTTCCGAGCTAATTAAGTTAAGGAAAAGTAGTATTCTACTCACTTCTCCACCCCAAAACTCACGCACTATGAGTTGGACATTCTAACTCATCAATTTTGCTTAGTCACCAAACCAGCTTGGCAAACAAAACCACTCCAGAAGGCAAGAAATATCACATTCTCTCTCCAAAAATCACCATCCAGCCATTACACATCCTTTCAATAATACCTCCCAACCAATCACAACTTCTCTCACTTGAATACACATTTTCTCTCTCCAGAATACACCCTCTCAGCCAATAACAATCATCACGTACACAAGTCATGTTGTACGTTCGCTACAGGTGCCATTAATGAGGTCAGTGTCCATGCTTTTGAACCAAAAGTTGGTTTTTTGAATTTCAAATCCCACTTCGATGTGATAAATTAACCAACAAATCCCCAAACCCTCCTTCTACCTCTTGGCTTCTTGCATGACTAACCTCCAAAACTTTTCATGTGAAACCTTTGGTGTGAAACCAAAAGGCTCATCTGATATTCTGATGGAGGCGTAACTTCTCTTGTATTCTTTGCAAACTAGTAAGTGCAAGTCAATCTAATGTCTATTGGTTACTTCCTTATGCCTTTTTTTGGCTATAATTCGTCATTTTTGCTATTAAATGCTTCATTCTTGATTTTAGCATCATTTTTGCTATTCAATGATTCATTATTTCCTCCTTTTGTTATTTAATGATTATAATTGACTTTTTATTGAGATACAAAACCTCAATGGATGTTTCCTATTCGATGTTGTTTTATGCTTTATTTTGAAATTTTGTTCGTCGATGTTAAAAACTTCTTCAATGTACGTACAACTTATCATCTCAATCTTTTTTGGATTTTTTACTTATGTTACAACCCACTTGTTCATCGTTATATTACTTGGCACTTTTATAGCAACACATGGATTCGATTTGTTGGTTAAATGAGTGATTTTGGATCAATTTTCATGTGGAATTTATCGTAGAATTTTAATTTTACCTTGTTTTTTGGTTTCAGGAGGTGGAATCGTGAAGGTGGAGTCTCTGGATGAATTTTGGTTGAAGTGGATGAATAACTTTCCTGTTGTCCGTACGTTGACATTTTTTTGGAACCATAAATTCCTAGTATCAAAAATCCTATGTGAAG
Organism: Triglochin maritima; assembly: GCA_963682175.1. Lineage (NCBI taxonomy): Eukaryota > Viridiplantae > Streptophyta > Magnoliopsida > Alismatales > Juncaginaceae > Triglochin > Triglochin maritima. The sequence goes on from OY821772.1 coordinate 49,324,364, forward strand.
TGGTGAAGTTAGTTGTTTTTTGAGTTAATGAAACTTTTTCCAAACTCATTTGATATCACATCTATCCTATTATTGTGCAATTGTAAGCTCTATGACTAAATGTTGTTCTTCTATTGAATCATTTACGGTGCCGAGTCTGATCCTCTCCGCATTGCATTTCGCTACGTTAATCTTCCATTTGTTGACCTTGGCAAAGAGTTCTGGTTTGTTCTAGGGAGTAAATTAAACAACATTACGGGAGATAAATTAAACATTAAGTTAGGATAAATTCAAAGATATCATGGGGTAAATACATTCACCGTGTTATTGTGCAACTTTTAGCTCTATGACTACATGTTGTTTTTAAAATCATTTTGATAGAATGACTAAATTTGACGGTAAGATGTGTGTGATCCTTGGAGGCAGGCACAACCACAGAGAATGCAACTCGAGGTTAGCATCCATCCACCTTGTCTAGTTCCGATCATTTCTGTCTTAGAGTAGGTATGTGGATGATGATCCAGTGCTACGGAGAAAGCAGAACGTACACAAAAAATTAGAAACATATGTCAACCTTGCTATTTAATCCAATTGGTAATATAGATGATAGGTTGGGGTAAATTTAGTTGCGATATGGGTAACTTTGATTTTAAAGGACGAATAACTTGGAGTAAGTGGAATGGATTAAATGATGGTTTGTGGGGTAACCATAACTTGAAGAAATGGCAACTTTAGTTGGATTGATGGTAGAATTGATTAAATAGAAGGAATTGATGGTATCTTGGGGTCAATTTAGTTGCGATAGGAAGTAAGTTGAATTCAATAACATGGTAACTTGGTTAAATAGAAAGAATTAAATTATGGTCCGTGGGGGTAACTATAATTGATAGAATGGGTAAGTTGAGTTCAATAGCATGGTAAGTTACCCGTCCAACTAAATCAAATTACACCCTTTCACAACTATATTTACCCCAACTTACCATCCCTTCTACTAATTGGATTGATCAATCAGGGTTACCCTGATTTTGAATTCAACTTACCCCGATTATAAATTATGTTACCCAATTATTGGATTTAACCTACCATGTTGACATATGTTATTCATTTTAAATAAACCGTCAAAACTTACTCCTATTAAATCAAACGCCAACTTGAAATATTTTTATCTAAATGGATCACCGTCTAACTTAACTACAATGACACCACTAAAGGTAGTATACCCTAATTTGGTGAAGAACAAAGGCCGCCCAATTAATGCTAGGCTAAAGTCTACTATTAAAAAGAAAAGAAAACCGTGCCTAAACGCAATGAATGGGATATTGTCGGTCATCTATGAACTGGAGAGTAAACACAACTACAAACTCACCCCGGTTCCGATTTAATTGATATAAACTATGATTGTGTTACTTTCTGATGTTTTATTGTTGTTATTTTGAACAGTTCGTGTGTTATTTTGGCTGGTGATGTTACATATTTTTTAGGTAATGTTCGAGAACTTATTTTGAACCCTTCGTGTGTAATATCTATTATGTAATGGAGGAACATATGACCACCATGCTAGGGAGTAAATCTAAGGGGTAACTTCAATTGATAAATCTAGTTGGTGGAAGGGATGGCAGGTTGAGGTAAATCTAGTTGGTAGAATGGATGGTAGATTGGGGTAAATCTAGATTCTATAGGGGGTAATTTGATTGAATAAGATGGGTAACTTGGAGTAAATGTTGGTTCATGGGGGTAACCCTAATAGATACATGAGGTAAGTTGAATTCAATAGCATGGTAAATCTACTTGATAGACAGTGTAAGTTGAATTCACTGACATGGTAAATCTAGTAAAGTAACCCTAATTGATAGACGGTGTAAATCAAGTTCAATACCCTAATTGATTTAATTTAGTTCCTTCTATTTATTCCAATTGACCATACTCCTGAATTCAACTTACCATGTCTACCAATTAGGGTTACCCCCACGAATCATCATTTGATCCATTCTATTTACTCCAAGTTACCCGTCCTATTACATCTAATTACCCTCATTCACAACTAGATTGACCTCGGCCAACCTGTGAAATTACCCTCTATGTTTTACATAATCACATTCACATGTACGTGGAATTTCCCCTACATGTGTTGGTGTTTAAGGTTTAATTGTACATTTTTATCAATTAAGAATACATAAGAAATGTACTATGTAAAGACAAACACAATTAGCAACATCCACTAGATCATCTGAATCCAACAATTTGAGTTCTAAAGCTCCGACCTCAACATGTCTTAGGAATTTCTTCTAGAAAAAAATGGAGATGGAAGTGACTTTCAATAATGTTCACAATAAGGTTGTAATAGTTCTCACCATCAAGTCATATTCCTAAAATGCAAGCCACCTTGACGTCCTCGAATATCATTTCATATTCACCCATAACGAACGATTTCCGACTACTTAAATAACACTCGATTACATCACAACGCAACTCGTCATTTACTAGAATGTTTTTCCATTTGTAGAATATGGCCAAAGGGCGTTGTTGAGAACAAATTTCTATGAGGTGGTCTCATTTGTTTCAGTTATTTTTGCCAAAAAATGAAACTATGTCGACTAGGAGTGTACTCCTCCATTTGCCTGTTTAATTTTTTTTAACAAAATAATATAATTCTAAATTTGCTTTATAACGGAGAAACAATAAACATCCGTAAGCAGCAGTTACCAAGCATTTAGTTTTCTTTATATTGTAACAGTACACTTATACTTATACCAAGCATATATATATTAGCACCTATACTTATACCAAGCATATATCTTTGTAAATTGCTATTATATATAGGGCGTAACAACACATGGATAAAAATGTATATTACTATACAAAATGGGGTATTTTGTATAGGAGTAGTTCCAAAATGGGGTATTTTGTATTAGTGATGGATGCATTCGGTAGTCAACAAGAAACAATGAAGTTCTGTGGTTTCTTTGTAGAGGAGTAGTTCCAATCTCATGAACGATCATTGAAGGTGATAAAAGTCTTAATAGTTGAGCTTCTTGAATCTAAGTCAAACGCAATATTCTAAACCATAAACCTTAAAGCGTAGTGATCGTGTTGAGGAATAGGTCTAGGAGGATCGAGAACCAAAGAGAGTTAGGGGAGGTAATTTGTAGAAGGGATTGGGGTAAATCTAGTTGCGATAAGAGGTAATTTGGTTTAATAGGACGAATAACTTGGAGTAAATAAAAATGTATCAATTGATGGTTTGTGGGAGTGACCCTAATTGATGGACGAGGTAAGTTGAATCCAATAGCAAGGTAAATCTAGTTCAATCGAGCACGGTAACCCAAATTGATTGTCGGGGTAAGTTGTTCTTAATAGAAAGGTAACCCGAAATAATAGTCGAGGTAAGTTGAATTCAATAGCAAAGTAACCCTAATTGATAAATCCAATTGGAAGAAGGGATGATAGATTGACGTAAATTTAGTTTCGAAAGTAGGTAATTTGATTCGAAAGGACGAGTGCATTGGATTCAATTAGGGTTACCTGCTATTGAATTCAATTAACCCTGACTATTATTTCTGGTTACCCTGCTATTGAATTTAACTTACCCAAACAATCTAGCTTGAGGGTGGTAGAAGGGATGGTACGATGGGGGTAAATCTAGTTTCGAGAGTGGGTAATTTGATTCAATAGGACGGGTACATTGGATTCAATTGGTATACTTTAGCCTACGATTACTTGGCAGTCTTTGTTCTTCACCAAATTATGGTCCAAGACCTTCAGCGGTGTCCTTGTATTTAAGTTAGATGGTAATCCATTTAGATGAAAAACATTTTCAGGCAGTGTTCATTTCTTCTATTTAATCCGTGTTACCATGCTATTAGATTCAATTTACCCCTTCTTTCAAATGGGATTACCAACACAAACCGTCATTAAAATTTTCCTATTTAAACCAAGTTACCCTAGCATTGAATTCAAGTTATCAATTCTTTCAATTTATGTTACCTTATGAGCCATGATTTAATACATTCTATTTACTCCAAGTTACCAATCATATTAAATCAGAGTTACCTTGCCCCTGGATATAAAAGCAATCATTATATAAAAAATTACCTAATTTAGTTCATAACACGTAACAAACATAACCATTACAATAAGTTAGTTCTTAAAAATAAGTACCCAACATTTAATAAGTTCATACAACTTAACAAACATAAAACATTAGATTACTTAACCAAGTTCTCGGAAAGTGCACATTCAGTCCTGAAAATCACCAATTCTGTATATGGAAATTTGAGATAAATTAAACACAAAACCTCCCTCGTAGGGCTCAAAATATTTCAGGTACAAAAGGCTCAAAATAGGTCAGGTACAAAAGAATGGGTGTTACCAAGTGAGAGTCCTAATATGCAAGTAACACAAACTTCCTTGAACATCAATTCATATGCACCTATAACGAATGATTTTCATCGTGTTGAATAACACCATATAAAATCAATAAGCAACTCATCATTGACTATAATGTTTCCATCTCCAGAATGTGGCCGAACAGTGAGGTCAAAAAGAGATTTTTGTGAGGCAGTCTCATTTGTCTCGCTACTTTTCAACCGATGACGGAAAGTAAGACGACTGTGGGCGTACTCCTCTTTCGTTTTCCTGTGAAATATTATTATTGATTTTTTAACTCAATGTAATTCAATAATTTGCGTGCAACCAAAAAATTCAATAACAATATAAAAACAATTTGAAAATCAACACCAATATTAATAACCATTTTTCCCTGGATTACCAAATTATTTGAGGTGGTCTAGAAAACTTATTACAATTTGCTATTCTTAACAAAAGCTGAACTCACCATGAATATACCCATCAATGTAACTAGGTTTACTCTCCATAAACTTATATTGTCCTAACCAAATTACCCCTACTAAAACATGTAAATACCACCCAAATTTAAAATCCAGAATCTATAACTACAAACTAAGTGAACCCCCTTGAATATACCCCTCAAAGTTAATAGGTTTACGCTCCATAGTTTTATGTTGGTCTAATCGTAACACGGATATTTGCTTTTAACCGAATTATCCCCTATTAGATCATGTAAATACCACCTAGTTTTTTTTAGTTAATGCTCAACACAAATGATTGGTTTGTTTTAACATGTAAACTCCAAAATATATAACCCAAAACTAAGGTAACCACCATTAATATACCCCTCACTGATAATAGGTGTACTCTTAAGTCAATTAGTCGTCATACCTAATGTAAACAATTTTTTTTGATTCTAACAGGATTACCCAAACTAGATCATGTAAATACCACTGAATGTTTTTACAAAAACTTCAACAAAATGATTCGAAAGTGGATCTCCAAAATATATAACCCCGAACTAAGAGAACAACACATGTACTGCAAGTCTACCCCAAAACATATGTACCACAAATACTAAACACCCAAAACAACTGAAATATCCCATTTGTTATCAAGTGTACCCCAATTTAACCTGATCCTGGAAATACCCAAACTGAAACACCTTGATTCAATTTCCCCCGACCATCCATAAGTTTACCCCCAAATACACGAACCATTAATAAAATCCTACTATAACCCATTTTACCATGCTCCTGCTTTCAACTTATCCCAGACTATTCATAAGTTTACCCCCACTAACCATTATTAAAATCCTTCTACTTAATCCAATTTACCTAGCTATTGTTATACTTACCCTAAGTAATATTTAGGCTTATCCTAAATAACCATCATGTAATACCTTGCACACAATGTTTATGGATATCTTCCGCATCGACCCGTAATTATAATTTGTTTAGCATGTTAGGATGTTTTGCATCAGAAACATCATTTAAAAAACATCCTCACAAATATTGTATTTGGTTCAAACACAATACTAAACACCCAAAACAACTCAAATACCTATTTACATTAGCAAAACATACACTTTCAAATATAACCCAATACTACCAAACTTCCGCACCAAATTTATACTACAAAATCTTAAATACCCCGTATTATTATAGAAGATACCTAATTACACCTACTGTAAAGTACTATTTCCAATAGCAAATATACATATGCCCACCGTTTTCTTCCTAAAAATGAATCCCTATTTCTTACTAAAATTTACATCCAAATATACTCCAGAACTAACTAAAGTGTTAAAATGGATAACAAAATAAATTACAAAATAAAAGTGATACGGTTGTTGGTGTATTCCTCCTCCATTCCATCTTGTGAAATATTATACAAAAAATTAAATTAAAGATAAAACTCAATTGCAAGGAATATTGAATACAATTCAAAAATAATTTAACGGGAAAATGTAATACAAGTTTTCAAAGGGAAAAACTATAAAAACATATTAGGAAAAATCTACAACAAGTTAATACCACAGAAGTAGTACAACTCACTCACTTGCAGAAACCAGATTACCCCGCCAAGGACATGAACATACCACAAAACCAACAATGCATCTTAAAGTCATGTATGCACTGCTATTAAAAACATATAACACAAACAACTAAATTTGTTAAATGTCACTATCATAAACAATATTACATTTCCAAAGAAACAAACCCCATTTACTTTTTAGAAGTACACAACTAATGCACTTAAGTTATTAATGAAAACTAACCCAACTAATTAACCAATGAACTCCAAGTTACTAAACTTTTTTTAAAACCCAACAAAACACCACATTTCTATTTCATTCCCCCAAACTACAATGTTAGAATATCCAAGACACATATTACACAACTGAAACACAACATAAAAAATATAACGAACATACCCCAGGTTAATAATGAACAAATCTCAGGTTTTTCTTTTGCCAATAAGAAACTGTAACAATATAAGCCCAATGTGCCTACCATAAAAAACATCAAGACCCCCAAAAACTACATTATGTATTGAAAACGTAAGTGTGGACAACTTTACCCAAAAAATTAACAAAATAAAACGTAGAGTTCGTATCATAAAAAATAAACAGAAATGTAAAAAAAATTTAAGGGAGAAATAGAGGACGACTTAGGCGGTGAAAAACTAACCCTAAGCCTACATTGGAGGAGGAGGAATTGAGAAAGGTACCTGATGGTATTCGGATGACGACACCAAGCCGGTTCCGTCGGAGCAGCAACACGATTTAGGATTTAAGGAGGAAGATGAAAGCGAGGAACGGGAGAACAATGTGAGAAAAACTTTACCAAGATGAAAACGAAACAAGTAGGACAAAGAGAAGAAATATTTGTTAATAGATGTTGGTTCATTGTTTTAATTGTATAACAGTAGATTTCTTATCCCTAACTAGTTTAGCTGCACCTTCCTGGTTAAAAGATTATCGGACAAGTACCCAGATTTTCTGACAAGTTCCCTAAAACTTGTTTTGCTTTTCAAACCCGACAAGACAACAAACAACACAAATGGGGACTGCCAACTAAACTCACATTTGATCATACATGGCTGCCACGGTGCCACGTAATTGTGCGTAGGAAAATGGGTGGGAATTTGCGTTTCTCTCCCGGGGTCCTTAAGTTAAATTGATACTGAATACTGCATTGCTGAATGTTACTGAACCTTGAGCATGGAATTAGAAGGTCTGAATTTGTAAGGTATCTGTGCTGAAATAAGGTCTAATTTAAGGCTGGAATTTCTGTATTTGGACTGAATTGAATCAAAGTCTGAATTTGAGTGGAACTTGTGCTGAATTCTGAATTGAAGGTCCGCAGAATTGTTTGATTTGGACTGATTTTATGTGCTGAATTGTATTGGAATTTATTTTGTAACCCAGTATTCGAAACCCGGAACAAGAGTGGCCCATCACCCCACCCCCCCCCCCCCCCCCCCTCTTCCGGCAATAAACTCATAACTTGGAGCATTTTTAATGATCAACTCTAACCTCATTTTATTGTTGGCTCCCTTTATTGTTTCAGGCTCAAACTCCTGTTTTTCTTCGCATATTCGGCCATGTGGTTGGTTGGAGGGTAAGAGTTAAAATCCACTAATGATCCAATTTTTTATTGTGATATTTGTCTTTGTTTGTAGTTGGAAATTGTTGATTTGTTTAAGTGGCTTCATCATTATGCTGGGATATAGGTTTAAAATTCCAAGTATCACTTGATTAGGATACTTCTACTCACACATTTAGTCCATATTGGCAATAAGCTATCTGCATTTGAAACTAAATATTTGAAGTTTATGGTTTCAAAGTTTTCATTTCCATCAATCTTATAGTTTTGTATCTTCCTATTCTTATCTATATTTCAGGTATGTCCATGTTAATTTTTTATGATTATAATATTTATATGAATTTGTTTGATGAATGAATATTATTTACATGTGGATGTAGATTAATCTACATTGTTGTATTTCATGTTAAGCTGGATATTAAATGTTATTTTTAGTGTTGGATGCATTTTAATTGTATTTTTTTTTCTGAACTGCTAAACATCGCCCCAAAATTACTTAAATCGCCCCTTGAAATTACCAAATTGCCCTTCCTCCTATTTTTGCTTATATATCTCACAATTTCACTCTTTTTTCAAAACTTTCTCTTCCTATACCTACTACACAAGATTACGAATGTCTCGGAGGCCAGGGAAGCAGCCAGCAGTTCCCCCGGTGTACCCGTATGAGGTAACATTACGTTATTTATTTGTTTTTAAAAAAAAAAAAAAAAAAAATGCGTCGGCGTCCGAGGGAGACGCCCCCCGCATGGGGCGGGCGTCCGAGGAAGCCGCTCCCCCTATGGGGGGAGGCGTCTAATGCAGACGCTCGGCCCAAAAATTTCCCCGCGCCAGGCTTACCTCACCCGATGCATCACCCTCGCCAGACATTTTCGTGGTGTTTTTACTGATAAATTATGAATATACAAGACCATAGGCCTTATTTATAGACACGGGACGATTTGGGTATTAAATATATTGTTAAGGGCAATTTGGTAATTTCAAGGGGCGATTTAAGTAGTTCCCTTTTTTTTAGGTGGAGAAATTTTTTATCAGTTTTTTTATATAAAATTACTATTGCGGGCGGCAATAGTGGAGATTTTTTGGCGAGAAAAAAAGGCAAAAAAGTAGCACCAAAAAATACCATTGCCGACACTTGAATATTTTATAGGCAATATTATGGTCAACACTTGAAATGCCGATGGACTTTTGACGACGAAAATTCCATCGGCAATGTGTATTTCCAGCAGAATTGGATACTATTACCGACAGATTTGACGGTCCGCAAAGACCCATTTTGTAGTAGTGAGAAGATTGGTCGGTTAAAATGCACTTTGTGCCCACTAAATCCAACGGAAGAATATGGATCTCAACCACAATATCATTAATTTATGTCGAAAAACTATGAAGGAAGAAGTGTTCGTGCAAAGGAACCCGACATAAGTTTGTTCTTGGGAAAACTTACCAATGAACAAAAATAGAGATTTTCATCATTTGTGTGGTTACGATGGAGTAGTGTTACCAGGAACTGTAGATCCTCCCCTGGCCCTTGTGTTAAAGGTTGGTAAGTTCTATTAGGGTGACAATATTTTTCTTAATAATTGTTATTGGAGTATCTTAGAATTGGTTTGGTAAATTGATCCTACCGACAAGAAAGTGAGAAATAAAATTGGATTTAAGAAGAACGCATTCAAAGCCTATTTTTTGGGTTATTTGCTTGGATACATCTCGAAAGTGGTGAAACTAGAGGAGGACTCCTGCTTTCAACAAAAAAATGTTCTTATACTCCTCTCTTAGTTTTGGACCCACCAAACTTAAAACCAGTAGTTTGATATATTTAGTGGGCTTTTTACACATTTAACCTCAGAGAACCCAAAATTACACAAACATGTTATTTTCTTATTTTCAAAATATAAAATAATCTAAATTAAAAGGATAATTATAAAACAATCTTTGAGTCAACATCTCTAATGTCCGATTCGAATTGGTTTGAGAATCTAAAAGTCCATTTCTGATATGATCTGAATCATAATTTTTTTGTAATTTTATTTTTAATATAATGGCCACCGAAGGTGGGTCCAACCGTCCAAGTCTAATCCTAATATATTAATTTCCAAGAAGAAATAAATAATATTATATTATTTACTTTAAAAAATAAAAATAAAATAAAAATAATGAAAATAATGAGTGTTTTTGGTTTCCAACATTCGAAGATTCAATTCCGCTCCAACCAGAGCTAATTTGGTCGTGTTTCGCGAACCAAAAAAATAATCGTAGATAAGATTATGATTTAGGAGTTTTATATGTCGCCCAAGTAAATAGGCCATATATAAGTAAGACAATTGTAACATTTTATACAACTACTTTGTAAAGGATGACGTGTATAATTGTGAAATCTGAAACCCTCATTAGGGTATTAAGAGGTGATTAATGGAGAGATCAAGGTTTGCATGGGGAAGAGGAGTATGGTGATGTGAAGGCTGGAGTGTAGGGGAATGGTGCGGCATTTTGAGGGGTATGGGTGGGTTGTTTGGTTGGTTGAGTTTATTTAAAGAAAATAAAACCATCACCTCACTCTTCTCTCTCTCTCTCACACAGCTTACTCTTCTCCACTCCACTATCCCTCTCCTTCCTCTCTTGTTTGGTGACCGGAGGTGGTGCCGGAGGCGCGAAGGTGGAGTTGCTTTGACAATGCGAGGGAGCAAGGCGTGGAGGTCTGCTGTCAGAGGACGCGCGTTCGAGGGTTGCGGACCGGAGTAGGTGATGAGCGGAGCTCCGATGTTCTTCAGCTCGTAAGAAAGGTATGCCAAGTTCTTGCATTAGATGATTGCTTACCTACGGTGGTGTGAGGTTTTGGTTCGTCTCCAGAGGTCGGAGACCTCGCCAACGACGAAGAAAACAAGTTGTGCTTGATAGATCCAGGTAGTTATCGGTACACGGTCGATCGGTGCCTTTCGGCGGTCGACCGGATATAGTGTTTTTCTCTGATCTTAACCAACACTGGTCGAATGATGCCTTTCGGCGGTCAATCGGTCCTGCTTATGCTGGTGGATCTGAAGAGCTTTTGTTGTTTTTCGGTCGACCGAGACCCCTGAGCCGGTCGACCATTGTTTTCTGGACATGTCTGGACAGAGTGTGGACAATCTAAACAGTCGACCACTCTTGACTCTGGTCCGACCGGTCGTTTAAGTATTTTGATTGTTAAGTCAACCGATTATATGTTGGTTCGACCGATTATAACTTGATGATTGTAGGGAAGACCCTGATATTTTCGGTCGACCATTGCTTTGATTTTGACTTAGAATCAGTCTGATTTTGACCATGTAACGGTCGACCGAATTATACCATCTGTTCGATCGTTGGGGTTTAAGTTGTTAGCCCTTGAAACCGCGAATGCAACTCCTTTGCAAGCTCTTATAGTTCAACTTCATATGCAATTGCATGGTCTCCAGACTCCACCAAAGTGACCTTTTGGTTTCCAATTATCTTCAACGAGCCAAAGAATTTTTCGATGTCCTTGTTGTCACTGGTCGGCCCCTCGCAATTGAAGACTTCAACGCCTTTACCTTTATAAGGCCTCCATTCGGGCTTCAATGATCTCATCACAACACTATCCACTCGCCCATAGTTGATCTCGTACTCCGAATTCCAAGGCTTTCTACTAAGACATGATATTCGCACTCAACCTTCAGTCCCACTAGTTGTTCCAAATCCATCTCCCACTCTCAACGTTGCAACAATCGAAAAAGCATCTCGTGGATGTGGTTGTTCTTCTACTCGTGGTTGAGGTCGTGGACGTTCCTATTCTTCGTGCCCATTTTGTTCTCGCACTTATCATCCAACCGAATGTTGCTTTTTTCATAGGCTATGGTGTTTACCACCTCTACTCCCGACTCCACCATCATATATTCAACTTCCCATGTACCCGCAACAAAAACCATATCCCACTCCCTCCATGCCTCGACCTTATTCTCAAGCTCATCTAGCTTCACTTCATCATCTCGCAAATTCGGGAAGTGACTCGTATTGTGTTGACAGTATTGGCGTCACTCATCACATGATGTCGGATTTATCCTCTCTCAGCCTTGCTCGTGACTATTCTGGGACTGATGGAGTGCACCTTGGTAATGTCACTACTTTGCTGATTCATGATACTGGTCCAATCCACTTCACCTTAATGATGTTCTACATGTACCATCTCTCAAATACCGATTATTATCAGTCAAAGAACTAATGAGGAACAATCATGTCTCCATGGATTTTTTCTCTAATAATTTTTTTGTGAAGGATCCACACATGAGGACACCAATCCTTGCCGGCAAGCTTAATCCGGACCTTTAAAAATTGTAGTCACAGTCCTTGCCTTCGCCACCGCTCTCAATCTCAATGTTTCGATTGTGTCTTCACCAACAATTGCCCAATGGCACTGCTGGTTGGGACATCCATCATACAACCTCTCTTCTTCCGTTATACGTTGCTTTGGTCTTCCTCATTCCAACACTGCCTTCCCTTCATTGTGTCACGACTGTGAATTTGGGTAAAGCAAAGCGTCTCTCTTTGCCGATCACCAATTCTCTTTCCACCACGCCTCTCGAACTTGTTCATGTGGATGTTTGGCCTCACATATTATATCCAGTAGTGGACATCGTAATTATGTATCTTTTATGGACGATTGCCCCACGTGTATAATGTATTTTTTGCTTTCAATTTTTTTGTGGAAATTCATGTTGGCTATAAAATTAAGTCGTTGCAAACCCATGGTGCTGGTGAATTCTTGCATCTTAAGCCCTTTTACATACACATGACATTGATCATTGTATATCTTGTCCACACACACACGAACAAGGTGGTGCTATTGAACACCGACATCGTCACATCATTGAACTTAGGCTTTCTATTATGGCATATGCTTCTTTTCCATTTCGTTTTTGGGATTTCAATTTTGAATTGACGACCTTTTTAATAAATCAGCTACCATTTTCTGTTATTAATTTCCAAGTTCCACAAACACGCCTATTCCATACTTCACCAAATTATCACTTCCTCTGGAATCGGTTGCTTATGTTATCCATTATTGAGACCTTATAATAAGCACAAGCTCAAATTTTGATCGGCCATATGTGTCTTTCTTGGATATCCAAAAAACTATCATGGTTATCGATGCTTGGATCTATCAACAAGTCGTGAATATATTTGCCGTCGTGTCAAATTTCATGAAGGTATCTTTCCGTTCTGTGAAACTCCCACTGCACCTCCTTCAACATTGTCTTCCACTCCTTGGGGCATTGTTTACCCTCATTAGCCTACACTCCCACCACCTCATGCACTTGTTCTAAGTCGGCCACCAAACTTGCCACATAGCCCAAATCCTCATGCTAGCTCCACTTTCTCCTCCCGCTTCCGTGCAAGATACCCCACCACTGCAGCAACCACTTCCCCGAGCACATCCCATGCAACTTCGATCGATGGCTGGCATAAGACGACCAAATTCAAAATATGCTCTTCTAGGCATCACCAATACATCCATCATTGAACTCACTATAGTGAAGCTATCAAAGTCACTAAATGGCGACATGTCATGGTTGAAGAATATAATTCTTTCGTCCACAACGACACTTGGTCTTGAATTCCACCAAAGTCTGACGCAAATATCATCAGATGTAAATAGGTTTCTGTCACAAACGCCATGCCAACGGAAGTGTTCTTCGCCACAAAGCTTTGTTGGTCGCAAAAGGCTTCCATCAACAAATGGGATGTGATTACGGATACAAATTTAGCCTGATGATCAAATCAACCACTATTCGTCTTTTGCTCTCTCTTACCGTCACACACAAATAGCCTATCCTCCAACTTAATGTCCAAAATGCCTTCTTGCACGACACTCCAAATGAAGATATCTATATTGCCCAACCTCCCTGTTTTGTTGACCCATCGAAACCTTCTTATGTGTGCAAGCTCCACAAGTCATGACATGGCCTCAAGCAAGATGCTGGAGCTTGGTTTCATTGTCTCCAAGCCCATCTTCAAACATTGGGATTCGTTGGTTCTAAAATAGATTATTCCTTGTTCATCTTCAAAATCTATATTCTTGTTTATGTCGATGACATTCTTGTACTGGAACATCACAATATCACATTAACTTGGTTTTCGTTGAGTTCCAAGTTTGCTATCAAAGATCTTTGAAAATTAATTTTTTTTTTTCTTGGTATTAAGGTTGTCAACCGGTCGTCTGGACTTTGTCTCTCACACCAAACTCATGTCGACACCGCTCCCTACATGATCAATTTCGGCCCAGCTTGCAGATCCTTTTTCCGACCCACATCTATACCTTAGTGTTGCGGTTCTCTTCAATATTTAACTATCACAAGATCGAACATCGCCTTTGCCGTCAATCGCTTTTGTCAGTTTATGCACACCCTAAGCACTACGCAATTGATAGCAATCAAACGTCTCGTCTGATACATTGAACACACCACTGAATACGGGCTTCTCTTCATTGTGTAAAATTTCATATTCATTAATTTGGTCCTTCCCTATAATCTTTTATCTAGTTTTATTTTTGAATGGATTGTGATTTTGTTATATGGTCAATGTGAAATCATGAGGTTCATGTATTGAGAATGGGTTTACGAGTTAATTATTAAAACTAAAAATCATTTTTACTTAATGAACGACTTAGATTGATTTAAGGTACAAAAATAGAGAGGTCTTAATAGACGACACATATTAATTTGAGTGAGAAAAAAGTAGGATTTTAATATACGACCAAGATCAATTTAAAGGACTAAAAAAACAACGAACGACTAAGATCAATTTGAGGGAGGAAAAACTAATAGAGAGAACTATATTAATCAATATTAAAATATCAACTTCTTTTTTGTTTATTTTTGTATGAATTGTGATTTTCTTATCTGACAATGTGAAGTCATGGGGTTCATGGACTAATTATGAGCTTATGAGTTAATTATTAAAAACTAAAAATTATTTTTAATCAACGAACGACTAAGATCAATTTGAGGGACAAAAATTAGGAAGGTATTAATAGACAGCTAAGATCATTTTGAAGGACAAAAAATTAGTGAGATTTTAATAGATCACCAAGATCGATTTGTTCGTTGAGATTGATTTGAAGAACAAAAATTTAGTGCGAACCATAATAATATTGTAGATTGGAGAAAGGACAAAATCATACAATTATATGTTCATAACAATACGAAGGTGGAATGATACACTCTAATGGACCTCAACGCTACGGTGGGAGGTACTTGTAATTTCTCCCAACGGCCGACTCTAATGAAAAAGTCACCGCACCAACATCACCGGCCACCACCGCTTCTTGGGCATTGTTTGCATTGAGGGCTATATTTCAGGAAAAAAAACATCACTGCTACTGCCTTCCATCTTGCACCAAAATGGACTCATACTTTTCTTTAGTATGTTATTGTTGGCTCATTTATTATTACATGATTTATGCCCTCCAAACTGAAGGTCAAACTGTAAGATAATTTTAAGTCGTAATTGTTTTTAAAATACGAATACAATAAGGGGATTTCAGAGTGTTGGTGAAGGTTTTAATATGTATAATACCTCAAATGGTAATATATAACACATGCAGATCTAGGATTAAGTAAAGTTATCATCTTGTGTCATGTGCAAAACCACATGGAACTTTTTTATTACCAAAGTCGTGCAAGCATTCAATTTTTCTATTTTTAGCTTTATCATTGGGGGAAAATCCATTTCAAGCCATATGCTCCTATCCATCTCTTCCGAAGCTACGGAAATATAAAACTAGCAATATTGTTATCCGCGGAAGGAGAGATTCTTATGTTTGTTGAGAGTGCACTACCTAGGTTGTAGTACCGGTTGTATATATACGCAAAAGGTATCACCAAGTAACATGATTATATTTTATTTATATCTACATGCATTAAAAAAGTGAATTATTCAATTAAAATCTAATATTAGCTGCATTAGTTTACCTCTGCTCCTCATCTCGGCCCAATGCTACTCCGAGTTGATTTATATATTAAGATACTGTGGAAAGTCCCACTTGGCCACTGGGGCATTTGCTTGACCGTTCTTGATCTTGATTATTGATATTACTTTATATAAGATAGTGACCGCAAAACGACAAAACCACGACGGGCGGAGGTCCACAATGTTTTACAATATTACATAAGCTTAAACTATAGAACCAAGGGTCGTACTAAGAACTCGTAATAGAACTGCGCTCGATCCGCCCAAAACAACCATTTCAATAACACAAATTGGATACCATCAGAAAAGAAAAACACACGTACACACAACTTGGAGATGATGCGTGCAGTCAGGGTGCTTTCCCCTAGGGATGTAACCAACATCTCAATTTACATCTCATTTATTTATTTGTTATTTGTTTATATCTATATGGCAGGCAATGTTGTTGCTTTTAAGTGGAGAACGTTTTGAACTCTTTCCATCCAATCTTATTATACGAATAAATGTTTTTTTAATTTTTTCTTTTTCTCAGTATAACCACACTCTTTAGAGTTATATTTTATCCGTAACTTCTAGGTTATTTGAAAGAATTACCTAAATTGCCTCTCTTAAGCTTGACACATGGCTTTGGAATTTTGTGTGTGCCAATGTTATAGTGGATCCTCGTTATAATTTCTTAACTTGGAATATCCCCTTAATAAGAAGGATAAAAGATCTCGAAACAAACCAACAGTACATTCACTGTTTTCACTAGAAGTTTCAAGTGTTTTTGCTTCTCAAGTTTTACCAAAACTTAAACGATAAACTGGAAGAGAGTAGATACAAGATTACTTTGATTTACTTGAACACCAAATTTATCTCTACTTGTCTACTGCAAAATGGAAATCTAAAATATGGTGGTGGCGTTGAAAAAATAGGAAAAAATTAAAAACCAAAGAAAATCCTTTTCTCTTCTTCTCCATTGCTTTTCTCTTAATCTCTTCCCATCCAAACTCACTGTGGGCTGCATATCCTTTGCTGCTTCTGCACTCCCAACAAAAGTGGGCAACACCACCCAAAGTGGAAGGAGAGATCAAAATGGTTAGGGTTATTTACTAATTATTTTAACCCAAAGCGGGCTGGACCCACATGGGTACGTGAAGGTCAGATCAAAATTTCTATAACAAGAATTTTGTTTCTTTGTGTGTGTAAGGAACAAGAAACGCCTGTTAAAGTGTTATGATAGTGCAAGTATACATTGAACAATTCAAACTCGTATAATTTTTTCTAACCCCACTCGACCATCAAGCAACCCCATCGGCTTAAACCCTTGAATTTCTGGGAAATTAAGACGAGAATATGCCATTGGGTTCTATGATATAGTTGTTCTAGTTGAATCGTGGTTAACATTCTTTGCATATTTTGCCAATTACATTTGTTTATCTTATTTTTTAGTTAAAAAGAAGTTAATTTCCTTTAACGCAGACGCACTCTTCTCTTTCTGAGCGACAGTTCGGTTCCAAATCACAATTATACGTACTCTGTAACATCCTCAACTTAATTGCTTTAAAAAACATCCTCAACCTAATTTGCATCCAACCAAACTTCAATATCAAACACCTCTTTTTTCTATTTTTGTGACGTCAACAACATTATCTAAACAAGTGTGATCACTAGTACAACTTCAACTTGTACGTATCACCAGTACCACCACCACAATTATTAATGGTAAACACTCACAACCACCACACACTTCATTAGTTTAAGAGAAATAGATTAGCGCTCGGCAAGAAAATGTGAAGTTGCTTTTTCAGAGTTGCAAAACAAGAGAATAAAGTATTGAAAAAAGCAAACATTTCATGAGTTTTGTGGAACTCTAGAACCGCAGTTGTTAATTTATAATAAATCATTATGAAGGAGATGTTGAGATATATTAGAGTTACTGAACTTCACATGAGTACTTTTTCCTTTTTTTAATTGTAATAATTACTTCCAGTGTCTCGTGTTCTCCTTGTTCTTAAGATATAGTCTAATGTCAGTAGAGCAGTATAAAATTTACCTAATATTAGCAAAAGAAAGTAGCCAACTTGGACGCTCACCTAAGTGATGAAATTAATTAGAGTTATATAAAACATCATGTCTTTTCTTCTTACTAATCAGAATGTGAGTAAGACATCTAAAAGATCATCCATATAATCAAAATATGTACTCCCATTCTACGAGCTGAATCTATTCAGACCAAATTAAAGAAGTCAAAGAATCACTTGTAAAATTGTGTCGGAAGACCTAAAGTCGAAGATGATTACTTGTTGCAAAATTGTGTCCGAAGACCTAAAATTATTTATAAAATACCTCTCGAAGTGTTAGCAATTCACAGAACGTAAATGTTAACCTATTGTGTTCTTAAATGAGGTAATTAACTTATTTACAAAGTTTCTAAGTCGCATTTGTTTGACATTGTGCTTTTTGTTGTTCCAAATGTGTTGCTTTTGTGGCGGGTTTGCGTTCTAGGTGTTACATACGCAAACAAGCATACATAGAAATGTTCGATTGGTATAGGGGTCGATATATTAGGTTGTAGGGTTGCATATTACATAATTATCTAATTCCTCCACAATAACCAATTAAAGTACAAACTCAGTCCAACTTGAGTTTTGTCACTTTTTATTAAATTTTTGCTTCCATCTGATCTGTATACATTAAGTGACCACTTCTATCTTTTCCATCTTGACTTGCATCTCACCTTTCATATTTTCAACTAAAACTACCAACAAATACCCAAGGGGTTACATAAGCTAGCTGTAACTTAGATGATGCTCCTAAATTGCTAGTTCCAGTGAGCTTTAAATCCGTGTGTACATCACATGACAGAATGATCTTGTAAGAAATTAGAAAATTATTGTGGAGATGACTTATACTGGTATTTAGGTACCCATGCTGATATTTGTTTGACAATAAAAGAGTTCGGTAGATGGTGTGCATCCATCCCAAAAGCTGAGCTGTTTTGCCAAAAAAAAGTGTTCTCAAAAGAAATCTAGGAATTGGGGAAGTTGAGGACAAAAGGTTAACCACAAGCAATTGTGAAAAGCTAAAGCTCAGGACAAAAGGTTGAGTTCTTGCACAACTAATTAGTGAGGCCCCTCCCATTAGTGTTAATTATTTTTACTATTTCTAGCAACTTATCCCAAAAAAACACTATTTCAAACATGAAAGCGACTATTTTTGCTTATATAAAATTCCTTTATCCATTCACGTCTTCTTATTAAAAATTTGGCGAGCTCTTGTTGACTGTTTATTGCAACGTGATTAATTATGAAAAAAAACCACACGGTCATAACCCCAAAGATGATTCCATGCTTAATTACCTCAGATGGTGTGCGGAGCCATTGGTCTCCAGCCGTGATGCCAAGTTATCTACATCTGATTACATTGAAATTGCGGCAGTGAGATCAAAGAAGATCACAAATTAAGAAAGTTGTCAAGAGCATTTCCTACAGCTTCAGTTGAATATGATTACCTTGAACTAGTACTGGTTAGAAAGTATATTTGATAAAATCAAAAGAGCAAACACGCACACGAAAAAACATAGGATAGTTATATCCCAGAAAGTATTAAAAAAAACTATGTTTGACCATTTTAGTCGTCAAATTTTGAACTGAAAAGTCGTTTAGTTTTACACATTGTGTGACAAAACCCTTCGGTATAGTGCTTCATACAAGCAAATCATTGTTAGTTAGCGAACATGCTACCAAATCATATTTGTTTTGGTTTGTTTCGTAGTTATTAGAACTGAAATATGTCGGAAGATTAAGAAGAAAAATACACAAGAGGGAATGCTTTAAAAATAGTAGGCAAAATCAATAAACACGAAAACAAATACAATACAAGAATTGTTTGATGACAAAAATTAATGAAGGCCACGCGCGTAATTGAGCATCAGGGGCTAAATCCAATTAAAGGGTCACCACCACTGCTGCTGTGACTGCCCATCTGATCGTATTGGGCAAGCAGCTCATCCAAGTAATCCGCACCCAAGTCTTCCAATTCCAACACCATCTTCTCCTCGATCGACATCTCCGGCTTCGCTCCTTTGGTTTGAGAGATGGCTGGGGGTTTCCTCCTCCTCCGTAGGCAGTTCTTCATCTTGATGGCCAAAACTGGAGAACTCCCCTCGTTTGGCTTCTTCTGGCTCCGTAGCGACTCCACCACACGTTCCACGGGGAAGTTGAGCACTGCCCTCGGGCCACGGGCCATGAATGCTGCTTGGTCGTACGTCAACGCCGCTTCCTCGGCGGATTTGAAGGTTCCAAGCCAAACTCGTTGGCCGTTACGCGTGGAGTCTCTTATCTCCGCTGCAAACTTCCCCCATGGTCTCCGGCGTACCCCTCGGTAGCTCTTCTCCTTCTCCGGTTCGGAGACTGGACCTTCGTGGAAGTGGTTAACTTCGGAAAAGAAGTAAGAAGAGGAGGAAGAGGATTGGTGGTCAATGAAAGATTGAGGGAAAAAGGAATCCATTTGAAGAATAACTAGAGATACGTAGAAAGCAACTATTTAATGTGATCTCTTGGATTTCTAGAGATTAATGTTATTTCTTTGCCCCGTCTAGAGGTCGTATATATAGTATATACACAAAGGTATATGGATCCCGGGATGGCCGCGCACCCGGGAATCCACGCAGGTACCATCCATTATCCATGTGTGGGACTTTTTGCATTTTTTTTCCTTTTGATTTCTTTTTTTGATTTCCATTTGTTTTTTTCTGTTTTAGTCGGGTTTTAATAGATTTTATCTTATTTTATGATTTTGTCATATATGTCTTCTTGTTCACATCAATGGTTGGTCTTGTATCAACGAAAATACTCATACTATAATGCACCCCGAAAATACCTACATTGCACCATGCAAATACCCATATGTCAACACCAACAATTCACCGCTATCACCACCAATCATTATTGCTCATCCATTCATCACCAGTTTGTAATCATACTTGCACCATACCACATAAATATCAGCAATATAACTTGAGAATTCCCTCACCCTAAATCAAAACCCCATCGAACTAGCTACAACTCATCGTCACCGCCACCATCGCATCATCCATCACTGAATTCACTACATATATTCAATGTCACCAACACCACCATCTTAACACTTGCCACCACCCCAAGCCACCACTTCCACTATTATCTTATCATTCATCACTACTTAACCATAACTTTAGACCACCGCGACGATACAACGACCACCCAAATCACAATTGCAACAATAACCACCTTTGGTTGCAACACCACCACCACTATCTATCAAGGTCATTATGCTAACCACCATCAACAACACCACCTAATCACTATGGCTCATCAATCCATCGTTAGTTTTTAATTATAAAAAAATAAGCAATACCACGAAAATACCCACAATATAACTTAGAGATACATACCACCACTCTAAATCGAAAATATCAATCATGACCGCTGAACTACAACATCCCACCATTGTGGCCATTCAACATCCATTACCACCCAATCCACCACCTTTTACCACCACCACCATCTTATCATTCACCACCACCTAATCCAGCCCATTCGGGCATGTTCACCACTATCTTATCATTTATCAACACGCCACCACATATTATCCACCACAACCAAACCAACACCTTCGGCCACCACGCCACCACCACCCCCATCAAGGGCATTGCCCAACCACCACACTAACACCACTTAATCACCATTGCACATCATTCATCATTTGTTTGTAATCAGAAATACCTACACCATACCACGAAACTATCCACGATATACTTGTAAATACGGGCCACTCTCTACAACGAGCCCCCCTTAGAGGCAAGTGAAGCATCGGAAAGATCGGGCACCTTACGCGACTTCTTGCACTTGTAATATCACTGCCAACCGCTTCCGAATTGCATACCGAAAAGACCCATAATGACAACTGAACTACACCCACACCACCACCACCACTATCATCATGCTAATAACCATCATTCATTACCATCTAATAAACCACTTTTTTCAACCACACCACCACTATCTTTGTTGGATTTCGTGTCCCTAATGTATGTATATATTTTAAAAAAAAATATACATGCATACAAGATTGATTTTCATATTTTCAACAATTTTATGTACATTATTTTATATTTATTCTAATATCATATAATCTACATATATATATATTAAAACAAATATAAGAGGATCATACACAAAGGTTCTCTAAAACCTTTATGAAGATCGGGAGTTGCGTTGCTCATCGAATCGTCTCCAAGTGTTCACCAAACTCTAAACAAGATTAGAGAGAAAAAAGTTAGTCAATCAATCTCTAATTAAACTTAGAATCTAGCTAATAACCCCTCTAAAGTTCCATGAGATTTAATCTCCAAAAACTTGAAATAATTAAGAGAAATTCGGATGGATAAGTGGGGAGGTTAGGGAGAGAAAATATTTTTGAATTAATTAAACAAGTAGGGAGAGGAAACATATTTATAGGCTCTCCCAATACCTACATCATGAGCTACCCACTAACACATGATCTCTTGTTTTTCTCTCTTAAAGCAATCACAAATTGACACATAATCATCATCAAAACCATTTGAACATAATTGGAATAAAATCAGCCCATGATTAACATTAATCTCTTAATAATTAAAGGTAGAATCGTGTCAAACGGTCAACCAAACTCACCACTCGGTCGACCGAACGGTACTAACTTTCACAGGTTTGGTTGGACCGTGAGCTAGACAATCGATCAAATATTCATGAGAAAAATTCACTGGAAAATTTCGGTCGAATCACGTCTCACTTCGGTCGACCGTTTAGTTACCAAAATTTCTCCTGGTACATTTCAGTCGACTGTCACTCTACCGATGGACTGTTATATCACCAAGATATCTCCTGGTAATTTTCGGTCGACCCATGCGTATCCGATCTCTGGCCGGTCGACCGTTCCGAAGAACCCGGTCGACCGATCCCAAAACGGTCTACTGTTTTGTCTCGATTTTGTCTTTGTCAAATTATGGATTTTCATCTAACAAAATTTGAACATTGGGGTTTTTAGCAAATCCACATATCATGTAATATATTATCCTATGTAATGTCAAACTATTACACCCCGTAATACTTACATCTCATATGAATTTATTCATGATTCTAAATATGTCATTTTCACGACACATTGATTTTATCGATTAACCACATGTATATATTTCACATGAAACCTGATACATCATATGAACATAAAATCAAACTTCTTATTTTCCAATTTTCTGGGGTGACATATAGGAGGATCTAAGTTATTTGACAATAATATTTTTAAATGCTTAATATCATAAACCATAAGTGGTATTTTTAAATGCTTATTTTGAAAGTATTGTGGACTTATTTGTAATGACCAAGGATCTAATTGCAAGACATAAATGACATAATTGAAAATTCCAAAAGGACTCTAGTCCAAACAAGAAGTTTTTATGCAAAAGTTCATCAAAATCAAGAACCCGATAAGTTTCCCAGCAATTACAGTCAAGCGGCCAGAGACAATGGACAAGGATGGAACCCCACGTGTTTAATTGGTGTAGGCAAGTACGGTCGAAATCTAAGGCCGATAATGCTTTTCAACTTGGCCAACCTCCGATTATTGTTATTCATGTAATCCTAACTTTGATATCAGGGACGAAGTAACTATGTATTTCATGACGTTAGTATATATGTCTTCCTCGTAATATTCCAGCTAGCTAGCAAGACGGTGACTCTTCCATATTGTCCGGTAATTACTATTGTTATCAAGGTTAGGATTACATTAATAGCAATAATTGGAGGTTAGCCATGAATAGCATCATCGGCGCGCTCAGCGTACACATGCTAATATACGATTCCAGCTCAACTTATCTTATTTTAAAACAAATGTAACAGTACTTTATGATGTATTGAGCATCTTTTCCTGTTTGGGGGGGACCCAACGACAAAAATCCAAAACTTGTTTAGAAGATTTGATTGGGCAGTCAGCGTCAGAAAACATAGGATTAGGCTAGCAATATTATTTTCCAACATTTATTCATATTAGTTTAGCTTCTCTTTCCATCGTTATTTTTCGTCACGTCCTTTGTCTTGGCATCCCAATAACACATCATCTCTTTTTGAGCGCAAGAAGACTCGTCGGGTTTTTATAAGAAAAAAACTACATCTACTATTATTTCATTACTAATAATAATAAAAAAACATTACTTCAATATTACAACAATAAAAAAATTGATTCTCCCGTTAACCTCAAAATAAAACCGGGCTCTATCAATTGAAAAGACATGACCTCCATTCATGCATGGGTGAAACAACTGCCACTAGTGCAGAATGTATATATAGTGCAGGATGAGGTATATACTTCACTCCAACAAACGGTATATGTATATAGTACCGTAAATTCTTAGGTATACGGAAATCGACAAAAAATAGACGTATGATCTCCTTAAAATATTAAGAAAAATAACGAACTTTTAGAGAAAAATGTTAGTTCCTTAAAATTTCAAAATTAAAAAAAAGAAGGCACATCACACTGATGATATTTTGTTATACAATTTTGAAAAATTATATACAACCCACCTTAAATATTTCAAAGTTTCAGGAGGGGAAGTGACTACCCATATATACCTAAGAATTTATGGTACTATGTACATCTATCATTTGTGGGAGTGACGTGTATACCTCATCCTACACTAAACGTCTATTATTTTAAGGTCGGTGTATATGGTCCAACATATCTACCTCATTCTGCACTAGTGGCGGTTGTTTCACCTAGGATTGTAAATGGGTAGGGTCAAAATCCTTTAACTGTCCTAACCAAATAGACGAGTAGGGTCATGGGTTTAAAAAATCATAACCGTTTAATAAATGAGCGGATCAGGATTGTGAAAATCATAACCGTTTAATAAATGGGTGGATAAGGTTACATGATTTCACTCATCCGTTTAACCATTTAACTACGAAACATAATGAATATATACAATATTTTGTTATATATATCATGTACATATAATTTTTTGTATTATTATTGTCATTATGTATGGATGTTTGATGTTGTTTTATATGAATTTGTGGATGTTTAGATTATGGGTTTTTTGGAGATTTTGATTATAAAATTATGGATGTTATGTTTTTAACAAGTTTGACAAGTTTTTATCCACTTGACCATTTACCCAATTTCATATCGGTTTTAGTATCCAATAAGTTTTAACCATATAACCATTTAATCGCCCAAAACCATTTAATTAAATTAAACGGGTAGGATCATGGGTAGAGATAAAAATAAACGGGTTTCGAACCGAACCGCGAACCGTTTAATGAGGCGGGTAGAATCATGGGTAAGCTGTATAACTGCCCATTTACAGCCCTAGTTTCACCCATGAATATAGGTCATGTCTCTTCAATTGATAAAGCCCAATTTTATTTTGAGATTAATGGGAGAATCAATTTTTAATTTTTGTAATACTGAAGCATTAGTGTTTTTAGTTTTTATTATTATTAGTAATGACATAATAGTAGATATAGTTTTTTTCTTATAAAAACATATGAGTCTTCTTACGCTGAAAAAGGGGAGATGTGTTATTGGGATGCCAAGACAAAGGAACTATGTAAAAATATAGTAAATTTAGGGAATTATTATTCGTCATCCGAAAACTACTTAAATCGTCCGTTTAATTTTCATTTTGCCCTTCACAATCCATTTAATACACATTTCGTCACGACTCTTAAACTAAGGCTTCTGTCTAAGTTTTCTTCACATTACCAGTACCAACACCACGAAAATGTCTAGCGAAACGTCTGGATCCGGTGAAGTAAGTCCACCAATGTCTACGTTGCCGCCCCCATGGTGGGGGCATCTAGCTAGGATCACTATATGGAGATTTGGTGTGACTTGTTCCTGATTGCCAATTTTTACAAGTGTGCAGTTATGGTATTTTTCACTTGGAACGGATGGTCTGTTGTACCTGTGTATTACAGTGCTACATTGGGAGAGTTAGTCTACCATGATGAAACCATGCAGAGAGTTGATTATTGCTCATTTAGGGAGTACAGACATTACATTCGCGTAGAATTAGCTGAGGATTTCCCGATACCTCCTATAGCGACCATGTGGTTTCAAATGCTAGACGAGAGTGTTCTTGGATGGGAGGTGGAGTACGAAAGTACGAGAGCATATTTGGACCAGTTACGTAGTAGATTTTGATTGTAAATTGTAATGTATTGGTTGAATTACTGTATTTTGAATGTATAATCTGTTCATACATTATATCGTGTTGTTTTTTATGAGATTTTAAATTTAAAATGCATTACATATAGCAAATAGGGAGAAAATATCTTTGTCAGAAAATAATAATAAGAGTACAACAGATAGGGGAGAGCAAAACCCGGGTCGACCCGGTCAACCGGACCGGACCGGACCGGTCCGTCCGGGTTCGATCCGGAAAATTTCGAAAAAATCCGGTCCGGTCCGGTCCGGGTTTCGGTCCGGTAAATTTTAAAATTTCCGGTCCGGACCGGTCCAATTTTTTTTTTTAATGTAAAAAATTCGGTTTTTGACCGGACCGATTCGGTCCGGTCCGGTCTTCGGTCCGGACCCCGGATAAAAATCTGGTCCGGTCCGGACCGGATGCACAGCCCTAAAAACAGATAAGCAAATAGGGAGAAGATATGTTCGTCAGAAATAAATAATAAGAGTACAACAGATAAGCAAATACCAATACAAATAATAAAAGTTCAACATATAATAAAGTAAATGATGTACAAGCCGACTACAACTCATCCTCCGAATCATGGTCAGAAATGCCCAACTGAATGTTACACGCATGTATAAAGTCATCACAATCTACACATGTAGATCTTGTCTCCTCATCCGACATCAGGTACTTCTTCTCCAAGAATGGTTGCGCAGGTTGTATCGCCCTACTCATCCACTATATATAACATCAACATCCGTATACATTAACAATAAAAATAAAATATACATTACAAATAAAAAATAATTTAGACAAACTTACCACATCGCCACATTCCTATCCAGTGGTCTCTCAGGTGTCGGGGAGATACCACGCACAAGAGATGTATGTGAGTACCTACCGAACCAATCCAAATAATGTGCATGACAAGTGGAGGGGTCGCGACTACGTGTGAGATTGCCAAAGTGAAGTCGGCATCCTCTCAGAAATGTCCTCCAAATCGATTTCGTCATCGAAGCAATGCACCTGACGTCGTACGTCGTCGCAATCGCAGACCGCACTGCATGCTCTGGCGTCGGGATGTCAACCCGGATAACCTGAACGTATCCTAACTGTCACAAGACGCAATTAGGCAAATAAGGCTCCATGATATCCCGATAACGAATAACGCCTATCAATAAAGTCATCGGCACAGCCGCTGCAGGTTCAGACCATATGACAACCACTCCACCTTAACGTTTACACGTTAATAAAAATAAAAGAAACATGAATGTATAGAGTACTATACTTGCGATGCAGTTATCTGATCTAACCGTCTACGAATGGAATAGAGTTGCCTCTCGCAATTATCCTCGCTCCGTACAACCCACATACGCAAACGACGATGACCCAACTCAATGATTCTTCGTTCTCGATGCGGGCGGAAAGGAGGAAAATACTCATATATCCAAGTCTGCAGCAGCGTCATACAACCCGTAATACCATAACAATCAGCACACCTAGCTATCCCCAACTGACGATACAAGTATGCCAACATCGCCGACCCCCATGAATACTGACCAATGGTATCTGGGTCCCCAGCCTCCAATATGTCGCATGATTTGATCATGTAACTGTTCTTCTCGACAAACAAGACGCATTCGAGCAGTAAGAACATGTAGGTAGTCAACTGCGTATCCTCGGCCTGCAGAGGTCTGCAAAAGTCGTCAACATCGTCGATATTAACACCATCGCCACTCCAAAAGGAGTTATCCCTCCCAAGACGAGCAATGGTCACCCCGAGTAGCTCGACTATATAACTTTTCAGCTCAGTCGTCAATCCCTGAGCACCGACCATACGACCATCAACAAGAATGCGAAGGATCTGGAACACGTCATGCAACATGATCGTCATCTCTCCAAAAGGCATGTAGAAAGAGTTGGTGTCAGGCTGTCACCACTCCACAAACACATATATCAACGGCATGTCAAGGCAGGGGAGCATGTTGTAAGGCAAGTGACCCAATCCGCTATCAGAAATGGTCCCCGTGATATAATCACTCAAAACTGAACGTCAACCCTACAATGTAGTACATGATATGTGTCGATTATGGCACTTCAGAACCTTCCGATCATCGCCCTACCAAATGCGTCTGGAGATGTGACCCCCGAAACTAGGAATGACGTTGTCATCTAAAGGACCACTGGGCATCACACCAGTCACGATCCAAGAATCGTCCTCACCCCTTCTTTTCTTCTGAGCTCGAGCATCTGCAGTGCACGAACTTGAATCATTGGTCACAAACCTACCACCTCTACCCATCTGAATTACTCACTCAGCATAAGAACTACCATGTTTCCACATCCTCCACCATACTCCCTGCCTCTCCTCTTGCTGCTGCTCCAACTCCAACTCAAACAGACCCCATCGTCACTCTCGTCGTCTCTCCACCTCATTCGAAACCTCCTCATCGTCGAAGGAATCATCACGTGTCTGACGACGACATAATCTATCATTCTCCCTCCTAACCGAAGCATATATACCACGTCTACACGGATGACAATGTGTTGAATCCTCTTCGTAAGCATGTACAACGCGTAAGGGTATGAATTTTCCTCTTCCTCCACGGTAACCCAATGACTATTAATTAAATTTTAGAATTAAAATTTTGTTAAATGGATTTAAGCATCTAAATTAACAAAATTATTAATTATTTTTAACTACTTGACAATTATTATAAATTATTATTTTTAACTAATAAAAAATATTGGGGGCGTCTGTCGGAAGGGAGGGCTCCCGTGGACGCCCAAAAAAATTAAAACTTGAAATAAATAGGACGTTTTACCATATTCGAGTGCACCGAGGCGTCCGCTGGTTCTTTTCCTAACCTCTGAAACATTGTTTTTGATGATTATGAGAGGAATATGAAGAGAGAGTGGTGGTAGGAGAATGAAATGAAAAGATATATATAAGTAGAAATTAGAGAATAACAAAATGGTAATTCGTACGGACAATTTAAGTAATTTCCGACGATGTTTAGCAATGCAGTAATTTTAAAGGAATTCATATAACATACGTAAACACTTACGCAAGCAAAAGCTTTGTTACCACACGTCAACTTTTAATTCGCTATCTATATCTGATATTTATTCGGGTCGGAGGACGTCTAGGGCGGACCAATGTTTTCCTTTTGGAAAACCCAAACAACACATCAATTAAGGGGTACAATATTGTGTTTAGCAAGCACTCTTACCACGCAACTGGAGTGTCATCATTGTGTTTTATATCATATTTGGATGTAATTAGTTTGGTTGGATGATATGAGGAGGTTGCATCGATTACAATATTGTATGGTTGTATGCCAAGAGTTGTTTATTGGCTAACCGATGAGTGCTTTTGTTTGTACACAGGCGTCATATTCGTCAGCTGTTTCCGATATTTGGATTCCAAAACTAGTAGTATACAAGATCTTTCAAATGAATCACGTATTACCTAATCACATTAAAGGCACTCACTCTTTCACTTTCAAAATTTCGTCGACCGTGGGGATTGATTGATAAAACTTAAACCAATGCCTAGCTTCTAAATTTAGAATTTAATTAGGGGACTGAACATGGTGAACAAGGAGAGACAAATGCACCCAGTACTGGCTGTAAAGACTTACATTCACTGCCGATATCAACCTTAAATGGTGGAAGTGTTTTTACGAGTAAAAAAATAAAGCTAACGAAAACAATGCAATATGACAAAATAAACAAGAAAAATAAGCGAACAAAATAATAAATAATAAATCAAGTACACTCTGATGATTGGGGAGTTAATATAAC
Organism: Triglochin maritima; assembly: GCA_963682175.1. Lineage (NCBI taxonomy): Eukaryota > Viridiplantae > Streptophyta > Magnoliopsida > Alismatales > Juncaginaceae > Triglochin > Triglochin maritima. The sequence continues at coordinate 49,354,265 of OY821772.1, forward strand.
GTAATCAAAGGGTAAGTGTATCGCATATAAAATATTGACAATAAAAAAGAACACTTTAATGTTTAAACTTCTAATTAAAGGGATGGTTTTGTACACACAAAGATAAAATCTGTTCCCTTACTATTATTCCGAACTTTCTACCTCGAGATCCAAACATTAAGTTTATGCATGCTGTCCTACATGATAGCATCTATTTTTCTATTGTTAGTCGAACTGCAAGCGAATTAGTTAAATCATCCCAAGTTATTAAAGTCATCTCATAACTTCGCTAGTTAGTGCAATTCAATTGATTGATCCAATAGTGCTTCTATTACGATACATGGATTAGTAGATTTTAACTTCTTGGTGGGTTTATTCTGGTTGCATTAATTTTTGAAACAAGTGAGTAGTCTGATGACCCCTACTAAAAACAGTGCTACTTGAACTTTTCTACCGATTAAGACTTGTTAATACTTACTACCCAACCAATGCCTAACAAGTCACAATTTACTAAAACTATTCAGCTTTTATTGTACTGTTCTTTTGAGCTAACGTGGTTCAACTGTCTATTTGCTTGGTTTTTTGGACATTAGTTACGGTAAAGTAGAAAATCATATAAATAAACATAACTGGTTATGATTTCTAAAAAATACAGCATGGAGCAACCTTTTTATTCTCGAAGATGTAGTCGTCTTCCAGTTCACCGTTGTCTTACGCGTTGGGGATTTGACTTATGATCTCATTTTGGTACTGTTAGGGAATAAAATCAATTCCAAATACGCAACGTAACAAAATTATAGCAAATTCAACGGAGAAATAAACCACAATTGCAAATCCACAAGCAATACACCACACAAAACACGTAAGATTTAACATGGAAACTCAATGTGGAAAAATCACATACGACACAACCTCAATCTACTATAGAGAAAACGAATTACAAAGAGAGACTTACAGAACACACGAACAACCAGCGATAATACCCGGTTAAATTTGCTCACACCGAATCCACAAGGATGCTCTCTCCATTTTCTCTCAAGAATGCAAAAGTAGACAATAACAATAGTTCTGATTGTTCTAAAACAAAGGGGGAAGAAATTGTTTTTATAAAGTAGGCCAAAACAAATATTAATTGCACCAAAATCACGTGGAGAATAGTGCAGATCGTGGGCAAAACTGTGTCAAACGGTCGACCGAACGGTTGCTTCGGTCGATCGAACTTAAAACTGTAGCGCAATCCAGGCTCCATCGGTCGACCGAAACTTAAGTATCGGCCGACCGAAAATCGACAGACACTTTTCCTATTTGTTCGAGTGCATACTCAGTCGACCGAAAACTTAAGTTGCGGTCGACCGAAAAACGACATGCACTTTTGCACAGCTTCGAGTGTGTGCCCGATCGACTGAACTGCTCCCATCGGTCAACCGAAAAGCGACACACTTTTCCTAGACGAGTCAAAACACACGTCCAGACGACCGAACGTCTATTTTCTCCCACAAATACTTTAATCACATATTCAAAGGTAAACTACAACAATCTCCACATTTACCTTGAATAGCCCCCGAAGAACTTGAAGGACCACATCTTTCCTCATTGAGTCGTCATCTTAGCTCCATCTACTTGGAACTCAAACCAACCAAGTTCACGCATACCATGAAATTAGTTGAAATAACTGCTTCGTCAACATATCAGCCGGATTATCTTCAGTGCCCACCTTCTTCACCATCACACCTCCTTCAGCAACAACTTCCCAAATGTGTGATAACGGACGTCGATATGTTTCGTCCTTTCGTGGTACATCTGATCCTTCGCCAGATGAATGACACTCTGACTATCACAATAAACAACCCCTGTATTCTGACCTGGACTAAGCTCTCCAAATAGACCTTTCAGCTAAAGAGTTTCTTTTATACCCTCGGTCGTTGCCATATACTCTGCCTCCATTGTAGACAAAGCAACAATGTGTTGCAATATCGCTTTCCAATGAATAGTTGTGCTCCCAACAGTGAACACATAACTAGTCATAGATCTTCGTCTATCGCGGTCTCCCGCGTAATCAGCATCAACAAACTCCATTAGCGAATATGAAGATCGAGCAAATTTCAGAGATAGCTTAGTTGTACATTTTAGATACCGGAGAATCCACTTCACATCTAACCAATGCTCCTTTCCTGGATTCAACATATAGTGGCTCACCACACTGACCGTCTGAGCTATATCTGGACGAGTGCATGTCATATCATACATGAAGCTGCCAACTGCACTAGTATAAGACACACATGACATGTATGCCTTATCCTCCTCCTTCTTGGGACACAAGCCTACCGAGAGCTTAAAATGCGCGGCGAGATGAATTCTTTCAGACTTGTTATCTTTCATGCCAAAACGATACAAGACCTTCTCAATATATTGCTGCTAGGAGAGAAATAAACTCTTGCATATACAATCACGACGGATCTACATGCCTAGAATCCTCTTCGTCGAACCGAGACCCTTCATCTCGAACTCAGCTTTTAACAATTCTTTAAGCTCGAATATTGTAGACTCTTCCTTAGCTTCTACCAACATATCATCTGCATAGAGTAATAACAAAACAAGAGAGTCATCCGGAAATACCTTTCGGTAAGAACAACAGTCATACTGTGATCTATTGTACCCATGTCCAACCATAAAAGAATTAAATCTTTTATACCATTGTCGAGGCGACTGCTTTAACCCATAAAATGACTTCTTCAGCAAACAGACCTGATTCTCTTTACCCTTGACCACAAAGCCCTCCGGTTGGGACATGTAAATCTACTCCTCTAATTCTCCATGTAAGAAAGTGGTCTTCACATCCAGTTGCTCTAACTCTAAATCATGAATTGCAACCAAACTCAACAAAACACGAATAAAAGTATGCTTCATAACATGTGAGAAAATATCGTTATAATCCACACCCTCCACCTGACTAAAACCACGAGAAACTAATCGAGTTTGGTATCTCACATTGGAGAGACCCTCGATTTTCTTCTTGAAGACCCACTTGCAGTTAACGACCATTTTTCCTTTTGGAAGTTCTACTAGCTTCCAAGTTTGGTTCTTATGAAAAGACTCCATTTCTTCATTCATTGCACCCACCCAAGCAGCTGAATCGAGTGGAAAAATTGCCTTTGAATACTTGCTCGGATCACCAGAGATTCCAATGACTTCAGCTGCACTAAGAGCATATGCAAGGACTGATTCGGCATATCTACGGGGTTTCTTGGTCAGCCGCCTCTCTCTGTCCCTTGCCAACAAATATTTTTCATCTTCCTCAGATTTTGAACTCTCTCCTTGTGTCACACTGGAAACATCATCAACAATCACTACTGGTGGCTCCACCTGAACCGGAATCCCACTTTAACACAGGAGTAGAAATAACAGTGTCTTTCCTGGAAGGTAACATAGCAAGCTCATTAAAGACAACATTTCTTTCAACATGAGATTTTGAGATACCTTGCACCACAGAGGATAACCCCTCACACCCAAATCGTAGCCAAGGAATATACACTTCAACGACCGAGCGTTCAATTTTCCTTGATCTACATGTGTGTACGCTAGACAACCGAAAACTCTCAACTTGGCCAGATCTGAAGCTCCACCTGACCAAACTTCATTCGGTGTTCTCATGTCCAAAACGGTGTGAGGAGAACGGTTCACTAAATAACAAGCGGTACACACTACTTCTGCCCAAAAATCCTTAGTCAGGTCAGCATTCAGAAGCATACATCTAGCTCTCTCCAAGAGAGTTCGATTCAGACGTTCCGCTACTCTGTTCTGTTGTGATGTATGACGTATGGTTTGGTGTCTCACGATTCTTTCATCCTTGCGCTCTGAGAAACAAAACTCAAAACCATTATCCGTCCTTAGAACCTTAATTTTCTTTCCTGTTTGATTCTCAATCATAGCCTTCCAATCCTGAAAATTCTGAAACACATCACTTTTTTGTTTCAGAAAATAAACTCAAGTCTTCCTGAAGAAATCATCAATAAATGTGAGCATGTAGCGAGTTCCACCTTTTGATGGAACCTGAGAGGGTCCCCATAAATCAGAGTGGACATAATCTAAAGTGCCCTCGGTGGTGTGTTGCGGAGAAGCTAACCGTGGTGCTTTGCTGTGGAGAAGCTAACCCTCTTCTGCTTCCCCAAAACACAATATTCACAGAAGTCCAAACTGTCGATTTTCTGACTTCCAAACAAACCACGTTTGCTCAACACCGTCATGTCTTTCTCGCTCATGTGCCCCAACCTCATATGCCAAAGTTGGGCATTCTCCTCACCAGACAATGATGACGTTACAGCTGCATCACCCACCACAGTTTCTCCTTTAAGCATATAAAGCTTACCGGGCCCAAGATTATTTTCCTTCATCAGAATAAGTGATCATTTGGTGATGGATATGCAGTCATCCTCACCACTGAATTTGTAGCCCTTTGCAGTCAGACTACCTACTAAAATCAGATTCTTGCTCGCCTTTGGAACATGTCGCACATCTGGCAAAATTTTGACTAGGCCATCATGGGTCCTCAATCTTACAGAGTCAATTCCTGCAACCTCGCACCTGTCACCATTGCCCATCACAACCATTCCACCTGACATTGGTTCATAGGATGAAAACCACTACTTGTTTGGAGTTAAGTGGAATGTACTGCCCGTGTCCATCACCTAACCATCGGAAGCTTCAGGAGAACCTGTAGCTGCCAACACAAAATCAGAATCGGACTCGACAACATTCGAATCTGACTGATCACCACTACTAGTACCCCTATGCTTCTCTCTGTTATGTACCTTAAAATATTCTGATATCTTGTGACCATTCTTCTTGTAGTAATGACAAATAATACCATTTGTCCTTCGACTTGGTCTTAGAGGTGTTCTTTGTGGACCTCGTCTCTTTCCCCTTATCACGAGCAACAAGTGCTTCACTTTTGCTCGACTCAGAACCATCAGACATCTTCTCCATATTAGATTTGGAGGAGAGTGCGTTTTTGACATTCACAAGAGAGATGTCGGTCCTGCTATACATCATTGTCTCCACGAAGTGATCAAATGAAGAACTCAACGAGCAAAGTAAAAGGATCGCCTGATCCTCATCAGAAAACCTTGCTTCCACCTTCTCCAAATCCATGATGATTGCATTGAAATCATCCAAGTGTTGCTGAAGGGAAATACCCAACTTCATCTTGAATAGAAACAATTTCTTCTTCAAGATAATTCGGCTCACAAGTGACTTCTTCATGTAGACTTCTTCCACATACTTGCATTGTCTTCTCCTTCAACACTTCTCTCAGATCTTCGTCAAACAAAGACAACTTAATAGTTGACATCGCCTTTCGATCAAGCTTCAACCTATGTTGCTGAGACATTTCTTTTGGCAATGTCTCCATGCTATCAAGAACGCCATCCACCTCTTGATGCACCAGGATTGCGTGCATCTTGACTTTCCACATGCCGAAATTTACATCTCGGCTCAACTTCTCAGTCTTCCATTGATTTGCCATATGTATTTGCTAGAAAGATCGATGAAAAAACCCCAAATTTGGACTAAAAGCTCTGATATCAATTGTTAGAGAATAAAATCAATCTCAAATACGCAGCGGAACAAAATTATAGCAAATTCAATGGAGAAAGAAATCATAATTGCAAATCCACAAACAATACACCACACAAAACACGTAAGATTTAACGTGAAAACTCAATGCGGGAAAAACCACGGACGACACAACCTCAATCTACTATAGAGAAAACGAATTACAAAGAGAGGCTTACAGAACACTCGAACAACCGGCGAGAATACCCGGTTAAATTTGCTCACACCAAATCCACAAGGATGCTCTCTCTCTTTTCTCACAAGAATGCAAAAGTAGACAATAACAATAGTTCTAATTGTTCTAAAACAAAGGGGGAAGAAATTGCTTTTATATAGTATGTCAAAACAAGTATTAATTGCACCAAAATCGCGTGGAGAATAGTGGAAATCGTGGGCAAAATTGTGTCAAACGGTCGACCGAACGGTTGCTTCGGTCGACCGAAACTTAAGTACCGGTCGACCGAAAATTGACAGACATTTTTCCTATTTGTTCGAGTGCATACTCGGTCGACCAAAAAACTTAAGTTTCGGTCAACCGAAAAACGACATGTACTTTTGCACAGCTTCGAGTGTGTGACTGGTCGACCGAACTGCTCCTATCGGTTGATCGAAAAGCGACAGACACTTTCTTGGTCGAGTCAAAACACACGTCCGATCGACCGAACGTCTGTTTTCTCCCATAAATACTTTAATCATATATTCAAAGGTTAACTACAACGGGCACATTTATCACTATTGCAACTTTGTCGCCTCCAATTGGAGGTTAGGTTCCAAGATAAATTCAAATCGTAATTATATTCAAAATTCGTAATAAATAAGGTGACTTTCGCGTGTTAAACAAATATTATCATATGTATGACTATTTATATACGCCACTGGTAATACTGTACTATAACCTGAAACCATCTCCTCTGCACGAAAGCCACCGGGCATAGGATTAATTTAAGTTATCATCGTGTCATGTGGGAAACAACTTGAAATTTTTAATCTCCAAGGTTTCTTGTGCAAGTGTTCGTATTTTTGGTTTTGGATCTACAAATAGATTAGATGCCCATCCACCCTTCTGTTGTAATACATCCCGCGTCTTAGATTAATTATTTAATGTCAAGGCAATAGACTATAAAATAGGAAACAATTTCAAAATAATATTTTTTTAAAAAAAAATTACCGATTTCTCTATGCATAAAAAAACAAAACCGCCGCCGCCACGTGGTGGCAGCGGCTCTAGTTTGAGAAATACTTTTAATGGAGGTTTATTTTAGCATTTTTTAAAAAAAAATATTATTTTGAAAATTTTTCCTATAAAATAAGATTTTCACTGTCGTTTCTTAATGAACATGAGCTATATTACATTATTGTTGTTTGGTAAAGAGGAACAATAATTAAAGCCTATCAGTTAATGCAAACATTTGCACTATCATATATTGTTGGATACCGTGAATATTGGTTTGCTCTTTGTAATGGCCAAGCTAGGTTATTCTATCTAGTACACCACTTGGTAGCCTCACATAATAGAAGAACTAGAAGTAGATCTTTTGATCAAAGTAAAATATAAAATGATATTAGCTAACCTTGGATGGCTAAGGGTATCTGATTAAAGTGCATCAAAATAATCTGAGAATTTTACAAATGAATCATAAACAAAATTAAAAAACTTAAGTACATTCTTCCAATATCGTTGCTTCACAAGTACACTCAAACAAATAACCATAAAAAACACCACATCGTTGTATTTGCCGGACCATCTTTAGCAACGCCCGGACACTTTTCGGACGTCTTGTTTTATCTCTCAACCACATCAGATTTTCTCTCTGTCACGTAAGCACAAACCAACCTCCCAAATTTTCATTAACCACACCCAGAAACAACTCAAACGTCCTACATTCTCTCCGATCCACGTCATTTGGGAACAATTCTGGGTAAAACATAAAAAAATTAATTTAAAAAAATAAACAAATAAAAAAATATTTTCATAAAAAAAGGTTTGAAAAAACGATTTAAAATAATTTTTAAAAATATTTGTTAACATATTTTAAAACATTTTCTATATAAAAAAATTAAAAAACCAATCAGGGGGCACCACGTGCCCCCCTAATCCTTCCGCCCGGGCAGAAATCAGAATACGTGGTTGTTTAATTGGTGACGTTGTCACTGTTTTTGTTGGGCGTCTGGTTCATTTTCACTGGGTAAGGATGCTCTCAAACACAGCTGGCATTCCCATCTACTCCATGATATACTAGAAGAAAAGCCCTATTCCGTAATATACATGTAGAATATTGGTGGGTTAACATGCATTGTTTAAACCAAGTTCAGTGCACTTGAAGATTAAGGGTTCTAGACCCTCTCACTGTTTTATGTAGGGGTGCACATGGGTTGGGTTCAACCCGAAACCCAACCCGAACCCGACTGGTCGGGTCGGGTTGGGTCGGGTTGAGGAGGGGTTCGGGTCGGGTCGGGTTGGGAAAATCAAAAACCCGAATTTTCGGGTCGGGTTCGGGTTGAGGGGGTCGGGTTGACCCAACCCAACCCGAACCCGATTTTTTTATTTTTTTTATTTTTTTTATTTTTTTTTATTTTTTTTTTAATTTTTTCCCAAATAAACCCGATCCAACCCGACCCAACCCGACCCAACCCGAAAATAAACCCGACCCAACCCGAAAATAACCCCGATTCAACCCAACCCAACCCAAAAATTTCCAAATTCGGGTTCAACCCGACCCAACCCGACCCAACCCGAAAATTTCGGGTCGGGTTGGGTTGAACCCGAACCGGGTCGGGTTCGGGTTCGGGTTGGATTTTTTCCCAACCCGAAAATTTCGGGTTGGGTCGGGTTGAGGCCCAAACCCGACCCAACCCGACCCATGTGCACCCCTAGTTTTATGCCAAACTCAATGACGTTCAAACATTGTTATTTGTTAATTAATAACAGGAAAACGATGAATCCTTGGCGGGCTGAGGTCCACTATTTCCTATATATTACACAAAAAGTACAAAAGCACACAAGTACAATATAGACGATTATTTAATTGGCCGCGACTACAAGTGGCTCTTGTGAAAACTTTTAATATCTTGCTTTCTGACCAGCTTCAACCCGAATATTCGATATGTTTAAATAATTCAGCTTATCAAAAGAAAGGATTTTGTTACCCAAGATAACAAGGTTGTATTTAGATAGTTCAAAATACCACAATTTTTTAAAAACCTATATTATCCAGAAAAAATATAATTTTCACTCCTACAATGAATAATGCATATAATCTACATTTTTCTTAAAACACGTTTTTCGAAAAAATAGTCAGTATTATTTTTTTTCCTTTTCAAATATGTTGTCCCTTCTTTATTTCTTATAAAACATATAATTTTAAGAAAAATACATTTTTGAACATGAATGTATCATGAAAACCAAGAAAGTCATTCTTGAGAGAAGGAGAGACACCATTTGGAGAGATAAGTTTATCAATCACCAAAGGTTAGAAATTTAGGATTTAGTTAAGATATTTTTGTTAGTGGTTTCACCATCCAAGGCCTGATTCGCTTTCCGAGTTAGTCTTCTCTAGTTTCATTCTCCATTCACTCCAACCATTCTCTGTAGTGAAGTCAAGCCTTTTGAAACTGAACCGAATAATGAACTGGTAAATGGTTGATTTGGTTCTAAATGGTTTAACCTAGTCCAACCGATGATGATATCATCATTTTGTGAACTGAGAGTTGAACCGAACCGACTTCAGGATGACGGTTCAACCAGTGGTTGACCGATGAAACCGATTATTATATGTATTTTACTAAATATTTAAGTTCTTATACAATATGTAACTAAAAATGAAGTTTACAAAAATATTGAAGCATATTTGTAACGTCCCCAATTCCGCATGAGATCAACATAGAAGTCAAAATTAGAATTCCCATCGGAAAAGGAATCGTCACGCGAAAAAATAAGGGAACAAGTAACAAAAGAAAAATTGGAGCTCCACAATGATCCAAATGAAACAGATGAGATAGTTCAAAAGATGTAATAACAAGTTCAAAGACATTGTGTGAGATGCAAAAGCAAAGACATGTGACTTATGTCTGCCATCATATCAATCTTTAGTCGTACAAATTATATTTAGAAGAGTTTCCAATAAACTATCGCAAATATTTTTTCATACGTGCATTACATCTAGGGTTGTGCAGAAACCGGGTCGGTCCGGGTTCGGTCCGGACCGGAACCAACCGGTCCGGGTTCCGGTCCGGATATTTTGAAAATTCGGTTTCGGACTGGTACGGTCCGGTCCGGTCCGGTTGTTGTTGTTTTTTTAATTTTTAAGGTTAAAAATCGGTCCTGGACCGGACCGAATCCAACCGGTCTGGTTTTCGGTCCAGACCAGTTCGATCCGGTCTTCGGTCCAGATGCCGGATAAAAATCTGGTCCGATCCGGACCGAATGCACAGCCCTAATTACATCAATACAATGTCTAGCATCTAAAGTCTTCCAGTATGGTAGGTCAAAAAATATGGATTTTTCCCCAACTGCTCTTATCATTTTCGTGGTCGTAAGGCTTGGTAAATGGAGGAAGGAAGGCAGACAACCTCTTTCTCGTTGTAGTGAGAATACCATTTTTCGTTTCATAAACGGTATCCACGATGTTGTTTTCATAAAACTTGTATAATGAAAATAATATCTATGATATCATTTTTGGTGTATTAAAAATGATAATGAAAAAATTATTTATTTGCCTCATATTTTGTCAAATAAGTTTCAAAACCATTCATTCTTCTAATTACTTTTTTATCATTATTTTGAAAAAAAAATCCATAAGTAAATTGTAGTTTGCTTTTGTCAACCAAGTATGTTCATCTATTCAGGACTGAGCCAAACCAAACAAGATCCACGACCGAAACTTGTCCACCTTACGGACCACAGATCAGACTGAATCAGTCTTCTGAGGTTCCAAAGTGTCTAATACCAACAAGATACACTCAACGGACAAGCAGAAAAAATTCCATTCAGGTCTGCATTTACTTCTTTCATTGTGACTGCAAAGAACTTAATAATTTTGAGCATGAAATCAAGCCACACTGATGTAAATTATCAAATTAGTAATATCTAATAAGTAATCGGAGTACATTACTCGGAAAATTAACGAGATATTAAGAAAATAAACTCATCTGGTTTGTAAGACAGCAAATTTGTCATGTTGTCTAATTTGGCAGGTCAACACTTTTTGCTTCACATCAATGTTGAAGAGCATAGGTGACGTACCACACAACTTCAATCTGGAATGGTCTATCTAGAATAAAAATTAAACTAAAGAGATTCCAACAGTAAGTGTCCTTGTAAATTTGTTTTTGATAAGTAATGTGGGATTAAACCTACAATAGATAATATCTTTAACTTTTAAAAGAGCAACATCTTCAACTTCGTGGGATTGTGAAGTAGAATGCATACCTTTTTCTTCCCAAGTTTTGCAACGATCGATGAGGAGAAAGATATGAGTTGTGCACTGATTAATCAGTGAACTGGAAAATAAAAGATCAGGTTACGTGACTAATTTCTGCAATATTTGCTAAGATCACTAGGTAGAAGACTAGCACACTCTGAATCCAGAAATCTGTAGAAGACTACCACACTTTCCAATCAGTATCATCACTTGTAAAAGGTTGAAGGAAAAGAATATAAAGGAACCAGTAGTCCAATACTTAATTTTTAAGAGTACCTAGCTAGCACTGATTTAAATTTGCTAGAACATAGGTACAATGTGAAACATTACCATTTGGATATGCTACTAAGATTTTTCTTCTATTTGGCAATAGTAAATTAATAATGTTTAATTAGTTGCAACACAAAATATGAAAATAACATTAAAAGTGCCAGCAACTTGTGTTTCAAAGAGATGCCTTCTGCCAGCACGTGCTTGAGATGCTTTTCTCATCACATATTGATTGTTCCCCGTTAAGGGCTTACGTGGGTAATAATGACAAAGTATATCATCCAAAGTCAATGTGGCAATAGTTTCGGACAATTGGGAATTTGAGGATTTCAAAATATACTTGGGATCTAAGGATTTGGTGGCTTATGGAGCACTAGTATCTCAGATGGACCACACCAGAGTTAGTCTGACTATTTTTTAGCATTCTAGACGACAAAGACATGTCTAGATTGGTGTCATATATATAACGATTATTTGATGTCTTATCAGTAGAATCGTACAATCCTTCTATTTTAGTCACTGTCACGGACACTTCCACTTTTATTCCAAGTCAGGCTAGTCAGCCGAAGAAAACCTAGATAATTGTTATCTCAAGCAACACTTTGTTTCTATAAGTAGAAATCCTAGTATGACCGTTATTCTAGACATATGATCTAAGATTCTTCGGTCCCAAAATGAATAAATAAAATACATTTGTTTGATAACTATATCAGACAGACTAAATTATTTAAATTTATTGTTCATTGAATATCATGATTATAATCAACAATTTATTGAGCATAATTATTAAATCAATTCAACTCATGTAACATGTTGGCTTTCTGTTTTAATACTAGAGCAGAACCGGGCAACATTGATGGATATACCCACCATCGTTGTACATACACTGACAGATATACTTACCGTTGGTGTCTCGGGCATCGGTATTTAGTTTCACTAACGGATAAATGTCATTAGCCTTAATTTGGAGTGAAATTTCCACTTATTTTATCGCCCAGGTTCGTCGGAGCAAAGAACACTGATGGGGAATCACTTCACTAATGGACGTATCCGTCAATGGTGTAAGATACACAAACTAATACTTCTGCCACAATATCCCTGATGGATGACGACGTATACCAACAATGAACTTTGTTATCCGTCGATGTTGGTTCCTTGACCAATTGATGGATGTGTACCATTTGTGTAAATCATGTCCAAAACCAGGAAAAAGTTTATTCGTTCATCTCTCTTGAGAGGGCCTTATTAATGTAACAAACTCTTTTATTTTAAAGAAAACCACACCATGAATGAAAGAAATGAAGTTTTACTCCAAAAGAATTATCTCTCTTCTTTGTTGGTGCTTTCCAACTATTCCCAACCTCTTAGTGTGATGCAAGGGTGTATTTATAGTGGATTCTGAGGTTTTTTCCCCGTGGATTCCGGACTTATGTCGAAAGCCAAAACGATATTCGGCAACCACTTCCTCTCCGAATAATTTTTTCAACTATTACCAACATATCTTTGTGGATTCTAAGGGTGTATTTTTCGGTGCATTCTTACGGTTCCTCCGGTGGATTCATAACTTCTCTTGCAAGCTGAAGGGATATCTGGTAACCCACTTCCGCTAATTCGTATCATTTTTCCAACTATTCCCAACCTCTTGGTGAACTCTAATGATGTATTTTGAGGTGGATTCTGAGGATTTTCTTGGTTGATTCCAGACTTAACTCTCAAGCCAAAGCGATATTCGTTTCCAACCGAATAAATTTTGTTTCTCCACAAATCAAATAGTTGTCACTACTGCAAAATTTGCCTATTATGTCTCTTTACCACGTTGGTTTTATAAAACCGATGTGCTAAGGCCTAAGGGTCTCTCACGTCAATTTCTAGAAAACCAAGTGGTATCTCACTTAACACGTCGATTTTCGTGGTATCTCACTTAACCGACGTGAGAGGTTTGATTTTCTTTAATGTTGCTTTACTCGTCCGTCAAAGATCAAATGAAACATCCCAACCCTAGACCCCACTCGAGACCCTCAAATCTCGACCGCTCGCCACAGCATCCTCTCTCCACCCCTCAGCACCACCCCCAAATCCCGACCCCAAGCTCGTTGCAGCCTTCTCTCCTCACCCACGCTGCCTTATCTCTCCATTTCACCGCATTTCCCACGTCGACTCCTCGCCGCACCACCCACGCCGATTGTTTTTTCGATCCTTGAAATCCGCTCATACGTTAGAGTACTCCTTACCGAGATGATGGTGGAACATGAAAGATCAACACCAACCTTTGAAGGAGCTCTATGTTGCTCTCTCATGTTACGATCGTCTTTGCTGGTGTTTTTCTCCCGTTTGTTAGCGATTTCACCATCGAGAACTCGTTTACATAGAATGACGAATGTGTAGAACACAATAAATCAAAGAAAATACATAAGCTTCACACAAGTTGATCGAGTAAGTGTCACCCTCTACTCCGCCTGTTTCCGCCCATGGGTATATTGTTGTCTTATCTTAGACAAGTGACATAATAAGATGGTTTGCACTATTGAATTAATCTAAGGATTAAGATGATGTTTGCCCAAAGCACTGACACGTGGTGCACTCTCATTGGTTGCGCATTAGGGTTTTGGGTGGGGCCATCTATATAAGGAGGGGAGCCTCCCATTGGATGGACTAATTTGTGTGCAAACCCTAGCCCCACCAAACCCTAGCCGCCACCTCCCCCTCTCTCTCCCAGACGTCCCTCCACATCCACCAAGTTAATCCGTAGACTCTTGGGTTGTGGACACGTGCTTCTTCTCCAAGAGAGTAGGAGACCGACCGGTGAGAGGGATTCCGTAAGGTGACCTCCGATCTTCCTTCCGCTGCCACAGGTTCTCTCCAAGAAATGTACTCCTGAACCTGTAGAATCGTTATTTGCTTACATTGGTATCAGAGTCATCTCGGTTACCTTCGAATCCTCATCATGCTTGACGAATTTTTGTTTTATGATAATCTGTTTTGAGATAAAAACAAAATATTCGGTGGTTATGTTTTTGGAGAAAGAAAGAAAACAGAAAATCAGCATTGCTTATTTACATGATGCGCATGTTATATATGTTGATTGTTCATGATTTTTTTTCTTTCAAATTCGTTTTCATATTCTGGAAATGAAAACTCAGAGGTTTTTGATCTTTAAATGAAATAATATGATCATTCATTTAGAGATACAAGTGGTGCACGTTTGCTGATTTCTTTCTAACATGCAATTAGGGTTTAGACTAGTTTCTACATGTTGCGCATGTTATGGTTCATTAGAGCATGCATCTAGGGTTAGATTTTGCTCCTCCATTCTTGCGCATATGTGCATGGTTTAAGATGGATTTTTCCTGATTTTATTTCGAGCCAATATGATATGTTGCTCTCCTATCATTGCACATACATAGATGTGACCAGAATTCTGTTTTTTTCTGTGTTGTTACCTCTATTCTTTGTGCATGTATTAGATAAAATCAGAAGTTATTTTCCATGTTGATTCTTCTAAATCATGCACATGTATACATGAAATAAGATGTCTATTTTTCCTGATTTTTACGAATTAGGGTTAGATATTATTTATTCTAATCTTTGAGCATGTATACATGAATATTGAGTTACCATATTGTATATTTCGTTTTTTTTTGGAATGAGAGCATTCATTTCATTTGAAATATTTCCTTTATGATTGAATGCACATATATGTTAATCTCATTAAGGATATTTCGGATTTCTTTTGGAATAATTGCATGCATTTCATTTGAAATATTTCCTTTATGATTGAATGCACATATATGTTAATCTCATTAAGAATATTTCGGATTTCTTTTGGGATGATTGCATGCATTTCATTTGAAATATTTCCTTTTCATCAAATGTGCATATATGTGATATCATCCACCAAAGAATTTCAAATTTTTCTTTCCATTACATGTAGCATAATTATTGTTGACTGCATGCTTATATTGATTATGGAAAGATTGGCTAATTCTAAAAATTTTGGAAAGATATTATGGGCTGGAATTTTATTGCCTTAAAAATATGTTTGGATGCTTTCCTTTGATGCAAAAAAATATGTGTTCTCCACCATATAATTTCGAATTTTTTCTTTCCATTAGAAGTAGCATAATTATTATTGATTGCATGATTATATTGATTATGGAAAGAAAAAAAAATATTTTGAGAATGATTATTGTGGAGATTGGTTGTCATTACCTAACACGTTTTTTTGCCTATTTTCGTGCCCCATTCATGCATTGTTTCCTTATGCATTACTTCCTTATTGTTTGAATGAGATGCACACTTTATGGTATTTTTTTCATACGTCGGATTGTGCTAACGTATGGAAAGATTGTGGCTATGTGGAATGAATGATTCCTGATTTTATTTACTGCCTTATTGAGAGATGAGCGAAATTTCATTCATTTATTTCCATTTGCAATAGTTATCGCAATGGACTGTAATATTTATGGACTGTAATAATTATGGACTGTGGACTGTTTATTGCCCTAAGGAGACGAGGGGCTCCTTTATTTTTATTATTTCGATATTATTGCTATAAGACTCATGCAGGTTCCCATGCTGATGACATCAGGACATTTGACCAGGTCGCAAAACACCTAGAGTTGGAGGAGGACCGCATGCTTGCGGAAGCCCCTCTAACTGAAGTGTTTGCTGCTGAAGCTGGCGCTCCTCGGAGGAGTGCAGGTTTTAAGCGTGAAAGAGATAGAGCTCAGGGTTTTAAAGGCAAGAAGGGTGCAAATGCAAACAAAACATAAAACAAAGCTGGAAAGAAACGACCTCGAGGATCCAGTGGTCGGAAACATAAGTCTAATGTGACTTGTTTTAACTGTCGAAAGACTGGACATTTTGCTTGTGAGTGCACTGAGCAAAAGGTAATTACTGTGTGTAACCCCTCGAATTGTAACGTGACTAGTTCTGTGATGCTCACTGATCATTCTCCTGTGTGGATTGTGGATTCAGGTGCCACGGACCACGTAACAAAGGATCATTCTGCCTTCGTGGAATATCGTTGTGTTCCAAGTGGGAGGCAAATAAACATGGCAAACAACACTAGCATTGAAGTTCTTGGAGTTGGCATATGCAAAGTGGTTTTGCGAAGTGGCCGGATCCTATTACTTCACGACGTGTTATACGGCGTATGCAACAGCTATACGGTGAAATATTATTTATGTTGTTGTCTTGATGAGACATGATTTTAAAGTTGTTTTTGAGAACAATGATATGGGTTTATACATTTCTAACATTTATTATGGACGTGCTTTTCTTTCTGACGGTTTTATTGTGTTGGACGCAATTTATGATTTCAATCATAACGCTAGTGCCTTTATAAGCCAAAGTTCCATGAATAATGATTCAGTTATGTGGCATGCTAGACTATGTCACATTGGTGTTGACCGGATGAACGGGTTGGCAAAGGAGGGGGTATTAGGAGAATGCTCCAAATTTGAATTACCAACCTGTGAATCTTGTCTAGCTGGAAAAGCAACTAGAAAACCGTTCGGAAAAGCCATTAGGGCTACTTCTCCTTTAGAACTAATTCACTCAGATATTTGTGGACCTTTGAATGTGTGTACTAGACTTTGCTAGACTAGGTCACATTGGTGTTGACCGGATGAACGGGTTGGCAAAGAAGGGGGTATTAGGAGAATGCTCCAAATTTGAATTGTCAACCTGTGAATCTTGTCCAGCTGGAAATGCAACTAGAAAACCGTTCGGAAAAGCCATTAGGGCTACTTCTCCTTTAGAACTAATTCACTCAGATATTTGTGGACCTTTGAATGTGCGTACTAGACATGGACAAAGTTACTTCATCACATTCATTGATGACTTCACTAGATATTGTCATATTTATCTTATTTCTCACAAGTCAGAAGCTCTAGAATGTTTTAAGAAATTCATGAGCTTAGTTGAGAATTAGTTGGATAATAAGATAAAAACTCTTAGAACGGATAGAGGTGGTGAGTATCTCTCCATAATGTTCAAGGAGTTATGTGATGAAAAGGGGATATCTAGACAACTCACTATGCCTTATACTCCTCAGCAAAATGGTGTTGTCGAGAGAAGGAATAGAACGTTGCTAGACATGGTTAGATCCATGATGGCGCATGCGAGCTTACCAATTTCGTTTTGGGGGATGCTCTAATGACTGCTGCATATATCCTCAATAGAGTTCCAACAAAATCGGTTCCCTCAACTCCATATGAGTTATGGACTGGACGGAAGCCTGATTTTAGTCTGCTGCGTCCTTGGGGATGTGCGGCATACATTCATTCTACTAGTCACCGATATGGAAAACTAGGACCTAGAGGAAAAAAGTGTATCTTTGTAAAATACAGTGATTTCTCCAAAGGTTATGTTTTTATCGGGTTAGACGAGAATGAAAGAAGGACGGAACTGGAGTCTAGGGATGTCACATTCTTGGAAAATGATTTTCCAACCCTTGCTGGAGCTATCAAAGAGTCAGTGGACTTCTTTGAACGACAAGATGAGGACATTGCCACTCCATAGGATCATGATCTGGAAGTTGAACATGAGGTTCCACCAGTCAATCCTAGTGGGAGCAGCAATGTTGAGGATCTGATAGCTCTCACAGAGGATGAGCCATCAAATATCCATCTGCGTCGAAGCAAACACGGGCTCATTCCTCGTAGGCGGTTTCGCTTAGAAGAAGAGGCCCTCATGATAGCTCAAGAAGAAATTGATTATGAATCATCCGGGATGACAGTAATCGATGAGCAAGAACCGGAGACCATGAAAGAGGTTTTGGAAGGTCCAAATGCTAAAGAGTGGTTAGAATCTATAAAGGAAGAGTTGGAGTCGATGAAAGTTAATCGAGTATGGGACTTGGTCGACTTACCGCCGAACTGAAAGGCCATTGGGGCCAAGTGGATCCTCAAGATTAATAGGAAGGCGGATGGATCTATTGATAGATTCAAGGCTAGACTGGTAGCTAAAGGCTACACCCAAAGAGAAGGCGTGGATTTTGAGGAAACCTTTTCACCCGTGGTTAGGTTTACCTCCATCCGCCTTCTACTAGCTATTGTAGCTCAGATGGACTTAGAGCTTTACCAAATGGATGTAAAGACTGCTTTTCTCAATGGAGAACTTGAGGAGGAGATCTATATGGATCAACCTCAAGGTTTTGAAGTCAAAGGACAGGAACGCAAAGTGTGCAAGCTCAATAAGTCCTTATATGGCTTAAAACAAGCGTCTAGACAGTGGAACATTCGCTTCCATCAAGCTATATCAGAGAATGCGTTCTCTATGCTTGAGGAAGATCACTGTGTGTACGTTAAGAGATCCAATGGTAAATTTGTCATTCTGACCTTGTATGTTGATGACATACTCATGGCTGGCAATAGCAAAGAATTTCTGAAATCCACTAAAGAGTGGTTGTCCTCCACGTTTGATATGAAGGACATGGGTGAAGCTAGCTACGTCCTTGGTGTCAAAATAGTTAGAAATAGGTCCAAGAGACTTCTGGGATTGTCTCAAGAGACTTACATTAACATCTTGAAGAAATACCATATGGACAAATGCAAACCAATCGACACTCCTGTTGAGAAGGGTTTGCACTTAAGCCTTGATAAGCATCCTGAGACTCCTGAAGAGAATGCCAAAAATGGACAAGGTTCCACTTTGTGAAGGACATTATAGCGAGAAAGGAAGTTGAGTTGAGACATGTGTCTACTAGTCTTATGGTAGCTGACCCTCTAACCAAGGCTATAGCTGAGGACTCGTTTGTGTGTCATGTGAAGTCCTTAGGCTTACGCAGACTTTGATGTATTGGCATGTCTAACTTCCTTTTATGAGTGATTGTGTTTTCCTTTCGACTGTATCTGTTTGCTTGATATAGTCGTTCTAGCATAAAATATTATTCTGTCAATAGGCTGAAGAATGCTTACTCACACGAGCATTCGCCTCTGGCGCTTTTGATAGCGAGCAGAGATGAGACTGATCATGAAGAGATCTTGTATGATAGATCCAGAGTAGTTCATGATAGGACAGTCGCCTTGATTAGGAATCAAGATAAGATCCTCTATGTTGGTGAGGATTGACATGAATGTTCCCACGATTCATGTGACCTATAGAAGCCAAGTGCGAGCATCACATGTGGCGCCAGGTAACACTTGTATGGTGTTAAGGCGACAATGATGAAGCTCGGGTCAGGCGCAGAGGGGGTGAGACTGGACTAAGACTTGTATGGTGTTGAGAGACAGACATACTGTTGTGTGCAGTATGATCCACCATAGCATGTTTGTCATACAACATGTGCTGAGCGACCATTTGGAAGTGAAAGGATGGATCTCTGCTCCTTCACTGTGTGAGTCCAAGACATGATTGTCATTTAGTTGCCCTCAGTGACCTTCGACGACACCATGAAGCAAAGAGTTGATGTGGCCACTTTGGGATGTTATCTATGACCATGAGAGATTTGGTCTAAAGAGGCATCTTCGGGAAAGGAGTCAACTCTGAGTGTAATGGTGGTCTGGGGCGAAGGGAAAGGTTTGACTCGACTGCACTAAAAGTATTTGCTGGGCCCAACTGTATTGGATACAGTAGCAAGTACCTTGAGGACAAGAAGGTATTCTCTCCGAAGGATCGAGATACCGTTCATGTCAAGTGAGTTTCTGAGTAAACATGGGGAACTGTGATGTGCATTTTTGACTGCTTATTTATTGGTTTTTGAGGATGTTGTCATTCTGGCCTTCTAGTAAGGTTTCTAGTTTGAGACTCCTAAATTGCAGGTGCATCACCGGTCGCACGACGCATTTGTCCGTATGATCGGAAGAGTACATGTGTCGGGGACCATATGGTCTTGTATCAAGGATACATGATCAGAGACTTGCGTATTGTGGATGCATTCTTGGAAGAGAGAAATAGTTGTATATATCAGGGATGTATACATATGTGTCGGGGACACATGAAGAGGTGACACATTGTCATCTTATGATTGTATGTATCAGGGATATATACGTATGTGTCAGGGACACAAAAGAAGATGGCGTGTTGTTGACGTGCTATTGTGCAAGTGGGAGATATTGAATTAATCTAAGGATTAAGATGATGTTTGCCCAAAGCACTGACACGTGGCGCACTCTCATTGGTTGCGCATTAGGGTTTTAGGTGGGACCATCTATATAAGGAGGGGAGCCTCCCATTGGATGGACTAATTTGTGTGCAAACCCTAGCCCCACCAAACCCTAGCCGCCACCTCTCCCTCTCTCTCCCATTCGTCCCTCCACATCTACCAAGCTAATCCGTAGACTCTTGAGTTGTGGACACGTGCTTCTTCTCCAAGAGAGTAGGAGACCGACCGGTGAGAAGGATTCCGTAAGGTGACCTCCAATCTTCCTTCCGCTGCCACAGGTTCTCTCCAAGAAATGTACTCCTGAACCTGTAGAATTTTTATTTGCTTACATGTCACTTCGTAGAAAATGATAAATTATTTTATGTATATTAATATTAAACTCTTGCTAGTAGTCTGCAGTAAGTTTTCTACTTAACTATAAAAATAAAGTGTTGCATGACACAACACCTACCTAGGATTATCTTCAATGTTACATTGAATGGTAATTAGAGTACTATGTAATTTCATCGAGATGACGAGATAGTGACAAAGTTTTTGAAATAACCGTTACATGACACCTGCCTGGACATGTCGTTGCAGCATCTGGATTGCTGACAACAAAATGGATTTTCTAATTAAAATTTAAAATTACATTTACTGACCGCAAATTCCTAAAACCTTATATTTACAACTGACCCAAGCTATTGCCACCAAAGATACATGTCGCATTGACTACCATAAAGTTTTTATCACCCAAATGTACCCTTAATTTTGCAAATCAATATATATGTGATAAGGAAAATCAAACATAGATAGCAGGATCCAGTTAAATGCATATTGCAAGAGAAGAAGAAAAGGGTGGTTACTTTTCTTCTTCATCAGCACAATTAATTACAATAAAGGACTATTGAAAACATCAAACATTTCAACTTTACAGTCGATGTAGAGATGCATGCAACAAAGAAAGTAACACTGACCTTTTAAATTTACTTTTGCTCTCTTCGCAGGTATTGGTGGGTTGATCATGCTTGGGAGGTCTATGTACATATTTCCTGTTTTTTTATCAATAAAGATATCTTTCTGGAGCCCATGGGCCGGTCCTGCCTTACTTACGAAAACTATTATGGAATATTGGAATGTCATAGATTTTTCAAAACGAACAATATATAGTTAATATGGTATCGTATTTCTTGCACTATCCCACATGCATAAACGAAATTATTCTTTACGTCTTCAAGCGGATTACATTAGGAATATGACCTGCTACGGCATGAAAAGTTGATACAGTGAGGAAAACTGTATAACGCTATATACTTTTATTTTCCTGTGACGTCTGATTTATTTTCTGCAATTATTATGTTGATATAATAGATGAATTGAACACTTACATGTGCTTTTTCCAAGTTTCAAACATGTCTAGCTTGGATGGAAATAAACATGTTGACATCGTCGCACTTCATAGGGCACACATGACTTCGGAAAAATTGAAGGATATAAGTTAGTTACAGAAATCCAAGATTTTCTAGCAAAGCTTAATATAATAAAAAATATAAAAAAACGATTTTGTCTCCAGTTCGCAGACTACATTTTAATGTCTTTGCGATCATAACTGAAATTGTTCACCAGAAAGAGAAAAAGTTACTTCCAGATTTAGCTGTAACAGTCGAAAAATTGGTTTTATTCACTGCGAGTATCAGGCTATAATTGTAGTTTTTAATCGAAATTTTATTATGACAACTACTGGAGATCATTATTATCAGACCACAGCGAGTATCAGGCTATATTTTATCCTTCTTAGAGCATATTTAACAGCGCCCGGGCTACCCCCGGGCGCCCTGCACTCTCTCTCTGCCACGTCAGCTCACCCAACCCACCCAAAAAATCCCCTTATCCATGCCCAGGCTACCCCCACACACCCTACACTCTCTTTCATCCACATCATTTCTTAATTAAACAAATTTAATTCTCACACAACATTTAACAAAATACATTATATATAAATCTAATTCTAATTACATTATAATTTTAATTCGCGATATACTTATTATTACTATTAATTAATTAACAATATTAATCACTATTAAACACAAAATTTTGAATATTTGAAATTTGAATATTTGAATTTCGAAACGCGCGTGACTGCACAGTATACGCGTGATTGCACAGTCTACACGTGAATCAAAAGTAGTCCGCGTGAATCTACAGTATACGCGTGAAAGAAAAGTAGTCCGCGTGAATGTACAGTATACGCGTGAAAAAAAAGTAATCCGCGTGATTGCACAGTGTCTAATTTTTTCTCTATATATACCCTACACAAAAATCAATTTACACCCCATATCTTTTCCACAAAACTCAAAACTCAACTTACATCCCATATCTCTCCCACAATGTCTTCTCCGGAGTACAATTGTTCCCCCCCCCCCCCCTCCTCCACAATCAAATCCGCATCCACGCTATCCACAACCATATCCCTCACGTCCATTTTACTAACAACCCGACTTCTCCCAGTACGCACGACCATTCCCACCACCTGACCAAAACTCACCATTCCCACAATTCTCCCACTACGCATCCCCAGATCAAAACTTACCATTCCCACAATACTCTCAATATGCACCACCATTCCCTTATAATCAACCACAGTTCCAGATGTTTGGCCGACCCTTGTCTCAAAATAACCGCCAGAGTATGGCGGACACTGAAGATGAGGGTAACGACGACGATGAGTCCCCACCACGACACACCCCCACACCACCATCCCCACCTCCACAGCGTCGTCACCTCAAGCAAGTCCAAACTGCCAAAGCCAATCCGAAGTTGTGGACCACAGCTGAGGACGAGAGACTTGTCTCTGCATATATGGAAGTCAGTTGCGATGCGGTGACAAGGACAAACCAGAAGTCTACTTCATTGTGGACTAGGGTGAAACGTGTGTACGACATCTCCGTGGAAGGCACAGGCCTACCCGAAAGGAACGCAGAGTCCTTAAAAGGACGGTGGAGGAGAATTATACCTGCTGTGAACAAGTGGGTCGGGTGCTTCGATCAGGCATTCTGACGGAAAAGGAGCGACCAGAATGACGACGATGTTGTCCGACAAGCGCACATGATCTACGAGCGAACTTATGGGCCTAGTAAATTTCTTTATTTTGATGCTTGGGTTATGTTGCGTAGGTACCCAAAATGGGAGAGTGTGATCTACGGAGCTAATGCCGTGCGTGTTGACTGGGAGTCCCCGGAGTTGCACGATGAAAATAGTCCCCAGTCAGGAAGCCTTGGGAAAAGAAAGAGCACGGACGGCTCGAGGACGCAATCACCCTCGGATGCAAAAGAGTCGATGCCGAAGTCGTCTACACGCCCAGAAGGTGTGAAGAAGGCTAAGAAAAAGGCTAAGAGTGCATTACGCCCCGAACGAGACACCGATGTTAGAGAACTTGCACAACAGATGCGATACACCGCCCAAGTCAGAGAAGATGGTTTCTCCAAGCAAGAGGAGTTAGCGGAAAGGAATTTCCAGAGTCATTTAATAAAAAATAAGTTGGACATGCTTCACTCTCTGATGAGGAAGGACAACCCGACGGAGAAGGATCAAAAAGTAATCGATAAACTTCTCGCCTGGGCAGAAGAGAATGGGTACGTGTAGTTTGATGTAGTCCGTATTTCGTATGGTTTGTATTTCCCTTAGTTTGTATTTCGGGTTGTAGTAGTCCGTATGGTTTGTATTTCCCTTTAACAGATGTTTCATGTGGTTGGTTGTATTTCGTATTTTATTATTATTAATGTATTGTTGTTATGGTATTGTTGTATTAATTTTTTTTCTATTTAACTTGAAATTGTTGGTTCTGGAAAATTCTTAATTTTAATCACTTACAAAAAATTATTACCCCACATTTATAACAAATACCAAATCCATTAATAACAAAACCAAAACTAAAAAAAATCAAAAAAAAAATTAACCAATGGGAGGGGAACACGTGTCCCCCTCCCATGGGCGCCTGGGCGTCTGCCCGGGACGCCCACCGCCCGGGCAAGCGCCCGGGCGGGCGCCCCGCCCGTTAACGGGGGTGCGCCCGGGCGCCCGACCAGGGCGCCCGGGCGGGGCACCCCCGTTAAGGGTGCCCTTAGTGGATTCCAGGTCTCATCGGGTGGACTCCCGACGCCATCCGGAGTCAGAATCCAGTCTTGCTTCCGCTTCGCGTCAATACAATTAACAATGTCAAGTTGTATGCTAGGAGGTAATGATGTTAGATAATCATAGACGATGGTGACCACACCACTAATTAAGAAATCCTCCCTGAGTTTTCTGTACTATCAAATCCTCTATACAAAATGGTTTCCTTAAAACTAATTAGTCATCACCATGTATGAAAACGAGTTTAAAAAGTCCTCATGTAAATACTAGCTTAGGAATGCAATTAATCAAGTAGGCCAGGAGTTAAATAAACACCATGTAGTTATTATACATATCTGGCATTCACAACTCCTTAAACATACATCTAAACTGGTTGGTTAACAAGCACTATTTATACATGTATTGTGACTAGTTATAAACTCCAAAAGAAGTTCAGTGCACTTGAAGAGTAAGGGATCTGAAATTTTTAAACAAAACCCATGAACATTTGCCAACAAGGATCTGAAATATGATTCATTTTCGAAAGGGGGAAAAATATCATGCAAGTACAAAATTGTTTAACTTAAATGGGTATTTTTCAGGACTGTTACCTGCAAGTGCATCTCTTAGCCCCTTTTCTCAGAACATAGTTTGGCCTGCGAGCTCTCGGAGTGATTTCTGGCTATATGTAGGAAGATCGAGAAAAATAGAATATTCGAGATGCATTTTGAATAATTACGTAGATCGATGTAGGCTAGAAAAAGTCACCGCTCAGTTGGTGGTGGGGGCATTTAACCAATGCTAATTGTAAATTGATATATTCATTGCTTGTGAAAACGACAAATCTCCGGCGGGCGGAGGTCCATTGTTTGGTTATATATCACAGGAAAGCACAATATATATATATAATAGACGATTATATTAGTTGGCCCCACCAGCGTATCCAACATCAAAGGTGGGTATGCAATTGCATACGTAATTTGTTTTAAAAAATAAAATCCTAGTAATTTGTTGTCCAGCTGGATCTTCTTTTGACTACTCATAATTTCCAAAAATTCGCCTCTACAATGAGACACGTAGGCTACAAGTTGACTATCGCCTAACATCATTTCACCGGGACGCATGTGGAGGTTCAAACTGGTGTCTTAACGAAATGAAATCTCTCCTTTTGTCATTGAACTCATACAATTATAATTTTTAATTTGTGTAAAACTAGAGATAGTACGAGAACTATTTGTTAAGGCGATCAAGAATTAGTAAGAAAGTTCAAAAATATTAACTTAAACTCGAAAATACTACCACTTTTTTTGAGTACTTAATTAATTCTAATTTAGGTATTTTACTTATAATTAACCTTTCTGGATTTTTTAACTAATTGGACTAATTAGATATATAAAAACCTAATATATAAGTCTAATTGTTGGTATTGTGTTGGAACTGATAAGTCATTATTAGGGAACAAAATCTCAAAATTAATGACTAACTTTTAAAGAAACCAACAATCTCTAGATGCATAACCCAAATGGTTTTGACAACTGGAACTAGATCTCAAAATCCGAGGAGGATCGTCGGTCTGATCACCCAAATTTCCATTTCAATATTGCACATTGTTCCTTGCAAAATAATGTCGCAGTATATTGAATTTGTTATCTTTGCATACCAAGTTTAATTCCCGAATATCCACCGGTTGGCCCACGACTACATGTATGGCATATGTACGGCCACCGATCTGGATTTTAAGACACTTTAAAAAGTCAACTGATGAAGCCATCATGTTGTGTCATGTGGAAAATGAGAATCTATCAAAATTGAACCGATTAAGTCAATTTAGAATTAGAGTTATGCTTCCAAATCTTACGTTAATTACAGTTCCAAAATTTTCCGACCTCATAAATGCATATCAAATTTGAACCCAAAACTATGACATCCTACCCAACCTAAGAGTAATACAGTGGACATTCTATAGTCACATAATAGGTAAAAAAGACTTACTTGTACGTCGTTTAGTTCAAATGTGTAGTAGTTTTGCATAACTTCTGGTTTTAGATTTCAATGCTCAACAAAAGGAATCACATCATTGTGTTAGGTACTATAATGAAAGAGGTTTATGGAACAACAAAAATATTGTTTTGAATCATTTAAAAAAGATACATGATACATCACTATAATAAAACTACTATAGACAAATTCATGGCGGTAGGAAGTTCATTGTCATATACATCTGAGAAAATATTTATCATACATCACAAAAATATAACTACTAAAGACCGAATTCATTGCGCTTGCTTTCAAGGTCAGAATGACGTTGTCCGAACCACAAAATATTGACAAATAGTCACAAGGTTGGGATATACAATGAATAGGTTATCACCCCTTAACAAATAGACATCATGCTCGTGTCGTGAAAATCAAAAGATATTTATCAACCAACACTGAGTTTTGGTGTCCAACAAATAGGTCATCGTCTCGTAACAAATGGACTTTACGTTCTTGTGGTGAAATGATTCTAGAACCCAATTAGTATAAGTAACCCGACAAAGAATCACAATATTGTCGTCCAATCTATGCTCCTTACAGCTAACACTTGGGTCAAAGGATACTACAACCTAATTGACATACATGACCTCACAAAGAAACCAAAATCAATGTGCTAATGCAATGTGTGAACTTAAGGTGTGCACAAAAACTCCACACAATCTGAATGTTCAACCAATAGGATCTTGTTCGTTTAGACTTTGTGCTTGTGTGGTGAAATGACTTTAGAAATTGAACGGCAAAAGTAACTCGACGAAGAACTCAATGATTTAAAATGTGGTAATGTAAAAGTAAAAGGAAACATTTATCGATTTACAATTTCTATTGTAATGATATAAAAGTTATGTTTTTAATTTAAAAAGTAATAATAAAAATATAGGATTGTGATGTCCATTTACAAGGTCTACATATAGGAATATAAATCATAAGTAATTGACCTTAAGTAGAATGTCTGTAACACAAATCAGAAAGTCATCGTCATGTCGAAAATGTTCATCTAAAAATTGTGATTTGTAATTTGAGAATTGACGTGTCAAAACAAAGATAACTATAAAAAAAATCTCGTCGTACAGGACAATCCAATAGTAGAGAATAGTCCCACTACTGTCGTTGGTATCACACTCTCTCTCACGCTACATATGAATTTTTATATCTTCGGCACAGTGTACACGTAAGATGGCATCAAAGGTGCATCAAATCCAAACGTCATGGACGCCCAACCACGTTTTTTTAAAATAAAAAGGCGCAACCACGTATTATTGGTCCAGCCACAGTAACAATGACGAGGATAGATGTTGGCCCATGTCTCATCAGGTCAGGTGGTGTCCGTCTATTTTTCTAACCAAAATCAGGAGTTGGGAGTATCCGATTCCAACCTGCTAAACTCCTATTTTAACAAAAACCTATAACTTTTTCAACATTTGATTCAAGGCCAAGTTTGAAGGAAATCTCGAATTGCATGTCCGTCCCTGTCATGTGAGGTTATTTGTCATCATCGTTGTGGTTAATTATCGTTCTGGGATTACTAGAATGTGTTTTGCGTCCAGCATGGACCATTTTTTTAAGTTCTGTGACGGTTGAATTTTGCGAATCGATTAGTGGCAATTTTCTGATGCATGTTTTCAAATTAGAAAAAAAAAGCGTTGCAATTTCAGTTACTGATGGAATTGTGTTTGTTGGCTTTGCAAATTCAATCATTTCATTTCAGATAAAAGTGACTGTGCCTAACAACGTAAATATATGTGTTCAAATTTTCAAATTTGTCATTGGGCTTTCAATCAGGGTTAACTGACCTATTACTGTCTAATGAGTTGGGTCTAGTTCACATAGAAGGGGGGTCATACAACAATGTAGAAAATTGAAATCGATAAGATTTTATCTGTTGGATCTTGATGGCCACTAATTTAATTTTTATAGTAAAGTAAATGCAGCGAAAATAAAACAAATAAGTAGAAATTAGCAAACCAAAAGTAAATCGGAGATTTTATAGATGTTCAGCACCCTAATTGGGTCATAATTCCCTATTGCAACCTACACTTGATCACTGATGACTTCGCTAATCCGATCTCCATTCCATACCGAGAGCAAACATTTTACAATTCAAGTTCGCAAACAACATCGCTGAACTTGATTCTTCCTATTACAACCCGAGAGAGTGACTTCCTTTGAAACAATACAACTTTCAAACAAATGAAGGTGGTGTTACAAAACACTCCAACACTTGAGCATGATAAGTTTTAAGAACACAAGTGACAAGTGTAACATTTCAGTGTAAGATTTGATCTTTTGGAGTATGAAAAGTTTCTCTTAAGGATCAGAGCAAATAGGAAGCAAGAGATGTGTTAAACTAAGTTTTGAACACCTTTTTATTGGCTCTAAGATCCATAGTCATTGAGGCTAAAGACAAAAGAAGTTAAAGGCAACTGATCAAAAGATATAAAACAAAAGTTCCGTCGGAACCATAAACAGTTGATCGTTGCAGAGATATGTAACCATTCACTTAAGTTCTTACATTATTTGCTCGAACAAATGAAACAAACGGTTGAACAAACAAATATAACTAGGAGTTTGTATACTCGACGTTGAAAAAATGGTCGACCAGCAAGTAAAAAACGATCGAACAAAAACAAGAAAAATTATTGTCCATTTTGGGTTTGATTCGGTCAATCGCTACGTGTAGTCCGGTCAACCAATAGTATGAAGTCCAAATTGAGTAAATGTGCAATCTTCAAAATAACTGTTGGGGAATAACGATGAAAAAACGACTAGAAAATAAAATTTGAAAAACCAAAGAACGGTCAGAGAAAAACCTCAGAACGATCAACAATTCAATCAAGAAGTTGTTGATTACAAACTGTCAGACGGAAGCTAAAAAGTTTTGGTCGACTGTTTTCCCCAGACATGCTAAAGTTGATGGTTTATGACAACGATTTATGTGATCCATTGATATCCGAATGATATGAGACTTTATGTGTGATTTCTACAGAAAACCTAAAGTAAATGTTGATGGATCACTAGTGCCGAATAGGCTTTACTCGTCGCCCAATAGACGTCGACCGTTATAACAATCGACGTCTAGAAGGTAGAGCATAGCATAGACGTCGGTCGTTACGACGACCGACGTCTATGTGGTAATATAGATGTCGGCTATTGTATTATCTCGTTTATTCGACGCCTATTGGGTATAACGTCGACAAATAGACGTCGGGTATTCGTTTAACCTGTGAGGCGACGTCTATAGGGTATAGACGTCGGATATTTATAATATCCGACATCTATAGGTCTAAAAGAAAACGAATAGACGCGTTTTCTGTCATTCATTTCAGACGAAAACCCACCCAAACCCTAGCCGTCCCGCGACCGAATCCTCCTCCGCGACAGATCTCCAACCGATCTGCACCGTCTCCGATACCGCAACGACGTCCCAACCTCTCCTCCCCTTCTCCGGCCCTCTTCTCCTTCTTCCTCCGTCTCTCCACATCCTACCAATGTAAGTGTTAAGTTCGTTTTTGTTTGTTTAATTTCGGATTTTTCTTGTAGTAATGATTCTTTTCTATGTTAGTATACTTCTCGTGTCGTTTATTGTTAATGAATGCGACATTTCGATTTTTTGGTTTTAATCTTGAATATATTCGTATTTTCATGATTTATGCTTAAGTTTGTTGATATTTTGTATGTTCTTGAAAGAAATGAAGTCTCTTGCTAGCTTGAACTAGTTAAGTTTTGATCGAAATCTTTTGGATTCGTAATTTACTAGATATCGATATCCCAACAAGTATGCTCAAGTTTACAAAGATTCCTAAATACTCAAATAAAGATAAAATTACATGTCTTAAAATAACTTAATTACATGTTTTCACCTTTTGAGTCTTGATCACCTATTAGGATAAAAGTATGCATAATACAAGTGTATATGCAATGCATGGAGTGTGTTTGACCAAATTTGATTGTGATTAAGATTACGCTGATTAAATTATCAAAATACTCATAATTATAACCTAAAAGTCAACATTATCATCATTCTTCTTTCATGATAATTGACATTATAGGGGTGTTTGTGCACAAGAAACCGCTAGAAAATGAATTCCGCGGTAAAAAAGAAATCAACCGAAAATAGAAACTAAAGGAAACAAGTTTTCCTTTGACCAAGATCATATTTGTACAAGCCACTAGAAAAATAAAAAAACTGAATTAATTAACTATCATTTACAAAAAATTAATATTATTTGTAAATATTGTATATATAAATGTATAATTTATTGTGTAGAATATGTTGTACGTTAAAATTTAAATAGACATGGCACATTTTAGTTTAATTTAACTCAAAAAGGTGATGCATAAATTATATATTATATATATACACTTTTAAACAATACACTAAATTAAAATTTGAATAACATTTTATTTTAACTAGACGATATGAAGTTCAAGATGTATTCTTTTAGTTAATCTTTATTATCTAATTTTATGGTATAACTTTGTAACAAAAATATTGTCATTATTTTTTTAAAGATAATCATATTTTTTAAATTTTTAAATGATTTTAATATTTTTGTAGTTAAATTTCTATGTAATAAAAATAAATATTAAATAAATTTGATAAACATATACATTTTTTATTGGTTTCCTATAAGATGTATGAGAAACTGAAAGAAAAGATTTTAGTACATTCTGGATGATAGAGGAAAATAGAAGAAAAATATTTTTCTATCCCAAGACTAACACAAACATCAGGAAAAATTCTAATCAAAAGGGAACTATTTTTTTCCATTTGTTTCCTGGTACACAAACACCGCCTGTATGAGAAAAACTTTGAAAGACATGACTGTGCATCACACCTAAAGACCTAATTGCCTAATCAAGCTAGGTTCGGCTTCTAGTATAAAATGTTTTCGCAACCTAACGAGCCCATGTAATTATTGTATCTTCTTCATTTTCAGGACGCACAAACACAACACAAGCCTCTATAGAGAAGAGAACATTAGAACAAGCGGAGACGAACGAAAAAATCATCTTGCCTTCTATAGGAAGGATAAGATAAAAACACACTCCATCGAGGATTTTACGATCTCAACTTTTCAGTCATCGAAGAGACCCTACAAGGAAATATGATTTACATGTAATGAGGCTCACAAACAGACTGAGAAAACAGTACATAAAGTCCTTCCAAATTTCATCGAACCCTATGAAGAATCTCTTCTTTGCCTTCTTGATGAAAAAGCTTTGGAAAACATGTGACCTGAAGCTGACGCAGACGTTCTAGGCTTCACTTTACAAAAGCTGGATAAATCCCAAGCTCAATACACCAATAAGCTACAATAAGATGCTTAATTTAGATAGTTGTATGTTACAAAACGACATGAAGCTATGGACGTCTGGATTTTATTGTCTTCAAGACCAGAGACATACTCCGAAGTAATGCATACCATAAGGATACAATCAGCAGCTTTAAATAAGAACCCATCCCGGCCTACCTTTGCTTCACTTCTTTCATTGCTGCTGCAAAAGGCTGGGTCAGTGTAACATGGCTTACTCTACACTGAAGAATTTTTTAAAAAAAAACGTGGTCTGTTATCAGGAAAAATCCAAAGATACTATGACATTCAACATATCTTCCTTGTAAAATTGCCTCATTCCTTCAAGATTACCGTTTGCCGTGTAATTTTGGATGCCACCTAAAGTTTTCTATGATTTGTTCGGAAGTGTACACCCAACATTCTACTTCACATCAGACAGCAGGAAGAGATCTGGTTTATAGCACACCTAGAGCATAAAATTGCCCATCTGGAATGAAGCCAAATGCTCAACCTAATGTTACTAAGGAGATGGAAAACAATACCTGGTAGTTGCATGAAGAATAGAAAAGGAAAAACTAGCACTGACCTCAGAAGGAGCTTTAAACCGATTGCTCACATCGCCAATGCCTTTGTTGACCTCTTTCTCATGATCATTGAGATCTCCTATCTTCAGTTTTCCAACCCCAATATGTTCACCAAACGGATAATTAACATCATTGCGTACATTTGAATCACTGGACAACTCTGATACAGATGTTATTGACTTTAACTTGTCTTTGGAGTCTGGTGCAGACCCATTTGAGACCTCCTGGATTTCTACCGATTTTCTACCATGATTTTTATTTGAAAATTGTGTTGCAGCAGCTTGGGCACCACTTATGGCTGCAGTAAGAGCAGGTGGTTTCTCCAAAGCTTTTTTTGGGACAGTACTATGGGTGGACACAAGGGACCCAGGTTTCAAAGAAAGGCGATTTTGAGGATCTGGCAATGGAAATTTTACTGGTAAGGGGCCTCTGACTGGACAAAGACCTCTAACAGCTGCATCAAAAATCTGTGACATTAGAGTAGCAAAACCACGGACATGTAAGATTTTGGTTAGGTTAATTCAAAAACATGTTTTCAAAGAAAAAACGTTACATACCCTCCTTTCCAAGTTGTAAACGCGTTGATATCCTCGCATTTCAAAGGGTACTATTAGTTTCTGAAAATCCAAGGACATGATATAAGTTGCATTAATGCAAGATTTTCTAAATGCTGTGAGTAAAAAACAAATGATTCTGGCTTCAGTCTGGAAATCATAGTGCAATGCTACTGGTGTTATACCTGGGGTTGTTCACAGAGCCAGCAAAATTCTGTCTGTCCTTCCAGTCTAACCTGTACGTTTCCAATCAAAATTTTGATTGTGATTACTGGTACCAACAGTGCGCGATCAAGACTTTTCTAGGAATTTAAGTTGCAGCACAACTTTGTAGTTACCGATTCAGGTACTTCTTCCCAGTATATTAGCTCTTCGCATTTTACACAACCGACAACTTCAACACAGCCTACAGGAGGAAATTGAAGGAAAGCAGAGAGCATAAAAAAGGATATTAAAAATTAGAGATTTCTCTCAAGAACACATTTTTTATTGAAACTTCAGAAAAAATTGTAAAACTATGCATTCATTAGTGTGCATGCAGAAGGATATTCACTCCAATCAAGTTTTACATAGGAGTATTCTTGAGAAGTGTGAACAATCCAGCAGGTGAAAGTATTGAATTTTACCTATAAGTCGAGAAACTGGATATTGTTCTGGGAACTTAATGCCAGTTATCCCATTCAAAGCATAAATTTCACGATAGAAATCCTCCATTGCTTTAATTGTAGCTGGGTCTGGAACTTTTCCAGCAGCATGAATCCAGAGGCGGCCTTCATGTCGAAGTGGAAAGAAACAACGCTCAAATATTTCAAGAAACAGTCAAAGCATAACTCTCATCAGAAGGAGAAAAAAAGAGTCAATGCATGACATGGTAAAAGAACTTACGAAATAGAATGAAGAAAAAATCGATATCCAACTGAGTAGTGTTCATTAACCACCCAGACCAGATGGAATAAGGCATATGTATTATTGTGATCTTAAAACTTCTTGAAAGGGGAGATATTCTCTTAATGCGCTAACAATACGATAAAGGCAAAACTGTGAAATACTCTGATTAACTATTAAAATTTTGTTAGGCCTAGAATAGCAGAGGTCTTAGACTCAAAAAAGCTTGTTACAGTTATGAGTTAACAAATGCGAACAGCATTACCATGACCCGTAACAGTTGCTAAAATGGAGAAATTCCTCGGGCATCTCCTACAAATGAAAATTTCATGTATTTTTTACTCACGATGGATAACCATATCAAAATGGAGAAATATCATTCTAGGACTTCTCTTAGATCCAAAGAACTACAAAGCATGTAAAACATCATTGCCGTTCTCCTTCAAAAAAAAAGATCATTGCCTTTGTTTCGGAAAAACATAGTGGAAGTACGGAAGATTTAAGTCACTCACTAATTGATCTACAAATTCTAGGACCCACATTTTATCTTCCTTTTACTTTTATTTATAAGTAATTTTTGTCTTCCTTTTACATGTCCGAATATGTGAATTGCTACTACAGATATATCATTGGTTATGTTTAAGGTCTTATCCGTTTCTCAACATTTGGTTGTCTTTTTTTCCATTTCATATTTCACATTTCAATATCAAGAGAAATTAACCACCACCTAAAGAAGATACAAGCTAAAATCTATTGTCCTATATTAACTTTTCCTCCTTTGTGTGAACCAACGCTGCAATCTGTGATGCGATAAAAAAACAATGCATTTTGTGATCCCTTGACATACAGTGAGTAGAGAAGCCGTACAATTGAAAGTGGATAAGTTGACATCTGAATGGACTTTTGGGTGATTGGTACTTTGACAAACTTTAAAAAATCTAAAAGTCAAGTTCCAAAAGGACTTCCAGGTACTAAGAGTGACTTCCACAACATTCACTCTAAGATGAGGGGAAATGAAGTTCTAGACTTTCCCAAACATCCTAAGGGTGTGATATTCTAAAGATTTAGAACTTCACTTCCATAACTTCCCCTTAGTTTGGACTAGAAGTTGGCTAAGTCAATCTTAAGTGTATATTTTAGGGTCTGGATGTCATTCTGAAACTTGAGTTCTAGAACTTTTAAAGATCCCTAGGCTACCAATCACCCAAAAGTCAGTTTACAAGTCAAGTTCCCCACTTCATAAAAATTCTCCAGGATACCAATCACACCCTAAGAACCAATCATACAGCACTAGTTATTTCTAAAAAGTAACACTTGTTATTTCTAACACTGATCAACTAGGTTAGATAAGAAAGCAATGTCGATAGGTTGATATGGAACGCATCAGCAAATGAAAATGTTGAAGTTGTGTCTTGTGTTCAGTGATAATTAGTTCTATCAATCACTTGTGTGGGTATCAACTAGTTGCAATTTCTGACACTAGACAAGTACGTGAATATAAGACGAGATAATTGGAAGCTCTGACTGCAAATATCTGATTTTTATACAAGGTATGCAAGCAGATCTACTACTTATGGAGTTGACACGCAGCGTAAAGGATAAAAACCAGAACAACAGCATGCAGATGTTTGAAATTGGAAGGAGTGTGTAAGAGCATTAGTAGATGTTTTACCTTTGGATTTGATGTCTCTTTTCCATTCCACTAGTATTAATGAAATTGAAGAAAGTAATTTCGAGAAGAAATTGGAGGCGTAGGGTGGTGGTACCTGTTAGAGGGGCGGGCCAGGATCTGCCCTCCACGCGTTTGATGCCGTGGACGAGGAGGGAAGCCCACGGCTGGTGCATCGTTAGGCATGGGTTCCGGAGCCCACTCATCTCTCCCTCCTTCACCGCCGGAGCAACTTCTTCGTCAATCTCGTCCGACCGACCGTCGACGAGAATCTCACAACGAAAAGAAATCCCGTCGTCGGATACTGAGATGGACATGGGTTGGGCACTTAAGCCCATTACAGGTAATCCAGATGAAGCCCAAGCCCACCTCGTGTAATCATGAGATGTGATTTTGCTTGAAAATAGGCTCGAGTCATTGATCAAGAAAGACGTATGGTTCGATTTTTGTTTGAATATTAATGTTTCAACAGAACTAAATTAATGGATCTTTTTTGGTATATATATGTGCTATCATCCAAGGACGTCCAATACCACATTGATTGCATTATCATGCGTGCCACTATGGTACGTATCATCAAAGGTTTCGTAACGAAATTGGTTAATTAAATATATATCTTCTTTGTGTGGGTGGATCAAGGATTTAGCAATTGATTCCCACATGGAACCAACGTATGGACACATCCATGGTTGACCATATAAGTTGATGACGTAGACATGTTCTACAAGATTCCGGACTATTATATATCATTTTCCTTCGCGGTGCAGACGCAGTGCAGTGCAGACTCCACTAATAAGTACTTAAGATTGTTTCTTTGACTAAAAACATACTTTGGGTTGTGTATGGGGTGGCACAACACATCGGCGAAAGTGGAGAAGATCATTCCAAAACTTGACTTTGCTTTCCAACTTATGGCTACCCCCATGATAACCATGTTAGTGCTCATTCTCGACTGACGTTATCTTTCCCCATGATCAGGTCACGGGGTTCTATCATCTACTCGAGTTTTTTGCTTCGTAGTTTCATCCTCTCATCAGGTTTGCATGTGCATTTTTATTTATTGTTGCTTGTATTACACGAGATGATCGAATGTGACATACATCTGAATTAGATGCTAATGATTTGGTCAAATTTTCGACTTTCCATAATTATTTTACATGCCTAGATTGCTTGATGAATTCAAATTTGGTTCCCACAAAGATGAGATTGAATCACTTTGAAGTCAATTCAGGTGAGGTTCGTCTCGTGTGTAATTTCTTGAGGTTTGTACCTCAGCTTGCTCACCACTAAGTGGGTGCGGGTCGAGGGAGTTCCCTGTTACTAAATAAAAGTTACAATGATGATAACATATGATACTCATGTATTACCTAAATATATTATTCCAATTACATGTTGAGTACCGAAAATGCTTTAGTATTGTTAACTCAAGAATTTCATTTTGAACAAGGGTGGTTTTTTGCATTTATTTTGAGGACACTCATGCCCGATCGTGAGACTGCATGTTGAACGTTATATGGCACGTTGCACCGACCCGATTCCTGCAAGAACTCGATCTCCCTTGATCCTTACCGATGTGCTTGATGATCCCCAAGAAGACTCAAACTTGGGGACTGATTACTCGAATTAGTAGATGTTGTCAAAGGAAGTAGTGATGTCACATGCAAAAAGTAAAAGACTCATAAAATGGCAGAGTCAAATAGAATTTTTGCACATTTTCATTAATCCATGAATCCATATATCTCAATCTAAAAAGAATCAATAGAAAAAGAATCAGAATTGATCAAGATTCTTCTCGAAATGCAAGACACTTTTGTCCAAAAACACCCTAAAGTTCTTAAACATGAAGCTGTAGTGAACTAATATGACTGCCCTCCCATGTACCGACTATAATATTAGTTGAGCTACTGAGCTACTGATTAATACTTGGATGAATCATTCCTTAAAAACATATTCTATTTCGTATAGGGTGACATCTTTTCTTATTGTCATGGTTTGCTTTGACGGATGTATCGTGCAATCTAACATCGGGAAAACATCGCCATGTTGTGATAACAAATATCTCCCATCCTTTTTCATAACATTTATGTGAGAGGTTCACAAATATTATTTCGTTCGCAAAGAATGCATGGACAATGGAGACAATATATGCGATATAAACACGTGGAGCCAACACAACCAAGTTGCATATTGACAATGGTGAAAAGTGAAGACCCTTGTGAAAATGCAAATTGGACACGTCAGTAGCAATATAGAGTTGTCACTCGAGTGCCATGGACAACGTTTTGTTATAATATACAATAATGAATGTGAGGTGAAAATGATCTACAATGACTTTGACCCGTTTAGATGTCCCCGAATTCCAGTCCTCCACCCCGAAGCTGCAGTATTCTCGACGTGGGAATCCAATCGTCTGTTGGATCCTGTAGGAACTCAGCTCCCAGCACGTTGGAAAGAGAAGTTCGGGTGGAGTAATTTTATGTTCCTTCGTAATTATAATTTTATTTAGATCAATTTATCCACACATTATTTGAAAATCAATCATGAATTAAAAAAAAAATTATATAAAATATAAACAAATAAAAAACATGTTTTCAGAAAAAAGAAAATGAAAAAAACATTGAAAATGAATTTTTATTTAATTAAAGTCTATGGACAATTTAGAAATTTACTTTGACAAGACACCACACACTACTAAAAGTCTTCTGCGTATCCAAACAACTATCAACCATGAAGAAAAAGTTACTCCCACATCCATATTCCCAAAAGTTGATTTCCCATCAGAAGTTGACAATTTTAAGATTTTTTATTAAAAAACTATGGGCGTCGTCTGGCTAAGACGCCACCCCCATGAGCCCCCATGGGGGTGGCTCCCGCGGACGCGCACCCCAAAAACTATTATTTGTTTATTTTAAACTTGGAATAAATTGGACATTTTACCGGATTTGAGTGCACTGGGGCGTCCGATGGATCTTTTTTGGCCCCCGAGACATTATTTTTTATTATTATAACAAGAAGATGAAGAGAGAGTGGTGGTAGGAGAGTAAAATGAAGATATATATAAGTAGAAATGAGAGAATGACAAAATGGTAATTCGTAACGACGATTTAAGTAATTTTGGGAAGACGTT
Source organism: Triglochin maritima (assembly GCA_963682175.1). NCBI lineage: Eukaryota > Viridiplantae > Streptophyta > Magnoliopsida > Alismatales > Juncaginaceae > Triglochin > Triglochin maritima. The sequence continues at coordinate 49,392,892 of OY821772.1, forward strand.
TAGTAGTTATGATATAATATATAAAGTATACTTCTTTGTTTTATGTTTTGTTTGTACCATTTAGAAGGTTCAGTGGCATGAGAAAGTAGGTAATTTGAACTTAATTAACATGAGAGCCCGGAATTTTTACGAGAATAAAGGTAAAAAATTCCAAAAAGAAAACTCTGCGAATCTAGATAATCAACTCTCTCTGGCAAATAGTTTTTAAGACACACGTAATCACACATCCTTGTCTTCTCCTGAACTATTATTGCTTTCTGTAGTTTTATTTCTTTGAAAAGCTTAGTATTGTTTCATAATTCATTAGTGACAGCTAAGTATCATTTAATTCTCCGTATCTAGTCTAAATAAGGAACCGAGTCCGCGTAAACCAATGCTGGTGGCACTATTTTATTTATTTACTTCTATAATCGTTTCGTACCATGATAGAAAGCCCTAAGATTAGCAAAGACAGAGAGAGGGAAAGAGGAAGGAAGTCATAGAAGTCATCACCAGCCGTCCATTGCGATTCCAGTGTTTTCTTCGAGTTTTCCCGAACATAAAAGCGGAATAAACCATAGAATATCTCACTCCACCTTCTCGGATTGGTGTTTAATTACTCCACAGCTCACAGATAATAATGACAAGCAAAAGTGATTTGGTCGTCATTTCACGAGAGCAGTGAACATTAACTGCTTGCGTTTGTTGTGGATTTTCGCAAATATACCATATAGTATCGGTCATATTCGAGGAATCACCCTCTAACTTGCAACCGTTAGGATTTACACCCTCTGATCTTACAAGCAGATACAGACACATAATTAAGGTTGTAAACTTGTAGTCGGAGCAAATTGCGATCGGTAGAACATACCAACATCAAATGTTGATTGAAATGGTCCAGTAATTGAATTTCTTTTTCCTAATAGATATCTACTACTACGACCCACCCCATTGTAGTTTGATGGTTTATAATTAGCAAAGCAGTGAGGTTGCTTGATTGATCAAATATGTTAACAACATTGGCTCCAAGACTGTTATGTACCTATCAAAATAATATCACACAAATGGTAGATCTTTGATATCAAAACTAAATAAAAACTCAGAGCATTGTGAAGGGCATCATACTGCATACTCATCACAAAAATACAAAATTGGAGTGTGTGGGTAACAAATATTCAGAATGAACCGGGTTTATATATGCAAAACACCCGTCAATTAATTGACATCCTACTTTGTTTGGAAAAAGGCGAGTTCTCCGGGGCATAATTCAACCTCACGGAGGAATATTCCGTCGGAAGCGGTGGTGATCTCGGTTGAATCTATAAATTGCCATCACCACCTATTCCAACATATATCCATATTCGTTGGTCCTTCTCTGGTCTACTCATTCCTTAGGATTTGGGTTTGGATTCGACTTTGAATTGGTTCCGACATCAAAGAGAAGATTGTACGTGAGAGGTACGTACGTAGATGCATCTTGCATGTATTCTTGGTATTTGTTTATCCTCCGAGAATTTGTTTTTGAACATGCGACGTTTTTCCTAACTATTATGCGTATCCACCTTCTTGGGCTAGCTTTAACATGTAAAAGATAATATCACATTGGTAAATTTAAGGTTTATATTATGCTTTTGGTTTTCTGAATGCCATATTCTTGTGTTAACTCTTGACGAAATTGTTTCCTAAGGTGAACATTTCCTGATCAAATCCTTCTGATAGCATTGTTGGCATTTATGAATCACATTTCCACCTCAGGAAAACTAGGTTGACATTCAGAAAATCTTTCCCCCAAGTACGTTGTGTTTTGCATGTCTTAATTAGTTGGTAATAGTTGTTTGTTCATAACTTCATATACTCTCTTTTTCTCTATTTCAATTTTTTTTCCTAATTATTAATTGTGCGTAATCTTCTAAAAGATATTTGCAAAAGTTACATATATAAGAAAACCCATATCAATTTTGTTGATATGTAATGCTTACTCTCTTTTCTCAACGTGTGCAACCAGAGTTGACCGCTATGGCTGGAGAAAATCTCCAAGTTTTGAATGCCTTAGATGTCGCCAAGACACAATGGTACCACTTCACGGCAATCATCATTGCCGGGATGGGCTTCTTCACCGACGCTTACGATCTCTTTTGCATCTCTTTGGTCACCAAACTTCTTGGCCGCATTTACTACCATGTCGATGGTTCACCCACGCCCGGTAGTCTCCCCCCAAACGTCTCCGCCGCCGTCAACGGTGTCGCCTTCTGTGGGACCCTTACTGGCCAACTCTTCTTCGGATGGCTTGGGGATAAGATGGGCCGGAAACGTGTTTATGGTATTATTATTGTTTCTCTCAAATTTAATTTGTTGATGAATTAATTAGTTCTAACTTCTAAGTGTATCGTTTAAGATTGATGTCGACAAATTTCATGTGAAAAAAAGGACGGGTTTCTCGTGAATTTGGGAAGTTGTATTTTTTAGTTAGGATTATAGTGATTCAGTGAAATGCTATTTACTGCTTGAACCTGATGATTTTGCGAATTGTCAAATTGGATGGTAAATAGTTTATGTTTTTAGGGATATCGGATTTGGTCTAATAAATATCAATTTGCTTTATGCTTAGGAACGAGAAATTCATATTATTTTTTTACAAATTTAGGTTATTTTTTAGATAATTAAAAGCATCGTCACTAAATAAAAAGTCGAATATTAAGATTCCTTGGACCTACTTTAGACGATATATTATATGTATACATTAATTTATATACTCTATTGTACGTTGTTACGATTTGAGTATAAAATGAAACTAAATAATATGTCCCACAAAACGTTAAATTAACTTAATTTTTACCAATAAACAATTGCATTCTACAACTTAATTGGAATGGATTTTTATATTTTTATTTATCTGCTGTTTACAAAATCTCATTTTTAACTTCAAATATACACGTGAATAAGCACATTTAGATTTGATTCTTGATTTTGACCAATCCTAAGTCTAAGGATCGATCTCCTAAGTCTTAATCGAGTTAGCAGCACCCGAAGAATATATATATATATATATATATATAGGAATTTTCTAATGAGCCTCAGGTTTAATTTTTCTAAATTAAGCCCCCACAATATCAATCACTCATTTCAAAATGTAAGGTAGATTAAGAAACAAATAGTTATACTAATGAATGATGACATTAACCGTAAATAAGATCTAATGGTGAGATTGTAAAGAGTTTAAACTAAATTTAATGAACCATAAGCTCAGTAGAACTTGATTATATTTATATATATATATATATATATATATATATATATATATTCAAAGCATCTCTCATTTCCTAAGCAATACTAGTTTAAGAATCAGAAGTATATTTTTATTGATAACACAGATGAAGTAATAACTAAGGTTGATGTCAAGTAATTTCCCGACAGGCATGACATTAATGCTGATGGTAGTGTGCTCCGTCGCCTCCGGCCTCTCCTTCAGCCATGACACCAAAGCCGTGATGGCCACTCTTTGCTTCTTCCGTTTCTGGCTTGGTTTCGGCATTGGCGGAGACTACCCTCTTTCAGCCACCATCATGTCGGAGTATGCCAACAAGAAAACCCGCGGCAGCTTCATCGCCGCGGTCTTCGCCATGCAAGGCTTCGGTATTCTCGGCGGCGGCATCGTAACCCTCGTTATTTCTACCATCTTCGACCACGCCTTTAAGGCCCCTCCATACTCCGTCGACCCAGTCGCCTCCACGATCCCCGAGGCCGACTACGTCTGGCGCATAATTCTCATGGTTGGAGCCCTCCCTGCCGCGCTCACCTACTACTCCCGGAGCAAAATGCCGGAGACAGCTCGGTACACTGCCTTAGTGGCCAAGAACGCACAACAAGCCGCAGCCGACATGTCGAAAGTGCTCCAGGTCGAGATCGAAGTGGAAGAAGAAAAGGTGCAGCGAATGAAGAACAACTCCGCCAACACCTTCGGGCTGTTTTCGTCGGAGTTCGCCCGACGACACGGGAAACACTTGTTTGGCACAACGACGACTTGGTTACTCCTTGACATCGCGTTTTACAGTCAAAATCTATTCCAAAAGGACATCTTCAGTGCGATCGGATGGATACCAAAGCCACAAACAATGAACGCCATCCACGAAGTTTTCGTGATCGCCAGAGCCCAGACACTAATAGCATTGTTCGGGACCGTCCCTGGGTACTGGTTGACAGTGTTGCTAATAGACCACATGGGACGGTTCGCGATCCAACTGATGGGGTTCGGTTTCATGACGGCATTCATGTTAGGGCTCGCATTTCCGTACCACCATTGGACAAAGAAAGAGAACCGGGCAGGGTTCGTTATCATGTACGCATTCACATTTTTATTCGCCAACTTCGGGCCGAATAGCACTACCTTCATCGTGCCGGCCGAGGTGTTCCCAGCAAGGCTGAGATCGACCTGCCATGGGATATCGGCGGCCTCGGGTAAGGCGGGTGCAATCATCGGTTCGTTTGGGTTTTTGTACTTAGCACAGAGCCAGGATCCGGCTAAGACCGATCATGGATACGGGCCGGGGATCGGAGTCAAGAATTCGTTGTTCGTGCTTGCGGCATGCAACCTGCTGGGCTTCTTTCTAACTCTCGTCTTCGTGCCAGAGTCGAAGGGGAGGTCGTTGGAGGAGATATCAGGGGAGAACGAAGAGGGTGAGGATCAAAATGGGGTTACGAATGCTTAAGGGATTTCATCAATCATTGGGTTTTTTTCTTTCCAACTTTGTATCTTACGTTTTATAGAAGTCATTTGTTTTGTTGTAGTGGAGTTAACTGATATGTATTGTCTCGGTGTGTGAAATGAGGAATTTATTTGATATACATTTAGCCCCAATGGGCAATGGCTTTCAATTCTGCTCAAACAAAAAAGGTTATTTTCAAGCATTGACCTTAACAGATGGTTGACCTGTGATAATATGAAATGTATTGCGTCATATTCCGTACACATCACTTTTTTTGGAGTATAGTACATGTTCCCTACAAAATCACCGTATCAGCACGAGTAGAATTGCGCAATTTCCTTTGTAGACAACGCATATATTAGATCTTTCCAGCGGGACGCACAAGCATCTCTTAAAATTACTTGGGTTGCTAACTCTCAGGTCTCGGGTTTGCAGGACGAAGAAGCCCGTGCCACACTACATGTCATTTCTAAACATACAGAAACCGCATATATTATTATTCAAATAAGTAATTTTGTAATTGCAAGAAGAGTTATTGCAGCTTTAGGTGAAGTTTATCGACAAAATTTTAAATGGAACAAAGCTGAATTTGATTTCGGATAATATCGAAATTCCAATTTGAATTTGAATTAGGACACCTTAATTCACTTTGGATACAATTTGAGATTCGGTAACAAGTCTTGGATTGGATGTTGGAATTCAAATATACCGTCCTTGAGCCGAATATATACGTTTGCATCCCTAGTGTGGGATCCACTTTGTTTAAAATTGTTGGTTTTATATTTTGCATACCAAGACAGACCAAAATACAAATGAGTTCAGATGGATCCCACTCAGAGAGAGGATCGTGCTCGTAACGATATTTTTAAGCGCTTAACACTAATATATTTGCGGTATGTATATTTTGGTGGGGGAATCATCACGCTGATTAACTGTGTCAAATTTTTGGTTTCACAGCTTCGGCGCAATCATTCTCAAAACTAAAAAAGAAAAGGTTTCTCTGTAGAACTCCCATAAAAAAATTCTTTCCTGAGATTGCAAGTTTGTACCTACCGGTTTCAGTGTGACATCCACAATTGGAACTTTTAATCTTAGGTTCAAGGAATATTCCAAGTGTGAACTTGTTAGGACCTTTGATGTTTCTTACAGGAAAATGATGAATAAACCAAATAAAACTCAAACCAGACAATTTACCGGACATCTAGCAAGCACACTGCACACAAGCAATCAATCAAATAAAAACAAACACAAGATCAGATTTACTTGCAAACCCAAATCGGAAAAAACTACGACAGAAACCGTCGGGCTTAATTAGAAGAACGATTAGAATACAAGAAGAATGAAACTAAAGATTATTTGGTCAGATCAGATTGGGAGTTGAATGATTCTCCAAATCCAAAACCATAAACTTATAGTGACTAAACCTACCTCTCTCTTTTGGTGCTTCTCTTTTCAACCGAGATTTCAACATTTTGTATCCAAACAAAAGTGTATTTACAAGTGAAGTTTAGGGCAAACATTAACAATACCCAAAATAGCCTCACATTATTCTCAAGACGTCTTTCTAACACAACTAACTTAGCTTGACACAATTTTTGCAATATTCGCGTAAAAATGTAAAATACAATGCATTTTTAAGAATTTTTCACCGTGGGATAACTCCTAATTTTTGCCCTTCCGTCAGCCACATTTAAGGAAATCTATTTTTTCATCATGGAATTTAGGAATATAACAGACGAGAGAATGATCATAGGTAAATAGGAAATTCAAAAGTAAAAATTAATCATCTCAACTTTTCAATTCCATCAAAGTTCATACACTTGTTTTTATATTTGAAAAGCAGTTTATACACTTACGCTGTATGCTTAATTACTCTAGTAACAAGCAAGCTACTACTAGCCTTATTGTGTAAAACCCATACCTGGTACATCGCGTACAAACAGGGTATATTACAGAGTCCAACAAGTAACAACAGAACTGGGTTATTAGTTATTGCACAGAAGTCATGCTATTACAACGATCTTCGAGGGTTAGAAAGATTTATTACCTATTGATGGCTAAGGTAAGGGTTAAAAGAGCATGGATATCACCAATTTAATCAACAATCAATGACCACAGGGTGATATTTGACAAACAAGGATCTCTCTACAAGATATTATGGGCACTAAATAAAAAAAGGACAAGTGGACAACTATCCATGACTGTCTGTGTAAAGCTTACCAGTGCAAAAGGAGCCCTCCCAAAGACTTGGAACTAACAAGGGTAGAAGAATTTCTGCAGATTAGGCTGTCCAATTTCCCTTGCACTAACAAATGTCTTCAATAAAGATAGCCATTTTAAATGAGCACATCACGATCTGCAACTTGGAACAAGTACAGTTTCATCCTTCTAGGCAATGAAATTGCCTTCCAATTGCTGAGAACTTTCTCTCAAACCCTGGAGTAGTTTACCTGCCAGTAAAAGAGATTATAGGCCAATATAGAAAGATTGAAATATTCTACTCTGCTTGATTGCCACATGGCCACAGGTCCCCCCAAAGTGACTTGCGAGCTTGCAAGTGAAGAGAGGGATTCACTCTTTTTGTAAGCACAACACGATCAAATGTGCCGGCTGAACAATCACGGTTGGAACATCGGCAGACATTCATCTCTACCAACTTCCCCCTACGCACTGGTGCATGTACAATCCTCCCCCATCCACCTCCTAGATCTGCCTGGACTGCATCCTCAGTATCAATTGCTTCTCTGAACTCATCATCTGTATCAGCTTCTGAATTGTCGGATGGAAATGGCACCAGTTTGTCTTCAAAAACGGCTGGTTCGTCATCTTCTAACTCCATTGCCTCATCTGAAGCAATGGTCAATGATAAGCTGATATATTCAATTATCACAATCACTCAACGACCATACCATGGAAATTAACACAACATATCTACCATGATCAATGATTTGATCTTCAGCGATCCGTTTAGCTTCTTTCTGTTCTTGCAAGGACTTGAATTTCAACCCATCTAGTGGCCAAGCTTCCCTGATCAGAAAGCAAGATCGGTTAACTATAGTCATACAAATCAAATTTATCATTATTTCTTTTGATTAGAGATGAACAAACTTACTGAGGTCGAGTTCCACGCCTTATGGCAACAAAGCAAAATTTCTCATCCTCAAAACCACGTAATGACCGTCCCTTGAATCCCTGTGGAGCACAAAAGAGAATTTATTTATGAGAAAAGGTTCGTACACTTCAGATTGAGCACAAAGATCCATATAAATGTCTAAACCATTTCAAAAGGAAAAATTAAACGAAGTAATAGATATAACATGAAAAAGAATCAGGGACCAACATCTAAGACAGATATTTGAAATTGTATCTATGTTGTTATCTTATGTAAGAACATGTAATAATTGAAAATCTGATCAAATTGAGTCATGAAAATTATGAGTTCTTTCTTCTTCTTTTAAGGGCATACTTTGTAGGCACGTTGGACTGATGTTCTCTCCAAGCGCTGGACAAAATGGCAATATTTTGTTGTGCTCTCCAGTGGGCAGCATCCATCATGAGGACACTGCAATGGGACCAATTAGTAGAAGTGTACAACAGTTGTGTGGATAAAATGCATGATAACGGTAGAACTAAGACAATAATTCAGGACTCACAGGAGCAACAACAAATGCTGCACTCTTTGACATTGACTTGTCTGCAGCAACAGTAATTACGTCACCAGCATCCCCATTTGAATTGGTCTTCATCTTTCGACATTTCTGGATGAATCAGTTATTAAGTGTGTCAAGCAGGTCAGGCATGAAACAGCACCAGAATACTAGGTATTAGCAAATACCTTGAACCTAGGCTTCAAACAAATAGCTAATAGGAACTTAGAATTTGAAAGGAAAAAAATCACCAAGAAGAAGAATAAGTCAAGACTTTGAAAGTACATACCCTCTTAGTCATCCATAAAATATGGGAGCGCATTTGAGAAATAATTTTGAAGCCCTGCGGGGTTCCCGGCTCAACCAGAACCTAGAAAAAACATTCAGAAAAAGAATTGAAAACGTATGTTTCCTCAATATGCCATGGTGTTCAGCAATTGCCAGGAGAAACATATTTAGAATCCTAACGATATCCAGAACATACCAAGAGAAAGGCTGTTTTTCGTAACTTTACAACAACAACAAAGTCTTTAATCACAAACTAGTTGGGGTAGACTACAAATGAAACTCTAAGGAGTCGCACTTCAGGCACGTGAATCACTTTCTTCCACGTATTTCTATCCAATGCAAATTCCCGAGGAACATTTCAATCTTTTAAATCTCTTTCGACCGTTTCCTCCTAAGTCAATCGTGGTCTACTTCTTCCTCTTTTTATGTCTTCGATCCGATTCAATACCCCTCTTCTTATAGGTGTCTCCATAGGTATTCTTTGTATATGTCCAAACCATCTCGGTCTGTGTTGGATAACTTTCTCTTCCATTGGAGTAACTCAAACTCTCTCACGAATGTCTTCATTTCTAATCTGATTCATTCGCGTATGGCCACACATCCACCTCAATATCCTCATTTCAGATACACACATCTTTTGTATATGTTGTCTTTTAATGGCCCAACATTCCGCACAATATAGCATTGCAGGTTTTATTGCGGTTCTATAAAATTTTCCTTTTAACTTAAGTGTAATTTTCTTCACATAAGACACCTGAGGTTTGTCGTCATTTCATCCATCATGTTCTAATCCTATGGTTAACATCTTCATCGATCTCCCCATCGTTTTACGTCTTCGATCTGATTCAATACTCATCTTCTTATAAGTGTCTTCATAGGTCTTCTTTGTACATGTTCAAACCATCTCAGTCTGTATTGTATAACTTTCTCTTCCATTGGAGCAACTTCAACTCTCTCACGAATGTTTTCATTTCTAATCTGATTCATTCGCGTATGGTCACACATCCACCTCAACATCCTCATTCAGATACACTCATCTTTTGTATATGTTGTTTTTTAATGGCCCAACATTCCGCACCATATAGCATTGCAAGTCTTATTACGGTTCTATAAAATTTTCCTTTTAACTTAAGTGAAATTTTCTTGTCACATAAGACACCTAAGGTTTGTCGTCATTTCATCCATCCTGCTCTAATCCTATGGTTAACATCTTCATAACTTTAGTGAAGGTAAATTATTAATGGTGGATTGCAAGTGTCAAGCCTTTCCCATCCCAAGAACATGCATTTTATATCAAGAAGGTAGTATTCAAAACTCCAAGTACTTAGACAATGCCAAAACAATCACACAAAAGAATATAAAAAGATGAAAGGTGGAGAAAATGAAATATCATTGCATACCAGGACATCACTAGTAAGATCCCAAAGTTGACGAACTATGGTAATTCGGTCAGACACGGAAGGTATCTCTCCAAGGGCATAAGACTCCAATGCCAAAAAAGATGTGATAGGATTAGTTAACCCAATAAAATTCTACTAGATGATCATAATATGAAATATCAGAAATAATTATCAAACAAATAAATTTATAATAAACAACATGGACAATACAATATCAGCATGTCCATCTAGATGTTGTAAATGGCATATCGATACATACTCATGTTGGGTTTCCATGTGGGCACATAGACTAACATGAAACCGGTACACAATCCTAACATGTTTATTTGATGGGTAGATTGTTCATTCACCAGATTTGTTTCAAACATGTTAACTGAACAATATACCTTGAACGCCAAGTAAAACATAGATATTCCATAAGACTAGACACTTGACATCATATTTGTTGTATTTACAAAATCATGTCAGGTTAAGAAATTTTATAGTTATAAGGATGAAAAATCATTGAGTAGGCAAGTTTTGGAAATAAGAATGGGACTGTGGTAGGATGTTGATCAGCATGACATGTCAAGTACAGTAAGGGAGTCAGTGGGTAGTGAAAGGTAGGAATTAATTTAGAAGAATCTGGGGTTTATTTATTGTGTTATCTGTCATAGAGTAAACGTGCTTACGATTTGTTTGGCTTGGATACTATAAGTAATTTATTCAGACATCCTTCTTTGGTATCTCGGACTTACTAGCTGTAAAAAGAAGAATGTAAATTGGTTCTTAATTTCTTTAATTGTGTCATTCATGTGTACAGGTGAGAAAATTGCTCCCACCATATTATCAGTTTGTCATTTACACAAGTTTATGTGTTGACAAGTAGATCCAAAGCAGCTAACTTCATGCTAGGTAGAAAAATAAATTAAGAAGCACAAACACGAATTGGTAATGGGAGCATGACATGATAAAGACAGCCTTGAGCACTATTGACAGCCTACAGTCGCTCTTTGAAATTCCATTAGAACCCTCATGCCTCCCAACTTCGTATTGCAACCACTCATTTTACATTCAATGGAAATTATTCATATTATTTTTAAAAATTGATAACCAACATCAAGGCATAGGACAAGATGATATACAAGTTCTGACTCAATACAGGCAGATTACCCATCTTAATCCAATTAGGTTTTAGCATCCAAAGGATTATTCTATTCAATTGTGTAATCTTATATAACTTGATATCAATGCCAGAGACTCAAGTCATCCAGATAATACAAGATAACTAAACAAAAGCATAATAAATTTAAAACTTACTGAAATTACTAGGTCGTGTTTCCTTCCTAGCTTCCCAAGCTTTTTATTTAATGATTGAAGACTATCAAAACTTTGGATGAGCGGTAAGTTCTTCAAACCTGCTCAATAGAAAATAGATATAAACTCGTAGGAATAATTATTTGGCAGACTCAAACACATTAGACTTCAAAAGAATCATATATAGAAGTGAACAGTTTGAAAAAAAATAGATCCATTCTGCAAGATCCAGCGGGAGGACGCCCTATCAATGACGCTTGGTTAAGTGTCGGTAACTTAAGAGAGGAGTTCTAAGAGGTGTAAGGTCTAAAGTTGGTAAGAGTATTATAAATTTATAATCTAAGGAGTGTTTGGCATGGAGCATGACTAAGCTATGATATTGTTTGACTGAGATACCCCCAATGTTCTACAGTTCTACTAGCATCGATTCAAAATTTAGGAACAGTAATGATAAAAATGGGATAGTTCAACTTATCGAAACCTAATCCAAAAAGTAACAAGTTTTGGTTCAATATGATGGAATTCGGGTTCCAACAAGTAAATATGTCAACCATTGGATCCAATTTGTAAACAAATTGTTCGGCTTAACCCACATGAAATTGGGAGAGATTTAAAAGATGTAAACCCAATTAGGGGTTATGCAATACATCTCTAAACCTCCTACATTTCCACCATTCTCAGAACCCAAGATAGAAGAACAATGTGTCTACTCACTTGGAAATTTTGTCCACTAGGTTGATCCCTCCCATTGTTTGCATGCGCCACACGTTGATGTTTCTCATCACAACCAAGAAGAGAAGGAACTAAACTAATTATGCAATCAATAATTTTTCTAGTGATTCTCCTAAGCATTCATGTTCCCATCTCTTATTATTTCATTTCTACTAATTTATATAGTTCACTTTAGGACTTCTTGTAATCTTTAGTTATCAAATTTCTAACTACAAAAAAAATCTTCATATAAAATTGTAAGAATTCAATTTGTTTAGGTTGTGGTCGGATGCAGTAGTTAACGTGGGATTGCACTTTAACTTGGCAACCTGAAGTGTCTCATTTGAAAATGACGTGTTCCGATGCTCTATAGTTTAATTCTATTCTTTGAGATACTTTGGAAATTTCACATGGCATGATTTTAATTTTGGCAATTCAAATCAATGCAAAAGGCTAATACTACATCCGAAAATATGTCCATTTGTATATGCTTCTATGGTCTAGACAAGATATTAAACTTCATGTGGACTATAATAAACATTACCAATGCAACAGCATGTAACAATTTTAACTACCATTATTTTGATGTGACATAATCATCCAAACAAGGAAACAACAAACCAAGTCATTACAAATGTTGGATTTGTCAATCCCGTCACTTGGAAATATTATTAGATTTTCAGATAACACATCCAGACACAACCTTAGGGAACTCTTAGTTAATGCTTTTGTGACAACTGAGATGCACCTCGCTCCCATAACCAATTGTTTATTAGCCAAAATAGTCAACATAATTTCTACAGAAAATCTAGTTGCGTACCTTGCAAAAGGCTCTGTCCAGCTCGTTGCATATCTTGAGATGGTTCGACCAAATTCATCTGCTCTAGAGACCGGGGCCACACTTGCCTCACAGCCCTGGGAAGTAAGGAGCACAAAACAAAACACCCTACATCACCACAAACAGCAGCACTTGCCAAACTCAAGCAACGAAAGCCATCACATCCAACTATGAATAGGGGGAAAACAATTTGATGATCAAAATCATACCACTCACCACATCCCTGTGCCAGGACCAGCCCCGAAGTCCAGAACCCGTCCTGGGGAGAAGTCTGGCAGACGCCTTCTAACCTATAAATCACCAAAAGAATGAGGACCGAAACGAATTTCAATGTGCATCACAGTAGTCTACATTCCTACCAAATTCAGGGTAAACATCACAACAATAGACAATTTGAGTGAATTTAACATCACAATAACCTACAAGATCGACAATTCAAGTGAATTTGAGAAAATCATGACAATCATCCATGATCCAACAATCAGTAACCAAAAAAATTACTCCGAAATTCTAAATCTTCGTCTCTCACCTCCCTGAGAACACGATGGCAAGCTGAGAAGACGGCCGGCATGCGCGCCGCAACATAAGCCACAGTCTCATCATCCCCATACTTCAACCCGATATCCCCGTACTCGGACCTTACCTTCCACCTCCCCGACTGGACAGCGGTCGATCCAGCGGGGTCCTCAACGAGGTCGCGGGCGGAGGAGAGGGCGAGGTTGGCGGGCTTGAGGCCGTGTAAGGACTCGGAGAGGCGAAGCACGTTCCGACGCGTGTGCGGGCTCTGGCGCTCTGCGGGAAGAGAAGATGGTGAGGGGCGGGGAAGTGGAAGAGAGAGGGAAGGTGGGGACCACCTCGGAGGTAGCGCTTGATTGCGCGGCGGAGGCGGAGGGGGATCACGAGGACGCCCTGGGATTGCTTCGCGGCGGAGCGGAGGTTTTCCGGCGTGAAGGGGCTTCGAGACGCCATTTTGGTTTGGTCTCCGCTGCTGCTGCTGTTGCGGTCGGGGTTTTAGCCTTTTAAGGGTGAGGGTTGAGAGTGGCACTACTTTTCTTTCTTTCTTTTATAAGTGCTAGGTCAAAATTTAGCTATATAGGTGGGTTGTTTAAGGAAATTACTGTTTGTCATCCGATTTTATTTTTAAATCGTTCGTCTAATTATCATTTTATCATTCACAATCCATTTAATACTCATTTCATCACGTCTCTTAAACTAAGATTGTCTCAGTTTTTCTCACTTTACCAGTACCAATACCACGACAATGTCTAGCGAAACGTCTGGATATGGTGAAATAAGTCCAACAAAAAAATTCATCTTGGGCGTCTGTTTAAGTCGTTGCCTAATGGTAGATTACAGGGAGCTTTTTGTAAGTCCACAAGTATTTCCAACAATCGATGACGCGAATAGATGGGCGAAAGAAGTTTTCATCGGAGTCGGGGTTTTCTGGTAATATCATCATATAAACCACAAACAAATAATCAGATGAATTATTATCTGAGATGTGATCGCAGAAATGAAATGGGTTCTCGGGATATGGATATTGCAGTACGGAAGAACACAAAAATAAAGGGTTGTGATTGTCGTTTTTTGATAAAGGTCGTCGAGCGACGGGAGCGTGATGGATGTGTCGTAGTTTCTAATAGTACTCATGTTCAGCACAACCACTGACTTGCAGTTTATCCAGATGGTCACCGACAGATCAGCGGTCTTGGTCCTGGGGCAAAGAAAATTGTTCGTAGTATGACTGAGACATAAGCGAAACCACGTAACATCTTGTTGGTAGTAAATGAGAAATTCCCGAAGGATAATCCAAATAAGATACATATTTACAACTTTAGAGAGTACACGAGGAGGATGAAATCTGAAGACAAGAATCCCACTCAGCAGTTTCTGCATCAGGAAGTGCAGTAGCAGTGCTTGCATTGGATTTTGGTGAATGAAGAAACTAATATCCTCACTCACGTATTTTTGGCACACCGACGTCAGTTCAGTTGTTGCGTAATCTGCATGGATTCGACGTACAAAACGAACAAGTACAAAATGTCTTTGTTATAGATGGCTGGGGTGACCAACAAACATGAACTTCATTATCGGTTATGCGATTATAAAGGATGAGACATGTTGGTTTTTTGGCCTTAATCTATATTTTGATGATTTAATCAACATAATCTTAATTACAATCAATGTAGAGTAGCACACATTTGTATGATTTCATGTTTAATTATACATATATATTTTTCGAATTTTCATGTATAATAAGGATCTATTACAATTTTCTTCGATTTATTTATGCATGCATCAGTTTGTTTTAACAACTAGTTTCAAAAACTTATTAAAACAAACACAAAGGGACTCCGAAATTCATACCTAGAAGTTCTCAAAAACTTCTTGACGTTTCAGAAACGTTGAGGAAGCCAGTCTTCACTTCTCGTTGCGCTGGATGCCTCCGAGTATTCACCGAAACCCTAAACAAGGTTGGAGAGAAAGGAGCTAGCCAATCGATCTCCAAACAAGCTTAGAATCTAGCTACAAACCCCTTCCTTAGCCTCTGAGATTTCTCCTTCCAAAGACTTAGAAAACTAAGAGAATTTTCGTGGGTTTTAGTAATGAATTAGGAGAGAAAATAATTTCTGAATTGTGTAACCCAATTAGGGAGAATAAGGACCTATTTATAGGTTCCAATCTTACTCTTAATCATGGCTATTCTTAAGCCACGGTTTTATGACAATTTCTCTCACAAACTAATTCCATAATGCATTATATGCACCCACAAAACGTTTGACCAAATTTGGAGCTAATCCAACCATCGATCAAATTAATCTCTTAATAATCAAAGGCAGAAAATCGACCGCTGTTCGGTTTACCGAGTCCCACTCGGTTAACCGAATTTGTCACGATCGTTTAACCAAGTACGTGACGGATGACCGAATCTTAAGGAGAAAAATTCTCCTTAACTGATCAGACCCATTCACGTCTAAAACCGAGTGCTATTCGGTTAACCGAAAATATCGGAACTTGACATTGTTCGGTCGACCGTTTCTGGTTCGGTACACCGTACCAAAGTTCCAGGCACTTTGGTCAAGTTCGGTCAATCAATTACGATTATCCGTTCCACGTTCGGTTGACCGATCCATAGATCCTTCGGTCGACCGAACCATAACGGATTACCGAACTTCTACCCGATTTTGCCTATTTCAAATTTTGGATTTATTTCCAACAAAATTTGAACTTAAGGGGGTTTTAGCAAATTCGCAACTTATGCAATGTATTATCCTATGCAACAATAAATTATTGCACCCCATAATATATGTATCTCATATGAATTTATCATGACTCTAATTATGTTTATATACAACATAATTGATTTTACTTGTTCACCACATGTGTCATATTTTCTATGAGAAACCCGACACATCATATGGCCCAAAAATCAAGCTTCTTGTTTCACGGTTTTTGCGGTGTGACCTATGGGAGGATCTAAACTAAGTTGACAGTGATATTAAGAGCTTAATATCACAAGCTATAAGCGGTATCTTGCTACACATTATAGCTCCCAATTAGTTAGATGTCTTAATTCTACTCGAACCAAAACCCGATCCATTTAGTGATGGAGTGCACCACTTGTGTCCGTCCCTTGCCTCATGATATTAAGAATACACACAAAGTAGTATTGTGCCATCTTTGTATTAGTATTCATTTCTTGATCTCTTTAAGCTAGTTATAAATATGTGACTTAACTCAAATCACATTGTGCACATTATAACTTTGCTTTATCAAGGGGGCCACTAATATCATCACTCAATTAAGAGGGGCAATGATAATCTTTTGACTAACTATCTTCTCCAACGAAAGTTATACTTAACCAACCAATGCCTTTACACTACACTGATCGATAGTTCAAGACACTGATCTAATTAAGTATTTCTTAAGTGATCAGATATAAGTCTCATATCAAAGGACCAAAGACACAGTAAAATATTAATGACACAGAAACACATTTCTATAATATTTTACTTATTAGGTCTATTCAGTATACAAAAGTAATATTTTCCTCTTTTGCATACCTGTGTTGTCACTCACTTGTAGAGCTACAATGATCTATGACCAACACGACAATCTTAACTCGGTAATTAATGTTCCATGTTAATTACCATGATTGCGAATATCTTTTGTTTTATGTAAACCAATATCTTTTAGAGCTCTACGGTTAAGGACCAAGAGCCCCTTCCTTAACACTTCTAAAAGACGAATAACATAAACAAGGAACAAAATGATTTCTCGTTCAATTCATAATAATTGATATTTAAAAGTAAAACTTTTAGAACACATTCCCTTCAATCTCCCACTTGTTATTAAAGTTTTCTTTCTCATACATACTCAATGCATAAAACAATAATAACTAGGGTAAACCCCATTACATATCAATCATCAAGCCAATCTACATGGTTCCTCAATCCCATGGACTCGAAATGCATTTCGCCCTTGGCTTGGGATAAGGGTTTTGTGAATGGATCAGCTGTGTTGCTGTTGGTGTCCACCCATAACAGATTTATTTTGCCTTCGTCGATGAGGTCACACGTCACGAAGTATTTACGATACATGTACTTCACTTTGTGGTGTGATTTGGGATCCTTGATTTGCGAGATAGATGCACTATTGTCGCAAAATAGCTCTATTGGTCCCTCGCTCGAGGGAACTACTCCAAGCTCTTCAAGGAACTTCTTAATCCACACTCCTTCCTTGCTCGCTTCAGCGACAACCATTACTTCGGAAGCAGTGGTTGAGTCGGTCGTAGTGCTTTGCTTCCAACTACGCCAACTCACAGCTCCACCATTCAGAAGGAAGACATATCCTGATTGCAACCTTCTATCGTCTGGATCACTCATGAAATTCGCATCCGAGTAACCTTCAGCTATCAATTCCCTTTGTCCTCCATAAACAAGAATCTTATCCTTAGTCTGGTTAAGGTACTTCAGGATATTCTTGACTGCTGTCCAATGCTCAGGACCTGCGTTGGATTGGTGACGACTTGTCACGCTTAGAGCATACGAGACTTCGGGTCTTGTGCAAGTCATCGCGTACATGATCGACCCAATTGCCGAAGCATAAGGGACATCCTTCATGTACTCTAAGTCCTTACGCGATTCCGCACGTTGAGACTTCTTGAGTTGCACACCCATACTCATTGGCACACTGCTCTTTTTGGAGTTGTTCATCTTGAACATTTCCAAGACCTTGTCAATGTATGCACGTTGACTGAGGCCAATGAGTCTGCGAGATCTATCTCGATATATCTTGATTCCCAAGATGTATTTAGCCTCACCCATGTCTTTCATCGAAAATGCAGATTTCAATGAACTTCTCGTTTGCTCAAGCAAAGGAATATGATTGCCCATAAGCAATATGTCATCGACATATAAGATTAGGAATACTACATGGCTCCCACTAACCTTCTTGTATACACAAGGTTCTTCCTTACTTTGAATGAAGTGAAGCTTTTTCACTTCCTCGTCAAAGCGTTTGTTCCAACTCCTTGATGCTTGCTTCAATCCATAAATGGATCTTTGAAGCTTGAATACCTTCTCACTATTCTTTGGATCTTCAAAACCTTGAGGTTGTACCATGTACACATCCTCCTCCAAGTTCCCATTCAGGAACGCCGTTTTGACATCCATTTGCCATATTTCATAATCGTGAAATGCGGCAATAACGAGCATGATCCGACTAGACTTGAACATGGCAACCGGTGAAAAAGTTTCATCATAGTCAATTCCTTGAACTTGAGTGAAACCCTTCGCTACAAGCCTCGCTTTGTAGGTTGTCAAGTTCCCATCCATGTCCATCTTCCTCTTAAAACCCATTTATTATGAATGACTTTTTTCCCTTGAGGAAGGTCAACCAAGTCCCATACTTGATTATCATACATGGATTCTATTTCGGATTCCATGGCCTTAAGCCATAGTTTGGAGTCTTCCCTTTCCATTGCCTCTTGGAAGGTTAAGGGATCATTGGTATCTAGTACCATGATTTCATGAAGTCCCAGATACAAATCGGGTTTCTTCCTTTTCCTTGTTGACCTTCTAAGTTCTTTTGGTTCTTCTCGTGTCTCTCGAACTTCTTCCACAATTTCTTGAGGAGTGGGTTCACGTTCAACTCTTGAACGTACACTTGGTGGGGATGATTGAGATTCTCTCACAATTTCTTGTGATGGTCTCTCGCTCACGCTCCCACTAACCAAAGGAATCTCGGTTGGGCCTTCATGATCTTGAATGTCATCATTCATTTCATGATCTTGTAGAGTATCTTGAGTTTCCTCAAGCACAACCCTACTCCCACTACTTTTTACTCTTTCTAGAAATTCTTTTTCCAGAAATGTGGCATCCCTCTCTACAATCACTCGATTGGAGGTGATATGCCAAAAGTAGTATCCTCTTGTCTCACGAGGATAACCAATAAAGAAGCATTTATCCGCTTTTGGTTGAAGTTTGGTCGACATCAATCTCTTGACGTAAGCCTCACAACCCCAAATCTTGAGAAAACTGAGCTTAGGTGTTTTACCACCCCATAGCTCATGAGGAGTTTTCTCCACGGATTTGGATGGAACATTATTTAGTGTGTAAGTCGCAGTTTGTAGTGCATAACTCCAAAAGTAAAGAGGTAATTCCGCATGACTCATCATTGACCGAACCATATCGAGCAATGTCCTATTCCTCCTTTCGGATACCCCATTCCACTGAGGTGTACCGGGAGGGGTGAGTTGAGGTACAATACCAAACTCCTTTAGGTATGAGTCAAATTCGGCACTTAAGTACTCACCTCCACGATCCGTTCGTAGAGACTTGATTTTCTTGTCGAGTTGGTTCTCTACTTCATTCTTGAATTCTTTGAACTTGTCAAAAGATTCACTTTTGTTTCTCATTAGATAAACATAGTCATAACGACTATAATCATCAGTGAACGTAATGAAGTACCTGAAACCATCTCGTGCACTAGTACTCATTGGACCACATACATCGGAATGTATCAAATCCAACAAGCCACTCGCCCTTGGGCCTTTCTTCTTGAAAGGCTTTTTGGTCATTTTTCACATTAGACATGGTTGGCACGTCTCCAATGATTTAAAATCAAGTAGACCAAGAAGGTTAGCTTCTTGCAATTTCTTGATGCGTTTTTCATTTATATGACCAAGACGATAGTGCCACAAGAGAATATCATTCTCGTGAGTGGTCTTAAGTCTTTTGTTATTGATATTAAAGATTTGTTTATTATCCAATTCAAGCAAATAGAGACCATTCCTTATGAACGCATTTGCATAGAACACACCATTCTTCGATATAGACAAACAAGAATTTGAAATATTTATATTAAAATTATCCATATCCAGACATGATACAGAAATAATATTCTTGCTAATCGAAGGTACATAATAAACATTCTTTAGACATAAATTTAAACTACTACACAATTGAAGCACCACAGAACCTTGTGCAACCGCAGACACGTTCGCACCATTTCCGACCTTCAATTCTACCTCGTTCCTTACGAGTTCCTTCCTATCCATGAGTAGCTGCACATTAGAAACTATGTGAGCACAAGATCCGGTGTCAATTACCCAATCCTGGACAGAGGTGGCTAAATTTATTTCAATAACAAATATACCTTTGGCCTTTTTGGGGCGCCTTCGTTCAATCACTCCGTTGTCAAGGTCTTCCTTGTACTTGGGGCAATTTGGCCGGATGTGTCCTTTTTCACCGCAGTGAAAGCACTTCGTATTGGGAGTTAGAGATTTCTGAGATTTCCCCCTCGAGGCACTCGCACGAGCACCTCCTACTCCCTTGCTCTTGATTGAACCACTTTTGGTAGATTTGCCATTTCCTTTACCAATCTTATGGCCCCTCCCATGGACGGCAAGGACTTGCTTGTCCCTACCCTTGCCCATGTCAACTTTAGCAGTTTTGAGAGCGTTGTGAAGCTCCTCAAGACTCACCCCTTTTTCACGCACGTGATAGTGCATCACAAAGTTCTTAAAGGACGGGGCTAGAGAGCCAAGAATCATATCTTCAGCAATGTCCTCGGGCATTGGTGAAGAGAGCTTTGCCAACTTCTCAAGGTATCCTTGCATCGTGAGAAAATGCATAGATACCGATGTTCCCTCCGCCATATGACACCTTGTGAGTGTGATGGTGGTCTTATAGCGCTCCTTTCGGGCACTATCCATGAACATCTTTGATAAAGCCTCCATGGTCTTCTTGGGTTTTGAATCCAAGTATTTCGCTTGAAGCGAGTCACCCATGGATGCTAGCATAAGACCGTGAACTTGGTTCTCTTGGTCTTCCCACTTGGCTTTAGCCTCTTTCTCTTCATCGATTAATCTCTCATTCCACTTTGGGATTGGAACTTCCAAAATGTGAGATAGTTTCTCAAACTTTAACACGATGTTGAGTTTGAGTTGCCAACTAATGAAGTTTGAACCATCATTTGCTAAAGGGTGTTTTTCTATCATGGATCGTACGATAGGTTGGATGTTCGACATTTTTCTACAAAATAAATCATATAGGTTTTAATGCCAATTTTATGTTTTAATACACATGCATACATATATCGAATATATAAATGTAAATATTGCAAATTAAAATCTTGCCCATAAATGCAACAATCCAAGATCCTATTAATTGTAATATAGACTAGCTAAGGGCTATCGAATACATTACAATATCAAGGTAAGAAATCATTTTCTAATCACAACCTTTTTGAATTTTAGCAACATTTAGCATCTTCAAACTCTTGTGACTCTTGTCGTTTTAATTATGAGGGAATACGACCTATCCTCGTAAGAAAAACTTTTTCCCAAAACCGAGCGAGGGCTCTAGGTAATGTTAAGAAAACTTATTTTCATTTGATACGAGATACGTTTATCTATTGTATTCACAACTAAACATACTTGGGGTTCACTAGGGTGAAACACACCTCATATATTTAATTGTGGCACAACAACAGACAACCTTTATATCTCCCATTATTCCCAAAGATAGAGGGAGCTATCTTCCGCTAAGGGCGAGCAGAGTATCCATCGATCAATGGCTGCTAGTGGATGAAATAAGAAGGAAATTTATTCTTAATTTTTGTTGGACAATTTAACATGTGATTTAGAATTTTAGGTTATCATGCATATTATTAATCATACACATCCTAACATTCAACACATTCATCACATGCATATCAAGATAAAAACAGAAATTAAACATTCACACAATCCACATCGTGTGAGTTTATATGTTCCCTTCGATCCTCGATCCTCGATACCTGATCTTCGATCCTCGATCGATGCGCTACAGCGGCGACTTCCTCTTGCACCGGAGATGTAGATTTTACAGAAAATAAACATGCTCCTCACATTCGATAAAACCGACTAGTGCAAGTCCTATGTAAAAACCTCTCATATGCAAATGCAACTATCTAAAAGACGGAAATAGAGAGAATTTTGGCTTTTACATACATAAGCCCCTGTATAATAATAATTACATACATTTGTAGTGTCTGATTTGGAACATATAAACTCACAATCCTGCAAAGCAACTCAAGCATCCATGCACGCAATTGCTATAAACTACAGAATCTAATTTATCAATCATCCAGAATTCTCAACTATTCTAGGAAAAATATTTTGAAATCCATTAAAAACATTTTTCATTCATCCATAGTTCAAAACTATTTTTGAACTGTTGTCCATCCAATTTCCAATGGAAAGATGAACTGCAGTTTTTCGGTTTTGTTGATTCTCTTACAAAATAATTGTTTTTAAATAAAACGAAATTATTGTAAGTTGGACTAATGTCTTAATCCTAATTCCAATAATCACATGGCATGTTTTAAAACTCCTAAAACATTCAGACGAATTATTATGGAGAATTATATCAACAAAACATCCATACACCGAAAAACTGGTAAAACCGAATTGTTTAAATCCTAGATGGCAAACTAAATTCGTTTACAGCCATAAATCATAAGAAAATTGAACCCTAGGCTCTGATACCACTGTAGGATTTCATGTTTAATTATACATATATATTTTTCGAATTTTCATGTATAATAAGGATCTATTACAATTTTCTTCGATTTATTTATGCATGCATCGGTTTGTTTTAACAACTAGTTTCAAAAACGTATTAAAACAAACACAAAGGGACTCCGAAATTCATACCTAGAAGTTCTCAAAAACTTCTTGACGTTTCAGAGGCGTTGAGGAAGCCAGTCTTCGCTTCTCGTTGCGCCGGAAGCCTCCGAGTGTTCACCGAAACCCTAAACAAGGTTGGAGAGAAAGGAGCTAGCCAATCGATCTTCCAAACAAGTTTAGAATCTAGCTACAAACCCCTTCCTTAGCCTCTGAGATTTCTCCTTCCAAAGACTTAGAAAATTAAGAGAATTTTCGTGGGTTTTAGTAATGAATTAGGAGAGAAAATAATTTCTGAATTGTGTAACCCAATTAGGGAGAATAAGGACATATTTATAGGTTCCAATCTTACTCTTAATCATGGCTATTCTTAAGCCACGGTTTTATGACAATTTCTCTCACAAACTAATTCCATAATGCATTATATGCACCCACAAAACGTTTGACCAAATTTGGAGCTAATCCAACCATCGATCAAATTAATCTCTTAATAATCAAAGGCAGAAAATCGACTGTTGTTCGGTTTACCGAGTCCCACTCGGTTAACCGAATTTGTCACGATCGTTTAACCAAGTACGTGACGGATGACCGAATCTTAAGGAGAAAAATTCTCCTTAACCGATCAGACCCATTCACGTCTAAAACCGAGTGCTATTCGGTTAACCGAAAATATCGGAACTTGACATTGTTCGGTCGACCGTTTCTGGTTCGGTACACCGTACCAAAGTTCCAGGCACTTTGGTCAAGTTCGGTCAATCAATTACGATTATCCGTTCCACGTTCGGTTGACCGATCCATAGATCCTTCGGTCGACCGAACCATAACGGATTACCGAACTTCTACCCGATTTTGCCTATTTCAAATTTTGGATTTATTTCCAACAAAATTTGAACTTAAGGGGGTTTTAGCAAATTCGCAACTTATGCAATGTATTATCCTATGCAACAATAAATTATTGCACCCCATAATATATGTATCTCATATGAATTTATCATGACTCTAATTATGTTTATATACAACATAATTGATTTTACTTGTTCACCACATGTGTCATATTTTCTATGAGAAACCCGACACATCATATGGCCCAAAAATCAAGCTTCTTGTTTCACGGTTTTTGCGGTGTGACCTATGGGAGGATCTAAACTAAGTTGACAGTGATATTAAGAGCTTAATATCACAAGCTATAAGCGGTATCTTGCTACACATTATAGCTCCCAATTAGTTAGATGTCTTAATTCTACTCGAACCAAAACCCGATCCATTTAGTGATGGAGTGCACCACTTGTGTCCGTCCCTTGCCTCATGATATTAAGAATACACACAAAGTAGTATTGTGCCATCTTTGTATTAGTATTCATTTCTTGATCTCTTTAAGCTAGTTATAAATATGTGACTTAACTCAAATCACATTGTGCACATTATAACTTTGCTTTATCAAGGGGGCCACTAATATCATCACTCAATTAAGAGGGGCAATGATAATCTTTTGACTAACTATCTTCTCCAACGAAAGTTATACTTAACCAACCAATGCCTTTACACTACACTGATCGATAGTTCAAGACACTGATCTAATTAAGTATTTCTTAAGTGATCAGATATAAGTCTCATATCAAAGGACCAAAGACACAGTAAAATATTAATGACACAGAAACACATTTCTATAATATTTTACTTATTAAGTCTATTCAGTATACAAAAGTAATATTTTCCTCTTTTGCATACCCGTGTTGTCACTCACTTGTAGAGCTACAATGATCTATGACCAACACGACAATCTTAACTCGGTAATTAATGTTCCATGTTAATTACCATGATTGCGAATATCTTTTGTTTTATGTAAACCAATATCTTTTAGAGCTCTACGGTTAAGGACCAAGAGCCTCTTCCTTAACACTTCTAAAAGACGAATAACATAAACAAGGAACAAAATGATTTCTCGTTCAATTCATAATAATTGATATTTAAAAGTAAAACTTTTAGAACACATTCCCTTCAACATTATGCATAGCATATATATTGTTTGTGCTAACTTCTACAGGTGATCATGACTCAATGAAGAAAGGAAATCAAGTCAAGACATTTAATAAAGCTCATTTGAAGACATATAATCTTGATTTATTTTGAGTCTTAGTAACACTGTGTAATTGAGTATACTTGAGCTAAAATCAACTTAAACACACACTAGGTTCCTTATAGAAGTCACAAATTTTCACAACATTTGGACTTCAATAGATCACACAAACTAGAACCGGAAAACACTTAAACCAAACCTGGTCTACCAGTGCCAATTCGGTCGACCGGAATGAGTTCTTCGTTCGACCGATTTGTTCTGTTAATACGGTTAGCTTAAGTGTTGAACCGGTCGACCGTTGCAAGCCTTTTGTTCGACCGTCTACACGTGTCAAGTGACTGTTAGACTTGTTGTATTCTACAACGGTCGGATTTCCCAAAACCCCAATTTTACCGGACTTCCAGTCGACCACCATTTACCTATCAGTCACCCGATCAAACAATCTTTGGTCACCCTGAACACTCTGGAAGTTTCCGGTCGAACGTCTCCTAGAGTTAGGTCGACCAAAACTCATTTTCTCATTGAACCCAGAAATGCCTGGAAGTTTCCGATCGAACAGACATTTCATTAGTTCGACTGATCCATCCTTCACCAGACCAAACCCCCTAGAACGGTCGACCGATCCCCAATTTAGTTTGACTCTTCACTTAAGTAAACTTAAGTTATAGCCAGATTTGACCAACCGGTCTACCGGTATGCCCGATTCGGCCATCCGATTTTGTTCTAAAATGTGACCTACACTTCACTGTTTTGTGTTTCATACACAACAACTTCTTATACCTGTCCCAATGGCTATAACCCACTTAGAGGTTATAAATAGAGTTGCCCAAACCTTGTTTAGACAACTCTCCCACTACTATTTTTTTATACACTAGAGAGAAACTCTCAAGCTTTGAAATGCCCATTCATACACATTAAGCCTAAATTCCACACATTTGATCATAGTCAAATCATACTCAAAGTGTGCTCAAGATTTAGAGAGTGTTGTCCCACTCATTTGTTGTTCAAGAAACAAGGATTGCAGTGAAAGCCCGAAGTGTTCTCTCTCGGGTTGTGAGAGGAAGAAATCAAGCTAGCATGGGTTGTTCGCGGAGCTTGTGTTGTAAAGGCTTAATCTCGGCCCGGAACGAGATTGATAATGAAGACTTAGGCAGAGCTCGAGGGAGATCGAGTGGAGCTTACAAGAGAGGAAGTAGGCAGGAGGCCGAACCTCTATAAAAATCAGCTTGTCTTCATTTTGTGGTTTGCATATTTCCTTCCATACTTGCTTGTTTGTTTTAATTTCCGTTGCATCTTTGATTGAGCAAGTAGAGGTTAATTAACCTTAAAATCGATTAGAACTAAGACATACACGATCCTACAAGACCGAGTCTAGTTACTGGTGGGTGTTGGAGAAGTTACGAGATTTGCTATTAAGTATTGTCAGCCCGACTGCAATAATAACGGATCGTGAGTTAGGGCTTATGCGACCAGTGAGAGAGGTTTTTCCTGACTTTGCTCATTTACCTTGCACCTGGCATATCAACAAAAATGTATACAACTACGTATACCACGCATTTGGCAAGAACAAACAGTTGGCAGAGACTTTGAAGTTGGAAAGTGGAGGAAATCATGCTTTCTACTTCAGAACCCGATTATAATAGAGTTGTGCGTAATATGAAAGATTCGTATAGGACTTGGCCGGCTATCACGGAGTATCTGGACAACATGTGGTTAGTGAATAAAGAAAAGTTTGTGTTGAATTGGATGAATAAAATCATTCATTTCAGCAACACTACGAACTGTAGGGTCAAAAGCGCTCATTCGGCTCTGAAAGAGTGGATCACTACATCGACTGCAACTCTGGACACTCTTTTTCGACCGCGTGAACGCGGCTATTGAAATGCAGCTGACAAATATTCGAAACTTTTTGAAGAGTCGAGACGTTGAAATTTGGCTAACTACATAAATGTTTTATATTAGCATATAAATGGCCAAATTTCGCATCACTGCTTGTCGTTATTGAGTGGGGAGTTGAACAAAATGCAGGGCTTAAGCAATCAAATTCAATATCGTTGTGGGTGCACGTTTCTGACATCACGTGAGATTCCTTGTGCATGTACCATTCGCAGTTGTATTGAGTCATGCAAAGGAATTTATTTAGAGCATATTCATTCATTCTGGAAAACACTTGTCATTGGAGAAGGAATCGACATGCCAAAGTTTGTGGATCAGTCATCACAAGATGTCGAGCATTTTCGGAACCTCGTTGATGAGATTTCGAGGAGCAACCCTGCAGTAATTTGTAGTGTCTCTCGTGTTTTATACGAGTAGTCACACCTCGATCAGTCGAACTATGTAAAGCCCGCAGAAAATACTAAGGTACGAGGTCGACCAAAGGGAAAGTCAACACGTCGGAACCTGAGTGTCTTTGAGTATGCTGAGCGAGGTCGTGGTCGATCTTCTAGTAGTCGGAGCAGGGGTCGTGGTTGATCTTCTAGTTCGTATTGATCATCCGTAAACATGAGTACATGATTTGGTATGACGACATGTTTGTTGTTATTATTATTATTTCATTGTTTGTTTTAGTAAACATGTTCTTCCAGTTATTATATAACTTTGCTATTTTTTCATCTTGTAGTGTCCGAACGGATTGACGTCGATAACTTCTCATATGTTGATAGACTTCCAGGAATCATCTTACCATTTCAAGAGGCATGGAATGATGTACGTGCTGATGACAACTGCGGATTTCGATGTGTTGTCGATGTTTTCCGTGGTGTTCAATACAATTGGTTTTACGTCCATCGTGTGATTTCTAATGAGATAGGGGTGTATCCCATTTATGAGCACGTTTATTATGACGGTGTAATACAAGTGTAGGATTTCGTGTCCCTATGTATGTATGTATTTTTAAAATTTTAATACAAACATACAAGATCAATTTTATATTTTCATTGATTTTACTACATGTATTTGTTTATTCTAATATCATGCATTCCTACACATATTAAAATAAACAAATGATAGAGGATCATACCCAAAAGTTCTCTAAAACCTTTCAGAAGATCTGAAGTTCCGTTGCTCGTCGAATCGTCCGCCGATTCGCCTCCAAGTGTTCACCAAACTCTAAACAAGATTAAAGAGAAATGAGCTAGCCAATCAATCTCTAATTAAGCTTAGAATCTAGCTAATAACTCATCTTTTAGCTCCTGAGATTTCTACCTCCAAATCTTAAAACTATTAAGAGATTTTCGTGGTGATTAAGGGAAAGATTAATGAGAGGAAGAATTTATGCATTAACATAAACAAGTAGGATGAGGGATCCTTTTATAGGCTCCCAAAACATCTTTATCAAGAACTATCATTTTAGTCATGATCTCTTGTTTATTCTCTCCTAAAATTAATCTCAAATTGTCACATAAGCATCCTAAAAAACGTTTGATCAAATCTGGAATTAATTTAACCCATGATTTAACTATTCTCTTAATAATTCAGGCAAAAATTGTACTATTCGGTTGACCGAGAATTCTTCTCGGTAAACCGAACCATTCGGTTTTAACACATGTTTGGTGGACCGTGAGCTAGACGGTCGACCGAATATGCATGAGAAAAAATCTCTGGAAAAATTTGGACGATCCGCGTCTTGCTCCGGTCGACCGTTGACCCACCAAAATTTCTCCTGGCGGATATTTATCAGACGACTGTGTCACATTCGGTCTACCGAAAATATACCAAGATATCTCCCGGATATTTTCTCTCGGTTGACTGTTCACGTTCGGTTGACCGAACCCAATTGTCCAGGCACTCCAGACAATTTCGGTCAACCAATTGTGTTTACCCGTTCCCCGTTCGGTTGACTGTTCCGAAGACATATCGGTCGACCGAACCCTAAATGGTTTACCGTGTTTGACCCTAATTTTGCTTTTGTCAAATTTTGGATTTTTTTCCAACAAAATTTGATCTTTTGGGGGTTTCTAGCAAATTCATTTCTAGTGTTTTTTTAATATATTATCCTATGTAATATTAAATTATTACACCCCATAATATATACATCTCATATGAATTTATTATGATTTTAATTATGTCAATTCTCATGACATATTGATCTTATTCATTCACCACATGTGTCTCTTTTTCACATGAAACCCGACATATCATATGAACTCAAAATCAAGTTTCTTGTTTACCAGTTTTGTAGTGTAACCTATAGGAGGATCTAAGCTAAATTGACAGCGATATTAAACACTTAATATCTCAAACTATAAGCGGTATCTAGCTACACATTATAGTTACACAATTAGCATAAATGTCTTTGCTCCACTCGAACCAAAACACGATCCATTTAGTGATGTAAATGCACAACTTGTATTCATCCCTTGCCTCATGATATTAAGAATATATATAAAGTAGAAATGTCACATTTGTATTATATTCATTTCTTAATTTCTTTAAGCTAATTATAACTACGTAACTTAACTCAAGTTACATTATGCACATTATAAATTTGCTTTATCAAGGGGCCACTAATATCATCACTCAATTAAAATGGGCAATAATAATCATTTGAGTAGCTATCTTTTCCAGCTTAAGTCATGTTCAACCATCTATTGTATTTATCACTATACTCATTGATAGTTTTTGACAATAATAAATTAAGCACTTCTTGAGTGAAAAGATATAAGTCTCATATCTTAGGATCCAAGACACAGTAAAACATTAATGACACGAAACACAATTCCATAATTTTTTACTTGTTATTCAATATATAAAAGTTATCTTTTCCTCTTTTATATACTCGTGTCGTCAATTATTTGTAGAGCTACAACAATCGATGACCAACACGACAATATTATCTCGGTGATTAATGCTCCATGTTAATTACCATGATTGTGAATAACTTTTGATTTATGTAAACCATTATCTTTTAGAGCTCTACGGTTAAGGACCAAACACATTGATTGACATTATTTCATGCTCATATTTGTATCTTATATCCATTATATTACACCTAAGCAATGCTACGTGATGAGTTTTATGTTTAGTTTTCAGGAATAAAGAGGTTTGAAGAGAAGAGCCATGAAAGGACCCAAAAGCAGGAAAAAATGACTTAATTGTGAGACCTAGGGACTGAGATGCAATGGAGAAGGACTTGATCGTAAGACCGAAGGACCTAAGAGCAAAACAGGAAACTCCACACCATCATGGGGAGTATTTTGGCAATTCGATTCGGGTCGGAGCTCCAACAGACCGAGTAGATGCATCCAAGACCAAGACACTGCAAGAAAAGCCCACAAACAACTCCAGACGGATCTGGATCCTATAGGGCGCCAATTGGCGGTCTGAAACCGCCAATTGGCGGTCTGGATCATTCCAGATCCGATAAGTCTTCTCCTGGACGTGTATTATGGTTTGTTTAGGCTATTTTTGGTATTGGTTTAGTCCCACATCGGGAGATTGTCCCGGATTAGCTTTTTTCATGCTTATAAATAGAACTCTTCACCTCCCATTGTATCGATCTCTCTCTTTGGTGGCATCTTCCCTATTAAGAGTGAAGCCTTGAAGCAAAACTCTGGTGGAGGAAGAGATGCTTGTAATTTGAGTGAGTTAATAATAGATGTTTTCTTTAGCTTGTTAATTCTTGCTTAGTTGATTTCCTTTTATGTGTTTGCTTTGTTGCTTGTTTTGTTTTATGCTTCTTTAATATTTCTTGCTTGATTAGTATAGTTTCATTTCAGTATTATGCTTGCTTTTGTTAATATAATTAGTGTAATGAGTAGTGAGTAGTTCCATCCCCATTTGGGGGGTGGAGAAATATGTGATATAATCATGTAGTGTATTAAGTGTGTGTTATCTTAATCCCTTGAGCTTTAAATGATTTCCATAACCATCTAATGGGTCTCCACTCTTATCTTTGATATGCTAATGCTCTTGAATGAAGCTTAGCTTATGCTTTGATTAGTGGATATATTTTATGGGGAATGATAATGTTAGGATATTGATAGGAATTAATATTGGAAACACAAGTTGTAGTGTATGAACTCTTGTTGCCTTTACCTTAGCTAATGTCTTGTATGTTTTAATGATGTAGTCTTATCTTAATTCATGTGGAGGCATAGTAGGGTCTAGTCTTTATACTTGAGTTCATTTAGCTTCATTCCAATTATTGTCTTGTATGTTTTAATGATGTAGTGAAATCTTAATTCATGTGGAGGCAAAGTTGGATGTAGTTTTATGATTTCATGCACTACATGTTGTGAGGAGCTTAATTACACACACACACACTACACACACATCTTTATATTCACATCATTTCTCTACCCCCTTTGGGGGTTTAGTTTTTCTTGCTTCTTTTCCATTTCCATTTGCATCTTAGTGTAGTTTAGTGTAATCAAACCAACCTTTCTTCCCTTTCTTTACCTCTCGCCTTCGCACAAACCAAGTGTCGACACACCTCCCAGTGGACGACCCGTATTTGCCACTGCTTCAACGCGGCCGTGCACTTGCGGTTAAATATAAAACGATCAATCACACATCTTCCTTAACACTTCTAAAAGACGAATATCAAAATCAATGAACAAAATGTTTGCACATTCAATTCATAATAATTGACATATAAAAGTAAAAAATTTAGAACACATTCCTTTCAACGAGCTCGTCAAGGAATTGATTGGGGCGGAGGACCTTGTGGCGAAGATCACTATATGGAGATTCAGTGCGACTTATTCCCGATTGTCAATTTTTACAAGTGTGCAGTTATGTCTTTCTTAGTGGGAACGGATGGTTTCGTTGCACTCGTGTATTACAGTGCTACCTTGAGAGAGTTTGTCTACCATGATGAAGTCATACAAATAGTTGATTATTGCTCATTTAGGGAGTTACAAACATTACATTCACTTAGAATTAGCTGAGAGATTCCTAGTACCTCCTATAGCGACCATGTAGTTTCAAATGCGAAACGAGAGTGTTCTTTGATGGAAGGTGGAGTACGAAAGTAGGAGAGTCTATTGGGACCAGTTACGTAGTAGATTTTGATTGTGATTTGTAATGTATTGGTTAAATTACTGTGCTTTTAATGTGTAATCTGTTCGTGTTGCTTTTTTATCGTGTTGCCTTTTTATAAGATTTCAAATTTGAAATGCATCACATATAGCAAATAGGGAGAAAATATGTTCGTTAGAAAATAAATAATAACAACAAATAGGCAAATACAAATAATAAGAGTTCAACAGATAATAAAGTAACTAATGTGCAAGCCGACTACACTTATCATCAGAACCGTGGTCGGAAATGCCCAACTGACTGTTCCACACCTGTATGAAGTCATCCCAACCTACACATGCAGATTTTGTCTTCTCGTTCAGTATCTGGTCTCTACAATCTAAGAACGGTTGCGCAAGCCGTATCGCCCTACTCATTCACTTTATATGACATCAAAATTAGTGTTCATTAACAATAAAAACAAAATATACATTACAAATAAAAAATAAATTGCAAAACTTACCGCATCGTCACGTGTCCTATCCAGTGGTCTCTCAGGTCTCGGGGCGGTACCGTGCACGAGAGATGGATGTGAGTATCTACCGAACCAATCCAAATAATCTATGTGACAAGTGGAAGGGTCGCGGCTACGTGTAAGATCACCAAAGTGAAGTCGACATCCTCTCGAAAATGTCCTCCAAATCAATTCCTCCATCGAAGCGTTGTACCTGACGTTATACGTCGTCGCAATCGCAGACCGCACTGCATGCTCTGGCGTCGGGATGTCCACCGGGATCACTTGAACGTATCCTAACTGACGCAAAACGTGATCATGCAAATAAGGCTCCATGATATCCCGATAATGAATAACGACTATCAATAAAGTTCTCGATACATCCGCAGCAGGCTCAGGACCATAGGACAACCACTCCACGTAAATGTTGACACGTTAATAATAATAATAATAAAATAAATGTGAATGATATAGAGTTTTATATATGTGATGCAGTCATCTGATCTAGCCGTCTACGAATGGAATGGAGTTGCCCCTCGCTCTTATCCTCGCTCTGGACAGCCCACATACGCGAACGAGGATAGCCGACTCAATGATTTTCCGCTCCTGATGCGGGTGGAAATGAGGAAAATACTCATATATCCAAGCCTACAGCAGCGTAAGACAACCCGCAATCAGGGCCGTCTCGGAAATTTTTGAGGCCCTGTGCGAAAATAAAAAACGAGACTCCTAAATTTGAAAAAAATTATCCTCCTAGTTTAAATAATAAAAAATTTACTAACTTAATGCAATATTAATTGATTTTTTTTGTTCTCTTAGCAATATTTGAGACAAATTTATCAATGTTTAAGTGTTATTTATGTGTTAACACTAATTTTTTTTGCAACCCAATAAGGTCATGTACATTTCTTATTTTTTTTGAGGCCCCCTCAAAGTGAGGCCCGGAATGAGGCCCGGAGCAGGAGCTCACCCTGCTCCTGCTATTGGGCCGGGCCTGCCCGCAATACCAGAACAATCAGCACGGCTAGCTATCCACAACTGGCGATACATGTATGTCAACGTCGCCGACCCCTATGAGTACTGACCAATCGTATCCGGGTTCTTAGCCACCAATAGGTCGTGTGATCTGACTCTCCAACCGCTCTTGTCGACAAACAAGACGTATCCGAGCAGTAAGAACATGTAGGCAGTCAACTGCGTATCCTCAACCCGCGGTGGTCGTCCCCGTCTGCAAAAATCGTCAACAGCGTCGATGCTGACACCACCTCCACTCTAAAATGGTATATCCCTTCCAAGACCATCGACACTCACCCCGAGGAACTCTGCTACATAACACTTCAGCTCAGGCGTCGATGTCTGAGCACGGACCATTGATGCATTGCATACATTGCATCATATGTCTTTCATTTAGATTAATTTTATATCAATAAATGCTACTAAGGTATGTGTTTAGTCTTATTTACAGAATACAGGGACCTGAATACAAATTACCCATATCTCGAGCATAAATGCGTGCAAGAGACTCATTCTTGTCATAAAGACCAAGTTCAAGATTATCGGGTTTCAAATGGAAATGCATCCAAGCATAAAAGCATTCAAGACCTAATTACAAAAAGGACAAGGACTTAAGCACAAAAGTAGACAATGACTTAACTGCAAAAAGCCAAGGACCTAATTGCAAATTACGAGTAGCTTTTATTATTATGGAGAAAATCTAAAGAAAAATCAATGTGGATCTCCAAATATATAAAGAAATAAAGTCGGAGCTCAAAAGAAAGGAAAGAATCAATCCAGAGGCGCAAAGGATATTGAAATCATACCATAAACACACAGGAAAAATCCGGATTAAATCGGACCTAAAAATGTGGCGAATCCGCCGCACCTTATGTATAAAATGCGGCGAATCCGCCGCACAAAATTAGATCCATGCTCTAAAAGTTTTACCGGTTGCGTGTTGACGCGTGTACT
Organism: Triglochin maritima; assembly: GCA_963682175.1. Lineage (NCBI taxonomy): Eukaryota > Viridiplantae > Streptophyta > Magnoliopsida > Alismatales > Juncaginaceae > Triglochin > Triglochin maritima. Next base: position 49,427,444 of record OY821772.1, read on the forward strand.
TTCCTATTTTATACCTAAGTCCCTTGTATCAGCTATAAATAGCCCTGAAACGATGTTGTAGAGGATCTTCTTAATTTTAACCTTAGTTTTTAATTCTTAGTCTTAGTTTTGTATTCTTCTTTTTAGCAATAAAATTCTGTTGGTTTATTTTGTGTTTTTACTTTTCTTTCTTAGTTCCTCGAGGACCCCTTCTCCCTCCCTCCATCTATGAGTTTCTAACTCTTTCTAAAGGGTGGAGGTGACGGATTTAGGGTGAAGAGAAGAAGAATAAAAGTTATTATTTTAATTTCGTGTTAGTATATTTTGATTACTTGAGTTTATGTTAAATCATTTATCATGTAATGCTTTATAACTAATATGATTTATTATAAGTTTCTGAATTCTCTAATCTAAACCCTATATCTAAACGTCCACCCAACGGAATTCACCATCTTTGTTCTTGTTTTAGTATTATTTGTTCATGTTTCATGCTTTAGAAAATTAAAACCCAAAAATCTCAAAACCAAACATATTCTTCTCTTCTTCTTTCCCCTAATCGAAAATCACAAAAATAACAAGATCTCTCCCTCCTTGTGTTCGACCCGTACTTGTCACGTCTTCATTGACGTCGTGAACTTGCGGTATAAATTTAATTCTCATCAACCATACGACCATCTGAATGTGCAGAATCTGAAACACGTCATGCAACATGATCGTCATCTCTCCGAAAGGCAGGTGGAAAGAGTTGGTGTCAGGCTACCACCGCTCCACAAACGCAGAAATCAACGACATGTCAAGGCATATGAACATGTTGTAAGGCAAATGACTCGATCAGCTATCAGTAATGACCCTCATGATATCATCACTCAAAACTGAACGTCAACCCTATAATGTAGTACAATCTTTGTGCCGATTATGTCACTTCAGAACCTTTTGATCATCGTCCTCCCAAATGTGTCTGGTAATGTGATTGACACAAACGAATAAAGTAATTTTCAGACGACGTTTAGCAGTTCAGTTGTTTACTGACATCTTGTCAACTATACTTGCTATGTACGATAATAATGATCAAATCTATATATTATTGTCATCCAGTTAAACTTAAATCGAGATACACATTATGTGTAAAGTTGCAAGTTTTGAATGATTGGTACTTAATAGTAGAAAATGGTAAGAAGTTCTCAACGGGAGTTGACTATCTTACTTCCACTTTAAACAGTGATGTTTTGGACTTCTCTAATAGTAGTCAATTCTTATCAAGCACGAATCACCTTGTGAAATTGTATTTGGTTAGATTTTGAGTTTGATCAATGGACAAGATAACTTGTTGTTTAGAACGTGACTAATTAGTGACAGTAGCTAAGTAGAGAACAACAAAATCTACAGTGCATCAGTCAACCTAGTTGATTTGTGAAATATTTAAGCTCTGGAAATTCTTTCGTAGAAATGAGCTTGGATATAAAATTTTCTAAGAAACAAAATAAAAGCGTCACTTGTTCCATATAACAGAAGTACATTTAGCGTTTAGTAATAAAAAAATGAAATAACGACATAACTGAATTTCGTTTTGTATCAAAGTTGACCGATCTACCTAAAAACTAAAAAAGGATGGTTCCGGCTCAGATATAAAATAAAATAATCTTAGCAGTGGTAGGGCAATGTTGGGAAGATAGTCTTCTTGGATGCAAAATTCCCTGACGAAGCGATCCAACTTCCCGGCGCCGCGCCCATCCTCCTAACCCCAATCCTACGTCCCGAAACAAACCAAATCGGAGAGCTGAGATGGCGAAGCTGTACGGCGCGCAGAGCCGGCCGGCGACGGACGTGAACTTGAACAAGAACACGGAGTGGTTCGTGTACCCCGGCGTGTGGACCGCCTACATCCTCATCCTCTTCTTCTCCTGGTTCCTCCTCGTCTCCGCCTTCCGCTTCTCCTCCGGCCTCGCCTGGACTCTCGTCAACCTCGCCCACTTCCTCGTAACTCCTAACCTCTCGATTTCTTTTTGGTCAATTGGGGAAAGTTGCTTGGTTTGTTGACTTTCTTGATCTGGTTAAATTTTGGTGCAATCCCCCCCCCCCCCCCCCCCCCCTCTTTTGTAGTTCTATTGCCAAGTGGATTGTGTTGTTGTAATTATAAATGCTTGTGAAAGTTTGGGCTTTTTAAAAAAAAACTTTTTTTTTGAGGTTAAGTTCTGTATAGAAATGGGAATGAACTTCTGGTTGGTTCGGTTTTCTTAGTTATGGTGATTTTGTTTCTTGATTCCACACCGAATCAATTCCATACGGATAAGAATTAGGGGAATGTTGTGGTAATTTTCGTTGGAAACTAAGTGGTAGAAAACAAAGTGCGATTTGAAGGCTGTGACATTTGCGGATGTGCCTATCCTAACGATCCCCCGTGCACCTTGGAAGAAGAACCTTCACAGTGGAAGGGGATGTGCTACCTGTAATCGGGGAGCAGCGGACGCCTTCCAACCCCTGTCGCCACAGATACCTAGGGCTAGGGGTATGTTGACATGGGAATTGCAATGACCATGACACTTTGTTAAGGCATTTTTCTCGGCACTCTGGCAAAGGAAGTAGTTATAGTACTAAATAAATGATACCACTGCGAAAGAGGTGGAAGTTAAGGGGTTTAAATCTCTAATTGAGTTTGAATTGGATGGTGGAGGTTAGATATCATCAATCTGTCATTATTAACAACCATGGAAGAGCTTGAAGTAAATTAATCTTAACCCACAATGCAAAATTGCTCCTAGTGGTGTGGATTAGAATGACTAGGATTGTCTAGGTTGCTTGACTTGCTTCTGGTCCTTTAGATTATGTATTGTAGATTCATTTACCTAACAGTACGTTACTTTAAGTCCTCATGATTAAACTTTGCTGGTCAGTACCAAATGGGCAGTGAGAGGAATCGTTGATCTCTCTTTTGGTCTCTTTAATGGACAAATGCCGCTGGCACATTGAGATTAACTCATTAAACCCGAGGGAGTGCAGCAGGCTTAATGGAATTTCATGGAATGTAATAGTGTTCAATTTTTGGATATTTTGGTCTGCAAAAGTGTGAGCCATGTTGGGGTTTGAATTGAATCGGGCTTACATTTGAGCTTTATGAAATTAACTTGTAAATATTTATAAGTTAGTTGGACTGAAACATTAACCTAGCCCACTGCCTTTCAGTCCAAGGTCTTTATATTTTTGTTCTACTATCATTGTGTTGTGCATCATGTAAGAGAAACACATACAATAAACTGGATTTGCAAAAGAAATGTCAAATGCTACTACTTCTACCTCTAGTTTATCAAATATGGGAAATGATGTGAAAATAAGTACGCCACTTTTTTACCTTTTTTCGTAGCATTCTAAACAAATGGTCTGCAAGAAAGGGCTAATTGTAAAACTTCTTCATTTGGTGAATTATTGTAATGGTCCCCAACAAATTGATATCTTTTGAGGATGATGAATCTCATTTTTAATTTCCCTTGCATGTCCCATCTACAAGTAGGAGAAAATCAACTTTGCCAAAAAGAAAGACTTGTAATGGGAGAAGAAGGGGGAGTGGATGGCGTTGGATGATCTGAGAATATAGATCAACATAAGGAAATTTATTTTGAAGCCTAATATAAGGAATTCATTGAAGTCATCCCTCATCTTCACAGAATTCCAAATTTTGCATCTTTTAAACATTTGATTTGGTTGGAAAACTCTTCTTAGACTCCGTAGCTAATCCTTCACCAGAAAACAGCTAATGTGTTTTTTTTTACATTCTTACTTCGGTCTTTTGGCCTGGTTTTCCTGAAAATAGGTATAATTGTTTATTGATCAAAATGTTTTTTTATTTTAGTCTTCTTCATTTATGACATTTATAGCTTGCTAATGTGAATTTGCATATATATGAGATACCAAATCTGATGAAGTTGAGTTTTAGAATGGGTGGTTATTGAATACCAAGTCTGGCATGTTTTATGATATGAAGTTGTTCTTATCCCCATGGTAATTGGCTTGGGAATGGTGTGTCTGTGTGACTCTGATTAAGGTGCCCACATGACACATGCATAATTACACGATGCTTTTGGTACTCCTTGTACGTTATATAATTTTATTTAGGATACAAATGTAAGCATTATGATTGCACCCAATAGCTAATGTAGGTACTAAATGTTATAAAGTCCTGATACAGTTTGTAGCAGTTTTTCTTTCTTTGACAATAGTATTAAAGTTATTCCTTAAACAAGTCTCAAAAAGGTATGGATATACATATGTTTCATCACATACAGGGCATATGTACAAAATTATGGATGTGATGGTTTCTTAGTGTATATAGATTAAAACATTTAACTCAACCTTAACTTGACCCCTTGAATGCCCTAGAGCTAGCTTCTCTCCAACTTTACTATTCCACTTGATTGATACAAGATCGGATCTCGTAATATGACACTCCTAAAACCTTTTGCTTTGTTTGGAGAGTTAGAATTTGTAACATTTCGCTAACTGGAAATAACTTCTGATCGACCATGTTGTAGCCTGGTTCATATATTGTATCTTACAGTTCCCTCTCTGTCATTTTTCCGCAGTTCGTCGTTGTAGTTCTTCCAGCTGTTGTCTTCTTGGCACTAAATTGTTTATTTGATTTTGTAGACAACATATCATTTCTTCCACTGGAAGAAGGGGACCCCTTTTGCTGAAGATCAGGGTGTCTACAATACTTTGACATGGTGGGAGCAGATGGACGATGGAAAGCAGTTCACAACAAACAGGAAATTTCTAACTATCGTCCCAGTTGTGCTGTGAGTAAATCCCTTGTGACAGAATTTTGTTGGTCCTTTACAATAGCTTTTCTAGATGATGTGTTTCTGATAATTTACGATGGTTGTTAGGATTCATTGGCACTTGGATAACATAGTAAAATTGTGTTTTCAAATTTTAATCTACTTCAAATCGTCGTGATTTTGCAATATTAATCGGTAAAGCTGGGTAACGGGCCGGCCCGGCCCGTTTCAAGGAGGTCAAGCCCGGGCCATCCCGTTTTTTCTCTTAGTGTTTTGTGAACAAACGGGCCGGCCCGCCCGTTTACCTAAAGCTCAGCCTGTTTATTTTCTCCAGGCCCAGCCCGACGGTCCATGGGCCAGGCCCAAAACGAGTTGGCCCGGCCCGGTACCCACCTCTATTAATCGGAGGCAAATTTTCCAACCTATTCGACTTAATATTTGGTTGATTAATCTTATATTGATGTCCAATCTGTTTGATTTGTCATTTGGTTGATCTCTGAATTCCGAAGGTAGTTACTTCTTTCCCACTTCTGTGATATGTTGAGTTTGTAGATCTGGTTCCATTTAAGCATTTGGAATGTTGTTTTTGTATTATAGATGATCTATAGATTTATACATTCTCATTTGTTTCTGATTAGTATAGCACGTAAAATATGAAGTTGTTGATAAGATTTAAGTCCAGTACACTTTAGGTCATTATCTTATTTCTTTGTCAAATTCTAACTCGTATGAGATTTTCAACTGCGAAACATGCATCTGCTTTCTGATTGATGCTTTGCACCTTTTCTTCAGGTATTTGGTAGCTTGTCACACGACTAATTATCAGTACCCTATGCTTTTGTTCAACACTTTTGCCGTGATAGTCCTGGTGATTGCGAAGTTCCCAAATATGCACGAGGTTCGGATATTTGGTATTAATGGTGGTTGATTTCAAATGGATGAGAAAACCTGCCAATTTGATTTTGGTGTTTCCACATGATGTAAATCCTATTGCAACACAGTGGATATTGTACCTGTGAATCTTGATTCATTTTGTAGAATGTATTCAGGAATTTGGGACTCAGCAACTGCCAAAAACAATGTTCTGTAGTAAGAGGAACTTCCTACTGAGAATTGCTTAAAAAATTCTCCCTTGTAAATTTTTGGTGCGCTTGAACCATTGTCCTAAAAATATTATTCTTGTCCGTCCGTGTATAAGGGCACCCTTAACGTGGGTGCCCCGCCCGGGCGCCCTGGTCGGGCGCCCGGGCGCACCCCCGTTAGCGGGTGGGGCGCCCGTGGGGCGCCCGCCCGGGCGGTGGGCGTCCCGGGCAGACGCCCGGCCGTCCATGGGAGGGGGACACGTGTCCCGCTCCCATTGGTTATTTTTTTATTTTTTTTTGTTTTGGTTTTTTTATTAATGGATTGGGTATTTGTTATAAATGTGGGGTAATAATTTTTTGTAAGTGATTAAAATTAAGAATTTTCCAGAACCAACAATTTCAAGTTAAATAGAAAAAAAATTAATACAACAATACCATAACAACAATACATTAATAATAATAAAATACGAAATACAACCAACCACATGAAACATCTGTTAAAGGGAAATACAAACCATACGGACTACTACAACCCGAAATACAAACTAAGGGAAATACAAACCATACGGAATACATACTACATCAAACTACACGTACCCATTCTCTTCTGCCCAGGCGAGAAGTTTATCGATTACTTTTTGATCCTTCTCCGTCGGGTTGTCCTTCCTCATCAGAGAGTGAAGCATGTCCAACTTATTTTTTATTAAATGTCTCTGGAAATTCCTTTCCGCTAACTCCTCTTGCTTGGAGAAACCATCTTCTCTGACTTGGGCGATGTATCGCATCTGTTGTGCAAGTTCTCTAACATCGGTGTCTCGTTCGGAGCGTAATGCACTCTTAGCCTTTTTCTTAGCCTTCTTCACACCTTCTGGGCGTGTAGACGACTCCGACATCGGCTCTTCTGCATCCGAGGGTGATTGCGTCCTCGAGCCGTCCGTGCTCTTTCTTTTCCCAAGGCTTCCTGACTAGGGACTATTTTCATCGTGCAACTCCGGGGACTCCCAGTCAACACGCACGGCATTAGCTCCGGAGATCACACTCTCCCATTTTGGGTACCTACGCAACATAACCCAAGCATCAAAATAAAGAAATTTACTAGGCCCATGATTTCTCTCGTAGATCACGTGCGCTTGTCGGACAACATCGTCGTCATTCTGGCCGCTCCTTTTCCGTCGGAATGCCTGATCGAAGCACCCGACCCACTTGTTCACAGCAGGTATAATTCTCCTCCACCGTCCTTTTAAGGACTCTGCGTTCCTTTCGGGTAGGCCTGTGCCTTCCACGGAGATGTCGTACACACGTTTCACCCTAGTCCACAATGAAGTACACTTCTGGTTTGTCTCTGTCACCGCATCGCAATTGACTTCCATATATGCAGAGACAAGTCTCTCGTCCTCAGCTGTGGTCCACAACTTCGGATTGGCTTTGGCAGTTTGGACTTGCTTGCGGTGACGACGCTGTGGAGGTGGGGATGGTGGTGTGGGGGTGTGTCGTGGTGGGGACTCATCGTCGTCGTTACCCTCATCTTCAGTGTTCGCCATACTCTGGCGGCTATTTTGAGACAATGGTCGGCCAAACATCTGGAACTACGGTTGATTATAAGGGAATGATGGTGCATATTGAGAGTATTGTGGGAATGGTAAGTTTTGATCTGGGGATGCGTAGTGGGAGAATTGTGGGAATGGTGAGTTTTGGTCAGGTGGTGGGAATGATGGTGCGTACTGGGAGAAGTCGGGTTGTTGGAATGGTTGTTGGTAAAATGGACGTGAGGGATATGGTTGTGGATAGCGTGGATGCGGATTTGATTGTGGAGGAGGGGGGAACGATTGTACTCCGGAGAAGACATTGTGGGAGAAATATGGGATGTAAGTTGAGTTTTGAGTTTTGTGGAAGAGATATGGGGTGTAAGTTGATTTTTGTTAGGGTATATATAGAGAAAAAATTAGACACTGTGCAATCACGCGGATTACTTTTCTTTCACGCGTATACTGTACATTCACGCGGACTATTTTGTTTCACGCGTATACTGTAGATTCACGCGGACTACTTTTGATTCACGCGTATACTGTGCAATCACGCGTATACTGTGCAGTCACGCGCGTTTCAAAATTTAAATTTCAAATATTCAAAATTTTGTGTTTAATAGTGATTAATATTGTTAATTAATTAATAGTAATAATAAGTATATCGCGAATTAAAATTATAATGTAATTAGAATTAGATTTATATATAATGTATTTTGTTAAATGTTGTGTGAGAATTAAATTTGTTTAATTAAGAAATGATGTGGATGAAAGAGAGTGTAGGGTGGGTGGGGGTAGCCTGGGCATGGATAATGAGATTTTTTGGGTGGGTTGGGTGAGCTGACGTGGCAGAGAGAGAAGCTGACGTGGCAGAGAGAGAGTGCAGGGCGCCCGGGGTAGCCCGGGCGCTGTTAAATATGCTCTAATAGCCCCACATGTTGGCCCTCCTGGCTTCTTCGGGAATTGAACCATTATCCTCAGCATAATGTTCTTTATTCTTATTTGCTACTTGAACATGCTCTATGTTATAGAAATGCATGTTTGATTTATTTACCAAAGTTCCCAATTTCGATTCCAGAGACATATATCTAGCTTATATAATCTTGGGAATTGATGATTCTCGTCGCAGGCTTTGTTTGATATATTACTTTCGGAATGAGAGAAAAGTTGAGTACGATATTGTGATGTTGATTTCGTCTGTTTCTTATTATTTACTCACTCTACCTAGGTTGTTTACTTCTTTTTTTAATTTTGTAGGTGCATATATGTCTTTCCTTGATTATGACATTTTTGGACTCTCTCAACCGTGTTTTCTGGTAATGATCTGTCTCACTCTCAGTGTGTACGAGCGATCCTACGAACGGTAGAATCCATCATTTGCAAATTGACCCTAATTATGTTTAGGGAACCTTCTGGTCCTTAATTGGCGCACAGTCTTTAGAAGTGTTGAGCCTAAAAATCTAGAACGATAATTCTACCAAACAAGTCTTGTCTGTATCTAAATAAGATTCTTCATCTCTTTGAATGGGCCCATATTCTTCTGTTTTGTAGAAATTTCCGAGGAGAACGGTCTACGTACTGCGTAAACTTTACGAAGAAAACAAGCTTATACCTTACGGATTGATAACAGTGATATGTGTGCTCTTGTATTTCTATGTCAGATGGTTTCAGGTTTGTGCTCAGCGTGGGCACGAGAAATCGACAAACTTATCTTCAACATGAGTCATTGTCGACCACCAAACACTTTTAGCACACTGTTGAGAAAATCACTTCGTAACATGATGAAAATGATCGTCGGAGAAACATTAATTGCGCCACAAGCACACGAACAAGTCCATGCCATCTCGCGTCCACACACTTAAGAGCACCCTTAACGGGTGCTCTTTGGGGTCGGGTCTGAGGGGGACCCGACCCCTACCCCCCTTAATGGGGGGCGGATCGAGGTTGGGTCCAGACCTGGGTCTGCGACCCGACCTGGGAGATGACCCGGGTTGACTTAAAAAAAAATTGTTAATTTTTTTTGGAATTTTTATATTTGTTATTTAATATATAAATGATATATGTATGGTAGTTTATATCATGGTAAAATTAATAAGATAAATGTAAATAATTAGTAAAAGTAAATATAAGTAATTAAAAAATAGTAAGATAATTGTAAATGTATATAATTAAATAAAATTACCTAACAAAATAGAACACATGAATTTACCTAGGTTCACCAAAAAACGCATTAGTAACCCAAAAAATCGGCAGAGAATTACTAATAAAAATCTCAAAAATAAAAAATCTTCAGGGGACGCTGCCCCCTTGCCACCTCACTGGTGAGGTGGAACGCTGCTTGCTCACCGGGGAGCGAGACCCCCGACTGACCCGTTGGAGTGACCATTATCGGGAACTACTATTCGTCGCCGGAAAACTACTTAAATCGTCCCAAAAATTACCTTTTTGCCCTTAACAAATCAATTAATACTCATTTCGTCCCGTGTCTTTAAACAAGGTATTTGACTCAGTTTTACTCACATTCTTAGTACCAACACCACGAAAATGTCTGGCGAAACACCTGAATCCGGCTAGGTAACGGAGGCGGATTTTTTTTCCGACTCGGACGTCTGGCTAAGACGCCTACACCTAGGTGGAGGCGTCTGTATACGACGCCTACACCTAGGTGGAGGCGTCTTAGCGAGGCGCCTCCACGAACGAGGAGGCGTCTGGCTAAGACGCCTCCACATAGGTGGAGGCGTGATAGCCAGACGCTTCCACGTTGGTGGAGGCGTGTTAGCCAGACGCCCTTATTTTTTAATAATAAAAAATAAAATAAATATAAATAAATTCTTAAAATTATACGGTGTGTTATCTCAAAATATTTGAGGTTCTGTTGCAAGATTTTTGGTGGTAACGGGGTCAAATTACAATGAGTTTTTTTGCAAGTGATTAATATTCAAAAAATTTAAGATCCAAAATCCTCGGTGGTAAAACTTCCCGATTTACAAATACCACATCGAGAGGTCGTTCGGGGGTCTCGCTCACCGGTGAACGAGCGGCATTCCACCTCGCCGGTGAGGTAACGGGGGTGGCAAGGGGGCAGCGCCCCTGGAATTTTTTTGGATTTTGAAATTGTTAGATCTGATTTTTTTTTTAATTTTCATCAATTGCAAAAACTCGTTGTAAGGTGATGTCGGACGGTCGACCGTTTGCTTCTCGGTCTACCGAACATGTTCCATGCGGTCCACCGTGATCTTAAATGCAGTAAGTTTTGGATCTTCGTAGAATCATTGTGTCGGTTTACCGATCTCTACCCGGTTATCCGAATATTTATTCTCAGTAGCTTCGACATTTCTCTGGAAATCTCTATTCGGTGTACCGAAAGGGTATTGGTCATCCGAATATAGTAATTATTAACTTATTAATTAATTAATTTCGTAATTATCTAAATTTATAATCAATTATCTTTTTAATAAAAAATAAAAAAAAAAATTGCGGGCGTCTGACGGCAGGGCTGTGCATCCGGTCCGGACCGGACCAGATTTTTATCCGGGGTCCGGACCGAAGATCGAACCGGACCGGATGTCCACGGACCGAAGACCAGACCGGACCGGAAATTTTAAAATTTACCGGACCGAAACCCGGACCGGACCGGATTTTTTCGAAATTTTCCGGACCGAACCCGGACCGACCGGTCCGGTCCGGTTGACCGGGTCAACCCGGGTTTTGCTCTCCCCTATCTGACGGAGCCACCCAGCGTAGGAAGGGGGCGTCTGGCTAAGCCGCCCAGCGTAGGAGAAAGACGTCTTAGCCAGACGCCCGTCCCATGGGCGGGGCGTTTGTGTAAAACGCCCCCCCTAGGGGGAGGCGTCTTACCCAGACGCTCCTCTCATACGCTGGGCGGCTCCGCCAGACGCCCACAATTTTTTTTTTTTTTTTATTAAAAAGATGTTGGATATTTTACCAGATTCGAGTACACCGGGGCGTCCGTTGGCTCATTACTGACCTCCAAAATATTATTTTTTATGAATATAAGAGGAAGATGAAGAGAGATGTGTGATAGGAGGCTAAAATGTCGCGTTATAGCAGTAGAAATGAGAGAAGGGCAAAATGGTAATCTGTTGGGGCGATTTAAGTAGTTTTTGGACGACGAATAGCAATTCAGTTATTAAATCTACTTTTTTGAAATTATTTGACAATTAGCGTAATTTAATTAGATTAAGTTACTGTAGAAATAAATTCTTTAGTAGTTTATGTGTTTTTGTGATAAATAGAAAATGAGGTAAAAAAAATTATATGAACGAGAGAGAGTGTTGAAAGTGAGATTGGGGTTAAGAAGTGAAAAATAGGTTGGATTGGGTGGTGGGTTGCATGGTGTTTTTTGCTGACGTGACAGAGAGAGAAACTGAGTTGGAGGAAAAAATGAAGTTGGGGTTAATGGTGCTCTAAGATTTTAGTCTTCTAGCATTTTCCCTGTGCTATATCTACCATCCATTTCAATTTTCAAGATTTAGTCCACCCGACCCGAGCCATCACTAATTGTTTTTTATATTACAATAGTGACCAATACACATATTAGATGCAACGTCCGAAAAAAGTGAACCATATATAATGGTGTGTGGTTAACTTCATATGAATGTGGAGATTGTCACGAGTCAGATACCTAAGTTTACCGTGACTTAGGAAGTGTTAGAACCGGACAAGTCAAAACATACAGTCGACATTTCAAGAAATTTACCATATGAATTTCTTTGCCACGAATCTTAGACTAAGCTCATCTCAGAGTAAGAAATCTAAAACAGATGAACAACCATCATAAGTTATCAACAAGAACTTGTCAGAGTTTTCATATTAATATGTCACTCTTTGCTTGTTATTCTTCCCTGAAAACATTCCCATATAGATCAAAACTTGTATGTCTTGTTTGTGCATGCATGAGTCCATTTCATATGTCATATGTACGTCTTGTTTTTGTTCCTATGGTTACTTAGAGGTTTCAATATTACTATTTGTTAGTAGATTAGTGAGAACACAAAAATGTGAGTGAAACAAGTAGAAGCTCAATAAAAATACACGAGAAGGTGTTAGTAGTCTTCACTAATTAACTCGAAAACAGATCCTTGATCAACTTCCGTTTTAATCTAGTAATGATTAGCAGATTGCTTCACACGAAGAAAACCATTTCGTTGGAGTAAGAAACCGTGCTATATGTATTGCAAGTATATATGAAGTGAAAAACGAGGTAAAGGTTATTAATATGAAATGATGAGAGATATATTAGAGAGTGTGAGAGCGAGAGTGATTGTGATTGTGTGGAAAATGAGAGAGAATGAGATGGTTGTGATACAAGATATATAATGATTAATGAGCCGTATCTAGCTGTGATAATGAGAGAGGTGGGACAAATTAGTTTGATGTGTGGAAGCTCAAAGAGGGAAATGTGGGAGCGGCTCTGTTGGAAATTGAGTGCCTTCTAGATAATGTGAAAGGTGAGAGAAAGAAGGTGGGAGGAGTTACTTCCATAGACAGAAACAAAGAAACATTACTCAGGGAACAAAAACTGAACTTGAGAGAGAAACTACTCAAACTAGACAAAGATAACAAACAATCATGTTAAAAGCTAATATACACGTTAAGAAAATCGAATTGCACTGAAATGATGCAATCAAATTAAGAATTACCATGAATTGTAAGAGTAAAGCACAGCTTGATTTGATCATATCAAGCCATACACTACTTCTTGGAGTGTCTAGATGATCTATCGGTAGAGGAACGAATGATGACCCTAAGGCAATAAGGGATCAAATGATTGAAGTCGAATGAGTGAGTTTCAAAATAATTAATTACATGTCCCTTCAAGGTTCAAACAAACCTAAAAGGTGTCAGTACAAACATAGGTAGCAACACACAAGAGTGTAATGTCGTACCCTCCTGTCAACCTCCAACATTGCCAAACTTAAAATTTGATGGCAACTCACCCATGCACGCATCCACGACCTAAATAAGCGAATGGCTCCAAAACAATAGCCGTTCCCAAGAAAGAAAAAGAAAGATACATCTGATGTGTCCATGTATGGACTCATGCCAAAGTATCTACTCCACGTCCAACCAACTTAGCCGACCTTCCTTAGTTATTGAGGCACCAATTAAAAATGGAGATGTGCATTAATTAGACAATAAATAAGCATTCTCATATGATGGCTCTCTCAGCTCCCATCCCAAAGAGAATGTTTTGGGTCCCATCTTTGGTGCAATTAAAGGAAGAGGGACACATGTGTGGGTGGTCTGCCAGAAATATAAAAGGAAAATGAGAGTAATGGACAAATGCACTGGAATGAGGGGGTGCTTGGCGTTGTAGGAATCATTAGGTAAGCTTTTGGTTAAGGCAGGTGAGTGCTAACTTCTAAGTTAAGTGGTGAGCACTCAATAGTCAACCCTACTACTACTACTACTTGCTTTGAGGTGTTCCTCTTTTGTCTTTCTAATTATTTGCTATTAGTGACCCACATGTGAGAAAATGACAATTAGTACAACAGTGGCACCCAATGGTCTACTTCATCCTTAGCTTTGAACTGGACAAGATTAAATTTCGTGCCCTAACCAAAGCGAATTGCATCAAGGCGTCTAGAGGGGTTAATAAGGGAAAAGGTACCCTAATTCCCTTTTTGATGCATTTTAATTCTTAGAGGCATTTTAATTCGACCAAAATCTTTGTAGTACTACAAGTATGTTCTAAAGGCACTAAAATATACAATTGTAGTTCTTTAACTTCAACTTTGACTTTACGTGGATTCAGCTATGTTGAAGTCAACTATTTATTCACTACCTATTGTTCAAAATGATGATATGATTAAAAAGCAATCTTCAAATTAAGACATAAGAGATGTACGACAAATAAAAAACACAAATGATTTTAATTAAAATAGCATATTACAAGTTGAACGGAGCCCGCCTACTCAGATAAACAGATATGAAATAGTGCATGCACATTAGTCATGTGCAGTAGCCCATGACATTCATAGCTAGAATATGAAAATGTGAGAGGAGGAATCGGGGTCATACATACCTACTTATTCCCTTCCATAGAGATAAGAGCTATGCTCTCGTGCTACTTCCCATGAGTGGACTGCAAGAATCTCTTTGGGAGTACTATAAAAAAAAAATCTCTTTGGGCATGATGAGACAAGACACCACAGGAACTGCTGCGGATGCGAAAGGTGAAGAGAGGCAACAATGACACACAAGCCAAAACCAACCAAAACCTTGAACTACATACAATTAAGATGCGCACACATACATAACTAGCTTTTAATTTCTCAAAATAATTGGCATAAATAAACATATTATATATATTATCCCATTATTTATGATATATTGCATTGTCATAAACATCAACCAATAACTACTAGGTAGCTAAGCTAAAACTAGGTGCCCATACGTTACATGACCATGTAGAATCCAAATTGCTGCAAAAACCAGACACTTCTTCCAAACACCACAAACCCTAACACATGCATGCATGCTGATTGCTGACTACCTACTACTCCCTCAGACTCTATACCTGGAAAATACACCACATATAACAACAACATGCTGCAGGCAAACAGACCAACATGGAAGTAGTTTGTTCTCTATCTCTCTCCCCACCAAATCTTTGGGTTTTCTTGAATCAAATTCCTCTGTGCATGTACTTCCACTCCTCTGTGTGTTGCTGCCATATTGCCAAAGTCCACATCCCAAACCACATTTCTAATACAAACCATTAAAAGCCACCCTAAAAAAAAGCTTCACTTCACTTCACATGTACATAGTAAATAGTCAATGCAGGTAAACAAAAGATACCAAAAAATTAAAACACACATGTATACAATCAAGTGGTGGTTCAAATTAAATGACCCACAATTAACCTCAGCTAATTTCTAACTCACAATATACTATTACCATGCAAGAGAAGAGATCAATGGAATGAAAAGCTTAGCTGAGTTGGAATTAACTTTGGGTGGAAATTTCAATTTCATCCTACCAAGCAGCTCCACCGCCCATGACTCCACTCCAAAACACAGAAGAATCTCCCTCTTGTCCCCTATTCTGATCAAACTGGTCAGCAGCAGTGGGATTTGGAGAAGAAACATGTCTGAGATCTTCAAAAGGGAACAGCATCCTTCCTCCACCACTCTCCTGCACCTCCTGCCTCTGAACACCACTACCACTATTATTCTGGTGATCATTATACCCACCAACCCCTTCCACTGAGAAACAACCCCCACTAGATCTGAACTCCTGCAGTCCAAATCCAGGTGGTGTTTGGTAAACCCCACCTCCACCACCCTCTTGCACCAAGGGCATGAATGGGCTCATCATCCCTCTAGAACACACCCCACTTCTCAGAAACTGCATGGCAGATAGAGCATTGGGGTTGACACCAACAGTAGTACTGGAAGTGGAAGATGTGCATGTTGACAGGTTATTAGGGTTCCCAGCAAGGGCTGAGTGGTAATTTGAGAAGGTTAGGTTGAGATCACGGGCTTCATGAAATTTAGGGTTTTGGGTAGGTTGAGGGACGAGATCAGAAGAAACAAGTTTGCTTGTGTTTGTGGTGGTGGTGGTGGATGGAGTTGTGGTTGATGATCTTTTGTTCTTTCTTGAACCTCCACCAACAGGGACATTCCTAAGAGAGCCACCTTCAGTCCAATACCTCCTACAAGTCTTGCAAAAGTATCTTGGCTGTGTGAGGCTGTAGTTGTTGTAGTAGCAAAACTTGGTGTTGGTGGAGTTGCACCTTGGGCAGTTGAGTGCTTGCTCCTTCTGTGGCCTTGCTCTCCTCTCCATAAGCTGTGATGGTGCCCTTGAGGAGGTGGTGGAGGACGAGGACACCACCATGCCCATGCCCATGCCCATGTCCTCCATGGAAGGTGGTGGTGAGGGCTTCACCACCACCATCTCCTGCCATCACACCAACAACATACATATATATCAAACACAAAAATAACACATGGTTATAATTGAGGGACATATGGATCGATCTTAACAAAAGTTATGGGAAATTAAAGTGACCAACATGCACCATGACCACTTTATGGTTGGCTAGCTTCACAAAAAATAAAAATAAAACCCTAAAAGCAAGAAAAAGAGGAGAGACAATTAAAGGTGCAAAAGGGGGAGTGAGAGGGATTTATATAAGATGGAAGATATACTTTGAGCATCACAGGAAACCACAACTTATCACCACTTTTCCTCTTCTCCACCGCTTTATTGTTTCACAAAAGAGGAGAGCAAAGATTAAAGGTGTTTTGTGGCTTTGTGGGTGTTTGCTTCTCCCAAAGATCCAAAGAGGGGATTGGGCTGCGAGGGAAACATAAAGCCAAGAAAAAAAGGTGGTCTTTTCTTTTCATGAACAAAGAGGTCTCTCCTTCTTTTTCCTCTATAAAAGGGCACTTCTACTTCTCTCCCCTCGTCACTGACAAAGAGGTTGTCTTCATCAAAACCATGAAATCTTTCTATAGGAAACACTAAAGGAGAAGCACATAGAAGGTGGAGAATTAATAGCAAGATGGGTTGGTGGGATCTTAGGTGAATTACCTGAGGCCACTGAGCAGCATCCATGAGACCTGTGAGATGGGTAGTGATGTCTCTATAAATCTTTCTCCCTTCTTGTGTTGTTGTGGTGAAGCTTTTGAAGATGTAGTAAGATGTTGGTTATGATAGCTGAGAAGAGATTATGAATGTGTTGGGGTATCATATATGTAAGGAAGGGGGAGGAAAGAGAGATATCCTACTTGGGCTATTTAATTGACATTATTGTCTTGTTTTTATTTTTTATGGTTTCTACTTATGTGGCAAATTCTCCAGCATCAAATATGTGATTGGGAAACTACAGTTCAAGTCATCTGGAGACTTTAGGAAGGTCTTGGGCCCAAGGAAATATTATATTTAAGACTTGTGTTTTGTTCTTGTGAAAAAAATTGATTCCAGGGCTCATGGTCAGATTGAGCTTTAGCTAGCTTATTTTATTTGTAATAAATATTGAGGGACATTTTAAAAAATAATGTAAGAATTTTATTTTCCATAAAAAGGAATATTCGTAGAACACAAGTGTAAAGGTAAATTGGTATAAAAAACTGAAACGTTTTGGGGGGAGACGTGGAGTATGTTGTATGTTACTGATTAATAAGGAGTACTATACATCTTGATGAGTGCATGCTATTGTGAATGTAGTACTGTTCATGCGTAGAATTTGTACATCGTTAACTCAATATCAGTATATGTTTGTTGCAGTTATTGTATAAACATAAGACTGGTTTAACTTTTAAAAAACGTTAGTGGTCTGAGATATGGAATTTGTACACAGTTAATCTTAATGTATGCATATCACAGCTTACTTTCGCATGCTAAATCTCCTTTACTATTTGAATTTGTGACTCAAATTGGTGGGAAATCAATCACTCTACCAATTGGGTGAACATTAGCACGTTCAACTGTGTTTCTTACATTAGCTTGAAGAGTATTTTAATTTTTGAATAGTTCCATTTTGTGTGCTGGAAGCATTTCGATAATTTTCTTTTGTTGGATTTTCATAAAACAAGAAACTTGGTTATCTTATTTACATCCTTACTACTTGGGGCCGGAAGTGGTTACACTCACAAAAGGGCATACTTAGAAAGCTAAATTTTGTTAGTATCATAAGCTCAAAGGCATAGCTCCAGCGGCGATCCACGTAATCTACCACGTATTGTACAAATATGGTGATATCTCTCACATTCCTAAAATATATAATACCCTTTGCAAATATCTACCATGCAATGTACATAAATGTACAACTTTTAATTCCCACATTTCATGTTGGTAAAATATTTACCTTTTGTAACAATTCATTCCTAAATTCACTACATGAAAGCTTGATTTTACAGCCCATGGACTCATGGAGTAACTTTACTAATCATATTAACCTTGTAATAAGTCACCACGAGCAACTCTTCGGAAACGATCGAAATTATAGCTCTTTTTTTAAGCTAAATTGCTTAGGAGTTAGTTTGCCTTGCGAGTAGTGACGGACTAATTAAATTTTAGTAAATTGTGATTATCACATTGCTTTATATTCACATACTGCTAAAAACACACTCCATTTATATAAGATGGACTCATAAGAGAACAAAAAAAGGCTTTAAATGAGCAAACAAATTGGCCAAACTTGCTTTTGAGCTGGTCCGAACCAATTAAGTATAACCTAGAGAGCTAAGAATCAACTCAAATTAGAAATTAACATAGAAGTTTCAGTTGAGGGGACGTTACTTGTAGCTAGACAAATTTCCTCTGGTCCTTACGAATGCGATATTATTGTTTGGGTGACAATTTTTTAATTCGAAGATCAAGATTCAAGAATTAGGATGGCCTAGAATTAGGAATCGTGACACCAAAGTGAGTCGGTTCATGATCGTTTAGCTAGAATAATGTAAACTAACCCTAAAAAATATTGTTTATCCAAGATTACAATTTTAATGAACTTGGTGAAAAAATAAGAATTCAGCTTAAGTGCAACTTTTGGTCACCATTGGTTGAGTTTTTCTTACGGAAATGGAAATCTGTTGAACCTTAAAATACAGGTGAGTATAGTATATGTACATATGCTACCATAGTATGTTTTATTTATATATGTGATTGGATGTGGGCCCAATCAAGGTGACCGACAAGCTAGGCCCCACATCTCATTTGAGTGGGCTTTTGGCCCACCATATGATGGCGACAGGTCCATCACATGGATCATTTTTCTTTGCATGTGTGGTGTGCTGTGATATTATTTTATCATATATCATAGGCGCAATAGACTATTAAGAATAATTTGTACAACAATTATTCCCTCTCCACTATTAACTTTATTGTTGTATATATAATAATAATAATACTAAAATAAGGAGATCTATCAATTTTGATCGACTTCTCACCTACTGTTTGATAAGAAGATGTCCCATACAAGAGATGGTGTGTAGAATTATTTTACGGTTAAGCAAGATTCTGTTTGGTCACCTAAGGATTTGTTATTGTTACGGGTTCATATTATATATATGTGCTCACAACTGATAAGAACATTAGCTCTTACGGTCATCAAAAGAAACAACATTCGCTCTTGACGTTTTATGAGATGATGATGTTTTGACCTTTAGAATTTCTTATGTTTATGTCTTACATTAATTACTGTTGATGTACAATGCCTTGGACTATTGAATATTTTGTGTTAAACTCGTTTAATATTAAATTGAAATGCAAAGTAGAGTTGTAAAGTTGAATCATGAGATTATTTTTCTCATTTTCATTCCACATTAGAGAATTTGGAAAGTGAAAAAAACTTATATAATTAGGCTTTCCATTCATAGAGGAAAAAGATTATAGAATAGAGCACACACGCAGCTCATCTGCGCCCGCTCCTACACCTGAGCACACACCCGATATGCATTCCTTTTTTCTGAGGGTTTATCTTATATTGTATTTTACAAAGAATTAATTTAAAAGTAAGATTTCTTTTTTAATTCTGACAGCTACAAATTTTATGGAGCCATTAAGACCACATTCTCAACAACTATTCAGGCGGTTGTGAATTGTGTGAATATAAAATCCATATTCTCAATTCGGGACAGAAAGTTTTATATTGCCCAACAGATTTTTGAAATAACCTTTATCTATTTTAGTTATTTTGTTCCCATAGTTATGTTCATTGGCTTTGTACGGATGTGCATTCAATTTTTTGGGGGTTCATCTTATATTGGCTTTGACAAAGAATTGATTTAAAAACAAGATTTCTTTTTTAATTCCGACAGTTACAAATTCTATGGAGTCATTAAGACTATGTACTGAACTATTTGGTCAGTTGCGAATCGTGTAAATATAAAAGTCCATGTTCTCAATTCAAAATAGGAAGTTTTCTATTGCCCACGGATTTTTGAAATAACCTTCATCTATTTTAGTTGTTTTGTCCTCATGGTTATATTCATAGGCTTTGTACGGATTGTACTCGAAATGTTAATCGACACATGTTCCAAACTGTTATGCATGTTATTTATATTTTTAACATTACAATGCTCATGTTATTGTTCAGACACACTCATGTAGTCGATCGTTCCAAGATTAACTTCTAAAATGTGTCGTATTTGAGATAATAGATCTACAATTATTTACGTTCCAAAATGGAGGAAAACGAAATCTTTATAACAGATATGGTTTATTTTCTTCTCATAGGATTTGTTGTTAAAGTTTTTCCAAATTTTGTTGCTATAGACCCTTTTTGTTAAACATCATACCCCGTGTTTTATTCTCATCCCTATTTTAAAAGTAAATACCTTGTAACATAGATAATATTACATGTTGAAGGTAGAAATAATAAAACTTAGTACTCACCCCCATAACAACAGATGCTCTCTCCAATTTTTTTCCATTCATGTTGCTAAATATCATAGCCAATGTATCCTCTCATGAATCATGCATGGCATGGAAGTTAACCATATATCGACAAAGGAATTCAGAGAGGGGATATATCTACATGTTTTCCCGTTATAGTTTAACTTCTAACAGGGGTCACTCACCAACCAGTGACCACTTGGCCCCAAGCTCCCGCGCCTTCACTCGACGCCCAACCTTACCTCTGTCTGGATCGATAGACTCTCCTAACCTCCATTACACGTGTTAGTGCATATCCACTTTTGTACCTGTCACTTGTCGGTAACTGGATCACCGACGGGCCTTCTTGGTGGTGAAAGATCTTTCACTGCGACTTGTAGTGATCTCCTTTCCTTTCGCCACGTTCTTACCGTCACCTAACACTAAGACACAAGTGTTTACTGTCGACGTCCGATTGGCCTTCACCGAAAGGATTGTGTATCTATCTTGCAAATTAATGATCATAAATCACATCACAAAGTGAAGTACATAGGTCGCAAGTACTTTGTCACACGTGACTTTATCGACGAAGGCAAAATAAATCTGTTATGAGTGGACACAAACAACAACACATGTGATCCATTCACCAAATTCTTATCTCAAGCCAATGGCGAAATGCATGTTGAGTTCATGGGTTTGAGAAACCATGTGGATTAGCTTGGTGAAGGATTAGAGAGGGTAACCCTAGTTATTATTGTTTTGTACATTGAGGATGTGTGTGAAAGAAAACTTTGCTAACAAGTGAGAGATTGAAGGGAATGTGTTCTAAAAGTTTACTTTTATATGTCATTTTTTATGAATTGGATGTGCAAACATTTTGTTCATTAATTAATGTATTCGTCTTTTGGAAGTGTTAAGGAAGATGCTCTTGGTCATTAACCGTAAAGATCTAAAAGTTAATGATTTACATAAATCAAAAGTTATTCACAATCATGGTAATTAACATTGAACATTAATTACCGAGATAAAATTATCGTGTTGGTCATCGATTATTGTGGCTCTACATATATTTGACGACACGAGTATATAAAATAGGAAAATATTACATTTATATATTGAATAGACATAGAAAGTAAAACATTATGGAATTGTGTTTTGTGTCATTAATGTTTTACTATGTCTTGAATCATAAGAGACTTATATCTTTTCACCTAAGGAATGTTCAATTTGATTATTGTCAAAAGTTATCAATGAGTATGGTGATAAATGCAATAGTTGGCTAAACATGACTTATGCTAGAAAAGATAGTTCGTCAAAAGATTATCATTGCCTTTTTTTACTTGAGTTATGATATTACTGGGCCCCTTGATAAAGCAAAATTATAATGTGCACAATGTGACTTATGTTAAGTTACATATTTATAATTAGCTTAAGAGATCAAAAAATGAATATAAAATACAAATGTGACACATATCTACTTTGTATAATATTCTTAATATCATGAGCCAAAAGATGGACACAAGTGATGTTCTTACAACAATAAATAGATCGTGTTTCGTTCGTGTGAACAAAGACATCTATATTAATTAAGTAACTATAATGTGTAGCTAAATACCGTTTATAGTTTATGATATTAAGTGTTTAATATCATTGTCAATTGACTTAGATCCTCCTATAGATCACACCACAAAACTAGGAAACAAGAAGATTGATTTTATATTCATATGATGTATCGAATTCCGTGTGAAATAGTATATATGTGGTGAATCGATAAAATCAATGTGTCATAAAAATGACATAGTTAAAATCATTTATAAGTTCATATGAGATGTATGTATTATGAGGTGTATGGTTGACATTACATATGATAATATATTACATGATATATGAATTTGCTAAAAACCATAGAAATAAAATTTTGTTGGATATAAATCCAAAATTTGGTAAAGGAAAAAGTGTTAATACGGTTTTGCCCGAATTAATAAGGAATTAGTATTAATCATGTATTGGAATTATTCCAATTATGGTTAAATGTGAATGTGGATGATTATGTGTCAAATTGTGATTGATTTTAGGGAGAGAATAACAAGAGATCATGTGTTAGTGGTTAGCTCATGATGTGGGTGTTGGGAGACCCTATAAATAGGTCTTCTCTCACTCCTTGTTTTAATTAATGCAAAAAATTCTCTCTCCCTAACCACTATATTAATCCATCCGAAAATTCCATAATTATTTCAAGCTTTTGAAGATTAAATTCTCAGGGAACATAAATGAGTTATTAGCTAGATTCTAACCTTAATTTAGATATTAAATTGGCTAGTTCATTTCTCTTTAATCTTGTTTAGAGTTTGGTGAACTCTTGTAAGCGAATCGACGGGCGATTCGGCGAGCGGCACAACTCCGGATCTTCATAAAGGTTTTAGAGAACATTTGAGTATGATTATCTTATATTTGTTTTAACATATATTGATTATATGATATTAGAATAAATATAAACCGATGTACATGAAATTGTTGAAAAATATGGAAATCGATCTTGTATGCATGTATTAAAATTTTAAAATATACACATACATATGGGCATGAAATCATACACAAATATGATTGGTCTAGAAGAGAAATTAACAAGAGATCACGTGTGAGTGATTTACACATGATGTGGATTTGATAATGCCCTATAAATAAGTCAATTCTCCCTTCCCTTGTTGCACCAATGCAAATCTTTCTCCTCTCCATTTTTCCATCTATTCCACCAAAAATTCTCTTCTTTCAATTACAGTTCGGGATATTAAATTCTTTAGAGCATGGAATGAGTTATTAACTAGATTCTAACCTTGCATTACAGAATGATCGATTAGCTTCGATCACTCTAATCTTGTTTAGAGTTTGGTGAACACTTGGAGGAATTTTTGAGACGATCCGACATGCAAGTTAACTTCTAATTGGTTAAAAGGGTTTGACAATCCTTTACGTATGATCCATTATATATTGTTTTGATATTGTATAATATGCAATATATATTGAATGCAATTAGGAAGTCTTGTACATGAAATTGTTGAATAAATATGAAAACCGATCATTAAAAGAATAAATAATAAAAAGAATATTTGCTTGTAAAAATAAAAATATATACTCTAGTATAATGCACGAAATCCATTTGACAACGAATTCTTAGCTGAATTCCAACAAGTATCTGGTAAGAATCCAAATGTGATTCACAAACAGAAAATCAGCTTCGAGATCCTGTAACAAAGAATCAAATATTCTAGAGTCACATTTATCATATTACTCTTAGTTGTATTTATCATAATTCCCTCATATTTTAATATTTTTATTCGATAAATTTCTAATTAGAAACTATAAATGTTATATATATTATTTTAATAAACTTGATGAATTTACGATATATATTTTAATCCAAACATATTTTCATATTTTCCGATATTTATTAGATAAATTTCACATACATTGTATTTTATGATAATTTTTAATATTAAAAAATAACACAAATATTTCTAACTTAGTAAATATTCTACCTTAGTAAAAAATCATATCTTACAATAGTAATCTAATAACAATATAAATTTAAATCAAGGGACATACTGGTCATTTAACATTTAGAATCATGAGCAAGAATTGTTTCTATCCAAACAAATTTTGATTCTTTTAGGATTCATGAATCTTACATTTTCACTTAAAATCTGAATTCTCACAGAAATCGTGTTACAAGAATCCAATTCAAACGCACCCTAAGTGTACTCCAAATGTCAAACTTCTTAGTTGTCTGCTGGCAAAAGAGAGACTTTTAACAAGAGACATGCTACTCAAGAAAGGAATGAACACCAACCCTTTATGTGTCGTGTGTGGTCTACCCGTGAAACCACCA
Source organism: Triglochin maritima (assembly GCA_963682175.1). Classification (NCBI taxonomy): domain Eukaryota; kingdom Viridiplantae; phylum Streptophyta; class Magnoliopsida; order Alismatales; family Juncaginaceae; genus Triglochin; species Triglochin maritima. The sequence goes on from OY821772.1 coordinate 49,452,030, forward strand.
ACCACATGTTCTTTAAATGCGAAATGAGTAGTGATTAATTCTGGGGAAACGCTTCTTCCCTGGACCTTAATCTCGCACTAGAAAACTGGACCGCATTCCGAACTCTAGCCAAAAATCACCACGATTTGGATAATGATAGTCGGAACACTTTAATAAATGTCTTCCTTCGGGTTTGGTGGTTAGAAAGAAATAATCGCATTTTTAGACAACCAGATGACTCTTTTGAAGGGTTAATTGACAAATGTATAGACCTAACTTTTATGTGGACAAGTGCACTCAAAAGGAGGGGGAGCCGTTGGAGGAGGAGACGACATCTAAAAGAACAAGAAGTTTGCTAAAGAGGTTGATCAAAGCGGGCCAACCAACACCAATGCAACTTGATACCCGCTTCTCTTCGGTCAGACCTGCTCTTGGAGATCCTAACATCATTCTCTCTTACCTTATCGCGGCACCTGAAAATACCAATGAAGCCGGAGCAAGACCAAAAGGAACTGCTGATGGACTCATCGGCGTAGAGGTTGCAGCACCGACTGAAGATTAAAAGTCTTCGTCTCTATCTCTGTCGTCGAGTTTAATTCTTTTACTTAGTTTTGGATGTTATTGGCCTTGAGACCACAAACTCATCATCTTTTTGTAAAGGATGGTTGTGGTTCATGACCCTTCTTATGAACTTTTTTATTAAGCAATATAACTACCAAATATTTCAAAAAACAAAGGAAGGAATTCGGACACTACCTTTGGGTTTTTTATTAGAAAATAATAATGAGACATTATTGTGCATGCATGTATATTAAAATAAGTAAGTGGAGTTTGCACTGTCCATTGTGAATTTGTGATGACATGTTCGGCTAGAGGTTTGGCATGTTAATGTAGTTATGTAGAGGCATCAATTGATGAGATGGATAAAGATTAGAATCTTTGTTCAAATCTTTCTTCTAATTAGGCACAACAATTGTTTAAAGTTTGAAAGTGACGTGATTACTAACGTGTAGTAGGATATGCATGTTTGAGATCGGTGTTAAGGCTTAAACAAGGTCACATTGTTGTTGATTATTTTATTCTTTTCAATTGAATGTGGGAGATTCATCAATTTATAATTGTAAAATTCGATTGGTCACTACCACTTAGATATTGAAGGTGAACGGTGGGTCAAACTCAATAACACAATGTCACGTATATTACTCTATAATAAAGTGTTGTACATATTTCGTGTTTACCAATATGGAATTATCTTTTAAACACTCCCTCCTTACATGTGATTGATGTTTTTTCTCCATGTCTACGCATGGACAAATATAGGTTAGTGTGAGCCCGCAGATGTCGATCAACTTCCGTTTTGATAACATTTGAATTTTTTTGTTGGTTCACAAACTTTAATAAAATCCAAACACTTAGATAGTGGATATTGAATTAAACTCTATTAATTATAATGTGTTGTTTTTTTCGTGTTTAACTGTGTGAGATTATATTTCCAATAATAGTGAACCCAATGGTTGATAAATTATGAAGAGCTGGGTTGGTTTGAACTCCACAATGAGAAGATTTTGTGTTAGGCAGAGTCGATTCTTTTTTATTTCACTTGCAAATGAAGTTCCAAATTTTGAGAGTTGAAAAGTCATTGAGTTATCAAACCCAGGCTAGAGCATGTAAATGATATACATTTAAATATACCAATTGTGGCTAGTTGAGTTGAGAAATATCTTGTCTTGGTTAAGACCATAGATTAAATTCCAACAGTTTAGTTTTGTTGCATATTTTGGATTTAAATGGAGGTAGAGTAAGTAGATTAAATAAAAAAATATGAATTGAAAACATGTATAATAATGATGCGTGAATTTTTATCTTTCTATCGAGAGACAGTTTCACGTTTTACATGATTACTCGACACAATCTACAGCCCCGCCAGATCCAGTAGATTGTTTACAACTCTTTTAAGAAGTACCAAGACATAACAATCAATCTATGAAAAATAGGTCAACTGGGTGTTTATGAAAGCATGTAGTAGCATTGGACTTGGGTAACACACATGTAGATGTTGTTGACATGTGAGTACGTGACAACAAAGAATTAAGTTAGTACAGGGCTCGAGTTTCTCCGAAACATCGATCATATTGAACGACTATATATAATCCTTATGTTTATGTGAACAAAAACAAAACAAAGATGGCCAACTACTCCAAGGAAACGGATGCCTAATAAATCGTGTTCATACGTGATGGGGACAGCACCGACAGGGTCGGGTGGGAACATCTTTGTCCGTAGAAATAAAATCCAGTTAGTGCTCCGTCGCCGGCCCCACGGACGCATGCCCGCCTGCGCCTTCATCTGCACTGCACGATTCATTCTTCCAACAAAATCCACGTCTTCTCTCGCAAGTAAAGATTTTTTTTTTTTTTTGTTGACAAGTAAGTAAAGTTATATCTTGATAACATGCGCCACACCAACACCAACATATATCTGCAAATTCCGAATCCACCTCTGCCAACTATTTTTTTAATAAGTCGTCTGTCTCGACGTACTATCCCACACCCACACATATGTACGTCATCAAATCCAACCGCTGCTCCGAGATCGCCAAAAACATACATGTCGTGTGATCAAGGGTTCGCGCGTTTGAGAATGGTCTAAATGGAGTTTTTGTGTTCCGAATTAATTCTGCGCAGAACGAGTTCCTCTATAAACTTTTTTCCAAGGCCCAACACTTTCCTGGCATCCACTCTTACTTTATGGTGGGTGGGTTTTTACATGTTGAAGATGATCTAACACCAATTACGTACATCGAGATGTATTATGCAGTTGGGATTCAAACTTGCACGTTTGGAGAGGAATGTTCCACTCGCTCCAACTAGATGTACTGTGCCCGGAGGACTTCTCCTAATGCTTTTGTTACGTATGTTCACATGAATTGGAAGGAAATTATCAAAGACCCCACTTCATTGACTTCTTGTGGTTTCAACGTGTGATTGATAGGTAGGAGAACTCTATGTAAGGAAGTGGCGACTTGATCTTTTGAACAATTGAATAATTCAACTGCATGAAAGTTTTGAACAAATTTTGAATCTTTAGTTCTAAGTTCTAACAGTTGGATTATTGAGTTTGGGCTAGACCCATGAATAACTCAATTGAAGAAATCCAATATTGAGATGAAGATGAGAACTATCGCCCCATGTGCCATGTGTTCACCTCACTTTTAGTCTCACATTTGTGAAGCTAACAAGCTGAAGGATGTTGATAAACATCCTATTCACTTGACCATTTGTAGGTGGAAATAGAGGAGGAGAGAATTCTCCACACACACACGCGCGCCCGTCCCGTCTCGGTCCGAGGCGGGGCGTGGCGAGGCGTGACGTGGCAGTGGGGGATTTGAGGGAAATTAGAGGTTTTAGCCTCAGGGTGATGGGTGTATTTATTTTTGGACCTCAAGGTAATTGTTTTTTGCAATTAAGTCCTTGACGGTTACAAGAATAAATACACACACACACATATATATATCATGACAGTTTCCTCCTGAACAAACACGTCTTATTTCCCATCATCTCTCTACGAAAACTGTCCCTCTCCGGCGATTTCCTATCTCCAATCCAGAGTTGTTCAGTGCCCGATTCTTGTGAGGTTCCGCGCTGCTTTCGTGGTCCGTTGACTCCGCTGTGCGCCTGATCGACGGTGCGATTGTTCTATCGTGGGAGAAAACCGGCAGACCATCAAACACACTGGTATGTGGGCCGATATTTTCTCTGAGGCAAGTCGCCTTCCGACGGCTCGGTCTTTGAGGTCATCTCTGATCACTGTTCCTTCGTTTCTTGTTTTCCTTTACATGTTTTTGTATGTTGGCTTCATCTGGATCCTTACAGAATATTTATTTGACATATGTAACCCACTGCATTACATGATTATATTTGTAATTGTTTCAACAATCTCATAGAAAATATCGTTAATTATGTCGTCTAATAATTCGTTTGTGCCAAAAGTGGACATGTCAGGCATGTCGGAAAAAATTTCCGGGCAGAATTTCAAACGTTGGCAACAACGTATGAAGATCTGGTTGACCACTATTGGGTTAGTTGATGTAATTGAAAATATTTCCCACTTTCTGAAACTGAAGATCCCAAAATCAAAGCAACACAAGAACTGTGGCTACAGAAGGACAAATTATGTCGAGGTTGAATTGTGTTGGCTCTGTCCAACGTGCTCTTCGATGTTTATAGTTCGTCCTCCTCTGCTTCTGTGTCTGCAAAGGATTTATGGGATGAGTTGGATAAAAAATATAATACTGAGGACTTAGGTCATGAAAAGTATTATGTTGGAAAATTCCTGAAGTTTCAAATGGTGGAAAGCAAGTCAGTTACTGAACATGCTCATCAGTTTATGATTATAATCCATGGCTTAAAAGAGGCTGACATGAAGCTTCCTGAGAAGTTTCTGGTAATGTCAATCATTGAGAAGTTCCCTCGATCCTGGGAGGACTTCGGGATGTCTCTAAAGCATAGGAGAGGAAAACTAACTATGGATGACCTCATGGTTGCTATTGCAATCAAGGAGGAACATCGGGGTGAAAAACCAGTGATGCCTGTAGAGTTCCAACCAAAGGCAAACGTATTAATTGGATCCTCATCTAAGTCAAATTTTAAAGGAAAACAACAACCTATTAATAAGACTAAACCCAAGGTCAAAATCCAGAAAAGGCCAACAAACAAACCATGTTGGAATTGTAGACAGGTTGGGCACTGGGCTAAGGATTGTCCATCCAAGAAAGTCAAACGCCAACAAGGTACCACTGAATCGACTCCACGTGTCAATGTATTGACTGAGGTGGATGAAACCAACAGTAAGTTTGTTTCTGTTAATCCTCATGTTTTTTCCATTTATGAACCACGTGAGTGGTTGGTTGACACTGGGGCTAATGTGCATGTATGTGCTGACAAGTCCATGTTTGTCTCTTACCAGCCTGTTGATCATAGATCTGTAGCGATGGCCAATGGGAATGTTGCAAAGGTGCTTGGAATTGGACGTATCGACTTGAAGTTACCTTCAGGACGAGTTCTTTCTCTGCATAGGACGCATCATGTGTCTGCTGTTCGTCGTAATATTATTAGTGGTCCGTGTATGGTAGTTGAGGGTTATGAAGTAACATTTAAATGTAACAAAGTTGTGATTACTCTTTCTGGTACTTTTATTGGCAAGGGGTACTTGTCTTGTGGTGCTTTTTTAATTCATGTTGAACCTGCTTTTTATAATCGCAATGCTATTTTTGTTAAAGATGTGTCTTCTCCTGTTGTTTATTCCATTGAATCTGGTGATGTTTGACATAAACGTTTAGGACATGTGAATTATCAATGTTTGAAAAGAATGATGAATTTAAATATGATTCCTAGGTATGCTATTGAGAATAAAAAATGTCAAGTGTGTGTACAAGCTAAACAACCGAAAAAACCGTTTCATTCTGTGACTAGAAATACTAGTATTTTAAATTTAGTACACACTGATACTTGTGAATTCAATGGCATGTTAACTAAGGATAAAAAGAAATATTTTATCACTTTCATTGATGATAGTTCAAAGTATTGCTATGTTTATCTTTTGAAAAGTAAAGATGAAGCGTTATCTAAGTTTCTTATTTTTAAGAATGAAGCAGAGACACAAACTGAAAAGAAACTTACGAGGTTGAGATCTGATAGAGGTGGTGAATATACGTCCAACCTGTTTGAACAAGTGTGTCAGGATTCTGGCATAGTTCATGAGGTGACGGCGCCGTATTCTCCACAATCTAACGGAATTGCTGAACGAAAAAATAGAACATTATCTGATATGATTAATGCATTATTAGAGAGTTCAGGATTACCCAAATATATGTGGGGAGAAGCTTTGAACACGGCTTGCCATATTCTGAATAAAGTTCCTCAGAAACATAAGGAGGATAGTCCATTCGAACTCTGGTGTGGTCGAAAACCTAGCCTTAAATATCTTAAAGTTTGGGGTTGTCTTGCAAAAGTGTTAATCCCTGAACATAAGAGGGAAAAACTTGGTCCCAAGATTGTTGATGCAATATTTATCGGATATGTGATTAATAGCTATGCGTACAGATTTTTGGTAATCAAGTCTGAGATATCTGGCATAGATGTTAACACAATTGTTGAATTTCGTTATGCCACATATTTTAAGGATGTATTTCCCATGAAATCTGGAGTTCTTCAACAAGTTTCTTCTTCAGTTGATTCCTCTACGTCTGGTTCCATCCACGAGCATGTGGAAAGGATGACAAATGTGGGGGCAGATTTGTCTATTGCCGATTTTGAGTCTTCTCAAACTCAAGTTGAAATTGAACCAAGAAAGAGCAAACGTTCTCGAATTGCCAAGGATTTGGGAAGTGATTTTCTCACATACCACATCAAGGGGGATCCTAACACTTTCAAGGATGTTATGGCTTCATCTGAAGCAAAGCATTGGAAAGATGCAGTTAAGGTCGAGATGGACTCTATTGTCTCTAATGGGACATGGGAGTTGGTAAATCTTCCTCCAGGTTGTTCAACGATCGGTTGTAAATGGATATTTAAAAAGAAATTAAAACCAGATGGTTCCATCGATAAGTATAAAGCTAGATTAGTTGCCAAGGGGTTTAAACAAAAGGAAGGAATAGACTATTTCGATACCTATTCTCCAGTGTCTCGTATGACTACTATCTGAGTGCTCTTGGCATTGGCGTCTGTATATGATTTTACAATCCATCAAATGGATGTAAAAACTGATTTTCTTCATGGTGACCTTGAAGAAGAAATTTATATGGACCAACCTGAAGGATTTGTAGTTTCTCGAAATGAGAACAAAGTTTGTAAACTTGTTAAGTCTCTTTATGGACTTAAACAAGCCTCAAAAGCTTGGCATGAGAAATTTGACAAAATTATATTATCATTTGGATTCCAGGTTATTGATTCTGATAAATGTGTCTATTGCAAAGTTCAAAGTAATGCATGTATTGCATTGTGTTTATATGTTGATGACATTTTACTGTTTGGCTCTAATCTAAATATAATACATGAACTAAGTCCTTCTTGTGTACTAAGTTTGAGATGAAGGATATGGGTGTTGCAAATGTGATCTTGGGTATCAAACTGACTAGGTCAGTTGATGGTATTTCCATATCTCAATCTCACTATGTTGAGAAGATTCTTGAGAGATTTGGCTATACGAATTGTAGATCTGTGAAAACCCCATATGATTCATCAAAGCCTTTGTACAAGAACAAGAGTGGTGTTCTAGTTTCACAACTAAGACATTCTCAGATTATAGGTAGTTTGATGTATCTTGCAAATTGCACACGACCAGATATTTCATTCTCGGTGAGCAAACTTAGTAGATACACAAGTTGTCCTGATCGTACTCATTGAGAGGCTTTGGATAGAGTACTTAAGTACTTGAAGGGTACTTCTACCCTTGGGTTGCATTATGGGAAATTCCCAGTTGTACTCGAAGGGTACAGTGATGCAAGCTGGATAGCCAAAAACTCTGGGAGTAACGGTGTTACAGGGTATGTTTTTACTCTGGGTAGAGGCGTAGTCACCTGGAGGTCTACAAAATAGACCATATTGTCTCGATCTACATTTGAGGCTGAACTTTGTGTTTTGGATACAAGTGGAATGAAAGCTGAATGACTGAAAGGACTCATTTCTGAATTGTCAATGACTAGCAAACCAATTCCTGCAATATCTGTACAGTGTGATAATATGACTACTATTGCAAAGTTAAGAAGCTCAAAGTATAACCACAAACAAAGGAGACACATCCAAGTCAAACTGAAATCTGTAAGGGGATTGATCTCGGAAAGGGTGATAGTTGTTGATTTTGTTGGTACCAAAGACAATACAGCTGACCCTTTCACCAAAGGATTTGATCTAGCTTAAGTTCTGAAATCCAAGTTGGGGATGAGACTGAGACCCATTACATGACTCATCTAGAATGGCAACCCAACCAATCTGAGTGGAGATCCCACAAAGTTGGTTCAATGCGGTAATAACAAGTTCTTGAGTGAGTCAAGTGCAACTCATTGGTGATACATTGTAGGTCATACATTATATCTGTGTCAATACCCCCAAAGAATGGATATGTTGCTGAAACTGCAAGTTTAGTAAGAGTGTAGACTCTGAATGGGTTCAAGTCTTTGAGACAAGATGTTAGCAGTGCATCTTTGGAGAAGCCCAACTATGTGAATGCAATTGTGTGGCCGCAATTAGAGGAATGGGGGTCATTCCTTGAAAGCATTCATGAAACAGGATACAGATGCATGGCCGTAAAGTATCAACCCTGTAGATTGCAACATAACCTACTTAGTGTTGTTCTCAATAGACATGTCCACACAAAAGGTTCAAGTTTAAGACTTCGTTTCACTTAGTTCCTGTGGGGGTAAAGTTGAAGGACTCGAGTCGTGGTTCAAACCCGAAAGGTACCATTACTGAAAGCACTAGGCTGCAAGGTTTGGTCGCTCGATCAACAATGGATTTGTGGGGGATTGTTCGATTATTGAGTTTGGGCTAGGCCCATGAATAACTCAATTGAAGAAATCCAATGTTGAGATGAAGATGAGAACTATCGCCCCATGTGTCATGTGCTCACCTCACTTTTAGTCCTACATTGGTGAAGCTAACAAGGTGAAGGATGTTGATAAACATCCTATTCACTTGACCCTTTGTAGGTGGAAAGAGAGGAGGAGAGAATTCTCCACACACGCGCGCGCGCCCGTCCCGTCACGGTCCGGGGCGCCTGATCGACGGTGCGACCGTTCTATCCTGGGAAAAAACCGGCAGACCACCAAACACACTGGTATGTAGGCCGATATTTTCTCTGAGGCAAGTCGTCTTCCGACGGCTCGGTCTTTGAGGTCCTCTCTGATCATTGTTCCTTCGTTTCTTGTTTTCCTTTACATGTTTTTGTATGTTTGCTTCATTTGGATACTTACGGAATATTTATTTAACATATGTAACCCACTGTATTACATATTATATTTGTAATTGTTTCAACACTAACTACAGTTTCATAATTTGAAATTTGTAATAAAAAGTTTGCTCCCTTATTTTCACTCTGAAATTAAAGAAAAACACGCAAGGTGGATATCAAGATGTCCCTCTACTTCTTTTCTACTGATCACACCAGTAAAAGAGTTTTTTGGCACAAAATTCAATTCATGGAACTCCAATTAATGGATTCAGCTCTAGGTTTTGTTGGGGGTGTTCCTTCAATAAATCACTCATTAGTCTCTACTGAAGTTCAATTAGCTTGTTTTCTTAAAATTTTCTTACAAATCAGTCACATGTTATCCATGAGCTTCATAAAAGCAGGTTTCTCCTATGCAAATGAATACTACAGAAAAGTAAAATTATGATAATACAAAATTAAATTTCATTGCTCATCTAAAAAATCAACCTATTATTTGACAAGCTCTACTACCAGGACATCGACATCTATCCAAAAGCACATTAAATTTCTAACATGAGTCCATGACCAGGTGGAATCGTTGTAAGACTTGGTGTTGTCATTAAAATAAGCCTTCTCCGCTAAGCTCCAGAAGGTGTAGTTAATTATATCGTGCAAGGACTATACTAATCGAGCACTTGACTACTTTCCAACGTAATGATTACAAGGTTTGAATTGGGTGCGACGTGGGCAGGTTTTCTGTGGTGTGGTCGTTAATGGAGATTTACGATGTGCCGTTTGTTGACCTATATATAATAAAGCATCACAATAAAAATCAAAAGTTGGATTCATTGGTTAACTTCCGCTACAAGAGTTATATTTAACTATCATAGTATTGCATGTTGCATTAGGATTCACATGTATATCTCCCATTTAGTCATGTTCATGTCAACACCAGTTGAATTGAAGAACTATTATCACTTGCACCTTCTAGATCGGCTTCAATTCATACGAGAACTTTCTTTGCTCAGTGAAAAACCACAGGAAGCAAAACTATAATTAAAACAAAGTTATAGATGCAAATACAATTATTATCAGACATCTTTGGATGAAAACAACTTAATTGGTTCTTAATTATCAAGAAGACCCATCACCTAAGAAGGTTCTGTGGGTCCTAATCTGGCAGGTGTTATTACCTTTCACCAGCCACCATCAATACCATAGCCTAAAACATCTACTCCACTGGGTCCTGTAACGATTAATTATAATCCTGGAATTATTCACTATGCCCCTCCACCTATTCTAGTCCTAGTATATATAGCAGTATATCAACAACAACAAAATATTAATAATTACCAAAGTAGCAATGGCTGGTATGAAGTTTCCCGATGGTTTATTGGCCACATCTCCAGTCCTGCGATCACCAAACCTGCAAATCGACAGAGATATCATAAGATCACAACACAATAATATTTATGAACTTCATCGGGCCCCCACCACCTCCTCTATTACATTCTATTGTGTTACTCCCTTTGATTTAACCCTCGCAGTTTTTAAAGACACTGGTGTTGTCATAACAATGATCTTTGTTTCCTTGTGTTCCACGATTAGATCTCCATATTTGCAAGATGAGGAAAGTAGTGGGAATTAATAAGGTGAATAGAACTAGGTTGGTTTGGTTATGGGAGGCCGATCAACTAATCAACCAACATGTTTTACTATCACAGCAAGAAAAAGAAGACAAATTAAGCTAGCGTGAGCAAAGTTCATATAAACTAGAACGATATAATATTTCAAGTTAATAATCTCAGACAACAAAACCTCAAATGACAACTCCTGCAAGTGGGCCTTTATATGAAGGGAGTGAGCCCACAGGTAAATCGACTGTAGCATTGATACCAAGAGAAATAAGGTCTCGTGTGAGAACATAACTTATGAACCTTATAAATGGAAGAATTAAACTTAGTTCAATCGTACTCGTACGTGTGGGAGACTGGGAGTGGGACTATACATTTTTTTTTTATTTTAATAATTCACTATATATTCTCTCAGCATCAATGCAATGGCACCTCTAAATAAAGAATGACACGTAGGACGACTCTAGTGCATCACGAGCACTCCAGGCTGGAAGAAGGGAGGAACATAGAATGATAGATGGGAACTGGGAAGGATTGTTTGAAGGGTCCACAGTGTGATGCTCCAGTAGAAGTGTAGAAGTGTTGCTTCGACCTAAAGCATGCAAACATTGATCGACTTTTGGAGACCATTATTGTACCCACTTCGACAATGCCAGGGTATGATGCCATTTGAGAAACAACAACAGCTACAACTATTAATACATCTGTTAGAGAAAATAGACAATTGGACAAGTAGGAAAGTATAATCATCGAGTCACCACATGGACCAACAGGCAGACAGCTTGACAACAGCCTCCAATGGATTTTTTTGATATTATTCTGAATTCGTAAAATCGAGAAATGCAAGTTGAACAAAAAATATATTACGAGTGGGTTTAAGTTTGCAAACCTATCGTTGGAGCAGTTGTAATTATAACAGTTTCTAAGGACTCGTTCAACAACAACAACAAAATCTCTAATTTCAAACTAATTGGAGTAAATTAGAAATGAACTCAAAAAAATATAAACTCTTACACTTATAGTTTTCTTCTATACCTTTATATGACTCGTTCGACAAAAAAAAAAATAGAAATGTTTTAGGTATCAGGAGATAATGGGGCCCTAATATACTTCTTTTCTGTTCCTTGATGTCCAGAACAGGGCCTAACAGGTACGGAGCCCATGATAAATGAGCCTTCTATGCTCGGTCTATTCATTGGCCCACACACAGATACCAAGTCATTAGCGCATGAGCCCATGACCGTGTGAATACGCATAAATAACAAAACTAGTCAAGAATCGTACCAAAATGGGATTTGGTCAATAGTGGGCTTGTTCAATGTTCACCTGTCTAAAAGTCTGTCTGAACCGGAACAGGTATGGGGCCAAATTCTAAATCGGGAACGAACTGGTATAGGTCTGGTTAAAATCGAATTACATCGGTTTATATTTTATAAATTATTTAGTTTTTGTGGTAAAATTATTATTTTATAGTAGTTTATCAATACAAACTTAATATTTGGATGATTAATATGTTATTATTATGAATTATCTTGGAGTTATTTTAGTACTAAAAATATTAAAACACGTCAAAAAATTAATATAAACATGATAAAGATAAAAAATAAAAAAGATAAAATGTCTGTCAAAACTGTACCTAACCTAGTCTGAAGTAGACCAGAACTGGAATTGCTACTCTAGGTCAAAGTCCTAGTACGGTAGTATCTACCAAAAAGTTGTAAATCTAAATTACAGGAGCAGTGTCTTTGCTAGGGTCGGTCAGGTTTTACCCGCAAACCTGTCATGTCTCGTGTAATACGGGTAACGGTAAAAAAAATCTTACCTGTCAACCCGCAACCCACATAATCGCCTACTAAGCGAGGGCACGGTTGCCTTGCAACCCGCATAAATCAATATTATACCTAACATAATTTCCAATGTATATGAAATGAATGGTAACATAACCAACCAATGTATATGGCGAAAAAATTGAAGATGGATTTTGCTTGCTACAATGTATACGGTAGTATTGTTTTCAATTTTGTATTGAGACATGATCTCTGAGTACATTGATAGTGAATGTTTGCGGTTGAAATAACGTACTAGATCCTTTTAAGCAATTATAATAACATAAATCTAGATTGCTTTTAAATGGCTTAATGTTGAAATAAACCAAAATTAACCCATTCTATTACAAAGACAAGTAAAAAAATGATGACAAATACGGAGTGTTACAATTTCAATTTTTAATGTTCATCTATCTGAATAATGTACATTGATATGCTTAATAGTTATAACAAAAATAAAATACTCTTTAAACAGAAAAACAAATATTTTTTAGTTTAGAAGGAAAGATGAGATCAACAAACCCTTTGACCTTGACCACCAACAAGATTCAACCAACGGCCATAAAACCACACAAGAAGTATATTCCAAGTTTTCAATTGGTCCATCGAACTAGTTAGATTAGCTTAAAAAGCAGGTTCAAAGCCTTACATCATAACAATGGTTACTGCTAGACTTGGGTACCGGGCCTGCGGTCCGGTCCGGCCCAATACTTAGGTTTAATTACTGAGTGGGATGCAACCACCTTAATTATCAAAAATTAACCTACTAATTATATGTTAAAAAACGGCTCATACAACCATCACAATTCACGAATTCCCACAAAACCCCCGTCCGAATTCCGCGCCAAAACCCACCCGCCAAAGCTTCCATTTCCCGCGAAACTCCCGAACCCTACAAAATCCCCAAATCCAGATCCCACTTCCCAATGGCCGCCAAGACTCCACTCCGGAGGCGAACTCGAGCTCCGACTCCACCCCTCTCCGCCGACCCCTTCGCCGCCGCCCGTTGCCAGAGCTGCGGCTCCGGCGACTTCGACGACCTTCTCCTTCTCTGCGATGCCTGCGATGCCGCACACCATACCTTCTGCTTGCGCCCCATTTTACCCTCCGTGCCTAACGGATCCTGGTTCTGCCCCTCCTGCTCCGGCGCCAAAAATAGACCCAAACGTGATTACTACTCCTTTTCGCCATTTCCTTTTGTTTCTTGTTCCGGTATTTTGGGATGAGTTCTATCGGGTTATTACCTAATTAATAGTGAATATTTTCTCTTTGTGGATCGGGAGCGAGTATAGATATTATCTTTTAGGAATCAAGAATCGGTATAGATGTTGTCAAATTACTGCTCCATTTAGCCTTTTCTTTCTTTTTATATAGATATAGCTATTAATGTGCGAGTGAATGGGTTTACTTCCTACTGTTTGGGATGCTTGGTGTGGGATATCATATGACACTGGAGGTTCCACTAACTTACAATACGAGCCAACTTTTGGGATGAGTTCTCCTATTGGATTATAGTTTCTTCATGCGAATCAAGGATTGTGACAAAATATTGTTTTTAGGCAATCAAGAATCGTGTACGAGTATTCTCTACTTGTAATTCATTTTTTACTTTCAAATTTCAAAAGATTCCACCTTTGCCTTGTGGTACTACTTCGCTAAAAGACACCCAGGAGTATTTGCCCTTAAGCTTTAGCTAAGAACCACATGATTATGAGTTATTACATGGTAAAGCAAATAATTGTTTGTGGAATTTAACTACAGCTATGCACAGGGAACACGACGAATCTCTCATTGGAATATAATTTTTTTCCTTGTAGTTGAATCTATTTCTTATGCATTTACGAGTTGGGGTACCTTTTCTTCTCATGTCTTTATATGACTTTTCAGTACCAGATAGGTTGTGTGATTCCATTTCCAATGTAGCACACAACTCTTGATACAGATACTTGTGCTATTCAATATGAAATTTCTTTTCTTGCATATTTAGCATTGAACTTATGACACGTTTTCTTGGCTTCATTGTATCCTTTTCTAAGTAGCAGCATATGGTAGTAAAAATTGAGGTCAAGTGGTGATTTATTTATTAACAAGACCAAACAAAACTGGTGTGTTATATTGTAGTTATCATGCAATGAAATATGTAATTGTCATATAATCATTATCTGATTCCTGAATCCTTGTTGGAAAATGTGTGATGTTGGTTGGATTCAGAGTTCCCATTGATTCAGACCAAGATCGTGGACTTCTTCCGGATCCAGCGGGATGCAAGAAACGAAGTGGTCTGCACAAAGAAGCGAAGGAGGGCAGGCAGTGGGACTCTCGTGGTGGCAAAGAAGAAGAGGAGGTTGTTGGCTTTCAACCCGAGTGAGGACCCGAAGAGGAGACTGGAGCAAATGGCTTCTCTTGCAACTGCATTGACAGCTACCGGGACGGAGTTCAGCAATGTGCTTACTTATGCTGCTGATATGGCTCCCAGCAGCGCAAACCGCCCTTCGTTGGAAAAAGGAGGAATGCAGGTAACAAAATTCTCATTTATTTGGAATTGACAATATCTGTTTCAATTTGTTTTGTTGTTCGAAATATGAACTTTATATGGTACCGGACTTTGAGTCCCCAAAATGCTCTACTCGGCGCATCGATGTATCATATATTGATTTCAAGCCTCACCTGTAGGATATTAGAGATATTGTGTAATTGGGCTGAAGGGAATTGCACAAAATAGACTAGTACTGCATTCGTACTGATATACAAACATGATAAAAATTGCCAAAAAAAAACTCAGTTCTCACAAGGTTATCTTTTAATTTATGTATGATGCACACAAACTTAAGTCTGTTTGACTGATTCCATATAATTATGATTTTTGGTCATGATAAATAATTACAAACATAACTAAGATATATGGTAACAGACTTTATGAATCTAAGCATAACAAAAACATGATTGTCCAACACAAACAAAACACACCCATTTTCAGCTTTAACCAAATTACAGAAAAGGTAATTCTTCTATTATTTCTATTCTTGAAGGCCTTTCCACTTCAAATTAAATTGATCTTGATATTGTGCTCTAATTCTAGCAAATTCAGCAGTATGTTTTTGGTCTAAAAGTATAAGGTGTCGAATTATGATCTTCTGATTTGGTTGATGCACCATTTCATGATACCTTCTGGAAATTTCAGGTTTTGACTAAAGAGGACACTGAGACATTAAACCTTTGCAAGCAAATGATGGCAAGGGGAGAGTGGCCTCCTCTCATGGTTGTCTTTGACCCACTTGAAGGGTAAGAAATGTCTTTGTTTCCCCTCATTCAACTATATTCTTCAATCTTATATTTGTTTCACACTTCTAATGCTTTCATTTCAACAGGTTCACTGTCGAGGCCGACAAGTTCATCAAGGATTGGACCATAGTCACCGAGTACATTGGAGATGTTGATTACCTCAAGAGCCGGGAACATGATGATGGAGACAGCATGATGACTCTTCTCTCTGCCAAAGATCCTTCAAAAAGCCTGGTCATTTGCCCTGATAAGCGAAGCAACATTGCTCGTTTCATAAGCGGCATCAATAATCATACCCCGTAATGATCTTTTGAGCATTCTTTAAAACTAATATGCTTTGCTTAATTGTTTCCTCTTTCTTGTTTATGGAGTTGAATTGGTGTTTTGCTTTAAACAGGGAAGGGAGGAAGAAACAAAATCTGAAGTGTGTGAGGTTTGATGTGAATGGTGAATGTCGTGTATTGCTGATTGCAAACAGAGACATATCGAAGGGTGAACGATTGTACTACGACTATAATGGTGACGAGAAGGAATACCCAACTGAACATTTTGTTTAAATTCTTCATCTGACAAATTAATTTATAACAACAGCAATGATGGTCGTGGACTCAAGGTTTAGTTCAAGAACGCCTGAAGCCAAGTCCTCTCGCTCGCTCCAGAAGTAGTATTATAAAATTTGTATAGTGTGCAATGTGGTAAAAATACCAACGCCAAGCCAATGTCCAGTTTTGACTTCCATATCAGCCATCAATGTTGTCAAAAACCAAAAAGAAGCTCGATTTTTCTGTTTGAAATTGCATCATTTTTTATCAAATGAGAAATCAATTGAATGTGGGAGAGATTGGTTTTTTTCAATATGATGCATTTACGTTCTGGTTTGTATTCACGGTGTTCTTACGAACAAGGTAGTTTTTAAGGTTATACTCAAACGGTCAAACATAAGACTACTTAAGATAGAATACACCTCGCTCTGATCGTTCCCACGATAGCTCAAAAGGTGATAAAATTCTGATGCGTCTCATTGTTTCTGTTTGGATTTTTAGCATCGAAGAGTTTGCATTAAATTGCTTTCTCGACTACTTTATGACATTATCCACTCTTATCCATTTCGAGCCAAAACAAAATCATAAAGACAAAAAAATCCAAAATGCCAATTTCGATGTCCTCATCACAAGTCAAAACTCCGTTAAAGCGAATCAAGTGCCGTACTCGATGTTTATTGTGCTATTTGCAAAAGATATATAATATACAATTTCATAACTTCTCAGCCCATAATTTCCAGATCGTTAATAATAGACTGAATAACATCCACTAGACCAAATAGCACAATAAAACAACACTTCGAGTGAGGGTGGCCCGAACGTTGAGACCATTCCATGCATTACATTATCTATTTGTTTGATCCACAACTTCAAAGTTTGGCACGTTTATTAATTGGTATGCGAAGGAGAAGTGAATCGAGACATAAACAGATTGCTTAGTCAATATGTAAAGGTTATATATAGACCACCATTTACTGTACTCATCTGCACATGTAGTCGATCTATACAAATCTTGTGTATGTTTTTTATTCACATTCCATATCAATCCATTGGTGTTCGTATCACACCTTCTCACACTCATGCTTGCTATGCATCTCCAGAAGATATTGTGGGCCTACAAATTGGTTGCCAAATGATCATCTCTTGTTTCCTGACATTGACCAAGAGAATCATGAAATTGATCATTGATATGTATGTCCATCCACTAGCATAACTTCGTGGTCGGGTGAAGCCCCAGAACTTAGATTTCGCAGTCATACAGCCTACAATAGTTGGCATTAGAGGGAGACACATGACACGTACTAGTATGCTACGTCCATAGTTGCTTGCTACCTATTTATGGATCTCCATTCATTAAGGTTAAGCCTCGTCCAATCAATAAACAGTTCACATGAATCGAATCGACTAGATGTTGTGGTTGTATTATTGTATACTTACATATCTTCCTACGAAATATGTTATGTGATTCTGTTCTATTGATTTATATTCACTACTTAGTATAAGAAGAGATGTGTCATATGAATTGGTCAAATGCATATCTTGCTATAATATCATGTGTGAGATAACACATGGACCCTAACACTAAAATATGTGATCGGAAGATGGTCGGTGTGGGTAATAATTGATTGAAGAAGGAATACAAGACATTAATCTTGAGGAACATTACCATCATAGTACTTTTATCTAAGCCTTTTGGCTTGGTCAAACTGTACTAAATATCT
The DNA here is from genome assembly GCA_963682175.1 of Triglochin maritima. NCBI lineage: Eukaryota > Viridiplantae > Streptophyta > Magnoliopsida > Alismatales > Juncaginaceae > Triglochin > Triglochin maritima. The sequence continues at coordinate 49,469,939 of OY821772.1, forward strand.
TAGTGCACTTAATCAGTCTTCAGCTATACCACGAAGTTAGCAACCTATCTTACTATTTTTGATAAGATAACAAGATAAGAGGCTAACGCACTCAGACGATTACTGTCATTTAAAAAACATTTGTGACCAAATTAATCAACATGGTTAGTCCTTTGATGTTAGAATGATACAAGAAAAGCTCAAATCCCGTTTGACTGAAATTTGGAGGAAGTGACAACTTGTCGTTTGAAATGAAGGCACAAATCAAATGTTTCCATTTGATTTGTGATTTTTTTCCTGTTGCACTGCCTTTCATGTCCCTTTGTTCAACCAAGAGGGATGGTGCGAGTGTCTCATCATGAGATGCATCTTTTTTGTTCCTTTTGTCTTCATTTTGGGGTGCATCAATTGCTAAAACAGAATAGATTCCTTTGGACTCTATGCAGTAGGAGAACGGTGTGTGATGACTGATGAATCATCAAGATCACAATAATAAATAGATTAACTAACAAACGTAGTGGGCTTAATTTTAAAGTAATATTGTTTGTTTAGGGAAGAATATTGTCCGTCTTTTGTGGTACCTCGCATAGGCTATCTTGGCTATCTTGGCTTGTCTTTATGTGTCCACTGTCCAGATATTCTAGAGTTTTTTTCGCAGGATTACTTTTTGCTTCGATCTTTTTATGTAAACATCCTTCTGAGTTAGCTATATTAGTTAACGTACCCTGTCATAAAGAGAATTACTATTCATCGTCGTAAAACTACTTAAATCGTCCTAACAATTACTTTTTACCATTCACAATTCATTTAATACTCATTTCGTCACGTCTCTTAAAATAAGGTTTCTGCCTACGTTTTCCTCATTTTCCCAGTACCAATACTACGAAAATGTCTGGCAAAGCGTCTGAATTCGGTGAAGTAAGCCCAGCAAAAACAAATTGGGTCGGGCGTCCGAGTAAAACGCTCGTCTAAAAAAATTAAAAAATTCTTAAATTTGTACGTTGTGTTATCTCAAATTATTTGAGGTTCCGTTGCAAGATTTCAGTGGTAACGAGTTTGAATACAATGTGTTTTTTTGCAAGTGATGAAGATTAATTTTTTTCTTCTGATCCAGCAATTTCAAGATCCAAAAAATTCTCAGGGGGTGCTACCCATTGCCACCCCTGCCACCTCACCGGCGAGGTGGAATGTCGCTCGATCCTCGGGGAGCGAGACCCCCGAACGACCTCTTGATGTGGTATTTGGTAAAACTTCACCGGTGTACTCCAACCCGTTATATCATTTGCAAAAAAACTCATGACTTACAGTGAGTTTTTTTAACCGGGTGTCTCACTCGACAGGTCATTCGGGGGTCTCGCTCCCCGTGGAGCGAACGGTATTTCACCTCGTTGGTGAGGTGGCGGGGGTGGCAAGGGGGCATCGCCCCCTGAGAATTTTTTGGATCTGATTTTTTTTGAATATTCGTCACTTGCAAAAAGCTTATTTTAATCCAACTTGTATAATTACCAATTAATACCAAAAAACTTGGAACGAAACCTGAAATAATTTGAGATAACACACCGTATAATTTTTAAACTTTTTTATTAAAAAAATCAAGGGTGGCGTATGGCTAAAATGCCCCCCAATGGGGGACGCCACATATTTTATTATTATTAAAAAGAAGGACATTTTATCAGATTTGTGTACACCGGGGCGTCCGTTGGCTCATTTACTGACATCCGAAACATTATTTTTTATGATTATGAGAGAAGATGAAGAGATACAAGTGATAAGAGGGTGAGATGTCGAGATATATGAGTAGAAATGAGAGAATAACAAAATGATAATTTGTTAGAACAATTTAAGTAATTTTTCGCCGACGAATAACAATTCACATCATAAATCTTGTCTTAGTTTATGCATTCTTAAGTCTTAAGCATTTAACATTGTTAGAAATAAGTATGTTCTAATACATTAAGAACATGATAAAAAAACAAGATCTACTACTAAATTCTATATAAAATAACATTAATGAAAACACTTACAGCAAAACTTTAGGGAAGTGATCTTCAATTGTTTTCCCTAGACTTGATGATGGATGATCCTCTTGAATTTTGGTAGAAAAATTAGAGAGAGGATGGTGAAAATTAAATAGGGCAACAATTGCGACCAAAAACCTTTATTTATAAAATTTTGTGTGTGGTAGTTTCTTCCATCAAAATAACTACCCACTAACACACTTAATGGATATGCATGGCTTTAATTAATTATTTAATGGAATAATACATAGGCCACATAATAAAAACATTCCCCACTTGGCCGTAACATCAATTATCATTAGTTCCATTTACAAAAACACATACAAAAATTGGCAACATAAATTTCATTAAAACATATACTTCACTCAGTCAGAATCACCAAGCCAAACCAATGTAGTCAAATAATTAACGTCATCATTTGACCCCATCAATTATGGTATTTGGTAATCTTTCCAACTTCAGTCAACATAAGTCATAGGTTCATAAATTTGTTTGCTTAAATAATAATATTGTGCACAAGAAATAAGAAGCAAACTTTTACAAATCAAAGTCAAACACATCATTGAAGCTTCAACATATAATGTCATACACATTAGTCATTAACATTACATTACATTTACCAAACCTATGCCGGCAACATGCTCTCTGAAGAGACTGGGTGGTAGAGCCTTTGTTAGTGAATCAGCTAACATTGCTCGTGTTCTTATGTGTTGTATGATAATAGTACCATCTTTGACTTTGTCTCTAACAACAAGATATTTGATATCAATCCACTTGGATGCACCACTTGACTTGTTGTTTTTAGAGAAGGAAACATCAGCTTAATTATCACAAAATAATGCGAGTGGTCTCGAAATACTATCAACTACTTGAAGCCCAGGTACAAAATTCTTTAACCAAACGGCTTGAGCAGTAACCTCATAACATACCACAAATTCTACTTGCATTATGGAAGATGCCCGTAAAGACTGCTTGACACTCTTCCATGATATTGATCCCTTTGCAAGCATATATATGTAATCCGACGTGGATTTCTTACTATCAATGCATCCAGAAAAGTCAAAATCAGAATAACCAATAACCTCAAGGTTATCTGACATTCTGTAAGTAAGCATATAGTCTTTTGTCCATTGCAAATAGCGTAAAACCTTTTTGGCAGCTTTCCAATGATCCATCCCTGCATCTATTTGATATCGACGAAGCATACCAACCGCAAATGCCAAATCAGGACGTGTACAAACTTGAGCATACATTAAACTCCCAACCACTGAGGCATAAGGAATTTGCTTCATTTTTGCACGTTCTAATTCATTTTTAGGACATTGTAATTTACTAAATTTGTCACCCTTTACAATAGGAGCAACACTTGGGGAGCAATTTTGCATGTTATATTTCTTAAGCATTTTCTCAATATATGCCTTTTGAGATAATCCTAAAATCCCACGAGACCGATCTCGATGAATTTCAATGCCAATAACATAAGTGGATTCACCAAGATCCTTCATTTCAAACTTGTTTGAAAGAAATCGTTCGGTCTCATATAACATGTCTAAATCACTACTGGCTAGCAAAATATCATCCACATACAAGACGAGAATGATAAACTTACTCCCACTAACCTTAAGATATATGCATTGATCCATCACATTTTCTTTAAATCCAAAATTAGTTATCACCTCATCAAACTTAAGATAATTTGAACGGTTGCTGGCTTGTTGATTTGCCTCTGGGTAAAGGGAAACTAGTGAAGCAACTCCAGAGCGCGCTATCTAGATACTTGTCTTAAGCCATATATGGATTTTTTAATCGACATCCCATATGTTCCTTGCCTTTTACGACAAAACCTTCTGGTTGTGTCATAAAAAGTTTCCCTTGCAAGTCACCATTAAGGAATACAGTTTTTACGTCCATCTGATGTAATTCTAAATCATAATGAGCTACTAAGGATAAAACAATTCTAAGTGAGTCTTTCTTTGAGACTGGAGAAAATATATTATCAAAATGGATACCTTCTCTTTGTGTAAAACCTTTAGCGACAAGTTGGGCCTTAAATCTTTCGATGTTACCTTTGGAGTCTGTCTTGGTCTTATAGACCCATTTACAACCTATTGGCTTAACTCCAGTGGGTGAATCAACAAGGTCCCAAACTTCATTAATTTCCATCGATTTCATCTCTTCATCCATGGCTTCTAGCCATTGAGATGGTTTATCGCTCATAACGACTTCACTAAATGAGGTACGATCCTCTCCATTGCCAATATCGCATCCTTCAGTTAGGTATACAATATAGTCATTAGAAATGACAAATTTTTGCTCCCTCTCCGACCTACATAAGGGTTGTTCAGGAAGTTCAGGAGCTTCATTAGTGTGGGGTTCTTCATTAAGTAGTGTATTAGTTGTGTCTACAACATCCAAAAGAGGTGTTGAACTTGAAATCTCACGGATGATCGGGATTGGAACGTAAGTCCGATTTTCCTCAAGATTTACTTTTCTAATTTCACTACTCCCACTATTCTTGCCATTTTCTAAAAATACAGCATGTCTCGTTTCAACAATTTTAGTTGTATGTGATGGGCAATAAAAACGAAAACCTTTGGATCTATCTGGATAACCGATGAAATAACAACTAATGGTTTTAGGGTCAAGTTTCTTAATTTGTGGATTGAAGATTTTAGCTTCAGCATGACAACCCCAAACACGTAAGTATCCCAATTTGGGTTTTCGACCTGTCCACAATTCATAAGGTGTTTTCGGGACAGATTTACTAGGAACCCTATTTAGAATATGTGTGGATGTATTTAATGCTTCCATCCATAGATAATCAGGTAAGTCAGTGTTGCATATCATACTTCGTACCATATCCATAAGTGTACAATTTCGTCTCTCAGCTACACCATTTTGCTGGGGATCCCCCGACATTGAAAGCTGATGAACGATGCCATTATCTTGAAGAAACAAAGCAAACGGACCTGGATTTTGTCCCGAGTCGGTGTGTCTACCATAATACTCACCTCCTCTATCTGACCTCACTATTTTAATTTTAAGGTTCAATTGATTTTCAATTTCTGCCTTAAAAATTTTAAATTTTTCTAGTGCTTCAGATTTTTCATGAATAGGGTATACATAACCATAACGAGAATAATCATCAATGAATGTAGTAAATGATTTGTGCCCGTTAAGACTCGAAGTAGGGAAAGATCCACATATATCTGTGTGGATAATTTCCAATAGTTCCCCACTTCGAGTAGCCCCTCTCTTAGTTCCTTTAACATACTTTCCTTTAATACATTCAACACAATCATCAAAATTAGAAAAGTCTAATGTAGGAAGTCTTTCATCTTTAACGAGACGTTGCATTCTGTCTCAAGAAATATGACCTAAACGACAGTGCCATAATTTTCATGAATCTCCACTATCACGATTTCTTTTGATTTCACGTTGCCAACTATTGACACTATTCACATTCATAGACAACAAAGACTTAGTCGATGAATAATTCAGATGCAGTTTGTAGAGGTCACCCTCTAAAATTCCAGAACCAACAAAACAAGAGTTATAATAAAGTTTAAGCATTCCATTTCCAAACTGACATAAATAACCACAAAGGTCAAATTTAGATACCAAAATTAAATTTCGAACAACAGAGGGAATATAAACTACATCATATAAATAGAGGAAAAAACCATTCTTTAATACTAAACGAATGGTTCCAACAACCTCAACTTCAGTCTCTTGCCCGTTAGCAACTTTAAGTTTCCTTCCTCCCTTTGGGAGTTTGGTCACATAATGGAATTCCTGCAATGAGTTCGTAATGTGCACAGTTGCACCAGTGTCAACCCACCATGTATGTGAAGGAACATCAACTAAAAAGGATTCATAAATCATAAAATTAGTTTCATTACCCTTCTTAGCGAGCCATGCTTTAAAGTCATCACACTCCTTCCTTACATGTCCAAACTTCTTACAAAAGTGACATTTCGGAGTAAAAGCAGTCTTTGTAACAGATGTACTTGCTTTGTAATTAGCAACAACCACCTTCATTTTCTTTTTCCCTTTACCATTACCATTAAATTTTCTCTTTGTTGGACTATTAAAGGCAAGGTGTGCAAAGTCAGGCTTTTCAATTTTAAGTATTTCTTCTTCTTCAACACACATAGCAATTAATTCGCTCATTTTCCATTTCTCTTTCTGCGTATTATAATTGATCTTGAAAGGACCAAAAATGCGCAGGCAGAGAAGTCATAATAAAATGAACAAGAAAACCTTCAGAAATTGCCATATCCATGCCTTTCAGTTTTGCGTCCATATCGCTCATCATCATGATATGTTCACGTATACCGCTATTCCCATTATACTTGGTTGTGAGCATTTTCATTATAAGGGCACTTGCATTAGCTTTGGAAATCCCCTTAATCTGCTCTTCAACAAAAGCCAAATACTCTTTTGCATTAAATGTCTTGTTAGCACTATCTTTTTCAGGGATTGCTCCCCGGATAGCAAGAGTAATAGAACCCTTCATAATCATTAGTGACATGAGATTAGAACACTCCCACTTTTCATAATTGGCCTTTAGTTCGTTGGAACTAGTGGTTGTAGGAGGTGTGGGAGCATCCATACGAAAAGCATGATCGAGTTTCAAAACACCTAGACATATTTCTATTTGCTCCTTCCAAGTAAGAAATTTTGTTCCATTAAGGGGTTCAATTCCAGATAGTTGTGATGTAATATGTGGTGTATTTAATGCTGCAAAATTATCAAAATATATATGATGCTTACTTTCATTAACTACATAATAACATTAATTAGCTGTAATCTAACAGTTAACAAACTGAAATTAACATTAAATACTCAAAATATTTCAGTTAATTCATAACCGTTTTGCATAATTATTAATCTAAGTTGGTACGATTAATAACATGCACATTAATATACATTTATAAATCAATTTACATCACCGTTGGGCAGAAAATAAATTGATTTACAAAATCATTAGTAATAAGAGAATTTATAAAATAAATCATGTCTATAATTAAAGTTGGTAAAATTATGTCCATGATTTATCATACATAAAAATTGTGATTTAACACCACAAGATAACCATCACAAAAATTTATTTAACAAAAGAAAATCGACAATTAAAGTTGGTAAAATTGACGATAATCAGTTGTTAAATATATCATAATATGGTTAATAATTTTTCATAAGGCAAACATGTACAATAATTTTCCGTTGGGTCAATTATTATACATGACAATCATAATTTTACATTTTTCATAAAATGCATAAAACATATTTAGAATTGCATGAGCATGAATTTCATAATATTGTTACATTAAATTTCTCTAAATTACATAAATGTAGGAAGATCAAGTCATAAGATCATCTTCATTATATCATAATCCATAATAAACCTAAATATAATAATAGAAAAGAAAATAATCATGATCGCAAATTATGCAAACTGAGAAAAATTAACCAACTTGAACACGTTCCTTCGTCATGTCATGTTCATTCAGTTATTAATTTATAAGACAAACATATATGGACAAATTAATCATGCACGATTGAGGGCAAACAAAATCACATAAAGTTGGAAGATGTTAATCCACGTAAAAGACAACATCAAAAGATTCAAAAAAATATTGTTATTTAACCATACGGTATGGTCATATAGTTGTCTTAAGGTATTTCCAATTACATAAAGTTGAAGAAGTCTGCACATGTCCATCTACATGATGTTTGATCGTTTCTTTTATTTAATTAATGAATAAAAGAAAATCAAAACCTGATTGGTTATTGGTTCAACATATAAATTATGCATTTCCAATCTCAACTTTCATAAAGAACATGAATAAAATGAAATATAAATATCTAATTTAAAATCAAGTTTGGTGCAAGATTTAAACATCACGTCTGGTCAAACATAATTTACTATGCACAAACAATGATTTCGTCAATTTCCATATGTCACCATTTATGCAACAGTATACAAAAATATTAAATTTGGAAACACAACAATTTAAAGTAATTTTAAATTTGGCATGCAATAATAATCTAAAAACATTATCATGATGATTAAAGCATGTCAAAAATAATCTTAATATGTATAATATACGAATGTAGTTTGGCTCTTGATACCAAAGGTTAGAAATAAGTATGTTCTAATACATTAAGAACATGATAAACAACAAGATCTACTACTAAATTCTATATAAAATAACATTAATGAAAACACTTACAACTAGATGTCAAAGACATCTTAAAGAACGTAAAGCGGAAGCGAAACTTTAGGGAAGTGATCTTCAATTGTTTTCCCTAGACTTGATGATGGATGATCCTCTTGAATTTTGGGAGAAAATTTAGAGAGAGGATGATGAAAATTAACTAGGGCAACAATTGGGACCAAAAACCTTTTATTTATAGAGTTTTGTGTATGGTAGTTTCTTCTATCAAAATAACTACCCACTAACACACTTAATGGATATGCATGACTTTAATTAATTATTTAATGGAATAATACATAGGCCACATAATAATAACAATTAATACCATATATTCTAGAGTTTTTTTGTAGGATTACCTTTTGTTTCGATCTTTTTATGTAAACATCCTTCTGAGTTAGCTATATTAGTTAACGTACCTGTTATAAAGGGAATTACTATTCATCGTCATAAAACTACTTAAATCGTCCCAACAATTACTTTTTTACCATTCACAATTCATGTAATACTCATTTTGTCTCATCTCTTAAGATAAGGTTTCTGCCTACGTTTTCCTCATTTTCCCAGTACCAATACTACGAAAATGTCTGGCGAAGCGCCTGGATTCGGTGAAGTAAGCCCAGCAAAAAAAAATTAGGCCGGGTGTCCGAGTAAAACGCTCGTCTAAAAAAAAATTAAAAATTCTTAAATTTGTACGTTGTGTTATCTCAAATTATTTGAGGTTCCGTTGCAAGAATTCAGTGATAACGAGTTTGATTACAATGTGTTTTTTTGCAAGTGATGAAGATTCAAAAAATTTCTGATCCAACAATTTCAAGTTCCAAAAAATTCTCAGGGGGTGCTACCCATTGCCACCCCTGCCACCTCACCGGCGAGGTGGAATGTCGTTCGATCCTCGGGGAGCGAGACCCCCGAACGACCTCTTGAGGTGGTATTTGGTAAAACTTCACCGGTGTACTCCAACCCGTTATATCATTTGCAAAAAAACTCATGACATACAGTGAGTTTTTTTAACCGTGTCTCACTCGACAGGTCATTCGGGGGTCTCGCTCCCCGGGGAGCGAGCGGCATTCCACCTCGTTGGTGAGGTGGCGGGGGTGGCAAGGGGGCAACGCCCCCTGAGAATTTTTTGGATTTGAATTTTTTTGAATATTCATTACTTGCAAAAAACTTATTTTAATCCAACTTGTATAATTACCAATTAATACCAAAAAACTTGGAACAGAACCTGAAATAATTTGAGATAACACACCGTATAATTTTTAAATTTTTTATTAAAAAAATTAAGGGTGGCGTATGGGTAAAATGCCCCCAATGGGGAGGCGTCTTAGCCAGACGCATGCCCCATGGGGGCGGCTCCGACGGACGCCACATAAATTTTTTATTATTAAAAAGAAAGACATTTTATCAGATTTGAGTACACCGGGGCGTCCGTTGGCTCATTTGCTGACATCTGAAACATTATTTTTTATGATTATGAGAGGAAGATGAAGATGTACAAGTGATAAGAGGGTGAAATGTCGAGATATATGAGTAGAAATGAGAGAATAACAAAATAATAATTTATTAGGACGATTTAAGTAATTGTTCGCCGACGAATAACAATTCACATCATAAATCTTGTCTTACTTAGTTTATGCATTCTTAAGTCTTAAGCATTTAACATATCCCATATGCAAGCTTAATTTGGCATTGCCTTCAATTTGGTGATGGATCAAATCACGAAGATGACATGAAGCATAATATATAGGAAATTTTTTCAAAATAATATTTTTTTTAAAAAAAAATCTCAAAATAAACCTCAAACAAAAGTATTTCTCAAACTAGACCCGCTGCCACCACGTGGTGACACGTGGCGGCGGCGGGTTTTGTTTTTTTGTGCATAGAGAACTCGGCATCACCAGTGCCGAGTTCTCCCAGAGAGAACTCGGCACTGGTGATGCCGAGTTCTCCCAGAGAACTCGTCACTGGTGATGCCGAGTTTTCTTTGGACGAACTCGGCACTGGTGATGCCGAGTTCTACTTGATTTTTTATTGCCCAACACTTGACGTTTTCTGAGGTGATTCAAATAGAACTCGGCACTGGTGATGCCGAGTTCTCCCAGATAGAACTCGGCACGGGTGATACCGAGTTCGCTTTGGAAGAACTCGGCACTGGTGATACCGAGTTCGATTTGATTTTTTATCGCCCAACACTTGACATTCCAGTCGAATTGAGTTGCCAGGAGAACAGTGATTCAGATAGAACTCGACATTGGGGATGCCGAGTTCTATTTGGTCCTGTTCTCCTGGCACTCAAATCTTGTGTGAAAATGGGTGACGGCCAGGTGGCCCATGTCTACAATAGAACTCGGCATTCTAGATGCCGAGTTTCATAGGCAGAAGTCCAATTCAATAGGCTTAAGTAGGCAAATTTGCGGTCCTAAAAAATACATTACATTCATTCGTCTTACAATTATCGTCTTACAATTGATCAACTCTTAAAAAGGATTTAAGTCGTACATTCATTCAAGTCATAACAAAATACATTACAAATACATTACAAGTCTCACTAAATAGTTACATACAAAATATTTTGCTATATAGGTTCCTTGCATCGCTTTCGGTTATGCCCTATACCGCCGCATCTCCCACACCTTACCTTTCTTCCAGAGTGTTCGTCCATCTCGTTTCGGATTCGCGTTGATTTAGGCCGACCGGGAGGTCTTTTGGTTTGGGGAGGCTTCATTGTGATGGTGCCTCGATCTGGCCAATACCTCACATCAGGAATTGGGATAAATATCGGTTTGTACGCCTCCTTGTACATTTGAACCTCATAATACGGGGACACCAAATGTGAAGTGTTGACATTTGCATGTCTGCCACTGCAAACTGCTAGTACATGTGAACATGGGACGTGCATTGCAATTATGTATCCACAAGTGCAAGTAATAACTCCTTCTTCAAATTTCACGAGGTATTTTTTCTGGTCATTGGCTTCAACCTGGTACATCAGCTGATGGTACCGAGTTACTGTATGTGTTCTGGCCAGATTGCTGTTTGCCATCACCACGGTGTGGACTGTCGGTACATATGTTTCATTCCACGACTCGGCGACGTCCCTTCTTTTAACAAAGAATTTGTTCAAGCGGAGAAAGGTCATCAAAATCATGGTTGTAATTGGCATACCGCGTGCCCCTCGTAAGACATTGTTGAAGCTTTCTGACATGTTAGTTGTCATACATCCGAAACGTCGACCCCCGTCGTGACAACAAGTCCATCTTTCCAAAGGACCTTGATGTTGAATCCACTCGTATATCGGCTTATGTTCCTCTGCAATAGCCTTCATTAACTCTTCAAATTTCATAAATGAATGAGTTTTACCCGCTTCATAAAACTTGATTTGTCCCAATCTTTCCTTGCAATTTCGATGTTTAGCAAGATTTGCTTTCATGTGTCGAAGACAGAATCGATGTACATGGCCCTCCGAAGGTGGAAATGCGGCTCGCACACAAGCATTTATTCCCGAAAATCTGTCGGTGATAATACACAAATCGGGTCGCCTTGTAACTCTACTTGCCAGCAAATGAAGGAACCACGTCCACGACTCTGTATTCTCGCTCTCTACAACAGCAAATGCCAAAGGAAAAATTCCGTTGTTTGCATCTGTGCCCACAGCAATTAGCAATAAACCTCTATATTTGCTATAGAGGTGCGTTCCATCCACACTGACAACGGGTCTACAATAATGAAACCCACTAATTGAAGGCCCGAACGCCCAAAATACACGCTTAAACATCTCCTCGTCTGAATTTATCTGGACAGACTCTATTTCGACAACAGATCCTTCATTATTCTGACAGAGAACTGTGACGAACCTTCGCAAATCTTTAAAACTGTCTTCTTCGGCACCATATATTCGGTTCAACGCTTTTTGCCTAGCATGCCATGCTTTAGCGTAACCGATTTCAAGTGAGTATTTGGTCTTCACCCTTTCCATTATTTCAGCAGGAGTAATTGTGAACTTAGTTCTAACAGATGGCATTATCAAGTCGCATACAAAATTAGCACTACATTGTTTGTTGTCGTTTAACAATATCGGATTGGAACAAGTGTGCTCGGCGTCGTATGTTTTAACTTGAAAATATCTGCAGCCTTTTGGAACAGACGCATGTAGACGCCATTTGCAGTTATCTTCATCACGACGAATACAATGAACAGTATACCGTTTCGTTGAAGAAACCACAACTGAATACTGAACAAACTTTTTAATGTGCCACGATTGCAGAGCATGAACCAAATCATCTTTGGTTGGGAAAATTCGTTTATCCCAGAAAGAACGACCATCTTGCGTATGCCAATCACTCTGTTCAAAATTGTTCGCAGCATCGAAGAATGAGTGTTCAATTACCGAATTCTCTATCCAGTTGTCGTTCTCGAAGAAATCGGGAAGTTCATTAAGAGTTGGAATCATATCGTTGTTAGCAACTGCATCATCAACAACGTCGTCGTCTTCACGGTTTATGGATTGACCCATCGCATATATGACATCCTGCGTCTTCACGGTTTATGTCTTGTGATCTTTGATCACCTGGTGAATTTGATGGAGTTCTTCGTGAAACTCATAAACCCCATGCACCTACAGTTCATTAAAAGTTTATGAAACAGTAAAACACAATTTCAATACATGGTCATTATTAAAATAAATGTTTAAATCTTACCATCTCTCGCTCTCTACCCGCTCGAGGTCTATATAATGTATTATTTGGAGCCAAGACGTGCTGCTGTAGACCGAACTGTCTCATCACTCGGTCTGGACAATGCATAACCACCTCACCAAAATTTATAAGCCAAGTGCGACTCGTCCAGATCTCTGAACCTTCCGTACATAATGGTGGTAACTGATTAAGTAGCAAATTTGCATAAGGGTCCCAGATCACTTGATCGAATTCCTGCACGTCCAGCTCATTACGATAAAAATCAAGTGTGGTCGTCTTCGCACTACCCTTGAATGTTCTTGGTCGTCTCCAACGGGCACCTAATGGTGCCCTGTCGTCCTCCGGGTATGCTAAAGGTCTCCTCTTCAAAGGTCTGCCAATGTGTAGATGTTCCCAACACCACAACTGCAGGAACGTAAGAAAACCACACAAATGTTTCGTCGGAATCAGTGAGGCTTCGTCTAACATGTGATATAAGTGGGCCAGAGCCGCACTACCCCAACTGTACTCCGATGCGACTGCCAAATCTCCAAGCAAGGATAGGTACTTCAAGTGAACCATCGTGCCACTCTTATCTGCCAATATACTGCATCCCAGCTGGAACAAAATGAAGGCTCTGGTGTGTCGTGTAACTGTCTCCTCGTCAGCATCAAAAGGCAAGTGCTGAAACTGAGCTTGCAACCAACCCAAAGTTACGGAACCCTTACGACCCAAATCATCGGGGACCTGACCCAATAAATCCATGCAAACCTCTGACCAATCGTACTCCTGAGACTCGCACACCGGCAATCCATCTACGCGCAAGCCGGTAATCATCGAGATGTCACGCAATGTGCACGTCATCTCACCATGTCGCAGGTGAAATGAATGAGTCTCCGGTCTCCAACGCTCGACCATCGCCCCCAGCAACGTATGATCCAACTGAACTCTGCCCAACCGAGTTACTGTGTCAAACCCTGCCATATCTAGCAGGAACAACATCCTCTCATCAGTGATCTGCCATGCGTTGAGCTTCGATCCATGCTCAACGCATTTTACACCATCAACATCCTTCTGCATAAATTTAGATAACTTTCAGAATATTGAAACTCACGCGCAAATATTTAATTTGAAAATGTAAAATACTTACAAAATCTTTGAACAAGTCTGACTTGTGGTTGGCCTGCAAAACCAACACTGATCTGTCTACCGGACCCTGTGAAGCGTAGCTACCTCTAACTGAACCAGTACTGGAACCACCAACCTCCATCTGTACATAACACGTTAAAAAATGAGATGGTTGTTCTTCATTACTTACTACTTAAAAAGTTGAGAATGCCGAGTTTAAATGACTTTAAAAGTTGAGAATTACCTCAATCGAGTGTAGAAGCAAATGACTGTAAACGTCGAACAATCTCTCCAATAAAATCAACTACAATAAACAACGTTACGAATCATGTCAGAGAATTTTTAAAAAATTTGACAGAACATCCCCTATATTTTTCATATTGGTAAATTGGGAAAACTAACAAGACTACAAACTTCAATACTCACATACATTCAAAGTCACATACATTTAAACACAAATAAAGCACTTTTAGGTTTACATTCATTCAATTTAACATACATTCAAACATAAATAACAACAAAAAATCTAATTTTAATCACAATAATCATACTTAATTTGAACTTTTTTTAAGATGACTACCGTAGAACTATGATCAACAAAACTAAATTCAATAATCAACTAAAAAAGAAAAAATAAAACGTTTTGCCTAAAAACCCAAATTCGATTTCGATTTTGCACCAAAACGGGTTCCTAAACCAACAAAAACACCACAATCATACCTAAAACAACAATGTATATCATCCTAATACATAAAAAATGCAAGAAAACGGTGAAAAACGAAAAAAATTCGAAACCCTAACCTCAAAACTCGAGAACTCGGCGGAAGGGGAGAGTTGGGGGCGTCGGGCTGCTTTTATAGCCCGACGGAACTCGGCGTTGGAAACGCCGAGTTCACTTTTTTTTAAGTGAACTCGGCGTTAGTAACGACGAGTTTTGCCTTTAGAACTCGGCACTCTCAGTGCCGAGTTCTATTTAAGTAACTGTTCTCCTGGCGCGTCAATCGTCTCATGCACGATCTGAGCGCCAGGAGAACAGTTTCTTATATAGAACTCGGCACTCTCAGTGCCGAGTTCTATTTGAATCACATCAGTAAAAATTGTCAAGTGTTGGCCAATAAAAAACCAAGTTGAACTCGGCATCACCAGTGCCGAGTTCGTCTTGTAATAACTCGGCACTGGTGATGCCGAGTTTGATCTGGGAACTAGCCCGGAATTCCCAGAATGAACTCGGCATCACCAGTGCCGAGTTATTCCAAGAAGAACTCGGCACTGGTGATGCCGAGTTCTTTATGCACAAAAAAACAAAACCCGCCGCCGCCACGTGTCACCACGTGGTGGCAGCGGGTCTAGTTTGATAATTATTTTTAGTGGAGGTTTATTTTGGCAAATTTTTTTAAAAAAAATTTTATTTTGAAAAAATTTTATTTCCAAAATTTGTCACGGTGTGTCGGTGTCATACTTGGTATTTTTTCTACATATACGTATTAATATATATATATATATATATATATATCACATCAGGAGATAGGACAAATCTCTCAACCACAAGGTGATTGAATAAACTTCTCGTACCAAGATGAAATGAATTCTTAATGTCGACTAAAAAGGGAAAGAGAAATCGAGAGGTGATTATTGATTTTTTTTCCGCATTTTTTCATTTTACATCAGGTTTATTGGAAAACTATTTATAGGATGAAAATTTTCCAAGCAATCAAACATACGAGATTGAAAAGAGAGAGAGAAATCCTAACTTCAACAAAAAATCTCACAACTTCACATTACAATTTTATTGCAACATATCCAATCCTCTCCCCTAAATTTTTTACCTTCTGATAATTATCTTTCAGTAACTTTCTACATCCTCATATCAAACCCTATGACGTGATCTGCATGACTACATCATTATAGGACGATATTCGTGGTTTGGACTTTGGACCAATTGATGAGATTACAATTTTTCTCCATAGCTTCTTATAGTCATATAAAATAGAAGACGAAGTGAATAGTCAAACGGAATTACCACCTACTTCTCCACCACCAATCATCATTTTAGTTCACCAATGCCACCAAAACCTCCATCAGCATTAAGGAGTTAATAAGAAGTTTACAATTAACCACCATTAATCCACCATATATTATCTTCTACACGTATGTACCTTAAACTTGTGAAAGTTATGATTGAGTTGGCAACAACAATAACAAAACTTTTGACGAGGAGGCTTTCCAACCATGCATATGTATGTATAAACCAATCAAGTCACACGATTGCGACTATGTAATGGACTGATATTACTTGCAAGATTCGTTCAATCTTCACAGCTGTGACTTCACCCAACTCCTAATTAAACAATAGTTGGTTTCAGAAATTATCAACCACCACAATCTAGTTGTGAGGCCCAAAATTACTACAGCTGATGAAAGGATCTTCTGTCTCACTCGCCCAGTAGCATATACTAGCTCTACATACATTGTCGATCCTGCTGCTTAAGTTGATGGATATTTATGTACCTAAATTCAAATACCTCAAGCATTTGTTTGTTACGTTATTTATTGTCATACGTGTAAACGTGGTGGGTTATATGCTTACCACGTGGTGGGTGTATAGATCACGTACAAATGTGGTCTAGTTTCTTGGTAAAATTAGTTGGATTGAAGACGTCAAAGTTGACTTCACGTGTTCTAATTTCTTGGTAATATTAGTTAGAATGGTCTATTACAAATGTTTAAGAAAATTACAATCCTCTAATCTATATATATCGTTTTAAAATTATATATGCTCGGTTAGTTTTGTGTTACCTTTTATGTGAGGCCTACTACTTTATTTTCTTTCTATAATTATCGATACCTCAAAATCTACTGGTCACAGGTCACGCATTGTAAGGTATTTTACTTATTAATAAAAAAGTACAAATTAAGTGTCTTGAAATCATACTAGTATATCCTTTGCCATGTTTTTCAAGTAAAATTGAGCTTTGACTTTTCATCTAGATTATATTTTAAAAATATTTTTTAGGAAATAAGTACGTTGTAAAATAAGTTTAGTTTAACTCGATGAGGGGGGGGGGGGGGGGGGGGGGGGGGGGGGGGGGGGGTTATTTTAAATGTGAACCATTGACTAGATATAGAAAAAAACACATTTAGATGGTGGAGCAAATCAACGTCAATAATTGAACATGAACTTAATTCAATAGGTGAGGTGTGTTGAAGAAAATCAAACTGATCATTGTACTAATTCTGCTCTAAATAAAGGTTACTTGAAAAGCAATCAAAAGGGAAAAAAACCAAAAATAGGTATTGAAAGACTACAAGTTTGACTTTGTTTATTAAATATAGGAGTCCAACATCATGCATCCTTAATTTGTGCTTATACAATAAAAAAACAAATCACAACAAACCTTGTAACAAAATAATTCGTTATAAAGGATTATTATAGTGGTCAGTAGTGATCAATCTTCAAAAGTAACCTGAACGAAGAAAATTTGGTCTTGTGGGGAAACCACTTTGCATGCTTCAATAGCAAATCCTGAAAGAGGACAATCCAATCGATTGTGTGTTTTATTCTTTTTTTCTTGAAAAGTACTAATTAAGATGAATGCGCACTTAGCACTTTAGATAAATAGTTATTTTTAATCTTACACTTCATCAATCCACCATAGTTAATATTAGTTACCATATGTCATGGTGTCCAGGAATTTATACATACGTTATGTTACGTGATTCGTGATAGGATGAGAAATCTATGGGGAAGGATTACAGTGGCAATATTAAACTGCAAACTTAAGATTGGGTATTGAATTGTTGATAACTATCTCCTTGAAGAATGCATGTAAACTGTTTTAAGGACTTTGAAAAGTAACACATCGAGAAATAAATGTTTTTATTCATCAACAAAAAAAGAAGAAACAAGTGTCAGAATGAAACGAAACACCTCAGCTTCTTGTACATTTTTTTTTGGGTATTGAATTGTTGATAACTATCTCCTCCAAAAGTGCTACAAGGGCACAAGGTATGTATATTAATTATGATCAAAATTCAACCCTTGATAGAAAGCTTATAAAAAAAGGTTGATGGTAGACAACGTATTTGTATTATTTCTGATCAAACTTCACCACATGAAAGAAAGCTCTTCAATTCAATAAAAATAAATATAAAACGCCGTAATGACTGGTGCTTTGAATCACTTTTTGGCAGCTAAAACGCAACAAAGAAAGTGGTCCCTCTATTTAATTATGCAAACAAAAAATGTATTCGCAAGAAAAAAAAGCAAATAGGAGAAATGAAAGGGACTTAATGTTGTATTATTGAACATATATTGAAAGACTTGAAAACGAGAAAAGAAACAAGGAAATGATATTCTGGGACGAACTAAGCAAATTAATTAATATTAGCAGTTAAAACTGAAAGAAACTGTAATGTCAGTATGACAGTAGGAGTCTTAAGAAATTATGTGCTGTGTGGAGTGTTTTGAAAGAAAATCGTTAAAATTTCGAAGGTGAAGCCATGAATTGCATATTTGCGATCAAAGAATAAATATATTATATAATATTTTGTTGTGTATTTAACATACTAAGGTATTTTTATACAAATTATTATAAATTCATCTCCCAAAAGAAAACTACGTACTGAAATTCAAGATTCAATTGCAGTTCACTCCTTTGTTTTTCTAATTTCCAGATACTTCTTCTTAAATTACCATTTACCATGACAAAAATGTCCATCTTTGTATTTCTATTGGCATCTCTAATTGAAAATACAAACACAGACATACATCTATTCTTACCATTTACACTGCTAATTTTGAACTTGTCACGACCTCATGTAAATTTTGCAAGCAAGAAACTCAAGTTGACTTTGTAAGCCAACTCTCTACTCTCAAACAATTTCAACCAACTCAATCAAGTTGACAAACCAAAACACTTGCTCAAAACCATTCCAAGCAAGCAATTCCATCATTTAAATATGAGAACTTCGTAATCTTTTTAAAAGTACTACATATTTATGGTTAAATCTCAAACATATATATAACTCACGTGTCGAGATCTGTTATTCTATTATTATCTACCGAAGTCATCGTAGGGATCGATCGAGTCTTAGTTTTTTCTGTTTTCGCTTTCGACCTTTTAGCTCTAATTACACCAAAAAGGTTAAATATCTCAAGAAGAAGAAGAAGAACCTATCGAGGAACAACAACGATGTCATCACTCAATTTTCCTATAAAAACACACAATAGTCTTCCTCGCAGTCGCACATATAAATAAAAAAAGAAAAAGGGAAAAAAGAGAAATAAATTAAAAAAGCGGTCAGTGACGAGTCACGAGGAGAAGAGAAGACAGTGAGAAGTTACCATCCCATCCCATTCATTATCTTCCAAACCCAAAACTCCTCCTCCTTCCATCCCATCCCTTCCCCACCCCAAACCCTAGATCCCGATCCCACCCCGATCTTCTCGGATTCTCCCCCGATTCGGCGGTCGTTGGAGGTGTTACCTGACTAGTGAGTTTCGTGGTGTCGAAAGGAGCGGTTTTTTTTGGGGATGCAACAGTGGTGATGGATTGCGGGTTCGAAGAAGACGAAGAGGAGTATTTCGATTCGAGGGAGGATCTGTCCTCGGCGACGGATGCGTGTTCCGAGAGCGGCGAGGACGGCGGCTTCGATGAGGATCGGGACGACTGGTACGGAGTGTGGGTTCGGGAGCTCGAGAGCGTTGAGGAGAGGAGGACTCAGTTTATCAGGTGGATGGGCTTGAATTCCAGTCCTGATATTCTTCTTAACCAGGCCGAGGACCGGGAGGAAGACGGTGTTGACGTGGAGAGGCTTACTTCGGTTAGTGGGGCTGTTTTGGGGAGTTTGGATGTGGAGAACGATTACTCCAATTTCAGCTTGTCGTCCGCTTCGTCTTGTCGTAGTAGGGGGTTCGATGACGGTGCTGCCCTTCATTTTGACGATCTTCGCGAAGGTGTTAGTCCGACCGCGGTTTCCGTTGCTGCGACGCCGCGGAAGAGGAGTTTGGATACGTCTTTTCTGAGGCGGATTTTGCAGAGGGATAATTCGTCTTCTACGACTGCCGGTTCGCGGCATCACCACGATTCTCCTGAAAGAGTCAAGGTCGGATGGTTGAAGAGGATGAATTTTACTTGTGTTGCTGGTGAACGCGAGGTGTCACCCAAAACGCCTCCGTACCATAGTGTAAATAAAAATACACATAGAATTAAGGTTCATCTTTGTCGGAAGAAAATCAAGGAATTTTCTGCGCTCTATGTGGGTCAGGATTTTGATGCTCACGAAGGGCCGATTTTGACCATGAAGTTTAGTCCTGATGGTCGGTATTTGGCAAGCGGCGGCGAAGATGGTGTTGTCCGGGTGTGGCATGTGACTGGGAGCAATTGGGCAAATCAAGATAATTTCCCTGAAGAGGATCCTTCTTGTATATACTTCACGGCTAACCATAAGCTTCAGTTGAATCCAGTCTACACTAATACAAGCAAAGCCAAATCGAGTAAATCGTGGGTTGCGAAGAATTCCTTAGATTCTGCATGTGTGATTATACCCCCTGACATCTTTCAAATGTCGGAACAACCACTACATGAGTTCCGTGGACACAAGGGAGATGTGTTGGATCTATCGTGGTCAAAAGATAAGGTTAGTATTTTTTTCTCCTTGAGTAAGTGCTTTTTTATTATCTGCATTTATATTTGCCATCTTGGTTTCCTAATTATAAATCTTCATACAGTGTTTGTTGTCAGCGTCTATTGATAAAACTGTCCGGTTGTGGCGAATGGATTGTGAGAATTGCATCAAAGTGTTTCATCATAATGATTATGGTAAGTGTGTTATGTGTAGAAAACATTCAATATTGTGGCTGTTGTGCTATAAAGCCTTTTGACCTTCGTTTTACATGTTGTATGCAGTTACATGTGTGCAGTTTAATCCTGTGGAGGAACGATATTTTATTAGTGGTTCAATAGATGGTAAGATTCGTATTTGGGACACACAAGAGTGTCATGTAGTGGATTGGACCGATTTGAAGGAAATTGCTAGTGCAGCTTGCTATAGATTGGATGGAAAGGTGTGTCTAACTTCTTGTAGTAATTCATAAGCATAGCATTCTTCGAGCTCCTGGATATAATTTCTACTTGGGTTCCTGCAGGAGGTTGTTATCGGGTCTATGGAAGGGAACTGCCGATTCTATGACACAGCAGGTACTCTCGAGGTTTTTAGCGTTTGTTCTTCTCGACAAATTAAAAAAAAATACTGAAGAAAGAAAAAAACAAATCAAAAAATATGTTCACAATTAGCTCAAATCAAAAAATTTAAGACCTGAAGGTCCATTAAAAGGGGGGCGTGGTTCAAAAGACATTTTACCCAAGTTCTCCATTGTATGAAGTGGCTTGATCATGATATTTTACCCTTAATTTGTTCTCGTCACTCCATTAATACGCATTATAGTAGGAAACTGGAGTATAATGTACATATATTAAGGGACTGCATGACACATCCCGATCCTCCCAAAAATAGACATGTCTGTGTCCACCTATTTAGACTGTTGGGTATCATATGTTCTCCAAGCTGCAAATTTTGCAAGGCTCGTTTTTTCACCGAGATTTGAATTTATTGTGAAATTGCTTGGCAAATTACCTTAAGATTTCCACTCCTGCAATCTTTAATGCTCGTAGTTGTATTTTCTTAACATGATGACTTATTACTCAAATGTCAATTATAATTTCTTGTATGTTACAGATAATCAGCTTAAGTCGAAGGCCGAAGTTGTTTCACTACCTGGCAGAAAGAAATCTTATTTAAAGAGGATAACAGGTTTTGAGGTAATGTAATTTATCTTGTTATTCCTGTCTCTTTTGTGCTAATTGTGAACAATGGCTGAAGTTTACTTTTTTCTTAATATAGTTTTCCCCTACTAATCCTCAAAAGCTGATGGTCACTTCTGCTGATTCACACATAAGAATTCTTGATAACCATGAAGTTGTCTCCAAATACAGGGGTAGTTGCTCATCTCCCTTGTTCTTGCTCTGGACTTTTTTCTTGTGTTGTAAATATAGTTATTCAGATCGATGTTATCTGTTCTACAGGCCTCCGAAATGCAGGAAGCCAGATATCTGCCTCATTTACTTCAGACGGAAAACATATTATATCTGCGAGTGAAGATTCTAACGTTTATGTTTGGAATGATATAACCGAGAATACTCCCACAACCAATCACATGAAAAACATATGGTCCTCAGAGCGCTTCCAGTCAAGCAATGTTTTGGTTGCAATACCATGGACAGGATATAAAAATTATTTGCCAGCAAACCCAGATGCCTTTTCATCTCAACGGGAACTCGTTACGGACCTCATTGGAGATTTGGAAGGTGGCCTCGGCCGGCCAACAACTCCTGGTGGTTGTACGTTGAGTCACAGGATTTTCTCGGAATATCTGTTCAGGAGTTCTGCAACTTGGCCGGAGGAGAAGCTTTCGAAGTTTTCATTGACAGCATCGTCTTCGCTGTCCAAATCCAAGTGCAAGTTCTTAACCACTTGTTGCCAGAACATGGTTGAGTCCCCTCATGCATGGGGTCAAGTGATTGTAACTGCTGGGGCCGATGGGCGGATCAGATCTTATTGTAATTATGGATTACCAGTAAAGATGTGATCAACCCACTCTGGATTCTGGAAGAAGGATTCACTGTTAATGCGATTTGATTCTGGGATGTGGTTTCTGGCCCCTTATAGTTAATTCTGCAGAGGAAACCATGTGCCCCTGCTTAGCTGCTTGTGGGTGGACCTGTAAGTATCAGTATGGTCCCCTATTGTTTTGGTGGTGTATGGAAGATATCACCAAGATCTCGTGCTAAGCTCTGTCTGTTGTAATTTGTGTAATTTATATGCATTTTTGTAGGTTGGTCCCTCTGCCTTCGGGAGTCTGTAGATCTACGTAGCGCTTTAGGTTATATTCAAATTCAAACAAACAGGAGGATAAGAGCTCCTGTTTTATAGGAAATTACTGTGGTAGATTGGCAGTTGGTATATTTAGAGTGCACAGGAGAGAAATTGGCCAACTGCAACTGGTCTAGTGCCTTCATTCTGCTTGTTGGTTTTCTTTATTTTTCTTTCGTATACTCTGAAGTGTCATTTGCCTTGTTTTCTCGTGCGACGAGGTTAACAAAACAGTTATCAACACAGGTTAGTAACACGATATGAGGCCAATAATTGTATTCTTATTTTCTAATTAGAGACATTATTACGAAATGTGCACCTTTTGGAAGTTGTTCGGATATTTTGTTTCCAAAAAAATTGCACCACCAACACAACAGAGCGGAAACCTTTCCGCATAGAGCACGCGACATCTTGATTAATAATATATATATTTATATATATATGTGGGACCTGAACTTAGTCCAAGTATTTGGTCAAAATGAGCCTTATCTTGAACCAGGCTTGATTAGAACGAACACTTGGACAAGTCCTACGAACCGACGGTTTGTGGACAAATATCTCTAGGGGTGTCAATGGACCGGATATAGGTATATCCATATTCGTATCCGCATGAAATTTACGGATTCGGATACGGATACGGATTGTTTGCGGATATGAAAAGTCTATATCCGTTCGGATATTTGACGGATTCGGAGCGGATACGGATAATATCCGCATCCGTAAACATAATTCTCAACCTTATAACATTTTTTTATTTTCACTTAGACAAATTCTCATACATAGTCACATTTATAACTTTATTTGGTTTCAAATATTAATTTATTTTATCTTAACTTCTAACTCCATATTCTGAAAATGAGAAATATTCAATGCTTGAATAAATGTGATCAGTAGATGTATTTTTATTTGAATAAATAAATTTAAAATATATATTCAAAATATAATCACACAATGTTGAAATAGGAATATTTCTAGGTATAATAATGTATTGCATAAGTATATAAAACAAATATGGATATAAATGTTGAAATATAGATATGTAGTTCCGAAGCGGATATTGATCGGATTAGTACTTTAGGGGTAGTAATTTATAGAAAAGTACCTAACTTATATATCATTAATTTAAAGAATAACTATATATATATATAATACATATACAAATATAGATGTCGAACTACGGATATTCGATCCCGGATCGGATATTATACGGATCGGATGTACTAATAACCATATCCGCTCCACGACTTTACGGATCGGATACGAATACGGTCTAACGGATATTTTTTCTCGGATCGAATGTTCAAATTCAAATACGGATACGAACGGATGCTCGGATATTCGAATATCCACTGACACCCCTAAATATCTCATCAACAATGGGCAGCACAGCCACTGCGATGCACAGGAGAGCAGTAGTAACTGGAAACATTGATTTGAGCAACTAGGTAATGTTTCCGATGATGGCGGATTACCTAATTGTAATACTTGACAACAGCAAAGTCTTTTATTCTAATCTAGTTGGGGTAAGCTAGAAATGAAACTCTAAGGAGTCGCACTTCAGGCACGTGAATCACTTTCTTCCACGTATTTCTATCCAATGCAAATTCCCGAGGAACATTTCAATCTTTTAAATCTCTTTCGACCGTTTCCTCCTAAGTCAATCGTGGTTTACTTCTTCATCTTTTTATGTCTTCGATCCGATTCAATACCCCTCTTCTTATAGGTGTCTCCATAGGTATTCTTTGTATATGTCCAAACCATCTCGGTCTGTGTTGGATAATTTTCTCTTCCATTGGAGTAACTCAAACTCTCTCACGAATGTCTTCATTTCTAATCTGATTCATTCGCGTATGACCACACATCCACCTCAATATCCTCATTTCAGATACACTTATCTTTTGTATATGTTGTCTTTTAGTGGCCCAACATTCCGCACAATATATCATTGCAGGTTTTATTGCGGTTCTATAAAATTTTCCTTTTAACTTAAGTGTAATTTTCTTCACATAAGACACCTGAGGTTTGTCTCCATTTCATCCATCATGTTCTAATCCTATGACTAACATCTTCATCGATCTTCCCATCGTTTTGAATTATTGATCCAAGATATCTAAAGATATATTTTCTACGCACCACTTGCCCATCTAATATAATTTCCTCTTCCTCGGTATTAACGGTACCGAAACACTTCATATATTCAGTTTTAGATCTACTTAGTTTAAAACCTTTTCTTTCTAAAGTATTTCTCCACAACTCTAGTTTTCTCTCCACACCTACCCTACTCTCATCAATTAATACTACATCATCCGCAAAAATCATACACCATGGAACATCACATTGTATGTCTTTTGTCACATCGTCCATTACTAAAGCAAAGAGATATGGACTTAAAGCTGAACCCTAATGAAGTCCAATCTTAATCGGAAAAGCTTTAGTCACACCATCATAAATTCTAATGCTAGTTTCAACTCCTTCGTACATATCTTTAATTAAATTCACATATTTTGTTGATACATTCTTCTTCTCTATGGCCCACCACATAACATTTCTTGGAACTCTATCATATGCCTTTTCTAAATCAATAAAAATCATGTGTAGATCTTTTATTTTCTTCTCTATACCTCTTCATAAGTTGTCTAATAAGAAATATGACCTCTATCGTTGACCTTTCATGTATGAAACCAAATTGATTATCTCTAACACATGTCTCTTTCCTTAGACGGTGCTCAATTACTCTTTCCCACAATTTCATAGTATGCCACATGAGCTTGATACCTCTACAATTAGTGCAACTTTGAATATCTTCTTTATTCTTGTAAATTGGCACCAAAGTACTCATTCTCCACTCATTTTATCGCTAAGACATCTCCACACCTCAATCGGGATCTTGTCTGGTCCTAAAGCCTTACTAACTTTCATCCTTTTTAAGGCTTCCTTAACCTCAACTTCTCTTATCCTCCGTACAAATCGTCTAGTAGATTCATCAATTGTATCATCAACTTCAAAAGTGTCGCTATCATTTTCTCCATTGAACAACTTATCAAAATACTATCTTCACCTTTCCTTGATATGCTCCACTTTAACTAAAAGGTTATTATTATCATCTTTAATGCATTTAACTCGATTAAGTTCTTTAGTTTTCTTCTCTCTTATTTTTAACCAACTTATATATTCCAACTTGTCACTCCTTTGATCCCAACTTTTGGTATAAATTCTCATAAACAACTCCTCTAGTCTCTCTTACTGCTTTCTTAGCTTTTTTATTAGTCAACCTATACTCTTCTAAGTTAGTTTCATTTTTATCTTTAAACCACATCTTATAACATTCTTTCTTAGTTTTAATTGTATGTTGTATATCATCATTCCACCACCACGTGTCTCTCGAATCTAGTCTACCTCCTCTACTCTCCCCCACAAACTTCTTTAGTCACTCGTCGAATGTAAGATGACATACTCTCCCACATACTATTAGTGTCTCCTACAACATCCCAATGTCTCTCTGCCATAAGTCTATCCCTAAATCTAATACACTTTTCTCCTTTAAGATTCCACCACTTAATCTTCACATCTTTATTACACTTATTTCGTACCACACCAATACGAAAGTGAAAAGTTCACTACTACCAACTTATGTTGAATCACCACACTCTCCAGGTATTACCTTACAATCTATACAAGATCATCGATCATTTTTTCCAGTAAGCACAAAATCAATTTGACTCCGATGTTGACCACTACAAAATGTGACTAAATAAGATTTTCTTTTCCTAAAGAAAGTATTTGCTACCATGAGGTCATATGCTACAGCAAAATTCAGAAAATCTTCTCCTTCTTGGTTCCTAACACCAAACCCAAACCCTCCATGGATACGTTCAAACCCTTCGCTATCTTTACCAACATGACTGTTAAAATCTCCTCCAATACAAAGTTTCTCACTACTATGAATCTCTCTCACCATAATGTCAAGGTCCTCCCAAAACTATTTATTCACTGTTTCGCTCAAACCTACTTATGGGGAATAGGCGATAATGACATTCAAAATCAGTTTTCCGATAACTAGCTTAATCAAAATTATTCGATCATATTGCCTTTTAACCTCTACCACCTCATATCTTAGGCTCTTATCTACTAAGATTCCTACTCCATTTTTGTTTCTATATTTTCCATTATACCATAACTTAAACCCTGTATTTTCAACTTCTTTAGCTTTTTCACCTACCCATTTGGTCTCCTGAACACAAAGAATATTGACTTTTCTCTTGTTGATCACATTCACTAACTCTCTCAACTTCCCTATTAAAGATCCAACATTCCAACTACCTATGCGTATCCTACTATCCTCAACTAGCTTCCTTACCCCTCGCACCCGTTGAGTAAAGTGTGAGGACCCTAACTCCTTGTGCACTACATCCGGGCGCCGATGCAGTGTGTCACTAAGGTGGTGACATCCCTCGACTAGCTTCCTTTATCACTCACACCCGTCGAGAATGATGAGTAGACCCTTGCTCACTTTGAATCACTACATCCGGGGCCCGATGTAGCACGTCGCTAAGAGGGTGACGCCTTAAACACGATTCTCTTTTAAGTCTCATTTCCATGGGAGTAGCTAAAGTTTTACGCTGGCTCGCAACACCCATCGCAACCCTCCTCCTTTATCCTGGCTTGGGGCAGGCTATGTACACGTACATAGGCGGAGTTAATTGTAGTACTTTCCAATTTTGGAATAATTAGGAGTTTTGGATCAGACATCGAATACCTTGACCCGTTGACCGTATTGGGATTTAATTAAACTACATAATGCTTTCGAGAAAAATAATCCAGTCCTCTGGACGGTGCTGGAACAATGCATGAACACGAATAACTATGTGAACAATTTATTTTCTCCCAAAAATTTTGGCATTAATTTCAACCTTTCAGAAGATATTTATCACCACATAATTGTTGGAAGCATTGCAGACTCTTCTCCAAATATCTTTGGCCATGGTAAACGTGGAACTCTTGCCATTGGAAGTCTTTTTTTTGGTTCACGAAAAAGATCGCCAAAGAGGACGTAGCTTATTAGTAAACCGGGATCTCTAATTGGGTTGGAGGCTTGAACCTAGAGGTGGATACGAGCCGGACCTAGAGAAAATAAACGGGTTAGGCTTTAGGCCCGACCCGTTTAGGTTAACGGACGGACCGACCTGTTTGTTCACAAAACACTACGAAAAAAAGGGTCGGCCCAGACTTGACCTCCTTGAAACGGGTCGGGCTCCGGCCCGACCCGTTTAGCTTCGTGGGCCAACGGGCTCGGGCCGACCCCGAGCCGTTACCCAGCTCTACTTGAACCATTCCAGATATAAAGGAGCAAAGTATGACATATGGCTTTTGGGTGACAAACTATTAAGAAACAAAACCCCACATCAATCATGACATGTATTTTCCTCAACAAAACGTAAGGACTTAGGGCTTCTTGATCATGTAAAATTTGGTTGGTCTACTAACTCAACAAAACCTAAGGACTTAGGGCTTCCTTAACGGGAGCCCAAAAATCGGACGCCCAATCCGAGGGGGGGGGGGCACGTGGCCCCCTGGTTTGGTGGGTTTTTTATTAGTTTTTATTTTTTAGATAATGGGTTTTTAATGTTTTTTTGTTTTTTAAGATAATAGTTTTTTAGGATAATAATTTTTGGGTTGATTGGATAATAGTTAAGGATTTTGTAGGGGGGGTTCGATTGTGCGTGTGGCAGAGAGATGTTTGAGGGGATCGTTTGGGTTTATGGGTCCACAATTAATGTTAATCACCTAATTACCTACTTGTTTAAGCAATCAAAGAAATGCAGCGGAATTTAAACTAAAACAAGCAAGTGTAGGAATATGCAAACCACAAATCGACTCGGCGTTTTTATAGAGGTTCGGCACCCCACCCGGGTCCTAGTCTTCTCTTGCAAGCTCCGCTCGGATCACCGAGCTCCGCTCACGACTTCACTAACCACTCCCCGTTCCGGGCCGGGAGAGAACGCCTTTACAACCGTCAACCTCGCGAACAACCCTCGCCGAGCTTGGAATCTTCTTCTCACAATCCGAGAAGGATGCTTCGGGCTTTCACCGGAGCCTTTACTCTTTTGACAACAAATGAGAACTTGAGTGGAGCAACACTCTCTAAATCTTGAGCACACTTGATCGTATCGACCGATAGCATGGAATTCTTGACAAGGTTAAACGGTCGACCGAACTGGGCAAATGGTTCGACCGTTTGGTTAAGTATATGGAGGTGTATATAGTTTTAATACGAATACGACCGTTGGGCATATACGACAAGAATAACGGTCGGAACAGTAAGTTCAAACGGTCGACCGAAGGAGATGGTGCGGTCGACCGAAACTGGACAGGGAAACACAAACTGGATTACTTGATCATCCGGTCGACCGAACGGCCTGTATCGGTCGACCGAATGTGGGCAGACAGTTAGGGTTCAGGTTAGGTGTTTTCCGGTCAAAGTTTGGGTGATCTATTGAAGTCCAAATTATGTGAAATTTCGTGTGTGACTTCTATAGGGAACCTAATGTGTGATTAAGTTGATTTTAGCTCAAGTATGCTCAATTACACTTTGTTCCTAAGACTCAAAAGAAATCAAGATTACATGTCTTCGATTTAGCTTTAATTACATGTCTTGGCTTCATTTCCTTCTTTCTTGAGTCTTGATCACCTGTAGAGGTTAGCACAAAGCAATATATATGCAATACACTATGTGTGCTACTCTACATGATCATAATTAAGATTAAGTTAAATAAATCATCAAAACATAGATTAAGACCAAAAAGCCAACAATGTTGACATGGCATAGAGAGAAAATCGGGCGTCCGGGAAGTGCTCAGGCGCGGTTAATCATTGTCTTAGGTGAAGAGTAATAGGTCCAACTTTATTATAGAATGTTACACACAACTTGTGTTCAATAATGTGAGACTATTCGCTCAACACTTACCCGCACGTGTAACCGAGATAATTTTCTTCGTTTCTATGTGTGAACAATATAGTTGAAATGCACCCCCACAGGTCAATCAACCTGCTCTGATACCATATTAAAGTGTAAGTATCCAACTCAAAACCAATTGACAATGAGTTGAGGAACCCTATAACTTATGACTCGGGAGAATGTCCTCATTTCTACGATATGAAACTATTTCTCTAACACTCCCCCGCATGCATGACCGAGATTATTTTTTCTTCGTGTCTACGCGTGGACAACAAATGGTGGATGTGTCAAGCCGTCATTAGGCATATATAACTAGCTTTGATACCATATTAAAGTGTGGATATCCAACTCAAAACCAATTGACAATGAGTGGAGGGACCATACAACTCATATTCCAAAAAGAATGGATCAAAAGCAAGCAAGAGGAATGACAAAACATGGACCGCCTCGTTATGTCATGGGTCATTGCATCCATGCAACCAAACATTGACGATTTTTTTGTACATAGATAGTGTAAATGAACCGTGGGATGTCATCCACGAACACAAAAGAAGACACAACTTCACGCACGTCTTCAAAATCAAGCAGGAGATGTCACAAACCCGTGAAAACTCAAGAAGTATCATTGAGTACCTAAGTACTCTTAGAAAAATGTGGGATGAGTTGTATACGAACCCCGACTACTGATGCTAAAGTCATCCAGCAATGAATAGAACAAGATAGGATCTACCAATTTTTGGTAGGTCTTGATGCAAGTTACGAAACAATACGAAGTCAAGTACTCATGACAACAGAACTCCCACCACTTACTACAATCACCGCTATGATTCAACGCGAGGAAACTTGATGAAGAACCACAACTCATCCGCAAGGGCAAAACAACCAATCCGAAGGTGAAAATCATACAATTTTCGTCGGAAAACCCCAAAATCAAACCCAAAACCACAACAACAAGAAAATAATACAAATTTCTATACTCGTCAATCAATTCAATATGGTATCAAAGCACTGATCCCACGACCTCAGACTCTCCTTGGAGTTCATCGCCGGTCTTCACCTCATACAAGGGGGTTGAAGGCCACCATAACCAACATCCAAAACCCAAAGCCCTCAAAAACCACATCAGACGGCATGACATCCTCGTTCATTGTCTCAACACTCTTGAATGGGACAAACTACTTATCGTGGGCTTGGACGGTCACACTTTCCCTTAGTGGCAGATGAAAAGTTGACCATATTACTGGGAAGTCCAAAAATCCCGAAGGAGTGGAATGTCCCTACAACTTATGACCCAGGAGAATATCATCATTTCTACGATATGATACTATTTTCTAACAAATCAATATTGAGCAAATCCCAATATGTATAACTACCATACACATAAAAATGACAAGAAGTCGTGTTGAAAATCAATCGTTTTTTTTTTTTTTGTTTTTTGGAAAACCATATCTTTTTTATGGACTTCGCAAAACCAATTCTTCGTTGTATAGCCAACAAAATTTGAACATTCTCCGAAACAAAACAAAATCTAAAAACACAACCTCAATTCAAAGGAGGAAGTGACCTCAACCATCAAACACAAAAACTGCAGCACAAAAGCTAATATAACAGCAAAAGGCTCTAACATTTCCTTCCATGAAAAGCATCTTGCCTGAATGAGCATCTCATTCCAGCGAAGTTCAAAACCGTGAGATCTTAACTTGCATGGAATACTCATTTAAGCAAGAGGGTTTCCAATGGAAGGATAACACACTATTTTTAGCTCACCATCTCTCTCAAATTTGCTCAAGTGCCATTCATGTTATACCACTATTTTTATACACCGAGGGACTTGTGTTTCATCTGCAATACTCAGGACTAGATGGTTTGCTGCAACCACCATAAGTTTAGGACAAAACAATTTGTTGGTAGGTTGGCATGTGATACGCTTTCAACTTACATAAGAATTAGAAAGTATTAGGTCATGATGGGGCCAAGTGTAGATGTTTTATAACTGCCAGTCCGCATCTTACCTTGTTTGAGCTCCTCCACTCACTTGCTCTCTCAAGTGTAGTGGCCTAGTGGGGGCGTCATACTTGCCTGGTTGGTTGGTTCAACAAACTTCATTATGCTCCATTACCACCTTCCAATGGTCGTCTTCCATGGTGGAGATTTGACTGAATGATGGTAACAAGATCCAAGGCACAAAAGATATTGCTCCTTCCGGACAAGTAGATTATTGCCTGCAGTCTTTGTGGTGCAAGAAAAATAAACTGTTTATAGGACATTGATTTGCTAATTCAGGTTCATGGCTTTTAATAAAAGCAAGAAAATTTTACTCCCATTTTTCTACAGGTCAATTTAACTTTCCTTTCCCTGGATTCACTATTACAGCAGTTGTTGAGAAGTCATACAAGCAAAAATAACCGGACATTATAATCCTAAAATCATGACTTGATAGTAAAAGGTTCTGACTATTTATCATTACATTGAGAATAAAGAGAGATTTAGGGAAGGTCGAAAATTTAATTATCTTTACGAATATGTAATCTGGCGCTGCAAAAACGAAAAAAAGAAAATGTAATATTGTACTATAATGCAGCTACTCAGAAATTACTAATTACCCTGCAAAAGCACCACTCCCAACTCTAGTTTCGAAGGGAATCAAAGGCAACAGCAGGACCGCTGACTTCCTTGAGGCCTGGAACCACCCTTCTTTTGGCCGTTTTAGTACGATAAGACCAAACCTCAAACGCCTCACTCAAATCTGGATACTTTAGTTGCTCGATTTTCATCCAATCGATCAATATGTCTGCTTGGTCGTTAGAAGGCAAGGCCAACACAAGTGAGACAATCGCCCCCTCGATACTTAGGCACAGATCACTGTCCATCATATAAGGGAAAGTTCCATCATCTGCACTCTTCGAATCTAGCATGGGCTTCGTCTTTCTTATATAATCCAGCCATGTTTTGAGTAAATGGACCCTTGTTTCAGAAGGAATAATGACACTGCCATAACCAACAGCCTCTAAAGTTTTGCCTGTGATTTCTATAATCTTTGCCCTCACAGCCCACAAACTCAAATGAAACCTCTCTTCATTTATCACAGCTAACACGTTGGACGAGATTTGGATCCAGTGCAAAACAAAATCCTTCATAAGATCCATCTTAGGGAGTAAGTTGCACATCCACTCTAGATCGGACAAATTATGCAAGGCCTTCTTCTCCGCTTCATCTGGTGATTCATCAAAATATGATGGGAGAAGACTGAGATCTGTCTCAAAGGTAGCAAACATTTTTGACAGTCCCAACCTCACCTCAGTCTGAATGTCTTCATCGGCCATTATCAGAGGTGTATCTCCATCTTCAACCAGCATGTATTCTATCTGCTCCTGTGCAGATGTTTTCAGCTCATGTGAAAAAGGAGGAAAGGATCCTTGGATACTGGTGGCAAAACGAATTGCAGAAAGAAGCACATTCTTAACAGAATTCAAATCAACCGGAGAGATTCGAGCTAGTATCGGTCGAGCAACAGGACCAAGAGTTGGAGCAGTTCTTAAAATTTCTTCTTCCTCCTCCTCGTCCCATGACACAGCTTCCAAATACTGCAAACAACTGCAGGTGACATTTTCACAGCTAAGTGCAACTGAAGCCCGTAGAATACCAAGGGCAGTCTTTACAGAGTCCAGTGAATCCAATATGTGATCTTTTGAGAGATAAAGAAGGTTCAGAAGCTTCACATGATGATCATATTCAGACCCTGAACAAAAGACTTCGATGCACTTAAGGGAGTCTCCTTGGCTGCAAGAATTGGAAAGCTGAAATGCAAAAAACTTGCTGTTTTCTATGAGAATACAAGAGTGGCAGTAAAATAATTCAGGCCTTCCCTCCCTATTTCTTAGTCGAACAGTAACATCACTGCTAGAGTGGTCTCCTAGTTCGAAGCCCTTGGATGTGGGTGCCCTATCCATGTTCTTGAATGTAATCCAATAGGATGCATGTTTTATAGAGCTAAGACATGGTTCCTAGTATGCGAGATAGCTGTACGAGGAGAGGAAGATCAAGAATACATGTTATTTTGTGCTTCTAAGCTGAAAAACTTGCATGGATCATTTACACTAAACCAGAATTTTAAACCCCACCCAGTTATGTGGGAACAATGAAAAAGAACTTGGTCAATGGTAATTTAGTTAAGCAAGAAAAGTATAGTAAAAAACAATCAGATGCATCATATTCAACACCCTAAGAGTATAATCTGAAATGAACATAACCAAACATGCATTTCAAGTGAGCTAAACATTCAACCATCAAATCAAGTGAATGAACTACCTATCGTTTTCTTTTTCCCCTTTATTCTTTTCGATTGTTAAGTGAAGTGGCTATTGTTTCTAAAGCTCACTTTATTAAACTAGAAATGATATGTTTAAAAAAGCAGTTTATTTTTTTCAAAATACTTAACTTTTAGCCTGGTGTATAGTGGATGTAATGTATTTTAGGGGGCAGATGAAAGGGGAAAACCTTCTTCCCAATGATATCCACCATTATGATTCCAGATTATTCAAAATCAGTAACAACAGACGATAAAAGATTAGATTGCAACATACTAAACTTTTGAGATTTTTTAACATCGTCGTGACTAGATTAAAAATTAACATTGTAAGAATGTACACTACTCTAGAATAGCAATTTGATCAAATCTCAACATCAGTTCTCAAATGTACTGTAGTCTTAGTGTAAAAATTCTAAGGGTCCATTTGGAATCCCAGTTTGATTATTAGATTGTTTGAATTCTAATCATAAATCAGAATTAGTTCCCAAACACACCATAGCTTAGCATGAAGAATCTAAGTTTCTAGACATAATGCAAATCACATTCCATACTTGATTTTCGAGAACCAAAATCTGATCACCAAATGTAGGCACCAAAAGGACCTTAAGATTTTAGATTAATTGCAAATAACACCTGATTTTTTTATTTAGAGAAATCAAAGGACCGTAAGTTAATTCCATATTTTTTTCTGTCCAAAATCCAAATTACCGGCTCCTAAAACCTCCCACACAAACCAAACAACTCTTAAATCTATATACAAAAGAATTTCTGAATTCCAATATTCAATGCTAAATTCTTTTCGAGTAAGAAATAAAAATTAAAAAAAAAACAAAAGGAAGAAAACGCTGAGTAACAGGGGTGGAGAGAGAGGGACGAAACCTGCGAAGGAGCGGCGATTGAAAGTGAGAGGAGAGAGTGATTAGATTGGGATCTCCACTCTCTCCCTCCCCTCAAAAGTTTTAAGTGATAAGTTGGTAATAACCACGGAAAGGAAGAGGATTAGCTGCGCTTTTGTGGTCAGAAGTGGGACGAGCAAGTCTGCACCGCTCATCTGTACCTTTTCTCATTCTCATGTAACGTTGCAGGGTTGTAAATTAGTCTGGGATAATTTAAAATTTTGAGCATCAATTATTGATTTATAAGTACAAAAAATGATTATAAATCGGGCAATAAAAAATTTAAGTCAAGCATCTAAGTCGAGTTTCAATTTTTCTGAATTCTAACGACTCGTTTACCTAACCAAGTCGGATTTTTTTTCATTCTTCATCTAGATTTTTCATTTTTAAAATAAACTATAGTTAAATATTTTTCAAGTCTAAGTTCGAATCGAATTTCGAGCTCAAACCAAAGTTTACAATTCTAGTATACATTATCAATTAGACAATTTCTTATCTAATTCAAAACAAAACAAATTCTTTTGCTATATTTGTTGGCATCAATTATTTGCTGTGACATCAATATGTTGCACAAACAGTGCATGAACTTGTCGTTGCAAGAGTTAGCGGTTGAAGAAAATGATAAAAAAATCTTTAAATTTGACTAGAAACTCTATAAGGAGATGCAAAAAAACCCCAAATGTTGAGGTTAGATGAGAGGAAAACTAGACTCCATAATGAAATTTGAAAGCCTAAAAGTGAAAGTCTTTTGGATACACTTAACCACCATCTTACTGGTTAATAATTGTAGTTTACTAAAATAACACCCAAACAAGTTAGTGAATACGTAATTTATCACTCGCATCTTACTTATCGATTCAAATAAATTT
The DNA here is from genome assembly GCA_963682175.1 of Triglochin maritima. NCBI lineage: Eukaryota > Viridiplantae > Streptophyta > Magnoliopsida > Alismatales > Juncaginaceae > Triglochin > Triglochin maritima. The sequence goes on from OY821772.1 coordinate 49,505,921, forward strand.
CTACCCAAACACAATATCTAAATGCAACTGACGAAGGAAAAGATTTCGAGTTTGAAAGTAACTAATCAGGTCTACTACATGGGCTATTGGGCCCCAACAAAAATAGGGCTTAAAATAAACAGTAATGTTACTGTTACCACGGCCTTTTTCAGAAATCAAGTCCATACACACGCCATCACGAAGTTTGAAATGCAACTTATGCCACATTGCCCAGGCATGAGCGATATGAAGTTGAAATTTGATTTTTTTTACATTTTGAATTTATATATGATGGTTGAAAATAATTTCAATCATAAATGTTCTTAAAATTATATTCTAATGATATCATAATACATAGGCGTCTACATACAACTATTGTTTGAATTAGGTGTTGAACTACGAATTGTTCTACAAAATCATTTTTATGAAGAATCAACGCAAGATATTGTTCAAAAGCCGTTTTCATAAACCTTATGACATGCATCTTGGTTCCCTCACTAACCATGAAAGGATAATTTTAAGTTGCAGGCTTGAAACAGAAATGATAGAGGACATCCCTACAATTGTATACATACTGCTGCTAGTCAAGTATCGGACGTCATTCACATTCTCTTTCACGGTAGTTTTCTTTCTGTCACGTCAGCTCACTCAGTCCACCCAAAAAACACTTTTAACCACGTCCGTGCTACTATCATCCACCATACATTATCTCTCATCTACGTCGTTTGGAGATCAATTATCGGTAAATATTTAAAAAAATACAAAAAATTCTACAAAATCAAAACAAATAAAAAAAATATTTTCAAGAAAAACAATTGAAAAAATAATTTAAAACGAATTTATAATTTTTTTAACAATAACAAAAATTAAAAAATCCGTACAATAGTGGGGGACATGTGGCCACCGAGCGGCCGATGGGACGCCCGTTAACGAGTGCCCGTTAGAGCACCCTTAACGGGTGCCCTTTGCCCGGGCGCCCTCCTTTAACGGGAATCCGCCCTGGGCGCCCGGGCGGGGGGCCACGTGCCCCCCCCATTCGTCCAGGTTTTTTTTTGTTTTTTTTTGTTTTTGTTTTAAAAAAAAGATTATTTTTATAATTAGGATAATGTATTAATTAGGTAAATGGAATTTAATTAATTAGGTATTACAAAATAATTGAAAAAATTATTTTATGATTAATTAACAATTTTATGATTTACTTAGATATAAAAAAATTAAAAAAATCATAAATAAATTAAGAAATACAAAATACAACTACAATACATATACACTTCGGAAAAAAAATACAATACAAGTACATAATACGAAATACTGTAGGTCCTCGATGTTTGAGAAGTCCAAGCCTCGATTAAATCGCCTCGTCTTTAGTCAGTCACGCGCGTACTGTAAGTCCTCGATGCTTGAGAAGTCCAAGCCTCGATGCAATCCTCTCGTCTTTAGTGAATCACGCGCGTACTGTAGGTCCTCGATGCTTGAGAAGTCCAAGCCTCGATCCAATCGTCTCGTCTTTAGTGAATCACGCGCGTACTGTAGGTCCTCGATGCTTGAGAAGTCTAAGCCTCGATCCAATCGTCTCGTCTTTTGTGAGTCACGCGCGTACTGTAGGTTACTTCTCAGAACTATAAATGTACCCGTCCTGGTTGGTTCTCTCTCATTCATCTACGAACAATGTCTTCACCCGATAACTCTTCCAGTTGGAAGTCTTCATCATCTTCAACATCCAATGACGAAGTTTACGACCAAGTGTTGAACTCCTTAACGGAGTATGTCTCCCAAGTGGTGGGCCAACGTCCTAAGAGGCGTAGAATGCGAACTTCGAACCCAGATAGAGATAGGGAGCTTGGTTACAACCGTTTGATTGCCGATTATTTTTCTAACGACCCTGTTTATCCTGACAACATTTTCAGGAGAAGATTTAGGATGCGAAAACATGTATTTCTTCGCATTGTTAGTGTCATTGAGGCGTCTGATGTGTTCTTCCAACGTAATCCAGACGCCGCCGGTAGGATGAGCATCTCTGGCCTGCAGAAATGTACCGCGGCGATTCGTATGCTAGCGTACGGTGTTGCGGCTGATGAGATGGACGAATACTTGAGGCTAAGTGAATCCACGGCAAGAAACGCACTTGAGAAATTCTGCGATTGTGTAATTAACAACTTCGGCGGTGAGTATCTCCGAAGACCTAATGCAAATGACCTAGCACGACTACTTGAAGTTGGTGAGCAGCGTGGGTTCCCAGGCATGATGGGAAGTATTGATTGCATGCACTAGGTGTGGAAAAATTGCCCTGTTGCGTGGAGGGGCCAATATGAAGGGCGTAGTGGCAATGCCACTCTTGTTCTCGAGGCAGTGGCGTCGGCTGACTTGTGGATATGGCACTTGTTTTTTGGCACACCAGGTTCATGCAACGACTTAAATGTCCTGCAACGATCTCCGGTTTTTGACGACGTAATGGAAGGACGAGCTCCACCTGTGAATTTTGAGGTAAATGGTTCTCGATATAATATGGGATATTATCTTACTGATGGTATTTATCCAAAATGGGCAGCATTCATTCCGTCCATCGTTCATCCACAAACACTGAAGGACATGTTATTTGCTGAACGACAGGAAGCAGCACGCAAAGATGTAGAACGTGCATTTGGAGTCTTGCAAGCGCGATTCGCGATAGTGAAGAAGCCATCTCTTGCATGGAGTAAGATTGTACTTAACAAAATAATGACAGCTTGCATTGTAATGCATAATATGATAGTGGAGGATGAACGCGATTCCTTCGGTAATTTTGGAGATTGGAACGAATTTGTACAGGATCAACCTGGAAATTCCGTGAACGACGCGGTTCGGTATTCCACTGACCGTGTATTGGATATTACTAGGTACTTGAGAATGAGAGATCAAGTTCGTGATCGCACCACACATCTGAACCTTCAAGCCGATTTGGTCGACAATATATGACAACGCTTTGGAGGAAATGCGTCTTGATGTATTTGAATTTTAGTATTTAAGCATGTATTTTTAGTTTTAGTTTCTCAATTTCCGGTTAATGTACTATGTAACGTGGTTTTCTAAATTTTAATAATATTTTCGTATTTATTAATTAAATGTTAATTAAAACGAATGAATTGTTGATATTAAATAATTACGATAATGATTATTAATATATTTTGTTGATTGTTGAAAGAGTTTTGGGATAGAAGAATAAAAATAATGACGTGACAACAAATACTGTAGCGTGACTGAGTGGATTGGTTAATGGTTAAGGATTTTGTAGGGGGGTTGGTTTGTGCTGACGTGGTAGAGAGAGAAGCTGACGTGGCTGAGAGAGAAAACAGGGCGCCCGGGAACTGCCCGGGAACTGCCTGGGCGCCGTTAACATGCTCTTATGCATGCCCTGGGCTAAATTGTGGTCACTCTTTTCAAATGTATGTGACTTTTCGATTGATGGAGTGAAGTGGTCTAAAGATGACAACTTTAGTATAAATCAATAATTTAAGAATGATATTGTGACGTACTTTTAAAAGAATATAGGAGGATATCGAAACTGGCACATAAGCGAGGCAAATTAATTGTAATTTACCCAAAATGATATAAAAAGAACACAGGAGTAGGGGTGTAATCGATCTCTAAACGAGCGATCCGAGCCTGCTCAAGATTGGCTCGTTAAGGGTTTCGAGCGGAAAATTCTGCTCGTGCTCGGTTCGACCTGCTCGCGAGCGGCTCACGAGCGGCTCGTTAACCTGAATCTTTTTTTTGGTATTGAATTGCTAATAATGTTGTCCTAACAAGTAAATTATAAGATTACTTAAGACAAATATAATAATAGTTACTAACATAATTTTAAAATTAACACCTAAAATAAAACACAATCTTATAAATTATATGACAACATCAACATCTTATAAGTAAGATTATACACTTAGATCAAACAAAACCAACACAATCTTAAAATCAAACACAATCTCTTAAATTATAGGACAACTCACAACATCAACATCTTATAAATAAGATCATCTACCTGACACAAACCTTAATTTATTTGAACTTTTGGCGTAGAAAAGAATGAGAAAAAGAAAAGAAATAATAATAATGGAAAATGAAAAGTTTAGGACTAATAAGGTTTTGATTCTTATGAGTATTTTGGTTTGGTTTGTTAAATGGATTGTTGGGTTTAGTAAATTAGTTTATTAAATGAGTTTAACACTTAACCGATTGGGTAATTGGATAGAATATTCATGTTAATCAAATAATTGGATATAGTAATCAGGTTTCGAGCGATAATTGAGCGAGCACCGAGCGAGCATCGAGCGAGCGGGGTCTGCTCGTGCTCGGCTCGTTACTAACCGATCCGAGCAACTTCGAGCGAAATCAGAGCAAAATCGAGCGAACATCGAGCGATCTATCGATCCCGAGCAGAACCTGACAGTCCTACACAGGAGTATGTATATGTGTCTTTTTTTTGGGTAGTGTTTAATTGCCTTGAGAGGCCGGTCTCGACTACCAATAGAAAATCAGAGAGAAACACAAGATCATTTTCCCCTAATACTTATTTAATTTGCTTCGTATAACAAAACCAAAACGAGCTCATTTATTGCATGAACTTTCACTTTCTAGTTTCTACATATTCTCGTGAATATTGTATGTCGCCAATCTCTTTACCTAATAATTTGATATAATACACAAGTGGGTGGCGGCGCCGAACCATATGATTCAATCCCTCGCACCGCCCATGTCATATCGCACGTTTCTTTTTCTACTAATCCTTCTACTTAACTAAATCTGGATTACCCACACCATCTTTAACTCTAGGTTTTAAGGTACAATGTAATGATTAAACCAACACTGCACGTACAATCAACGACTAATTACCTCCAACCATGCACATATTAGCACTTTAAAATATAAGAAAGATTTTACTTTCCATATATACAAGGGAAGATCCAGTAAGTAAGTGGTCACGCACACTTGCGCAGAAGATATTCTGTGGATTTCGTGATTTTCACGGCAGCGAAGCTAGGTATAGACCCTAATCAATTGATTCATGCTATAGCTACAGAAAATGACCTCTCAGTGGTCTGCTGGTCCTGAGCTGAAAGAATTTAATCAACTTGTCAGTCATTTGTTAGTTGTAATATAACATCCTTATATTCTGCTAATAATACCAAAGTTTGGTGCACTCGATGTGATTTGGTTGTGGGCCAATAAGATCTATGTGCTTTACGTTGGCAATGACAATGTAAGTGTTTTATGTTTTTGTAATGTTGTTGGGAGAGTGATGGTCAACATGTAATCCCAAGCAGCATTCAAATAGGAATGGGATGGTTTGGTGGGGGAAGACTGCAAAGTGATCCAAGAATTCTTGCCATTGCACATGCCTAGCAGTCTCTTTTTGGAAGAAAAGCTGAAGATAGTCCTTATCAACGTATTATTTCCTTCAATGTGCATGAATACTTTAGAATTATTGGGGTAATGTATCAGCGTTTTTCAAATGTAGAGTGGGATCCAGAGCATATGTAGCATAATTTCGAGAATGAAATGTTCCAATGGGCTGGTGCAAGTTGCACTTTAATTGAAGGTGAAAGACATATATGTAGACTAACGAAAGTCCTAAGGGGGTGTTTGGTTGAGGGTACCTGGAATATAATGGAATGAATTTCATTACATTTTGGTGTTTGATTTGTTTATTTTGGGTCTAGAATTAGAATCCATTTCAGCCCATACCTAGGAATTAGAACCTTACCTACCTACCATAGAATGAGAATTCATTCCAGCCTGGTATGAGATTCTCATTCCATTCCATCCCAGCCAACCAAACACCCCTAAGTTTCACATTCACCCATGAGCTAGATCATTGGCCATGTCGAACTAGTTCAGTGAGTACTTGATTGGTCAAGAAGTGTGAATTAATTCAGCATCTAGCTTTTACAAAATACAGTCTTGAACATAATTACAAATTCAAAATGCTTGGACTTCAGAGATGATGAATCGGCTAAATATTAACCTTTTGCGTTGTGTTATAAATTCATAATAAATCGATTGACTTGGGAAAACTCATATGAATTCTTGGTATCTAAACACAAAAAGAGAAATATTTCCAACCTTGCATACATGATAACGTTCCTAATTGACTCGATCCAATGACTCACAACAATGACCTCATCGTATATATAAATAGAAAAAATAGGGTTGTAGGAGGCCTACAATCATTTTGGTTATGACATCACATTTTGAGGTACTTCTGGTTAAATTTTTTCTATGAAAATTTATGGGCGTGATATACCGCATATAAGGAACATGTACTAAAATTTTCAGATCAAATGGATCATTGTAGACCTTGATCTGAACACTTCAAAATTCAGTAAATTTCAACCGTTAAAATATGAGCATTTTAGATGAACGGTGAAATTAACTTTGATCGATCTAAAACTTTACTATGTTATAACTTACGAGATAACAATACATGTGATTAAGTTCGATTTTAAAAAATCAACTTTAAAATATCTTAATTTTGAGTGTCACAACCAAGTTAACTATATAAGCTCCTACAACCCAATCAACCTCTCTCTCTTTCTATATATATATAGTAATTCTCTAGTAAGTTTGAGACTTAATCTATCTATTTTAAGCCCCTATTATATCCACCGTTCATATGAAATTGTATGGTAGATTACAATTGTGACGGTTATGCTAATAAAATGATCTAATGATTAATATTAACTGTAGAATAACTGTAATTAAATCTAATGGTGAGATTGCAGAGGACTTAAACAAATAAGATGAGTCTTGGACTCACTAGATCTTGATTATATATACATATGTATACATATGTATATACATATATGTACATGTATATGCACCTTTAAAAAACTCAATTTTGAAAGTTTGGTAACTCCCACCACCTTTTTGTTTGCTCAGACAAGTGAGACTCTAATTATTAGGGTGTCAGGGTGATATATTAATCATCTATATTAAAAACTCCTTTAGTGACATTTGATAGTTAGAGCATTCTTAACGGTCGTGCATACTCCCGCCTGCGCACTGCCACATCTGCCTCACCCACGCGCTGTCACTGCCACATGATCAGGCGGTGGGTGTACCGATCGTCCGCACTGGGCGGGAAGGGAGAGGGATTGGTAGGGGCACATGTCCCCTCCCAATTCACTATTTTTTTGTTTGTTTGTTAAAACTCTTTAAAAAATCATTTTAAATTATTTTATCAATTTTCTTCTTCTGAAAACATATTTTTTGTTTGTTTTGATTTTGTAGATTTTTTTGTGAATATTTTTTAACCTAAGATTGATCTTCAAATGACGTGGAGGGAAGAGAATGTAATGTTTGGGGTGTTTCTGAGTATGATTAAGGAGTTTTTTTAGGTGTATTGAGTGAGCTTACGTGGTAGATAAAGATGTTGACGTGGTAAAGAGAGAAGTTAATGTGATAAAAAGAGAAAGCAGGACGCACCGGAGTAGTCGGGATAATGCTATTTATGCTATCAAGATGTAAAATGTTAACCCATGGTATCCCATAGTTTCAGAAGATACTTTGCAACTTATTCTATTTTTATGTGTCCCAAAGAAAAACTCTGGATTGCTCTCTATACTTCCTTTCACCAAAAAATCAGTGAAGTACATGAGCTGAGAATAACCACAAGTTCGATGAGCTGAAGAACATACACGAAACAATGAAACCACGTTGGTTTGAGCACAAAGGTGGTGGAGCTGACAATATGTTTAAACATGTAGTCCACTTTAAGCAAGGAAAAGTGGGAGAACCGAATAGTGAAAGGTGAAAGTAAAAGAAAGTAAAACACTGATCATGCCGTTGACATTGCAGTGGACGGTCATGATTAGACAAGCAAACACGTCAGGTAAAGAAGCGACGGACAGAATCATAATCTTTTGCTCTGAACAAAATGAAGGTGTAGTTGTGAGTGATGCTGAGAATAATGGGAACACCTTTTAGATTTGCTGCTCCAAGTGGCGGACCCTCTCTCAATGTATATGATGACTCCATCTCTACATCTTGCTTTGCCTTTTATGTTCCAGCTTTACCAACCCATTAATGAAACTGGGTTCTCATTACATACCAAGAAAGGAGAAAGAAAGTAACTCAAATGGAGCACCCAAGAGATTGTACGTAGTGTAATGCCAATTCATAATTTTTCCAACAAATTTAATACATGTTCATTTCCATAATCATTGTTTTTGTAAATTCGCATGTGAGTATGTCTTCGATCGTAAAGACAGTAGTATTAACTACGGTAACTCGGTAAGAAAGAGGAATGGAGTGCGCGCTTTGGTTAGAAAAACAATCTCTGGCATGCAAGGAGGCATCAATCATACGTTGGAAAGATGAATCGGGTGAGATGTAACATCATAATCACCAAAAGATGTAAGGGAGGTCGTCCAGCATCTTCTCGGATCGATGAAATTGATTAAAGTGAATCAGGAAATATTTTGTCCTCTACTCTGTGGGGTTTATGCATGCATGGTCATGGGCTTCACGGGAATTATGGAGACTGGAGAGATTAAGGGATAGTCGGTATAGACAATTTGTTAAAACACACAAATACACGATCTCATTATTTCAACTAATTAATCATAGTACAATATATAACATAATAGAAAAGCATGTGTATATGGACAATGCAATACAATTATGGGAACATACCGTACATAAGTGTAACCTGATATATCCATATGTATGCATGTACATATTGATTAGTGCTTGGAAGATTCTATTTGCAATCACTTAAACCACATTCAACAATCACCAACATTTTCAATATCCGTGCTGCGCTCCACGTACAAGGTGGGTAGTGTACGTTGTTTGTCTTTCACAAAGTTGATAGATTATTAATGTAAATAATATAACTACTATGTCGACATGTATAGTAAACGCAAACCATATGTGTACTTAACTGCCTTAATTTCATTAAAAGAGACTGATATACAAACATACATGTGACTTTGGTTGGAAGGAAAGCTTGTACGTACCCTGTTATAGACATCCATTATGGTGCAAATGCCTGCCTTCTTTTGGAACCTTTATATCTGTCTAAACCAGCTGGATGGTTATTGGGTACCTTCTATGTGTAGGTACCTTCGGGAGAGTTGAGATAGTGATGGCGATGTCTAAGATTTAGGGTGTGGACTCTGATGGCCATAGAATTGGGACAATACGAGCAGGAGAGAGTTAGTTAAAGTGTGTGTGTATATATACATAGAGAGAGTAAGGATAAAATGAACATTGAGCTCATTTTGTTTAAATGAACTCCTCAAGATCTAATCATTCATCTCAATCTGAATGGTTGTGAGTCTTTTACTTTAAGTGAGGGTGATAAAGTAAATTTGAGAGTCTTCTCAATCATTCATCATCCCTTTATTCCACAAGACCCAAATCCCTCTCACTATTCATCTTTCCAATTTCGTCATCCTTTTCTCCTCACCATCCAAACTCTCCACGTTTATTTACATCCTCATCGATCACACCTTCCCTACGTCTCCTCCTATGCCATCCACTACACTAGAATCTTTGGGGCCTCTTGGATCTTAATATATTCGGTTAGATTTTTGCGATGGTTTTGGTTTGGTTTGGTTTGGTTTTGGTTTATTTTTGGGAAACATGGTTTGATTTCGTGGATCTTTAATTTGGGAATGGTTTTGATTTTTGTTGCGGTTTATTTGGGTAAAGAAGATTAATATACATCATTTTTTAATTTTTGATATACATACTCTAGTAAATGGCAAGAATAAACTTGCAAAGGAGATTAATATATGTGGACAAGATAATACATCTAAAGAAGAATACCAAACTATTACAATCTCATATAGGAATATACATCATTTTTTTAATTTTTGATATACATACTCTAGTAAAACTAATATGATTTTTTTATAGAAACATTCTATATAGTTTTTTTGTTGAAGATGTTACGCTTTGTCCAACACAATGGTGAATGAGTACATGCTTGTATCACTGTTTCTATTAACAATAATATTACGTTAACAACCGTAATATCAACATGATGTTGTAATATTATTTTTAACCTTAATATAAAAATAATACAACGTTCACAACCGTAATATCAACATGATGTTGTAATATTATTTTTAACCTTAATATAAAAATAATACAACGTTCACAAACGTAATATCAAGATGTTGTAATATTAATTTGTTAGACGTAAGATAAAATTATTTTTACTAAGGTCAAATTTAAAAAATGGATGCCTAATAATGCGTAAAATGTATTGTTGTTCGTGATATAATGTGAGGTTTGCAAATATTTCAAAAAAAGTGATGGAAGAGTACAACATGTGTTAACAAATCATTGATCGTATTAACAGTAAAATTACGTTCGCAACCGTAATATCATGTTGTTATATTAATATGTTGTCTTTAACTGTAATATAATGTCACGTTGTATACTACCGTTGCACAAGTAAAGATGGATGATAAGTCGTTTAAAAAAATGTTGATCGTATAAAAATCAATAATTCGTTGGAAACCTTAATATAATTTTTTTGTAATAATATGTTCTCTTTAGCAATAATATAATGTCAAGTTGTTTAATAATGTTGAGCAAAAAGAGATGGATGAATGGTGAATAAGTACAGGTTATGTAACTTGTATCACTGTTTCTATTAACAGTAATATTACGTTAACAACCGTAATATCAATATGATGTTGTAATATTATTTTTTTAAACTTAATATAAAAATAATACAACGTTCACAAACGTAATATTAAGATGTTGTAATATTAATTTGTTAGACGTAAGATAAAATTATTTTTACTAATGTCAAATTTTAAAAAAAATGGACGCCTAATAATGCGTAAAATGTATTGTTGTTCGTGATATAATGTGAGGTTTACAAATGTTTCAAAAAAGTGATGGAAGAGTACAACATGTGTTAACAAATAGTTGATCATATTAATAGTAATATTACATTCGCAACCGTAATATCATGTTGTTATATTAATATCATGTCTTTAGCTGTAATGTAATGTCATGTTGTATACTACCGTTGCACAAGTAAAGATGGATGAATAAGTTGTTTAAAAAAAGATCGTTGATCGTATAAAAATCAATAATTCATTGGAAACCTTAATAATATGAGTAGTTAATGTTATTTGTAAAAATGAATTATACTTGAGAACTGAATTATGACTTATTTGGTATTTTGCAGGGTTATACCTGAAGATACAAGTAAATGGCAGAAGTAAACTTGCAAGCAAGAGAATACATTTAAAGAAGATTAAAATACGCCTACAAAACTACACATCATTTAGATTTTTTGGATATACATACTTTCGGAAAGTACTATGAATTTTTTTATACTTTCAATATATATATATATACGCCTGAGGTGTTGTTTTGAACATACATATTTTAATATAATTTTGTTAGCCGTAATATAATGTAATAATTTTTAACAATATTCCTCCAAAAATGGGGAATGATTACAACTTGTGTAACAAGTATCGCTGTTCATATTGAATTTAACATTATGTTCAAAAATGGTAATATAACGATGTTGTCGTAATATTATGTTGTTAGCCGTAGTATTATTTTGTTAGTTGTAATATAATGAAATTATTTGTACTAACGTCCCATAATCATGTGTAACATGTGGAATTATTTTGTTAGCCGTAATCACTAGTGCAGAAAAGTCCATATACGTCGGATATACAGGGGTATAGACGTCGGATTTCGACGGTCCAAGTACCCGACGTCTATTTTCCCGTCGTCTATTCCTTATTGTATAGACGTCGGCTATATACGACCGACGTCTATACAGTGTATAAACGTCGGCTATATACGACCGACGTCTATTATATGTTAATTAACAAAAAAATACATTGGAACGTATATCGGGCATTCTGCACTCACATTAATCAAGCCCAAGCTGCCCAAGTGCCCCAAGTGCCAATCTTTTGACAAATAACCACGAATATCAAGCTCATCATAACCAGGTGCTCCAAGTCGTTCGCGTTCAGCAGTAAAGGAGTGGTGGAGTACATCAACCACACTAACAAAAATAAATTCTCCGATGTGGGACTAAAGTATTACACCCAATAGACGTCGGATATTTATATTGACCGACGTCTATTCATACAGCACGACCTATAGACGTCGGTCATGCTATACATCCGACGTCTATACATTGAAATAACAATAATTAATAAAAAATACGCCCTATAGACGTCGGCTACCATATACAACCGACGTCTATACATGAGTTAATAGTAAAAAAAAGACGTTGCAACCATTTGAAGCCCAAGTTGCCCAAGTGCCCCAAGTGCCAATCTTTTGACCATTAAATATATATATGTATCTCACTTGCATTTTGTAATGTGGTACCAAACTACCATTTAGAAGTAAAGGAGTAGTTGAGTACTTCAACTCCACCAATAAAAAACTTTCTCCAATGTGGGACTAAACATGTCACCATACACACACATGTGTACAACACACATGTGATAGTTATAATGATGTAACTATTATTACACAAAATAATCCCCATAAATTATTACACAAAATAAATCCCAAAAAATTACGTTATTTCTTATACAAAATAAATCCCAAAAAAATGTGTTAATTCTTACACGAAATAAATCCCAAAAAAATGTGTTATTTCTGATACAAAATAATCCACATAAATTCTTATACGAAATAAATCCAAAAAATAAACAAAAAATATTTTCTTCTTTTAGGAGGTATAGACGTCGGTTATACTAAACAACCGACGTTTATACAAACCTATAGACGTCGGATGTCCAAACATCCGACGTCTATACCAATAGACGTCAGATGTTTTTATATCCGACGTCTATTTGGTGACGTCTATTGAGCATTCTGCACTAGTGAATATAATGCAATTATTACGGTGAGAACCAAAAAATATGGATCTCATTGGATACGATATATACACATATCGTAAAAAATTAAATTCAATCCTGAGAAACAAATAACTTCGTAAAAATTCAATATGGGAATCCTCACGTCAAATCTCCTCAAGTAGTCAAGTATAAACATACACACACATACATACACACACAACAAACTTCAATTATTTAATTTAGTGTACAACACAAATTTTGGAGACTAATCGCCAGACTCTCAACTTGAGACGTTATTTTTTACAAATCAAATATAGTGTACATTCAGTTGGAATTCATTGATGTCTTTTGTCGTCGTCGCCTCCTCCTCCTCTGCAACACCAACACTTACAAAATCAGCCCAACTGAATTTCGTCCTCAACGACGTTGTCAATGGGATCATATCCATCCCATCCCCCACCACTACGATCCAATCATTGTCATGTCCTTCCAACTTGACTTCTATCCCACCTGAACAACATAACAACACCACACTACTCCTGTTATTATTACGTCAAATATGATTAATGGTTAAGTTGTACTAGTTGATCAATTCAAAGGTCGTGAACACTAGGACCAATATTTTGAGTAATATATTTGTTAGTAGTTGTCATAGGATTTGATATTTACCTATATTCCTACCATCCCCTCTGAGTATGCACGGAAGAAAAATGTTTGTTAACATGAATTTGCCTATGTTATATACGTATATGAGATCCTGAATAACTAAAATTCAGTGCAGACTCACATTTAGCAGTCTTGTGTTGGGTAAATGTGAGAATTGTTAGTAATTATGAATTTGCTATATTTCTGATTTTACCCTTCTATGAGTAATTGCTAGAAGATCTGATAACCACCATTAGATTTAATTTGGATGATGGATGTTTAGGGGGCCTACTTAAGCTTAAATGAGCTCCGGGTCTATTATATAATTTCTGTATATATATATCCAAGAGAAGTAGATCCACTGATCAGTAGATGTGACGTCACGTACTAATCCTAGCTAAAACTCTAAAACAGATGTGGCCATGTGTAAGAGCCACATGTCGGCTGAGCTACCTTAAGAAGGTAAATTTGATTCATCCTAGATGTATAAACACTCTGACCGTCACTACTATGGGTGTGTTTGGTACACTGACTTGCGTTAGCGTCTCATCCAGACGTATGGTTTTGGGGGTGCATTTGGGTGGATACGTCTGACAGCGTCTGGGGTGAATTTGAAAATTCCCAGACGCTGAGAAGCTGCAACGAGTTTGATTCTTGTTTTGTGAACAAAATCTTGACGCACAACCCAGACGTGGACGCGTATGAAAACTGTTTGGATGTCATTTTTCGCGTTTGGAAGAAAATTGCAAATATTCCAGACGCAGACGCCAAACATCAGTGTACCAAACGGACCCTTATAACGAGTGAACTCAACAAAATAATAGCTAATTCCACTTGGTATACAATTTCTTAGCATAACCAATGATCTCGTGCTCAACTAGAGAGTCTCGGGCATCTTTTTGTGTGGGCTAAAAGTTTTAAGGAATACATAATTATCTAATCCAGCAAGGAACAATAATTAATGGAGGAGGAGGAAGGAGAAGAAATTTGTTAGGAAAGCTGCGTCCTGCACTCCTGCTAGAAAGTGGAGTCTCCTTTGCCTATGATTGAGCCCACTTGGATCTGAAACATTGTGACGTCTCACCTCATCATCGAAATCATTAGAATAAACATTGGAAAAAAATGCTATATGTAGTCTTTGTGGTCCACATGTCGATTATTATCTTGGAAGATTAATCCTATGGATACTAATTATTATCTGTTAGATTAATCACAAACTGCAGGAAAACATTGACATTGTAACCGTTTTGTAACCAGCTCCAACGAAACCATTGACAATCTAGTCTACTTAAGCTCTAACCGCAAAGTGATCTAGAGCATCTTTAATCGCGCCCGAAATTTTTCAGGCGACAAGTTTTTTCTCTACTTCATTTCATTTGAGGATCAATCCAGGATGAAAAATAAAAAGTTTAATTTTTTTTTTAAAAATATAAACAAATAAAAAATATATTTTCAGATTTTTTTTGAAAAAATAAGTTAAAATAAATTTTAAAAATTTTTATATCATTTTTAGTTATTAAAAAATATATTTAACCAATGAGGAGGGGCCACGTACCCCTATCCCCGCCCCATTTTTCATGGAAAACCGCCCATTTTTCCACCCATGCAGTGGATGTGGTATTTTTTGCCTCTACGTGTCGGGCGGTTGGGTCATCCGCCCGACCGTTAAAGATGGTCTAAATGGGTCATTTTGAAGTCAAAGTCCTGACTCATGAATGACTATATTTCCCTACACAAAGTTTCCCTCTTTCCAAATGATATTATTGCGGTTTAGTACCTAATGTACCATCTCACTGATGATGCCTCATTAATATAGTATGTAAAAGAAATGCACAAAACAACAAGGTGATTGTGAGTTTTAACAACTGAACTGCTATTCGTCGCCATAAAACTACTTAAATCGCCCGTAAGATTACCATTTTGCCCCTCTACACTTTCTACTAATATAACTCCTCATTTCACTCTTTTAACACAACTTTCTCTTCATATCACACTTTTATTCACCAAATAGGATGTCTCGGAGGCCAGGGAAAGAGCCAGCGGACACCCCGGACTACTCACATCTGGTAAATCACCTTGTTTATTTCAATTAATTTTTTTTTTAAAAAAAATTGAGTCGGGCGACCGCGGGAGCCGCCCGATCGTTGGGGGAGGCGGTTCCCGCGACCGCCCGATCGTTGGGTCGGGCGGATCCCGCGGTCGCCCGACCCATGGCACAGACGTCTGCGGGAGACGTCTCCCACGTAGGGCAGGCGTCTCCGGCAGATGCCTACCACGTAGGGTAGGCGTCTCCCGCAGACGCCTGGATTTTTTTTTAATTTGTTTTTAACTTGATTATAATTTGTGATAAAATTTAAATAAATTGAATATTATGTTAGTAATGAGTTAAATTAGTTTAGATAATCGTTTATTAATTATAAAATGTGTTAATTAATAAATAAATTGATTATTATGTTAGTAATTAGTTGTGTACGATTTTAGTAACGGATTATTGATTAATTGTGATAATTGCTAAATAAATCGATTATTAAGTTAATAATTAGTTTAATTATTTTAGTAAAATCATTAATAAATTTGTATTTTTAAATTGAATTAATAGTCATCGGGTTACCGTGGAGGAAAAGGGAAATAAATTCCCTTACGCCTGGTACGTAGTATAGCAGACGAGTCAGGTCCTCGTCATCCACGTACACGTGGTATTTCTGCTTCAGTTAGGAGAGAGAAAGATCTGTTACGTCGTCGTCAGACACCTGGAGAGTCTTTCGACGACGAGGATGATTCAGATGAGGCGAGGAGTCACGACGACAGTGACGATGGTGGCCGATACGACTTGGGGCCACAGGAGGACGCGGTACATCAGTCCGGTCGAGGACGGGGGCGACACGGTGGTCCTTCAGCTGAGTGGATCATTAGGAAGGATCGAGGTGGCCGGTTTGTGACCGGTGATTCGAGTTCGTGCACTGCAGACGCCCGAGCTCAGAAGAAGAAGAGGGGTGATGACGAGTCTTGGATCGTCACAGATATTATTCCCGGTGGTCCTGTAGATGGCAGCGTCATTCCGAGTTTCGGAGGCCACGTCGCTAGACGCATCTGGGATGGCGAGGAGCGGAAGGTTTTGAAGTGCCATAATCGGCACGGAGCTTGTACGACATTGCAGGCATGGCGCTCAGTGATGACTGAGGATATGACGGCGACCGTGGTCGACAGTGGATTGGGTCACTTGCCGTACAACATGTTTTCCTGCATCGACATGCCGTTGATTTCGGCATTCGTGGAGCGGTGGCAGCCTGACACCAACACTTTCCACTTGCCGTTCGGAGAGATGACGATCATGTTGCATGACGTCTTTCAGATTCTTCACATTCCTGTTGAG
The DNA here is from genome assembly GCA_963682175.1 of Triglochin maritima. Classification (NCBI taxonomy): domain Eukaryota; kingdom Viridiplantae; phylum Streptophyta; class Magnoliopsida; order Alismatales; family Juncaginaceae; genus Triglochin; species Triglochin maritima. Next base: position 49,522,760 of record OY821772.1, read on the forward strand.
GGTCCCATGGTCAGTGCGCAGGCGCCGACATCTGAGCTGAAGTTATATGTATCTGAGTTGCTGGGTGTCAGCCTGGAGGGTCTTGGGCGGGATAGCTCATTCTGGAGTGGCGGTGGTGTTAGTATCGACGCTGTGGACGAGTGTTGCAGACGGGGGCGACCACCACGGACTGAGGATACGCAGATGACTGCTTATTTCTTCTTACTGCTAGGCTGCGTATTGTTTTCGACAAGAGCGGTTCCAGACTGAGACCACGCGACTTATTGGAGGCGAGGGACCCAGATACCATTGCTGATTACTCATGGGGGTCGGCGACGTTGGCATATCTGTATCGCCAGCTGGGCATATCCAGTCGCGCTGATTGTGGTCAGATTACGGGTTGTCTTACACTGCTGCAGGCTTGGATATATGAGTATTTTCCTGCTTTCCGCCCTCATCGTGAGCGGAAGATTGTTGAGCGTAGCCATCCTCGTTCGCGTAGGTGATCCCGGTTGACATTCCGACGCCCGAGCATGCAGTACGGTCTGCGACTGCCACGATGTACGACGTCAGGCACAGCGTTTCGTCTGCGGAATCGGTTTGGAGGACATTTCCGAGACTAGGACGACTACACCTGGCCGATCTGAGTCGTAGCCGCGACCCCTCCACTTGTGCTCCAGATTATTTGCAGTGGTTCGGTAGGTGCTCACATCCACTACTCGTACGCGGTATCATTCCGAGACCGGAGAGAGCACTGGATAGGACATGTGCCGATGCGGTAAGTTTATCTAATTTTATATTTAATTGTAAAGTATATTTTGTTATTGTACGCTAATTTTTATTTTACATACAGTGGATGAGTAGGGCGATACGGTGTACGCAGCCGTTCTTGCGAGAGAGAGACGTCATGCCGAGTGAGGCGACGAAACTTGCATGTACAGATTGGGATCGCCTAATCGAGGATTGGAACAGCCAGTTGGGCATTGCAGACCATGATTCAGATGCTGAGCTGTAGTTGTCTTGCTTTTACTTTCGTTTTGTTGCACTGTTAGTACATTTGTTGGTATATGCTTATGTTTATTTGTGTACTCTTATTATTTATTTCTGACGAACATATCTTCTACATATTTCTTTGACAATCGTATTTTTTAATATTTATTTTTCACGAAAAGATTTTCAACTTATTTCTTTAGATATGAAATAATATTTAAATTTAAAATACGGTAAAAAAACAACACGATATAAGTAGAAATACACGATATATTATACATTACAAAACATTACAAATTACAATTAACGTAACCGGTTCCAATACTCCATCCTACTTTGGTACTGATCCTCCCATCCAACAACACTCTCATCTCGCATTTGATACCATAAGGTCGCTATAGGAGGTACTGGGAAATCATCAAGTAATTCCAAACGAATAAAATGAGCGTAACTCCCTAAATGAGCAATGACCAACTCTCTGACAGGCCTCGTCATGGTAGAGGGACACTCCCAGGGTAGAACAGTAAGACACGGGAACAACGAACCATCCGTTCCCACTGCGAAATACATGACCGCACACTTGTAAAAATTCGCAATAGGAAACAAGTCGGACCAAACCTCCATATAATGATCCTCGCCACAACCTCCCCCGCCCCAATCAATTCGTTGACGAGCCTCTCTCACATGTCCGAAATAGACTGTCTCATAAATAGGATGTGCACCTATCTCATTAGAAATCGCACGACGGGCGTACGACCAGTTCTCCTGACCACCATGAAAGACATCGACAACACATCGAAATCCACAGTTGCCATCAGCACGTACGTCATTCCACCTATGCAGAAATGACAAAATGATTCCTGGCAGTCTATCATTATATGGGAAGTTGTCTACGTCAACCCGTCCGAACACTCTAAGATAGGTAAATAACAATTCATTAAAACAACAAAATTAGGAGATAATATATTCAACCCCATTTAGATTACTAATATATATTAAATAACATAACAACAAAGATATCGACATACCAGAAGATCCTGTGCCCGTATTCAAGGACGATCGAGACGAATTAGACCGACGACCCCTGCTCCCACTACTGGCAGACAGACCACGACCCCTGCTCCCACTACTGCCAGACCGACCACGACCTCGCTCAGCATACTCGAAGGCACTCGGGTCCCGACGTGTCGACTTTCCCCTAGGTCGACCTCGTACCTTAGTATTTTCTTCGGGTTCTCCATAGTTCGACTGATCGGGGTGTAACTGTTCGTATAAAATACGAGAGACACTACGAATTACTGCAGGATCGCTCTGCGAGATCTCATCCACTAGCTTCCGAAAATGCTCGGTGTCTTGTGCTGACTGATCAACAAACTCTGACATCTGGACTCCTTCTCCGATAACAAGTGTTTTCCAGAATGGATGAATCTACTCTAAATAAATTCCATCACCTGACGCGAAACACTCGTACATGGTACAGGCACAAGGAATCCCATGTGTTGTCAGGAAAGCACACCCACAACGATATTCAATTTCATCACTTAAGTCCTACATTCTCTTCAACTCCTGAGTCATTAACGACAAGCAGTGATGCGAAACTCGGCCATTTATATGCTGAAACAGAGGACCTATGTACTGTGCCAAATTTCGACGTCTCGAATCTTCAAGAAAGTTCCGAATATTCGTCAGCTGCATTTCAATAGACGAGTTCACGCGGTCGAAAAGAGTGTCGAGAGCGGCAGTCGATGTAGTGATCCACTCTTTCAGAGCCGAATGTGCACTTTCCACCCTGCAGTTCGTAGTGTTGCCGAAATGAAGAACTTAATTCGTCCAATTCAACACGAATTTTCCTTATGCACCAACCACGTGTCTTCCACATACTTCGTCAGCACTGGCCAGGAATTGTAAGAATCCTTCAGATTACGGACTGCTCTATCATAATCCGTCTGTGAATCAGAAAGCATGACTCTCCTCCATCTTCCACGTCTAAAACTCTCTGCAAGCTGCTTCTCCTTGCCGAATACGTGGTATGCGTAGTTGTACACGTCTTTGTTGATATGCCAGGTGCATAGTAAATGAGCTGACTCAGGAAAAACCTCTGCCACTGGTCGCATCAGACCAAACTCCCGGTCCGTAATTATTGCTGTCGGACTAACAATATCCAATAACAGATCTCGCAACCTCTCCAACACCCACCGATAACTAGACTCGGTCTCATCCTGCAAAATCGCATATCCGACGAGGAAATTCATATTTGTTGGAGTAACCCCAACCATCTCAAACAAAGGCATCTTGTACTTGTTCGTCTTATACGTCGAATCCATACAGATCACGAATCGGTATGTACGCAACAACTGAACTGAAGTCGGATGTGCCAAAAATGCGTGAGTCAAGACATTAGTTTCTTCATCTGCCACAATCCAATGCAAATACTTATGCTGCACTGCCTCTCTAAGAAACTGCTGCGCGGGATTCCTGTCTTCAGATTTCGTCCTCCTCATGTACTCTCTGAAGTTGTAAATGTGCCTTTGATTAGGATTATCGTCCGGAAATTTCTTCTTTACCGCCAACAAAATGTTACGGGGCCTTGCTTGTGCCTCTGTCATATCCCGAACAATTTGCTTTGCCCCAGCACTAAGTCCGCTGACCTGTCGGTGACCCTCTGAATAAACTGCCAATGGGTGGTTGTGCTGCCCAAACATGCTACTAGAAACAATAACCCATCCATCACGATCTCGTCGCTCCACCACTTTTACCAAAAACCGACAACCGCAACCTTTTCTTTTCGTATTCTTTCGCAGTGCAATACTCGTATCACGAGAACTCATCTCACGTCTGCGATCGCATCTGAGGTAACAATCCATCCGGTTATCTGCTTTTGGTTTGTACGATGATATAACCAAAAAAAATCCGGCTCCTATCGCAATTTGTTTCGCCCATTTACAACCTTCCTCGATTGTTGTAAATATTTCTTTACTGTCAAAAAGCTCACTGTAATCTACTCCATCACCACCGAAATCTTGCAACGGAACCTGAAAATTTTGAATTTAACAAAAAATTAAAAAAAAAACGGGCGGCTGGCTAGGCCGCCTCCACCATGGTGGAGGCGTGCATCTAAGCCGCCTCCAGCTAGGTGGAGGCGTCTGGCTAAGCCGCCTCCACTTAGGTGGAGGCGGCTTAGCCATACGCCTCCACCTATGTGGAGGCGGCCTAGCCAGACGCCCGAGTCGGAAAAAAAATTCCGCCCCCGTTACCTCGCCGGATTCTGGTGCTTCGCCGGACATTTTCGTGGTGTTTGTACTGGGAATGTGAGTAAAACTGAGTCAAACACCTTGTTTAAAGACACGGGACGAAATCGGTATTAATTGATTTGTTAGGGGCAAAAAGGTCATTTTTGGGGCGATTTAAGTAGTTTTCCGGCGACGAATAGTAGTTCCCTTTAACAATTCTACGTTCCAAAGAAGAAATATAAAAACTTTATTTTATGGGTTGATTGTACACAAGTGTAGTCTTTGATTTGTTAGTTCACATTCCAGTAGGTGCAAACGACCCTAAACAAGTCAAGCTCACATTGTTTGAACTCGGCTCGTTTAATAAACGAGCTAGACGTCCTGCATGGACTTGACTCGTTTAATAAACGAACTGAGCTCAAATTTGACTTGTTTAAGAATCTGCTCAACAAGTTTTTCAACTTGTTTAAGCTCGTTTAAGGTTTGATTAACTTGTTGTAAAACATAGTATTTACATTTTATAAACATCATTAGCATATAAAATGAGAAAATTTATAAATTATATGGTCTAGTTTTAGGTAATTGGAATATAGAAAATAATATGTTTATTTGTGACATATAAGTAATATGTGTATAAACTTAAACTAGCCAAACAAGCTCTTATCGAGATAATCGAGTTGAGATAGGGCTTGACTCGTTTATTAAACGAGCGAATTTTGGTGTTTAAGCTTGACTCGTTTAATAAACAAGCTGAGCTCGAGTCGAGCTTTATCAAGTCGAACCTGAGAAGAATTTGACAGCCCTACATTTCCAGTCTTTTTTAATTTACGTATTTTAAAGTTGTACTACTGAGACGTATACATACCTCTGTATACGTAAATGCTATAAAATAAACTTCCACTTTAATCATCTCCTTTTAATCTTACTGCAGGGGTAATAAAATCTAGGGTTTTTTGCTTGCGTGTCATTTCAAAACATTATATTACCGTTTCTGTCATTACTCCGTAGCTATTTGTATCAATGTCACTAAAAAACTATACAAATTTCATTAATGTCATTACTTTTTCGTGCACGCTACTTTATTAACGTTTTCTGTTAACGTCGTTATTGTTCCGTTAACGATGTTAAAAAATATTATTTTAATAGTAATATTTATAAATTCTACTATATATAATTTAATAACTTAGTAATCCAAATCTGTCATTTTTATAATCTTTACAACAAAACACTTAAATTTCAAAAATCAAGACTCTTAATTTTCATAAGTATAGATTGTGGTGATACATGTGTTTTGTTGTTTTTTTGCTATGAGAATTAAATTTCAAAACACTTAAACAAGAATTAAATCCTTACGATTTTCACGACAAAACACTTAAATTCCAAAAATCAAGAATTTTAATTTTTATAGCAAAAAAAACCAAAACACCCGTACCACCACTGTTTGTATTTGTGAAAATTAAAAGTCTTGATTTTTAGAATTTAAGTGTTTTACTGTGAAGATCATAAAAATAAGAAATTTGGCTTACTAAGTTGTTAAATTATATATGGTAGAATTCATAAATATTACTATTTAAATAATAATTTTTTAACGCCGTTAACGAAACGATAACGACATTAACGGAAAAAGTTAACGGATTAACACACACAAAAAATAATTGTATTAATGAAATTTGTATAGTTTTTTAGTGACAATGATACAAAAAACTATGGAGTCATGACAAAAATAGAATATAGTATTTTTGAAATGACAAACAAGCAAAAAATCCTAAAATCTAACTGCAAGGGTTGGTGAAACATTGTTGCTTCATGCACATGCTCTCCATCTCTCTCTCACACACATTTTAAGAAATTTTTCCTATAGTAAATTTACGGTAAAGATCAACTTTCAAATGTAGATCTCAATTACGTGCAAATCTGTTTACAGATACAACAAGTGGATTCGGATGAAAACCAAGGTTTTTTCCCCCTGCAATCGATGAAGACTAAAAAAATTATAAAACTTTTAAGTTATTCCTTGATGGCAACTTCCACTTAAATCTTAATCTACGCATGTAATTCATACACGTATTGTAACGTCCCCGAAAACAACAGAAAATTTAAACAATAATCAAGACCGTCAACGGTCAACAAGGGCACGTCACGGAAAAACAAACCAACATATATAATATAAAAGATATAGATCCATGTGGAAGTCAAATAGACAAACTGACTGTGATTACAACAACTACTATACAATAGGTAATCACCTCAAAAGGAAGAGACTAATACTACATGATCTGATCCCGGGGGCACCCTCCTCGGTCACCACCTCGACTCTAGAACTGCTCGCTACCTGAAATGCAAACAATTGAAACATGCCTGAGTTCCCTGCAGGAACCCCGTATACCAAACCTCCTAAAATACAAAATGGAATTAAAGGCAATGTAATGCAATGCACATGATCATCCACCTCGGGCCCACAATAATGACCTCTCCGCCTCCGCGGTACTGAACCACTCCTGCCACTAGGGTCAAGTCAGTCCACCGCTGCCTCACAAGGGTCAGTCGGCACCACTGCTCCCTAAAAGTGCAGAAAGGAACCCTGGAACAACGTCGTCACCCCAGGAGCGAGTCAGCCCGCCGAATACACAACTCGGGTCAGACGACAGCCGCTGCTCCCCAAGAGCCGCCAGACGCGCACCCTGCCGGGACATCCTCGGCCTACCGCCAAACCCTAGCAAACATCCCAAGGTTTACGACACTCATCCCTCACACCCCGCTCGGTATGAGAGGCAACAATAATACAATAATACGCCATCGTCGAAGGTGAAATCCGTCGCTCTCAAGGCCGGTAATCGACCGTCACCTCAGAGCCGGTAGTCGACCTATACTCAACGGATCGCGTGTGGATAATCCACCAACCTGCGGCAGATCGGTCGACCGCTACAAGCACACCGGTCGACCGGTCCTCCACACAGTACTCGGTACTGTACAAACAAGTCTATCGGTCGAACCACGCCAACCGAATTACCGACCAATCGGTCGAACAAAAGTCATCTAGCGGTCGACCGTTTGGATGGTCTACGCTATACCAATTTTATATAATATATATATCCGATCGGTCGAACCAAGGGGTCGTTCAACCGATAACAGGGATTTCAGCATTTTGCCCAAGGCTAAGTGGACACGTTCGACCGATAACAGTATCAACCCTTTTTCCCGCACAAATCTGGCATAACGGTCGACCGTCCATAGACATCGTTCGACCGTTTGCGGGTGCAAATCAATATAATAATAGGATCGGTCGACTGCCCACAGGCACCGGTCGACCGATCGTCGTCTTCAACCTCTGATCAGGTTGAAATCCGACGGGAAATTCGACACCAACGTCGATCCCCAACACTCACAAGGCTTAAGTGAGTTATATTGAAGATTTGACATACCTTATTGACGTTTGTGGAAGCTTCCCAAGCTTTGGCAAACTCAACCCAACTCCTTCTCCTTCACTTCTTCTCCTTCTCCTTCTCTCCTTCTTCTTCTCCTCGAAATCGCCTCTCACACTCTCTGATTAACTTGAAGAAGATGAAAAACGTTTTTGTTAGATCTAAACTTCTATTTATAGGTAAAAACCAAACTTATCCAATTCTTCCACCTCATACTTTACTATTCATGACTTAATTAGGTTTAGTTTAGTTAATTAAGGTGTTTTAGATTTAGGTTATTACACGTATTTTGCATTATATGTGTTTGATCGAATATTCCTAATTTCCTTGTGCTCCTTATTCGATCGAGAAGATGGAGAATGTATAGGTAACAAAGTGACGAAAGATCAAGTCGAGTTATTATTCCAATGCTAAACCCATGTTATTATACCATGCCATGTTACAAGCTATTTTTGTGTGAATTTTATCAAAAGACAAATGTAAAATGCTTTTATTCACGTGATGAATTTCGTTATTGATGAGATAATAGACTATGAGTTTTCCACGAGCTTTAGCAAATGTCAGTGTAAACGAAAAAATATTGATGTGGAAGAATCAATAATGGTTTTTTTTTCAAAGTAAAGAATCTACAATGTGAGGCGACAAATTATTGTAGCAAATGTCAATGCAGAGGAAAATATTGTATATTGCTTAGTCATGTTACACTTCCAACTAGGGATTGAAGGGGTTCCCCCCCCCCCCCCCCCCCCCCCCCCCCCCAAAAAAAATAATTCTGAATGAACATCTTAAAATATGGCGTTAAATTCTGCCAAATAGATTTCGAAATGCATGTTTCTTTAAGAAAAGTAATCCTTTGCTGTAGGCAAAAATGGAGAGATGACGATCGATATCCACTCGATTATCTCATTTTTACATCTCAAAATGATGTTAGTCTTCCACTTGTTTTACGTTTTTTATTTATTTATATTGTTCATGAATAGACACTAATAAAGTCACCTTTTGCAATTCAATGCCGTAATATTTGTCACATACATGTTGTGTTGTTGAGTGAAACACTGGCCCAGAGTCTGTAAAACAGTGGGAACTCACTTTTCTTTGGTCAGGAGGTAAGTGCTTTCCCCATTACTGTAAGTGAACATACACCCCATAAGCTGAAGGAAAGGAGTGGTGCTTCACCTCGTCTATCTTCCATCACACAAAAGAGTGTCTCGTCCCAACACTCTAACATGTATTTTTTTACTGAGCTGTTATTCATTGTCGTGAAACTACTTAAATCGTCTGTACAGATTACTATTTTTCTCTTCTACCCTTTCTACTTATATAACTCTTCATTTCACTCTCCTAACACCACACTCTCTTCATATTACTCTTCTATTTACCAGATACAATGTCTCGGAGGCCAAGAAAAGAATCAGCGGACGTCCCAGATTACTAAAATCTGGTAAATTGCCTTTTATTTTAATTAATTTTAAAAAAAAATTAGGTGGGACGTCCGCGCGAGACACCCGAACATAGGGCAAGGCGTCTACGGGAGCCGCCTCCCCGAACGTTGGGGCGTCTCTAGTAGACGCCCCAATTTGTTGTTTTTTTAATTTATTTAAATTGATTATAAATTGTGATAAATTTAAAATAAATTGAATCTTATGTTAATAATGAATTAAATTAGTTTAGTAAATCATTTATTGATTATAAATTGTGATAATTACTAAATAAATCGACTATTAAGTTAATTATTAGTTTAATTTTTTTAGTAAGGAATTATTGATTAAAAGTTGTGATAATAGCTAAATAAATTGATTATTAAGTTAATAATTAGTTGTGTACGATTTTAGTAAAGGATTATTGATTAATTGTGATAATTGCTAAGTAAATTGATTATTAAGTTAATAATTAGTTTAATTATTTTAGTAAATCCATTAATAAAATATTATTTTTAAAATTGAATTAATAGTCATCGGGTTACCATGGAGGAAAAGGAAAATCAATTCCCTTACGCGCGGTACGTAGTGTAGCAGATGAGTCAGGTCCTCGTCATCTACGTAGACGGGGTATTTCTGCTTCAGTTAGGAGAGAGAGATCTTTTACGTCGTCGTCAGACACCTGTGGATTCTTTCGACGGCGAGGATGATTCAAATGAGTTGAGGAGTCATGACGAGAGTGACGATGGGGCCCGGTATGACTTGGAGCCACAGGAGGAGACGATACAACAGTACGGTCGAGGACGGGGGCGACATTGTAGTCCTTCGGCTGAGTGGGTCATTAGGAAGGGTCGAGGTGGCCGGTTTGTGACCGGTGCTTTGAGTTCGTGCACTGCAGACGCCCAAGCTCAGAAGAAGAAGAGGGGTGAAGACGAGTCTTGGATCGTCACGGATATGATGCTCGATGGTCCTTTAGATGTAGGATTTCTAGTTTAATTGCACATATATATTTTCGAAATTTTTATGCACAATAAGGATCAATTACAATTTTCTATGATTTATTTCATGCATGCATCAGTTTGTTTCAATAACTAGTTTCAAAACTTTATTAAAACAAACACAAGGAACTCCGAAATTCATACCTAGAAGTTCTCTACAACTTTTTGATGTTCCAGAGACGTTGAGGAAGACGATCGTCGTTTCTCGTTGCGTCGGATGCCTCCGAGTGTTCACCGAAACCCTAAACAAGGTTAGAGAGAAATGAGCTAACCAATCAATCTCCAAACTAGCTTAGAATCTAGCTACAAACCCCTCCTTAGTCTATTAGATTTCTCCTTCCAAAGACTTAGAAACTTAAGAGAATTTTTGTGGCTTTTGTGGTGAATTAGGAGAGAAAAGAATTAGCAAAAAACATCTAACATAATTAAGGAGAATAATGACCTATTTATAGGCTCCAATCTTACTCTCAATCATGACTATTCTTAAGTCATGTTCTCTTGACATTTTCTCTCACAAACTAATTCCATAATGCATTACATGTATCCACAAAACGTTTGACCAAGTTTGGAGCTAATCTAACTATCAATCAAATTAATCTCTTAATTATCAAAGGCAGAAAATCGATCGGGGTTCGGTTTACGGAGTCACACTCGGTTAACCGAATATGTCACGTTTGGTTTACCGTGCTTTAGACAGACGACCGATTCTTAAGGAGAAAAATTCTCCTTAACCGATCGGACGAACTCACGTCTAAAACCGAATGTCATTCGGTTAACCGAAAATATCGGAACTGGACATTGTTCGGTCGATCGTTCCTGGTTCGGTATACCGAACCAGAACTCCAGGCACTTTGGTCAAATTCGGTCAATCAATTTTGACCATCCGTTCCATGTTCGGTGGACCGATCCGCAGAACCTTCGGTCGACCGAACCATAAACGGATTACCGAACTTTTACCCGATTTTGCCTTTTCAAATTTTGGATTTATTTCCAACAAAATTTAAACTTTAGGGGGTTTTAGCAAATTCACAACTTATGCAATATATTATTCTATGCAACAATAAATTATTGCACCCCATAATATATGCATCTCATATGAATTTATCATGATTCTAATTATGTTATATATCACAACATAATTGATTTTACTTGTTCACCACATGTGTCATATTTTCTATAAGAAACCCGACACATCATATGAACCAAAAATCAAGCTTCTTGTTTCCTGGTTTTTGCAGTGTGACCTATAGGAGGATCTAGACTAAGTTGGCAGTGATATTAAGAGCTTAATATCATAAGCTATAAGCGGTATCTAACTACACATTATAGCTCCCAATTAGTTAGATGTCTTAATTCCACTCGAACCAAAATCCGATCCATTTAGTGATGGAGTGCACCACTTGTGTCCGTCCCTTGCCTCATGATATTAAGAATACACACAAAGTAGTATTGTGTCATCTTTGTATTAGTATTCATTTCTTGATCTCTTTAAGCTAGTTATAAATATGTGACTTAACTTAAATCACATTGTGCACATTATAACTTGGCTTTATCAAGGGACTCACTAATATCATCACTCAATTAAGAGGGGCAATGATAATCTTTTGACTAACTATCTTCTCCAACAAAAGTCATACTTAACCAACTAATGCCTTTGCACTATACTAGTCTAATTAAGCACTCCTTAAGTGATCAGATATAAGTCTCATGTCAAAGGACCAAGGACACAGTAAAATATTAATGACACAGGAACACATTTCTATAATATTTTACTTATTAGGTCAATTCGGTATACAAAAGTAGTATTTTCCTCTTTTGCGTACCCGTGTTGTCACTCACTTGTAGAGATACAATGATCTATGACCAACACGACAATCTTAACTCGGTAATTAATGTCTCATGTTAATTACCATGATTGCGAATATCTTTTGTTTTATGTAAACCAATATCTTTTAGAGCTCTACGGTTAAGGACCAAGAGCGTCTTCCTTAACACTTCTAAAAGACGAATAACATAAACAAGGAACAAAATGATTTCTCATTCAATTCATAATAATTGACATTTAAAAGTAAAACTTTTAGAACACATTCCCTTCACTAGATGACAACGTCATTTCAAGTTTCGGAGGCCACATCGCCACACGCATCTGGGATGGCGAGGATCGGAAGGTTTTGAAGTGCCATAATCGGAACAGAGCCTGTACGACATTGCAGGCTTGACGTTCAGTGATGACTGATGATACGAAGGCGACCGTTAATGACAGTGGATTGGGCCACTTGCCGTACAACATGTTTTCCTGCATTGATATGCGGTTGATTTCGGCTTTCGTGGAGCGGTGGTAGCCTGACACCAACACTTTCCACTTGCCGTTCAGAGAGATGACGATCATGTTGCATGACGTCTTTCAAATTCTGCACATTCCTGTTGAGGGGTCCTATGGTCAGTGCGCAGGCGCCGACATCTTAGCTGAAGTTATAAGTATCTGAGTTGCCAAGTGTCATCCTGGAGGGTATTGGGTGGGATAACTCATTTTGGAGTGGCGGTGGTGTTAGTATCGATGTTGTGGACGAGTGTTGCAGACGGGGGCGACCACCACAGACTGAGGATACACAGATGACTGCTTACCTCTTCTTACTACTAGGTTGCGTCTTGTTTGTCGACAAGAGCGGTTCCAGAGTCAGACCACGCGACCAATTGGAGGCGAGGGAGCCAGATACCATTGGTCAGTACTCGTGGGGATCAACGACGTTGGCATATCTGTATCGCCAGCTGGGTATATCGAGTCGTGATGATTGTTCTGGGATTACGAGTTGTCTTACACTACTGCAGACTTGGATATATAAGTATTTTCCTGCTTTCCGCCCGCATCAGGAGTGGATGATTATTGAGTGTGGTCATCCTCGTTCGCGTATGTGGGCTGTCCGGACCGAGGATAAGAGCGAGGGTCGACTTCTTTCTATTCGTAGACGGCTAGATCAGATGACTGCATCGCAGGTATATAATGTATATATCATTCACGTTTATTTAAATTTCAACTTTATTATTATTAACGTATAAACGTTTAGGTGGAGTGGTTTCCGTATGGTCCTGAGCCTGTTGTAGCTGTGCCGAGGACTACATTTATGAGCGTTATTCGTTATAGGGATATCACAGAGCCTTATTTACCTGATCGCGTGTTACGTCAGTTAGATTACGTTCAGGTGATCCCGGTTGACATCCCGACACCCGAGCATGCAGTACGGTCTGCGATTGCGACGACGTACGACGTCAAGCATAACGTTTCGTTCACGGAATTGGTTTGGAGGACATTTCCGAGAGTAGGACGACTTCACCTGGACGATCTGAGTCGTAGCCGCGACCCCTCCACTTGTGATGCAGATTATTTGCAGTGGTTCGGTAGGTGCTCACATCAACTTATCGTACGCGGTATAATTCTAAGACCGGAGAGACCACTGGATAGGACATGTGCCGATGCAGTAAGTTTATCTAATTTTATTTGTAATTGTAATGTATATTTTGTTGTTATTGTTAATGTACGCTAATTTTTTTGTTACATACATTAGATGAGTAGGGCGATACGGTATACGCAGCTGTTCTTGCGACAGAGAGACAAGATGCCGACTGAGGATACGAGACTTGCATGTACAGATTGTGATCACCTCATCGAGGATTGGAACAGCCAGTTGGGCGTTTCGGACCATGATTCGGATGCTGAGCTATAGTTCACTTGCTCTTACTATCGTTTTATTATATGTTGCACTATTACTACATTTGTTGGTATTTGCTTATGCTTATCTGTGTACTCTTATTATTTATTTCTTACGAACATATCTTCTACTTATTTCTTTGATTATCGTATTTTTAATATTTATTTCTCACGAACATATTTTCTACGTATTTCTTTAGATATCAAATAATACTTATATTTAAAATCTGGTAAAAGAACAACACGATATAAGTACAAATACACGATATATTATACATTACAAATGTATTACAAATTACAATCAAAATGTACTACGTAATCGGTTCCAATACGTCATCCTACTTTCGTACTGATCCTCCCATCCAACAACACTCTCATCTCACATTTGATACCACAAGGTCGCTATAGGAGGTACTGGGAAATCATCAGCTAATTCCAAACGAATAAAATGTATGTAACTCCCTAAATGAGTAATGACCAACTCTCTGACATGCCTCATCATGGCAGACAGACTCTCCCAAGGTAGCACAGTAAGACACGGGAACAATGAACCATCCGTTCCCATTGAGAAATACATGACCACGCACTTGTAAAAATTAGCAATCGGAAACAAGTCGGCCCAAACCTCCATATAATGATCCTCATCACAAGCTCCCCCACCCCAATCAATTTGTTGACGAGCCTCTACTACATTGCCGAAATAGACATTCTCATAAATAGGAACTGCACCTATCTCATTAGAAATCGCACGACGGGCGTACGACCAGTTGTCTTGACCACCATGGAAGACATTGGCAACACATCGAAATCCACAGTTGCCATCAGCACATACGTCATTCCACCTCTCCAGAATTGGTAAAATGATTCCTGGCAGTCTATCAACATATGGGAAGTTATCCACGTCAATCCGTCCAGACACTGTAAGATAGAGAAATAGCAATTCATTAAAACAACAAAATTAGGAGATAATATATTCAACCCTATCTTGATTAGTTATATATATTAAATAACAACAAAGATATCGTCATACCAGATCATGTGCCCGTGTTTACGGACGATCGGGACGAATTGGAAGACCGACCATGACCCTTGCTCCCACTACTGCCAGACCGACCACGACCTCACTCAGCATACTCGAAGGCACTCGGGTCCCGACGTGTCGCCTTTCCCCTAGGTCGACCTTGTACCTTAATATTTTCTACGGGTTCTCCATAGTTCGACTGATCGGGGTGTAACTGTTCGTATAAAATACGAGAGACACTACGAATTACCGCAGGGTCGCTCTCCGAAATCTCATCAACGAGCTTCCGAAAATGCTTGACGTCTTGTGCTGACTGATACACAAAATCTGACATCTGGACTCCTTCTCCAATGACAAGTGTTTTCCAGAATGGATGAATCTGCTCTAAATAAATTCCATCACCTGACGCAAAATACTCGTACATGGTACAAGCACAAGGAATCTCATGTGACGTCAGAAAAGCACACCCGCAACGATATTCAACTTCATTACTTAAGTCCTGCATTCTCTTCAACACCTGAGTCAATAAAGACAAGCAGCGATGCGAAACTCGGCCATTTATATGCTGAAACAAAGGACCTATGTAGTTTGCCACAATTCGACGTCTCGAATCTTCAAGAAAGTTTCGAATATTCGTCAACTGCATTTCAATAGCCGAGTTCATGCGGTCGAAAAGAGTGTCGAGAGCGGCAGTCGATGTAGTGATCCACTCTTTCAGAGCCGAATGTGCATTTTCCACCCTGCAGTTCGTAGTGTTGCCGAAACAAAGAACTTTATTCGTCCAATTCAACACAAACTTTTCTTTATGCATCAACCACGTGTCTTCCACATACTTCGTCAGCACTGGCCAGGACTTGTAAGAATCTTTCAGATTACGGACTGTTATATCATAATCCATCTGTGAATCAGAAAGCATGACTTTCCTCCACTTTCCACGCTTGAAAATCTCTGCAGACTGCTTGTCCTTGTCGAAAACGTAGTATGCGTAGTTGTACACGTCTTTGTTGATATGTCAGGTGCATAGTAAATGAGCAGACTCAGGAAAAACCTCTGCCGCTGGTCGCATCAGACCCAACTCTCGGTCCGTTATTATTGCAGTCGGGCTAACAATATCCAATAACAGATCTCGCAACCTCTCCAACACCCACCGGTAACGAGACTCGGTCTCATCCTTCAAAATCTCATATCCGACGAGAAAATTCATGTTTGTTGGAGTAACCCCAACCATCTCAAACAAAGACATCTTGTACTTGTTCGTCTTAGACGTCGAATCCATGCAGATTACAAATGGGTATGTACGCAACAACTGAACTGAAGTCGAATGTGCCAAAAATGCGTGAGTGAGGACATTAGTTTCTTCATCTGCCACAGTCCAATGCAAATAGTTATGCTGCTCTGCCTGACGGAGAAATTGCTGCGCGAGATTCCTGTCTTCAGATTTCGTCATCCTCATGTAGTCTCTGAAGTTATAAATGTGTCTTTGATTGGGATTATCCTCCGGGAATTTCTCCTTTACCGCCAACAAAATGTTTCGTGGTCTTACTTGTGACTCTGTCATATCACGAACAATTTGCTTGACCCCAGCACTAAGTCCGCTGACCTGTCGGTGACCATTTGTATAAACTGCAAGTGCGTAGTTGTGCTGCCCATAGGTGCTACTAGAAACAACGACCCATCCATCACGATCCCGTCGCTCAACCACTTTTACCAAAAAACGACAACCACAACCTTTTCCTTTTGTGTTCTTTCGCAGTGCAATACTCGTATCACGAGAACTCATTTCACGTCTGCGATCACATCTCAAGTAATAATCCATCCGGTTATCTGTTTTTGGTTTGTATGATGATATAACCAAAAAAATACGGCTTCTATTGTAACTTGTTTCTCCAATTTACAAGTTTCCTCGATTGTTGTAAATATTTGTTCACTATCAAAAAAAACTCACTGTAATCTACTCCATCCCTACCGAAATCTTGCAACGGAACTTGAAAAAAATTAATTTAACAGAAAATTTAAAATTTTTGAAAAAATCGGGCATCTGCCCATAACGCCTCCACCAAGGTGGAGGCGTCTGGCTAACACGCCTCAATGTTAGCGGAGGCGCCTCACTAAGACGCATCCACATTGGTGGAGGCGTCTTAGCCAGACACCCGAGTCGGAAAAAAAATCCGTCTCCGTTACCTCGCCGGATCCAGGTGCTTCGCCAGACATTTTCATAGTGTTGGTACTGGGAATGTGAGTAAAATTGAGTCAAAAACCTTGTTTAAAGACACATGACGAAATGAGTATTAATTGATTTGTTAAGGGCAAAAATGTAATTTTTGTGACAATTTAAGTAGTTTTTCGACGACGAATAGAAACCTCCTTTTTTGATGGGGAATTAGGTTTCAATGGACGTGCATGAGAAAATAAGCGCGGGAGTAAGATTCTGCGCCCACGTGGATAGGCCAGTACTAAATTAAGAAAGAAATCTTCCATCTCTTTATTTTTGGGTTTGGTTGTTTTTACCATAATATCCTCGACTTCCAATTATTATGTTTATGTGATTCCGTCGTATACGGTTTATATGAAAACATACAAAGGAAATCAGAAGTACATATGATGATGCATTTAATATGACTATATAAAACGTAGTTGTCAAATAAAATATGACTAAAGGGGAGATCCTTAGTTTGGGATATTAGAATAGTTAAAATCAAAAATCGAATTTGAATCGGTGCATGTATGTTTGATATTTAAAATGGGATTGGGTAGTAGCAAATCAAATAAAAAGGGGAAAACTCAAGTGGAGGAGGGTATGAATGCAAATTTAAATAACTTAAAGTTACGATTTGCAGTATTTTATCAACCAAAGTCCAAAGGTGTCGTGGTGATTTTGTAGATCTTGATATAAATGGAAGTAAATATATGCCAAACAATTAGGAATAGTGTAATCCACTTCAGGTTTGTAATTTTCCACCTATCTCGGGAAAATCTAGTTTTAATTTCGTGATCAATCTCAATTACGTGCAAATCTGTTCCAAATACAAGAACAAGTGCATAGTATCAAATGGGTTGAAAAAAATGGGACAAGGTAACAAAGCAAATTAAAAAAGCTCTTGAAATTATCGTAAGCTCCCTATATTGAGTGTTACCCATGCATGCAAATAGTAGTATATATAAAACAAAATATTACAAGTTCAAAGAATGCAATGTTTTGTGACTTACAGCAGGCACGCAATTATATCCCTAGCGATCTAGTTTTGTAATAATAAGCAATGAGATAAGCATGTTATACAATTACTTTGCTGTCACCTAGAACTAGAACATTGATAATGAAGCGAGGCAATTATTTGTTTAGACACATAATAAGACATCATTTTTGGTCTATATGCATATAGTGATAGTATTTTCATTGTAATGTGTGAATAATAACAATTTTTTCCCTGATGATGGATGGCCCACTAGAATCTGATATTTAAGCATGAAAATCTATAAATATTTGAAAAGGTGTCGTAGTGGAGAATTTCTGAAAATCTTGGGACAAGAGTGCACAACAATCAATGTTATGATAAATATTCGTGATACTTCTTAAATTTCATGCATATAATTATCCGTTCAATCCGTTGATCGAACGGATAATTTCATGTATATACTCTATTATATATCGCGTAAAAACAATTAACTTGAATTTTATACACTTTATTCTCTTTCTTCCTCATACCAACAAGTAGTTTATAACTGTCAACAAATTGTTTTCTTCTTCGTCCTTTTCCAATTTTTGACCACAAGTACGTATCGCATATCCGTAATTTTTTAATATAATAAAAAAAATTTAAAAATTCGAAATTTAGGAATTTTTTTTTCTTCCAAAACTAGGTGGATCGCGATTCCCACCCGCGATCCGTCCCTCCCGCCAAATTTTTTTTTTAATTTTTTTTTGAAAATTTCACGGATCGCGGTTCTGAACCGCGATCCGTGAATTTTTTTTTAATTTTTTTTTAATTTTTTAATTTCTGTTTTTCTTTTTTATTATAATTATTTTTAATCTTTTTTAAAATCTTTTTTTTTCAAAATATGTTTTCTAATTTATATTATTTTTTAAAAATTTAAAAATTTGTTTTTAATTTTTTCAAAAATCGACCTCCAAATCACGTCGATAACCCGACGTATTGAATTGTTAGGGTATTTTATACAATAAAAAAACAAAATTTATTTGTCAGAATAATAAATTATTTGCAACTAAAAATTAAACAAACACTAAAACTAATTAAAACAAAAAATTGGTAACGTTGTCGAAAATTCGTAGGGTGTACACACATTACAAACAGTTTTGGAGGTCGATACAGCAAAAAATTAAAAACACAATTAATTTTTTTTTAAAAATAATAACAATTACAAAACATATTTTGGAAAGAAATATAATAAAAAAACTTAGTTAAAATGATTTAAAAAAAATTCAAAACATAAAACACTACGACTAAAATCCGTGATTTTATTTATTTTCTTTTATTGTTTTTGATTTTTTCGGTTTTCTGTTTTAGTTTTTTTTCCTTCTGTTTTTCTTTTTTATTTTAATTATTTATAATCTTTTTTAAAATCTTTTTTTTCAAAATATGTTTTCTAATTGATATTATTTATTAAAAAAAATTTAATTTTGTTTTTAATTTTTTCAAGAAACGACCTCCAAATCACGTCGATAACTCGGCGTGTATTGAATTGTTAGGGTATTTTATACAATATAAAAACAAAATTTCTTAGTTAGAATAATAAATTATTTACAACTGAATATTAAACAAACCATAAAACTAATTAAAACAAAAAATTTGTAACGTTGTCAAAAATTCGTAGGGTGTACACACATTACAAACATTTTGGAGGTCGATACAGCAAAAAATTAAAAACAAAATTCAAAATTTTTAAAAATTAATAACAATTACAAAACATATTTTGAAATATATATATATATATAAAACATAGTTAAAATGATTTGTAAAAAAACAAAACATAAAATCAAAAACAATAAAAGAAAATAAAAGTCACGGATTTTGATTTTTTTTAAATCGTTTTAACTATGTTTTTTAATATATTTATTTTCAAAATATGTTTTGTAATTGTTATTATTTTTTAAAATTTTTTAATTGTGTTTTTAATTTTTTGCTGTATCGATCTCCAAAAATATTTACAATGTGTGTACACCCTACTAATTTTTGATAACGTTTCGAATTTTTTGTTTTAATTAGTTTTAGTGTTTGTTTAATATTCAGTTGTAAATAATTTATTAATTTGGCTAAAAAAATTTGTTTTTTTATTGTATAAAATACCCTAACATTTCAATACGTCGGGTTATCGACGTGATTTAGAGGTTGGAAAAATTAAAAATAATTTTAAAAATTTTAGAAAAATAATATAAATTAGAAAACTTATTTTGAAAAAAAAAGATTTAAAAAAAGATTACAAATAATTACAATAAAAAATAAAAACAGAAAAGAAAAAACAAAAACAGAAAAGAAAATATTGGCGGGAACACGGACCGCGATCCACCTAGTTTTGGAAATTTTTTTTTTCTTCCTAAATTTCGAATTTTTAATTTTTTTTATTATATTAAAAAATTACGGTCGCATATCGTATTTATGAAGTATATGCTTGTTTGCAAAGTAATCTACGTGAAATCTTTCACAATTACTGATTGTAATTATTACAACTAGACAGGACTGGACGGCGGTGTCGGGTGAAAAAGATCCAACCGGTAAAGCAACCAATCTGACGCCATCTCCCTTGGATTTCCTTCCATTAGCCCCCACTTTCTTTGGAAAAATTATTCTCAGGTCTCCATCTCCCATGTTAACGGTAGGATTGAGACTTTAGTTTGTCTTTGCATCCTATTTTATTGGATATATATATAATAATAATAATTCACCGGTGAGCCTTAGACCTAATCTAACTATTTTAAGTCCTAATAATATCTATTATTTATCTTAAATTATAAGGTAAATTAAGAATATAACAATTTACTAATAAAATGATCTAACAGTTGATATTAACTATAGATTAACCATAATCAAATCTAATGGTGAGATTGTAGGAGACTTAAACAAATAAGATAAACCATATACTCACTAGATCTTGACTATATATATACCCACTTTACTGCACTTCAATTTGTAATTTTTATTATTATTACAATTCTTTCTAAGAAGTTTTATATTCACGTTAAAAACAAACTCCTCTCATGTTAAACTTAAGTAAACAAATTCATCTAATAAATAATTTGCTCAATCAAGTAAATAGTATGTGTGTATCGTGAGTGTCCACTAAATTTTATCGATATATTATGTTTAGGTTAAGACCAATGTATTTAGATTAGTCCAACCTCAACTAACTCAATTTAATCAGCAATCATAGTTTGGATACCCACGAGTGCTTGTTAGCCTGTCGCATATTAGGATATTAGGTCAACAACTTGTTTTATTATTGTCATTGACATCTCACAGGTTGGAGTTAACAATCCTAACATACTTTATTTTTGTTACAAGTAGAATCCATTCTACTAGGAAAAATTACGATATATATGAATTACACCTATTATCGGATAAAGAAAAACCATCAGGCTCTAGTAATTCAAAATTAAGATGATAATGATATAAATTACTATGAAAACAAAAAAAAACATCATCACACGTAGGCAAAATGAGAAAAGAGAAATACCTTGAAAAAAAAATAAAAGAACAAAATAAAGTAGATATTTACCCCCAACTAATATGTTATATGTTCCACCAAAATGGAGATATTGGATTCAAAAGTAAAAGCAAGGAAGAAACAAAGCACTAAAATACAAATGTATCGAAAAGAAAGAATGGAAACACAAATTCACCAAAATGCGTAGATAATAAATAAATAGTTTCACCCCATTTGTGATTTCTCCCTCGTCCTTCCCTCCCTCCACTTCCGGGCTTTTATTCCTCTCTCTCTCTCTAGATTCTCTTCCACACCATCGCGTGAGTTGGTTGGTTAGTTGCCGCAGTTGTTGGTTTCACCCTAAAATAACATTCTTTTTAGGGTTCCGAAGCGAATCAAGGAAGGTCGAAAAGAAGAAGAGAGAACGAAGTCATTTTCGGGTTCTTTTCGACTTTGTTTTCTTGCTTTTTCGGTGCATTTTTTTATTGGGTACGGTGGAAGTTCAAACGAAGTGGGTTTCATGGAACTTGGTGTTTTCGCAGGTGGGAGGAGGAAATAGCTCCGACCCATCTCCGGATTTGTGTTGGGGAACAGGGAAGTCGCAATCTTTGGTCGGGTTTCGGTCTCATCCGTGTTGGGTCATGATGAGCCTTGTTTCTTTGGTCTTGTGACGTTGGTGGGGGAAGCGAGAGATGAGTTCGGAGGTTGAGGAGGTTTTGAGGAAGCTCTGTTGCGAGTTCGGGTGGTCGTATGGCGTTTTGTGGCGTGGAGATGGTGTGGATTCTGGGTATGGTTTCGTTGTGTTGTTGCTTCTTTTGTTTCTGTTGTTCTTTCTTGTCTTGGCTTTTCGGGTTGTGCAGTTGTAGCTTTTCTATTCTTCTGTTGTCGATTTTTTGTGTGTGTGGAGAATCTGTTGGATCTTAGCTTTTACGTTTTTGTTTCTTGTTCGGTTCGGTTTGTTCTTTCCCTTTTGGTGATTCTCGCCAACCGTTGCATGGATTTGTGGTTTCTAGTTTGAACATTCAATGTGTTGGGAATTTACCTCCGAAATTGCAAGTTTTTGTTGTAACTAACTTTGTTCGAGGATGTCAATTTTGTTGTTGGTATGAATCCATGAATGTGTTAAATATTCTCATGAAGGTGAAATATTTTTTCAATAAAACTATAATATTGTTGTTCTTGTGGGTGGAGATGTGGTTTGTATTTTTGCCTTTTCTTGGTTACAACTTCAATAGTTTTGTCAAATAAAACGTGACTTTACTAACTTGATCTATTGTTTTCCCATGTGAGGTTGCTGGCATCCATAAGCACTTACTGTGAAAAACCATTTGAGAAGGTGTTGGGTCATGTGCTTAAACAGGTTCATAGGATTGGAGAAGGGTATGCCTTTTTTCCCTTTTTCTTTTTCCTTTCTGCAGATTTTCAGTTAGTGGACTCATTTTGCTTTCTTCAGAATTGCATTGTGATATTGCAAACGTTTGTTGAGTTCCTTGAGACTGATTCATGGACAGTAGAACGCCAATCTGCCCTTGCAATTATTATTTTAAACTCTATAGTTTTGTGCACTTTTCACTTGTTAATTCTCTGGTCTCATTAATCATTTACAATGATTAAAAGGTGAGATTTGCTAATGCCAGTGTTATTTAGTGTTGTAAATCTTATTCTAATTTAATCTCCCTGGTTTGCTAATTCAACAAATCTATGCTCGAAACAAAAGCAACACAAAATAAAGGTAGGATTGATGTATGGTTTACTGATGACAACAAAATTGTATTACTGCAGATTGTAATTTTAGAATCAGCAAGGATTGAGAGGGAATAAAAATTAACTTGTGCTTGCAAATATTGTTTGTTAGAGTTGTTGGAAGTGCGGCTTCTATAGGGAATCATCGGTGGCTCTTCTCTGACACTTTCTCTCAAGAGATGCTAGGTACCTCTGCTGAAAATCTAGGCTCTCATGAGGTACTAATTTACATTTTGCCTACTTCAAATTTTGATGATTTTATAAGTATTTCTGCAAAATTCACTAGAAAATGGTAAAACTCTTCATGTTACTATATTCCCAACACTAAAATAAACCATTTCCTTTATAGTGAGGACTACTTTCACAGTCGTGGTAAACTTTGATTGAAAGTCACTTGATATTAAACTAAAAGAACTTTTAGGCTTTGCATTATCCTAGTATAGCCTTTTCTGTATTTATGGGCCTCATGTAAACCTTACATTTGGTGTCGCTTCTTTGATGCTGCTTGACATTTTTCCCGCATAACCCTATTTTTAAACCTTTGTTCTCAGGATGATGCTACATTGAACCGCCAGTTGTTTACTTCAATTAAGGTTTGCATTTCCTTGTGTTCTTCCCCCGCATCACACATTTCCAATATTTGCAATTGAGCATTTATTTTTCTTCAGTTCCTTATTGACATTGGTCTTTATTATATGACTTTGATTTGCAGACTCTTGCAATCATTCCTGTGCAATTGTTGGGCGTGCTGGAGTTTGGTTGTTCACAAGAGGTCGGTCGTTTAAAATCAAAATTCTCTTGAGATCATATTCAACATCCGTCTTCAGTGTATAGATTTTCTATGTCATAGCAGATATCAGAGATTATTTAGTTATTTGATTCTATTGATTTCAAATAAAATATCTTTAGTGTAACATAGAATTATGCACCTAACCACACGAATGCAAGTCGTGTGTGGATTTGTTTATTGAGGTACTGGGATTGCATCGAGTAGTCAATGAAATATTAAAAAGAAATCTTCTACTGATATTTTTGTAGTCTGGAGAATTTGGTATACTTGATATTCTTGCTTCTTGAACATTTTGTTCCTGCTACCATCAAAGATCCATTCTATTTTGTTCTGTTGGAATATAATTAAGCTACCTTAAGGCCTCCTACTATATGTTAGTTACAATACTTGCATCACTATTGAAATGTCTGTTACATACGCAATTACTTATGCTCCCTAGAAGTACTGATTGTCACTCTTTATTGCCAGCAGATTTCTGAAAACATAGAGTTCATCAAGAAGGTTAAAAATATGTTTTTGGCAAGACAAATTCCATCAGAACAACTTAAAGATAGCTTTCCTGAGCAAATTGGCGAGAATCATTATTCTCACGGGCCTTGTACTTCTACAACACCTATTAGACATTATTCTAGATCTGGAAATGGAAGCACAAATTTCACACCAAATAGCAGCTTCAGTCACACAACTACAGACGAACAATTCCCTACAGCTTCATTGTCGTCCTTCCATCCTCTGGCTTCTCAACATGAAGTCCCCGAGTCAGATGTCCTATCTGCTTCGTTGCACGGAGTATACCAACTTGGAGACCGGCCTCCCCTGGCAAAACACCATCAAACTGCTTCTACTGGAGAGCAGCTTTTGGGCCAAAACGATACATCATTGGATCAAGACATTTTGCAAACTACCAGTTCACATTTCGATTCTTTGAGTAATGATCACAGGTCCGGCGTCTTAAACAACGAAATTCTCAATATGATGGAGCAGCAGCTACTGAAAGTGATAGGAGCACAGGATCTTCCAACAAGTATACGAGCAACTACTCCCTTGCATGGGAATGCCATTGAACAATTTCTCCAGGACTCTGGCATGACTTTGTCAAACGGAAACCTACAAGTATATGATAACTCTTTGCAGCAGCTTCCATTGTCCTATGTCAGCGATGGTTATTATTCTAGCAATGAATTATGGTCCCAAGGCCAATCTTTTCATGGGGAGCCCTGGGTAAACTCTGTCAGTGAACTCACACTTTCTGAAGATTTTGCAAATAGGCATACTGCATCCAGTCTTTCAAGCTTTAGTGGAGCACACCACGCGAACTTATCGGACCATGAACTCAGGAAGGAAATTGGCACAACGGGTGGCTGTGGTGGTAGTGTCGATCTTGCTAGTGTTCCTGTGGCTGAGTTTCCAACTAGGCCTGCAGATGTCGAGATCCTGAGAAGTTGCTCCAGAGACTCTAGTGATGTAGACTTTTTCTTGGATCACAGGATATTTAACGGTATCGAATTGAATCCAAGAAATTATGGTCCGGGCCAGAGTTACTGGGAAGATATCATTATGCCAGAGCAAAGAGTAAATGGCTCAAATTTGAGTACAGTTGCAGTTGGACCAGGGTTGGATGGAGGAGCCTTGGGTGCTAGCAGTAAAGATCTTTTCTCAGATCTGGGACTTGAGCAACTAACAGAGGCTGCTGATCTTGGTAATGTATACTGTACAAGTATTCATGCTTCGGCGAGTAACTGTTACTCGGTCATTACTCATACTTCAAACAATCATTACTCCAACATCGGGAATGTTGGAAGTATTCCAACATATGGTACTCAAGCAACGACCCCTGGCGTTCCGTGTTTCAGCAGAACCACACTGCTCCCATCTGGACTCAACTTAGATAATAATCCCAAAACACCTTCAAGTGAGGCACACCTGAAAGCCCAGGTTAGTTCATGGATTGATGATTGTTACAGCATCAATGCTGCAAAAGCTTCTGCTTCAAATGCAAAAAGGCCCAACGAAAATGTGAAAGTTGTAAAGAAAAGGGCCAGGCCAGGAGAGAGCACACGACCAAGGCCAAAAGACCGGCAATTGATCCAAGACCGTGTAAAGGAATTGCGAGAGATTGTTCCCAATGGTGCTAAGGTCAACAGCTTTGCCTTTCGATCAACCTATTTTACATTTGTTGCTCTCTCTTTCAGTCGTATACGCTTATGTAAATTCATTTTGCGTTTGTTAAATGTAACAGTGCAGCATCGACTCTTTGCTGGACCGCACCATCAAGCACATGCTTTACTTGCAAAATGTAACAAAATACGCTGAAAAAGTAAAACAAGCAGATGAATCCAAGGTAAATCACCTCGGTAACTAATCCCTCTTCTGATTCTATAATGATCCTAATGTTTTTAATTTGATTTTTCACTCAGATGATTGGCGAAGAGAATGGTGTTGTTTTGAGAGACAACACGGGTGGTGGTGGAGGAGGTGCAACCTGGGCATTTGAAGTTGCTGGGCAAACCATGGTTTGTCCGATTATAGTCGAGGACCTCAGCCCTCCTGGCCAGATGCTTGTCGAGGTAAGAAGACATTCTGGTTATTGTATAATGCCAATCCTTTGTATTCTTCATGTGTTCTTGTAGCTCTTGCTAAATCTATAGTGACCTCTGTGAACTAGATGCTTTGTGAAGAACGTGGGTTCTTCCTAGAGATTGCAGACATTATTCGTGGCTTTGGTTTAACAATCTTAAGGGGTCTAATGGAAGTCCGTGAAACTAAGATCTGGGCACATTTTTTGGTTGAGGTGAGACCACAAACAACATTTCTATCTGTTCTTATTTTCATGGATTCTGTCGTAGCAGTTTATATATGCACCGTTAATTTGGTTTCATTTTCTTTTAGGCAAACAGTGACGTGACACGAATGCAAATATTTCTCTCTCTAGTGCATCTCCTGCAGCAAACAAGAGGCAACCTCAGTTCCACTTCGCAGCTAAACAGGAACGAGTTTAATTGTGATCGTCCCAAATTTGACAGCTATAAGCAATTGCCGACGCACATTCCAGTCAGTTTACCAGAAAAATTGCAGTGAAATTTGTGTTACCTGGACCAAACAATTGACGGTCCTATCATGATGTGTTCCCTGAAACCAGCGTCGAAGTCGCAGCACCATGTAAATACAGAAACTGACTAGAAAATCTGATTGGTTGCATTGGGTTGGCATATGTGTGGAGTGGACATTGTGGTTTGGCAAATTAGCTGCTGCATTGTTTTACTCGGAATTCGTTGAGTTCAGCAAGGAAAAAGGTTTAAAAGATGAGTTCGAAAAGCAATCACGTATGGTAAGGAGAACGAGAAGAGATTTAGTAGTTTGTAATCTGATGCTAAAACTGTAGTTGTAAGCTAAATTTTCCTATGTTGCTGCTGCATTCATTGTTAAGACCAAACTATCATTGATTTGCCCGTGGGCATCTCAAATTGGCTAGTTTCTGTGCAACGTAGGTTTGTAAATAAGAAAATATTAGTCCATTAAGCACGATTATCCTCATTCTACTTCAGTTTCATGTCATTCCATTGAATAATATCGTATTCTGATAAATAAATTGACCTTTAATCCCAAAGCCCAACTTATTGTTCAGTCAAGATGTTGAAGATTTAATAAATCAAATGAGTGTCACTAAATTAGCAACACAGGTATATCATATATTACTGGAGCACAGTAAGCCATCTTTTCAAGAAGCATTGCTTTCAATATAATGAGTTTGAAGCTGAACTCGGCTTGCAGTAGCACTGCTTTTTTCGTGTAATAATTAGGTAGGATTCTTTTTAGCGTAAGAGGGCTAACGGTAGGCAAGCATGGAAGAGTATTGGAGGTGGACATCTGGATGAAGAGAAGTTTATCTTATCACTATTTGGTATCTTAAATTTCATTAACTAATCTTTTAGCTAACCATGTGAGAACATGTGTAAGGTGTACTACTGTACTATTATATGGCAGCAACATGGCAACTTGATGCAAGTGTTTTTTTCTATTACTAATTTTAATTACGGTGATTGATTACTAATTTTAATTACAAACAGTAATATACAAATCAACTTTGGGTTGTTACAAGGACCGATTAGGAGAACTTTATGTGAATGCTTGAAGGTTGCTTCCATCCTTGCGTCCTTAGACATGTAATGATGTCTCTTCAATAGGTGATATGTGGATTTATTAATTTAAATTACGGACAATGTTTTATGTTTATACTTTAACTAAACCTTAGTTACAACATGTTTTGTTGGTGTTCTAAGGCCAATAATGCACCAATACAGGTAAATACCAGTTCAATTTTGGTAATTGTCCACTTGAATGACATTTTGACAATCAAATTTTGATTTCTCGAATCAAAAGTTGAATACGATCTACAATTTATATCTAAAAACTTATTATCTTTGCAGTGACAAATAAAAATAGAGTACTTTTGGGAAGTAATTGTAATTCTTAGTTTCTGATCAAATATGAGAAAATCTGATTATCAATATCTGATTTAAGTTGGACCATTACAAAAAAGACGATATTGAACATGAGCCCAACGAGGTCCATGATGATGCAAAAGAGGCTACTCACTTTTCTTCTTCTTCAAGCAGTTGGCTGTTCAAACTTCAAAGACGTTTGGTCGGTAACAAAAGAAACACACTTCGGTGTCTCCATGGCGTCGGTAACAACCATATCACTCAGCTCGACATCCATCTTCAATAGTATCTCAATCATCGTTACGGCCCCACAATTAGTGTAAAAAATATCCTGGAAGTCCCCTTCATCCTTCTTTGGTGTCTCCATGGGGTCTGAAAAACGGCAGGGTCTAGATAACGTCGGTCATAAGTTGAAAACAATAATGTACTTGGAGCACACATACATAGTACATATGTTTTAGCCGAACGTTGTCATTGGGGATCCGAAATTTGAAGGCATTTGACTATATTCACAATTAACAACACTCCAAACTACGACACACGATCTGAAATACTTTTCGAACTATTGTGTGAGTGAAACATCATTGGGAATAAAATTCCTTTTACTGTTAAACCATAACATCGGGAATATAAATTACTCGTAATATGTATTTGAAGGCCTTAATAATGTGGGACAGAAGGGGAGCTCAACACTGATCGACACACACCTGGTGGAGAAGGAATCAAAGTCCTGCCCGACACCCTAGCACAGTTCTCCAGAGCTTCGCACCACAACTTTAGGACATGTAGTGCTTGCGAAATGGGATCATTTTGCCGGAGGTCTTCGGTGATCATTAGATGGACTATAAGAGCATATTTAACAGCGCCCGGGCTACCCCCAGGCGCCCTGCACTCTCTCTCTGCCACGTCAGCTTCTCTCTCTGCCACGTCAGCTCACCCAACCCACCAAAAAAAATCCCTTACCCATGCCCAGGCTACCCCCACCCACCCTACACTCTCTTTCATCCACATCATTTCTTAATTAAACAAATTTAATTCTCACACAACATTTAACAAATTACATTTTATATAAATCTAATTTTAATTACATTATAATTATATTTTAACTCGAAATATTGTTAATAATTACTGGTAAATCACGAAATTATTATTAAATATTACGGAGCCACGTTACATTTAAGACAAACTGAAATAGGAAATATTACAATCAAAGTTAAGAAACAACAGTACATATTACATAAACTAAACTTCTAAATACTACATGACCAACTACGTTAACCGATTTTCAAACCGCTCCTCGTCCGTAGCGTTGCCATATATGCTCAATTAAATCGCCTTTCAGATCCAAATGTTGGTTCCTGTCACGCACTCGATCTTGATTGACAAAAAACTCGTGAATATCCGCTATATGATCGGTCGAATACGACGTTGCCTCAGCTGAAGTTCCAGGACGATCTTCCATAAATTCGCGAATATCTCCAAAATTAGCATAGCAGTCGCGTTCGTCCTCCACTATCATGTTATGCATGATGATACAAGCTGTCATTATTTTGGACAGAACGTCCTTGCTCCAGGCAAGAGCCGGGTTTCTGATGATCGCGAACCTCGCTTGCAACACTCCGAAAGCGCGTTCAACATCTTTACGCGTTGCCTCCTGCACTTCAGCAAACAATCTGTGCTTCGGGGTGTGAGGGTGAAGGATGGATTGGATGAAGGCCGCCCACTGTGGATAAATACCATCAGTAAGATAGTATCCCATATCATATTGAACACCATTTACCTCATAATTAACATGTGGTGCTCGGCCTTCTAGTATGTCGTCGAAAACTGGAGATTGTTGCAGGACGTTCAAGTCATTGCATGAACCCGGTATTCCGAAGAAGGAGTGCCAGATCCATAAGTCGTACGATGCCACCGCCTCAAGGATCAAAGTTGCTTTCCCAGCACGTCCTTGATGTTGTCCCTTCCAAGCAGCTGGGCAGTTTTTCCACTCCCAGTGCATACAATCGATACTCCCCATCATACATGGAAGCCCACGTTGCTCACCAACGTAAAGTAGGCGTGCCAAGTCATTTGCAGTTGGCCGACGTAAATACTCAGGGCCGAAGATGCGAATAACACCTTCACAGAATTTGAGGAGAGCATTTCTGGATGTTGCCGCACTCATTCGTAGGTACTCATCGATCCCATCAGCGACAACGCCATATGCTAGCATTCGCATTGCTACCGTACTTTTTTGTAGACCGGAGATGCTCATCCTACCAGTTGCGTCTGGTGTTCGTTGGAAGAAGACATCAGATGCTTCGATGGCATTGTGGATGCGCAGGAAGACATGCTTTCTCATCCGAAATCTTGTCCTGAAAAGAGTATCAGAATACACAGGGTTGTCAGAGAAATAATCATCTACAAGGCGTCTGTAACCTAGTTCACGATCTCTATCTGGGTTCGTCGTTCTCCTTCGACGCTGCTTAGGACGTGTAGTCCTTTCGTAAACAACCTGTCCGGCTAATTCAATAGCACGGTCCATTAGATTTAATGTCTCATTCCAGTTATCATCGTCGGATTGACCGGAGTTTAAACTATTATCCGACATTGATGAGAGAAGAAGCTAACAAGTTGAGAAGTTAAGGAAATGTGAGGAATCAGGAGATAAATAGATGTATTTATAGTTGGGAGGGTTTGGATGTATTTGTTGCACTGTTCACGCGTGATTGCACATAGTGTACGCGTGATTGCAAATAGTGCACGCGTGATTGCAAACAGTGCACGCATGATTGAAAATAGTGCACCCGTGATTAAATATTGCACCCGTGATTAAACAGTGTATTGGTTCTGGAAATTTCTTAATTTTAATCATTTACAAAAATTTATTACCCCACATTTATAACAAATACCCAATCCATTAATAACAAAACCAAAACTAAAAAAAATTCAAAAAAAAAAATTAACCAATGGGAGGGGGACACGTGTCCCCCTCCCATGGGCGCCCGAGCGTCTGCCCGGGACGCCCACTGCCCGGGCACGCGCCCGGGCGGGCGCCCCACGGGCGCCCTGCCCGTTAACGGGGGTGCGTCCGGGCGCCCGACCAGGGCGCCCGGGCGGGGCACCCCCGTTAAGGGTGCCCTAATAGCGAGGGAGTGCTCGACAAGGAAACGACACCGAGGAAGACTCTGATAGTCAA
The DNA here is from genome assembly GCA_963682175.1 of Triglochin maritima. Lineage (NCBI taxonomy): Eukaryota > Viridiplantae > Streptophyta > Magnoliopsida > Alismatales > Juncaginaceae > Triglochin > Triglochin maritima. The sequence goes on from OY821772.1 coordinate 49,554,337, forward strand.
ATAATAAAAAAATCAACATTAAATTTTCGAAAATGTCATTCTACAACTAATAGTTTTTGCAAACGTAAAGAGGAAACTGTAAGGAGCGTCAGGCTGCTCCTTACCGCCACGTCAGGGAGCCACACATGAAAACCGAAGAGCCTGCGATGGAGAATACCTTACTTGCGATGAATCCACAGAAACAAATGGAGACACACACAAGGGTGGAGACACTACGTCCCAGTCGATAAGGACCATTGCTGCGTCAGAGGATGAGGAGATGGTGGGGATGTAATCCGAATGATTGTTACAAAACGTAGGAGAAGAGGAAAGCGTTGGGAAGGGAAATGAGCGATTTTTATGGGCATGGGTTAAAGGGAGGCCATGATTGTAATTGCGGTTTGAAATGACAGTTTTTGTTTTTGAAAACACACAACATCCAAAAGGGTAAAACGTTATAACTAAATATGTTTCACATTTTCAAGTTATAATATTCATTTGTGCCATCGTATCGATCAAAAAATAAAGAAATAGTGAGAAATTTAAAAACTGAGTGTTTTGCCAAAATTCGTGTTCTAAGTCTTTGGATTTTTGCTAAAAAAGAAACATATAAATATCTCACTTTAGACGCATATGTTTTACATTTTCAAGTTATAATATTCATTTGTACCATCAGACCGATCAAAAAATTAAGAAAGAGAGAAATTTAAAAACTAAGTGTTTTTGCCAAAATTCGTGTGCGATAGCACTTGAATATTTTCTAAAAAAGGAAAAAAAACGTAAATAACTCACATAAGACACATATGTTTGACATTTTTGTCGTATAATATTCATTCGTATCATCAGACCGCTCAAAAAATAAAGAAATAGTGAGAAATTTAAAAACTGAGTGTTTTTTGTAAAATTCATGTGCTATAGCCATTGGATTTTTGTAAAAAAAAGAAAAATGTATAAATCACACTTAAGACGCATATGTTTAACATTTTCAAGTTATAATATTCATTTGTATCACCAAACCGATAAAAAAAAATTAGAAATAGTGAGAAATTTAAAAACTAAGTGTTTTTTCCAAAATTCGTGTGCTCTTTGATTTTTTGCTAAAAAATCAAATATCTAAAAATCTCCATTCAGACGCATAATTTTAACATTTTCGTCGTCATCGAATCATCTGTATCATGAGACCCCTCAAAAAATAAACAAATAGTGACATTTTTAAAAATTAGGATTTTTTACCGAAATTCCTGTGTTATATATAATTTGGAATTTTGCTAAAAAAAGAAATAACTACAAAATCTCCCTTCGGACATACCAGTTTAACATTTTCGTCGTTAATGATTCATTTGTACGGTGAGACCCCTAAAAAAATAAACAAATAGTGACATTTTTAAAAATTGAGGGTTTTTCTGAAATTCGTGTGCTATACTCCATTCGGACGCATCATTTTAACGTTTTCGTCGTTAAGGAATTATTTGTATCATGAGACCCCTAAAAAATAAACAAATAGTGATAATTCGTGTACTAGACCTTTGGTTTTTTGCTAAAGAAGAAAATATCTAAAAATCTCAGTTCGAACGCATCTGTTTATCATTTCCGCTGTTATGAATTCATTTGTACCATGAGACCCCTCAAAAAACAAAGAAATATTGACATTTTTAAAAACTGAGGGATTTTACTGAAATTCGTGTGTACCCTTCGTTTTTTTTACTAAAAACGAATTATCTAAAAATCTCCTTTCAGAATCATCAATTTAACATAATCGTCGTTAAAGATTCTTTTGTTTCATGATATCCCTAAAAAAATAAACAAATAATGATATTTTTAAAAACTTAGGGGTTTTACCGAAATTCAAGGGCTATACCTTTTGAGATTTTGCAAAAAAAAAATCTAAAATTCTCTATTCGGACACATCATTTTAACATTTTTGTCGTTAAGGAATCATTTGTATCATTAGACTACTAAAAAAATAAACCAAGAGTGACATTTTTAAAAACTTACATTTTTATCGAAATTCGTGTGCTAGGTTTTGGTTTTTTGCTAAAAATGAAGTATCTAATAATCTCTCTTCGAACACATCTATTTAATATTTTTAAAAAACTAAGATTTTTTACCGAAATTCGTGTGTTATATGCTTTCATATTTTTACTAAAAAACGAAATATCTAAAAATCTCACTTCAGACACATCACTTTAACATTTTCGTCGTTAAAAATTCTTTTGTTCCATGAGACCCCTCTAAACACAAATAAATAATGGCATTTTTAAAAACTGAGGTTTTTTACCGAAATTCGTGTGTTATACTCTTTGGGTTTTTTTTCTAAAAAAGAAATATCTAAAAATCTTTCTTCGGACGCATCAGTTTAACATTTTTCGTCGTTAAGGATTCAATTGTATCATGAGACCCCTCAAAAAATAAAGAAATAATGACATTTTTAAAAACCGGGAGTTTTTACCTAAATTCGTGTGGTATAACCCTTTAGTTTTTTTGCTAAAACCTGAAATATCTAAAAATCTCCATTCAGACACATCAGTTTCACATTTTCATCTTTAATGAATCATTTGTACCATGAGACATCTCAAAAAATAAACAAATAGTGATATTTTTAAAAACGGAGTGTTTTATCGAAATTCGGGTGCTATACCCTTTCAATTTTGTGATAAAAAGGAAATATCTAAAAATCTCCATTCGGATGCATAATTTTAACATTTTCGTCGTTATGGAATTATTTGTATCATGAGATACCTCAAAAAGTAAACAAATAGTTTCATTTTTAAAAACTGAGATTTTTTACTGAAATTTGTGTGCTATGTAGGCTTTCGCTTTTTTGCTAAAAATGGAAATATCTAAAAATTTCCATTCGGACGCATCATTTTAACGTTTTTGTCGTTATGGAATCATTTGTATAATAAGACCTCTCAAAAATAAACAAATACTGACAATTTTAAAAATTGAGTTTTTACCGAAATTCGTGTTATATATGCTTTGGTTTTTTGCTAAAAAAGAAAATATCTAAAAATCTCCTTTCAGACGCATCATTTTAACATTTTCGTCGTATAATATCCATTTGTGTCATCAGACCCCTAAAAAAAATAAAGAAATAGTGACATTTATAAAAAAACTGTGAGCTTTTACCGAAATTTGTGTGCTATATAGGATTTGTTTTTTTGCTAAAAAAAGAAATATCTAAAAATCTCTATTCGGACGCATCATTTTCACATTTTCGTCGTTAATGATTCATTTGTACCGTGAGACCCCTCAAAAATTAAAGAAATAATGATATTTTAAAAAACCGGGGGTTTTTACCAAAATTCGTTTGTTATACACTTTGGTTTGTTGCTAAGGAACGAAATATCTAATAATCTCAATTCGGACGCGTCAGTTTAATATTTTCGTTGTTAGGTATTCATTTGTACCATGAGACATCTCACAAAATAAAGAAATAATTACAATTTTAAAAACTTAGTGTTTTTAACGATATCGCCTTTGATTTTTTTGGTAAAAAAAGAAATATCTAAAAATCTCTCTTCAGACAAATCTGTTAAACATTTTCGCCGATAAGGATTCATTTGTACCATTAGACCACTCAAAAAAGGGTATTTTCATCAGTTAAGGATTTCTTTATATCATCAGACACCTAAAAAAATAAAGAAATAGTTACATTATTTAAAACTACATTTTTTTACCGAAATTGGTGTGCTATAGGCTTTGGTTTTTTGCTAAAAAAGAAATATCTAAAAATATCCTTTCGGACGCATCATTTTAACATTTTAGTCGTTAAGTATTAATTCGTATCATGCGACTCCTAAAAAATAAAGAAATAATGACATTTTCAAAAAACAGAGATTTTTACCGAAATTCGTGTGTTATAACCTTTGGTTTTTTGCTAAGGAAGGAAATATCTAAAAATCTGCCTTCGGATGCATCAGTGTAACATTTTCGTCGTATATTATCCATTTGTGTCATCAGACCCTTCAAACAAATAAAGAAATGGTGACATTTATAAAAACTGTGGTTTTTTACCGAAATTGGTGTGCTAACCTATGGTTTTTTGCTAAAAAAAGAATAACTAAAAATCTCCTTTCGGACGTATCAACTTAACATTTTTGTCGTTAAGGATTCATTTGTATCATGAGACCCTCAAAAAAATAAACAAATAGTGACATTTTAAAAACCGAGATTTTTTAACGAAATTCCTATGTTATATAAGCTTAGGATTTTTGCTAAAAAATCTACAAAATCTCACTTTGGACGTATTAGTTTAATATTTTCGTCGTTAATGATTCATTTTTTCTATGAGACCCCTCAAAAAATAAACAAATATTGTCATCTTTTAAAATTGAGGGTTTTCCCCGAAATTCGTGTGCATCCTTTCGGTTTTTTGCTAAAAAGAAAATATCTAAAATTCTCCCTTCTGACGTGACAGTTTGATATTTTTGTCGTTAAGGATTTATTTGTATCATTTGACACCTAAAAAAATTGGGAAATATTGACATTCTTAAAAACTGGGTTGTTTACCGAAATTGGTGTGCTATATAGGCTTTGGTTTTTTTCTAAAAATGAAATATCTCAAAATTTCCATTCGGACGCATCAATTGAACATTTTCGTCGTTAATGATTCATTTGTACCACGAGACCACTAAAAAATAAGGAATAGTGACATTTTTAAAAACCACGGGTTTTAACCTAAATTTGTGTGTCATTTTTAAAAATTGTGTCGTTAAGGATTCATTTGTACGACGAGACCACTGAAAAATGGATTTTTGCTAAACAAAGAAAGAACTAAAAATCTTCCTTAAGACGCATAACTTTAACATTTTCATCGTATAGTATTCATTTGTGTCATCAGACCCCTCCATAGATAAGGAAATAGTGACAATTTTAAAACAGAGATTTTTACCGAAATTCGTGTGCCAATCTTTGGGTTTTTTTGCTAAAAAAAGAATATCTCAAAATCTCAATTCGGACGCATCATTTTGACATTTTCGTCGTTAAGAATTCATGTGTATCATGAGACCCCACAAAAAACAAAGAAATAGTGACATTTTTAAAAACTGTGGTTTGACGCGAAATTCATCTAAGTTTGTTGGCTAAAAAATAAAATATCTAAAAATCTAACTTCGGACACATTATTTTAACATTTTCGTCGTTAAGGTTTCATTTGTATCATGGGACCCCTCCAAAAAAAGAAGAAATAGTGATATTTTTAAAAACTTAGGGTTTTACCAAAATTCGTGAACTATAAGCCTTTGGTTTTTGGCTAAACAAGGAAATTACTAAAAATTTTCCGTCGGACGCATCAGTTTAACATTTTCGTTGTATAATATCCAGTCGTAACATCAGACCCCCCAAAAAACAAAAAAATAGTGCCATTTTCTAAAACTGAGGGTTTTGCTGAAATTCGTGTGCTATAAGCCTTTGGTTTTTTACTAAAAAAGAAATATCAACAAATCTCTCTTCCGACTTATGAGTTTAACATTTTCGTTGTATAATATCAATTTGTGTCATCAGACGCCTCAAAAAACAAAGAAATAGTGCCATTTTTAAAAACTGCGGGGTTTATCGAAATTCGTGTGCTATATTCTTAGGTTTTTTTGCTAAAAAAGGAAATATAAAAAAATCTCTCTTCGGACGCATGAGTTTAACATTTTCGTCGTATAATAACCATTCGTGTCATCAGACGCCTCAAAAACAAAGAAAGAGTGCCATTTTTAAAAACCTAGGGTTTATACCGAAATTCGAGTGCTATAGCTTTTTGTTTTTTACTAAAAAAGAAAATATAAAAAAATCTCTCTTCGCACGCATTAGTTTAACATTTTCGTCGTGTAATATCCAGTGGTGTCATCAGACCCCTCAAAAAAATAAAGAATTAGTGTCATTTTTAAAAAGTGAGGGGTTTTACAGAAATTCGTGTGCTATAGCCTTTTGTTTTTTTGCTAAAAAAACAAATAAAAACAAATCTCTCTTCGGACACATCAGTTTAACATTTTAGTCGTACAATATCCATTCGTGTCATCAGACGCCTAAAAAAACAAAGAAATAGTGCCATTTTTAAAAACTGCGGGGTTTATCGAAATAGGTGTGCTATATAGCCTTTGTTTTTTTTTGCTAAAAAAACAAATAAAAACAAATCTCTCTTCGGACGCATGAGTTTAATATTTTCGTCGTATAATATCAATTCGTGTCATCAGATGCCTCCAAAAAAAAAGAAATAGTGCCTTTTTTAAAAACTACGGGTTTACCGAAATTCGTGTGCTAATATAGCCTTTGGTTTTTTTGCTAAAAATGGAAATATCAAAAAATCTCTCTTCGGACGCATGATTTTAACATTTTCGTCGTATAATATCCATTCGTGTCATCAGACGCCTCAAAAAACAAAGAAATAGTGCCATTTTTAAAAACTACTGGGTTTAATCGAAATTCGTGTGCTATATGCTTTGGTTTTTTTGCTAAAAAAGGAAATATCAAAAACTCTCTTCGGACGCATGAGTTTAACATTTTCGTCGTATAATATCAATTTGTGTCATCAAACATCTCAAAAAACAAAGAAATAATGACATTTTTAAAAACTGAAGGTTTTATCGAAATACGTGTGCTATAGCCTTTTGTTTTTTTGCTAAAAACAAATATAAAAAAATCTCTCTTCGGACGCATCAGTTTAACATTTTCGTCGTGTAATATCAATTCGTGTCATCAGACGCCTCAAAAAACTAAGAAATAGTGCCATTTTTAAAAACTGCGGGGTTTTATCGAAATTCGTGTGCTATAGCGTTTCGTTTTTTTGCTAAAAAAGGAAATATAAAAAAATCTTTCTTCGGACGCATGAGTTAACATTTTCGTCGTATAATATCAATTCGTGTCATTAGACGCCTCAAAAAACAAAGAAATAGCGCAATTTTTAAAAACTACTGGGTTTTATCTGAATTCGTGTGCTATAGGCCTGGTTTTTTTGCTAAAAAAAGAAATACCAAAAAATTTTCTTCGGACGCATGAGTTTAACATTTTCGTTGTATAATATCAATTCGTGTCATCAGACGCCTCAAAAAACAAAGAAATAGTTCCATTTGTAAAAACTGCGGGGTTTACCGAAATTTGTGTTCTAATATAGCCTTTGGTTTTTTTGCTAAAAAGGAAATATCAAAAAATCTCCCTTCGGACGCATGAGTTTAGCATTTTCGTCGTATAATATCCATTCGTGTCATCAGACGTCTCAAAAAACAAAGAAATAGTGTCATTTTTAAAAACTGAGGGTTTTTACCGAAATTCGTGTGCTATATAGCCGTTGGTTTTTTTTTGCTAAAAAAAGAAATATCTAAAAATCTCTCTTCGGACGCATCAGTTTAACATTTTCGTCGTATAATATCCATTCATGTCATCAAACGACTCAAAAAACAAAGGAATAGTGTCATTTTTAAAAACTGCGGGGTTTATCGAATTCATGTGCTATAGCCCTTGGTTTTTTTAATAAAAAAAGCAATATCAAAAAATCTCCCATCGGATGGATGAGTTTAGCATTTTCCTCGTATAATATCCATTCGTGTCATCAGACGTATCAAAAAACAAAGAAATAGTGTCATTTTTAAAAACTGAGGGTTTTTACCGAAATTCGTGTGCTATATAGCCCTTGGTTTTTTTTACTAAACACGGAAATATCTAAAAATCTATCTTCGGACGCATCAGTTTAACATTTTCGTCGTATAATATCCATTCGTGTCATCAAGCGACTCAAAAAAACAAAGGAATAGTGTTATTTTTAAAAACTGAGGGTTTTATCGAAATTCGAGTGCAATATGCTTTGGTTTTTTTGCTAAAAAAGGAAATATCAAAAAATTTCTCTTCGGACGCATGAGTTTAACATTTTCGTCGTATAATATCAATTTGTGTCATAAAACATCTCAAAACACAAAGAAATAGTGTCATTTTTAAAAACTGAAGGTTTTATCGAAATACATGTGCTATGCCTTTTGTTTTTTTGCTAAAAACAAATATAAAAAATCTCTCTTCGGACGCATCAGTTTAACATTTTTGTCGTGTAATATCAATTCGTGTCATCAGACGCCTAAAAAACTAAGAAATAGTGCCATTTTTAAAAACTGCGGGGTTTAATCGAAATTCGTGTGCAATATATCCTTTGGGTTTTTTGCTAAAAAAAGAAATATAAAAAAATAGTGTCATTTTTAAAAACTAAGGCTTTTTACTGAAATTCGTGGGCTGTATAGCCTTTGATTTTTTTGCTAAAAAAGGAAATATGAAAAAATCTATCTTCGGACGCATAATTCAGCACTTTCGTCGTATAATATCCATTCTTGTCATTAGACGCCTCAAAAAACAATGAAATAGTGTCATTTTTAAAAACTGAGGGTTTTTACCGAAATTCGTGTGCTATATGGCCGTTGGTTTTTTTTGATAAAAATAAAATATCAAAAAATCTCTCTTCGGACGCATCAGTTTAGCATTTTTGTCGTATGATATCCATTCGAAACCAAAGGCTATAGCACTCAAAAAACAAAGAAATGGTGCCATTTTAAAAAACTAAGGGGTTTTACCGAAATTCGTGTGCCATAGCCTTTGGTTTTTTTGCTAGAAAAAGAAATATCAAAAAATCTCCCTTCGGATGCATGAGTTTAGCATTTTCGTCGTATAATATCCATTCGTGTAATCAGACGCCTCAAAAAACAAAGAAATAGTGTCATTTTTAAAAATTGAGGGTTTTTACCGAAATTCGTGTGCTATATAGCCTTTGGTTTTTTTTGCTAAAATGGAAATATCAAAAAATCTATCTTCGGACGCATAGTTTAGCACTTTCGTCGTATAATATCCATTCTTGTCATCAGACGCCTCAAAAAACAAAGAAATAATGTCGTTTTTAAAAACTGAGAGTTTTTATCGAAATTCGTGTGCTATATAGCCTTTGATTTTTTTGCTAAAAAAGGAAATATCAAAAAATCTCTCTTCGGACGCATCAGTTTAGCATTTTTGTCGTATGATATCCATTCGAAACCAAAGGCTATAGCACTCAAAAAACAAAGAAATGGTGCCATTTTAAAAAACTGAGGGTTTTTACCGAAATGTGTGTGCTATATAGCCTTTGGTTATTTTGCTAAAAAAAGAAATATCAAAGAATCTCTCTTCGGGTGCTGGAGTTTAATATTTTCGTCGTATAATATCCATTCGTGTCATCAGACGCCTCAAAAAATAAAGAAATTATGCTATTTTTAAAAACTCCTAGGTTTTATCGAAATTCTGTGCTATAGGCTTTTGTTTTTTTGCTAAAAAAGGAAATATCAAAAAATCTCTTTTCAGATGCATGAGTTTAACATTTTCGTCGTATTATATCAATTCGTGTCATCAGACGCCTAAAAAACAAACAAATAGTGCCATTTTTAAAAACTGTGGGGTTTACCGAAATTCGTGTGCTAATATAGCCTTTGGTTTTTTTGCTAAAAAAGGAAATAACAAAAAATCTCCCTTCCGACGCATGAGTTTAGCATTTTCGTCGTATAATATCCATTCGTGTCATCAGACGTCTCAAAAAACAAAGAAATAGTGTCATTTTTAAAAACTGAGGGTTTTTACCGAAATTGGTGTACTATATAGCCTTTGGTTTTTTTGCTAAAATAATAAATATCAAAAAGTCTCTCTTCGAACACATGAGTTTAGCATTTTCGTCGTATAATATCCATTCTTGTCATCAGATGCCTCAAAAAACAAAGAAATAGTGTCATTTTTAAAAACTGAGGGTTTTTACCGAAATTCGTTTGCTATATAGCCTTTCGTTTTTTTGCTAAAAAAGGAAATATCAAAAAATCTCTTTTCGGACGCATCAGTTTAGCATTTTCGTCGTATGATATCCATTCGAAACCAAAGGCTATAGCACTCAAAAAACAAAGAAATGGTGCCATTTTAAAAAACAGAGGGTTTTTACAAAAATTCGTGTGCCATAGCCTTTGGTTTTTTTGCTAAAAAAAGAAATATAAAAAAATCTCCCTTCGGTTGCATGAGTTTAGCATTTTCGTCGTATAATATCCATTCGTGTCATCAGACGCCTCAAAAAATAAAGAAATAGTGTCATTTTTAAAAACTGAGGGTTTTTACCGAAATTTGTGCGCTATATAGCCTTTGGTCTTTTTGCTAAGAAAGGAAATATCAAAAAATCTCTCTTCGGAAGCATAGTTTAGCACTTTCGTCGTATAATATCCATTCTTGTCATCAGACGCCTCAAAAAACAAAGAAATAGTGTCATTTTTTAAAACTGAGGCTTTTTATCGAAATTCGTGTGCTATATAGCCTTTGATTTTTTTGCTAAAAAAGGAAATATCAAAAAATCTCTCTTCGGACGCATCAGTTTAGCATTTTTGTCGTATGATATCCATTCGAAACCAAAGGCTATAGCACTCAAAAAACAAAGAAATGGTGCCATTTTAAAAAACTGAGGGTTTTTACCGAAATATGTGTGCTATATACCCTTTGGTTATTTTGCTAAAAAAAGAAATATCAAAAAATCTCTCTTCGGGTGCTGGAGTTTAACATTTTCGTCGTATAATATCCTTTCGTGTCATCAGACGCCTCAAAAAATAAAGAAATTATGCTATTTTTAAAAACTCATGGGTTTTATCGAAATTCGTGTGCCATAGGCTTTGGTTTTTTTTGCTAAAAAAGGAAATATCAAAAAATCTCTTTTCGAATGCACGAGTTTAACATTTTCGTCGTATTATATCAATTCGTGTCATCAAACGCCTAAAAAAACAAACAAATAGTGCCATTTTTTAAAAACTGCGGGGTTTACCGAAATTCGTGTGCTAATATAGCCTTTGGTTTTTTTGCTAAAAAAGGAAATATCAAAAAATCTCCTTTCGGACGCATGAGTTTAGCATTTTCTTCGTATAATATCCATTCGTGTCATCAGACGTCTCAAAAAACAAAGAAATAGTGTCATTTTTAAAAACTGAGGGTTTTTACCGAAATTGGTGTACTATATAGCCTTTGGTTTGTTTGCTAAAAAAATAAATATCAAAAAATCTCTCTTCGGACGCATGAGTTTAGCATTTTGGTCGTCTCATACCCATTCTTGTCATCATACGCCTCAAAAAACAAAGAAATAGTGTCATTTTTAAAAACTGAGGGGTTTTTATCGAAATACGTGTGCTATATAGCCTTTTATTTTTTTGCTAAAAAATGAAATACCAAAATATCCCCTTCGGGCGCATGAGTTTAGCATTTTGGTCGTATAATATCCATTCTTGTCATCAGACGCCTCCAAAAATTAAGAAATAGTGTCATTTTTAAAAACTGAGGGTTTTACCGAAATTCGTGTCCTATATAGCAATTGTTTTTTTGCTAAAAAAGGAAATATCAAAAAAGCTCCCTTCGGACGCATGAGTTTAGCATTTTGGTCGTCCAATACCCATTCTTGTCATCAGACGCCTCAAAAAACAAAGAAATAGTGTCATTTTTAAAAACTGAGGGTTTTTTATCGAAATACGTGTGCTATATAGCCTTTTGTTTTTTTGCTAAAAAATGAAATACCAACAAATCCCTCTTCGGACGCATGACTTTAGCATTTTGGTCGTATAATATCAATTCTTGTCATCAGACGCCTCAAAAAATTAAGAAATAGTGTTATTTTTGAAAACTGAGGGTTTTACCGAAATTCGTGTCTTATATCGCATTTGTTTTTTTGCTAAAAAAGGAAATATCAAAAAATCTCCCTTCGGACGCATGAGTTTAACATTTTGGTCGTATAATATCAATTCATGTCAACAGACGCCTCAAAAAACAAAGAAATAGTGCCATTTTAAAAAACTGCGGGGTTTATCGAAATTCGTGTGCTATAGCCTTTGGTTTTTTTGCTAAAAAAAGAAATATCAAAAAATCTTTTTTCGGACGCACGAGTTTAACATTTTCGTCGTATAATATCCATTCGTGTCACCAGACGCCTCAAAAAACAAAGAAATAGTGTCAATTTTAAAAACTGCGGGGTTTATCGAAATTCGTCTGCTATAACCTTTGGTTTTTTTGCTAAAAAAGGAAATATCAAAAATCTATATTCGGACGCATGAGTTTAACATTTTCGTCTTATAATATCCATTCGTGTCATCAGACGCCTCAAAAAACAAAGAAATGGTATCTTTTTTAAAAACAGCTGGGTTTTATCGAAATTCATGTGCTACAGGCTTTGGTTTTTTTGCTAAAAAAGGAAATATCAAAAAATCTCTCTACGGACGCATCAGTGTAACATTTTCGTCGTATAATATCAATTCGTGTCATCAAACATCTCAAAAAACAAAGAAATAATGTCATTTTTGAAAACCTAAGGTTTTTATCGAAATTTGTGTGCTTTATAGCCTTTTGTTTTTTTGCTAAAAAATGAAATACCAAAAAATCTCTCTTCGGACGCATGAGTTGAGCATTTTGGTCGTATAATATCTATTCTTCTCATCAGACGCCTCAAAAAACTAAGAAATAGTGTTATGTTTAAAAACTGAGGGTTTTACCGAAATTCGTGTGCTATATTGCATTTGTTTTTTTGCTAAAAAAACAAATATAAATAATATCTCTCTTCGGACGCATGAGTTTAACATTTTCGTCGTATAATATCAATTCGTGTCAGCAGACGCCTCAAACAAAAAAGAAATAGTGCCATTTTTAAAAACTGCGGGGTTTACCGAAATTCGTGTGCTAATATAGCCTTTGGTTTTTTTGCAAAAAATGGAAATATCAAAAAATTTCTCTTCGGACGCATGAGTTTAACATTTTCGTCGTATAATATCCATTCGTGTCATCATACGCCTCAAAAAACAAAGAAATAGTGCCACTTTAAAAACTGCTGGGTTTTATCGAAATTCGTGTGCCATATGCTTTGGTTTTTTTTGCTAAAAAAGGAAATATCAAAAACTCTCTTCGGACGCATGAGTTTAACATTTTCGTCGTATAATATCAATTCATGTCAGCATACGCCTCAAAAAACAAAGAAATAGTGCCATTTTTAAAAGCTGCGGGGTTTATCGAAATTCGTCTGCTATAGCCTTTGGTTTTTTTGCTAAAAAAGGAAATATCAAAAATCTATCTTCGGACGCATGGGTTTAACATTTTCGTCTTATAACCATTCGTATCAACAGACGCCTCAAAAAACAAAGAAATAGTGTCATTTTTAAAAACTGCTGGGTTTTATCAAAATTCGTGTGCTACAGGCTTTGGTTTTTTTGCTAAAAAAGGAAATATCAAAAAATCTCTCTACGGACGCATGAGTTTAACATTTTCGTCGTATAATATCAATTCGTGTCATCAAACATCTCAAAAAACAAAGAAATAATGTCATTTTTAAAAACTTAAGGTTTTTATCGAAATACGTGTGCTATATAGCCTTTTGTATTTTTGCTGAAAAATGAAATACCAAAAAATCCATCTTCGGACGCATGAGTTTAGCATTTTGGTCGTATAATATCCATTCTTGTCATCAGACGCCTCAAAAAACAAAGAAATAGTGTCATTTTTAAAAACTGAGAGTTTTACCGAAATTCGTGTCCTATATAGCATTTGTTTTTTGCTAAAAAAGGAAATATCAAAAAATCTATCTTCGGACGCATAATTCAGCACTTTCGTCGTATAATATCCATTATTGTCATCAGATGCCTCAAAAAACAAAGAAATAGTGTCATTTTTAAAAACTGAATGATTTTACCGAAATTGGTGTGCTATACAGCCTTTGGTTTTTTTGCTAAAAAATAAAATATCAAAAAATCTCTCTTCGGACGCATCAGTTTAGCATTTTCGTCGTGTGATATCCATTCGAAACCAAAGGCTATAGCACTCAAAAAACAAAGAAATGGAGCCATTTTAAAAAACTAAGGGTTTTTACCGCAATTTGTGTGCCATAGCCTTTGGTTTTTTTTTGCTAGAAAAAGAAATATCAAAAAATCTCCCTTCGGATGCATGAGTTTAGCAATTTCGTCGTATAATATCCATTCGTGTAATCAGACGCCTCAAAAAACAAAGAAATAGTGTCATTTTTAAAAACTGAGGGTTTTTACCGAAATTGGTGTACTATATAGCCTTTGGTTTTTTTGCTAAAATAATAAATATCAAAAAGTCTCTCTTCGAACACATGAGTCTAGCATTTTCGTCGTATAATATCCATTATTGTCATCAGATGCCTCAAAAAACAAATAAATAGTGTCATTTTTAAAAACTGAGGTTTTTTACCGGAATTCGTTTGCTATATAGCCTTTCGTTTTTTTGCTAAAAAAGGAAATATCAAAAAATCTCTCTTCGGACGCATCAGTTTAGCATTTTCGTCGTATGATATCCATTCGAAACCAAAGGCTATAGCACTCAAAAAACTAAGAAATGGTGTCATTTTTAAAAACTGAGGGTTTTACCGAAATTCGTGTGCTATATAGCATTTGTTTTTTGCTAAAAAAATGAATATAAATAATATCTCTCTTCGGACGCATGAGTTTAACATTTTCGTCGTATAATATCAATTCGTGTCAGCAGACGCCTCAAAAAACAAAGAAATAGTGACTTTTTTAAAAACTACGGGGTTTATCGAAATTCGTCTGCTACAGCCTTTGGTTTTTTTGCTAAAAAAGGAAATATAAAAAATCTATCTTCGGACGCATGAGTTTAACATTTTCATCTTATAACCATTCGTGTCATCAGACGCCTCGAAAAACAAAGAAATAGTGTCATTTTTAAAAACTGCTGGGTTTTATCGAAATTCGTGTGCTACAGGCTTTGGTTTTTTTGCTAAAAAAGGAAATATCAAAAAATCTCTCTACGGATGCTTCAGTGTAACATTTTCGTCGTATAATATCAATTCGTGTCATCAAACATCTCAAAAAACAAAGAAATAATGTCATTTTTAAAAACTTAAGGTTTTTATCGAAATACGTGTGCTATATAGCCTTTTGTATTTTTGCTGAAAAATGAAATACCAAAAAATCCATCTTCGGACGCATGAGTTTAGCATTTTGGTCGTATAATATCCACTCTTGTCATCAGACGCCTCAAAAAACAATGAAATAGTGTCATTTTTAAAAACTGAGAGTTTTACCGAAATTCGTGTCCTATATAGCATTTGTTTTTTTGCTAAAAAAGGAAATATCAAAAAATCTATCTTCAGACGCGTAATTCAGCACTTTCGTCGTATAATATCCATTCTTGTCATCAGATGCCTCAAAAAACAAAGAAATAGTGTCATTTTTAAAAACTGAATGTTTTTACCGAAATTGGTGTGCTATAGAGCCTTTGGTTTTTTTGCTAAAAAATAAAATATCAAAAAATCTCTCTTCGGACGCATCAGTTTAGCATTTTCGTCGTCTGATATCCATTCGAAACCAAAGGCTATAGCACTCAAAAAACAAAGAAATGGAGCCATTTTAAAAAACTAAGGGTTTTTACCACAATTCGTGTGCCATAGCCTTTGGTTTTTTTTCTAGAAAAAGAAATATCAAAAAATCTCCCGTCGGATGCATGAGTTTAGCATTTTCGCCGTATAATATCCATTCGTGTAATCAGACGCCTCAAAAAACAAAGAAATAGTGTCATTTTTAAAAACTGAGGGTTTTTACCGAAATTGGTGTGCTATATAGCCTTTGGTTTTTTTGCTAAAAAGGAAATATCAAAAAATCTCTCTTCAGACGCATAGTTTAGCACTTTCGTCGTACAGTATCCATTCTTGTCATCAGACGCCTCAAAAAACAAAGAAATCGTGTCGTTTTTAAAAACTGCGGGGTTTATCTAAATTCGTGTGCTATAGCCTTTGGGTTTTTTTGCCAAAAAGAAAATATCAAAAAATCTCTCTTCAGACACATGAGTTTAACATTTTCGTCGTATAATATCAATTCGTGTCACCAGACGCCTCAAAAAACAAATAAATAGTGTCATTTCTAAAAACCTAAGGTTTTTATCGAAATACGTGTGCTATAGCCTTTTGTTTTTTTGCTAAAAAACAACTATAAAAAAATCTCTCTTAGGACGCCTGAGTTTAACATTTTCGTCGTGTAATATAAATTCGTGTCATCAGACGCCTCAAAGAACTAAGAAATAGTGCCATTTTTAAAAACTGCTGGGTTTTATCGAAATTCGTGTGCTTTAACCTTTGGTTTTTTTGATAAAAAAGAAAATATAAAAAAATCTTTCTTCGGACGCATGAGTTTAACATTTTGGTCGTATAATATCAATTCGTGTCATCAGACGCCTCAAAAAACAAAGAAATAGTGTCATTTTTAAAAACTGCGGGGTTTCATCTAAATTCGTGTGCTATATGCCTTGGTTTTTTTGCTAAAAAAAGAAATATCAAAAAATCTCTTTTCGGACGCATGAGTTTAACATTTTCGTCGTATAATATCAATTCGTGTCATCAGACGCCTCAAAAAATAATGACATATTGCCATTTTTAAAAACTGCGGGGTTTTATCGAAATTCGTGTGCTGTATAGCCTTTGGTTTTTTGGCTAAAAAAAGAAATATCAAAAAATCTCTCTTCGGACGCATCAGTTTAACATTTTCGTCGTATAATATCCACTCGTGTCATTAAACATCTCAAAAAACAAAGAAATAGTGTCATTTTTAAAAACTGAGGGTTTTTACCGAAATTCGTGTGCTATATGGCCTTTGATTTTTTTGGTAAAAAAGGAAATATCAAAAAATCTCTCTTTGGACGCATGAGTTTAGCATTTTTGTCGTATAATATCCATTTTTGTCACCAGACGCCTCAAAAAACAAAGAAATTGTGTCATTTTTAAAAACTGCTGGGTTTTATCGAAATTCGTGTGCTATAGGCTTTGAATTTTTTGCTAAAAAAAGAAATATCAAAAAATCTTTTTTCGGACGCATGAGTTTAACATTTTCGTCGTATAATACCAATTCGTGTAATCAAACATCTCATAGAACAAAGAAATAATGACATTTTAAAAACCTAAGGTTTTTATCGAAATACGTGTGCTATAGCCTTTTGTTTTTTTGCTAAAAAACAAATATCAAAAATCTCTCTTCGGACGCATGAGTTTAACATTTTCGTCGTGTAATATAAATTCGTGTCATCAGAAGCCTCAAAAAACTAAGAAATAGTGCCATTTTTAAAAACAGCGCGGTTTTATCGAAATTCGCGTGCTTTAGCCTTTGGTTTTTTTGCTAAAAAAGGAAGTATAAAAAAATCTTTCTTCGGAGGAATGAGTTTAACAATTTGGTCGTATAATATCAATTCGTGTCATCAGACGCCTGAAAAAACAAAGAAATGGTGTCATTTTTAAAAACTGCGGGGTTTCATCTAAATTCGTGTGCTATACGCCTTGGTTTTTTTGCTAAAAACGGAAATATCAAAAAATCTCTTTTCGGACGCATGAGTTTTACATTTTCGTCGTATAATATCAATTCGTGTCATCAGATGCCTCAAAAAACAAAGACATATTGCCATTTTTAAAAACTGCAGGGTTTTATCGAAATTCGTGTGCTGTATAGCCTTTGGTTTTTTCTAAACAAGGAAATATCAAAAAATCTCTCGTCGGACGCATCAGTTTAACATTTTCGTCGTATAATATCCATTCGTGTCATTAAACATCTCAAAAAACAAAGAAATAGTGTCACTTTTAAAAACTGAGGGTTTTTACCGAAATTCGTGTGCTATATTGGCTTTGATTTTTTTTGGTAAAAAAGGAAATATCAAAAAATTTCTCTTCGGACGCATGAGTTTAGCATTTTCGTCGTATAATATCCATTCTTGTCAGCACACGCCTCAAAAAACAAAGAAATAGTGTCATTTTGAAAAACTGCGGGGTTAATCGAAATTCGTGTGCTATAGCCTTTGGTTTTTTGCTAAAAAAGGAAATATCAAAAAATCTCTCTTTGGACGCATGAGTTTAAAATTTTCGTCGTATAATATCCATTCGTGTCACCAGACGCACTATTTCTTTGTTTTTTGTGGGGTCTGATGACACGACTTCCGTGTATACGACGAAAATGTTAAACTGATGCGTCCGAAAAGAGATTTTTAGATATTTCCCTTTTTAGCAAAAAACCCAAAGGCTATATAGCACACGAATTTCTGTAAAAACACTCAGTTTTTAAAAATGCACTATTTCTTTGTTTTTGTGGGGTATGATGACACGAGTTCCTATTATACGACGAAAATATTAATTTGATGCGTTCGAAGATAGATTTCTAGATATTTTTCTTTTTAGCAAAAAAACCAAAAGATATAGCACACGAATTTCGGTAAAAACTATCATTTTTTAAAAATGTAACTATTTCTTTGTTTTTCGTGGGGTCTGATGACATGACATCCTATTATACGACGAAAATGTTAATTTGATGCGTTCGAAGAGAGATTTTTAGATATTTCTCTTTTTAGCAAAAAACCAAAAGCTATAGCACACGAATTTCGGTATTAACTATCAATTTTTAAAAATGTCACTATTTTTTTGCTTTTTGTGGGGTCTGATGACACGACTTCCTATTATACGACGAAAATGTTAAACTGATGCGTCCGAAAAGAGATTTTTAGATATTTCTCTTTTTAGGAAAAGAACCAAAGGCTATAGCACACGAATTTCGGTAAAAACGTCATTTTTTAAAAATGGCACTATTTCGTGGTTTTTTGTGGGTTCTGATGACAAAACTTCATAGTATACGACGAAAATGTTAAACTGATGCGTCTGAAAAGTGATTTTTAGATATTTCCATTCTTGCAAAAAAATCAAAGGCAATAGCACACGAATTTCGGTAAAAACCATCAGTTTTTAAAAATGGCACTATTTCTTTGATTTTTGTGGGGTCTGATGACACGACTTCCTATTATACGACGAAAATTTAAAACTAATGCGTCCAAAAAATGATTTTTTGATATTTCCCTTTTTCGCAAGAATACCAATGGCTATATATATAGCACACGAATTTCGGTAAAAACCATCAGTTTTTTCAAAATGGCACTATTTCTTTGTTTTTTGTGGGGCTGATGACACGACTTCCTATTATACGACGAAAATGTCAAACTAATGTGTCCGAAAAGAGATTTTTAGATATTTCCATTTTTAGCAAAAAACCCAAAGTCTATATAGCAAATGAATTTCGGTAAAAACCCTTAGTTTTTAAAAATGGCACTATTTCTTTGTTTTTTGTGGGGTCTGAGGACAAAACTTCCTAGTATACGACGAAAATGTTAAATTGATGCGTCCGAACAGAGATTTTTAGATATTTCCCTTTTTCGCAAGAAAACCAAAGGCTATATAGCACAAGAATTTCGGTAAAAACCATCAGTTTTTCAAAAGGGCACTATTTCTTTGTTTTTTGTGGGGTCTGATGACAAAACTTCCTTTTATACGACGAAAATGTCAAACTAATGCGTCCGAAAAGAGATTTTTAGATATTTCCATTTTTAGCAAAAAACCCAAAGTCTATATAGCAAATGAATTTCGGTAAAAACCCTTAGTTTTTAAAAATGGCACTATTTCTTTGTTTTTTGTGGGGTCTGAGGACAAAACTTCCTAGTATACGACGAAAATGTTAAATTGATGCGTCCGAACAGAGATTTTTAGATATTTCCCTTTTTCGCAAGAAAACCAAAGGCTATATAGCACAAGAATTTCGGTAAAAACCATCAGTTTTTCAAAAGGGCACTATTTCTTTGTTTTTTGTGGGGTCTGATGACATAACTTCCTTTTATACGACGAAAATGTCAAACTAATGAATCCGAAAAGAGATTTTTAGTTATTTCCATTTTTGGCAAAAAACCCAAAATCTATATTGGAAATAAATTTCGGTAAAAACCCTCAATTTTTAAAAACGGCACTATTTCTTTGTTTTTTGTGGAGTCTGATGACACGACGTCCTACTTTACGACGAAAATGTTAAATTGATGCGTCTGAAGAGAGATTTTTAGATATTTCCCTTTTTCGCAAGAAAACCAAAGGCTATATAGCACACGAATTTCGGTAAAAACCATCAGTTTTTAAAAATGGCACTATTTCTTTGTTTTTTGTGGGGTCTGATGACACGACTTCCTAGTATACGACGAAAATGTTAAATTGATGCGTCCGAAAAGTGATTTTTACATATTTCCATTTTTAGCAAAAAACAAAGGCTATAGCACACACGAATTTCTGTAAAAACCATCAGTTTTTAAAAATGACACTATTTCTTTTATTTTTTTGGGGTCTGATGACACGACCTCCTATTATACGACGAAAATGTCAGACTGATGCGTTTGAAGAGAGATTTTTAGATATTTCCCTTTTTAGCAAAAAACAAAAGGATATAGCACACGAATTTCGGTAAAACTCCTCATTTTTTAAAAATAGCACTATTTCTTTGTTTTTTGTGGGGTCTAATGACACGACGTCCTACTTTACGATGAAAATGTTAAATTGATTCGTCTGAAGAGAGATTTTTAGATATTTCCTTTTTTTGCAAGAAAACCAAAGGCTATATAGCACACTAATTTCGGTAAAAACAATCAGTTTTTCAAAATGGCACTATTTCTTTGCTTTTTGTGGGGGTCTGATGACACGACTTCCTAGTATACGACGAAAATGTTAAACTTATACCTCCGAAAAGTGATTTTTAGATATTTCCATTTTTAGCAAAAAAACCAAAGGTTAGCACACGAATTTCGGTAAAAACACTCATTTTTTTAAAAATGGCACTATTTCTTTGATTTTTGTGGGGTCTGATGACACGACTTCCTACATTACGACGAAAATGTTAAATTCATGCGTCTGAAGAGAGATTTTTAGATATTTTCCTTTTTCGCAAGAAAACCAAAGGCTATATATAGCACATGAATTTCGGTAAAAACCATCAGTTTTTCAAAATGACACTATTTCTTTGTTTTTGTGGGGTATGATGACACGATTTCCTATTATACGACGAAAATGTAAAACTAATGCGTCTGAAAAGAGATTTTTAGATATTTCCATTTTTAGCAAAAAACCCAAAGGCTATCGTATACCACACGAATTTCTGTAAAAACACTCAGTTTTTAAAAATGGCACTGTTTGTTTGATTTTTGTGGGGACTAATGACACGACTTCCTATTATACGGTGAAAATGTTAATTTGATGCGTTCGAAGAGAGATTTTTAGATATTTCTCTTTTTAGCAAAAAAAAACAAAAAGCTATAGCACACGAATCTTAGTAAAAACTATCAGTTTTTAAAAGTCACTATTTCTTTGTTTTTTGTGGGTTCTGATGACACGTCTTCCTATAATACGACGAAAATGTTAAACTGATGCGTCTGAAAAATTATTTTTAGATATTTCCATTTTTAGCAAAAATACAAAAGGCAATAGCACTCGAATTTCGGTAAAAACCATCAGTTTTTTACAATAGCACTATTTCTTTGTTTTTTGTGGGGTCTGATGACACGACTTTCTATTATACGACGAAAATGTTAAACTGATGCGTCCGAAAAATGGTTTTTAGATATATTAACTTTTTTAGCCAAAAAACCAATGGCTATCACACGAATTTCGGTAAAAACACTCTGTTTTTAAAAATGACACTATTTCTTAATTCTTTGATGTGTCAGATGACTCGCCTACCTAGTATACGACGAAAATGTTAAATTGATGTGTCCGAAGAGAGATTTTTAGATATTTCCCTTTCTCGCAAGAAAACCAAAGGCTATATATCACACGAATTTTGGTAAAAACCCTCATTTTTTAAAAATGGCACTATTTCTTTGTTTTTTTGGGGGTCTGATGACACGACATCCTACTTTACGACGAAAATGTTAAATTGATGCGTCTGAAGCGAGATTTTTAGATATTTTCTTTTTTCGCAAGAAAACCTAAGGCTATATAGCACACGAATTTCGGTAAAAACCATCAGTTTTTAAAAATGGCACCATTTCTTTGTTTTAAGTGGGGTCTGATGACACGACTTCCTAGTATACGACGAAAATGTTAAACTTATGCGTCCGAAATGAGATTTTTAGATATTTCCCTTTTTAGCAAAAGAACCAAATGGTATAGCACACGAATTTCGTTAAAAGCAATCTGTTTTTAAAAATGGCACTATTTTTTTGTTTTTTGTGGGGTCAGATGACACGACTTCCTACTATACGACGAAAATGTTAAATTGATGCGTCTGAAGAGAGATTTTTAGATATTTCCCTTTTTCACAAGAAAACCAAAGGCTATATAGCACACGAATTTCGGTAAAAACCCTCATTTTTTAAAAATGGCACTATTTCTTTGTTTTTTGTGGGGTCTGATGACAAAACTTCATAGTATACGACGAAAATGTTAAACTGATGCGTCCGAAAAGTGATTTTTAGATATTTCCATTTTTAGCCAAAAAACCAAAGGCAATAGCACACGAATTTCGGTAAAAACCATCAGTTTTTAAAAATGGCACTATTTCTTTGTTTTTTGTGGGGTCTGATGACATGACTTCCTATTATACGACGAAAATTTAAAACTAATGCGTCCAAAAAATGATTTTTTGATATTTCCCTTTTTCGAAGAATACCAAAGGCTATATATATAGCACACAAATTTCAGTAAAAACCATCAGTTTTTCAAAATGGCACTATTTCTTTGTTTTTTGTGGGGTCTGATGACACGACTTCCTATTATACTACGAAAATGTCAAACTAATGCGTCCGAAAAGAGATTTTTAGATATTTCCATTTTTAGCAAAAAACCCAAAGTCTAAATAGCAAATCAATTTCGGTAAAAACCCTCAGTTTTAAAAATGGCACTATTTCTTTGTTTTTTGTTGGGTCTGATGACAAAACTTCCTAGTATACGACGAAAATGTTAAATTGATGCGTCCGAAGAGAGATTTTTAGATATTTCCCTTTTTCGCAAGAAAACCAAAGGCTTTATAGCACAAGAATTTCGGTAAAAACCATCAGTTTTTAAAAATGTCACTATTTTTTTGTTTTTTGTTGGTTCTGATGACAAAACTTCCTAGTACACGACGAAAATGTCAAACTGATGCGTCCGAAAAATTATTTTTATATATTTCCATTTTAAGCAAAACAACCAAAGACTATAGCACTCGAATTTCGGAAAAACCATCAGTTTTTTAAAATAGCACTATTTCTTTGTTTTTGTGGGGTCTGATGACACGACTTCCTATTGTACGACGAAAATGTTAAACTGATGCGTCCAAAGAGAGATTTTTAGATATTTCCATTTTTAGCAAAAATACAAAAGGCAATAGCACACGAATCTCGGTAAAAACCATCAGTTTTTCAAAATGTCACTATTTCTTTGTTTTTTGTGGGGTCTGATGACAAAACTTCCTAGTAGACGACGAAAATGTTAAATTGATGCGTCCGAAGAGGGATTTTTAGATATTTCCCTTTTTCGCAAGAAAACCAAAGGCTTTATAGCACAAGAATTTCGGTAAAAACCATCAGGTTTTAAAAATGTCACTATTTCTTTGTTTTTTGTTGGTTCTGATGACAAAACTTCCTAGTACACGACGAAAATGTCAAACTGATGCGTCCGAAAAATTATTTTTATATATTTCCATTTTAAGCAAAACAACCAAAGACTATGGCACTCGAATTTCGGTAAAAACCATCAGTTTTTTAAAATAGCACTATTTCTTTGTTTTTGTGGGGTCTGATGACACGACTTCCTATTGTACGACGAAAATGTTAAACAGATGCGTCCAAAGAGAGATTTTTAGATATTTCCATTTTTAGCAAAAATATAAAGGCAATAGCACACGAATCTCGGTAAAAACCACCAGTTTTTCAAAATGTCACTATTTCTTTGTTTTTTGTGGGGTCTGATGACACGACTTCTTATTATACGACGAAAATGTTAACTGATGCGTCCGAAAAATGGTTTTTAGATATTAACTTTTTTAGCAAAAAAACCAAAGGCTATCACACGAATTTCGGTAAAAACACTCTTTTTTTAAAAATGACACTATTTCTTAATTCTTTGATGTGTCGGATGACACGCCTTCCTTGTATACGACGAAAATGTTAAACTGATGCGTCCGAAGAGAGATTTTTAGATATTTCCCTTTTTCGCAAGAAAACCAAAGGCTATATAACACACGAATTTCGGTAAAAACCCTTATTTTTTAAAAATGGCACTGTTTCTTTGTTTTTTGTGCGGTCTGATGACACGACGTCCTACTTTACGACGAAAATGTTAAATTGATGCGTCTGAAGAGAGATTTTTAGATATTTCCCTTTTTCGCAAGAAAACCAAAGGCTATATAGCACACGAATTTCGGTAAAAACCATCAGTTTTTAAAAATGGCACTATTTCTTTGTTTTTTGTGGGGTCTGATGACACGACTTCCTAGTATACGACAAAAATGTTTAACTTATGCGTCCGAAAAGAGATTTTCAGATATTTCCCTTTTTAGCAAAAGAACCAAATGCTATAGCACACGAATTTTGGTAAAAACCATCAGTTTTTAAAAATGGCACTATTTTTTCGTTTTTTGTGGGGTCTGATGACACGACTTCCTACTATACGACGAAATTGTTAAACTGATGCGTCCGAAGAGAGATTTTTAAATATTTCCCTTTTTCGTAAGAAAACCAAAGCCTATATAGCACACGAATTTCGTTAAAAACCCTCATTTTTTAAAAATGGCACTATTTCTTTGTTTTTTGTGGGGTCTGACGACAAATCTTCATAGTATACGACGAAAATGTTAAACTGATGCGTCCGAAAAGTGATTTTTAGATATTTCCATTTTTTGCAAAAAAACCAAAGGCAATAGCACAAGAATTTCGGTAAAAACCATCAGTTTTTAAAAATGGCACTATTTCTTTGTTTTTTGTGGGGTCTGATGACACGACCTCCTATTATACGACGAAAATGTCAGACTGATGCGTCCGAAGAGAGATTTTTAGATATTTCCCTTTTTAGCAAAAGAACCAAATGATATAGCACACGAATTTCGGTAAAAATCCTCAATTTCTAAAAATGTCCATATTTCTCTGTGTTTGTGGGGACTAATGACACGACTTCCTATTATACGACGAAAATGTTAATTTCATGCGTTCGAAGAGAGATTTTTAGATATTTCTCTTTTTAGGAAAAAAACCAAAAGCTATAGCACACAAATTTCGGTAAAAACTATCAGTTTTTAAGAATGACACTATTTCTTTGTTTTTTGTGGGGACTAATGACACAACTTCCTATTATACGATGAAAATGTTAATTTGATGTGTTCGAAGAGAGATTTTTAGATATTTCCATTTTTAGCAAAACAACCAAAGTCGATAGCACACGAATTTCGGTAAAAACCATCAGTTTTTAAGAATGACACTATTTTTTTGTGGAGTCTGAAATGTTAAACTAATGCATCCGAAAATAGATTTTTAGATATTTCCATTTTTAGCAAAAATACCAAAAGCTATAGCACACGAATTTCGGTAAAAACTATCAATTTTTAAAAATGTCACAATTTCTTTCTTTTTGTGGGGTCTTATGACACGACTTCCTATTGTACGACGATAATGTTAAACTGATGTGTCCGAAAAATGATTTTTAGATATTTCCATTTTTAGCAAAAATACAAAAGGCAATATGACACGAATCTCGATAAAAACCATCAGTTTTTCAAAATGTCACTATTTCTTTGTTTTTTGTGGGGTCTGATGACACGACTTCCTATTATACGACGAAAATGTGAACTGATGCGTCCGAAAAATGGTTTTTAGATATTAGCTTTTTTAGCAAAAAAACCAAAGGCTATCACACGAATTTCGGTAAAAACACTCTGTTTTTAAAAATGACACTATTTCTTAATTCTTTGATGTGTCGGATGACACGCCTTCCTAGTATACGACGAAAATGTTAAACTGATGCGTCCGAAGAGAGATTTTTAGATATTTCCCTTTTTCGCAAGAAAACCAAAGGCTATATAACACACGAATTTCGGTAAAAACCTCATTTTTTAAAAATGGCACTATTTCTTTGTTTTTTGTGGGGTCTGATGACACGACGTCCTACTTTACGACGAAAATGTTAAATTGATGCGTCTGAAGAGAGATTTTTAGATATTTCCCTTTTTCGCAAGAAAACCAAAGGCATATAGCACACAAATTTCGGTAAAAACCATCAGTTTTTAAAGAGATTTTCAGATATTTCCCTTTTTAGCAAAAGAACCAAATGCTATAGCACACGAATTTTGGTAAAAACCATCAGTTTTTAAAAATGGCACTATTTTTTCGTTTTTTGTGGGGTCTGATGACACGACTTCCTACTATACGACGAAATTGTTAAACTGATGCGTCCGAAGAGAGATTTTTAAAGATTTCCCTTTTTCGCAAGAAAACCAAAGCCTATATAGCACACGAATTTCGTTAAAAACCCTCATTTTTTAAAAATGGCACTATTTCTTTGTTTTTTGTGGGGTCTGACGACAAATCTTCATAGTATACGACGAAAATGTTAAACTGATGCGTCCGAAAAGTGATTTTTAGATATTTCCATTTTTTGCAAAAAAACCAAAGGCAATAGCACAAGAATTTCGGTAAAAACCATCAGTTTTTAAAAATGGCACTATTTCTTTGTTTTTTGTGGGGTCTGATGACACGACCTCCTATTATACGACGAAAATGTCAGACTGATGCGTCCGAAGAGAGATTTTTAGATATTTCCCTTTTTAGCAAAAGAACCAAATGATATAGCACACGAATTTCGGTAAAAATCCTCAATTTCTAAAAATGTCCATATTTCTCTGTGTTTGTGGGGACTAATGACACGACTTCCTATTATACGACGAAAATGTTAATTTCATGCGTTCGAAGAGAGATTTTTAGATATTTCTCTTTTTAGGAAAAAAACCAAAAGCTATAGCACACAAATTTCGGTAAAAACTATCAGTTTTTAAGAATGACACTATTTCTTTGTTTTTTGTGGGGACTAATGACACGACTTCCTATTATACGATGAAAATGTTAATTTGATGTGTTCGAAGAGAGATTTTTAGATATTTCCATTTTTAGCAAAACAACCAAAGTCGATAGCACACGAATTTCGGTAAAAACCATCAGTTTTTAAGAATGACACTATTTTTTTGTGGAGTCTGAAATGTTAAACTAATGCATCCGAAAATAGATTTTTAGATATTTCCATTTTTAGCAAAAATACCAAAAGCTATAGCACACGAATTTCGGTAAAAACTATCAATTTTTAAAAATGTCACAATTTCTTTCTTTTTGTGGGGTCTTATGACACGACTTCCTATTGTACGACGATAATGTTAAACTGATGTGTCCGAAAAATGATTTTTAGATATTTCCATTTTTAGCAAAAATACAAAAGGCAATATGACACGAATCTCGATAAAAACCATCAGTTTTTCAAAATGTCACTATTTCTTTGTTTTTTGTGGGGTCTGATGACACGACTTCCTATTATACGACGAAAATGTGAACTGATGCGTCCGAAAAATGGTTTTTAGATATTAGCTTTTTTAGCAAAAAAACCAAAGGCTATCACACGAATTTCGGTAAAAACACTCTGTTTTTAAAAATGACACTATTTCTTAATTCTTTGATGTGTCGGATGACACGCCTTCCTAGTATACGACGAAAATGTTAAACTGATGCGTCCGAAGAGAGATTTTTAGATATTTCCCTTTTTCGCAAGAAAACCAAAGGCTATATAACACACGAATTTCGGTAAAAACCTCATTTTTTAAAAATGGCACTATTTCTTTGTTTTTTGTGGGTCTGATGACACGACGTCCTACTTTACGACGAAAATGTTAAATTGATGCGTCTGAAGAGAGATTTTTAGATATTTCCCTTTTTCGCAAGAAAACCAAAGGCATATAGCACACAAATTTCAGTAAAAACCATCAGTTTTTAAAAATGGCACTATTTCTTTGTTTTTTGTGGGGTCTGATGACACGACTTCCTAGTATACGACAAAAATGTTAAACTGATGCGTCCGAAGAGAGATTTTCAGATATTTCCCTTTTTAGCAAAAGAACCAAATGCTATAGCACACGAATTTCGGTAAAAACCATCAGTTTTTAAAAATGGCACTATTTCTTTGTTTTTTGTGGAGTCTGATGACACGACTTCCTACTATACGACGAAAATGTTAAACTGATGCGTCCGAAGAGAGATTTTTAGATATTTCCCTTTTAGCAAAAAACCCAAAGGCTATAGCACACGAATTTCGGTAAAAACACTCAGTTTTGAAAAATGACACTATTTCTTAATTTTTGATGTGTCAGATGACACGACTTCCTACTATACGACGAAAATGTTTAACTGAATTGTCCGAAGAGAGATTTTTAGATATTTCCCTTTTTCGCAAGAAAACCAAAGTCTATATAGCACACGAATTTCGGTAAAAATCCTCATTTTTTTTAAAAATGGCACTATTTCTTTGTTATTTGTCAGGTCTGATGACACGACCTCCTACTATACAACGAAAATGTTAAATTGATGCGTCCGAAGAGAGATTTTTAGATATTTCCCTTTTTCGCAAGAAAACCAAATGCTATATAGCACACGAATTTCGGTAAAAACCATCAGTTTTTCAAAATGTCACTATTTCATTGTTTTTTGTGGGGTCTGATGACAAAACTTCCTAGTATACGACGATAATGTTAAACTGATGCGTCCGAAAAGTGATTTTTAGAGATTTCCATTTTTAGCAAAAAAACAAATGGCAATAATAGCACACGAATTTCGGTAGAAACCCTCAGTTTTTAAAAATGGCACTATTTTTTTTTTTTTGTGGGGTCTGATGAGACGACTTCCAACTATACGACGAAAATGTTAAACTGATGCGTACGAAGAGTGATTTTTAGATATTTCCCTTTTTCACAAGAAAACCAAAGGCTATAGAACACGAACTTCGGTAAAAAACCTCAGTTTTTAAAAATGTCACTATTTCTTTAAATTTTGTGGGGTCTAATGACACGACTTCCTATTATACGACGAAAATGTTAATTTGATGCGTTCGAAGAGAGATTTTTAGATATTTCTCATTTTAGCAAAAAAACCAAAAGCTATAGCACACGAATTCGGTATTAACTATCAGTTTTTGAAAATGTCACTATTTCATTGTTTTTTGTGGACGACTTCCTATTATACGACGAAAATGTTCAACTGATGCGTCCAAAAAATGGTTTTTAGATATTAACATTTTTTGCAAAAAACCAAAGGCTATAACACGAATTTCGGTAAAAACACTCTGTTTTTAGAAATGACACTATTTCTTAACTTTTTGATGTGTCAGATGACACGACTTCCTACTATACAACGAAAATGTTAAACTAATGCGTTCGAAAAGTGATTTTTAGATATTTCCCTTTTTAGCAAAAAAACCAAAGGCTTAGCACACGAATTTCGGTAAAAACACTCATTTTTTAAAAATGCACTATGTCTTTGTTTTTTGTGGGGTCTGATGACACGACTTACTATTCTACGATGAAAATGTCAAACTAATGCGTCCGAAAAGAGATTTTTATATATTTTCATTTTTTGAAAAAAAACCCGAAGGCTATATAGCACACGAATTTCTGTAAAAACACTCAGTTTTTAAAAATGGCACTATTTCTTTGATTTTTGTGGGGACTAATGACACGACTTCCTATTATACGACGAAAATGTTAATTTGATCCGTTCGAAGAGAGATATTTAGATATTTCTCTTTTTAGCAAAAAAAACCAAAATCTGTAGCACACGAATTTCGGTAAAAACTATCAGTTTTTAAAAATGTCACTATTTCTTTGTTTTTTGTGGGTTCTGAGGACACGTCTTCCTATAATACGACGAAAATGTTAAACTGATGCGTCCGAAAAATTATTTTTAGATATTTCCATTTTAAGCAAAACAACCAAAGACTATAGCACTCGAATTTCGGTAAAAACCATCTGTTTTTTAAAAGTGGCACTATTTCTTTGTTTTTTGTGGGGTCTGAATACACGACTTCCTATTATACGACGAAAATGTTAAACTGATGCGTCCGAAGAGAGATTTTTAGATATTTCCCTTTTTAGCAAAAGAACCAAAGACTGCAAACGAATTTCGCTAAAAACGTCATTTTTTAAAAAGGTAACTATTTATTTTTTTTGTGGGGTCTGATGACACGACTTCCTATTATACGATGAAAATGTTAAACTGATGCGTCCGAAAAATGGTTTTTAGATATTAACATTTTTAGCAAAAAAACCAAAGGCTTAGCACACGAATTTCGGTAAAAACACTCAGTTTTTAAAAATGACACTATTTCTTAATTCTTTGATGTGTCAGATGACACGACTTCCTTCTATACTACGAAAATGTTAAACTGATGCGTCCGAAAAGAGATTTTTAGGTATTTCCCTTTTTCGCAAGAAAACCAAAGGCGCACACGAATTTCGGTAAAAAACCATCAGTTTTTAAAAATGACACTATTTCTTTGTTTTTTGTGGGGTCTAATGACACGACTTTCTATTATACGACGAAAATGTCTAACTAATGCGTCTGAAAAGAGATTTTTAGATATTTCCCTTTTTAGCAAAAGAACCAAATGATATAGCACACGAATTTTGGTAAAACCATCAGTTTTTAAAAGTGGCACTATTTCTTTGTTTTTTGTGGGGTCTGATGACACGCCTTCCTTTTATACGACGAAAATGTTAAACTGATGCGTCCGAAAAGAGTTTTTTAGATATTTCCATTTTTAGCAAAACAACCAATGACAATAGCACACAAATTTCGGTAAAAACCCTCAGTTTTTAAAAATGGCCCTATTTCTTTTTTTTTGTGCGGTCTGATGACACGACTTCCTAGTACACGACGAAAATGTTAAACTTATGCGTCCGAAAAGAGATTTTTAGATATTTCCCTTTTTAGCAAAAGAACCAAAGGCTATATCACACGAATTTCGGTAAAAACCATTAATTTTTTTAAAATGGCACTATTTCTTTTTTTTGTGGGGTCTGATGACACGACTTCCTACTATACGACGAAAATTTTAAACTGATGCGTCCAAAGAGAGATTTTTAGATATTTCCGTTTTAGCAAAAAAACCAAAGGCTTAGCACACGAATTTCGGTAGAAACACTCAGTTTTTAAAAATGACACTATTACTTAATTCTTTGATGTGTCAGATGACACGACTTCCTACTATACGACGAAAATGTTAAACTGATGCGTCCGAAAAGAGATTTTTAGATTTTTCCTTTTTTCGCAAGAAAACCAAAGGTTATATAGTACACGAATTTCGGTAAAAACCATCAGTTTTTAAAAATGACACTATTTGTTTGTTTTTTGTGAGGTCCGATGACACGACTTCCTATTATACGACGAAAATGTTAATTTGATGGGTTCGAAGAGAGATTTTTAGATATTTCTCTTTTTAGCAAAAAAACCAAAAGCTATAGAACACGAATTTCGGTAAAAACTATCAGTTTTAAAAAATGTCACTATTTCTTTGATTTTTGTGGGTTCTGATAACACGTCTTCCTATAATACGACGAAAATGTTAAACTGATGCGTCCGAAAAATGATTTTTAGATATTTCCATTTTAAGCAAAACAAAAAAGACTATAGCACTCGAATTTTGGTAAAAACCCTTAGTTTTTAAAAATGGCACCATTTCTTTGTTTTTTGTGGGGTCTGATGACACGACTTCCTACTATACGACAAAAATGTTAAACTGAAGCGTCCGAAGGGAGATTTTTAGATATTTCCCTTTTTAGCAAAAAAACCAAAGGCAATAGCACAAGAATTTCGGTAAAAAACATCAGTTTTTCAAAATGTCACTATTTCTTTGTTTTTTGTGGGGTCTGATGACACGAGTTCCTATTATACGACGAAAATGATAAGCTGATGCGTCCGAAAAATGGTTTTTAGATATTAACATTTTTAGCAAAAAAACCAAAGGCTATAGCACACGAATTTCGGTAAAAACACTCAGTTTTTAAAAATGACACTATTTCTTAATTCTTTGATGTGTCAGATGACAAGACTTCCTACTATACGACGAAAATGTTAAATTGATACGTCTGAAGAGAGATTTTTAGATATTTCCCTTTTTTGCAAGAAAACCAAAGGCTATATAGCACAAGAATTTTGGTAAAAACCATCAGTTTTTAAAAATGGCACTATTTCTTTGTTTTTTGTGGGGTCTGATGACACGACTTCCTAGTATACGACGAAAATGTAAAACGGATGCGTATGAAAAGAGATTTTTAGATATTTCCATTTTTAGCAAAAAACCCAAAGGCTATATTGCACACGAATTTCGGTAAAAACCCTCAGTTTTTAAAAATGGCACTATATCTTTGTTTTTTGTGGGGTCTGATTACATGGCTTCCTACTATACGACGAAAATGTTAAACTCATGCGTCCGAAGAGAGATTTTTAGATATTTCCCTTTTTAGCAAAAAAACCAAATGCAAATAGCACACGAATTTCGGTAAAAACCATCAGTTTTTCAAAACGTCACTATTTCTTTGTTTTTTGTGGGGTCTGATAGCACGACTTTCTATTATACGACGAAAAGTCTAAACTGATGCGACCGAAAAATGGTTTTTAGATATTAACATTTTTAGCAAAAAAACCAAAGGCTATAGCACACGAATTTCGGTAAAAACACTCAGTTTTTCAAAATGGCACTATTTCTTTGTTTTTTGTGGGGTCCGATGACACGACTTCCTATTATACGACGAAAATGTTAATGTGATGCGTTCGAAGAGAGATTTTTAGATATTTCTCTGTTTAGCAAAAAAACGAAAAGATATAGCACACGAATTTCGGTAAAAACTATCAGTTTTTAAAAATGTCACTATTTCTTTGTTTTTTGTGGGTTCTGATGATACATCTTCCTACAATACGACGAAAATGTTAAACTGATAAGTCCGAAAAATTATTTTTAGATTTTTCCATTTTAAGCAAAACAACCAAAGACTATAGCACTCAAATTTCGGTAAAAACCATCCGTATTTTAAAATAGCATAATTTCTTTGTTTTTTGTGGGGTCTGATGACACGACTTCCTATTATACGACGAAAATGTTAAACTTATGCGTCCGAAATGTGATTTTTAGATATTTCCATTTTTAGCAAAAAAACCAAAGGCGAACACGAATTTCGGTAAAAACCATCAGTTTTTAAAAGTGGCACTATTTCTTTGTTTTTTGTGGGGTCTGATGACACGACTTCCTAGTATACGACGAAAATGTTAAACTGATGCGTCCGAAATGTGATTTTTAGATATTTCCATTTTTAGCAAAAAAACCAAAGGCTATAGCACACGAATTTCGGTAAAAAACATCAGTTTTTAAAAGTGGCACTATTTCTTTGTTTTTGTGGGGTCTGATGACACGACTTCCTTTTATACGACGAAAATGTTAAACTGATGCGTCCGAAGAGAGTTTTTTAGATATTTCCATTTTTAGCAAAACAACCAATGACAATAGCACTCGAATTTCGGTAAAAACACTTAGTTTTTAAAAATGGCACTATTTCTTTGTTTTTTGTGGGGTCTGATGACACGACTTCCTACTATACGACAAAAATGAAAAACCGATGCGTCCGAAAAATGGTTTTTAGATATTAACATTTTTAGCACAAAAACAAAAGGCTATAGCACACGAATTTCGGATAAAAGACTCAGTTTTAAAAATGACAAAATTTCTTAATTTTTTGATGTGTCAGATGGCACGACTGGATATTATACGACGAAAATGTTAAACTAATGCATCCGAAAAGAGATATTTAGATATGTACCTATTTAGCAAAAAAACCAAAGGCTATAGCACACGAATTTCGGTAAAACACACTCAGTTTTTAAAAATGACACTATTTCTAAATTTTTAGATGTGTCAGATGACACGACTTCCTACTATACGATGAAAATGTTAAACTGATGCATCCGAAGAGATATTTTTAGATATTTCCCTTTTTCACAAGAAAACCAAAGGCTATATAGCACATGAATTTCGGTAAAAACCATCAGTTTTTAAAAATGCCACTATTTCTTTGTATTTTGAGTGGTCTGATGACACGACTTCCTAGTATACGACGAAAATGTTAAACTGATGCGTCCGAAATGTGATTTTTAGATATTTCCATTTTTAGCAAAAACCCAAAGGCTATAGCACACGAATTTCGGTAAAAAACCTCAGTTTTTAAAAGTGGCACTATTTCTTTGCTTTTTGTGGGGTCTGATGACACGACTTTCTTTTATACGACGAAACTGTTAAACTAATGCGTCCGAAAAGAGATTTTTTAGATATTTCCATTTTTAGCAAAAAAAACCAAAGGCTATATAGCACACGAATTTCTGTAAAAACACTCAGTTTTTAAAAATGGCACTATTTCTTTGTTTTTGTGGGGACTAATGACACGACTTCCTATTATACGACGAAAATGTTAATTTGATTCGTTTGAAGAGAGATTTTTAGATATTTCTCCTTTTAGCACAAAAAACCAAAAGCTATAGCACACGAATTTCGGTAAAAACCCTTAGTTTTTATTAAAAATGGCACTATTTCATTGTTTTTTGTGGGGTCTGATGACACGACTTCCTACTATACGACAAAAATGAAAATGTGTCCGATGACACGACTGGATAATATACGACGAAAATGTTTAAGTAATGCATCCGAAAAGAGATATTTAGATATTTACCTATTTAGCAAAAAAACCAAAGGTTATAGCTCACGAATTTCGGTAAAACACACTCAGTTTTTAAAAATGACACTATTTCTTAATTGTTTGATGTGTCAGATGACACGACTTCCTAATATATGATGAAAATGTTAAACTGTTGCGTCCGAAGAGATATTTTTAGATATTTCCCTTTTTCACAAGATAACCAAAGGCTATATAGCACACGAATTTCGGTAAAAACCATCAGTTTTTAAAAATGGTACTATTTCTTTATTTTTTGAGGGGTCTAATGACACGACTTCCTAGTATACGATGAAAATGTTAAACTGATGCGTCCGAAGAGATATTTTTAGATATTTCCCTTTTTCACAAGAAAACCAAAGGCTATATAGCACACGAATTTCGGTAAAAACCATCAGTTTTTAAAAATGCCACTATTTCTTTGTTTTTTGAGGGGTCTGATGACACGACTTCCTAGTATACGACGAAAATGTTAAACTGATGCGTCCGAAATGTGATTTTTAGATATTTCCATTTTTAGCAAAAACCCAAAGGCTATAGCACACGAATTTCGGTAAAAACCCTCAGTTTTTAAAAGTGGCAATATTCTTTGCTTTTTGTGGGGTCTGATGACACGACTTTCTTTTATACGACGAAACTGTTAAACTAATGCGTCCGAAAAGAGATTTTTTAGATATTTCCATTTTTAGCAAAAAAACCCAAAGGCTATATAGCACACGAATTTCTGTAAAAACACTCAGTTTTTAAAAATGGCACTATTTCTTTGTTTTTGTGGGGACTAATGACACGACTTCCTATTATACGACGAAAATGTTAATTTGATGCGTTTGAAGAGAGATTTTTAGATATTTCTCCTTTTAGCAAAAAAAACCAAAAGCTATAGCACACGAATTTCGGTAAAAAACCCTTAGTTTTTATTAAAAATGGCACTATTTCATTGTTTTTTGTGGGGTCTGATGACACGACTTCCTACTATATGACAAAAATGAAAATGTGTCCGATGACACGACTGGATAATATACGACGAAAATGTTTAAGTAATGCATCCGAAAAGAGATATTTAGATATTTACCTATTTAGCAAAAAAACCAAAGGTTATAGCTCACGAATTTCGGTAAAACACACTCAGTTTTTAAAAATGACACTATTTCTTAATTGTTTGATGTGTCAGATGACACGACTTCCTACTATATGACGAAAATGTTAAACTGTTGCGTCCGAAGAGAGATTTTTAGATATTTCCCTTTTTCACAAGATAACCAAAGGCTATATAACACACGAATTTCGGTAAAAACCATCAGTTTTTAAAAATGGTACTATTTCTTTATTTTTTGAGGGGTCTAATGACACGACTTCCTAGTATACGATGAAAATGTTAAACTGATGCGTCCGAAGAGATATTTTTAGATATTTCCATTTTTCACAAGAAAACCAAAGGCTATATAGCACACGAATTTCGGTAAAAACCATCAGTTTTTAAAAATGCCACTATTTCTTTGTTTTTTGAGGGGTCTGATGACACGACTTCCTAGTATACGACGAAAATGTTAAACTGATGCGTCCGAAATGTGATTTTTAGATATTTCCATTTTTAGCAAAAACCCAAAGGCTATAGCACACGAATTTCGGTTAAAACTCTCAGTTTTTAAAAGTGGCACTATTTCTTTGCTTTTTGTGGGGTCTGATGACACGACTTTCTTTTATACGACGAAACTGTTAAACTAATGCGTCCGAAAAGAGATTTTTTAGATATTTACATTTTTAGCAAAAAAACCCAAAGGCTATATAGCACACGAATTTCTGTAAAAACACTCAGTTTTTAAAAATGGCACTATTTCTTTGTTTTTGTGGGGACTAATGACACGACTTCCTATTATACGACGAAAATGTTAATTTGATGCGTTTGAAGAGAGATTTTTAGATATTTCTCCTTTTAGCAAAAAAACCAAAAGCTATAGCACACGAATTTCGGTAAAAACCTTAGTTTTTTTAAAAATGGCACTATTTCATTGTTTTTTGTGGGGTCTGATGACACGACTTCCTACTATACGACAAAAATGAAAATGTGTCAGATGACACGACTGGATAATATACGACGAAAATGTTTAAGTAATGCATCGGAAAAGAGATATTTAGATATTTACCTATTTAGCAAAAAAAACAAAGGTTATAGCTCACGAATTTCGGTAAAACACACTCAGTTTTTAAAAATGACACTATTTCTTAATTGTTTGATGTGTCAGATGACAAGACTTCCTACTATATGACGAAAATGTTAAACTGTTGCGTCCGAAGAGAGATTTTTAGATATTTCCCCTTTTCACAAGATAACCAAAGGCTATATAGCACACGAATTTCGGTAAAAACCATCAGTTTTTAAAAATGGTACTATTTCTTTATTTTTTGAGGGGTCTAATGACACGACTTCCTAGTATACGATGAAAATGTTAAACTGATCCGTCCGAAGAGATATTTTTAGATATTTCCCTTTTTCACAAGAAAACCAAAGGCTATATAGCACACGAATTTCGGTAAAAACCATCAGTTTTTAAAAATGCCACTATTTCTTTGTTTTTTGAGGGGTCTGATGACACGACTTCCTAGTATACGACGAAAATGTTAAACAGATGCGTCCGAAATGTGATTTTTAGATATTTCCATTTTTAGCAAAAACCCAAAGGCTATAGCACACGAATTTCGGTAAAAACCCTCAGTTTTTAAAAGTGGCACTATTTCTTTGCTTTTTGTGGGGTCTGATGACACGACTTTCTTTTATACGACGAAAGTGTTAAACTAATGCGTCCGAAAAGAGTTTTTTAGATATTTCCATTTTTAGCAAAAAACCCAAAGGCCAGCACACGAATTTCTGTAAAAACACTCCGTTTTTAAAAATGGCACTATTTCTTTTTTTTTGTGGGGACTAAAGACACGACTTCCTATTATACGACGAAAATGTTAATTTGATGCGTTTGAAGAGAGATTTTTTGATATTTCTCCTTTTAGCAAAAAAAAAACCAAAAGCTATAGCACACGAATTTCGGTAAAAACCTTAGTTTTTTTTAAAAATGGCACTATTTCATTGTTTTTTGTGGGGTCTGATGACACGACTTCCTACTATACGACAAAAATGAAAATGTGTCAGATGACACGACTGGATAATATACGACGAAAATGTTTAAGTAATGCATCCGAAAAGAGATATTTAGATATTTACCTATTTAGCAAAAAAACCAAAGGTTATAACTCACGAATTTCGGTAAAACACACTCAGTTTTTAAAAATGACACTATTTCTTAATTGTTTGATGTGTCAGATGACAAGACTTCCTACTATATGACGAAAATGTTAAACTGTTGCGTCCGAAGAGAGATTTTTAGATATTTCCCTTTTTCACAAGATAACCAAAGGCTATATAGCACACGAATTTCGGTAAAAACCATCAGTTTTTAAAAATGGTACTATTTCTTTATTTTTTGAGGGGTCTAATGACACGACTTCCTAGTATATGAAGAAAATGTTAAACTGATTCGTCCGAAGAGATATTTTTAGATATTTCCCTTTTTCACAAGAAAACCAAAGGCTATATAGCACACGAATTTCGGTAAAAACAATCAGTTTTTAAAAATGCCACTATTTCTTTGTTTTTTGAGGGATCTGATGACACGACTTCTTAGTATACGACGAAAATGTTAAACTGATGCGTCCGAAATGTGATTTTTAGATATTTCCATTTTTAGCAAAAACCCAAAGGCTATAGCACACGAATTTCGGTAAAAACTCTCAGTTTTTAAAAGTGGCACTATTTCTTTGCTTTTTGTGGGGTCTGATGACACGACTTTCTTTTATACTACGAAAGTGTTAAACTAATGCGTCCGAAAAGAGATTTTTAGATATTTCCATTTTTAGCAAAAAACCCAAAGGCTATATAGCACACAAATTTCTGTAAAAGCACTCCGTTTTTAAAAATGGCACTATTTCTTTGTTTTTGTGGGGACTAAAGACACGACTTCCTATTATACGACGAAAATGTTAATTTGATGCGTTTGAAGAGAGATTTTTAGATATTTCTCCTTTTAGCAAAAAAAACCAAAAGCTATAACACACGAATTTCGGTAAAAACCTTAGTTTTTTTTAAAAATGGCACTATTTCATTGTTTTTTGTGGGGTCTGATGACACGACTTCCTACTATACGACAAAA
The DNA here is from genome assembly GCA_963682175.1 of Triglochin maritima. Taxonomy (NCBI): domain Eukaryota; kingdom Viridiplantae; phylum Streptophyta; class Magnoliopsida; order Alismatales; family Juncaginaceae; genus Triglochin; species Triglochin maritima. The sequence continues at coordinate 49,593,086 of OY821772.1, forward strand.
ATGAAAATTTGTCAGATGACACGACTGGATAATATACGACGAAAATGTTTAAGTAATGCATTCGAAAAGAGATATTTTGATATTTACCTATTTAGCAAAAAAACCAAAGGTTATAGCTCACGAATTTCGGTAAAACACACTCAGTTTTTAAAAATGACACTATTTCTTAATTGTTTGATGTGTCAGATGACACGACTTCCTAGTATATGACGAAAATGTTAAACAGTTGCGTCCGAAGAGAGATTTTTAGATATTTCCCTTTTTCACAAGATAACCAAAGGCTATATAGCACACGAATTTCGGTAAAAACCATCAGTTTTTAAAAATGGTACTATTTCTTTATTTTTTGAGGGGTCTAATGACACGACTTCCTAGTATATGATGAAAATGTTAAACTGATGCGTCCGAAGAGATATTTTTAGATATTTCCCTTTTTCACAAGAAAACCAAAGGCTATATAGCACACGAATTTCGGTAAAAACCATCAGTTTTTAAAAATGCCACTATTTCTTTGTTTTTTGAGGGGTCTGATGACACGACTTCCTAGTATACGACGAAAACGTTAAACTGATGCGTCCGAAATGTGATTTTTAGATATTTCCATTTTTAGCAAAAACCAAAGGCTATAGCACACGAATTTCGGTAAAAACCCTCAGTTTTTAAAAGTGGCACTATTTGTTTGCTTTTTGTGGGGTCTGATGACACGACTTTCTTTTATACGACGAAACTGTTAAACTAATGCGTCCGAAAAGAGATTTTTAGATATTTCCATTTTTAGCAAAAAACCCAAAGGCTATATAGCACACGAATTTCTGTAAAAACACGAATTTCTGTAAAAAAACAAAAGCTATAGCACACGAATTTCGGTAAAAACCCTTAGTTTTCTTTAAAAATGGCACTATTTCATTGTTTTTTGTGGGGTCTGATTACACGACTTCCTACTATACGACAAAAATGAAAATGTGTCAGATGACACGACTGGATAATATACGACGAAAATGTTTAAGTAATGCATCCGAAAAGAGATATTTAGATATTTACCTATTTAGCAAAAAAACCAAAGGTTATAGCTCACGAATTTCGGTAAAACACACTCAGTTTTTAAAAATGACACTATTTCTTAATTGTTTGATGTGTCAGATGACACGACTTCCTAATATATGACGAAAATGTTAAACTGTTCCGTCCGAAGAGAGATTTTTAGATATTTCCCTTTTTCACAAGATAACCAAAGGCTATATAGCACACGAATTTCGGTAAAAACCCTCAGTTTTTAAAAATGACACTATTTCTTTGTTTTTTGAGGGGTCTGATGACACGACTTCCTAGTATACGACGAAAATGTTAAACTGATGCGTCCGAAATGTGATTTTTAGATATTTCCATTTTTAGCAAAACAACCCAAAGACTATATAGCACACGAATTTCTGTAAAAACACTCAGTTTTTAAAAATGACACTATTTCTTTGTTTTTGTGGGGACTAATGACACGACTTCCTATTATACGACGAAAATGTTAATTTGATCCGTTCGAAGAGAGATTTTTAGATATTTCTCTTTTTAGCAAAAAACCAAAAGCTGTAGCACACGAATTTCGGTAAAAACTATCAGTTTTTAAAAATGTCACTATTTCTTTGTTATTTGTGGGTTCTGATGACACGTCTTCCAATAATACGACGAAAATGTTAAACTGATGCGTCCGAAAAATTATTTTTAGATATTTCCATTTTAAGCAAAACAACCAATGACTATAGCACTCGAATTTCGGTAAAAACCATCTGTTTTTTAAAATAGCACTATTTCTTTGTTTTTTGTGGGGTCTGATTACACGACTTCCTATTATACGACGAAAATGTTAAACTGATGCGTCCGATGAGAGATTGTTAGATATTTCCCTTTTTAGCAAAAAAACCAAAGGCTATAGCACACGAGTTTCTGTAAAAACCTTTAGTTTTTAGAAATGGCACTATTTCTTTGTTTTTTGTGGGTCTAATGACACGACTTCCTACTATACGACAAATATGAAAAATTGATGCGTCCGAAGAGTGTTTTTTAGATATTTCCATTTTTAGCAAAACAACCAAAGTCTATAGCACACGAATTTCGGTGAAAACCCTCAGTTTTTAAAAATGGCACTATTTCTTTGTTTTTTGTTGGGTATGATGACACGACTTCATACTATACGAGGAAAATGTTTAACTGATTCGTCCGAAGATAGATTTTTAGATATTTCCATTTTTAGCAAAAAACTCAAAGGCTATATAGCACACGAATTTCTGTAAAAACACTCAGTTATTTAAAATGGCACTATTTCTTTTTTGGGGGGACTAATGACACGACTTCCTATTATACGACGAAAATGTAAATTTGATGCGTTCGAAGAGAGGTTTTAGATATTTCTCTTTTTACCAAAAAAACCAAAAGCTATAGCACACGAATTTCGGTAAAAACCATCAGTTTTTAAGAATGACACTATTTTTTGTGGGGCATAAAAAATGTTAAACTAATACATCCGAAAATATATTTATAGATATATCCATTTTTAGCAAAAAAACCAAAAGCTCTAGCACACGAATTTCGGTAAAAACTATCAATTTTTAAAAATGTCACAATTTCTTTCTTTTTTGTGGGGTCTAATGACACGATTTCCTATTCTATAACGATAATGTTAAACTGATGTGTCCGAAAAATGATTTTTAGATATTTCAATTTTTGGGAAAACAACCAAAGACTATATAGCACACGAATTTCGGTAAAACCCCTCAGTTTTTAAAAATGGCACTATTTCTTTGTTTTTTGTGAGGTCTGATGACACGACTTCTTATTATACGACGAAAATGTTAAACTGAAGCGTCCGAGGAGAGATTGTTAGATATTTCCCTTTTTAGCAAAAAAACAGAAGGCTATAACACACGAATTTCTGTATAAATACTCAGTTTTTAAAAGTGACACTATTTCTTTATTTTTTGTGAGGTTTGATTTCACGACTTTCTATTATACGACGAAAATGTTAAACTGATGCGTCCGATGAGAGATTGTTAGTTATTTCCCTTTTTAGCAAAAAAACCAAAGGCTATAGCACACGGGTTTCTGTAAAAACCTTTAGTTTTTAGAAATGACACTATTTCTTTGTTTTTTGTGGGTCTGATGACACGACTTCCTACTATACGACAAAAATGAAAAACTGATGCGTCCAAAGAGTGTTTTTTAGATATTTCCATTTTTAGCAAAACAACCAAAGTCTATAGCACACGAGTTTCGGTGAAAACGCTCAGTTTTTAAAAATGGCACTATTTCTTTGTTTTTTGTTGGGTATGATGACACGACTTCCTACTATACGAGGAAAATGTTTAACTGATTCGTCCGAAGAGAGATTTTTAGATATTTCCATTTTTAGCAAAAAACTTAAAGGCTATATAGCACTCGAATTTCTGTAAAAACACACAGTTTTTTAAAATGGCACTATTTCTTTGTTTTTTGGGGGGACTAATGACACGACTTCCTATTATACGATGAAAATGTTAATTTGATGCGTTCGAAGAAATTTTTAGATATTTCTCTTTTTAGCAAAAAAACCAAAAGCTATAGCACACGAATTTCGGTAAAAACTATCACTTTTTTAAAAATGTCACAATTTCTTTCTTTTTTGTGGGGTCTTATGACACGACTTCCTATTATATGACGATAATGTTAAACTGATGTGTCCGAAAAATGATTTTTAGATATTTCCATTTTTAGCAAAACAACCAAAGACTATAGCACACGAATTTCGGTAAAAACCCTCAGTTTTTAAAAATGGTACTATTTCTTTGTTTTTTGTGGGGTCTAATGAATGGACTTCCTACTATACGAGGAAAATGTTAAACTGATGCGTCCGAAGAGAGATTTTTAGATATTTCCATTTTTAGCAAAAAACCCAAAGGCTATTGTTTAACATGGGTTTTTTGTTCTTTCTGTGTTATATATTTGGTGTTGCGAAGACCTCTCAAGAATTCATGATGGAATTCCGCACCTTACAACTTCGTATAGAAGACTGCCTCATCGTGTCATACTCATATCATTCATTTGTACAGGAAATTAAATAAATGTGAATAACTAGCCAGAAAGTAAATAAGTGCAACATTTTCTTTCATTTCATTAAATAGAAGGAATAAATATGAAATACAAGAGTTGATATATTTATGTATTGCACAAATGGAAGATACATAAGCATCCTTTTGCGAACTATAAACCAAAATTGTTGTTATATTGACAATTTCAGATATATTTTATTAGTAGGATTTTTATATTTCGATATATTAGGGATGGGGTTTTATCGAAAAGTTGCTTTGATCGATTCGATAATGATCTCCCTTTTATTGTGATATATTGTCACAATATGGTCAGTTTAGCCTCATAACCTAGGAGGGTTTTGTATATGTTTAGGTTCTTGAACTTTATGATGAGTACACCGCGTTAATTTACCAACGATAACTCTGATATTAGAATATCGTACAAAGGGTTAGTTTAGCCTCATAACCTAGGAGGTGTTGTATATGATTTGATTTAGACAATTATTCATATATCAAAATGTTTTGGTCAGTTTAGCCTCATAACCCGGAGGAGATTTATGTTTGATTTGTCAACGATAATTCTTATATTAGAATAATATCGTACAAACGGTTAGTTTAACCTCATAACCTAGGAGGTGATTTGTGTATATGTATGTTATTTGGACGATTATTCTTTTGGTATCAATATCGTCATGTCTTGGTCAATTTAGCCTCGTAACCCGGAGGGATTTGTGTATACGTCTTTGTTATATTGCCGATTATTCTTATATTTAAATATCATCAAATAGTTAGTTTAATCTCATAACTGGGAGAATATTTTATGTATATAATTTGTTAAGTGTCTTGGACAGTTTAGCCTCGTGACCCGGAGGGATTTGTGTATGCGTCTTTGTTATATTGACGATGATTCTTATATTTAAATATCATCAAATAGTTAGTTTAAAGTCATAACTAGGAGAATATTTTATGTATATAATTTTTTATGTGTGTTGGACAGTTTAACCTCGTGACCCGGAGGGGTTTTGTATATATGTTTTGGTGCTTCAACTTTATCACGAAGAAAACCTAATATTAGTGAATTTAACCTCATCACAAGGATGAGTTATCTATAATTAGTTTATCAACGATAATTCTGATATTAGAATATTGTACAAGCGGTTAGTTTAACCTCATAACCTAGGAGGTAAACTATGTATGGTGCAATCTCGTATTTAGGGGACATCGTAAACAGTTTATTCTCTTGTTTAGAGAATATTATGTATATGTTTTGTTTAAACAATTTATTCTTTTGGTACATATATCATAATGGTTGGTCAGTTTATCCTCGTAACCCGGAGGGATTTTGTATATATGTATGTTATTTTTGCTGATGATTCTTATATTTAAATATCATCAAATAGTTAGTTTAATCTCATAACTGGGAGAATATTTTATGTATATAATTTGTTAAGTATATTGGACAGTTTAGCCTCGTGACCCGGAGGGATTTTATATGTATGTATTTTTTGTTTATTTGATTTGTTAAATGAAAACTCCACCGCCTGTAAGAGAGAGGGAACCCAAGATCAAGCTTGGCGTGCATCCCCACTTACGACTAAGGTAGTCCATATTTTAATTTCTGATCACTCCAACGATAAGAGAGAGGGAACCCAAGATCCAACTTGACGTGCATCCTCTCTTATCATTAGAGCAATCAATATTTAGGTTTTATGTTTTTTTTCGTTTTTAGGTTGGTTGACATATTTTACAACTTTGAAGATTTATTTTGCAATTTATCCACTACGAGAGGTGGATCTATGATTTTGTCCATTTAGGTGGACTATTTGTATTTTAGGATTGATTTTGTAAATCAATTTGTACCAATTATATATTGTTGCAATTTATCCACATTTAGGGGTGGATTTGGAATTTTGTCTATTTCAGGCACTTTTGTGATCTTGTTTAAGTGTTGGATTGTTGATTGCTTTCAAAGCATGACCACTCTACTTCAATTAGTTATTTGTATAGGGCTTCACTTGCAAAATCTCGTCACTTGCATTTGCATGGATATGGAAATCCCTAACGCCTTGGACACACAGAGATGTGCATATGTGGCCTTCGTAATTGTATTAAAAAGGTTCTTTTAATTCTTTTAACACCCAAAATGCTAACGTGGAGCGTAGAAGACCTTGCTATTGAAGACTTATATCAGACTTTGGTTTGATTTTTGTTGAGTTGATCTTACCCATCGATCGTAATGTTTTATCGCATTGAAGCTAAATGCTATATTATCATTTAAGTCCTCTTTTTAATAAGATCCTCGTGTGCTTAATTATCCAGATTTCGACATGTTACGTGAGGATCGATATGCAAATTCATCTTCTACTCTCTTTAATCGATTGTGTATGAATTTGGTGTATATGCAAGATTTGTCAGGGGATATCTACTGATATCACACTGTTCATATTGATCCATATGAAGCCGACGTTATAATTTAATTTACTTGCATGTGTACATTGTTGAAATGAAAACCCCCAAGCGAATTATCGTTGTATACGATAATTATATGCTTGGGTTTGTATAGGGTATGTTTTGGTCCTTCCACCTGATGAATGGTCAGTAACATATTAAACCTATAATATAATATGTGTGCTTAATCAACACACATATTAATTAACACTATATTTGTATGAGTCATATAATTTGTTCCCTTTATATGGACTGGTTATAGGAGGGAACCCAACATAACGACCACTATAATTCTTACTGACCATACAATTTGCATATAATATGTTATTATATTATCAAACCCACAATGAATGGCCGGGTTTCCATCCCACTTCATACTGACCATATGCTTCATACACAGATTTGTGGATATATGATATCCCGACTTGGAACTCCAGTGGAGTATGTTTTGAACATGGATCCCGGGAGGCACACGCAATACCCAACCTTATTTCTCACGCATGTCTGACGTGGAGAACAAGTGTGTAAAATGGGGTCGAGTTGGCAAAATGGGGTCGAGTTGGCAAAATGGAGAACATGTCTGATTGTGGTAGATCTTGTTTTTGTGTTCTGTTTCAAAGATATCCTTTGATGTGACGCGGTTAGATTTCTTCTCCTTGAAACTGACGAACTCATTCTTCTCCCCCAAACCCATTATTCTCCCAAAATCTGCATTCTTCTCCTCTCATCTTTCTCCCCAAATCAGCCACATTGCTTCAAACTCTCACGTTTTCCTCTCCGATCTTCTGCGCACACCTTTGATCAGGTATGTTTTCTCAACCACATTGCTTCTTACTCCATTGTTTTCCTTCGAAGAAGTTATTCTCAGCATACTACGTTATCTACATTTTACTTAAAAATATTAAAAACTACTATAACTCACCACTTAAACTTCCCTGAAACCAACTTATTCTCATTTTTTATAATTTGTTATTTTTTTGTTTATTATCGGTTATTTATTTGGGTTTTATCTGATTATCCGCATTTTTTGTTACAAAACCCACAATAGAAGCATCGCCTATATTTTGCAAGTTTTTGGGCCTTTATTTTTCTTCCCGGTAAACCACCTAGATTTGTTAAATTTTTGGGTGAGAATCTTTATTTTTGGTTTTCTTAAATTTTTGCTTGAAGGACACGACAAATATATTTTCTAAGATCACTTAAAAAAACTAGTTGTTGGCACCGTTTTGTTATGTATTTTTTGTATTCGTTTCGTATTACTTTAAAATTTTCTTATAATACCCCAACCATATTTATTTTTTCCTAAAATAATGTTAAACCTTTTGTTTACATATTTAGTTTTCTAGGTTATTCAAAGTTTTTTTTGGATTTGCATAGATATAATTGTTATCCGTATTGAAAGCAAGTGTATTTTAAGTGTTGATTTGTCATATTTTTTTTAAGAAATTTATAATGGTGCGTGGTTGTTAAGGTTTTATATTTTCAGGGTTAGTTGAATTCAAAAGCTGGGTTAGTTGTGATGGTGTAAGTTAGAACCATTATTTTCTTTAGATCCAGTATTTTCTTCAGATACATTTAGATTCGTTATATTTTCGGGGTTTGTTGAAATAAAGAGCGGGGTAAGTTGTAATAAATCTCTGGGGTACATCCAGTATATTTAAATCAAAAACAGAACCAGCAATATGTTCTTTAGTTATACTAAGTGGGGTAAATTTATGGATGACTTGGGGTATGTTAGATTCAGTAACGTATGAGGTAGATTTGTTGTTTCTGTTGTATAGTATTTGTTCTACCGATTTATTTTGGTAGTCCTTGTAATAAATTGTCGTTATAATCTTTGGGAAATTGTTTGATAACACTTTTTTATAGTTGGATGTGGGTTAATTTGTTCCAAAAGTGTTTATCTTAACCTAAATTCCTGTTATAATATTTTTTAGGTTGTGATGGAGGAGGAGTACACCCACAGTCATTTGTCTCTCATTAATTGGCTGAAAGCAGCAAAAAATATGCGAGCTCCTCACAAAGAGCTTTTTTCTGCAACCCCTTTTGGGCATTTTCTAGAGATGGAGAACATTGTCGTTAACGATGAGATAGTGCGGGACCTAATAGGATGTTACTCTACCAGACGGAAAACCTTCATTATGGGAGAATACGAGTTGCAGTTTGAAGAAATGGATGTTGCTTGCATATTGGGACTACCTCTTGGAGGTCAAAATTTCCACAACATTATAGCGAACACGGAGGAGAGCCAATTCCACAGACGTTTTTTCAGTAAGAAATTACCAACACGTTTTGATGTTCGTGCTTTGGAGCAGAAATTACTACCGTCAGATGATCCGATTGATGTTGCTGATTGCGTGCGTCTCTACATTGTGCACTTATTCTGTGTATTTTTGTTTGTTGGTACATCAATGCGTGTGCAGAAATGGATGACTTATATAGTCTAAGATCTGAATGCTTTACATTCAGTGGGTTGGGGGGCCTGTGTTTACCACCACTTAACCAAAGCCCTAAACAATGCCCGATTCAAATACAACGAATTGACTAGTGGTGAAGAAATCCATCTAGGACGCATTGAAGGATGCACAGTTGTTCTTATGGTAAATGAATTTTTTTGTTTTTTGTGTGGCCTCATTGTATATGTATTTCTCATTAAATTGATGTAATATTTGCTTTTATATATCTTCAGGTTTGGCTATTCGAACACCTAAACATTTGTGAGGTGGTTGGTGGTACACCGCGGATTAATCGTTGGGGGGGTACATTGGTAAAACGTGATCTAGATAAACGCTTGAAGGTCAAGGGCTTGAAGTTCAGCAACTTACATGCAAAATTCTTCAAGTTGGAAAGGATTGTGCCAACGGCCACTGAAATTGAGCAATACCACATACCAAATAATCTAGTTAGTGGGGAGGTTGTCCAACAGTTGCAGTTGAGGGTGAATGAGCTTGAGGAAATGCTATTTCAGTCTAATCAGAGGTGCAACACGTTACGTAATGAGCTTCGTGAGACACAATTTATGTTGCATATTAAAGAGGATGAATGTGCTCAGCTGAAGGTACTTGTCACTGAACAATTCCGAGCACCATGGCCATCTCCAACCTTTGTAGCACCTAGTCCAGTCGTAATCCCAGAACAATGTTCACTTGATCCAACCATCCTGCCTTCTAACGAGCATGAGACCCAAGAATACGTGCATGAGTTACCAGGAAGTCCATCGGAAAGCATGCCCATTTCTGTCACTCTTACTGTCCTTAAGAAAAGGGCACAGAAGGGTAGACATTCATCATCTAGCAAGGGGAAAAAGATGGTAGAGCAAACTGAAAACATCAATGAAGCTGATGAAGACCGTATAATGTCTGAGTCTGACCTGTCATGCTCTATGCTGAACAATGAAGTTAATACCTGTTCTGGGCTGTCAACGAATAGGACAGTTCAGGTTACAGAAGACTTGGGTTGTGGTCTTGAAAATGAAGATTTGGTTCTTGATCGTTCAATGGAAATTCCGGAAGAGAACGTTGTCGCTGAGGTTGATGAAGAAGTTACTGCTGATGGAATAGTAAACATAGAGGACATGGAAATAGGAAAAAGGCAGAACAACCAAGGAAAAACAACGCAGATTTCCCGCATCTCTTATGACTCTTTTTTAGCTGCGGAAAAGGCAATGTGCCCTTATAAGGATGTAGATCAAGTTATTCGAAGTGTGATACATCAAATACATGATACTACTACTAATACTAGTACCGCATTGAGACGTGGGAGAGGAAGGGTTTCACCTTATCAACTTCGTAGTCGTGGAGTTGCAAAGTATGGTAGTTTGAAGTTTGGTTCTCTTAAAAACATCTTTATTAAAAATTTATTCAATAGTATTATTTTTGTCTAGATTAATTAACATTTGGCTTTAAAGAAAATCTTTGTAATATTTGACAGAAACGAGCAACACGTTCTCGGTTTCGTGGTAAGAGACCAGAAGATGCTGTGGAATACGTGAAGTCAACGGTAATCAATCATTCAATTTTTATAACCACGAAACCGACATGACGTTATTGACACAATTGTTTATGAATAAAATTTCAGGGATTGACAGTAGAAGGGAAGACTCAATCTGAGAATGACCAGGTTGTTGTTCTTTCTTATAGACATTGAGGTTGTTGTGTGAAGAATAAATTGTTCATTTATTTTTTGTTATTGTTTCCTACATTATTGTAATATATTGATTGGTTATATAAATAAGTAGATAGATGTACTCATAGTGTGTCTGAACAAACCACCTATAAGCATTGAATATACCTCAAATACTTATTTAAGTTAACAAAATAAGCTCTTACAAAATATAACATATGTATTCTTTCATTGTGGTTGATTCCTCTTAATATGTTAATACAATTTGTTGTTTCATTTTTAATTTATGATATTAGCCTGTCTAAGTACACACTACTATTGTTAAGGAAACTACTAAATAGGTAAGAAAGGAGAACATAATTCTTTATTGTAGTTAATGTAGTAGTATTTAGCATTTAGTGTATTCAGATAAAAAACTAAACATTTCGTTTCTGTGTTGTTTTTATTAATATAGACCTTTTTGAGTTAATAGTGTGAATATAGTTCTTTTTTAATATAGTCCTTTTTGAGTTAATAGTGACGTATTGTTTGTTTAGTTAGTAGTGCAAAATTATAGGTTTGCTCAGTTATTACTTGGGGTATTTCCATATATTATCTGTTTATGATGGAAAAATGGGTTTGTTCAGTTATAATTTGGGTATATTCAGTTATATTACTTGGGGTATTCCATTTATAGTTCGATGTATGACATCGAAATTCTACGGCTGTTGGACAGGTTCTTGGTGAAGCTAGATCAGAAGCACATTCTACTAAAGGGAAGAGAAATACGGAACACGTAAGATTAATAAGTAATGTTGTTATAGCAGTTATTATCTCTTATTGTAGACGTTTGGGTTTATGGACGACAAATTGTAAATGCGGTCGAAGCTTTTCCCGTTAATATTGTGAAATACGGGGTTTGTTCATTTATAAAATGGGGTACTTTCATCTTATATTTCAGTTATAACATGAGAAATAGTATGCGGTGGAAGAACATTTTGGGCATTTAACAAGTTTTCAGCTTTGATTTTTCGGGCAATATTGGGGTTGATGGATTTACATCTGGGGGTACTTTAGAATGTGGATTGGAGTATAGGCATGATTTATCAATTGTAATAAATTTATGTTGTTTTTTGGTCAAAGCTAGCAGAACGTGGCAGTTTTCATTTAAACATTGTACCATGAGTAAAAGCATGATTTGATGTAACATTGTAACATGTAGTGCTACATATCGTTGTTCTTAAATGTATGAGTTAATCTATAATATAAGTTGATTTCTTCAGCTTAATCCGAAGAGTAAGCTGGAACTTATTAGAGAAAATGCGGGAATAGTGATTGAATGGGCCAAATTGACAAGAGGGTGCAGCAGTTCTGCTGTAAGCTTTTGGAAATTGATGTTTTTTGATTTGTAAATAACTTCCTATCTATTTTCATATGCCCATTTTTTTTGGAATTCAGGACATACATTCCTTTAATAAACCTGTGTTGGATGTTCGTGATTTTTACGAGCCGAGTGGGCCCTTTGACTCTCAAGGTAGGTTTTCTCCAACGCATGCTGGGATCCCAGAATTAATCAATGGGGAGTGTTCTGAAATTGACGAATATGCTATGGGTAGCCTTACTGAAGAAGAGATAAAGGTTATTCGATGGGTAACCCGGAAGAATGTTTCCACCGAAGACGTGATTTTTAAAAGTAAATACGTCATTGTCCGAAGATTCGATTTAATAAACTTAATGAGCAAAGCTGGTCCCACAAGTGCAGAGGTATATATTTATGTATAAATCATTACTTTTAACGATAAGGATAAGTTTGTTAATTACTTTTATGATGCTTGTTTGTATATTTTCGATGCCTACACAGAAGTTCTCTTCACGAGGTATTCTAAGGCTTGCTACTCTGGTTGGGTTGATGTCATGCCAACTGCTTTATCCAGTTTGGTAGAAGAACGTAAATTTGAAGCTGCAACTAACTTAATTGAAATTCATGTGGATCGATTCTCTGAGAAATTGAACATTATATGTCATCCAATATATGGCAATGATCATTGGTCTCTGCTGGTCATCTACTCGGAAGCTAAAATAATAAAACACTATAATTGCTCGGCTAGGGAGCTTGCCTTGGATGAGCCTTCAGGAGAGGTTGATGGATTCCATGAAGAGGTTGCGTCGAGGGCATCTATTTTCTGGAGATCATATCTGAATTGTTTATGGCCTCTAGAATTTGTGCGAAACTGCCCACAACAGATGGATGGTGTTAATGATAGTGGCTTGTTTGTTATTCATTGGATTCGCAGGTTACTAACTGGACTACCACCAGATAGTGCTGAAGATGTAGAACACGTGCACAAAATTCTTTGGGAGATAGCAATGGGAATCATGAGGTCTGAAATGACAGTCTCCCTGAACTTGGTGAAGTGATTACAACATTTGTTTTGTTGTAGGAACTTATTAAACATTGAATATTTTTGTAATGTTTGTTAACTTGTAATGTAGGAACTTAGGAACTTATGAATATGTTTGTTACATTTTAAGTATTGAATGTCGTATAACTATTACTATTTTTTACTTGATGTTAAACTCTAGTATTGTTTACATCATTCATATAGGACAATCTTATGTTTTAATTGAGGAGTTTGGATGAATTAATTTGTTGGAGGAGGTAAAATGTATAACAATATTTGGGTAGATTCAATTGATAAACGGGGTAACTAATGTGCGAAGGTGGGGTTAGTATTGTTCCTGGTTGTAAACTTATCAGTTTCTTGGTTTAGGTAAATTATCTAAGAAGATAATATTGGTCTGTAACACTTCATTACAAACAGAGTTAGTTCAAAAGATCAACCGGATGGCACACGAATTGCTAAAAAACACAAATCAATAAACACATAGCTAGTTTACATTCGATGTAAGGGTTGCAAAATAGGGTAACCCCTACGTTGACATTCTTGTTTAGATATAAACAACACTAGGGTATTTTGGATATATAATAAGGGTATGTTTAGAACGACATCCGAGTAAGTTGAATATAATGACAGGGTAAGTAGTACCTGAAAGACGAATGACACAAGAATTACAATTGTCGGGTAACATTGAATTGTTCAAAACCACAGTTGTTTGAAATACCTTATTCCACAATGTGTTATGAAGTAATTATATGATGGTTATATGGTAGTCCATCTGGAAAACGGAATGTGTTAGATGTGCTAAATGTGGAAAAATTGGGGGGTATATTGACTTGATGTACGGGGTAAATTATTTTAATTGATGGGGTATATTAAATGTAGGGGTGAGATTGTAGTTGTGTAGTATCGTGTTCATACATCAGTGGCAGTCTCCCTTTGAATGATTTAACGTACGGTGTTATTTTCTTTTCAACAGTAGATTACATCCTTTATTGCTCTGCAACAGAAGATGATAGTTTGTAATTTTATAATGTTTTGTGTGAGGTGAAAATCGAAGAAACTGCCATAAGTAAACCACATTACAAGTTGTTAATCGAAGAAACTAAACATTATAAACTCATATTATAAAATCACATTAAAAGTTGAAAATCGAAGAAACTAAACATCACGTAGTCTCATGTTTACATCCACTTTTGTTTGTAGTATTATGTACATCGATAATTGGCAATATTCATTTAAATGCGTTTAGGTACGGGGTTCTTTTCTTTTTAACAGTACATTCCAAGCGAGCCTTAGTTAGGCAACCTTTACAACCATAAATTTTACAATTACTTGTCATCGAGGAATTCATTGTATCATGGTTTTTTGGGGAAAACTTTTGGGGAAAGTTTAACAGTAAGGTTGGGGGGAAACCTTTACAACCATAAATTTTAGAATTCCTTGTCATTTAACAGTAATGTGTTATGAAGGCATTATATCATGGGGGGAAATATCCAGTTTGGATAACTTAATGTTTAATATGGGTTAAATTTGGAAGAAGTGTCGTGGTAGATTGTCTTAATAAACGTGGTAAATAATGTGAAATGATGGGGTATAATAGCATGGGTGATCCCTACAAGTAAATTGTTTTTTGTGGGAAACATCCGGTTTTGAAAAATTAATGTGTATTATGGGGTAACGTTGAAGATTAGTTGGGGAAGATTGACGTGTCATTGAGGAAGACATTAGTAAAGTGTTTAGAATGCATTATATCATGGACTTCTGGGGGAAACATCCAGTCTGGATAACTTAAGGTGTATTAAGGGGTAAATTGGAAGAAGGGTCGGGGTATAATATGCGCAAGACTGGGGTATAATATGTGCAGGGGTGAGATTGTAGTTGATTAGTAGTTTGTTCATACACTAGTGGCAGTCTCCCTTTGAATGAGTTAACGTACGAGGTTCTTTTGTAAACATCAGTAAACCACCCATAACTAGTTTACATCCAATTGTGATTTTAGTATCATGTACATCGTTAACTGGAAATATTCCTTTATTATAGTATTGTGCGTTAAGGTACGATATATATTATGTAAAATGATGTGGTATTATCGTGTTCATGCCTCACTGGCAATCTCCCTTTCAATGAGTTTAGTTAGTGTTGTATTTTCTTTTCAACAGTACATTTCAGTCTTTAATGCTTTTCACCGAAAAAGATTTCAGTCTTTAGGGTTTAATAGTTTGTGGGGGCAACAAAACATGATAGATTGGATAAATTAATGTGTTGGGCGAGGTAATTGTATAAGAAGATTTGTTTAAATTCAATTGATAGACGGGGTAACTAATGTTCAATGGTGTGGTTAGGCAAATTCAATAACAAGAAAATATTGGATTGTAACCCTTCATTACTGGTTGGTAACTTCCAAACAACAAACGGATGGCACACAACCGAATGGTTCAAAACCGCAGTAGTTTATAAACCACAAATCATTAAACCACACATAGTTTGTTTAGATTCGATTTAATTGTTGCCCAAACCTTGTCATTGGAATGTAGTAGGATACATGAGAACGTTGCGTAACTAAGTCTTTTTTGAATATACTGTTGCCGAAATCTTATTATTGCAAAAAACTTATCATTGGAATCAGGAACCCCTACATTGGCATTCGTGTGACGATATGAACAACACCATGGTAATTAGGAAACATAAGGGTAATTTAAAAACATCATGGGGGTAAGTTGAATATCTTGGCAGGGTAAGTAGTACCTGAAAGACGAATTACAATAGTAGGGTAACATTGAAGTTTTCCAAATAAAAGTTGTTTAAAATCCCTTATTCCACAATGTGTTACGAAGGCATTATATGATTGTTATTGGGGGGGAACTCGTAGTCCGGAAAACTTAATGTGTTGGATGTGGTGATTTAGTATTATATGGTTGGGGTATATTGACTTAACGGAGTAGGTAGATTTGGTTAACTGTTGGGGGTATACAAGTATCATTGGTGGCATTGTAGTTTGGTATTGTGTTAGCGTACGGTAATATTTTCTTTTCAACGGTAGATTTCAGCCTTTAATGCTCTGCCCCAGATTTAAGTTTGTGGGAGTCACAGAAGATCATAGGTTGACTTAATTATTGAGGTGAATTCTTCGACATGAATGGGATAAATTAAATTGATAGCGAACACGGAGGTCAAAATTGCCACAACGTTATAGTGAACAAGGAGGTTGTAGTATAGCGATAACTTGGGCAGACCATTAATCCACAAAGTTATATCCACACGGAGGTCAAAATTTCCAATACTTAATGTGTTGGATGTGGTGATGAAGTAATGGTTGGGGTATTCTGACTTACGGATGGGGTAGATTTGGTTAACTGTCTGGGTATACCAGTGTAAGTGGTGGCATTGTAGTCTAGTATTGTGTGAACGGGCGGTGATATTTTCTTTTCAATTAAATTGTGAATTCTTCGACATGAATGGGGTAATTTAAAATTGATAAACGGGTTAACTAATGTTCAAATAGGGTAAACTTATGGAATTTGTAGTTAACGTAAATTCACTAAGAAGAGGATATTGGCCTGTAACAATTTGTTTCCGAATGTGGAAAGTTCAAACCAATATTGGGTAAGTTGAACATGTAAAACACACAGCTAGTTTACATTCGATTTAATGGTTGACATTCGTGTTAAGGTAAAAACAAAACCAGGGTAGTTTAGATATATAAAAAGGGTGAGTTATAACAACAACCGAGTAGAATATAATAGCGAGGTCAGTAGAACCTGAAGGACGAATTGCTCATGAATTACAATAGCATGGTAATACTAAATGGTTCAAAAGCAGAGTTGAGTGTAAACCACACATCAGTAAAGCACACATAGCTAGCTTACATCCCATTTAATCGGAACCGGCGTGAGATTGTAGTTGTGTGTAGTATCTTGTTCATAGATCACTGGCAATTTACCTTTCAATGCGTTTAAATACGGTGTTGTTTTCCTTTCAACCGTAGACTTCATTCTAGCATTACTTGGGCGACCTTTGCTCTTCACCAAATTAGGGTCTAATACCTTTAACGGTGTCCTTGTCATCAAGTTAGATGGTGATCCATTAAGATGGATAACATTTGCAGCAGGTGTTCTTGGACTATCTTGCAGTATTATGGCAGGGGAGGAAGAGTTGGACCTTTTGCGATTTGTTTTTCTAGATGTTATGTCTTCCAACTTGGTGTCTAGTAAGGTCAACTTTAAAGACCTTAGGGCTTCCATCACTTGCAAGTATCTTTCGTGAGAATGAAACGACTCCTCTCCAAAGAAAGCACAAAACTCTATTGTTTCTTGTTGTCTACCAAAAGCATCCATCACCAAGGGGACATCTCTCTTGGGCAGTTTACCTAGATTTCTGTTAACATCTTTTCTCCAACGCTGGATTACAAATTTGGGAGGGACTTCCTTGTTTATTTGTTTTTGTTTCCAGACCGCTAGTATGTGGCAGCACAAGATTCCAACATGTTCAAACATTTGACAATTGCAGCTGATTTCTCCACGGAAGTCATCCATCAAAACGGTGTGCATAACTGGATGCCATACTTGAGTGCCATGGTAATTCTTGTTTTCTCTAACTCCAAATTTATAGGGCAGTCCATCAGTAAATTCTACGACAATGTCGCAGGACAAGATCTTCCGTAACCGTTCTTGGCATTTCTTGAATATATTAATGGCGTAGGCATCCCTGAATTGTTGTTCCATAGGCATTGTAGTTTGTAGTTGTGGTGTGCGGTACAAGCTATCGTAATCAGCCTTCTCATCTTTTTCATATTTGTTCCTTAAAGCTCGCTCATATTTCTGAACAAAGTTATTTAAGGTAGTTTGAGAATCAACGTAATCCTTAAGGTATGCATTCATGCCTTCTGATCTTTGTGTGGTAGACATTCCTGTTTTATCATGTGAGACGTTAAAAATGTATGTATATGTAGAATGAATAAACAGGGATGTAGTTGATTCAAATGAAATATACAACTAAAGAACCCCAAACTAGTAATTAGAACCCCGATTATATTTGTACCACCCCTATACATCTACCATAAGCTATTATGTTTGGTACCTAGTTGATGTTGTCATATAAATACTAACATAGTAGAACCAACATGTGTTTAATACTAACATAATAGAACTCACCTTTGTATTTATTAAAATTCAGAGCACACATAATACAACTCAGATGTGTAAAAAAGTTAAAAAATGGAACCAACATTTTATGGCTACTATTTTAAAATTTAGAAGCAACATAACATAATATAACTAACATACTAGAATATTAAAATACTAACATAATAGAAGCCAAAATTTTATTTATAAACAATTTGTATTTATATAATGTAAAAAAGGCAATAAGGTGATCACCTGCCCAGAATGTTTTTTTAACAAAAGTCGGTACCCACTTAGCTCTGATTTCGATTAGCTGCATCAGCCAAGGATGATTTGAGACGTTGTATTTCTCGGCCCACATTTTCCATTCGTATTCAAACTCTTGTTCAGCCAGGGAATCAAAGACAATATTCTTGAATTCCCATTTCATCTTGGCGTACTTTGTCGCTCCAAATTTATTAGGTAGTTTTTGAAGAATATGCCAAACACATAGCCGATGGTTTGCATTAGGGAATACTTCTTTAACTGCGTTTCCAATTGCAGGACATTGATCTGTAATTATGGACTTGGGTGGAACATCTAGAAGATATTGTCATTAGAATTTGAAATCAAAGTAACAATGTATTAATGTAGGTGAATGGAATTTAAATACCATATTATGTTGTTTAGAATTACCTTCCATACATTGCAGCCAAATATGGAATAACCATGTATAGTTTTCTGCAGTCTCTGAAGAAAGGAGGACACATCCAAATAGAGTGGAGTGATTGTGATGGTTAACTCCTACAAAAGGTGCAAAAGGCATCTTGAATTTGTTTGTAAGGTAGGTTGTGTCAAAGGTTAAGACATCGCCAAATGCTTTGTATGCAGCTCTTGATCTCCCATCTGCCCAGAAAACATTTCGTACCCTGCCTTCTTTGTCAAGATCCATAGTGTAGAAGAAATTATGTTCTTGCTGCTGCATCTTGTTGAAATATGCTAGCAGTGATTGAGCATCTCCCTCAACAAGCAGTGGTGAACGGTGTTTCTTCACCACATCTCTACATGATTATACCTAATTGGTAAGCAATTTGGAAGATAGCCACCGATATAGGAAAACCATTGTTTTTTATGTTTTACCTGACGTCTTGTTGATTGAATGTCAAGTTGTCATGTCCACCCCGTTCGACAAGGAAGCTGTTCATTGTTTGTGCTACACCAATACCAGCATTTTCGTTCCTAATGATCTTTAGTTTTTGGGATTCAGTTATTGCTCTTTTTTGTTTAACAAACCGAAGTTTGGGTTGTTGCAGGAGATCGTGGTTGTGTTGTAGGTTGACCGAGTTGATACAATAGCCGGAGCATGGGTCACCGGAGACTGTTATTCTAGCAGGGCATTTTACTAGTGATGTTAACTTGTGAGAATAGTATGCTGTTTTGGGTTCCTATTAGAAATCCGATTTGTGCATGAGTTTCATGTAAACAACTAATTTAGGACAGCGCGAAAAATTACCTGTGGAGGTGTTCCTGCACGATGACATCCGATGACAGCCCTGGCAAGATAATTGTTGTTGTAATTTGAGTTTGTTTTTTTAATTGCAAAACCTTTATCATTGGCATATTTTTGTCAAAGAAGTCCATTAAATCGCTGAACTTTTGAAAATGCATTCCTGGTTTTGGAGTTTGTTCATCGTCGAAGTCCTTGATTCCATCTGCCACATTCATTGATTAAATGCTACATTACATGAATATGTGGTTTTTAAATAAAAAGATATAGACATGAAGGGTATTTACCTCCTTGTGCCCCATTCGACGTTAAACTTGGTTGTGGTGCTCTGTTTTCGGGTAATGTGACATGTTTGTCGTTAACTGCTTGGCATCCATGATCCTTGCAATTTGGTGCATAGATGTGCATTATTTTGGTTAGTTTTGTGATACATAAAAAAGGAATACATGGTAAGAATATCCGATTGCGTTTATTACGTAGAAGATTTTAGCAAGACATACATATTGTCGTGGTTTAAAAAATGCAGAAAATGCATTATTACTTATATATATTGGATGACATACTGTTATGCTGGCTTGCAGTGTGAGTTGTACTATTCCCTTTGTAGTCTGTTCAGTATTCATCTTTATCGCAGTTCCGTCCTGAGGTAATATAAAATACATGACGAGGTAAACTGGAAGACTTGTTGGGTAACCTTGTCAGTTAATCCGATGTGGACTAAGTGAGTGTTTAATTTAATTTTGAAAAATAAGTTGGATTAATAGTGGAATATTAGAAGTGACATATAATCTGAGTTGGTAAAAAAGAATTTTCTGAATAGTAGTAAGTTTGTGTTAGAATAATTAGAAAAATTAAAGCATTAGACCTTTCGAATAATGTTGTTGACAACTTCCGTCATGAGGTAATATAAACTACATTACGGGGTTAAACGGGAAGACATGTGGGGTAACCTTGTCAGTTAATACGATGGGGGTAAAACGTAATAAGATTGGTGACTAACTAAGTGAGTGTTTAATTTAATTTTGAAAAATAAGGTGGATTAGTAGTTGAATATTAGCAGTGACATATCATCTGATTGGTTAAAAAAAGAAAAATATGAATCTTAGTAAGTTTGTGTTGTTAGAATAATTGGAAAAATTAAAGCATTAGACCTTTCGAATAGTGTTTTTGACAACTTCTGAACTGGTATCATGAGTCTGATTTTGAGCAAGTTGCGGAGTGAAGGCCTCCTCCTGGTCAGACCATTCGATACTAGAGTCGGAGTTCAGTTCGATGGGAGCTGTACAAAACAATGGATGAGGGCATCCTTCATTTAATGCATGTTAACTTCATTGAATGCATGTTTGAAAAACTCATTTATTGAACCTTCATTCATTTAATGCATGTTACCTATGGACATTTAATATGAGCACATTGATAGTAGGAAAAGCAAGTAGGAAAACGTAGAAATAAGGAGATTTGTTTGATTTATTAGCAGTGAAATCTGCATCAAAGATTGCCAAACTATAAACTAACGGAGGAGAATAGCTTACATTTACCGGAAGACATTGCAGGGCAGGAAAGTGGTGGTGTGGATGCAAGATTGTGGGTAGGGTTGAAGTTGATGGTAGTTTCAAAAATTCAAAATGAAGGTAGTTGTAAAACTTTCATCCATTATCCTTCGGTTATTAGTATTGGAGTTATTGTCTAACGGATTTGTGCTCCATTGTGTGAAGGAAAAGACAACATTGATTAGATTTTTAGAGCTTCTGACATTATTGTGAGAGAGAATGAAGTTTGTCCCTAGTTACCTCATAGGGAAGCTAACGTTACCCCGACAACTAAATTGGACCTCCCCTACAGTATGATTTAGCAGAACCAGAAACAGAGAGAGGAAGAGAAGCATGGAGTGTTTTGCTGTCGATTTGATGTTATTGGCTAGACATTGAGTGTTTGCTGCATAAAGAGATAGGAATAGAAGGATGAAGTTGATTGGTCATTAAATGTTTACTGTAGACTGGGTACTAGGTAGTAGGAGAATATTGTATGTAAGAGCAGCCAGCTATGTTTTTGTTAAGTTACTGCTGACATGAACTGAATGTACCGCACGTAGGAGCTCAATTTATCCCAATAACTAATAAAAGACTGGAACGATATAGTTTGCCCAACAGACAAATGAAGCATAGTCATTTAATGTTATCTAGACGATTTGATGTTATGGGCTTTTCATTAAATGTTTGCTGGAGAAAGAAGGATGAAGCTGATTGGTCATTAAAAGTTTACTGTAGTCTGGGTACTGGGTAGTAGGTTTGTTGTACTAGGTTTGTTGCTGAGCAATGGTAAACTATGTACTAGGTTTGTTTGTTGCTGAGCAAACAATGTTAGCTTGTGTGGCAGTCCAGGTCAGCTTGTCCAGGTCATCACGCGTGAGATGTGTGTGGGTTGTTGGGTAAAATACTACTTTTCCTTTGAACATAATATTTTGAAAGTGGTTATACTTCCATCTAGTCATAAGCATATATGTAATTACGTGAGTTTTCTCCATCAATCTGAAACTCAATTTTGTAACTGATGTTAACATATTCAGTTTTGGGATTACAAGTATAGTACTCTGTGATCCGTATGACAATGGTGGTAGTATACTTTCCGTTCTTTTTAAGCAATCTACGATTCTAACCACGTGAGGTCATGGATCGATTTAAACCATCGAATTTAATAAGGTTTAACTTATCATCACCTTGAGATTTTCACAGAATCCAATTATGAACTTACTTTGATATGGATTTCGTCAATTGAAACCCTTGATTTTTTTTTTACATATATATTTTTTTTCTTTCGGTTCAAGTATTTGGTCATTTCCTGGCTAAATTTCGGCAGCCTTCCGGCATCCTTTTATTTTATTTGTTAAAATAGAAACGACCAAACTGGAGACCAATCCTTTTTAAATAGGACAGTGACCGGAATGACGTGTTTTTTTTGAAGCCAACCGGAGACCAATCCTTTTTAAATAGGATAGTGACCGGAATGACTTTTTTTTATTTTAAGGTGAAACTATCACCACACTAATGTTGAAACTTGCCGGAGTTGACGAAGTCGGAGTAGACGTGAAGTTGCTACGAGGACGCGGAGTCGGAGTCGATGAAGTTGAAGTCGCTGTGGTGTCTAACCTTCGTCTTCGCCTTCTCTTCTTCCCTCACTTTTTGTTGTTTTAAGGTGTATTCTAAAAAAACTCTCTTTTTTTACGTTTTTTTTGGTGTGTCTCCTCTCCTTTTCTTTTTCTTCCCTCCTTTTTTTGTCTTCTCTTTTCTTTTCTTTTTTTCTTCTCTTTTGTACGTGTATTTTTTTGTAGGAATGGATGGGTTTTTATAGGGGAGAAGAGAGAGAATTAGGAGGGGGAAGTGTGATGATCATGGGTGTATTGGGTGGTTAAGAAGATGTGGGGTTATTAATGTGGTTTGAATAATTCCATTATCCTTTTATATATCCATGAATATGGATTTTCTTTTTTAAATTTTTTTTGTTGCATTACGTGTGAAAAAACAAAGGATGAAGTTGGTTGCATTTTGTTGAACGTGAGATCATCATTTTTTTTTGAACAATTCTTTTTTTTTGAACAAATTGAACGTGGGATCATGCATGCACTATTCTTCTTCTTTCTTTTCTTTTTTTGAAATAAATAAAAAATAAACCAAGTCTTACGAATATGGTTAAAATTGAAAAAAAAATATTTGTTTCTTATTTAATGGAAAATTTTCTTTTTTCACCTTTGGATTTTGTGATATTCCACATCTCTTAATGTTTTGACTATATTTCCATGTTTAGACTAATAAACATATATCAAAGATTAATGATTCCTTAATGTTCATTTTGATGTTGTTGCTTAGTCTCATCTCGATAGAGTTCCAATTTCTACTAAGTTGGGACAACAATTCGTCGACGATTACTAGAAAAATTATTTTGATTTGAGATGTATATTTTTTTGTGTCAACAGCTATATAGCACACGAATTTCTGTAAAAACAGTCAGTTTTTAAAAATGACAATATTTTTTTTATTTTTTGTGGGGACTAATGACACGACTTCCTATTATACGACGAAAATGTTAATTTGATGCGTTCGAAGAGATTTTTAGATATTTCTCTTTTTAGCAAAAAAACCAAAAGCTATAGCACACGAATTTCGTAAAAAAAACTATCAGTTTTTAAAAATGTTCCTATTTCTTTGTTTTTTGTGGGGTCTGATGACACGTCTTCCTATAATACGACGAAAATGTTAAACTGATGCATCCGAAAAATGATTTTTAGATATTTCCATTTTTAGGAAAATAACCAAAGACTATAGCACACGAATTTCGGTAAAAACCCTCAGTTTTTAAAAATGACACTATTTCTTTGTTTTTTGTGTGGTCTGATGACACGACTTCCTTTTATACGACGAAAATGTTAAACTAATGCGTCCGAAAAGAGATTTTTAGATATTTCCATTTTTACCAAAAAACCCAAAGGCTATATAGCACACGAATTTCTGTAAAAACACTCAGTTTTTAAAAATGACACTATTTCTTTTTTTTTGTGGGGACTAATGACACGACTTCCTATTATACGACGAAAATATTAATTTCATGCATTCGAAGAGAGATTTTTAGATATTTCTCTTTTTAGGAAAAAAACCAAAAGCTATAGCACACGAATTTTGGTAAAAACTATCAGTTTTAAGAATGGCATTATTTCTTTGTTTTTGTGGGGACTAATGACACGACTTCCTATTATACGATGAAAATGTTAATTTGATGTGTTCGAATAGAGATTTTTAGATATTTCCATTTTTAGCAAAACAACCAAAGTCGATAGCACACGAATTTCGGTAAAAACCATCAGTTTTTAAGAATGACACTATTTTTTTGGGGAGTCTAAAATGTTAAACTAATGCATCCGAAAATAGATTTTTAGATATTTCCATTTTTAGCAAAAATACCAAAAACTATAGCACACGAATTTCGGTAAAAACTATCAATTTTTAAAAATGTCACAATTTCTTTCTTTTTTGTGGGGTCTTATGACACGACTTCCTATTATACGATGATAATGTTAAACTGATGTGTCCGAAAAATGATTTTTAGATTTTTCCATTTTTATCAAAACAACCAAAGACTATAGCACACGACTTTCACTAAAAACCCTCAGTTTTTAAAAATGGCACTATTTCTTTGTTTTTTGTGAGGTCTGATGACACGACTTCCTATTATACGACGAAAATGTTAAACTAATGCGTCCGAGGAGAGATTGTTAGATATTTCCTTTTTTAGCAAAAAAAACCAAAGGATATAGCACACGAATTTCTGTAAAAAAACCTTTAGTTTTTAAAAATGACACTATTTCTTTGTTTTTTGTGGGTCTGATGACACGACCTCCTACTATACGACAAAAATGAAAAATTGATGCTTCCGAAGAGAGTTTTTTAGATATTTCCATTTTTAGCAAAACAACCAACGTCTATAGCACACGAATTTCGATCAAAACCATCAGTTTTTAAGAATGACACTATTTTCTTTGTGGAGTCTGAAATGTTAAACTAATGCATCCGGAAATAGATTTTTAGATATTTCCATTTTTAGCAAAAAACCAAAAGCTATAGCACACGAATTTCGGTAAAAACAATCAATTTTTAAATATGTCACAATTTCTTTCTTTTTTGTGGGGTCTTATGACACAACTTCCTATTATACGACGATAATGTTAAACTGATGTGTCCGAAAAATGATTTTTAGATATTTCCATTTTTAGCAAAACAACCAAAGACTATAGCACACGACTTTCACTAAAAACCCTCAGTTTTTAAAAATGGCACTATTTCTTTGTTTTTTGTGAGGTCTGATGACACGACTTCCTATTATACGACGAAAATGTTAAACTAATGCGTCCGAGGAGAGATTGTTAGATATTTCCTTTTTTAGCAAAAAAAACCAAAGGATATAGCACACGAATTTCTGTAAAAACCCTTTAGTTTTTAAAAATGGCACTATTTCTTTGTTTTTTGTGGGTCTGATGACACGACTTCCTACTATACGACCGAAGAGAGTTTTTTAGATATTTAGATTTTTAGCAAAACAACCAAAGTCTATAGCACACGAATTTCGGTAAAAACCATCAATTTTTAAGAATGACACTATTTTTTTGTGGGGTCTGGAATGTTAAACTAATGCATCCGTAAACTAATGCATCCATTTTTAGCAAAAAAAACCCAAAAGCTATAGCACACGAATTTCGGTAAAAACTATCAATTTTTAAGAATGTCACAATTTTTTCTTTTTTTGGGGGTCTTATGACACGACTTCCTATTATACGACGATAATTTTAAACTGATGTGACTGAAAAATGATTTTTTGATATTTCCATTTCTAGCAAAACAACCAAAGACTATAGCACTGAACATAGACCTTTAATCCTTTGAAATCCGTATACTGTACCTTACCCGACTAAACACTTGGAAGCACACGATTTTTGGTAAAAACCCTCAGTTTTTAGAAATGGCACTATTTCTTTGTTTTTTGTGAGGTCTGACGACATGACTTCCTATTATACGACGAAAATGTTAAACTGGTGCGTCCGAGGAGAGATTGTTAGATATTTCCCATTTTAGCACACGAATTTCTGTAAAAACTTTTAGTTTTTAAAAATGGCACTATTTCTTTGTTTTTTGTAGGTCAGATGACACGACTTCCTACTAAACGACAAAAATGAAAAACTGATTCGTCCGAAGAGAGTTTTTTAGATATTTCCATTTTTAGCAAAACAACCAAAGACAATAGCACACGAATTTTGGTAAAAGCCCTCAGTTTTTAAAAATGGCACTATTTCTTTGTTTTTTGTGAGGTCTGATGACACGACTTCCTATTATATGACGAAAATGTTGAACTGATGCGTCCGAGGAGAGATTGTTAGATATTTCCCTTTTTAGCAAAAAAACTAAAGGCTATAACACACGAATTTCTGTAAAAACCTTTATTTTTAAAAATGATACTATTTCTTTGTTTTTGTGGGTCTGATGACACGACTTCCTACTATACGACAAAAATGAAAAACTGATGCGTCCAAAAAGAGTTTTTTAGATATTTCCATTTTTAGCAAAACAACGAAAGTCTATAGCACACGAATTTCGGTAAAAACCAAAGGCTATAGCACACGAATTTCTGTAAAAAAACCTTTAGTTTTTAAAAATGGCACTATTTCTTTCTTTTTTGTGCGGTCTTATGACACGACTTCCTATTATACGACGATAATGTTAAACTGATGTGTCCGAAAAATGATTTTTAGATATTTCAATTTTTAGGAAAACAATCAAAGACTTATAGCACACGAATTTCGGTAAAAACCCTCAGTTTTTAAAAATGGCACTATTTCTTTGTTTTTTGTGAGGTCTGATGACACGACTTCTTATTATACGACGAAAATGTTAAACTGAAGCGTCCGAGGAGAGATTGTTAGATATTTCTTTTTTTAACAAAAAAAGAAAAGGCTATAGCACACGAATTTCTGTAAAAACACTCAGTTTTTAAAAATGACCTTATTTCTTTGTTTTTGTGGGGACAATGACACGACTTCCTATTATACGACGAAAATGTTAAACTGATGTGTCCGAAAAATGATTTTTAGATATTTCCATTTTTAGCAAAACAACCAAAGACTATAGCACATGAATTTCGGTAAAAACCCTCAGTTTTTAAAAATGACACTATTTCTTTGTTTTTTGTGAGGTCTGATGACACGACTTCCTTGTATAAGACGAAAATGTTAAACTGATGCGTCCGAGGTGAGATTGTTAGATATTTCCCTTTTTTGCAAAAAAACCAAAAGATATAGCACACGAATTTCTGTAAAAAAACCTTTAGTTTTTAAAAATGACACTATTTCTTTGTTTTTTGTTGGTCTGATGACACGACTTCCTATTATACGACCAAAATGTTAATTTAATGCGTTCGAAGAGAGATTTTTAGATATATCTCTTTTTAGTAAAAAAACCAAAACCTATAGCAAACGAATTTCGGTAAAAACCATCAGTTTTTAACAATGACACTATTTTTTTTGTTAGGTCTGAAATGTTAAACTAATGCATCCGAAAATAGAGTTTTAGATATTTCCATTTTTAGCAAAAACCCCAAAAGCTATAGCACACGAGTTTCGATAAAAACTATATGTTTTTAAAAATGGCACTATTTCTTTATTTTTTTTGGGGTCTGATGACACGACTTCCTATTATACGACGAAAATGTTTAACTGATGCGTCCGAAGATAGATTTTTAGATATTTCCCTTTTTAGCAAAGAAACCAAAGGCTATAGCACACGAATTTCGGTAAAACCCCTCAGTTTTTAAAAATGACACTATTTTTTTGTTTTTTGTGGGGACTAATGACACGACTTCCTATTATACGACGAAAGTGTTAATTTGATGCGTTTGAAGAGAGATTTTTAGATATTTCTCTTTTAAGCAAAAAAACCAAAAGCAATAGCACACGAATTTCGGAAAAAAACAATCAGTTTTAAAAAATGTCACTATTTCCTTATTTTTTGTGGGGTGTGATGACACGTCTCCCTATAATACGACGAAAATGTTAAAGTGATGCGTCCGAAGAATGATTTTTCGATATTTCCATTTTTAGCAAAACAACCAATGACAATAGCACTCGAATTTCGGTAAAAACCCTTAGTTTTTAAAAATAGCACTAGTTCTTTGTTTTTTGTGGGGTCTGATGACACGACTTCCTACTATACGACAAAAATGAAAAACTGATGCGTCCGAAAAATTGTTTTTAGATATTAACAGTTTTAGCAAAAAAAACCAAAGGCTATAGCACACCAATTTCGGTTAAAACACTCAGTTTTTAAAAGTGACACTACTTCTTAATTTTTTGATGTGTCAGATGACACGACTGAATATTATACGACGAAAATGTTTAAGTAATGCATCCGAAAAGAGATATTTAGATTTAGATATTTACATATTTAGCAAAAAAACCAAACGCTATAGCACACGAATTTTGGTAAAAACACTCAGTTTTTAAAAATGACACTATTTCTTAATTTTTTGATGTGTCAGATGACACGACTGGATATTATACGAAGAATATGTTAAACTAATGCATCCGAAAAGAGATATTTAGATATTTACCTATTTAGCAAAAAAACCAAAGGCTATAGCACACGAATTTCGGTAAAACACACTCAGTTTTTAAAAATGACACTATTTCTTAATTTTTTGATGTGTCAGATGACACGACTTACTCTATACGACGAAAATGTGAAACTGAAACGTCCGAAGAAAGTTTTTTGTAAAATTTCCCTTTTTCACAAGAAAACCAAAGGCTATATAGCACACGAATTTTGGTAAAAACCATCAATTTTTAAAAATGTGTCTGATGACACGACTTCCTACTATACGACAAAAATGAAAAACTGATGCGTCCGAAAAATGGTTTTTAGATATTAACATTTTTAGCAAAAAAACCAAAGGCTATAACACACGAATTTCGGTTAAAACACTCAGTTTTTAAAAATGACACTACTTCTTAATTTTTTGATGTGTCAGATGACACGACTGGATATTATACGACGAAAATGTTTAAGTAATGCATCCGAAAAGAGATATTTAGATATTTACCTATTTAGCCAAAAAACCAAAGGGTATAGCACACGATTTTCGGTAAAACACACTTAATTTTTAAAAATGACACTATTTCTTAATTTTTTGTTGTGTCCGATGACACGACTTCCTACTATACGACGAAAATGTTAAACTGATGCGTCCGAAGAGAGATTTTTGGATATTTCCCTTTTTCACAAGAAAACCAAACGCTATATAGCACACGAATTTCGGTAAAAATCATCAGTTTTTAAAATGGCACTATTTCTTTGTTTTTTGAGGGGTCTGATGACACGACTTCCTAGTATACGACGAAAATGTTAAACGGATGCGTCCAAGGTGAGATTGTTAGATATTTCCCTTTTTTGCAAAAAAACCAAATGATATAGCCCACGAATTTCTGTATAAAAACCTTTAGTTTTTTAAAATGACACTATTTCTTTGTTTTTTGTTGGTCTGATGACACGACTACCTATTATACGACGAAAATGTTAATTTGATGCGTTCGAAGAGAGTTTTCTAGATATTTCTCTTTTTAGCAAAAAAAAACCAAAACCTATAGCACACGAATTTCGGTAAAAACCTATATGTTTTTAAAAATGGCACTATTTTTTGTTGTCGGGTCTGAAATGTTAAACTAATGCATCAGAAAATAGATTTTTAGATATTTCCATTTTTAGCAAAAAACCCAAAAGCTATAGCACACGAGTTTCGGTAAAATTTATAAGTTTTTAAAAATGGAACTATTTCTTTATTTTTTGTGGGGTCTGATGACACGACTTCCTATTATACGACGAAAATGTAAAACTGATGCGTCCGAAGATAGATTTTTAGATATTTCCCTTTTTAGCAAAGAAACCAAAGGCTATAGCACACGAATTTCGGTAAAACCCCTCAGTTTTTAAAAATGGCACTATTTCTTTGTTTTTTGTGGGGACTAATGACACGACTTCCTATTATACGATGAAAATGTTAATTTGATGCGTTCGAAGAGAGATTTTTAGATATTTCTCTTTTTAGCAAAAAAAACCAAAAGCTATAGCACACGAATTTCGGAAAAAACAATCAGTTTTTAAAAATGTCACTATTTCCTTGTTTTTTGTGGTGTCTGATGACACGTCTCCCTATAATACGACGAAAATGTTAAAGTGATGCGTCTGAAAAATGATTTTTAGATATTTCCCTTTTTAGCAAAACAGCCAATGACAATAGCACTCGAATTTTGGTAAAACCCCTTAGTTTTTAAAAATAGCACTAATTCTTTGTTTTTTGTGGGGTCTGATGACACGGATTTCCTACTATACGACAAAAATGAAAAACTGATGCGTCTGAAAAATGGTTTTTAGATATTAACATTTTTAGCAAAAAAACCAAAGGCTATAGCACACCAATTTCGGTTAAAACACTCAGTTTTTAAAAGTGACACTACTTCTTAATTTTTTGATGTGTCAGATGACACGACTGGATATTATATGACGAAAATGTTTAAGTAATACATCCGAAAAGAGATATTTAGATATTTACATATTTAGCAAAAAAACCAAAGGCTATAGCACACGAATTTGGGTAAAAACACTCAGTTTTTAAAAATGACACTATTTCTTAATTTTTTGATGTGTCAGATGACACGACTGGATATTATACGAAGAATATGTTAAACTAATGCATCCAAAAAGAGATATTTAGATATTTACCTATTTAGTAAAAAAACCAAAGGCTATAGCACACGAATTTCGGTAAAACACACTCAATTTTTAAAAATGACACTATTTCTTAATTTTTTGATGTGTCAGATGACACGACTTCCTACTATACGACGAAAATGTGAAACTGAAACGTCCGAAGAAAGTTTTTTGTAAAATTTCCCTTTTTCACAAGAAAACCAAAGGCTATAAAGCACACGAATTTCGGTAAAAACCATCCGTTTTTAAAAATGGCACTATTTCTTTGTTTTTTGAGGGGTCTGATGACACGACTTCCTAGTATACGACGAAAATGTTAAACTGATGCGTTCGAGGTGAGATTTTTTAAAAATTTCCATCTTTAGAAAAACAACAAAAGTCTATAGCACACGGATTTCGGTAAAAACCATCAGTTTTTAAGAATGACACTTTTTTGTGTGGGGTCTAAAATGTTAAACTAATGCATCCGAAAATAAATGTTTAGATATTTCCATTTTTAGCAAAAAAACCAAAAGCTATAGCACACGAATGTCGGTAAAAACTATCATTTTTTAAAAATGTCACAATTTCTTTCTTTTTTGTGGGGTCTTATGACACGACTTCCTATTATACGACGATAATGTTAAACTGATGTGTCCGAAAAATGATTTTTAGATATTTCCATTTTTATAAAAACAACAAAAGACAGCACACGACTTTCGGTAAAAACCCTCAGTTTTTAAAAATGACACTATTTCTTTGTTTTTTGTGAGGTCTGATGACACGACTTCCTATTATACGACGAAAATGTTAAACTAATGCGTCCGAGGAGAGATTGTTAGATATTTCCTTTCTTAGCAAAAAAAAAACCAAAGGATATAGCACACGAATTTCTGTAAAAACCTTTAGTTTTTTAAAAATGGCACTATTTCTTTGTTTTTTGTGGGTCTGATGACACGACTTCCTACTATACAACAAAACTGAAAAACTGATGCGTCCGAAAAGAGTTTTTTAGATATTTCCATTTATAGAAAAACAACCAAAGTCTATAGCACACGAATTTCAATAAAATCCATCAGTTTTTAAGAATGCACTATTTTTTTTGTGGGGTCTGAAATGTTATGATAATGCATCCGAAAATAGATTTTTAGATATTTCCATTTTTAGCAAAAAAACCAAAGGCTATATATAGCACACGAATTTCGGTAAAAACTATCAATTTTAAAAAATGTCACAATTTCTTTCTTTTTTGTGGGGTCTTACGACACGACTTCCTGTTATACGACGATAATGTTAAACTGATGTGTCCGAAAAATGATTTTTAGATATTTCCTTTTTTAGCAAAACAACCAAAGACTGTAGCACACGAATTTCGGTAAATCCTCAGTTTTTTAAAATGGCACTATTTGTTTGTTTTTTGTGAGGTCTGATAACACAACGTCCTATTATACGACGAAAATGTTAAACTGATGCGTCCGAGGAGAGATTGCTAGATGTTTCCCTTTTTAGCAAAAAAAACCAAAGACTATAGCACACGAATTTCTGTAAAATCTTTAGTTTTAAAAAATGACACTATTCCTTTGTTTTTTGTGGGTCTGATGACACGACTTCCTACTATACGACAAAAATGAAAAACTGATGCGTCCGAAGAGAGTTTTTTAGATATTTCCAATTTTAGCAAAACACCAAAGTCTATAGCACACGAATTTCGGTAAAAACCATCAGTTTTTAAGAATGACACTATTATTTTTGTGGAGTCTGAAATGTTAAACTAATTCATCCGAAAATAGATTTTTAGATATTTCCATTTTTAGCAAAAAAACCAAAAGCTATAGCACACGAATTTCGGTAAAAACTATCAATTTTAAAAAATGACACAATTTCTTTCTTTTTTGTGGAGCCTTATGACACAACTTCCTATTATACGACGATAATGTTAAACAGATGTGTCCGAAAAATGATTTTTAGATATTTCCATTTTTAGCAAAACAACCAAAGACTATAGCACACGATTTTCTGTAAAAAGCCTCAGTTTTTTAAAATGGCACTATTTCTTTGTTTTTTGTGAGGTCTGATGACACGACTTCCTATTATACGACGAAAATGTTAAACTGAAGCGTCCGAGGAGAGATTGTTAGATATTTACCTTTTTAGCAAAAAAAACCAAAGGATATAGCACACGAATTTCTATAAAAAAACTTTAGTTTTTAAAAATGCCACTATTTCTTTGTTTTTTGTGGGTCTCATGAAACGAGTTCCTACTATACGACAAAAATGACAAACTGATGCGTCCGAAAAGAGTTTTTTAGATATTTTCATTTTTAGAAAAACAACAAAATTCTATAGCACACGAATTTCGGTAGAATCCATCAGTTTTTAAGAATGACAATTTTTTTTGTGGAGTCTGAAATGTTAAACTAATGCATCCGAAAATAGATTTTTAGATATTTCTATTTTTAGCAAAAAAACCAAAAACTATAGCACACGAATTTCGGTAAAAACTATAAATTTTAAAAATGTCACAATTTCTTTCTTTTTTGTGGGGTCTTACGACACGACTTCCTGTTATATGACGATAATGTTAAACTGTTGTGTCCGAAAAATGATTTTTAGATATTTCCATTTTTAGCAAAACAACCAAAGACTGTAGCACACGAATTTCGGTAAACCCTCAGTTTTTTAAAATGACACTATTTCTTTGTTTTTGTGGGGTCTGCTGACACGAATGGATATTATACGACAAAAATGTTAAACCGATGTGTCCGAAGAGAGATTTTTTGATATTTCCCTTTTTTACAAAAAACACAAAGGCTATAGCACACGAATTTCGGTAAAAACAATCAGTTTTTAAGAATGACACTTTTTTTTGTGGGGTGTGAAATGTTAAACTAATGCATCCGAAAATAGATGTTTAGATATTTCCATTTTTAGCAAAAAAACCAAAAGCTATAACACATGAATTTCGGTAAACATTATCAATTTTTAAAAATGTCACAATTTCTTTCTTTTTTGTGGGGTTTTATGACACGACTTCCTATTATACGACTTTAATGTTAAACTGATGTGTCCAAAAAATGATTTTTAGATATTTTCATTTTTAGGAAAACAACCAAAGGATATAGCACACGAATTTCGGTAAAAACCCTCGATTTTTTAAAATGACACTATTTCATTGTTTTTTGTGTGGTCTGATGACACGACTTCCTATTATACGACGAAAATGTTAAACTGATGCGTCCGAAGATAGATTTTTAGATATTTCCCTTTTTAGCAAAGAAACCAAAGGCTATAGCACACGAATTTCGGTAAAACCCCTCAGTTTTTAAAAATGGCACTATTTCTTTGTTTTTTGTGGGGACTAATGACACGACTTCCTATTATACGATGAAAATGTTAATTTGATGCGTTCGAAGAGAGATTTTTAGATATTTCTCTTTTTAGCAAAAAAAACCAAAAGCTATAGCACACGAATTTCGGAAAAAACAATCAGTTTTTAAAAATGTCACTATTTCCTTGTTTTTTGTGGTGTCTGATGACACGTCTCCCTATAATACGACGAAAATGTTAAAGTGATGCGTCTGAAAAATGATTTTTAGATATTTCCCTTTTTAGCAAAACAGCCAATGACAATAGCACTCGAATTTTGGTAAAACCCCTTAGTTTTTAAAAATAGCACTAATTCTTTGTTTTTTGTGGGGTCTGATGACACGGATTTCCTACTATACGACAAAAATGAAAAACTGATGCGTCTGAAAAATGGTTTTTAGATATTAACATTTTTAGCAAAAAAACCAAAGGCTATAGCACACCAATTTCGGTTAAAACACTCAGTTTTTAAAAGTGACACTACTTCTTAATTTTTTGATGTGTCAGATGACACGACTGAATATTATACGACGAAAATGTTTAAGTAATGCATCCGAAAAGAGATATTTAGATTTAGATATTTACATATTTAGCAAAAAAACCAAACGCTATAGCACACGAATTTTGGTAAAAACACTCAGTTTTTAAAAATGACACTATTTCTTAATTTTTTGATGTGTCAGATGACACGACTGGATATTATACGAAGAATATGTTAAACTAATGCATCCGAAAAGAGATATTTAGATATTTACCTATTTAGCAAAAAAACCAAAGGCTATAGCACACGAATTTCGGTAAAACACACTCAGTTTTTAAAAATGACACTATTTCTTAATTTTTTGATGTGTCAGATGACACGACTTACTCTATACGACGAAAATGTGAAACTGAAACGTCCGAAGAAAGTTTTTTGTAAAATTTCCCTTTTTCACAAGAAAACCAAAGGCTATATAGCACACGAATTTTGGTAAAAACCATCAATTTTTAAAAATGTGTCTGATGACACGACTTCCTACTATACGACAAAAATGAAAAACTGATGCGTCCGAAAAATGGTTTTTAGATATTAACATTTTTAGCAAAAAAACCAAAGGCTATAACACACGAATTTCGGTTAAAACACTCAGTTTTTAAAAATGACACTACTTCTTAATTTTTTGATGTGTCAGATGACACGACTGGATATTATACGACGAAAATGTTTAAGTAATGCATCCGAAAAGAGATATTTAGATATTTACCTATTTAGCCAAAAAACCAAAGGGTATAGCACACGATTTTCGGTAAAACACACTTAATTTTTAAAAATGACACTATTTCTTAATTTTTTGTTGTGTCCGATGACACGACTTCCTACTATACGACGAAAATGTTAAACTGATGCGTCCGAAGAGAGATTTTTGGATATTTCCCTTTTTCACAAGAAAACCAAACGCTATATAGCACACGAATTTCGGTAAAAATCATCAGTTTTTAAAATGGCACTATTTCTTTGTTTTTTGAGGGGTCTGATGACACGACTTCCTAGTATACGACGAAAATGTTAAACGGATGCGTCCAAGGTGAGATTGTTAGATATTTCCCTTTTTTGCAAAAAAACCAAATGATATAGCCCACGAATTTCTGTATAAAAACCTTTAGTTTTTTAAAATGACACTATTTCTTTGTTTTTTGTTGGTCTGATGACACGACTACCTATTATACGACGAAAATGTTAATTTGATGCGTTCGAAGAGAGTTTTCTAGATATTTCTCTTTTTAGCAAAAAAAAACCAAAACCTATAGCACACGAATTTCGGTAAAAACCTATATGTTTTTAAAAATGGCACTATTTTTTGTTGTCGGGTCTGAAATGTTAAACTAATGCATCAGAAAATAGATTTTTAGATATTTCCATTTTTAGCAAAAAACCCAAAAGCTATAGCACACGAGTTTCGGTAAAATTTATAAGTTTTTAAAAATGGAACTATTTCTTTATTTTTTGTGGGGTCTGATGACACGACTTCCTATTATACGACGAAAATGTAAAACTGATGCGTCCGAAGATAGATTTTTAGATATTTCCCTTTTTAGCAAAGAAACCAAAGGCTATAGCACACGAATTTCGGTAAAACCCCTCAGTTTTTAAAAATGGCACTATTTCTTTGTTTTTTGTGGGGACTAATGACACGACTTCCTATTATACGATGAAAATGTTAATTTGATGCGTTCGAAGAGAGATTTTTAGATATTTCTCTTTTTAGCAAAAAAAACCAAAAGCTATAGCACACGAATTTCGGAAAAAACAATCAGTTTTTAAAAATGTCACTATTTCCTTGTTTTTTGTGGTGTCTGATGACACGTCTCCCTATAATACGACGAAAATGTTAAAGTGATGCGTCTGAAAAATGATTTTTAGATATTTCCCTTTTTAGCAAAACAGCCAATGACAATAGCACTCGAATTTTGGTAAAACCCCTTAGTTTTTAAAAATAGCACTAATTCTTTGTTTTTTGTGGGGTCTGATGACACGGATTTCCTACTATACGACAAAAATGAAAAACTGATGCGTCTGAAAAATGGTTTTTAGATATTAACATTTTTAGCAAAAAAACCAAAGGCTATAGCACACCAATTTCGGTTAAAACACTCAGTTTTTAAAAGTGACACTACTTCTTAATTTTTTGATGTGTCAGATGACACGACTGGATATTATATGACGAAAATGTTTAAGTAATACATCCGAAAAGAGATATTTAGATATTTACATATTTAGCAAAAAAACCAAAGGCTATAGCACACGAATTTGGGTAAAAACACTCAGTTTTTAAAAATGACACTATTTCTTAATTTTTTGATGTGTCAGATGACACGACTGGATATTATACGAAGAATATGTTAAACTAATGCATCCAAAAAGAGATATTTAGATATTTACCTATTTAGTAAAAAAACCAAAGGCTATAGCACACGAATTTCGGTAAAACACACTCAATTTTTAAAAATGACACTATTTCTTAATTTTTTGATGTGTCAGATGACACGACTTCCTACTATACGACGAAAATGTGAAACTGAAACGTCCGAAGAAAGTTTTTTGTAAAATTTCCCTTTTTCACAAGAAAACCAAAGGCTATAAAGCACACGAATTTCGGTAAAAACCATCCGTTTTTAAAAATGGCACTATTTCTTTGTTTTTTGAGGGGTCTGATGACACGACTTCCTAGTATACGACGAAAATGTTAAACTGATGCGTTCGAGGTGAGATTTTTTAAAAATTTCCATCTTTAGAAAAACAACAAAAGTCTATAGCACACGGATTTCGGTAAAAACCATCAGTTTTTAAGAATGACACTTTTTTGTGTGGGGTCTAAAATGTTAAACTAATGCATCCGAAAATAAATGTTTAGATATTTCCATTTTTAGCAAAAAAACCAAAAGCTATAGCACACGAATGTCGGTAAAAACTATCATTTTTTAAAAATGTCACAATTTCTTTCTTTTTTGTGGGGTCTTATGACACGACTTCCTATTATACGACGATAATGTTAAACTGATGTGTCCGAAAAATGATTTTTAGATATTTCCATTTTTATAAAAACAACAAAAGACAGCACACGACTTTCGGTAAAAACCCTCAGTTTTTAAAAATGACACTATTTCTTTGTTTTTTGTGAGGTCTGATGACACGACTTCCTATTATACGACGAAAATGTTAAACTAATGCGTCCGAGGAGAGATTGTTAGATATTTCCTTTCTTAGCAAAAAAAAAACCAAAGGATATAGCACACGAATTTCTGTAAAAACCTTTAGTTTTTTAAAAATGGCACTATTTCTTTGTTTTTTGTGGGTCTGATGACACGACTTCCTACTATACAACAAAACTGAAAAACTGATGCGTCCGAAAAGAGTTTTTTAGATATTTCCATTTATAGAAAAACAACCAAAGTCTATAGCACACGAATTTCAATAAAATCCATCAGTTTTTAAGAATGCACTATTTTTTTTGTGGGGTCTGAAATGTTATGATAATGCATCCGAAAATAGATTTTTAGATATTTCCATTTTTAGCAAAAAAACCAAAGGCTATATATAGCACACGAATTTCGGTAAAAACTATCAATTTTAAAAAATGTCACAATTTCTTTCTTTTTTGTGGGGTCTTACGACACGACTTCCTGTTATACGACGATAATGTTAAACTGATGTGTCCGAAAAATGATTTTTAGATATTTCCTTTTTTAGCAAAACAACCAAAGACTGTAGCACACGAATTTCGGTAAATCCTCAGTTTTTTAAAATGGCACTATTTGTTTGTTTTTTGTGAGGTCTGATAACACAACGTCCTATTATACGACGAAAATGTTAAACTGATGCGTCCGAGGAGAGATTGCTAGATGTTTCCCTTTTTAGCAAAAAAAACCAAAGACTATAGCACACGAATTTCTGTAAAATCTTTAGTTTTAAAAAATGACACTATTCCTTTGTTTTTTGTGGGTCTGATGACACGACTTCCTACTATACGACAAAAATGAAAAACTGATGCGTCCGAAGAGAGTTTTTTAGATATTTCCAATTTTAGCAAAACACCAAAGTCTATAGCACACGAATTTCGGTAAAAACCATCAGTTTTTAAGAATGACACTATTATTTTTGTGGAGTCTGAAATGTTAAACTAATTCATCCGAAAATAGATTTTTAGATATTTCCATTTTTAGCAAAAAAACCAAAAGCTATAGCACACGAATTTCGGTAAAAACTATCAATTTTAAAAAATGACACAATTTCTTTCTTTTTTGTGGAGCCTTATGACACAACTTCCTATTATACGACGATAATGTTAAACAGATGTGTCCGAAAAATGATTTTTAGATATTTCCATTTTTAGCAAAACAACCAAAGACTATAGCACACGATTTTCTGTAAAAAGCCTCAGTTTTTTAAAATGGCACTATTTCTTTGTTTTTTGTGAGGTCTGATGACACGACTTCCTATTATACGACGAAAATGTTAAACTGAAGCGTCCGAGGAGAGATTGTTAGATATTTACCTTTTTAGCAAAAAAAACCAAAGGATATAGCACACGAATTTCTATAAAAAAACTTTAGTTTTTAAAAATGCCACTATTTCTTTGTTTTTTGTGGGTCTCATGAAACGAGTTCCTACTATACGACAAAAATGACAAACTGATGCGTCCGAAAAGAGTTTTTTAGATATTTTCATTTTTAGAAAAACAACAAAATTCTATAGCACACGAATTTCGGTAGAATCCATCAGTTTTTAAGAATGACAATTTTTTTTGTGGAGTCTGAAATGTTAAACTAATGCATCCGAAAATAGATTTTTAGATATTTCTATTTTTAGCAAAAAAACCAAAAACTATAGCACACGAATTTCGGTAAAAACTATAAATTTTAAAAATGTCACAATTTCTTTCTTTTTTGTGGGGTCTTACGACACGACTTCCTGTTATATGACGATAATGTTAAACTGTTGTGTCCGAAAAATGATTTTTAGATATTTCCATTTTTAGCAAAACAACCAAAGACTGTAGCACACGAATTTCGGTAAACCCTCAGTTTTTTAAAATGACACTATTTCTTTGTTTTTGTGGGGTCTGCTGACACGAATGGATATTATACGACAAAAATGTTAAACCGATGTGTCCGAAGAGAGATTTTTTGATATTTCCCTTTTTTACAAAAAACACAAAGGCTATAGCACACGAATTTCGGTAAAAACAATCAGTTTTTAAGAATGACACTTTTTTTTGTGGGGTGTGAAATGTTAAACTAATGCATCCGAAAATAGATGTTTAGATATTTCCATTTTTAGCAAAAAAACCAAAAGCTATAACACATGAATTTCGGTAAACATTATCAATTTTTAAAAATGTCACAATTTCTTTCTTTTTTGTGGGGTTTTATGACACGACTTCCTATTATACGACTTTAATGTTAAACTGATGTGTCCAAAAAATGATTTTTAGATATTTTCATTTTTAGGAAAACAACCAAAGGATATAGCACACGAATTTCGGTAAAAACCCTCGATTTTTTAAAATGACACTATTTCATTGTTTTTTGTGTGGTCTGATGACACGACTTCCTATTATACGACGAAAATGTTAAACTGATGCGTCCGAAGATAGATTTTTAGATATTTCCCTTTTTAGCAAAGAAACCAAAGGCTATAGCACACGAATTTCGGTAAAACCCCTCAGTTTT
The DNA here is from genome assembly GCA_963682175.1 of Triglochin maritima. Taxonomy (NCBI): domain Eukaryota; kingdom Viridiplantae; phylum Streptophyta; class Magnoliopsida; order Alismatales; family Juncaginaceae; genus Triglochin; species Triglochin maritima. Next base: position 49,633,547 of record OY821772.1, read on the forward strand.
TAAAAATGGCACTATTTCTTTGTTTTTTGTGGGGACTAATGACACGACTTCCTATTATACGATGAAAATGTTAATTTGATGCGTTCGAAGAGAGATTTTTAGATATTTCTCTTTTTAGCAAAAAAAACCAAAAGCTATAGCACACGAATTTCGGAAAAAACAATCAGTTTTTAAAAATGTCACTATTTCCTTGTTTTTTGTGGTGTCTGATGACACGTCTCCCTATAATACGACGAAAATGTTAAAGTGATGCGTCTGAAAAATGATTTTTAGATATTTCCCTTTTTAGCAAAACAGCCAATGACAATAGCACTCGAATTTTGGTAAAACCCCTTAGTTTTTAAAAATAGCACTAATTCTTTGTTTTTTGTGGGGTCTGATGACACGGATTTCCTACTATACGACAAAAATGAAAAACTGATGCGTCTGAAAAATGGTTTTTAGATATTAACATTTTTAGCAAAAAAACCAAAGGCTATAGCACACCAATTTCGGTTAAAACACTCAGTTTTTAAAAGTGACACTACTTCTTAATTTTTTGATGTGTCAGATGACACGACTGGATATTATATGACGAAAATGTTTAAGTAATACATCCGAAAAGAGATATTTAGATATTTACATATTTAGCAAAAAAACCAAAGGCTATAGCACACGAATTTGGGTAAAAACACTCAGTTTTTAAAAATGACACTATTTCTTAATTTTTTGATGTGTCAGATGACACGACTGGATATTATACGAAGAATATGTTAAACTAATGCATCCAAAAAGAGATATTTAGATATTTACCTATTTAGTAAAAAAACCAAAGGCTATAGCACACGAATTTCGGTAAAACACACTCAATTTTTAAAAATGACACTATTTCTTAATTTTTTGATGTGTCAGATGACACGACTTCCTACTATACGACGAAAATGTGAAACTGAAACGTCCGAAGAAAGTTTTTTGTAAAATTTCCCTTTTTCACAAGAAAACCAAAGGCTATAAAGCACACGAATTTCGGTAAAAACCATCCGTTTTTAAAAATGGCACTATTTCTTTGTTTTTTGAGGGGTCTGATGACACGACTTCCTAGTATACGACGAAAATGTTAAACTGATGCGTTCGAGGTGAGATTTTTTAAAAATTTCCATCTTTAGAAAAACAACAAAAGTCTATAGCACACGGATTTCGGTAAAAACCATCAGTTTTTAAGAATGACACTTTTTTGTGTGGGGTCTAAAATGTTAAACTAATGCATCCGAAAATAAATGTTTAGATATTTCCATTTTTAGCAAAAAAACCAAAAGCTATAGCACACGAATGTCGGTAAAAACTATCATTTTTTAAAAATGTCACAATTTCTTTCTTTTTTGTGGGGTCTTATGACACGACTTCCTATTATACGACGATAATGTTAAACTGATGTGTCCGAAAAATGATTTTTAGATATTTCCATTTTTATAAAAACAACAAAAGACAGCACACGACTTTCGGTAAAAACCCTCAGTTTTTAAAAATGACACTATTTCTTTGTTTTTTGTGAGGTCTGATGACACGACTTCCTATTATACGACGAAAATGTTAAACTAATGCGTCCGAGGAGAGATTGTTAGATATTTCCTTTCTTAGCAAAAAAAAAACCAAAGGATATAGCACACGAATTTCTGTAAAAACCTTTAGTTTTTTAAAAATGGCACTATTTCTTTGTTTTTTGTGGGTCTGATGACACGACTTCCTACTATACAACAAAACTGAAAAACTGATGCGTCCGAAAAGAGTTTTTTAGATATTTCCATTTATAGAAAAACAACCAAAGTCTATAGCACACGAATTTCAATAAAATCCATCAGTTTTTAAGAATGCACTATTTTTTTTGTGGGGTCTGAAATGTTATGATAATGCATCCGAAAATAGATTTTTAGATATTTCCATTTTTAGCAAAAAAACCAAAGGCTATATATAGCACACGAATTTCGGTAAAAACTATCAATTTTAAAAAATGTCACAATTTCTTTCTTTTTTGTGGGGTCTTACGACACGACTTCCTGTTATACGACGATAATGTTAAACTGATGTGTCCGAAAAATGATTTTTAGATATTTCCTTTTTTAGCAAAACAACCAAAGACTGTAGCACACGAATTTCGGTAAATCCTCAGTTTTTTAAAATGGCACTATTTGTTTGTTTTTTGTGAGGTCTGATAACACAACGTCCTATTATACGACGAAAATGTTAAACTGATGCGTCCGAGGAGAGATTGCTAGATGTTTCCCTTTTTAGCAAAAAAAACCAAAGACTATAGCACACGAATTTCTGTAAAATCTTTAGTTTTAAAAAATGACACTATTCCTTTGTTTTTTGTGGGTCTGATGACACGACTTCCTACTATACGACAAAAATGAAAAACTGATGCGTCCGAAGAGAGTTTTTTAGATATTTCCAATTTTAGCAAAACACCAAAGTCTATAGCACACGAATTTCGGTAAAAACCATCAGTTTTTAAGAATGACACTATTATTTTTGTGGAGTCTGAAATGTTAAACTAATTCATCCGAAAATAGATTTTTAGATATTTCCATTTTTAGCAAAAAAACCAAAAGCTATAGCACACGAATTTCGGTAAAAACTATCAATTTTAAAAAATGACACAATTTCTTTCTTTTTTGTGGAGCCTTATGACACAACTTCCTATTATACGACGATAATGTTAAACAGATGTGTCCGAAAAATGATTTTTAGATATTTCCATTTTTAGCAAAACAACCAAAGACTATAGCACACGATTTTCTGTAAAAAGCCTCAGTTTTTTAAAATGGCACTATTTCTTTGTTTTTTGTGAGGTCTGATGACACGACTTCCTATTATACGACGAAAATGTTAAACTGAAGCGTCCGAGGAGAGATTGTTAGATATTTACCTTTTTAGCAAAAAAAACCAAAGGATATAGCACACGAATTTCTATAAAAAAACTTTAGTTTTTAAAAATGCCACTATTTCTTTGTTTTTTGTGGGTCTCATGAAACGAGTTCCTACTATACGACAAAAATGACAAACTGATGCGTCCGAAAAGAGTTTTTTAGATATTTTCATTTTTAGAAAAACAACAAAATTCTATAGCACACGAATTTCGGTAGAATCCATCAGTTTTTAAGAATGACAATTTTTTTTGTGGAGTCTGAAATGTTAAACTAATGCATCCGAAAATAGATTTTTAGATATTTCTATTTTTAGCAAAAAAACCAAAAACTATAGCACACGAATTTCGGTAAAAACTATAAATTTTAAAAATGTCACAATTTCTTTCTTTTTTGTGGGGTCTTACGACACGACTTCCTGTTATATGACGATAATGTTAAACTGTTGTGTCCGAAAAATGATTTTTAGATATTTCCATTTTTAGCAAAACAACCAAAGACTGTAGCACACGAATTTCGGTAAACCCTCAGTTTTTTAAAATGACACTATTTCTTTGTTTTTGTGGGGTCTGCTGACACGAATGGATATTATACGACAAAAATGTTAAACCGATGTGTCCGAAGAGAGATTTTTTGATATTTCCCTTTTTTACAAAAAACACAAAGGCTATAGCACACGAATTTCGGTAAAAACAATCAGTTTTTAAGAATGACACTTTTTTTTGTGGGGTGTGAAATGTTAAACTAATGCATCCGAAAATAGATGTTTAGATATTTCCATTTTTAGCAAAAAAACCAAAAGCTATAACACATGAATTTCGGTAAACATTATCAATTTTTAAAAATGTCACAATTTCTTTCTTTTTTGTGGGGTTTTATGACACGACTTCCTATTATACGACTTTAATGTTAAACTGATGTGTCCAAAAAATGATTTTTAGATATTTTCATTTTTAGGAAAACAACCAAAGGATATAGCACACGAATTTCGGTAAAAACCCTCGATTTTTTAAAATGACACTATTTCATTGTTTTTTGTGTGGTCTGATGACACGACTTCCTATTATACGACGAAAATGTTAAACTGATGCGTCCGAGGAGAGATTGTTAGATATTTCCCTTTTTAACAAAAAAACCAAAAGATATAGCACACGAATTTCAGTAAAAAAACCTTTACTTTTTAAAAATGGCACTATTTCTTTGTTTTTTGTGGGTCTGATGACACGACTTCCTACTATACGACAAAAATGAAAAACTGATGCGTCCGAAGAGAAATTTTTAGATATATCCATTTTTAGAAAAACAACAAAAGTCTATAGCACACGAATTTCTGTAAAAACACTGAGTTTTTAAAAATAGCACTATTTCTTTGTGGAGTCTCAAATGTTAAACTAATGCATCCGGAAATAGATTTTTGGATATTTCCATTTTTAGCAAAAAAAACAAAAGCTATAGCACACGAATTTCGGTAAAAACTATCAATTTTTAAATATGTCACAATTTCTTTCTTTTTTGTGGGGTCATATGACACGACTTCCTATTATACGACCATAATGTTAAACTGATGTGTCCGAAAAATGTTTTTTAGATATTTCCATTTTTAGCAAAAAACCCAAAGACTTAGCACACGAATTTCGGTAAAAACCCTCAGTTTTTTAAAATGACACTATTTCTTTATTTTTTGTGAGCTCTGATGACACGACTTCCTATTATACGACGAAAATTTTAAACTTATGCGTCCGAGGAGAGATTATTAGATATTTACCTTTTTAGCAAAAAATCAAAGGATATAGCACACGAATTTCTGTAAAAAAACCTTTAGTTTTAAAAATGGCACTATTTTTTTGTTTTTTGTGGATATGATTAAACGACTTCCTACTATATGACAAAAATGAAAAACTGATGCGTTCGAAAAGAGTTTTTTAGATATTTTCATTTTTAGAAAAACAACAAAATTCTATAGCACACGAATTTCGGTAAAATCCATCAGTTTTTAAGAATGACACTATTTTTTTGTGGGGTCTGAAATGTTAAACTAATGCATCCGAAAATAGATTTTTAGATATTTCCATTTTTAGCAAAAAAACCAAAAGCTATAGCACACGAATTTCGGTAAAAACTATCAATTTTTAAAAATGTCACAATTTCTTTCTTTGTTGAGGGGTCTTACGACACGACTTCCTGTTATACGACGATAATGTTAAACTGATGTGTCCGAAAAATGATTTTTAGATATTTCCATTTTTAGCAAAACAACCAAAGACTGTAGCACACGAATTTCGGTAAACTCTCAGTTTTTTAAAATGACACTATTTCTTTGTTTTTGTGGGGTCTGCTGACACGAATGGATATTATACGACAAAAATGATAAATTGATGTGTCCGAAGAGAGATTTTTTGATATTTCCTTTATTTAAAAAGACACAAAGTCTATAGCACACGAATTTCGGTAAAAACCTTTAGTTTTTAAAAATATTTTTTGTGGGTCTGATGACACGACATCCTACTATACGACAAAAATGAAAAACTAATGCGTCCGAAGAGAAATTTTTAGATATATCCATTTTTAGCAAAACAACCAAAGTCTATAGCACACGAATTTCTGTAAAAACACCCATATTTTAAAAATGGCACTATTTCTTTGTGGAGTCTGAAATGTTAAACTAATGCATCCGGAAATAGATTTTTAGATATTTCCATTTATAGCAAAAAATCCAAAAGCTATAGGACATGAATTTCGGTAAAAACTATCAATTTTTAAAAATGTCACAATTTCTTTCTTTTTTGTGGGGTCTTATGACACGACTTCCTATTATACGACGATAATGTTAAACTGATGTGTCCAAAAAATGATTTTTAGATATTTCCATTTTTAGGAAAACAACCAACTATAGCACACGAATTTCGGTAAAAACCCTGAGTTTTTTAAAATGGCACTATTTCTTTGTTTTTTGTGAGGTCTGATGACACGACTTTCTATTATACGACGAAAATGTTAAACTGATGCGTCCGAGGAGAGATTGTTAGATATTTCCTTTTTTAGCAAACAAACCAAAGGATATAGCACACGAATTTCTGTAAAAAACCTTTAGTTTTTAAAAATGGCACTATTTCTTTGTTTTTTGTGGGTCTGATGACACGACTTCCTACTATACGACAAAAATGAAAAATTGATGCGTCCGAAGAGAGTTTTTTAGATATTTCCATTTTTAGCAAAACAACCAAAGTCTATAGCACACGAATTTCGGTAAAAACCATCAGTTTTTAAGAATGACACTATTTTCTTTGTGGAGTCTGAAATGTTAAACTAATGCATTCGGAAATAGATTTTTAGATATTTCCATTTTTAGAAAAAAACCAAAAGCTATAGCACACGAATTTCGGTAAAAACCCCTAAATTTTTAAATATGTCACAATTTCTTTCTTTTTTGTGGGGTCTTATGACACGACTTCCTATTATACGACGATAATGTTAAACTGATGTGTCCGAAAAATGATTTTTAGATCATTTTTAGCAAAACAACCAAAGACTATAGCACACGAATTTCGGTAAACCCTCAGTTTTTAAAAATGACACTATTTCTTTGTTTTTTGTGAGGTCTGATGACACGACTTCCTATTATACGACGAAAATGTTAAACTGATGCGTCCGAGGAGAGATTGTTAGATATTCCCATTTTAGCAAAAAAACCAAAGGCTATAGCAAACGAATTTCTGTAAAAACCTTTAGTTTTTAAAAATGGCACTATTTCTTTGTTTTTTGTGGGTCTGATGAAACGACTTCCTACTATACGACAAAAATGAAAAACTGATTCGTCCGAAGATAGTACTTTAGATATTTCCATTTTTAGAAAAACAATAAAAGTCTATAGCACACGAATTTCGGTAAAAACCATCAGTTTTTAAGAATGACACTTTTTTTGTGGGGTCTGAAATGTTAAACTAATGCATCCGAAAATAGATTTTTAGATATTTCAATTTTTAGCAAAAAAAAATAAAAGCTATAGCACACGAATTTCGGTAAAAACTATCAATTTTAAAAAAATGTCACAATTTCTTTCTTTTTTGTGGGGTCTTATGACACGACTTCCTATTATACGACGATAATGTTAAACTGATGTGTCCGAAAAATGATTTTTAGATATTTCCTTTTTTAGGAAAACAACCAAAGACTATAGCACACGAATTTCGGTAAAAACCCTCAGTTTTTTAAAATGGCACTATTTCTTTGTTTTTTGTGAGGTCTGATGACACAACTTCCTATTATACGACGAAAATGTTAAACTGATGCGTCTGACGAGAGATTGTTAGATATTTCCCTTTTTAGCAAAAAAAACCAAAGGATATAGCACACGAATTTCTGTAAAAAACCTTTAGTTTTTAAAAATGGCACAATTTCTTTGTTTTTTGTGGGTCTGATGACACGACTTCCTACTATACGACAAAAATGAAAAACTGATGCGTCCGAAGAGAAATTTTTAGATATATCCATTTTTAGCAAAACAACCAAAGTCTATAGCACACGAATTTCTGTAAAAAACCTCAGTTTTTAAAAATGGCACTATTTCTTTGTGGAGTCTGAAATGTTAAACTAATGCATCCGGAAATAGATTTTTAGATATTTCCATTTTTAGCAAAAAAACCAAAAGCTATAACACTCGAATTTCGGTAAAAACTATCAATTTTTAAATATGTCACAATTTCTTTCTTTTTTGTGGGGTCTTATGACACGACTTCCTATTATACGACGATAATGTTAAACTGATGTGTCCGAAAAATGATTTTTAGATATTTCAATTTTTAGCAAAACAACCAAAGACTATAGCACACGAATTTATGTAAAAACCTTTAGTTTTTAAAAATGGCACTATTTCTTTGTTTTTTGTGGGTCTGATGAAACGACTTCCTACTATACGACAAAAATGAAAAACTGATGCGTCCGAAGAGAGTTCTTTAGATATTTCCATTTTTAGAAAAATAATAAAAGTCTATATCACACGAATTTCGGTAAACACCATCAGTTTTTAAGAATGACACTTTTTTTTGTGGGGTCTGTAATGTTAAACTAATGCATCCGAAAATAGATTTTTAGATATTTCCATTTTTAGCAAAAAAACCAAAAGCTATAGCACACGAATTTCGGTAAAAACTATCAATTTTAAAAAATGTCACAATTTCTTTCTTTTTTGTGGGGTCTTATGTCACGACTTCCTACTATACGACGATAATGTTAAACTGATGTGTCCGAAAAATGATTTTTAGTTATTTCCATTTTTAGGAAAACAACCAAAGACTATAGCACACGAATTTCGGTAAAAACCCTCAGTTTTTTAAAATGGCACTATTTCTTTATTTTTTGTGAGGTCTGATGACACGACTTCCTATTATACGACGAAAATGTTAAACTGATGCGTCCAAGGAGAGATTGTTAGATATTTCCCTTTTTAGCAAAAAAACCAAAGGATATAGCACACGAATTTCTGTAAAAAAACCTTTAGTTTTTAAAAATGGCACTATTTCTTTGTTTTTTGTGGGTCTGATGACACGACTTCCTATTATACGACAAAAATGAAAAACTGATGCGTCCGAAGAGAAATTTTTAGATATATCCATTTTTAGCAAAAAACTCAAAGGCTATATATAGCACACGAATTTCTGTACAAACACTCAATTTTTAAAAATGGCACTATTTCTTTGTTTTTGTGGGGACTAATGACACGACTTCCTATTATACGACGAATTAATTTCATGCGTTCGAAGAGAGATTTTTAGATATTTCTCTTTTTAGCAAAAAAACCAAAAGCTATAGCACACGAATTTCGGTAAAACTATTAGTTTTTAAGAATGACACTATTTCTTTGTTTTTTTGTGGGGACTAATGACACGACTTCCTATTATACGACGAAAATGTTAATTTGATGCGTTGGAAGAGAGATTTTTAGATATTTCCATTTTTAGCAAAATAACCAAAGGCTATAGCACTCGAATTTCGGTAAAAACCCTCAGTTTTTAAAAATGGCACTATTTCTTTGTTTTTGTGAGGACTGATTGTAGGATTTCATGTTTAATTATGCATGTATATTTTTCGAATTTTTTATGCATAATAAGGGTCAATTACAATTTTCTATGATTTATTTCATGTATGCATCGGTTTGTTTTAATAACTAGTTTCAAAATTCATTAAAACAAACATGGGCTCCGAAATTCATACCTAGAAGTTCTCTAAAACTTCTTGATGATCCGGAGATGCTGAAGAAGACGATCGTCGCTTCCCGTTGCGCCGGATGCCTGCGAGTGTTCACCAAAACCCTAAACAAGGATGGAGAGAAAGGAGCTAGCCAATCAATCTCCAAACAAGCTTAGAATCTAGCTACAAACCCCTTCCTTAATCTCTGAGATTTCTCCTTCCAAGGACTTAGAAAACTAAGAGAATTTTCGTGGATTTTTGTGGTGAATTAGGAGAGAAAATATTTAGCAAACTTCTTAATATAATTAAGGAGAATAAGGACCTATTTATAGGCTCCAATCTTACTCTCAATCATGGCTATTCTTAAGCCACGAATTCTTGACATTTTCTCTCACAAACTAATTCCATAATGCATTATATGCACCCACAAAACGTTTGACCAAGTTTGGAGCTAATCCAACCATTGATCAAATTAATCTCTTAATTATCAAAGACAGAAAATCGATCAGGACTCGGTCTACTGAGACATACTCGGTTAACCGAATATGTCAGGTTTGGATTTCCGTGCACTTGACGGATGACCGATTCTTAAGGAGAAAAATTCTTCTTTAACCGTTCGGACGAATTCGCGTCTTTGACCGAGTGCCATTCGGTTAACCGAAAATATCGGAACTGGACATTGTTCGGTCGACCGTTTCTGGTTTGGTATACCGACCCAGAGTTCCAGGCACTTTGGTCAAGTTTGGTCAATCAACTTGACCATCCGTTCCACGTTCGGTTGACCGATCCACAGATCCTTCGGTCGACCGAACCTTAACGGATTACCGAACTTCTACCCGATTTTGTCTTTTCAAATTTTGGATTTATTTCCAACAAAATTTGAACTTTAGGGGTTTCACCAAATTCACAACTTATGCAATATATTATCCTATGCAATAATAAATTATTGCACCCCATAATATATGCATCTCATATGAATTTATCATGATTCTAATTATGTTATATAACATAATTGATTTTACTTGTTCACCACATGTGCCATATTTTCTATAAGAAACCCGACACATCATATGAATCAAAATCAAGCTTCTTGTTTCCCAGTTTTTGCGGTGTGACCTATGGGAGGATCTAGACTAAGTGTGCAGTGATATTAAGAGCTTAATATCACTAGCTATAAGCGGTATCTAGCTACACATTATAGCTCCCAATTAGTTAGATGTCTTAATTCCACTCGAACCAAAACCCGATCCATTTAGTGATGGAGTGCACCACTTGTGTCCGTCCCTTGCCTCATGATATTAAGAATACACACAAAGTAGTATTGTGTCATCTTTGTATTAGTATTCATTTCTTGATATCTTTAAGCTAGTTATAAATATGTGACTTAACTCAAATCACATTGTGCACATTATAACTTTGCTTTATCAAGGGGCCCACTAATATCATCACTCAATTAAGAGGGGCAATGATAGTCTTTTGACTAACTATCTTCTCCAACAAAAGTTGTACTTAACCAACCAATGCCTTTATACTACACTTATTGATAGCTCAAGACACTAATCTAATTAAGCATTTCTTAAGTGATTGGATATAAGTCTCATATCAAAGGACCGAAGACATAGTAAAATATTAATCACATAGAAACACATTTCTATAATATTTTACTTATTAGGTGTATTCAGTATACAAAAGTAATATTTTCCTCTTTTGCATACCCGTGTCGTCACTCACTTGTAGAGCTACAATGATCTATGACCAACACGACAATCTTAACTCGGTAATTAATGTCCCATGTTAATTACCATGATTGAGAATATCTTTTGTTTTATGTAAACCAATATCTTTTAGAGCTCCACGGTTAAGGACAAAGAGCCTCTTCCTTAACACTTCTAAAAGACGAATAACATAAACAAGGAACAAAATGATTTCTCATTCAATTCATAATAATTGACATTTAAAAGTAAAACTTTTAGAACACATTCCCTTCAATCTCCCACTTGTTATTAAAGTTTTCTTTCACATACATACTCAATGTATAAAACAATAATAACTAGGGTAAACCCCATTACATATCAATCATCAAGCCAATCTACATGGTTCCTCAATCCCATGGACTCGAAATGCATTTCGCCCTTGGCTTGGGATAAGGGTTTTGTGAATGGATCAGCTGTGTTGCTGTTGGTGTCCACCCATAAAAGATTTATTTTGCCTTCGTCGATGAGGTCATGTGTCACGAAGTACTTACGATCCATGTACTTCACTTTGTGGTGTGATCTAGGATCCTTGATTTGCGAGATAGATGCACTATTATCGCAAAATAGCTCGATGGGTCCCTCGATCGTGGGAACTACTCCAAGCTCTTCAAGGAACTTCTTGATCCACACTCCTTCCTTGCTCGCTTCAGCGACAACCATTACTTCGGAAGCAGTGGTTGAGTCGGTCGTAGTGCTTTGCTTCCAACTACGCCAACTCACAGCTCCACCATTCAGAAGAAAGACGTATCCTGATTGCGACCTTCTATCGTCTGGATCACTCATGAAACTCGCATCCGAGTACCCTTCGGCTATCAACTCCCTTTGACCTCCATAAACAAGAATCTTATCCTTAGTCCGATTAAGGTACTTCAGGATATTCTTGACCGCAGTCCAATGCTTAGGACCTGCGTTGGATTGGTGACGACTTGTCACGCTTAGAGCATACGAGACATCGGGTCTTGTGCAAGTCATCGCGTACATGATCGACCCAATTGCCGAAGCATAAGGGACATCCTTCATGTACTCTAAGTCCTTACGCGATTCCGCACGTTGAGACTTCTTGAGTTGCACACCCATACTCATTGGCACACTGCCCTTTTTGGAGTTGTTCATCTTGAACCTTTCCAAGACCATGTCAATGTATGTACATTGACTGAGGCCAATGAGTCTACGAGATCTATCTCGATATATCTTGATTCCCAAGATGTATTGAGCCTCACCCATATCTTCATTGAAAATGCAAATTTCAACGAACTTCTCGTTTGCTCATGGGAATATGATTGCCCATGAGGAATATGTCATCAACATACAAGATTAGGAATACTACATGGCTCCCACTAACCTTTTTGTATATTCAAGGTTCTTCCTTACTTTGAATGAAGTGAAGCTTCTTGACTTCCTCGTCAAAGTGTTTGTTCCAACTCCTTGATGCTTGCTTCAATCCATAAATGGATCTTTGACGTTTGCATACCTTCTCGCTATTCTTTGGATCTTCAAAACCTTGAGGTTGTACCATGTACACATCCTCCTCCAAGTTCCCATTAAGGAACGCCGTTTTGACATCCATTTGCCATATTTCATAATCATGAAATGCAGCAATAGCGAGCATTATCCGAATAGACTTGAACATGGCAACCGGTGAAAAAGTTTCATCATAGTCAATTCATTGAACTTGAGTGAAACCCTTCGCTACAAGCCTCGCTTTGTAGGTTGTTAAGTTCCCATCCATGTCCATCTTCCTCTTGAAAACCCATTTATTTTGAATGGCCTTTTTCCCTTGAGGAAGGTCAACCAAGTTCCACACTTGATTATCATACATGGATTCTATTTCGGATTCTTTGGCCTTAAGCCATAGTTTGGAGTCTTCCCTTTCCATTTCTTCTTGGAAGGTCAAGGGATCATTGGTATCTAGTACCATGATATCATGAAGTCCCAGATATAAGTCAGGTTTCTTCCTTTCCCTTGTTGACATTCTCAGTTCTTTTGGTTCTTTTCGTGTCTCTCGAACTTCTTCCACAATTTCTTGAGGAGTGGGTTCACGTTCAACCCTTGAACGTACACTTGGTGGGGATGATTGAGATTCTCTCACAATTTCTTGTGATGATCTCTCACTCACGCTCCCACTAACCAAAGGAATCTCGGTTGGGCCTTCATGATCTTGAACGTCATCATTCGTGTCATGATCTTGTAGAGTATCTTGAGTTTCCTCAAACACAACCCTACTCCCACTACTTTTTACTCTTTCTAGAAATTCCTTTTCCAGAAATGTGGCATCCCTCTCTACAATCACTCGATTGGAGGTGATATGCCAAAAGTAGTATCCTCTTGTCTCATGAGGATAACCAATGAAGAAACACTTATCCCCTTTTGGTTGAAGTTTGGTCGACATCAATTTCTGTAAGTAAGCCTCACAACCCCAAATCTTGAGAAAACTGAGATTAGGTGTTTTACCACTCCATAGCTCATAAGGAGTTTTCTCCACCGATTTGGATGAAACATTGTTTAGTGTGTAAGCCGCAGTTTGTAGTGCATAACTCCAAAAGTAAAGAGGTAATTCCGCATGACTCATCATTGACCGAACCATGTCGAGCAATATCCTATTCCTCCTTCCGGATACCCCATTCCACTGAGGTGTGCCGGGAGGGGTGAGTTGAATACAATACCAAACTCCTTTAGATGTTTCTCTTTTTAGCAAAAAAACCAAAAGCTATAACACACGAATTTCGGTAAAAACTATTAGTTTTTTAAGCATGACACTATTTCTTTCTTTTTTGTGGGGACTAATGACACGACTTCCTATTATACGACGAAAATGTTAATTTGATCCGCTCGAAGAGAGATGTTTAGATATTTCCATTTTTAGCAAAACAACCAAAGGCTATAACACTCGTATTTCGGTAAAAACTCTCAGATTTTAAAAATGGCACTATTTCATTGTTTCTTGTGAGGTCTGATGACACGACTTCCTATTATACGACGAAAATGTTAAACTGATGCGTCCGAGGAGAGATTGTTAGATATTTCCCTTTTTAGCAAAAACAACAAAGGCTATAGCACACAAATTTCTGTAAAAACCTTTAGTTTTTAAAAATGGCACTATTTCTTTGTTTTTTGTGGGTCTGATGACACGACTTCCTACTATACGACAAAAATGAAAAACTGATGCATCCGAAGAGAGTTTTTTAGATATTTCCAATTTTAGCAAAACAACCAAAATCTATTGCACACGAATTTCGGTAAAAACCATCAGTTTTTAAGAATGACACTATTTTTTTTGTGGGGTCTGAAATGTTAAATAATGCATCCGAAAATAGATTTTTAGATATTTCCATTTTTAGTAAAAAAACCAAAAGCTTTAGCACACGAATTTCGGTATAAACAATTAATTTTTAAAAATGTCACAATTTCTTTCTTTTTTGTGAGGTCTGATGACACGACTTCCTATAATACGACGAAAATGTTAAACTGATGCGTCCGAGGAGAGATTGTTAGATATTTCCCTTTTTAGCAAAAAAACCAAAGGCTATAACACACGGATTTCTGTAAAAACCTTTAGTTTTTAAAAATGGCACTATTTCTTTGTTTTTTGTGGGTCTGATGACACGACTTCCTACTATACGACAAAAATGAAAAACCGATGCGTCCGAGGAGAGTTTTTTTGATATTTCCATTTTTAGCAAAACAACCAAAGACTATAGCTCACGAATTTCGGTAAAAACCCTCAGTGTTTAAAAATGGCACTATTTTTTTGGTTTTTGTGAGGTCTGATGACACGACATCTTATTATACGATGAAAATGTTAAACTGATGCGTCCGTGGAGAGATTGTTAGATATTTCCCTTTTTAGCAAAAAAACCAAAGGCTATAGCACACGAACTTCTGTAAAAACACTCACTTTTTTAATATGGCCCTATTTCTTTGTTTTTGTGGGGACTAATGACACGACTTCCTATTATACGACGAAAATGTTAAACTGATGTGTCCGAAGAGAGATTTTTAGATATATCCATTTTTAGCAAAAAAAATCAAAAGCTATATATAGCACACGAATTTCGTTAAAAACCATCAGTTTTTAAGAATGACATTATTTCTTTGTTTTTGTGGGGACTAATGCACGACTTCCTACTATACGACGAAAATGTTAATTTCATGCGTTCGAAGAGAGATTTATTGATATTTCTCTTTTTAGCCAAAAAACAAAAAGCTATAACACACGAATTTCGGTAAAAACTATTAGTTTTTAAGAATGACATTATTTCTTTGTTTTTTGTGGGGACTAATGACACGACTTCCTATTATACGACGAAAACGTTAAACTGATGTGTCCGAAGAGAGATTTTTAGATATATCCATTTTTAGCAAAACACAAAGGCTATATATAGCACACGAATTTCTGTAAAAACACTCAGTTTTTAAAAATGACACTATTTCTTTGTTTTTGTGGGGACTAATGACACGACTTCCTATTATACGACGAAAATGTTAATTTCATGCGTTCGGAGGGAGATTTTTAGATATTTCTGTTTTTAGCAAAAAAACCAAAAGCTATAGCACACGAATTTCTGTAAAAACCTTTACTTTTTAAAAATGACACTATTTCTTTGTTTTTTGTGGGTCTGATGACATGACTTCCTACTATACGACAAAAATGAAAAACTGATGCGTCCGAAGAGAGTTTTTTTGATATTTCCATTTTTAGCAAACCAACCAAAGTCTATAGCACACGAATTTCGGGAAAAACCATCAGTTTTTAAGAATGACACTATTTTTTTTGTGGGGTCTGAAATGTTAAACTATTGCATCCGAAAATAGATTTTTAGATATTTCCATTTTTAGTAAAAAAACCAAAAGCTATAGCACACGAATTTCGGTAAAAAATATCAATTTTTAAAAATGTCACAATTTCTTTCTTTTTTGTGGGTCTGATGACACGACTTCCTACTATACGACAAAAATGAAAAACTGATGCGTCCGAAGAGAGTTTTTTAGATATTTCCCTTTTTAGCAAAAACACCAAAATCTATAGCACACGAATTTCGGTAAAAACCATCAGTTTTTAAGAATGACACTATTTTTTTGTTTTTTGTGGGGACTAATGACACAACTTCCTATTATACGACGAAAACGTTAAACTGATGTGTCCGAAGAGAGATTTTTAGATATATCCATTTTTAGCAAAAAAACTCAAAGACTATATATAGCACACGAATTTCTGTAAAAACACTCAGTTTTTAAAAATGACACTATTTCTTTGTTTTTGTGGGGACTAATGACACGACTTCCTATTATACGATGAAAATGTTAATTTCATGCGTTCGAAGGGAGACTTTTAGATATTTCTGTTCTTAGCAAAAAAACCAAAAGGTATAGCACACGAATTTCTGTAAAAACCTTTAGTTTTTAAAAATGGCACTATTTCTTTGTTTTTTGTGGGTCTGATGACACGACTTCCTACTATACGACAAAAATGAAAAACTGATGCGTCCGAAGAGAGTTTTTTAGATATTTCCATTTTTAGCAAAACAACCAAAGTCTATAGCACATGAATTTCGGGAAAAACCATCAGTTTTTAAGAATGACACTATTTTTTTTGTGGGGTCTGAAATGTTAAACTATTGCATCCGAAAATAGATTTTTAGATATTTCCATTTTTAGTAAAAAAACCAAAAGCTATAGCACACGAATTTCGGTAAAAACTATCAATTTTTAAAAATGTCACAATTTCTTTCTTTTTTGTGAGGTCTGATGACACGACTTCCTACTATTCGACAAAAATGAATAACGGATGCGTCCGAAGAGAGTTTTTTAGATATTTCAATTTTTAGCAAAACAACCAAAGACTATAGCACACGAATTTCGGTAAAACCCTCAGTTTTTAAAAATGACAATATTTTTTTGGTTTTTGTGAGGTCTGATGACACAACTTCCTATTATACGACGAAAATGTTAAACTGATGAGTCCGAAAAGAGATTTTTAGATATATCCATTTTTAGCAAAGAACTCAAAGGCTTTATATAGCACACGAATTTCTGTAAAAACACTCAGTTTTTAAAAATGGCACTATTTCTTTGTTTTTGTGGGGACTAATGACACGATTTCCTATTATACGACGAAAATGTTAAACTGATGTGTCCGAAGAGAGATTTTTAGATATATCCATTTTTAGCAAAAAACTCAAAGGCCATATATAGCACACGAATTTCTGTAAAAACACTCAGTTTTAAAAATGACACTATTTCTTCGTTTTTGTGGGGACTAATGACACGACTTCCTATTATACGACGAAAATGTTAAACTGATGTGTCCGAAAAGAGATTTTTAGATATATTCATTTTTAGCAAAAAACTCAAAGGCCATATATAGCACACGAATTTCTGTAAAAACACTCAGTTTTAAAAATGGCACTATTTCTTCGTTTTTGTGGGGACTAATGACACGACTTCCTATTATACGACGAAAATGTTAATTTCATGCGTTCGAAGGGAGATTTTTAGATATTTCTCTTTTTAGCAAAAAAACCAAAAGTTATAGCACACGAATTTCTGCAAAAACCTTTAGTTTTGAAAAATGGCACTATTTCTTTGTTTTTTGTGGGTGTGATGACACGACTTCCTACTACACGACAAAAATGAAAAACTGATGCGTCCGAAAAGAGTTTTTTAGATATTTCCATTTTTAGCAAAACAACCAAAGTCTATAGTACACGAATTTCGGTAAAAACCATCAGTTTTTAAGAATGACACTATTTCTTTGTTTTTGTGGGGACTAATGCACGACTTCCTACTATACGATGAAAATGTTAATTTCATGCGTTCGAAGAGAGATTTTTTGATATTTCTCTTTTTAGCCAAAAAACAAAAAGCTATAACACACGAATTTCGGTAAAAACTATTAGTTTTTAAGAATGGCACTATTTCTTTGCATCCGAAAACAACCAAAGTCTATAGCACACGAATTTCGGTAAAAACCATCAGTTTTTAAGAATGACACTATTTTTTGTGGGGTCTGAAATGTTAAACTATTGCATCCGAAAATAGATTTTTAGATATTTCCATTTTTAGTAAAAAAACCAAAAGCTATAGCACACGAATATCGGTAAAAACTATCAATTTTTAAAAATGTCACAATTTATTTCTTTTTTGTGAGGTCTGATGACACGACTTCCTACTATACGACAAAAATGAATAACGGATGCGTCCGAAGAGAGTTTTTTAGATATTTCCATTTTTAGCAAAACAACCAAAGATTATAGCACACGAATTTTGGTAAAAACCCTCAGTTTTAAAAAATGACAATATTTTTTTGGTTTTTGTTAGGTGTGATGACACGACTTCCTATTATACGACAAAAATGTTAAACTGATGCGTCCGAGAAGAGATTGTTAGATATTTCCCTTTTTAATAAAAAAGACCAAAGGCTATAGCACATGAATTTCTGTAAAAACACTCAGTTTTTAAAAATGACCATATTTCTTTGTTTTTGTGGGGACTAATGACACGACTTCCTATTATACGGCGAAAATGTTAAACTGATGAGTCCGAAAAGAGATTTTTAGATATATCCATTTTTAGCAAAGAACTCAAAGGCTATATATATCACACGAATTTCTGTAAAAACACTCAGTTTTTAAAAATGGCACTATTTCTTTGTTTTTGTGGGGACTAATGACACGACTTCCTATTATACGACGAAAATGTTAAACTGATGTGTCCGAAGAGAGATTTTTAGATATATCCATTTTTAGCAAAAAACTCAAAGGCCATATATAGCACACGAATTTCTGTAAAAACACTCAGTTTTAAAAATGGCACTATTTCTTCGTTTTTGTGGGGACTAATGACACGACTTCCTATTATACGACGAAAATGTTAATTTCATGCGTTCGAAGGGAGATTTTTAGATATTTCTCTTTTTAGCAAAAAAACCAAAAGTTATAGCACACGAATTTCTGTAAAAACCTTTAGTTTTGAAAAATGGCACTATTTCTTTGTTTTTTGTGGGTGTGATCACACGACTTCCTACTACACGACAAAAATGAAAAACTGATGCGTCCGAAGAGAGTTTTTTAGATATTTCCATTTTTAGCAAAACAACCAAAGTCTATAGTACACGATTTTCGGTAAAAACCATCAGTTTTTAGGAATGACACTATTTCTTTGTTTTTGTGGGGACTAATGCACGATTTCCTACTATATGATGAAAATGTTAATTTCATGCGTTCGAAGAGAGATTTTTTGATATTTCTCTTTTTAGCAAAAAAACAAAAAGCTATAGCACACGAATTTCGGTAAAAACAATTTCTTTTTTTTGTGAGGTCTGATGACACGACTTCCTACTATTCGACAAAAATGAATAACGGATCCGTCCAAAGAGAGTTTTTTAGATATTTCCATTTTTAGCAAAACAACCAAAGACTATAGCACACGAATTTCGGTAAAACCCTCAGTTTTTAAAAATGACAATATTTTTTTGGTTTTTGTGAGGTCTGATGACACGACTTCCTATTATACGACGAAAATGTTAAACTGATGAGTCCGAAAAGAGATTTTTAGATATATCCATTTTTAGAAAAGAACTCAAAGGCTATATATAGCACACGAATTTCTGTAAAAACACTCAGTTTTTAAAAATGGCACTATTTCTTTGTTTTTGTGGGGACTAATGACACGACTTCCTATTATACGACGAAAATGTTAAACTGATGAGTCCGAAAAGAGATTTTTAGATATATCCATTTTTAGGAAAGAACTCAAAGGCTATATATAGCACACGAATTTCTGTAAAAACACTCAGTTTTTAAAAATGACACTATTTCTTTGTTTTTGTGGGGACTAATGACACAACTTCCTATTATACGACGAAAACGTTAAACTGATGTGTCCGAAGAGAGATTTTTAGATATATCCATTTTTAGCAAAAAACTCAAAGGCTATATATAGCACACGAATTTCTGTAAAAACACTCAGTTTTTAAAAATGACACTATTTCTTTGTTTTTGTGGGGACTAATGACACGACTTCCTATTATACGATGAAAATGTTAATTTCATGCGTTCGAAGGGAGACTTTTAGATATTTCTGTTCTTAGCAAAAAAAACCAAAAGGTATAGCACACGAATTTCTGTAAAAACCTTTAGTTTTTAAAAATGGCACTATTTCTTTGTTTTTTGTGGGTCTGATGACACGACTTCCTACTATACGACAAAAATGAAAAAATGATGCGTCCGAAGAGAGTTTTTTAGATATTTCCATTTTTAGCAAAACAACCAAAGTCTATAGCAAATGAATTTCGGGAAAAACCATCAG
Organism: Triglochin maritima; assembly: GCA_963682175.1. Lineage (NCBI taxonomy): Eukaryota > Viridiplantae > Streptophyta > Magnoliopsida > Alismatales > Juncaginaceae > Triglochin > Triglochin maritima. Next base: position 49,653,696 of record OY821772.1, read on the forward strand.
TTTTTAAGAATGACACTATTTTTTTTGTGGGGTCTGAAATGTTAAACTATTGCATCCGAAAATAGATTTTTAGATATTTCCATTTTTAGTAAAAAAACCAAAAGCTGTAGCACAAGAATTTCGGTAAAAACTATCAATTTTTAAAAATGTCACAATTTCTTTCTTTTTTGTGAGGTCTGATGACACGTCTTCCTACTATTCGACAAAAATGAATAACGGATGCGTCCGAAGAGAGTTTTTTAGATATTTCCATTTTTAGCAAAACAACCAAAGACTATAGCACACGAATTTCGGTAAAACCCTCAGTTTTTAAAAATGACAATATTTTTTTGGTTTTTGTGAGGTATGATGACACGACTTCCTATTATACGACAAAAATGTTAAACTGATGCGTCCGAGGAGGGATTGTTAGATATTTCTCTTTTTAGCAAAAAAAACCAAAGGCTATAGCACATGAATTTCTGTAAAAACACTCAGTTTTTAAAAATGACCCTATTTCTTTGTTTTTGTGGGGACTAATGACACGACTTCCTATTATACGACGAAAATGTTAAACTGATGAGTCCGAAAAGAGATTTTTATATATATCCATTTTTAGCAAAAAACTCAAAGGCCATATATAGCACACGAATTTCTGTAAAAACACTCAGTTTTGAAAAATGGCACTATTTCTTCATTTTTGTGGGGACTAATGACACGACTTCCTATTATACGACGAAAATGTTAATTTCATGCGTTCGAAGGGAGATTTTTAGATATTTCTCTTTTTAGCAAAAAAACCAAAAGTTATAGCACACGAATTTCTGTAAAAACCTTTAGTTTTGAAAAATGGCACTATTTCTTTGTTTTTTGTGGGTGTGATGACACGACTTCCTACTACACGACAAAAATGAAAAACTGATGCGTCCGAAGAGAGTTTTTTAGATATTTCCATTTTTAGCAAAACAACCAAAGTCTATAGTACACGAATTTCGGTAAAAACCATCAGTTTTTAAGAATGACATTATTTCTTTGTTTTTGTGGGGACTAATGCACGACTTCCTACTATACGATGAAAATGTTAATTTCATGCGTTCGAAGAGAGATTTTTTGATATTTCTCTTTTTAGCAAAAAACAAAAAGCTATAGCACACGAATTTCGGTAAAAACTATTAGTTTTTAAGAATGACACTATTTCTTTATTTTTTGTGGGGACTAATGACACGACTTCCTATTATACGACGAAAACGTTAAACTGATGTGTCCGAAGAGAGATTTTTAGATATATCCATTTTTAGCAAAAAATTCAAAGGCTATATATAGCACACGAATTTCTGTAAAAACACTCAGTTTTTAAAAATGGCACTATTTCTTTGTTTTTGTGGGGACTAATGACACGACTTCCTATTATACGATGAAAATGTTAATTTCATGCGTTCGAAGGGAGACTTTTAGATATTTCTGTTCTTAGCAAAAAAAACCAAAAGGTATAGCACACGAATTTCTGTAAAAACCTTTAGTTTTTAAAAATGGCACTGTTTCTTTGTTTTTTGTGGGTCTGATGACACGACTTCCTACTATACGACAAAAATGAAAAACTGATGCGTCCGAAGAGAGTTTTTTAGATATTTCCATTTTTAGCAAAACAACCAAAGTCTATAGCACATGAATTTCGGGAAAAACAATCAGTTTTTAAGAATGACACTATTTTTTTTGTGGGGTCTGAAATGTTAAACTATTGCATCCGAAAATAGATTTTTAGATATTTCCATTTTTAGTAAAAAAACCAAAAGCTATAGCACACGAATTTCGGTAAAAACTATCAATTTTTAGAAATGTCACAATTTCTTTCTTTTTTGTGAGGTCTGATGACACGACTTCCTACTATTCGACAAAAATGAATAACGGATGCGTCCGAAGAGAGTTTTTTAGATATTTCCATTTTTAGCAAAACAACCAAAGACTATAGCACACGAATTTCGGTAAAACCCTCAGTTTTTAAAAATGACAATATTTTTTTGGTTTTTGTGAGGTCCGATGACACGACTTCCTATTATACGACAAAAATGTTAAACTGATGCGTCCGAGGAGAGATTGTTAGATATTTCCCTTTTTAGCAAAAAAACCAAAGGCTATAGCACATGAATTTCTGTAAAAACACTCAGTTTTTAAAAATGACCCTATTTCTTTGTTTTTGTGGGGACTAATGACACGACTTCCTATTATACGACGAAAATGTTAAACTGATGAGTCCGAAAAGAGATTTTTAGATATATCCATTTTTAGCAAAGAACTCAAAGGCTATATATAGCACATGAATTTCTGTAAAAACACTCAGTTTTTAAAAATGGCACTATTTCTTTGTTTTTGTGGGGACTAATGACACGACTTCCTATTATACGACGAAAATGTTAAACTGATGTGTCCGAAGAGAGATTTTTAGATATATCCATTTTTAGCAAAAAACTCAAAGGCCATATATAGCACCCGAATTTCTGTAAAAACACTCAGTTTTTAAAAATGGCACTATTTCTTCATTTTGTGGGGACTAATGACACGACTTCCTATTATACGACGAAAATGTTAATTTCATTCGTTCGAATGGAGATTTTTAGATATTTCTCTTTTTAGCAAAAAAACCAAAAGTTATAGCACACGAATTTCTGTAAAAACCTTTAGTTTTGAAAAATGGCACTATTTCTTTGTTTTTTGTGGGTGTGATGACGCGACTTCCTACTACACGACAAAAATGAAAAACTGATGCGTCCGAAGAGAGTTTTTTAGATATTTCCATTTTTAGCAAAACAACCAAAGTCTATAGTACACGAATTTCGGTAAAAACCATCAGTTTTTAAGAATGACACTATTTCTTTGTTTTTGTGGGGACTAATGCACGACTTCCTACTATACGATGAAAATGTTAATTTCATGCGTTCGAAGAGAGATTTTTTGATATTTCTCTTTTTAGCAAAAAAACAAAAAGCTATAGCACACGAATTTCGGTAAAAACTATTAGTTTTTAAGAATGGCACTATTTCTTTGTTTTTTGTGGGGACTAATGACACGACTTCCTATTATACGACGAAAACGTTAAACTGATGTGTCCGAAGAGAGATTTTTAGATATATCCATTTTTAGCAAAAAACTCAAAGGCTATATATAGCACACGAATTTCTGTAAAAACACTCAGTTTTTAAAAATGGCACTATTTCTTTGTTTTTGTGGGGACTAATGACACGACTTCCTATTATACGATGAAAATGTTAATTTCATGCGTTCGAAGGGAGACTTTTAGATATTTCTGTTCTTAGCAAAAAAAACCAAAAGGTATACCACACGAATTTCTGTAAAAACCTTTAGTTTTTAAAAATGGCATTGTTTCTTTGTTTTTTGTGGGTCTGATGACACGACTTCCTACTATACGATAAAAATGAAAAACTGATGCGTCCGAAGAGAGTTTTTTAGATATTTCCATTTTTAGCAAAACAACCAAAGTCTATAGCACATGAATTTCGGGAAAAACAATCAGTTTTTAAGAATGACACTATTTTTTTTGTGGGGTCTGAAATGTTAAACTATTGCATCCGAAAATAGATTTTTAGATATTTCCATTTTTAGTAAAAAAACCAAAAGCTATAGCACACGAATTTCGGTAAAAACTATCAATTTTTAAAAATGTCACAATTTCTTTCTTTTTTGTGAGGTCTGATGACACGACTTCCTACTATTCGACAAAAATGAATAACGGATGCGTCCGAAGAGAGTTTTTTAGATATTTCCATTTTTAGCAAAACAACCAAAGACTATAGCACACGAATTTCGGTAAAAACCCTCAGTTTTTAAAAATGACAATATTTTTTTGGTTTTTGTGAGGTCCGATGACACAACTTCCTATTATACGACGAAAACGTTAAACTGATGTGTCCGAAGAGAGATTTTTAGATATATCCATTTTTAGCAAAAAAACTCAAAGGCTATATATAGCACACGAATTTCTGTAAAAACACTCAGTTTTTAAAAATGGCACTATTTCTTTGTTTTTGTGGGGACTAATGACACGACTTCCTATTATACGATGAAAATGTTAATTTCATGCGTTCGAAGGGAGACTTTTAGATATTTCTGTTCTTAGCAAAAAAAAACCAAAAGGTATAGCACACGAATTTCTGTAAAACCTTTAGCTTTTGAAAATGGCACTATTTCTTTGTTTTTTGTGGGTCTGATGACACGACTTCCTACTATACGACAAAAATGAAAACGGATGCGTCCGAAGAGAGTTTTTTAGATATTTCCATTTTTAGCAAAACAACCAAAGTCTATAGCACATGAATTTCGGGAAAAACTATCAGTTTTTAAGAATGACACTATTTTTTTTTGTGGGGTCTGAAATGTTAAACTATTGCATCCGAAAATAGATTTTTAGATATTTCCATTTTTAGTAAAAAAACCAAAAGCTATAGCACACGAATTTCGGTAAAAACTATCAATTTTTAAAAATGTCACAATTTCTTTCTTTTTTGTGGGTCTGATGACACGACTTCCTACTATACGACAAAAATGAAAAACTGATGCGTCCGAAGAGAGTTTTTTAGATATTTCCATTTTTAGCAAAACAACCAAAATCTATAGCACACGAATTTCGGTAAAAACCATCAGTTTTTAAGAATGACACTATTTTTTTGTGGGGTCTTAAATGTTAAACTAATGCATCCGAAAATAGATTTTTAGATATTTCCATTTTTAGTAAAAAAACCAAAAGCTATAGCACACTAATTTCGGTAAAAACTATCAATTTTTAAAAATGTCACAATTTCTTTCTTTTTTTTGAGGTCTGATGACACGACTTCCTACTATACGACAAAAATGAAAAACCGATGCGTCTGAAGAGAGTTTTTTAGATATTTCCATTTTTAGCAAAACAACCAAAGACTATAGCACACGAATTTTGGTAAAAACCTAAGCTCTGATACCACTGTAGGATTTCATGTTAAATTATACATATATATTTTCGAATTTTTTATGTATAATAAGGATCAATTTTCAATTTTCTATAATTTATTTCATGCATGCATCAATTTGTTTCAATATCTAGTTTCAAAACTTTATTAAAACAAATTTGGACTCCGAAATTCATACCTAGAAGTTCTCAAAAACTTCTTGAAGATTCGGAGACGTTGGGGATGCTTCTCGCCGCGCCGGATGCCTCCGAGTATTCACCAAACTCTAAACAAGATCGGAGAGAGGGAAGCTAGTCTCTCAATCTCCGATAGGGTTTAGAATCCAATTACTAACTCCTCTTTAATTCTCTTGAGAAGATGATCTCTTAAGAAATAAAACTAAACTTAAGAATTAAGGGATTTTCGTGGAGAATTATGGAGAGAGAATTTTTGCACAAGAAATAATGAATGAATTAATTAGGTAATGAGATGAACTTGTATTTATAAGTTCTCTCCAAATTACCTATTCATGTGCAACCCCTTGCCCATGATCTCATGCAAAATTCCATCTAACCATCCATTATTTATTAATAAATAATCTTAGCCACGAATTAAATCAATTATGGACCAATTCCATGCATGATTTAATTAATTCTTAAATTAATTCTGCATAAAACCGTCTGACCGGTCGACCGTTCGCAAGGTCCGGTCGACCGTTTAGACCGAGGTTCGGTCGACCGATCGATATATTCGGTCGACCGTTCGCAACAAAAAAAATTCATCGCAATGTTCGGTCGACCGACCGAGAAAACTCGGTCGACCGAAAACGAACAGACGAAATTCTCGTTACGCTCAATACATATCCGGTCGGACGTGCAACATTGCGGTCGACCGCACAACATTCGGTCGACCGTTTTTATACAGTGCATGCAGACTTGTCAAATTTCGGTTTAACCCCTACAAAATTTGACATTTCGGGATTAGTAGTAAATTCACAACTTATGTAACATATTATCCTATGTAATGATCAATCATTACACCACATAATATTTACATCACATATGAATTTAATTTAGATTCTAATTATGTTATAAATCACAACATAATTTTGATTTTGCTTGTTCACCCCATGTGTCATATTTTCTACATGAAACCCGACACATCTTATGAACTCAAAATCCCCATTTCTTGTTTCCCAGTTTTGTGGTGTGACCTATGGGACGATCTAAACTAAGTTGGCAGTGATATTAAGAGCTTAATATCACAAGCTATAAGCGGTATCTAGCTACACATTATAGCTCCCAATTAGTTAGATGTCTTAATTCCACTCGAACCAAAACCCGATCCATTTAGTGATGGAGTGCACCACTTGTGTCCGTCCCTTGCCTCATGATATTAAGAATACACACAAAGTAGTATTGTGTCATCTTTGTATTAGTATTCATTTTTTGATCTCTTTAAGCTAGTTATAAATATGTGACTTAACTCAAATCACATTGTGCACATTATAACTCTACTTTATCAAGGGGCCCACTAATATCATCACTCAATTAAGAGGGGTAATGATAATCTTTTGACTAACTATCTTCTCCAACAAAAGTTGTACTTAACCAACCAATACCTTTACACTACACTGATCGATAGTTCAAGACACTGATCTAATTAAGTATTCCTTAAGTGATTAGATATAAGTCTCATATCAAAGGACCAAAGACACAGTAAAATATTAATGACACAGAAACACATTTCTATAATATTTTACTTATTAGGTCTATTCAGTATACAAAAGTAATATTTTCCTCTTTTGCATACCCGTGTTGTCACTCACTTGTAGAGCTACAATGATCTATGACCAACACGACAATCTTAACTCGGTAATTAATGTTCCATGTTAATTACCATGATTGTGAATATCTTTTGTTTTATGTAAACCAATATCTTTTAGAGCTCTACGGTTAAGGACCAAGAGCCTCTTCCTTAACACTTCTAAAAGACGAATAACATAAACAAGGAACAAAATGATTTCTCATTCAATTCATAATAATTGACATTTAAAAGTAAAACTTTTAGAACACATTCCCTTCAATCTCCCACTTGTTATTAAAGTTTTCTTTCTCATACATACTCAATGCATAAAACAATAATAACTAGGGTAAACCCCATTACATATCAATCATCAAGCCAATCTACATGGTTCCTCAATCCCATGGACTCGAAATGCATTTCGCCCTTGGCTTGGGATAAGGGTTTTGTGAATGGATCGATGTGTTGATGTTGGTGTCCACCCATAAAAGATTTATTTTGCCTTCGTCGATGAGGTCACGCGTCACGAAGTACTTACGATCCATGTACTTCACTTTGTGGTGTGATTTGGGATCCTTGATTTGCGAGATAGATGCACTATTGTCGCAAAATAGATCTATTGGTCCCTCGCTCGAGGGAACTACTCCAAGCTCTTCAAGGAACTTCTTAATCCACACTCCTTCCTTGCTCGCTTCAGCGACAGCCATTACTTCGGAAGCAGTGGTTGAGTCGGCTGTAGTACTTTGCTTCCAACTACGCCAACTCACAGCTCCACCATTCAGAAGGAAGAAGGAAGACGTATCCTGATTGCGACCTTCTATCGTCTGGATCACTCATGAAACTCGCATCCGAGTAACCTTCAGCTATCAATTCCCTTTGTCCTCCATAAACAAGAATCTTATCCTTAGTCCGGTTAAGGTACTTCAGGATATTCTTGACCGCAGTCCAATGCTCAGGACCTGCGTTGGATTGGTGACGACTTGTCACGCTTAGAGCATACGAGACATCTGGTCTTGTGCAAGTCATCGCGTACATGATCGACCCAATTGCTGAAGCATAAGGGACATCCTTCATGTACTCTAAGTCCTTACGTGATTGCGCACGTTGAGACTTCTTGAGTTGCACACCCATACTCATTGGCACGCTGCCCTTTTTGGAGTTGTTCATCTTGAACCTTTCCAAGACCTTGTCAATGTATGCACGTTGACTGAGGCCAATGAGTCTACGGGGTCTATCTCGATATATCTTGATTCCCAAGATGTATTGAGCCTCACCCATGTCTTTCATCGAAAATGTAGATTTCAATGAACTTCTCGATTGCTCAAGCAAAGGAATATGATTACCCATGAGCAATATGTCATCGACATATAAGATTAGGAATACTACATGGCTCCCACTAACCTTCTTGTATACACAAGGTTCTTCCTTACTTTGAATGAAGTGAAGCTTCTTCACTTCCTCGTCAAAGCGTTTGTTCCAACTCCTTGATGCTTGCTTCAATCCATAGATGGATCTTTGAAGCTTGCATACCTTCTCGCTATTCTTTGGATCTTCAAAACCTTGAGGTTGTACCATGTACACATCCTCCTCCAAGTTCCCATTCAGGAACGCCGTTTTGACATCCATTTGCCAAATTTCATAATCGTGAAATGCGGCAATAGCGAGCATGATCCGAATAGACTTGAACATGGCAACCGGTGAAAAAGTTTCATCATAGTCAATTCCTTGAACTTGAGTGAAACCCTTCGCTACAAGCCTCGCTTTGTAGGTTGTCAAGTTCCCATCCATGTCCATCTTCCTCTTAAAAACCCATTTATTATGAATGACCTTTTTCCCTTGAGGAAGGTCAACCAAGTCCCATACTTGATTATCATACATGGATTCTATTTCGGATTCCATGGCCTTAAGCCATAGTTTGGAGTCTTCCCTTTCCATTGCCTCTTGGAAGGTTAAGGGATCATTGGTATCTAGTATCATGATTTCATGAAGTCCCAGATACAAATCGGGTTTCTTCCTTTCCCTTGTTGACCTTCTAAGTTCTTTTGGTTCTTCTCGTGTCTCTCGAACTTCTTCCACAATTTCTTGAGGAGTGGGTTCACGTTCAACTCTTGAACGTACACTTGGTGGGGATGATTGAGATTGTCTCACAATTTCTTGTGATGGTCTCTCGCTCACGCTCCCACTAACCAAAGGAATCTCGGTTGGGCCTTCATGATCTTGAATGTCATCATTCATGTCATGATCTTGTAGAGTATCTTGAGTTTCCTCAAGCACAACCCTACTCCCACTACTTTTTACTCTTTCTAGAAATTCCTTTTCCAGAAATGTGGCATCCCTCTCTACAATCACTCGATTGGAGGTGATATGCCAAAAGTAGTATCCTCTTGTCTCACGAGGATAACCAATAAAGAAGCACTTATCCGCTTTTGGTTGAAGTTTGGTTGACATCAATCTCTTGACGTAAGCCTCACAACCCCAAATCTTGAGAAAACTGAGCTTAGGTGTTTTACCACTCCATAGCTCATAAGGAGTTTTCTCCACGGATTTGGATGGAACATTATTTAGTGTGTAAGCCGCAGTTTGTAGTGCATAACTCCAAAAGTAAAGAGGTAATTCTGCATGACTCATCATTGACCGAACCATATCGAGCAATGTCCTATTCCTCCTTTCGGATACCCCATTCCATTGAGGTGTACCGGGAGGGGCGAGTTGAGGTACAATACCAAACTCCTTTAGGTATGAGTCAAATTCGGCACTTAAGTACTCACCTCCACGATCCGTTCGTAGAGACTTGATTTTCTTGTCGAGTTGGTTCTCTACTTCATTCTTGAATTCTTTGAACTTGTCAAAGGACTCACTTTTGTTTCTCATTAGATAAACATAGCCATAACGACTATAATCATCCGTGAACGTAATGAAGTACCTTAAACCATCTCGTGCACTAGTACTCATTGGACCACATACATCGGAATGTATCAAATCCAACAAGCCACTCGCCCTTGGGCCTTTCTTCTTGAAAGGCTTTTTGGTCATTTTATTCATTAGACATGGTTGGCACGTCTCCAATGATTTAAAATCAAGTAGACCAAGAAGGTTAGCTTCTTGCAATTTCTTGATGCGCTTTTCATTTATGTGACCAAGACGATAGTGCCACAAGAGAGTATCATTCTCGTGAGTGGTCTTAAGTCTTTTGTTATTGATATTAAAGATTTGTTTATTATCTAATTCAAGCAAATAGAGACCATTCCTTATGAACGCATTTGCATAGAACACACCATTCTTCGATATAGACAAACAAGAATTTGAAATATTTATATTAAAATTATCCATATCCAGACATGATACAGAAATAATATTCTTGCTAATCGAAGGTACATAATAAACATTCTTTAGACATAAATTTAAACCACTACATAATTGAAGCACCACAGAACCTTGTGCAACCGCAGACACGTTCGCACCATTTTCGACCTTCAATTCTACCTCGTTCCTTACGAGTTCCTTCCTATCCATGAGTAGCTGCACATTAGAAACTATGTGAGCACAAGATCCGGTATCAATCACCCAATCCTGGACAGAGGTGGCTAAATTTATTTCAATAACAAATATACCTTTGGCCTTTTTGGGGCGCCGACGTTCAATCACTCCGTTGTCAAGGTCTTCCTTGTACTTGGGGCAATTTGGCTGGATGTGTCCTTTTCACCGCAGTTAAAGCACTCCGTATTGGGAGTTGGAGATTTCTGAGATTTCCCCCTCGAGGCACTTTTATGAGCACCTCCTACTCCCTTGCTCTTGATTGAACCACTTTTGGTAGATTTACCCTTTCCTTTACCAATCTTATGGCCCCTCCCATGGACGGCAAGGACTTGCTTGTCCCTACCCTTGCCCATGTCAACTTCAGCAGTTTTGAGAGCATTGTGAAGCTCCTCAAGACTCACCCCTTTTTCATGCACGTGATAGTGCATCACAAAGTCCTTAAAGGACGGGGCTAGAGAGCCAAGAATCATATCTTCAGCAATGTCCTCGGGCATTGGTGAAGAGAGCTTTGCCAACTTCTCAAGGTATCCTTGCATCGTGAGAAAATGCATAGATACCGATGTTCCCTCCGCCATATGGCACCTTGTGAGTGCGATGGTGGTCTTATTGCGCTCCTTTCGGGCACTATCCATGAACATCTTTGATAAAGCCTCCATGGTCTTCTTGGGTTTTGAATCCAAGTATTTCGCTTGAAGCGAGTCACCCATGGATGCTAGCATAAGACCGTGAACTTGGTTCTCTTGGTCTTCCCACTTGGCTTTAGCCTCTTTCTCTTCATTGGTTAATCTCTCATTCCATTTTGGGATTGGACCTACCAAAATGTGAGATAGTTTCTCAAACTTTAACACGATGTTGAGTTTGAGTTGCCAACTAATGAAGTTTGAGCCATCATTTGCTAAAGGGTGTTTTTCTATCATGGATCGTATGATAGGTTGGATGTTCGACATTTTTCTACAAAATAAATCATACAGGTTCTAATGCCAATTTTATGTTATAATACACATGCATACATATATCAAATATAAATGTAAATGTTGCAAATAAAAAATTTGCCCATAAATGCAACATTCCAAGATCCCATCAATTGTAATATATACTAGCTAAGGGCTATCGAATACATTACAATATCAAGGTAAGAAAACATTTTTCTAATCACAACCTTTTTGAATTTTAGCAACATTAGCATCTTCAAACTCTTGTGACTCTTGTCGTTTTAATTATGAGGGAATACGACCTATCCTCGTAAGAAAAACTTTTTCCCAAAACCGAGCGAGGGCTCTAGGTAATGTTAAGAAAACTTATTTTCATTTGATACGAGATACGTTTATCCATTGTATTCACAACTAAACACACTCGGGGTTCACTAGGGTGAAACACACCTCATACATTTAATTGTGGTACAACAACAGACAACCATTATATCTCCCACTATTCCCAAAGATAGAGGGAGCTATCTCCCGCTAAGGGCGAGCAGAGTATCCCTCGATCAATGGCTGCTAGTGGATGAAATAAGAAGGAAATTATTCTTAATTTTTGTTGGACAATTTCATATTTTTACATGTGATTTGGAATTTTAGGTTATCACGCATATTAATATTCATACACATTCTAACATTCACCACATTCATCACATGCATAGCAGAAATTAAAAACAGAAATTAAACATTCAAACAATCCACATCGTGTGAGTTTATATGTTCCCTTCGATCCTTGATCCTCGATCCCCGATCCTCGATCCTCGATCGATGCGCTACAGCGGTGACTTCCTCTTGCACCGGAGATGTAGATTTTACATAAAATAAACATGCTCCTCACATTCGATAAAAAACCGACTAGTGCAAGTCCTATGTAAAAACCTCTCATATGCATATGCAATTTATCTAAAAGATGGAAATAGAGAATTTGGCTTTTACATACATAAGCCCCTGTATTATAACAATTATAAACATTCATAGCTTCTGATTTGGAACATACAAACTCACAATTCCTGCAAAACAACTCGAGCATCCATGCATGCAATATTGCTATAAACTATCCATCCTAGTTTATCAAGCATCTAGAATCTCAAACAATTCTTTGAAATACATTTTGAAATCCATTAAAAACGTTTTTCATCCATCCATTGTTCAAAAATTATTTTTTTTGAACCGCTGTCCATCCAATTTCCTAAAAGGAAAGATGAACCGCAGTTTTTCGGTTTTGTTGATTCTCTTACAAAATAATCGTTTATACTTAAAACGAAATTATTGCAAGTTAGACTTATGTCTAAATCATAATTCTAATAATTTCATGGCATGTTTTAAACTACTTAAAACATTCAAAACAAATTATTACAAAGAATTATTTCAACAAAACATTTAGGGACCGAAAAACCGGTAAAACGAATTGTTTAAACCCTAGATGGTAAACTAAATTTGTTTAAAGCCTTAAATCATTAGAAAATTGAACCCTAAGCTCTGATACCACTGTATGATTTCATGTTTAATTATACATATATTTTTTCGAATTTTTTATGTATAATAAGGATCAATTTTCAATTTTCTATAATTTATTTCATGCATGCATCAATTTGTTTCAATATCTAGTTTCAAAACTTTATTAAAACAAATTTGGACTCCGAAATTCATACCTAGAAGTTCTCAAAAACTTCTTGAAGATTCGGAGACGTTGGGGATGCTTCTCGCCGCGCCGGATGCCTCCGAGTATTCACCAAACTCTAAACAAGATCGGAGAGAGGGAAGCTAGTCTCTCAATCTCCGATAGGGTTTAGAATCCAATTACTAACTCCTCTTTAATTCTCTTGAGAAGATGATCTCTTAAGAACTAAAACTAAACTTAAGAATTAAGGGATTTTCGTGGAGAATTATGGAGAGAGAATTTTTGCACAAGAAATAATGAATGAATTAATTAGGTAATGAGATGAACTTGTATTTATAAGTTCTCTCCAAATTACATATTCATGTGCAACCCCTTGCCCATGATCTCATGCAAAATTCCATCTAACCATCCATTATTTATTAATAAATAATCTTAGCCACGAATTAAATCAATTATGGACCAATTCCATGCATGATTTAATTAATTCTTAAATTAATTCTGCATAAAACCGTCTGACCGGTCGACCGTTCGCAAGGTCCGGTCGACCGTTTAGACCGAGGTTCGGTCGACCGTTCGCAACAAAAAAAAATTCATCGCAATGTTCGGTCGACCGACCGAGAATACTCGGTCGACCGAAAACGAATAGACGAAATTCTCGTTACGCTCGATACATATCCGGTCGGACGTGCAACATTGTGGTCGACCGTTTATGGTCTAGCGGTCGACCGTTTTTGCACAGTGCATGCAGACTTGTCAAATTTCGGTTTAACCCCTACAAAATTTGACATTTCGGGATTAGTAGTAAATTCACAACTTATGTAACATATTATCCTATGTAATGATCAATCATTACACCCCATAATATTTACATCACATATGAATTTAATTTAGATTCTAATTATGTTATAAATCACAACATAATTTTGATTTTGCTTGTTCACCCCATGTGTCATATTTTCTACATGAAACCCGACACATCTTATGAACTCAAAATCCTCATTTCTTGTTTCCCAGTTTTGTGGTGTGACCTATGGGAGGATCTAAACTAAGTTGGCAGTGATATTAAGAGCTTAATATCACAAGCTATAAGCGGTATCTAGCTACACATTATAGCTCCCAATTAGTTAGATGTCTTAATTCCACTCGAACCAAAACCCGATCCATTTAGTGATGGAGTGCACCACTTGTGTCCGTCCCTTGCCTCATGATATTAAGAATACACACAAAGTAGTATTGTGTCATCTTTGTATTAGTATTCATTTTTTGATCTCTTTAAGCTAGTTATAAATATGTGACTTAACTCAAATCACATTGTGCACATTATAACTCTACTTTATCAAGGGGCCCACTAATATCATCACTCAATTAAGAGGGGCAATGATAATCTTTTGACTAACTATCTTCTCCAACAAAAGTTGTACTTAACCAACCAATGCCTTTACACTACACTGATCGATAGTTCAAGACACTGATCTAATTAAGTATTCCTTAAGTGATTAGATATAAGTCTCATATCAAAGGACCAAAGACACAGTAAAATATTAATGACACAGAAACACATTTCTATAATATTTTACTTATTAGGTCTATTCAGTATACAAAAGTAATATTTTCCTCTTTTGCATACCCGTGTTGTCACTCACTTGTAGAGCTACAATGATCTATGACCAACACGACAATCTTAACTCGGTAATTAATGTTCCATGTTAATTACCATGATTGCGAATATCTTTTGTTTTATGTAAACCAATATCTTTTAGAGCTCTACGGTTAAGGACCAAGAGCCTCTTCCTTAACACTTCTAAAAGACGAATAACATAAACAAGGAACAAAATGATTTCTCATTCAATTCATAATAATTGACATTTAAAAGTAAAACTTTTAGAACACATTCCCTTCAATCTCCCACTTGTTATTAAAGTTTTCTTTCTCATACATACTCAATGCATAAAACAATAATAACTAGGGTAAACCCCATTACATATCAATCATCAAGCCAATCTACATGGTTCCTCAATCACATGGACTCGAAATGCATTTCGCCCTTGGCTTGGGATAAGGGTTTTGTGAATGGATCAGCTGTGTTGCTGTTGGTGTCCACCCATAAAAGATTTATTTTGCCTTCGTCGATGAGGTCACGCATCACGAAGTACTTACGATCCATGTACTTCACTTTGTGGTGTGATTTGGGATCCTTGATTTGCGAGATAGATGCACTATTGTCGCAAAATAGCTCTATTGGTCCCTCGCTCGAGGGAACTACTCCAAACTCTTCAAGGAACTTCTTAATCCACACTCCTTCCTTGCTCGCTTTAGCGATAGCCATTACTTCGGAAGCAGTGGTTGAGTCGGCTGTAGTGCTTTGCTTCCAACTACGCCAACTCACTGCTCCACCATTTAGAAGGAAGACGTATCCTGATTGCGACCTTCTATAGTCTGGATCACTCATGAAACTCGCATCCGAGTAACCTTCAGCTATCAATTCCCTTTGTCCTCCATAAACAAGAATCTTATCCTTAGTCCGGTTAAGGTACTTCAGGATATTCTTGACCGCAGTCCAATGCTCAGGACCTGCGTTGGATTGGTGACGACTTGTCACGCTTAGAGCATACGAGACATCTGGTCTTGTGCAAGTCATCGCGTACATGATCGACCCAATTGCCGAAGCATAAGGGACATCATTCATGTACTCTAAGTCCTTACGTGATTGCGCACGTTGAGACTTCTTGAGTTGAAAACCCATACTCATTGGCACACTGCCCTTTTTGGAGTTGTTCATCTTGAACCTTTCCATGACCTTGTCAATGTATGCACGTTGACTGAGGCCAATGAGTCTACGGGGTCTATCTCGATATATCTTGATTCCCAAGATGTATTGAGCCTCACCCATGTCTTTCATCGAAAATGCAGATTTTTACACGAATTTCTGTAAAAACACTCAGTTTTTAAAAATGGCACTATTTCTTTGTTTTTGTGGGGACTAATGACACGACTTCCTATTATACGACGAAAATGTTAATTTCATGCGTTCGAAGAGAGATTTTTAGATATTTTTCTTTTTAGCAAAAAAACCAAAAGCTATTCTTTGTTTTTGTGGGGACTAATGACACGACTTCCTATTATACGACGAAAATTTTATTTTGATACGTACGAAGAGAGATTTTTTAGATATTTCCATTTTTAGCAAAACAACCAAAGACTGTAGCACTCGAATTTCGGTAAAAACCCTCAGTTTTTAAAAATGGCACTATTTCTTTGTTTTTTGTGAGGTCTGAAAAGACGACTTCCTATTATACGACGAAAATGTTAAACTGATGCGTCCGAGGAGAGATTGTTAGATATTTCCCTTTTTAGCAAAAAAATAAAAGGCTATATAGCACACAAATTTCTGTAAAAACACTCAGTTTTTAAATATGGCCCTATTTCTTTGTTTTTGTGGGGACTAATGACACGACTTCCTATTATACGACGGAAATGTTAAACTGATGCGTCAGAAGAGAGATTTTTATATATATCCTTTTTTAGCAAAAAAACCAAAGGCTATAGCACACGAATTTCTGTAAAAACCTTTAGTTTTTAAAAATGGCACTATTTCTTTGTTTTTTGTGGGTCTGATGACACGACTTCCTACTATATGACAAAAATGAAAAACCGATGCGCCCCAAGGGAGTTTTGTAGATATTTCCAATTTTAGCAAAACAACCAAAGTCTATAGCACACGAATTTCGGTAAAAACCATCAGTTTTTAAGAATGACACTATTTTTTTGTGGTGTCTGAAATGTTAAACGAATGCATCCGAAAATAGATTTTTAGATATTTCCATTTTTAGCAAAAAAACCAAAAGCTATAGCACACGAATTTCGGTAAAAACTATCAATTTTAAAAAATGTCACAATTTCTTTCTTTTTTGTGGGGTCTTATGACACGACTTCCTATTATACGACGATAATGATAAACTGATGTGTCTGAAAAATGATTTTTAGATATTTCCATTTTTAGCAAAACAACAAAAGACTATAGCACTCGAATTTCGGTAAAAACCCTCAGTTTTTAAAAATGTCACTATTTCTTTGTTTTTTGTGAGGCCTGATGACATGACTTCCTATTATACGACGAAAATGTTAAACTGATGCGTCCGAGGAGAGATTGTTAGATATTTCCCTTTTTAGCAAAAAAACCAAAGGCTATATAGCACACGAATTTCTGTAAAAACACTCAGTTTTTAAATATGGCCCTATTTCTTTGTTTTTGTGGGGACTAATGACACGACTTCCTATTATACGACGAAAAAGTTAAACTGATGCGTCCGAAGAGAGATTTATATATATATATCAATTTTTATCAAAAAAAACAAAGGCTATAGCACACGAATTTCTGTAAAAACCTTTAGTTTTTAAAAATGGCACTATTTCTTTGTTTTTTGTGGGTCTGATGACACGACGTCCTAATATACGACAAAAATGAAAAACCGATGCGTCCCAAGGGAGTTTTGTAGATATTTCCAATTTTAGCAAAACAACCAAAGTCTATAGCACACGAATTTCGGTAAAAACCATCAGTTTTTAAGAATGACACTATTTTTTTGTGGTGTCTGAAATGTTAAACGAATGCATCCGAAAATAGATTTTTAGATATTTCCATTTTTAGCAAAAAAACCAAAAGCTATAGCACACGAATTTCGGTAAAAACTATCAATTTTAAAAAATGTCACAATTTCTTTCTTTTTTGTGGGGTCTTATGACACGACTTCCTATTATACGACGATAATGATAAACTGATGTGTCTGAAAAATGATTTTTAGATATTTCCATTTTTAGCAAAACAACAAAAGACTATAGCACTCGAATTTCGGTAAAAACCCTCAGTTTTTAAAAATGTCACTATTTCTTTGTTTTTTGTGAGGTCTGATGACATGACTTCCTATTATACGACGAAAATGTTAAACTGATGCGTCCGAGGAGAGATTGTTAGATATTTCCCTTTTTAGCAAAAAAACCAAAGGCTATATAGCACACGAATTTCTGTAAAAACACTCAGTTTTTAAATATGGCCCTATTTCTTTGTTTTTGTGGGGACTAATGACACGACTTCCTATTATACGACGAAAAAGTTAAACTGATGCGTCCGAAGAGAGATTTATATATATATCAATTTTTATCAAAAAAAACAAAGGCTATATAGCACACGAATTTCTGTAAAAACCTTTAGTTTTTAAAAATGGCACTATTTCTTTGTTTTTTGTGGGTCTGATGACACGACGTCCTAATATACGACAAAAATGAAAAACCGATGCGTCCCAAGGGAGTTTTGTAGATATTTCCAATTTTAGCAAAACAACCAAAGTCTATAGCACACGAATTTCGGTAAAAACCATCAGTTTTTAAGAATGACACTATTTTTTTGGGGTGTCTGAAATGTTAAACGAATGCATCCGAAAATAGATTTTTAGATATTTCCATTTTTAGCAAAAAAACCAAAAGCTATAGCACACGAATTTCGGAAAAAACTATCAATTTTAAAAAATGTCACAATTTCTTTCTTTTTTGTGAGGTCTTATGACACGACTTCCTATTATACGACGATAATGTTAAACTGATGTGTCCGAAAAATGATTTTATATATTTCCATTTTTAGGAAAACAACCAAAGACTATAATAGCACACTAATTTCGGTAAAAACCCTCAGTTCTTAAAAATGGCACTATGTTTTTGGTTTTTTTGAGGTCTGATGACACGACTTCCTATTATACGACGAAAATGTTAAACTGATGCGTCCGAGCAGAGATTGTTAGATATTTCCCTTTTTAGCAAAAAATCAAAGGCTATAGCACACGAATTTCTGTAAAAACACTCAGTTTTTAAAAATGACCCTATTTTTTGTTTTTGTGGGGAGTAATGACACGACTTCCTATTATACGACGAAAATGTTAAACTGATGTGTCCGAAGAGAGATTTTTAGATGTATCCATTTTTAGCAAAAAACTCAAAGGCTATATATAGCATACAAATTTCTGTAAAAACACACAGTTTTTAGATATGGCCCTATTTCTTTGTTTTTATTGGGACTAATGACACGACTTCCTATTATACGACGAAAATGTTAAACTGATGCGTCCGAAGAGAGTTTTTAGATATATCCATTTTTAGCAAAAAACTCAAAGCCTATATATAGCACACGAATTTCTGTAAAAACAGTCAGTTTTTAAAAGTGGCACTATTTCTTTGTTTTTGTGGGGACTAATGACACGACTTCCTATTGTATGACGAAAATTTTAAACTGATGCGTCCGAGGAGAGATTGCTAGATATTTCCCTTTTTAGCAAAAAAAACCAATGACTATAGCACACGAATTTCTGTAAAAACACTCAGTTTTTAAAAATGACCCTATTTCTTTGTTTTTGTGGGGACTAATGACACGACTTCCTATTATACGACAAAATGTTAAACTGATGTGTCCGAAGACAGATTTTTAGATATATCCATTTTTAGCAAAAACTCAAAGGCTATATATAGCACACGAATTTCTGTAAAAACACTCAGTTTTTAAAAATGACACTATTTCTTTGTTTTTGTGGGGACTGATGACACGACTTCCTATTATACGACGAAAATGTTAATTTAATGCGTTCCAAGAGAGATTTTTAGATATTTCTCTTTTTAGCAAAAAAACCAAAAGCTATATCACACAAATTTCGGTAAAAACTATCAGTTTTTAAGAATGACATTATTTCTTTGTTTTTTTGTGGGGACTAATGACACGACTTCCAATTATACGACGAAAATGTTAAATTGATGCGTTCGAAAAGAGATTTTTAGATATTTCTATTTTTAGCAAAACAACCAAAGGCTATAGGACTCGAATTTCGGTAAAAACCCTCATGTTTTTAAAAATGGCACTATTTCATTGTTTTTTGTGTGGTCTGACGACACGACTTCCTATTATACGACGAAAATGTTAAACTGATGCGTCCGAGGAGAGATTGTTAGATATTTCCCTTTTTAGCAAAAAAACCAAAGGCTATAGCACACGAATTTCTGTAAAAACCTTTAGTTTTAAAAAATGGCACTACTTCTTTGTTTTTTGTGGGTCTGATGACCCAACTTCTGACTATACGACAAAAATGAAAAACTGATGCGTCCGAAGAGAGTTTTTTAGATATTTCCATTTTTAGCAAAACAACTAAAGTTTATAGCACACGAATTTCGGTAAAAACCATTAGTTTTTAAAAATGACACTATTTTTTTGTGGGGTCTGAAATGTTAAACTAATGCATCCGAAAATAGATTTTTAGATATTTTCATTTTTAGCAAAAAAACCAAAAGCTATAGCACACGAATTTCTGTAAAAACTATCAATTTTAAAAAAAGTCACAATTTCTTTCTTTTTTGTTGGGTCTTATGAGACGACTTCCGATTATACGACGATTATGTTAAACTGATGTGTCCGAAAAATGATTTTTAGATATTTCCATTTTTAGCAAAACAACCAAAGACTATTGCACACGAATTTCAGTAAAACCCATCAGTTTTTAAAAATGGCACTATTTCTTTGTTTTTTGTGAGGTCTGATGACACGACTTCCTATTATACGACGAAAATGTAAAAGATTGATGCGTCCGAGTAGAGATTGTTAGATATTTCCCTTTTTAGCAAAAAAACCAAAGGTTATAGCACACGAATTTCTGTAAAAACGTTTAGTTTTTAAAAATGGCACTATTTCTTTGTTTTTTTGTGGGTCTGATGACACGACTTCCTACTATACGACAAAAATGAAAAATTGATGCGTCCGAAGAGAGTTTTTAGATATTTCATTTTTTAGCAAAATAACCAAAGAGTATAGCACACGAATTTCGGTAAAAACCCTCAGTTTTTAAGAATGACACTATTTTTTTTGTGGGGTCTGAAATGTTAAACTAATGCATCCGAAAATATATTATTAGATATTTCCATTTTTAGCAAAAAAACCAAAAGCTATAGCACACGACTTTCGGTAAAAACTATCAATTTTAAAAAATGTCACAATTTCTTTCTTTTTTGTGGGGTCTTATGACACGACTTCCTATTATACGACGATAATGTTAAACTGAAATGTCCGAAAAATGATTTCTAGATATTTCCTTTATTAGCAAAACAACCAAAGACTATAGCACACGAATTTCGGTAAAAACCCTCAGTTTTTAAAAATGGCACTATTTCTTTGTTTTTTGTGAGGTCTGACGACACGACTTCCTATTATACGACGAAAATGTTAAATTGATGCGTCCGAGGAGAGATTGTTAGATATTTCCCTTTTTAGCAAAAAAACCAAAAGCTATAGCACACGACTTTCTGTAAAAACCTTTAGTTTTTAAAAATGGCACTACTTCTTTGTTTTTTGTGGGTTTGATGACACGAATTCCTACTATACGAAAAAATGAAAAACTGATGCGTCCGAAGAGAATTTTTTAGATATTTCCATTTTTAGCAAAACAACCAAAGACTATAGCACACGAATTTCGGTAAAAACCCTCAGTTTTTAAGAATGACACTATTTTTTTTGTGGGGTCTGAAATGTTAAACTAATGCATCCGAAAATTGATTATTAGATATTTCCATTTTTAGCAAAAAACCAAAAGCTATAGCACACGACTTTCGGTAAAACTATCAATTTTAAAAAATGTCACAATTTCTTTCTTTTTTGTGGGGTCTTATGACACGACTTCCTATTAGACGATGAAAATGTTAAACGGATGAGTCCGAAAAGAGTTTTTTAGATATTTACATTTTTAGCAAAACATTCAAAGACTATAGTTCACGAATTTCGGTAAAAACCCTTAGTTTTTAAAAATGGCACTATTTCTTTGTTTTTTGTGGGTCTGATGACACGAGTTCCGATTATACGACGAAAATGTTAAACTGATGCGTCCGAGGAGAGATTGTTATATATTTCCCTTTTTAGCAAAAAAACCAAAGGCTATAGCACACGAATTTCTGTAAAAACCTTTAGTTTTTAAAAATGGCACTATTTCTTTGTTTTTTGAGGGTCTGATGACACGACTTCCTACTATACGACAAAAATGAAAAAACTGATGTGTCCGAAGAGAGTTTTTTAGATATTTCCATTTTTAGCAAAACAACCAAACTCTATAGCACACGAATTTCGGTGAAAACCCTCAGTTTTTAAAAATGGCACTATTTTTAAAAAGTTTTTTCTGGGGTTTGATGACAAGACTTCCTACTACACGACAAAAATAAAAAACTGATGCGTCCGAAGAGAGATTTTTAGATATTTCCACTTTTAGCAAAACAACCAAAGCCTATAGCACACGAATTTCGGTAAAAACCCTCAGTTTTTAAAAATGGCACTATTTATTTGTTTTTTGTTGGGTCTGATCACACGACTTCCTACTATACGAGGAAAATGTTAAATTGATGCGTCCGAAGAGAGATTTTTAGATATATCCATTTTTAGCCAAAAAACTCAAAGGCTATATAGCACTCTAATTTCGGTAAAAACCATTAGTTTTAAAAAATGTCACAATTTCTTTCTTTTTTGTGGGTTCTGATGACACGGCTTCCTATAATACGACGAAAATGTTAAACTGATGCCTCTGAAAAATAATTTTTAGATATTTCCATTTTTAGCAAAACAAACAAATACTATAGCACACGAATTTCGGTAAAAACCCCTCAGTTTTTAAAAATGGCACGATTTCTTTGTTTTTTGCGAGGTATGATGACACGACTTCCTATTATACGACGGAAATGTTAAACTGATGCGTCCGAGGAGAGATTGTTAGATATTTCCCTTTTTAGCAAAAAAACCAAAGGCTATAGCACACGAATTTCTGTAAAAACCTTTTGTTTTTAAAAATGGCACTATTTCTTTGTTTTTTGTGGGTTTGATGACACGACTTCCTACTATACGACAAAAATGATAATCTGATGCGTCCGAAGAGAGCTTTTTAGATATTTCCATTTTTAGCAAAAACAACCAAAGACTATAGCACACGAATTTCGGTAAAAACCCCGAGTTTTTAAAAATGACACTATTTCTTTGTTTTTTGTGAGGTCTGATGACACGACTTCCTATTATACGACGAAAATGTTAAACTGATGCGTCCGAGGAGAGATTGTTAGATACTTCCTTTTTTAGCAAAAAAACCAAAGGCTATAGCACACGAATTTCTGTAAAAACACTCAGTTTTCAAAAATAACCCTATTTCTTTGTTTTTGTGTGTCTGATGACACGACTTCCTATTATACGACGAAAATGAAAAACGGATGCGTCCGAAGAAAGTTTTTTAGATATTTCCATTTTTAGCAAAACAACCAAAGACTATAGCACACGAATTTCGGTAAAAACCCTCAGTTTTTAAAAATGACACTATTTCTTTGTTTTTTTGTGAGGTCTGATGACACGACTTCCTATTATACGAAGAAAATGTTAAACTGATGTGTCCGAGGAGAGATTGTTAGATATTTCCCTTTTTAGAAAAAAAATCAAAGGCTATATAGCACACGAATTTCTGTAAAAACCTTTAGTTTTTAAAAATGGCACTATTTCTTTGTTTTTTGTGGGTCTGATGACACGACTTCCTACTATACGACAAAAATGAAAAACTGATGCGTCCGAAGAGAGTTTAGATATTTCCATTTTTAGCAAAACAACCAAAGACTATAGCACACGAATTTCGGTAAAAACCCCCAGTTTCTAAAAATGGCACTATTTCTTTGTTTTTTGTGAGGTCTGATGACACGACTTCCTATTATACGACGAAAATGCTAAACTGATGCGTCCGAGGAGAGATTGTTAGATATTTCCCTTTTTAGCAATAAAACCAAAGGCTATAGCACACGAATTTCTGTAAAAACCTTTAGTTTTTAAAAATGACACTATTTCTTTGTCTTTTGTGGGTCTGATGACACGAATTCCTACTATACGACAAAAATGAAAAACTGATACGTCTGAAGAGAGTTTTTTAGATATTTACATTTTTAGCAAAACAACCAAAGTCTATAGCACACGAATTTCGGTAAAAACCATTAGTCTTTAAGAATAACACTATTTTTTTGTGGGGTCTGAAATGTAAAACTAATGCATCCGAAAATAGATTTTTAGATATTTTCATTTTTAGCAAAAAAACCAAAAGCTATAGCACACGAATTTCGGTAATAACTATCAATTTTAAAAAATGTCAAAATTTCTTTCTTTTTGTGGGGTCTTATGACATGACTTCCTATTATATGACGATAATGCTAAACAGATGTGTCCGAAAAATGATTTTTAGATATTTCCATTTTTAGCAAAACAACCAAAGACTACACAAATTTCAGTAAAAACCTCAGTTTTTAAAAATGGCACTATTTCTTTGTTTTTTGTGAGGTCTGATGACACGACTTCCGATTATACGACGAAAATGTTAAACTGATGCGTCCGAGGAGAGATTGTTAGATATTTCCCTTTTAAGCAAAAATACCAAAGGCTATACCACACGAATTTCTGTAAAAACATTAAGTTTTTAAAAATGACACTATTTCTTTGTTTTTTGTGCGTCTGATGACACAACTTCCTACTATACGACAAAAATGAATAATGGATGCGTCCGAAGACAGTTTTTTAGATATTTCCATTTTTAGAAAACAACCAAAGACTATAGCACACGAATTTCGGTAAAAACCCTTAGTTTTTAAAAATGACACTATTTCTTTGTTTTTTGTGAGGTCTGATGACACGACTTCCTATTATACGACGAAAATGTTAAACTGATGCGTCTGAGGAGAGATTGTTAGATATTTCCTTTTTTAGCAAAACAACCAAAGGCTATAGCACACGAATTTCTGTAAAAACCTTTAGTTTTTAAAAATGGCACTATTTCTTTGTTTTTTGTGGGTCTGATGACACGACTTCCTACTATACGACAAAAATGAAAATCTGATGCGTCCGAAGAGAGATTTTAGATATTTTCATTTTTAGCAAAACAACCAAAGTCCATAGCACACGAATTTCGGTAAAAACCATCAGTTTTTAAGAATGACACTATTTTTTGTGGGGTCTGAAATGTTAAACTAATGCATCCGAAAATAGATTTTTAGATATTTCCATTTTTAGCAAAAAAACCAAATGCTATAGCACATGAATTTCGGTAAAAACTTTCAATTTTAAAAAATGTCACAATTTCTTTCTTTTTTGTGGGGTCTTATGACACGACTTCCTATTATACGACGATAATGTTAAACTGATGTGTCCGAAAAATGATTTTTAGATATTTCCATTTTTAGCAAAACAACCAAAGACTATAGCACAGGAATTTCGGTAAAAACCCTGAGTTTTTAAAAATGTCACTATTCCTTTGTTTTTTGTGAGGTCTGATGACACGACTTCCTATTATACGACGAAAATGTTAAACTAATGCGTCCGAGGAGAGATTGTTAGATATTTCCCTTTTTAGCAAAAAAACCAAAGGCTATAATAGCACACGAATTTCTGTAAAAACCTTTAGTTTTTAAAAATGGCACTATTTCTTTGTTTTTTGTGGGTCTGATGACACGACTTCCTACTATACGACAAAAATGAAAAACTTATGCATCCGAAGAGAGTTTTTTAGATATTTCCATTTTTAGCAAAACAACCAAAGTCTATAGCACATGAATTTCGGTAAAAACCTTTAGTTTTTAAAAATGGCACTATTTCTTTGTTTTTTGAGGGGTCTGATGAGACGACTTCCTAGTATACGACGAAAATATTAGACTGATGCCTCCGAAAAGTGTTTGTTAGATATTTCCATTTATAGCAAAAAAAACCAAAGGCTAGCACACGAATTTCGGTAAAAACCATCAGTTTTTAAAAGTGGCACTATTTCTTTGTTTTTTGTTGGGTTTGTTGACACGACTTCCTTTTATACGACGAAAATGTTAATTTCATTTTCGAAAAGAGATTTTTAGATATTTTCATTTTTAGCAAAAAACCCAAAGGCTATATAGCACACGAATTTCGGTAAAAACACTCAGTTTTTAAAAATGGCACTATTTCTTTGTTTTTGTGGGGACTAATTACACGACTTCCTATTATACGACGAAAATGTTAATTTCATGCGTTCGAAAAAAGTTTTTTAGATATTTCTCTTTTTAGCAAAAAAACCAAAAGCTATAGCACACGAATTTCAGTAAAAACTATCAGTTTTTAAGAATGACACTATTTCTTTTTATTTTTTGTGGAAACTAATGACACGACTTCCTATTATTCGACGAAAATGTTAATTTAATGCGTTCGAAAAGAGATTTTTAGATACTTCCTATTATACGAAGAAAATGTTAAATTGATCCATACGAAGAGAGATTTTTTGATATTTCCCTTTTTAGCAAAAAAACAAAGGCTATAGCACACGAATTTTGGTAAAAACCCTCAATTTTGTAAAAATAGCACTAGTTCTTTGTTTTTTGAGGGTTCTGGTGACACGAATTGATATTATACGACGAAAATGTTAAACCGATGCGTCCAAAGAGAGATTTTTAGATACTTCCCTTTTTAGCAAAAAACCCATGTGCTATTATAGCACACGAATTTCGGTAAAAAACCTCAGTTTTTAAAAATGGCACTATTTTTTTTGTTTTTTGAGGAGTCTGATGACACGACTGGATATTATACGACGAAAATGTTAAACCGATGCGTCCGAAGAGAGATTTTTAGATATTTCCCTATTTAACAAAAAAACCAAAGGCTATAGCACACAAATTTCGGTAAAAATCATCAGTTTTAAAAAATGACACAATTTTTTTTGTGGGGTATGATGACACGACTTCCTATTATACGAAGAAAATGTTAAATTGATCCATACGAAGAGAGATTTTTTGATATTTCCCTTTTCAGCAAAAAAACAAAGGCTATAGCACACGAATTTTGGTAAAAACCCTCAGTTTTGTAAAAATAGCACTAGTTCTTTGTTTTTTGAGGGTTCTGGTGACACGAATTGATATTATACGACGAAAATGTTAAACCGATGCGTCCAAAGAGAGATTTTTAGATACTTCCCTTTTTAGCAAAAAACCCATGTGCTATTATAGCACACGAATTTCGGTAAAAACCCTCAGTTTTTAAAAATGGCACTATTTTTTTGTTTTTTGAGGAGTCTGATGACACGACTGGATATTATACGACGAAAATGTTAAACTGATGCGTCCGAAGAGAGATTTTTAGATATTTCCCTATTTAACAAAAAAACCAAAGGCTATAGCACACAAATTTCGGTAAAAATCATCAGTTTTAAAAAATGACACAATTTTTTTTGTGGGGTATGATGACACGAGTTCCTATTATACGAAGAAAATGTTAAATTGATCCGTACGAAGAGAGATTTTTTGATATTACCCTTTTTTAGCAAAAAAAGCAAAGGCTATAGCACACGAATTTTGGTAAAAACCCTCAGTTTTGTAAAAATAGCACTAGTTCTTTGTTTTTTGAGGGGTCTGGTAACACGAATTGATATTATACGACAAAAATGTTAAACCGATGCGTCCAAAGAGAGATTTTTGGATACTTCCCTTTTTAGCAAAAAACCTATGTGCTATTATAGCACACGAATTTCGGTAAAAACCCTCAGTTTTTAAAAATGGCACTATTTCTTTGTTTTTTGAGGGGTCTGATGACACGAATGGATATTATACGACGAAAATGTTAAACTGATGCGTCCGAAAAGAGATTTTTTGAAATTTCCCTATTTAGAAAAAAACCAAAGGCTATCACACGAAATTCGGTAAAACCTCAGTTTTTAAAAATGACATTATTTCTTTGTTTTCTGTGGGGTCTGATTACAAGACTTCATATTATACGAGGAAATTTTTAACTGATGTGTCCGAAGAGGGATTTTTAGATATTTCCATTTTTAGCAAAAAACACAAAGGGTATAGCACACGAATTTCGGTAAAAACCCTCAATTTTTTTTCTAAAAATGACACTTTTTCTTTGTTTTTTGATGTGTCATATGACACGAATGGATATTATACGACAAAACTGTTAAACCGATAAGTCCGAAGGGCGATTTATAGATATTTCCTTTTTTAGTAAAAAACCAAAGGCAATAGCACACGAATTTCAGTAAAAACCATCAGTTTTTAAAAATGGCACTATTTCTTTGTTTTTTGTGGGGTCTGATAACACGACTTCCTATTATACGACAAACATGTTAAACTGATGCGTCCGAAAAGAGATTTTTAGATATTTCCATTTTCAGTAAAAAAACGAATTTCTGTAAAAACCTTCAGTTTTTAAAAATGACACTATTTCTTTGTTTTTGGAGGTGTCTGATGACACGACTTCCTATTATACGACGAAAATGTTAAACTGATGCGTCTGAAAAGTGATTTTTAGATATTTCCCTTTTTAGCAAAAAAAACCAAAAGCACAAGAATTTCGTTAAAAACTATCAATTTTTAATAATGGCACTATTTCTTCGTTTTTTGTGGGGTCTGATGACACGACTTGCTATTATACGACGAAAATGTTGAACTGATGCGTCCGAAGATAGATTTTTAGATATTTCCCTTTTTAGCAAGAAAACCATAGGCTATAGCGCACGAAATTTTGGTAAACTGATGCGTACGAAAATAGATTTTTTGAAATTTCCCTATTTAGCAAAAAAACCAAAGGCTATAGGCACACGAATTTCGGTAAAAACCCTCAGTTTTTTCTAAAAATGACACTTTTTCTTTGTTTTTTGTGGGGTCTGATGACACGACTTCATATTATACGACGAAAATGTTAAACTGATCCGTCCGAGCATAGATTTTTAGATATTTCCCTTTTTAGCAACAGAAGGAAAGGGTATATAGCACACGAATTTCGGTAAAAAACTCTCCGTTTTTAAAAATGACACTATTTCTTTGTTTTTTGTGGGTCTTATGACACGACTTCCTATTATACGACAAAAATGTTAAAATGATGCGTCTGAAAAGAGATTTTTAGATATTTCCATTTTTAGCAAAAAAAACGAATTTCTTTAAAAACCTTCAGTTTTTAAAAAAGAAACTATTTCTCTGTTTTTTGTGGGGTCTGATGACACGACTTCCTATTATACGACGAAAATGTTATACTGATGCGTCCGAAGAGTGATATTTAGATTTTCCCCTTTTTAGCAAAAAAACCAAAAGCCACACGAATTTCTGTAAAAACCATCAGTTTTTAATAATGGCACTATTTCTTTGTTTTTTGTGGGGTCTGATGACACGACTTGCTATTATACGACGAAAATGTTAAACTGATGCGTCCGAAGATAGATATTTAGATATTTCCCTTTTTTGCAAAAAAAACCAAAGGCTCACACGAATTTTGGTAAAAACCCTCAGTTTTTTAAAATGACACTATTTCTTTGTTTTTTGCGGGGTCACATGACACGACTGGAAATTATACGACGAAAATGTTAAACTGATGCGTCCGGAGAAAGATTTTTTAGATATTTCCCTATAGTACACGAATTTCGGTAAAACCCCTCAGTTTTTAAAAATAACACTATTTCTTTGTTTTTTGATGTGTCAGATGACAAGAGTGGATATTATGCGCTGAAAATGTTAAACTGATGCGTCCCGAGAGAAATTTTTAGATATTTCCGTTTTTAGCAAAAAAACGAAAGTTACAGCACACGAATATCGGTAAAAACACTCTGCTTTGTAAAAATGGCACTATTTCTTTGTTTTTTGAGGCGTCTGACGACACAAATGGAAATTATACGACGAAAATGTTAAACTGATTGTCCGAAAAGAGATTTTTTGAAATTTCCCTATTTAGCGAAAAACCAAAGGCTATCACACGAATTTCGGTAAAAACCTCAGTTTTTAAAAATGGCACTATTTCTTTGTTTTTTGTGGGGTCTGATGACGGGACTTCATATTATACGACGAAAATTTTAACTGATGCGTCGGACGAGGGATTTTTAGATATTTCTATTTTTAGCAAAAAGCCCAATGGCTATAGCACACGAATTTCGGTAAAAACCCTCAGTTTTGTAAAAATGACACTATTTCTTTGTTTTTTGAGGGGTCTGATGACACGATTGGATATTTTACGACGAAAATGTTAAACTGATGCGTCCGAAGAGAGATTTTTTTGAAATTTCCCTATTTAACAAAAAACTGACGGCTATAGCACACGAATTTCTGTAAAAACCCTATTTTTTAAGAATGACACTATTTCTTTGTTTTTTGATGAGTCAGATGACACAACTGGATGTTATACGACGAAAATGTTAAACTGGTGCGTCCGAGGAGTTATTTTTAGATATTTCCCTATTTAGCAAAAAAACCAAAGGCTATAGCACACGAATTTTGGTAAAAACAATTAGTTTTTAAAATGGCACTTTTTCTTTTTTATTTGATGTGTCAGATGACACCACTGGAAATTATACGACGAAAATGTTAAACTGATGCTTTCGAGGAGAGATTTTAGATATTTCCCTTTTTAGCAAAAAAACCAAAGGCTATAGCACACGAATTTTGGTAAAAACCATCAGTTTTTAAAAGTGACACTTTTTCTTTATTTTCTGATGTGTCAGATGACACGACTGGATATGATACGACGAAAATATTAAACTGATGTGTCCGAAGATAGATTTTTAGATATGTCCCTTTTTAGCACAAAAACCCAAAGGCTATAGCACACGAATTTCTGTAAAAACCCTCAGTTTTTCAAAATGACATTATTTCCTTGTTTTTTGATGGGTCTGATGACACGATTTCATGTTATACGAAAAAATATTAAACTGGTGCGTCCGAAGAGTGATGTTTAGATATTTAACTATTTAGCAAAAAAACCGAAGGCTATATATAGCACACAAATTTCGGTAAAAGCCTTATTTTTTAAGAATAACACTATTTCTCTGTTTTTTGATGGGTCTGATGACACGATTTCATATTATACGACGAAAATATTAAACTGGTACGTCCGAAGGGTGATTTTTAGATATTTCCTTTTCTAGCAAAAAAACCAAAGGCTATAGCTCACAAATTTCGGTAAAAACCTTACTTTTTAAGAATGACACTATTTCTTTGTTTTTTGATGGGCCAGATGAAACAACTGGATATTATACGACAAAAATGTTAAACTGATACGTCCGAATTGATAGCAAAAAAACCAAAGGCAGCACATGAATTTCGGTAAAACCCCTCAGTCTTTAAAAATGACACTATTTCTTTGTTTTTTGATGTGTCAGATGACACGACTGGATATTATACGACGAAAATGTTAAACTGATGCGTCCGAAGGGAGATTTTTAGATATTTACTTATTTAACAAAAAAACGAAAGGCTATAGCGAACGAATTTCAGTAAAAACCATCAGTTTTTAAAAATGACAATTTTTTTGTGGGGTCTGATGACACGACTTCCTATTATACGAAGAAAATGTTAAATTGATCCGTCCGAAGATTGATTTTATGATATTTCCTTTTTTAGCAATAAAAGCAAAGGCTATAGCACACGAATTTCGGTAAAAACCCTAAGTTTTGTAAAAAAATAGCACTATTTCTTTGTTTTTTGAGTTGTCTGATGACACGAATTGATATTATACGACGAAAATGTTAAACCGATGCGTCCGAAGAGAGATTTTTAGATACTTCCCATTTTTGCAAAAAACTCAAACGCTATTATAGCACATGAATTTCGGTAAAAACCCTCAGTTTTTAAAAATGGCATTATTTCTTTGATTTTTGAAGGGTCTGATGACACGAATGGATATTGTACGACAAAAATATTAAATTGACGCGTTATAAGAGTGAGTTTTTGAAATTTCCCTATTTAGCAAAAAACCAAAGGCTATAGCACAGGAATTTCGGTAAAACCCCTCAGTTTTTAAAAATGACATTATTTCTTTGTTATTTGAGGCGTCTGATGACATGAATGGATATTATACAAAGAAAATGTTAAACTAATGTGTCCGAAAAGATATTTTTTGAGATTTCCCTATTTAGCAAAAAAACCAAAGGCCACACGAATTTCTTTTAAAATCTTCAGTTTTTAAAAAAGACACTATTTCTTTGTTTTTGGTGGGGTCTGCTGACACGACTTCCTATTATACGACGAAAATATTATACTGATGCGTCCGAAGAGTGGTATTTAGATATTTCCCTTTTTAGCAAAAAAACAAAGGCCA
Source organism: Triglochin maritima (assembly GCA_963682175.1). Lineage (NCBI taxonomy): Eukaryota > Viridiplantae > Streptophyta > Magnoliopsida > Alismatales > Juncaginaceae > Triglochin > Triglochin maritima. The sequence goes on from OY821772.1 coordinate 49,685,667, forward strand.
CACGAATTTCTGTAAAAACCATCAGTTTTTAATAATGGCACTATTTCTTTGTTTTTTGTGGGTTCTGATGACACGTCTTCCTATAATACGACGAAAATGTTAAACGGATGCGTCCGAAAAATTATTTTTAAATATTTCCATTTTAAGCAAAACAACCAAAGACTAGCACACGAATTTCGGTAAAAACCCTCAGTTTTTAAAAATGACATCATGTCTTTGTTTTTTGTTGGGTCTGATGACACGACTTCCTATTATACGACGAAAATGTTAAACGGATGCGTCCGAAGAGAGATTTTTTAGATATTTCCCTATAGTACACGAATTTCGGTAAAAACCCTCAATTTTTAAAAATAACACTATTTCTTTGTTTTTTGATGTGTTGGATGACAGGAGTGGATATTATGCGCCGAAAATGTTAAACTGATGCGTCCGAAGATAAATTTTTAGATATTTCCGTTTTCAGTAAAAAACCAAAGGGACAAATATCGGTAAAAACCCTCAGATTTGTAAAAATCGCACTATTTCTTTGTTTTTGGTGGTGTCTGATGACACGACTTCCTATTATACAACGAAAATGTTAAACTGATGCGACCGAAGAGAGATTGTTAGATATTTCCCTACTTAGCAAAAAAACCAAAGGCTATAGCACACGAATTTCGGTAAAAGCCTCAATTTTTAAAAATGACACTATTTCTTTGTTTTTTGATGTGTCAGATGACACGACGGGATATTATACGACGAAAATATTAAACTGATGCGTCCGAAAAAGAGATTTTTAGATATGTCCCTTTTTAGCAAAAAAAACCGAAAGACTATAGCACACAAATTTCTGTAAAAACACTCAGTTTTTAAAAATGCCACTATTTCTTTGTTTTTTGTTGGGACTAATGACACGACTTCTTATTATACGACGAAAATGTTAATTTCATGCGTTCGAAGAGAGATTTTTAGATATTTCTTTTTTTAGCAAAGAAACCAAGGGCTATAGCACACGAATTTCGGTAAAAACCATCAGTTTTTCAAAATGTCACTATTTCTTTGTTTTTTGTGGGGTCTGATGACACGTTTTCCTATAATACGACGAAAATGTTAAACTGATGCGTCTGAAAAATGATTTTTAGATATTTCCATTTTTAGCAAAACAGCCAAAGACTATAGCACTGGAATTTTGGTAAAAACCATCAGTTTTTCAAAATGGCACTATTTCTTTGTTTTTTTGAGGTCTGATGACACGACTTCTTACTATATGACGAAAATGTTAAACTGATGCGTCCAAAAAGAGATTGTTAGATATTTCCCTTTTTAGCAAAAAAAGAAAAGGTATTGCACACGAATTTCTGTAAAAACCCTTAGTTTTTAAAAATGTCACTATTTCTTTGTTTTTTTTTGGGTCCTGATGACACGACTTCCTACTATACGACAAAAATGAAAAACTGACGCGTCCGAAAAATTATTTTTAGATATTAACATTTTTAGCAAAAAAAACCAAAGGTTATAGCACAGGAATTTCGGTAAAACCACTCAGTTTTTAAAATCGACACTATTACTTAATTTTTTGATGTGTCCATGTCTTTCACTTAATTCCTTATTTAACTTGCACGAATGGTTCATTAGGCTAGGTGTGGATTGATCACCTATATAGAGTCGGCCCGTAGCATTACCGCGTCCATTGATCAACAAAATTTGTCCAACGAGTCGAGGTCTAGATTGAATAATGCATCTAGTTTGGATTTTGTGGGTATATCCACTGAAAACCCTCAAGAGACAACACTCCTCCTCCTTGGCAACAAGGAAGTTTAACGGCTTGTTGCACGTGCTAAGTGCAACCGTGATTCCTACGAAAGTGAGTTAGGATTTCTTGTTTCTCGTTTGTTTTTCTCTTTTTTTGTTTTGCTCGGGACTAGCAAAAACTTAGGTGTGGGGGTATATGATTGACATCATTTCATGCTTATATTTGTACCTTATATCCATTATCTTACACCTAAGCAATGCTATGTGACAAGTTTTATGTTTAGTTTTCAGGAATAAAGAGGTTTGAAGAGAAGAGTCATGAAAGGACCCAAAAGCAGGAAAAAAGACTTAATTGTGAGACCTGGGGACTAAGATGCAAGGGAGAAGGACCAGATCGTAAGACCGAAGGACCTAAGAGCAAAACAGGAAACTCCACACCATCATGGGGAGTATTTTGACAATTCGATTCGGGTCGGAGCTCCAACAAACCAAGTAGATGCATTAAAGACCAAGAAATACTTCCAGCAAAGCCCAACACAAAACCCAGACGGATCTGGGCTTTATAGACCGCCAATTGGCGGTCTGGATCAGCCCAGATTCGCTCAGTTTTCTCCTGGACTTGTATTAATGTGTGTTTAGGCTATTTTTGGTATTGGTTTAGTCCCACGTCGGGGGATTGTCCCGGATTAGCTTTTTCCATGCTTATAAATAGAACTCTTCACCTTCCATTGTAATCACCCATTGCTTGGTGGCATTCTCTCTACTAAGGAGTGAGCCTTGAAGCAAAAACTCAAGGTGGAGAAGAATGCTACCTTCAATGTGAGTCATTTGTTAATAAAATAATTCTTCTAGTTTCTTTTAATCTTGTCTTTCATTTTGTGTATGCTTGTTTAGTCTTTCTTTTCCTTTTAAGCTTCTTCAATATTTCTTGCTTGATTAGTGTAGTTTCATTTCAGTATAATGCTTCATTTTTTAGAGTAGTTAGTTTAAATATGTGTGAGTAGTTCCATCCCCTTTGGGGGTGGAGTAGATGTATGTACATGTTATGTAGGTGGTATGAATGCTTAATATGAATGTTTTGTGAGAAATATTAGTATGCTTGCTTGAATTATTAAGAACCTTACTTGATGGTTTCTGCCATAGATTAGGTACACTCCATGCTTGTGTAAGTGTCTTAATAACAACCTTGCATTGCTCATATTAATCACCTAGGTTATTGTTGTAAATGATAGGTCTTGTCATGAGGTACTTCTTATGCATGAACAAACACTAACCACACTTGAGCTTATAGTATGCATTCAACACCACACTTATTTCATGTGCACACACACACTCCACCCCTTAGGGGTTTTCCATTCCTGTGTTTTTATCTTCTTCATTAGTTGTTTAGCTTAGTTGTTTAGTTCTTTCATTTCAGCTTGCTTGTTTACTAGTTTAGATTAGTGTAGTGTAGTGTAGTGTAATACATATTTCTCTCCTTCTTTTACCTCTCGCCATCGAACAAACCAATCGTCGACACACCTCCCAGTGGACGACCCGTATTTGCCACCGTTTCAACCCGGTCGTGCACTTGCGGTTAATATAAAACGAACAATCATGTCACATGACAGGAGTGGATATTATGCGCCGAAAATGTTAAGCTGATGCTTCCAAAGAGAAATTTTTAGATATTTCCGTTTTTAGCAAAAACCCCAAAGGCTATAGCACACGAATATCGGTAAAAACCCTCAGTTTTGTAAAAATGGCACTATTTCTATGTTTTTTGAGGCGTCTGATGACACGAATGGATATTCTACGACGAAAATGTTAAACTGATGCGTCCGAAAAGAGATTTTTTGAAATTTCCCTATTTAGCAAAAAAAACAAAGGCTATCAAACGAATTTCGGTAAAAACCTTAGTTTTTAAAAATGGCACTATTTCTTTGTTTTTTGTGGGGTCTGATGACATGACTTCATATTATATGACGAAAAATTTAACTGATGCGTCCGAAGAGGGATTTTTAGATATTTCCATTTTTAGCAAAAAACCCAAAGGCTATAGCACACAAATTTCGGTAAAAATCCTCAGTTTTGTAAAAATGGCACTATTTCTTTGTTTTTTAAGGGGTCTGATGACACGAATGGATATTGTACAACGAAAATGTTAAACAGATGCGTCTAAAGAGAGATTTTTTGAAATTTTCCTATTTAACAAAAAACCGACGCCTATAGCACACGAATTTCTGTAGAAACTCAAAGTTCTTAAGAATGACACTATTTCTTTGTTTTTTGATGGGTCAGATGACACAACTGGATATTATACGACGAAAATGTTAAACTGATGCGTCCGAAGAGTGATTTTTAGATATTTCCCTTTTTAGAAAAAAACCAAAGGCTATTGCACACGAATTTCGGTAAAAATACTCAGTTTTTATAAATGACATTATTTCTTTGTTTTTTGTGGGGTCTGATGACACGACTTCCTACTATACGACAAAAATGTTAAACTGATGCGTCCGAAGAGAAATTTTTAGATATTTCCGTTTTTAGCAAAAGAAGCAAAGGCTATATAGCACACGAATATCGGTAAAAACCCTCAGTTTTGTAAAAATGGCACTATTTCTTTGTTTTTTGAGGCGTCTGATGACACAAATGAATATTTTACGACAAAAATGTTAAACTGATTTGTCCGACGGGAGATGTTTTTGAAAATTTCCGTATTTAGCAAAAGAAGCAAAGGCTATATAGCACACGAATTTCGGTAAAAACCATCAGTTTTTAAAAATGGCACTGTTTCTTTGTTTTTTGTGGGGTCTGATGACACGACTTCCTATTATACGATGAACATGCTAAACTGGTGCGTCCGAAAAGAGATTTTTAGATATTTCTAGTTTTAGCAACAAAACCAAAGGCTAGCACACAAATTTTGGTAAAAACACTTTTTAAAAATGGCACTATTTCTTTGTTTTTTGTGGGGTCTGATGACACGACTTCATATTATACCATGAAAATGTTAAACTGATCCGTCCGAAGAGAGATTTTTAGATATTTCTCTTTTTAGCAAAAAAGGAAAGGCTATATAGCACACGTATTTCGGTAAAAATTCTCAATTTTTAAAAATGACACTATTTCTTTGTTTTTTGATGTGTCAGATGAAAAGACTGGATATTATACGACAAAATGTTAAATTGATGCGTCCGGAGAGAAATTTTTAGATTTTTCCCTTTTTAGCAAAAGAAGCAAAGGCTATATAGCACATGAATATCGGTAAAAACCCTAAGTTTTGTAAAAATGGCACTATTTCTTTGTTTTTTGAGGCGTCTGATGACACGAATGAATATTGTACGACGAAAATGTTAAACTGATTCGTCCGACAGGAGATTTTTTTAAAAATTTCCCTATTTAGCAAAAAAGCAAACGATATAGCACACGAATTTCGGTAAAAACCCTCAGTTTTAAAAAGTGGGACTATTTCTGTTTTTTTGTGGGGTTTGATGACACGACTTCATATTATACGACGAAAATGTTAAACTGGTGCGTCCGAAGAGTGATTTTTAGATATTTCCCTATTTAACAAAAAAACCAAAGGCTATAGCACACAAATTTCGGTAAAAATCATCAGTTTTAAAAAATGACACAATTTTTTTTGTGGGGTATGATGACACGACTTCCTATTATACGAAGAAAATGTTAAATTGATCCATACGAAGAGAGATTTTTTGATATTTCCCTTTTTAGCAAAAAAACAAAGGCTATAGCACACGAATTTTGGTAAAAACCCTCAATTTTGTAAAAATAGCACTAGTTCTTTGTTTTTTGAGGGTTCTGGTGACACGAATTGATATTATACGACGAAAATGTTAAACCGATGCGTCCAAAGAGAGATTTTTAGATACTTCCCTTTTTAGCAAAAAACCCATGTGCTATTATAGCACACGAATTTCGGTAAAAAACCTCAGTTTTTAAAAATGGCACTATTTTTTTTATTTTTTGAGGAGTCTGATGACACGACTGGATATTATACGACGAAAATGTTAAACTGATGCGTCCGAAGAGAGATTTTTAGATATTTCCCTATTTAACAAAAAAACCAAAGGCTATAGCACACAAATTTCGGTAAAAATCATCAGTTTTAAAAAATGACACAATTTTTTTTGTGGGGTATGATGACACGAGTTCCTATTATACGAAGAAAATGTTAAATTGATCCGTACGAAGAGAGATTTTTTGATATTACCCTTTTTTAGCAAAAAAAGCAAAGGCTATAGCACACGAATTTTGGTAAAAACCCTCAGTTTTGTAAAAATAGCACTAGTTCTTTGTTTTTTGAGGGGTCTGGTAACACGAATTGATATTATACGACAAAAATGTTAAACCGATGCGTCCAAAGAGAGATTTTTGGATACTTCCCTTTTTAGCAAAAAACCTATGTGCTATTATAGCACACGAATTTCGGTAAAAACCCTCAGTTTTTAAAAATGGCACTATTTCTTTGTTTTTTGAGGGGTCTGATGACACGAATGGATATTATACGACGAAAATGTTAAACTGATGCGTCCGAAAAGAGATTTTTTGAAATTTCCCTATTTAGAAAAAAACCAAAGGCTATCACACGAAATTCGGTAAAACCTCAGTTTTTAAAAATGACATTATTTCTTTGTTTTCTGTGGGGTCTGATTACAAGACTTCATATTATACGAGGAAATTTTTAACTGATGTGTCCGAAGAGGGATTTTTAGATATTTCCATTTTTAGCAAAAAACACAAAGGGTATAGCACACGAATTTCGGTAAAAACCCTCAATTTTTTTTCTAAAAATGACACTTTTTCTTTGTTTTTTGATGTGTCATATGACACGAATGGATATTATACGACAAAACTGTTAAACCGATAAGTCCGAAGGGCGATTTATAGATATTTCCTTTTTTAGTAAAAAACCAAAGGCAATAGCACACGAATTTCAGTAAAAACCATCAGTTTTTAAAAATGGCACTATTTCTTTGTTTTTTGTGGGGTCTGATAACACGACTTCCTATTATACGACAAACATGTTAAACTGATGCGTCCGAAAAGAGATTTTTAGATATTTCCATTTTCAGTAAAAAAACGAATTTCTGTAAAAACCTTCAGTTTTTAAAAATGACACTATTTCTTTGTTTTTGGAGGTGTCTGATGACACGACTTCCTATTATACGACGAAAATGTTAAACTGATGCGTCTGAAAAGTGATTTTTAGATATTTCCCTTTTTAGCAAAAAAAACCAAAAGCACAAGAATTTCGTTAAAAACTATCAATTTTTAATAATGGCACTATTTCTTCGTTTTTTGTGGGGTCTGATGACACGACTTGCTATTATACGACGAAAATGTTGAACTGATGCGTCCGAAGATAGATTTTTAGATATTTCCCTTTTTAGCAAGAAAACCATAGGCTATAGCGCACGAAATTTTGGTAAACTGATGCGTACGAAAATAGATTTTTTGAAATTTCCCTATTTAGCAAAAAAACCAAAGGCTATAGGCACACGAATTTCGGTAAAAACCCTCAGTTTTTTCTAAAAATGACACTTTTTCTTTGTTTTTTGTGGGGTCTGATGACACGACTTCATATTATACGACGAAAATGTTAAACTGATCCGTCCGAGCATAGATTTTTAGATATTTCCCTTTTTAGCAACAGAAGGAAAGGGTATATAGCACACGAATTTCGGTAAAAAACTCTCCGTTTTTAAAAATGACACTATTTCTTTGTTTTTTGTGGGTCTTATGACACGACTTCCTATTATACGACAAAAATGTTAAAATGATGCGTCTGAAAAGAGATTTTTAGATATTTCCATTTTTAGCAAAAAAAACGAATTTCTTTAAAAACCTTCAGTTTTTAAAAAAGAAACTATTTCTCTGTTTTTTGTGGGGTCTGATGACACGACTTCCTATTATACGACGAAAATGTTATACTGATGCGTCCGAAGAGTGATATTTAGATTTTCCCCTTTTTAGCAAAAAAACCAAAAGCCACACGAATTTCTGTAAAAACCATCAGTTTTTAATAATGGCACTATTTCTTTGTTTTTTGTGGGGTCTGATGACACGACTTGCTATTATACGACGAAAATGTTAAACTGATGCGTCCGAAGATAGATATTTAGATATTTCCCTTTTTTGCAAAAAAAACCAAAGGCTCACACGAATTTTGGTAAAAACCCTCAGTTTTTTAAAATGACACTATTTCTTTGTTTTTTGCGGGGTCACATGACACGACTGGAAATTATACGACGAAAATGTTAAACTGATGCGTCCGGAGAAAGATTTTTTAGATATTTCCCTATAGTACACGAATTTCGGTAAAACCCCTCAGTTTTTAAAAATAACACTATTTCTTTGTTTTTTGATGTGTCAGATGACAAGAGTGGATATTATGCGCTGAAAATGTTAAACTGATGCGTCCCGAGAGAAATTTTTAGATATTTCCGTTTTTAGCAAAAAAACGAAAGTTACAGCACACGAATATCGGTAAAAACACTCTGCTTTGTAAAAATGGCACTATTTCTTTGTTTTTTGAGGCGTCTGACGACACAAATGGAAATTATACGACGAAAATGTTAAACTGATTGTCCGAAAAGAGATTTTTTGAAATTTCCCTATTTAGCGAAAAACCAAAGGCTATCACACGAATTTCGGTAAAAACCTCAGTTTTTAAAAATGGCACTATTTCTTTGTTTTTTGTGGGGTCTGATGACGGGACTTCATATTATACGACGAAAATTTTAACTGATGCGTCGGACGAGGGATTTTTAGATATTTCTATTTTTAGCAAAAAGCCCAATGGCTATAGCACACGAATTTCGGTAAAAACCCTCAGTTTTGTAAAAATGACACTATTTCTTTGTTTTTTGAGGGGTCTGATGACACGATTGGATATTTTACGACGAAAATGTTAAACTGATGCGTCCGAAGAGAGATTTTTTTGAAATTTCCCTATTTAACAAAAAACTGACGGCTATAGCACACGAATTTCTGTAAAAACCCTATTTTTTAAGAATGACACTATTTCTTTGTTTTTTGATGAGTCAGATGACACAACTGGATGTTATACGACGAAAATGTTAAACTGGTGCGTCCGAGGAGTTATTTTTAGATATTTCCCTATTTAGCAAAAAAACCAAAGGCTATAGCACACGAATTTTGGTAAAAACAATTAGTTTTTAAAATGGCACTTTTTCTTTTTTATTTGATGTGTCAGATGACACCACTGGAAATTATACGACGAAAATGTTAAACTGATGCTTTCGAGGAGAGATTTTAGATATTTCCCTTTTTAGCAAAAAAACCAAAGGCTATAGCACACGAATTTTGGTAAAAACCATCAGTTTTTAAAAGTGACACTTTTTCTTTATTTTCTGATGTGTCAGATGACACGACTGGATATGATACGACGAAAATATTAAACTGATGTGTCCGAAGATAGATTTTTAGATATGTCCCTTTTTAGCACAAAAACCCAAAGGCTATAGCACACGAATTTCTGTAAAAACCCTCAGTTTTTCAAAATGACATTATTTCCTTGTTTTTTGATGGGTCTGATGACACGATTTCATGTTATACGAAAAAATATTAAACTGGTGCGTCCGAAGAGTGATGTTTAGATATTTAACTATTTAGCAAAAAAACCGAAGGCTATATATAGCACACAAATTTCGGTAAAAGCCTTATTTTTTAAGAATAACACTATTTCTCTGTTTTTTGATGGGTCTGATGACACGATTTCATATTATACGACGAAAATATTAAACTGGTACGTCCGAAGGGTGATTTTTAGATATTTCCTTTTCTAGCAAAAAAACCAAAGGCTATAGCTCACAAATTTCGGTAAAAACCTTACTTTTTAAGAATGACACTATTTCTTTGTTTTTTGATGGGCCAGATGAAACAACTGGATATTATACGACAAAAATGTTAAACTGATACGTCCGAATTGATAGCAAAAAAACCAAAGGCAGCACATGAATTTCGGTAAAACCCCTCAGTCTTTAAAAATGACACTATTTCTTTGTTTTTTGATGTGTCAGATGACACGACTGGATATTATACGACGAAAATGTTAAACTGATGCGTCCGAAGGGAGATTTTTAGATATTTACTTATTTAACAAAAAAACGAAAGGCTATAGCGAACGAATTTCAGTAAAAACCATCAGTTTTTAAAAATGACAATTTTTTTGTGGGGTCTGATGACACGACTTCCTATTATACGAAGAAAATGTTAAATTGATCCGTCCGAAGATTGATTTTATGATATTTCCTTTTTTAGCAATAAAAGCAAAGGCTATAGCACACGAATTTCGGTAAAAACCCTAAGTTTTGTAAAAAAATAGCACTATTTCTTTGTTTTTTGAGTTGTCTGATGACACGAATTGATATTATACGACGAAAATGTTAAACCGATGCGTCCGAAGAGAGATTTTTAGATACTTCCCATTTTTGCAAAAAACTCAAACGCTATTATAGCACATGAATTTCGGTAAAAACCCTCAGTTTTTAAAAATGGCATTATTTCTTTGATTTTTGAAGGGTCTGATGACACGAATGGATATTGTACGACAAAAATATTAAATTGACGCGTTATAAGAGTGAGTTTTTGAAATTTCCCTATTTAGCAAAAAACCAAAGGCTATAGCACAGGAATTTCGGTAAAACCCCTCAGTTTTTAAAAATGACATTATTTCTTTGTTATTTGAGGCGTCTGATGACATGAATGGATATTATACAAAGAAAATGTTAAACTAATGTGTCCGAAAAGATATTTTTTGAGATTTCCCTATTTAGCAAAAAAACCAAAGGCCACACGAATTTCTTTTAAAATCTTCAGTTTTTAAAAAAGACACTATTTCTTTGTTTTTGGTGGGGTCTGCTGACACGACTTCCTATTATACGACGAAAATATTATACTGATGCGTCCGAAGAGTGGTATTTAGATATTTCCCTTTTTAGCAAAAAAACAAAGGCCACACGAATTTCTGTAAAAACCATCAGTTTTTAATAATGGCACTATTTCTTTGTTTTTTGTGGGTTCTGATGACACGTCTTCCTATAATACGACGAAAATGTTAAACGGATGCGTCCGAAAAATTATTTTTAAATATTTCCATTTTAAGCAAAACAGCCAAAGACTAGCACACGAATTTCGGTAAAAACCCTCAGTTTTTAAAAATGACATCATGTCTTTGTTTTTTGTTGGGTCTGATGACACGACTTCCTATTATACGACGAAAATGTTAAACGGATGCGTCCGAAGAGAGATTTTTTAGATATTTCCCTATAGTACACGAATTTCGGTAAAAACCCTCAATTTTTAAAAATAACACTATTTCTTTGTTTTTTGATGTGTTGGATGACAGGAGTGGATATTATGCGCCGAAAATGTTAAACTGATGCGTCCGAAGATAAATTTTTAGATATTTCCGTTTTCAGTAAAAAACCAAAGGGACAAATATCGGTAAAAACCCTCAGATTTGTAAAAATCGCACTATTTCTTTGTTTTTGGTGGTGTCTGATGACACGACTTCCTATTATACAACGAAAATGTTAAACTGATGCGACCGAAGAGAGATTGTTAGATATTTCCCTACTTAGCAAAAAAACCAAAGGCTATAGCACACGAATTTCGGTAAAAGCCTCAATTTTTAAAAATGACACTATTTCTTTGTTTTTTGATGTGTCAGATGACACGACGGGATATTATACGACGAAAATATTAAACTGATGCGTCCGAAAAAGAGATTTTTAGATATGTCCCTTTTTAGCAAAAAAAACCGAAAGACTATAGCACACAAATTTCTGTAAAAACACTCAGTTTTTAAAAATGCCACTATTTCTTTGTTTTTTGTTGGGACAAATGACACGACTTCTTATTATACGACGAAAATGTTAATTTCATGCGTTCGAAGAGAGATTTTTAGATATTTCTTTTTTTAGCAAAGAAACCAAGGGCTATAGCACACGAATTTCGGTAAAAACCATCAGTTTTTCAAAATGTCACTATTTCTTTGTTTTTTGTGGGGTCTGATGACACGTTTTCCTATAATACGACGAAAATGTTAAACTGATGCGTCTGAAAAATGATTTTTAGATATTTCCATTTTTAGCAAAACAGCCAAAGACTATAGCACTGGAATTTTGGTAAAAACCATCAGTTTTTCAAAATGGCACTATTTCTTTGTTTTTTTGAGGTCTGATGACACGACTTCTTACTATATGACGAAAATGTTAAACTGATGCGTCCAAAAAGAGATTGTTAGATATTTCCCTTTTTAGCAAAAAAAGAAAAGGTATTGCACACGAATTTCTGTAAAAACCCTTAGTTTTTAAAAATGTCACTATTTCTTTGTTTTTTTTTGGGTCCTGATGACACGACTTCCTACTATACGACAAAAATGAAAAACTGACGCGTCCGAAAAATTATTTTTAGATATTAACATTTTTAGCAAAAAAAACCAAAGGTTATAGCACAGGAATTTCGGTAAAACCACTCAGTTTTTAAAATCGACACTATTACTTAATTTTTTGATGTGTCCATGTCTTTCACTTAATTCCTTATTTAACTTGCACGAATGGTTCATTAGGCTAGGTGTGGATTGATCACCTATATAGAGTCGGCCCGTAGCATTACCGCGTCCATTGATCAACAAAATTTGTCCAACGAGTCGAGGTCTAGATTGAATAATGCATCTAGTTTGGATTTTGTGGGTATATCCACTGAAAACCCTCAAGAGACAACACTCCTCCTCCTTGGCAACAAGGAAGTTTAACGGCTTGTTGCACGTGCTAAGTGCAACCGTGATTCCTACGAAAGTGAGTTAGGATTTCTTGTTTCTCGTTTGTTTTTCTCTTTTTTTGTTTTGCTCGGGACTAGCAAAAACTTAGGTGTGGGGGTATATGATTGACATCATTTCATGCTTATATTTGTACCTTATATCCATTATCTTACACCTAAGCAATGCTATGTGACAAGTTTTATGTTTAGTTTTCAGGAATAAAGAGGTTTGAAGAGAAGAGTCATGAAAGGACCCAAAAGCAGGAAAAAAGACTTAATTGTGAGACCTGGGGACTAAGATGCAAGGGAGAAGGACCAGATCGTAAGACCGAAGGACCTAAGAGCAAAACAGGAAACTCCACACCATCATGGGGAGTATTTTGACAATTCGATTCGGGTCGGAGCTCCAACAAACCAAGTAGATGCATTAAAGACCAAGAAATACTTCCAGCAAAGCCCAACACAAAACCCAGACGGATCTGGGCTTTATAGACCGCCAATTGGCGGTCTGGATCAGCCCAGATTCGCTCAGTTTTCTCCTGGACTTGTATTAATGTGTGTTTAGGCTATTTTTGGTATTGGTTTAGTCCCACGTCGGGGGATTGTCCCGGATTAGCTTTTTCCATGCTTATAAATAGAACTCTTCACCTTCCATTGTAATCACCCATTGCTTGGTGGCATTCTCTCTACTAAGGAGTGAGCCTTGAAGCAAAAACTCAAGGTGGAGAAGAATGCTACCTTCAATGTGAGTCATTTGTTAATAAAATAATTCTTCTAGTTTCTTTTAATCTTGTCTTTCATTTTGTGTATGCTTGTTTAGTCTTTCTTTTCCTTTTAAGCTTCTTCAATATTTCTTGCTTGATTAGTGTAGTTTCATTTCAGTATAATGCTTCATTTTTTAGAGTAGTTAGTTTAAATATGTGTGAGTAGTTCCATCCCCTTTGGGGGTGGAGTAGATGTATGTACATGTTATGTAGGTGGTATGAATGCTTAATATGAATGTTTTGTGAGAAATATTAGTATGCTTGCTTGAATTATTAAGAACCTTACTTGATGGTTTCTGCCATAGATTAGGTACACTCCATGCTTGTGTAAGTGTCTTAATAACAACCTTGCATTGCTCATATTAATCACCTAGGTTATTGTTGTAAATGATAGGTCTTGTCATGAGGTACTTCTTATGCATGAACAAACACTAACCACACTTGAGCTTATAGTATGCATTCAACACCACACTTATTTCATGTGCACACACACACTCCACCCCTTAGGGGTTTTCCATTCCTGTGTTTTTATCTTCTTCATTAGTTGTTTAGCTTAGTTGTTTAGTTCTTTCATTTCAGCTTGCTTGTTTACTAGTTTAGATTAGTGTAGTGTAGTGTAGTGTAATACATATTTCTCTCCTTCTTTTACCTCTCGCCATCGAACAAACCAATCGTCGACACACCTCCCAGTGGACGACCCGTATTTGCCACCGTTTCAACCCGGTCGTGCACTTGCGGTTAATATAAAACGAACAATCATGTCACATGACAGGAGTGGATATTATGCGCCGAAAATGTTAAGCTGATGCTTCCAAAGAGAAATTTTTAGATATTTCCGTTTTTAGCAAAAACCCCAAAGGCTATAGCACACGAATATCGGTAAAAACCCTCAGTTTTGTAAAAATGGCACTATTTCTATGTTTTTTGAGGCGTCTGATGACACGAATGGATATTCTACGACGAAAATGTTAAACTGATGCGTCCGAAAAGAGATTTTTTGAAATTTCCCTATTTAGCAAAAAAAACAAAGGCTATCAAACGAATTTCGGTAAAAACCTTAGTTTTTAAAAATGGCACTATTTCTTTGTTTTTTGTGGGGTCTGATGACATGACTTCATATTATATGACGAAAAATTTAACTGATGCGTCCGAAGAGGGATTTTTAGATATTTCCATTTTTAGCAAAAAACCCAAAGGCTATAGCACACAAATTTCGGTAAAAATCCTCAGTTTTGTAAAAATGGCACTATTTCTTTGTTTTTTAAGGGGTCTGATGACACGAATGGATATTGTACAACGAAAATGTTAAACAGATGCGTCTAAAGAGAGATTTTTTGAAATTTTCCTATTTAACAAAAAACCGACGCCTATAGCACACGAATTTCTGTAGAAACTCAAAGTTCTTAAGAATGACACTATTTCTTTGTTTTTTGATGGGTCAGATGACACAACTGGATATTATACGACGAAAATGTTAAACTGATGCGTCCGAAGAGTGATTTTTAGATATTTCCCTTTTTAGAAAAAAACCAAAGGCTATTGCACACGAATTTCGGTAAAAATACTCAGTTTTTATAAATGACATTATTTCTTTGTTTTTTGTGGGGTCTGATGACACGACTTCCTACTATACGACAAAAATGTTAAACTGATGCGTCCGAAGAGAAATTTTTAGATATTTCCGTTTTTAGCAAAAGAAGCAAAGGCTATATAGCACACGAATATCGGTAAAAACCCTCAGTTTTGTAAAAATGGCACTATTTCTTTGTTTTTTGAGGCGTCTGATGACACAAATGAATATTTTACGACAAAAATGTTAAACTGATTTGTCCGACGGGAGATGTTTTTGAAAATTTCCGTATTTAGCAAAAGAAGCAAAGGCTATATAGCACACGAATTTCGGTAAAAACCATCAGTTTTTAAAAATGGCACTGTTTCTTTGTTTTTTGTGGGGTCTGATGACACGACTTCCTATTATACGATGAACATGCTAAACTGGTGCGTCCGAAAAGAGATTTTTAGATATTTCTAGTTTTAGCAACAAAACCAAAGGCTAGCACACAAATTTTGGTAAAAACACTTTTTAAAAATGGCACTATTTCTTTGTTTTTTGTGGGGTCTGATGACACGACTTCATATTATACCATGAAAATGTTAAACTGATCCGTCCGAAGAGAGATTTTTAGATATTTCTCTTTTTAGCAAAAAAGGAAAGGCTATATAGCACACGTATTTCGGTAAAAATTCTCAATTTTTAAAAATGACACTATTTCTTTGTTTTTTGATGTGTCAGATGAAAAGACTGGATATTATACGACAAAATGTTAAATTGATGCGTCCGGAGAGAAATTTTTAGATTTTTCCCTTTTTAGCAAAAGAAGCAAAGGCTATATAGCACATGAATATCGGTAAAAACCCTAAGTTTTGTAAAAATGGCACTATTTCTTTGTTTTTTGAGGCGTCTGATGACACGAATGAATATTGTACGACGAAAATGTTAAACTGATTCGTCCGACAGGAGATTTTTTTAAAAATTTCCCTATTTAGCAAAAAAGCAAACGATATAGCACACGAATTTCGGTAAAAACCCTCAGTTTTAAAAAGTGGGACTATTTCTGTTTTTTTGTGGGGTTTGATGACACGACTTCATATTATACGACGAAAATGTTAAACTGGTGCGTCCGAAGAGTGATTTTTAGATATTCCCCATTTAGCAAAAAACCCAAAGCCTATAACACACGAATTTCGGTAAAACCCCTCAGTTTTTAAAAATGTCACTATTTCTTTGTTTTTTGAGGGGTCACATGACACGACTGGATATTATACGACGAAAATGTTAAATGCTGCGTCTGAAGAGAGATTTTTAGATATTTCCCTATTTTGCAAAAAACCCAAAGTTTATTATAGCTCACGAATTTTGGTAAAAACCCTCAGTTCTTAAAAATAACACTATTTCTTTGTGATTTGATGTGTCATATGACAGGAGTGGATGTTATGCGCCGAAAATGTTACGTTGATGCGTCCGAAGAGAAATTTTAAGATATTTCCGTTTTAGCAAAAAAACCAAAGGCCGTCGTAGCACACGAATATCGGTAAAAACCCTCAGTTTTGTAAAAATGGCACTATTTCTTTGTTTTTTGAGGCGTTTGATGACACGAATGGATATTCTACGACGAAAATGTTAAACTGATGCGTCCGAAAAGAGATTTTTTGAAATTTCCTTATTTAGAAAAAAACCAAGGCTATCACACCAATTTTGGTAAAAACCTCAGTTTTTAAAAATGGCACTGTTTCTTTGTTTTTTGTGGGGTCTGATGACATGACTTCATATTATACGACGAAAAATTTAACTGATGTGTCCGAAGAGGGTTTTTTAGATATTTCCATTTTTAGCAAAAAACCCAAAGGCTAGCACACGAATTTCGGTAAAAATCCTCAGTTTTGTAAAAATGGCACTATTTCTTTGTTTTTTGAGGGGTCTGATGACACGAATGGATATTATACGACGAAAATGTTAAACAGATGCGTCCAAAGAGAGATTTTATGAAATTTCCATATTTAACAAAAAACCGACGGCTATAGCACACGAAGTTCTGTAAACACCCAGAGCTCTTAAGAATGACAATATTTCTTTGTTTTTTGATGGGTCAGATGACACAACTGGATATTATACGACGAAAATGTTAAACTTGTGCGTCTGAAGAGTGATTTTTTGATATTTCCCTATTTAGACAAAAAACCAAAGGCTATAGCACACAAATTTTGGTAAAAACCCTGAGTCTTTAAAAATGACACTATTTCTTTGTTTTTTTATGTGTCAGATGACACGACTGGATATTATACGACGAAAATGTTAAACTGATGCGTCCGAAGAGATATTTTTAGATATTTCCCTATTTAACAAAAAAAACCAAAGGCTATAGCACAGGAATTTCGGTAAAAACCATCAGTTTTTTAAAATGGCAATATTTCTTTGTTTTTTGTGGGGTATGATGACAGGACTTCCTATTATACGACGAAAATGTTAAACTGATGCGTCTGAAAAGAGATTTTTAGATATTTCTATTTTTAGCAAAAAAACCAAAGGCTAGCACACGAATTTTGGTAAAAACACTTAGTTTTTTTAAAATTACACTATTTTTTTTGTGGGGTCTGATGACACGACTTCATATTATACCATGAAAATGTTAAACTGGTCCGTCCGAAGAGAGATTTTTCGATATTTCCTTTTTTAACAAAAAAAGGAAAGGATATATGTATTTCGGTAAAAATTCTCAATTTTTAAAAATGACACTATTTCTTTGTTTTTAGATGTGTCAGATGACACGACTGGATATTATACGACGAAAATGTTAAACTGATGCGTCCGGAGAGAAATTTTTAGATATTTCCGTTTTTAGCAAAAGAAGCAAAGGCTCTAATTTCTTCTCTAGCAGAATGTGAGAGATTACGTTTTGATTTACCAGAAGTAGAGGAGGAATTAGTAGCAGGTTATCAAACTGAATATTCTGGTATAAAATACGGTTTATTTTATGTCGCTTCTTACCTAAATTTATTAGTTTCTTCATTATTTGTAACAGTTCTATACTTAGGAGGGTTTCATTTTTCTATTCTTCCTGTTTTATTTATTCCTGAACTTTTAAATAAAATGGGTGGGATTTTTTGAATTATAATTGGTATTTTATTACATTAGTTAAAGCTTATTTGTTTCTGTTTATTTCTATAGCACAGGAATATCGGTAAAAACCCTCAGTTTTGTAAAAATGACACTATTTACTTTGTTTTTTGAGGCGTCTGATGACACGAATGAATATTTTACGACGAAAATGTTAAACTGATTCGCCCGACGGGTGATTTTTTTTAAAACATTCCTATTTAGCAAAAAAGCAAACGATATAACACACGAATTTCGGTAAAAACCCTCGGTTTAAAAAAGTGGCACTATTTCTGTTTTTTTGTAGGGTTTGATGACACGACTTCATATTATACGACGAAAATGTTAAACTGGTGCGTCCGAAGAGTGATTTTTAGATATTTCCCTGTTTAGCAAAAAACCCAAAGGCTATAACACACGAATTTCTATAAAAACCACCAGTTTTTAAAAATGACATTATTTCATTGTTTTTTGAGGGGTCACATGACACGACTTGATATTATACGACGAAAATGTTAAACTAATGCGTCCGAAGAGATTTTTAGATATTTCACTATTTAGCAAAAAACCAAAGGCTATATATAGCACACTAATTTTGGTAAAAAACCTCAGTTATTAAAAATTACACTATTTCTTTATTGTTTTGATGTGTCAGATGACACGACTGGATATTATACGACGAAAATGTTAAACTGATGCGTCCGAATAGAGATTTTTAGATATTTCCATTTTTTGGCAAAAAACCAAAGGCTATAAGACACGAATTTTGGTAAAAACCCTCAGTTTTTTAAAATGACACTATTTCTTTCTTTTTTGTGGGTTCGGAAGAGCGATTTTATTTCTTTGTTTTTGATGCGTCCAAAGAGTGATTTTATTTTTTTATTTTTTGATGGGTCCGATGATACAACTGGATATTATACGACGAAAATGTTAAACTGGTGCGTCCGACGAGTGATTTTTAGATATTTCCCTTTTTAGCAAAAAAACCAAAGGCTACACACACGAACTTCGGTAAAAACCATCAGTTTTTAAAAATGACTCTATTTCTTTGTTTTTTGTGGGGTCTGATGACACGACTTACTATTATACGACGAAAATGTTAAACTGATGCGTCCTAAAAGAGATTTTTAGAAATTTCCCAATTTAGCAAAAAAACAAAGGCTATCACACGAATTTCGGTAAAAACCTTAGTTTTTAAAAATAGCACTATTTCTTTGTTTTTTGTGGGGTCTGATGACATGACTTCATATTATACGACGAAAAATGTAACTGATGCGTCCGAAGAGGGATTTTTAGATATTTCCATTTTTAGCAAAAAACCAAAAGGCTATAGCACATAAATTTCGGTAAAAATCCTCAGTTTTGTAAAAATGGCACTATTTCTTTGTTTTTTGAGGGGTCAGATGACACGAATGGATATTATACGACGAAAATGTTAAACTGATGCGTCCGAAGAGAGATTGTTTGAAATTTTCCTATTTAACAAAAAACCGACCCCTATAGCACACGAATTTCTGTAAAAACCCAAATTTCTTAAGAATGACACTATTTCTTTGTTTTTTGATGGGTCAGATGACACGACTTCATATTATACGACGAAAATGTTAAACTGGTGCGTCCGAAGAGTGTTTTTTAGATATTTCCCGGTTTAGCAAAAAACCCAAATGCTATAACACACGAATTTCTGTAAAATCCCTCAGTTTTTAAAAATGACACTATTTCTTTGTTTTTTGAGGGGTCAAATGACACGACTTGATATTATACGACGAAAATGTTAAACTAATGCGTCCGAAGAGATTTTTAGATATTTCACTATTTAGCAAAAAACCAAACGCTATATATAGCACACTAATTTCGGTAAAAAACCTCAGTTATTAAAAATTACACTATTTCTTTATTTTTTTGATGTGTCAGATGACACGACTGAATATTATACGACGAAAATGTTAAACTGATGCGTCCGAATAGAGATCTTTAGATATTTCCATTTTTTGGCAAAAACCAAAGGCTATAGCACACGAATTTCAGTAAAAACCCTCAGTTTTTAAAAATAACACTATTTCTTTTTTTTGTGGGGTCCAAAGAGTGATTTTATTTCCTTGTTTTTTGATGCCTCTGAAGAGTTATTTTATTTCTTTGTTTTTTGGTGGGTCAGATGACACAACTGGATATTATACGACGAAAATGTTAAACTGGTGCGTCCGAAGAGTGATTTTTAGATATTTCCTATTTTAGCAAAAAAAACCAAAGGCTACACACACGAACTTCGGTAAAAACCATCAGTTTTTAAAAATGACTCTATTTCTTTGTTTTTTGTTGGGTCTGATGACACGACTTACTATTATACGACGAAAATGTTAAACTGATGCGTCCAAAGAGAGATTTTCAGATATATCCTTATTTAGCAAAAAAACCAAAGGCTACATACCGCATACGAATTTCGGTAAAAACCCTCAGTTTTTAAAAATTGACACTATTTCTTTATTTTTTGATGTGTGAGATGGCACGACTGGATATTATACGACGAAAATGATAAACTGATGCGTCCGAAAAGAGAGTTTTAGATATTTCCTTTTTTAGCAAAAAAAACGAAAGGCTATAGCACACGAATTTCAGTAAGAACCATCAATTTTTAAAAATTGACACTATTTCTTTATTTTTTGATGTGTCAGATGCACGACTGGATATTATACGACGAAAATGCTAAACTGATAAGTCTGAAGAGAGATTTTTAGATATTTTTCTCTTTTTAGCAAAAAAACTCAACGGCTACATCACACGAATTTCGGTAAAAACCCTTAGTTTTTAAAAAGGACACTATTTCTTTGTTTTTTGATGTGTCAGATGACACGACTGCATATTATACGACGAAAATGTTAAACTGATGCGTCGGAATATATTTTTAGATATTTCCCTATTTAACAAAAAAACAAAGGCTATAACACACGAATTTTGGTAAAAACATCAGTTTTTAAAAATGACACTATTTCTTTGTTTTTTGTGGGGTCTGATGACACGACTTCCAATTATACGACGAAAATGTTAAACTGATGCGTCTGAAAAGAGATTTTCAGATATTTTCTTATTTAGCAAAAAACCAAAGCCTATAGCGCACGAATTTCGGTAAAAACCCCCAGTTTTTAAAAATTGACACTATTTCTTTATTTTTTGATGTGTCAGATGGCACGACTGGATATTATACGACGAAAATGTTAAACTGATGCGTCCGAAAATAGATTTTTAGATATTTCCCTTTTTAGCAAAAAAACCAAAGGCTATTGCACACGAATTTCGGTAAGAACCATCAATTTTAAAAAATTGACATTATTTCTTTATTTTTTGATGTGTCAGATGCACGACTGGATATTATACGACGAAAATGTTAAACTGATGCGTCCGAAGAGAGATTTGTAGATATTTTTCTCTTTTTAGCAAAAAAACCCAAAGGCTACACGAACTTCGGTAAAAACCATAAGTTATTAAAAATGACCTTATTTCTTTGTTTTTTCTGGGGTCTGATGACACAACTTCCAATTATACAACGAAAATGTTAAACCGATGTGTCTGAAAAGAGATTTTCAGATATTTCCTTATTTAGCGAAAAACCAAAGCCTATAGCACACGAATTTCGGTAAGAAGTATCAGTTTTTAAAAATTGACACTATTACTTTATTTTTGATGTGTCAGATGGCACGACTGGATATTATACTACGAAAATGTTAAACTGATGCGTCCGAAAAGGGATTTTTAGATATTTCCCTTTTTAGCAAAAAAACCAAAGGCTACACGAACTTTGGTAAAAACATCAGTTTTTAAAAATGACCCTATTTCTTTGTTTTTTGTGGGGTCTGATGACACGACTTCCAATTATACGAGGAAAATGTTAAACTGATGTGTCCGAAAAGAGATTTTCAGATATTTCCTTATTTAGCAAAAAACCAAAGACTATATATAGCACACGAATTTCGGTAAAAACCTTCAGTTTTTAAAAATTGACACTATTTCTTTATTTTTTGATATGTCAGATGGCACGACTGGATATTATACGACGAAAATGTTAAACTGATCCGTCCGAAAACAGATTTTTAGATGTTTCCCTTTTTACCAAAAAAACAAAAGGCAATAGCACACGAATTTTGGTAAGAACCATCAATTTTAAAAAATTGACATTATTTCTTTATTTTTTGATGTGTCGAATGCACGACTGGATATTATACGAGGAAAATGGTAAACTGATGCGTCCGAAGAGAGATTTTTAGATATTTTTCTCTTTTTAGCAAAAAAACCCAAAGGCTACACGAACTTCGGTAAAAACCATAAGTTATTAAAAATGACATTATTTCTTTGTTTTTTGTGGGGTCTGATGATACAACTTCCAATTATACAACGAAAATGTTAAACTGATGTGTCTGAAAAGAGATTTTCAGATATTTCCTTATTTAGCAAAAAACCAAAGCCTATGGCACACGAATTTCGGTAAGAACTATCATTTTTTAAAAATTGACACTATTACTTTATTTTTTGATGTGTCAGATGACACGACTGGATATTATACGACGAAAATGTTAAACTAATGCGTCCGAAAAGGGATTTTTAGATATTTCTCTTTTTAGCAAAAAAACCAAAGGCTACACGAACTTTGGTAAAAACATCAGTTTTTAAAAATGACCCTATTTCTTTATTTTTTGTGGGGTCTGATGACACAACTTCCAATTATACGAGGAAAATGTTAAACTGATGCGTCCGAAAAGAGAATTTCAGATATTTCCTTATTTAGCAAAAAACCAAAGACTATAGCACACGAATTTCGGTAAAAACCCTCAGTTTTTAAAAATTGACACTACTTCTTTATTTTTTGATGTGTCAGATGGCACGACTGGATATTATACGACGAAAATGTTAAACTGATGTGTCCGAAAAGAGATTTTTAGTTATTTCCCTTTTTAGAAAAAAAACCAAATGGCACACGAATTTCGGTAAAAACACTCAGTGTTTAAGAATTGACCCTATTTCTTTGTTTTATGTTGTGTCAGATGGCGCGACTGGATATAATACGACGAAAATGTTAAACTGATACGTCCGAAAAGAGATTTTTAGATATTTCCCTATGACATAACTCTACGACAAAAATGTTAAACTGATAAGTCATCCAATTTTGTTCTTAAGGACTTGTTTATACGATACTCATCTCTATGACATAACTCTCGACTTGTAAGTTAAAACTTCAAGTCCTCCAATTTTATTCTTTTGGACTTGTTTATTTCACAAATCCGTCCTATGTTATATCTCTAGACCTATAGAGTAATAAATTAAGTCCTCCAATTTTATTCTTATGGACTTGTTTATTCCACAAATCCGTCCTATGTTATAGCTCTCGACCTATAGAGTTATAACATCAAGTCCAATTTTATTTTTAAGGACTTGTTTCTACGTTAATCATATCTATGTCACATCTCTCGACTTTTAGTGTTAAGACTTCAAGTCCACCAATTTTATTCTTATGAACTTCTTTATTCCACAAATCCGTCTTATGTTATATCTCTCGACCAACAGAGTTATAACTCTCTACGTTTATACGATACTCATCTTTATGACATAACTCTCGACTTGTAAGTTAAGACTTCAAGTCCTCCAATTTTATTCTTTTGGATTTTTTTTATTTCACAAATCCATCCTATGTTATATCTCTCGACCTATAGAGTTATAACATCAAGTCCTCCAATTTTATTCTTATGGACTTGTTTATTCCATAAATCCGTTATATCTCTCGACCTATAGAGTTATAACTTCAAGTCCTCCAATTTTATTTTTAAGGACTTGTTTCTACGTTAATCATATCTATGTCACATCTCTCGACTTTTAGTGTTAAGACTTCAAATCCTCCAATTTTATTCTTATGCACTTCTTTATTCCACAAATCCGTCTTATGTTATATCTCTCGACCTATAGAGTTATAACATCAAGTCCTCCAATTTTATTCTTATGGACTTGTTTATTCCACAAATCCGTTCTATGTTATATCTCTCGACCTATAGAGTTATAACATCAAGTCCTCCAATTTTATTTTTTAAGGACTTGTT
Source organism: Triglochin maritima (assembly GCA_963682175.1). Classification (NCBI taxonomy): domain Eukaryota; kingdom Viridiplantae; phylum Streptophyta; class Magnoliopsida; order Alismatales; family Juncaginaceae; genus Triglochin; species Triglochin maritima. The sequence continues at coordinate 49,709,687 of OY821772.1, forward strand.
ACTACGTTAATTATATCTATGTCACGTCTCTCGACTTTTAGAGTTAAGTCTTCAAGTCCTTCAATTTTATTCGTATGAACTTATTTATTACACAAATCTGTCCTATGATATATCCCTCGACCTATAGAGTTATAACATCAAGTCCTCCAATTTTATTCTTATGAACTTATTTATTACACAAATCCGTCTTATGTTATATCTCTCGACCAACAGAGTTGTAACATCAAGTCCTCCAATTTTGTTCTTTAAGGACTTGTTTCTACGTTAATCATATCTATGTCACATCTCTCGACTTTTAGTGTTAAGACTTCATGTCCTCCAATTTTATTCTTATGAACTTCTTTATTCCACAAATCCGTCTTATGTTATATCTCTCGACCAACAGAGTTATAACATCAAGTCCTCAAATTATGTTCTTTAAGGACTTGTTTCTACGTTAATCATATCTATGTCACATCTCTCGACTTTTTGTGTTAAGACTTCAAGTCCTCTAATTTTATTCTTATGAACTTCTTTATTCCACAAATCCGTCTTATGTTATATCTCTCGACCAACAGAGTTATAACATCAAGTCCTCCAATTTTGTTCTTAAGAACTTGTTTCTACGTTAATCATATCTATGTCACATCTCTCGACTTTGAGTGTTAAGACCTCAAGTCCTCCAATTTTATTCTTATGGGCTTGTTTATTTCACAAATCCGTCCTATGTTATATCTCTCGACCTATAGAGTTATAACATAAAGTCCTCCAATTTTATTTTTAAGGACTTGTTTATACGATACTCATCTCTATGACATAACTCTCGACTTGTAGAGTTAAGACTTCAAGTCCTCCAATTTATTCTTATGGGCTTGTTTATTTCACAAATCCGTCCTATGTTATATCTCTCGACCTATAGAGTTATAACATCAAGTCCTCCGATTTTATTTGTAAGGACTTATTTCTACGTTAATCATATCTATGTCACATCTCTCGACTTTTAGAGTTAAGACTTCAAGTCCTCCAATTTTATTCTTATGAGCTTCTTTATTCCAAAATTTCGTCTTATGTTATATCTCTCGACCAACAGAGTTATAACATCAATTCCTCCAATTTTGTTCTTAAGGACGTGTTTATACGATAATCATATATATGACTTATCTCTCGACTTGTAGAGTTAAGACTTCAAGTCATCCAATTTTATTCTTATGAACTTGTTTATTCCACAAATCCGTCCTATGTTATTTCTCTCGACCTATAGAGTTGTAACATCAATTCCTCCAATTTTGTTGTTAAGGACTTGTTTATACGATGATCATCTCTATGACTTCTCTCGATTTATAGAGTTAAGACTTTAAGTCCTCCAATTTTATTCTTATGGACTTGTTTATTCCTGGAATCCGCTCTACGTAATATCTTTCGACCAATAGAATTTGACATCAAGTCCATCAATTATGTTTTTAAAGAATTGTTTATACGATAATCATCTCTAGGTCGTATCTCTCGACTCATAGAGTTAAGACTTCAAGTCCTCGAATTATGGAGTTGTTTAATTTTCGAATCCTTCCTATGTTTTATCTCTCGAATTATAGAGTTGTAATATCAAGTCCTCCAATTTTTTTCTTAAGTACTTGTTTATACGATAATCATGTCTATGTCATATCTCTCGACTTTTAAAGTTAAGACTTCAAGTCCTCCAATTTTATTCTTATGGACTTGTTTATTCCTCGAATCCATCCAATGTTTGCAGCATATGTTTGTTCCTCGAATCCATCCAATTATCTTCTTAAGAACTATTTATACGATAATCATCTGTATGTCATATCAGATTCAGGTTTCCATAATTCAGTTTGTAGACAAGTTGAATGTGACCAGAACCTATGCAATTATCCTGTTATAAACAAATCATTACCAAAACAACCAGACCTGTTTAACAGGTCAACCGAGAAACAAGTTCTGAACTTTTGATCTTCTGGAATTTTTGAGAAGGTATGACTCGCAAAAGTCAGAATTTTTTTCCACAAATCCAACACCAACGTGTGTTGCAGCAAAAGGAGGGATATGTTTATTTCTGGTCAATAATTCAAATCATTAAGTATCCCATTTTGTCCTTTTATTTTTGGTTTTTGTTTGTTGGTTTGAAGAACCCAAAGATCTGATCTCGAACAAGTCAAACAACTGGGAGGGGTATCTGTTACCATTCAATTATTGACCAAGTACTAGCCTCATTAGTGCATGTTTATTCTCTCAAACGTATTATTTATTAAATTAAAGAAGATAAAATTCTGTTATCTAGCATGATTAGCTTAACCTCAAATGCTGGTTTTGGTAATGGAATTCAACTTTAAGAAACATCAGGCTTTTGTAAGTTCTAAAGAATGTCTAGTTCTACGTGGCAGAGCTCTACTTTAGTTGTTGGGCCCACTGGAAGTCGCAGCAATGTGAATGATGCCATGCTTTTTGTGTTTGGGAGAAGAGCTAAACAGGTGAGCTCCCTCCTGATTTTGGATTTGGTGCGTGCACTTTGGTTTAATGTACATATGGTGCAAAGTGATTGAGTTAATATGCTAGTTGATCAATTATGTATTCTGGTTCTTGTGTTGTGGGATTCGAACATGAAGGTGCCTCTAAACAAAGTTTCGGAGCTCATACACGATTCAAGCGATCATCAGAATTTCCAGAAAGCAGTAATCCCTGTTCATTTTCAGGAGATCATTGAAAGCAATCCTCGGTTCCTTTCAGGATTGCCCTGGAATTTCGAGAAAAAATTGGAAAAAGATATAAAAAATTGTTTTTAATTGAGATCGAATGTATGCACTTGATTCATCATAATTCTTTTCTCTTTAAAAATCATCCACGATGATGTATTGGACGAATTAATCAAAGGCAGCGAGTTTGTAATTACAAGAGTTGCTTTACACAACAACTCATAAAAATACTACATCAATGATAGGAGCAGTAGTTTTACAGAAGTCGCTATGAAGCTCAAGGGGAAAGGAGTAGACTTAAACAATAACTGCTTTCTGATTTTGTAGGTTGGGTGTAAGAGTTTTTTTGTTTAAATCAAATTTTAGTCATACTGCTGTTTTTTGCTGATTCTAAGATTGCTTAACACAAGGTGAGGTGGAACAAATATTATTGATGAAGCCAAAAGCACAAGGTCCTCGTGATGAGGGGTTCCTTGAATATCTGGAGGGTATCATCTGTGCCAACCAATACGTGGATAAAATAGAGGAAACAAACAAACCTTGAATATCTGGAGGGTATCATCTGTGCCAACCAATACGTGGATAAAATAGAGGAAACAAACAAACCTTGAATATCTGGAGGGTATCATCTGTGCCAACCAATACGTGGATAAAATAGAGGAAACAAACAAACAGTGAGTTTATTTTCCATTTTGAAGATCGATTTGTTTTTCGATGTCCAAGAGTCACCATTCATGAATGTTAACAACATTACAATGGTATTCGATATTATTAAAACCCTGAAATAAATTACATTGACTTTTCATGAAAATTAGAGTTGTGTATCCTCATCTTAATTGTTTCTGTATAAATTAGCAATGTTAGGAGTACTGATCAAGGCAAGATGGTATAGGGTGCAAAGTAGACGACATTAAAATTTGTTGACAAAATCAACTTAAATCATTCTGTGAAGGTTTCAGAGTCGGAGTATTTTGGCCACTTTATTTTTACTCTGCAGCTTATTTTCTCATCAGTACTTATTTATACAAATGAGCTTAGTATTTTTTGTTTGTCATTTTTTATATTTTATTAATATATTATATATTGTTGTAGTTATTTGCTTGTAATTTTTTTATTTACTTTTGAGCAATTTCACCAACACACATTAATACAATTATGTTTTTCAGAGTGTTCGCGTCTATCACTGTAATATATTAGTTTCATAAATTTTAGGAATTAATGTTTATTTAGCTTTTAAATATTTGCATAAATAGGTATGTGTAAGGTTTACTTGCAATAAATCCCATGCATCTAAGAGATTAAAATTAGAAAAATGATTTGTGCACGTTGCGTCCCGGACGTTGGCTGACGTGGTCAGTCTATTCAGCAATCCAGTCAGGGAAGATAAATAAAATCACATATTATTTATTTATTTTGGGTCACATCACAGACACACATAACTATGCGACCTTTAGTTTCCACCATACATATCTCAACGAAAGAGGGATGCCGTGAGAGTCGAACGCGGGAGTGAGTCTTGAGGGAGGTGGGGACGCCGACGACGTTGGTTAAGAAGTCGCGGTGAAGTTGGTCGGCGAGGAGGGGGAGGAAGTAGTCGGCGTTGGAGTCCTTCCCGAGATGGAGAGAAGGAATGTGGTTATTTGTAGCTGATTTGAATTTTTTGTGTGGTGTTTTTGGGGAAATTTTGGTTTTTTGTGGTTGATTTGAAGTTTCTGTTTTTTTCTGTGATGAATTGGTTGTGGTGATGATTCTTTTTTTTGTTTTTGTGTTGAAAGTTTGGTTCTTTTTTTATTTCGGTTTGTGATGGTCTTGTCTAAAGTTGGTCCGTCTTTGATATTAGTTTTTTTTTTGTTTTTGATTATTTTTTCACGGAGTTGGGTTTGATTTTATGTTTTTGTTTGCTAATTTCAACTTGGGTTGTTTAAAAAGACAACAAATATGATAAAAAAAACAAACGCATGTGATAAAAATGACAAACTCATACTTAAAAATGACAAACTACTACTTAAAAATGACAAAACACTACTTAATAGACAAAACCTCGGCATATAAAGAACAACCAACCAATACAAGAATGACTGATCCAATTGTTAAAAAGGAAATATAATACATAAAAAGAACAAACCAGTATTTAAAAAGGACAAACTACTATTTAAAAATGACACTCCTATGTTAAAAAGGATAGACGTAGATGTTAAAAGAGACAGACTTATATGTTTAAAAAGGCAAAACATAAATTCTTCATTTTACCTTTGTATCAGAAGGTTACATGGAGAAACAAAAAGTTGTGTTGGGAAAAGTAAAAGTTGCATGGGAAATCAAACGTTGCAGTGAGAAAGTAATGTTGCATTGATAAACTAAAGGTTGCTGACTCGATTGCTTACTGAACTGACCACGTCAAGCGCGTCTACAGACGCGGGTGTCCATGTATCACGACCCATAAAATTACAATACACATTCCAAACACACCTCGGTGGAAGTACTGGTTCTCCAATTAAAGTATACCTTTTCTGATGCATTTGAAGGAATTGATAACGTGTATGTCTATCTCATTTCACTTCTATGTTTCATTGCTTTTGTCAACCTACTTGCAACCTTGGTCTTCGTCTTATAATTTCTACTTGATTAAGCGTACATTCTCCTACGATGATACCATCCTAGTTTTACAGGGACATCAATGATACCATCCTAGTTTTACAGGGACATCAATGATACCATTGCTCATGGAGAATTCATACAGTCTTTTGCATCATCTCTCTTCTCTTTTTGTTTAGATAATGGAGACATTTTGTATTTTTCTTCTTTTGGCAAATAATTTGTTCCATTCACTCTCAAAAAATAAATATAGAAGCTTTTTTCTGTTCTTATGGTCGATGCATTAGGAAACTTGATAAAAACATTTAGGTGCGAGTTAAAAAAGTATTTATGTATTTCACATCAAACACAATTTCCCGAACACGTATTATAATCCGAAGCACACGTTTAAATGTGAATATTTGCATTTCAAATTTTAATTTAAAAAAAACTTCAAATCATGAAGAAAAGTCTGGACTTGGTCAATAAATCATGAAGAAACCTCCAAGTAAATGTTCTTCCAATATTTTGTTAAGTCTTTAATGTTCAGCTGAACTTTTTACTTAAAAATGTCCAAACTAATTGTTGCGTTTTGGTTTAATAAATCACTTCATTTAATTTTCACTACTTAAAAGAAAATTCCTATATGAAATGCTAAGTGTACGGTGTACTCAAGGTTGGATTGTCATATTTGACATTTTTTAAAGCCACAATACTTGTTTTGAAATCGTATCTCTAGATATGTTTGCGTGATGGTAATCACAATCATACGCATAAATAGCAATTTGCATTCCCAATTTGCAAAATATTTCATACCTATTGATTTCTACATACTTTGTTATTTGGGTTACTAACTGCCTATATAAGTTCAGATCTATACCATGAAAACATCTGATTTAGTGATACAGATTCATTACGGCTGTCAATTTTACACGAAACACGATTATACAACACGAAAACGACACGAACTTGATGGATATGGATTGAGAAATTGAATATGATTAATAAATGGGTTGGATATGACAAAATTATTATTAAATGAGTTGGATATGGATTGTTGTAAAAACGATTAACACGATTAAGACACGATAAGTAATCAGGTCATTAGGTACATGATTACGAATACTACACAATTAAGACACGATTAATACCGACAAGTCTACAAGTAATATATAAGTTATAAATTATAATGAACGAGTGACGTGCAATCCAGTATTCATGTAATAAACAGAACTAATTGTGTATGGATTACTGTATAATGGTGTAAATAGTAGTCGTGTTAAACGTGTACACGAAGTAACCTGTTTAATAATCGTGTATAAATGGGTTAGATATGACAACACGATTATAAACGAGTTGGATACGGTAGAAGTGTAGCAACACAATTATTAAATGGGTCGGATACAGCACAACTAGTAGAGCTTATACATACGACTTGACACGACACGACACAATTGACAACCCTAAGATTAATGTATCTGAAGGTGTTGGTTTGTTAAGCTTAATGAGGATTGTAACTTATATTTTAGATTTGTGGTTTTTACTTGTCAGATACTTTATGCAATAAACTGCCTACGAATTATAATAAACTCCATCAATATGTAGAAATATTGAGTTTCGTAGAATTCTTTTGATGCTCAAAAGATGATAGGCAAACTAAATTTCATTAGGAGTTATTTGGAATTTTCTCTATCGAGAAATTGCTTAATATTTTTACCGTGTACTGGCATTATTTCTTGGAGAAGGGATCATGTAATAACTCCATTGAACGAAAATAGATTTTTGACTGGGAGGAATTGTTCTTGATTCCATATATAAGCACTGGTATACGTGCAAACAGGGCCATAAAGACCTTAAACAAAAGTATTTAATCACATATCCATTATCCCTCTCTTTTAACTAACTTTATAATATGCTCAAACACGTTAAATTGGATATCTAAATTATTTTCTAACTACATCATCTATGGTTAATTTTACCGAGTTGTTTCATGTTTCATGCTCAAAGTCGCGTCTTCCTATCTGACTTGGTCGACTACTACAAAATCATCATAGAATAATTACACAAATTATTCGAATACTGCACGCAAGAGAAAAAGTCATAGTAGGATTACCATGTTACATTGATTGGGTGCAACAATCAATGGGGTACAATACTACAACGATGAGAGACAATTACATGCATGGTAAGATGACCATCATTCTTCCTATGCACTCCTATAAATCATAGTAGGGTTTTTACTTGCATGTATCTTAAACGGTCATAATTATCGGCATACATCCATGTTTTAGTATTAACTTATGTGCACCTCCATCATTAGTTGGGCCAATTTGTAACCATTGTTGTCACATCTCAGTAGAAATTTTGCAATTTACATCATTTAACATTTAAAATGTCTTTAATGTAAAACACAAAAATGAAAAATACCCAGACCCACTAATCACTTTCCCACCCCCTCCCTCTCTTGGGAGGAGAAGGTGGACAAGGCAATGGTGGTGGCAAAAGCCATTGGAAGTGTCTTTGGGTCTAGGTTTGGGTCTTGCAATGGATCTAGATTTGGATCCCGAGAAGGCCATGGTGGTGGCCATGGAGGATGCGGTGAAGGCGCAAGACGGAGGTTGTGAAAGGATATCTGGGTTTGCATCAAGCTCTATGGTGGAGGAAGAAATTAATATGAAAATAATACCCAATATACTTCTGCATGTATTCTACTTACGTCTCTTAATTATGATATTTGTGGATGGTTGTGTTTCTTTTAATAAATTGTATCTTTGCATATCAATTATTGTCACACTCATTTTGATGACAAATTTACATTAAATGACTTGTCTATTTTACCATATACTGTTAAGGTTCTACCTTGACGACAAAAACAAAAAACCCCTGATAAGTAGTAAATAACATAGTAAATTACAATTTGATCGGTTGAACTCAAAATGCTAAATTGCACCCCTTAAAAACATGATCGATCTATAACACTTTACCACTATCAATAAATTGATAAATTGTTACTTTTTATTATATTCACCTTTTGGAAAAACAAATTGTGTTTTTATCCCTAACTTTATAAGGTAGGTCTAATTTTGAGGCAGAGTTCTAATTCGAATGCCAAATATGATTAAAAATTGATGGCAAAAATGGTGTAAATCTAAACAAAATCGGACACAAATTTAAATCTTAGTTTACTGTAAATTTAGGAATAGACGCACTTACAAAATAACACAAAAAGGACAAATTTAGTGAGAACTAACAATTATTTTGGTAAATGAATACACAAGGTATTTTACATTCAAAGTTTGAGAGGTTTGGGCGTGACATTTTTAGGATCAAAATGTCAAACATAAATTGAAAATTCAGAGAGGCAAATTAATATTGTTAATCATAACATGCACAGTTAAAGTCGAAATGATGGAGGCACATTGTTGTTTCTCATTGTTTTCTTTGTAGGAAAAAAAGAAACCACCACCCAAGTCAAACTCCTGAAAGTAAGATGTTGCCGTTTTCGATTTCGAGTAAACTGACATACGTACAATTATGTCTCTTGGACAAATTTTCAGGTGTATATAAATTCAATATAATGATTTGATCTCTGGGCACATATGCCTCAAGACGACAAGAACAAAGAGGTCGTTTGGGTGCGATGGGATTCGGCTCCCCGATGAGGCCGAAGCTGCTACAGTGCCAGGATGCATCCAAACATGGATGTAGATTCATGGGAGCTGGGCTCCCAGCACGGAACCCGATGCTTGTCTTTACCGGGAATGGAGAAGCTGTGGGAATAACCCTGCTGAAATGAGAAAATACGACATCTTATCCCACATTAGGCACTGCTGGGTGGGTAATATTCTGGTCTGGTTTTGTTTGGAGTGCATGTGAACAAATGTTCTTCTTGAATGGATGTGGAAGACGTTGAATGGGTGGGTAATATTGTTGTCTACGCTACATTTTTTAAGGAATAGGGTGGTTGATGCCAGTTAAGCATGAATTTGCATCATTCCTTTCCATCTTCTTGAATGGATTTTAAATACGTTTATGTCTATCCAATGTTAAGCAAGTGTTGAGGCCAATTTGGGGAATGTATGAGGGTAATTTGGGGAATGTGAGGATGTCCACGCCTGGAAATCCGAGACGACTCTTCGCCATCCAAACAACTACCCACGTCTGGGGAAGAAGCAGCTTTTGGGGCCAGCTTCCCAGGAGCTGACTTCCCAGTAGAAGTTCTTTTGTAGGAGCCGCATCCAAACTTGACCAAAGTTTCTTGTGTTTTTACCCCTTTTGTGTTGAGGTTCATGAACATGAAAGACAGACAAATCCTTATCCTCCGACTTGGTTGATTGTGTACATCTAAACACGAAGTATTTTCATACACCATGTTAATTTATTCACAAACCAAGGTTTCCCAAGAAACAAGTGGAATGTGACATATATCTAAGTACAAATATGGATTATTTGCTTGGGTACATCTCAAGGACATATAATTGGTTCTTTATAACTGGATTTCAACTACTTTCGTGCACTTACATTTTCACTCTAGATCTTTCCGTCCACCTACATTTCCATTTATTTTTTTGTATACACGTCGTTCGTATGACTCACTCAGTCAAAAAATCCGTTCAATTCTGTTAGAAATTTTACAATTTACACCCTCTAAATTAAAATATCTTTAATATTGAATATAAAAATAAATAAACCCTTCAGATTTCACACTCATATAAAAATATCTTTATTCGACACAACTAAACACATCTCAAACTAAAGCATTTCAAATTTCACGTAAAAACCCACATCTTCTGATCTGACTTGGTCGACTAATACCAACCATGCATATTAGATTAATAAGGGTCATCAAGTCATGAAGTGCAAGAGTCAAAATGGAAACATATGAATAAAGAGAAATACAAATGTTTCCCTTTTTAGCAGTAAAACCAAAGGCTATAGCACACGAATTTCGGTAAAAACCCTCAGTTTTGTAAAAAATGACACCATTTCTTTATTTATTGAGGGGTCTGATGACACGACTGCATATTATGCGACGAAAATGTTAAACCGATGTGTCCGAAGAGATATTTTTTGATATTTCCTTTTTTGGAAAAAAAACACAGGCTATAGCACACGAATTTCGGTAAAAACCCTCAGTTTTGTAAAAATGACACTATTTCTTTGTTTTTTGAGGTGTCTGTGGACACGACGGGATACTACACGACGAAAATGTTAAATCGATGCATCCGAAGAGAGATCTTTAGATATTTCTCTTTTTAGCAAAAAAACACAAAGACTATAGCACACGAATTTCGGTAAAAACCCTTAATTTTTAAAAATGGCACTATTTCTTTGTTTTTTGAGGGGTTTGATGACACGACAGGATACTACACGACGAAAATGTTAAATCGATGCGTCCGAAGAGAGATTTTTAGATATTTCCCTTTTTAGCAAAAAAACCAAAGGCAATAGCACACTAATTTCGGTAACGAAAATCTTAAACCGATGCGTCCGAAAAGAGATTTTTTGATATTTCCCTTTTTTCGCAAAAACCAAAGGCTATAGAACACGAATATAGGTAAAACCCCTCAGTTTTGTAAAAAATGGCACTATTTCTTTGTTTGTTTGAGGGGTCTGATGACACGACGGGATACTACACGACGAAAATGTTAAACCGATGCGTCTGAAGAGAGATTATTAGATATTTCCCTTTTTAGCAAAAAAACCAAAGGCTTATAGCACACGAATTTCGGTAAAAACCCTCAGTTTTGTAAAAATGACACTATTTATTTATTTATTGAGGGGTCTGATGACACGACTGCATATTATGCGACGAAAATGTTAAACCGATGCGTTCAAAGAGAGATTTTTGATATTTCCTTTTTAGCAAAAAACACAAAGGCTATAGCACACGAATTTCGGTAAAAACCCTCAGTTTTTAAAAATGACACTATTTCTTTATTTATTGAGGGGTCTGATGACACGAATGCATATTATGCGACGAAAATGTTAAACCAATGCGTCGGAAGAGAGATTTTTTGATATTTCCCTTTTCAGCAAAAAACCCAATGACTATAACACAAAATTTCGGTAAAAACCCTCAGTTTTTAAAAATGGCACTATTTCTTTGTTTTTTGAGGGGTCTGGTGACACGAATGGATATTATACGACGAAAATGTTAAACTGATGCGTCCGAAGAGAGATTTTTTGATATTTCCTTTTTTGCAAAAAACACAAAGGCTATAGCACACGAATTTTGGTAAAAACCGTCAGTTTTGTAAAAGTGACACTATTTCTTTTTTTTTAGGGGTCTAATGACACGACCGGATATTATACAACGAAAATGTTAAACCGATGCGTTCGAAGAGAGATTTTTTGATATTTCCCTTTTTAGCAAAAAATACAAACGCTATAGCACACGAATTTCGGTAAACACCCTCAGTGTTTAAAAATGACACTATTTCTTAGTTTTTTGAAGGGTCTGATGACACGAATGCATATTATACTACAAATTTCGGTAAAAACCCTCTGTTTTGTAAAAATGACACTATTTCTTTATTTATTGAGGGCTCTGATGACACGATTGCATATTATGCGACAAAAATGTTAAACCGATGCGTCAGAAGTTTTTTTTGATATTTACCTCTTTTGCAAAAAACACAAAGGCTATAGCACCAGAATTTCGGTAAAAACCCTAAGTTTTTAAAAATGACACTATTTCTTTATTTATTGAGGGGTCTGATGACACGAATGCCTCGTATGCGACGAAAATGTTAAACCAATGCGTCAGAAAAGAGATTTTTTGATATTTCCCTTTTCAGCAAAAAAACCAAAGGCTATAACACACGAATTTCGGTAAAAACCCTCAGTTTTATAAAATGGCACTATTTCTTTGTTTTTTGTAGGGTTTGGTGACACGAATGGATATTATACGACGAAAATGTTAAACCGATGCGTCCGAAAAGAGACTTTTAGATAATTCCCTTTTTTAGAAAAAAAACACAAAGGCTATAGCACACGAATTTCGGTAAAACCCCTCAGTTTTGTAAAAATGGCACTATTTCTTTTTTTTTGAGGGGTCTGATGACACGACCAGATATTATACAACGAAAATGTTAAACCGATGCGTTCGAAGAGAGATTTTTTGATATTTCCTTTTTTAGCAAAAAATACAAACGCTATAGCACACGAATTTCGGTAAACACCCTCAGTGTTTAAAAATGACACTATTTCTTAGTTTTTTGAAGGGTCTGATGACACGAATGCATATTATACTACAAAAATGTTAAACGTATGCGTCCGAAGAGATATTTTTAGATATTTCCCTTTCTAGCAAAAAACCAAAGTCTATAGAACACGAATTTCGGTAAAAACCTTCAGTTTTTTTAAAAGTCACTATTTCTTTGTTTTTAGGGGTCTGATGAAACGAATGGATATTATATCACCAAAATGTTAAACCGATGCGTCCGTAAAGAGATTTTTAGATATTTCCCCTTTTTAGCAAAAACCAAAGGCTATAGCACACGAATATAGGTCAAACCCCGCAGTTTTGTAAAAATGGCACTATTTCTTTATTTTTTGAGGGGTCTGATGACACGACGGGATACTAGACGACGAAAATGTTAAACCGATGCGTCTGAAGAGAGATTTTTAGATATTTCCCTTTTTAGCAAAAAAATCAAAGACTATAGCACACGAATTTCGGTAAAAACCCTCAGTTTTGTAAAAATGACACTATTTCTTTGTTTTTTGAGGGGTCTGATGACACGACGGGACACTACACGACGAGAGATTTTCTAATATATTTCCCTTTTTGGCAAAAAACCCAAAAGCTATAGCACACGAATTTCGGTAAAAACCATCAGTTTTGTAAAAATGGAACTATTTCTTTATTTATTGAGGGGTCTGATGACACTATTGCATATTATACAACGAAAATGTTAAACCGATGCGTTCGAAGAGAGATTTTTTGATATTTCCCTTTTTAGCAAAAAATACAAGCGCTATAGCACATGAATTTCGGTAAACACCCTCAGTGTTTAAAAATGACATTATTTCGTAGTTTTTTGAAGGGTCTGATGACACGAATGCACATTATACTACAAAAATGTTAAACGTATGCGTCCGAAGAGAGATTTTTAGATATTTCCCTTTCTAGCAAAAAAACGAAAGGCTATAGAACACGAATTTCGGTAAAAACCTTCAGTTTTTTAAGTCACTATTTCTTTGTTTTTTAGGGGTCTGATGAAACGAATGGATATTATATCACAAAAATGTTAAACCGATGCGTCTGTAAAGAGATTTTTAGATATTTCCCTTTTTTAGCAAAAACCAAAGGCTATAGCACATGAATATAGGTCAAACCCCGCAGTTTTATAAAAATGGCACTATTTCTTTGTTTTTGAGGGGTCTGATGACACGACGGGATACTACACGATGAAAATGTTAAACCGATGCGTCTGAAGAGAGATTTTTAGATATTTCCCTTTTTAGCAAAAAAATCAAAGGCTATAAGCACACGAATTTCGGTAAAACCCTCAGTTTTGTAAAAATGGTACTATTTATTTATTTATTGAGGGGTCTGATGACACGACTGCATATTATGCGACGAAAATGTTAAATGGATGCGTTCGAAGAGAGATTTTAGATATTTCCTTTTTAGCAAAAAAACAAAAGGCTATAGCACACGAATTTCGGTAAAAACCCTCAGTTTTTAAAAATGACACTATTTTTCTTTATTTATTTAGGGGTCTGATGGCAGGACTGCATTTTATACGACGAAAATGTTAAACCGAAGAGTCCGAAGAGGGATTTTTTGATATTTCCTTTTTTGGTAAAAAACACAAAGGCTATATAGCACACGAATTTCGGTAAAAACCCTCAGTTTTGTAAAAATGACACTATTTCTTTATTTATTGAGGGGTCTGATGACACTACTGCATATTATGGGACGAAAATGTTAAACCGATGCGTCCGAAAAGAGATTTTTTGATATTTCATTTTTTCAAAAACACAAAGGTTATAGCACACGAATTTTGGTAAAAACCCTCAGTTTTGTAAAAATGGCGCTATTTCTTTGTTTTTTGTGGGGTCTGTTGACACGACTGCATATTATGCGATGAAAATGTTAAACCGATGCGTCCGAAGAGATATTTTTTAATATTTCCCTTTTTGGCACAAAACCCAAAGGCTATAGCACACGATTTTCGGTAAAAACCCTAAGTTTTTAAAAATTACACTATTTCTTTATTTATTGAGGGGTTTGATGACACGACTGCATATTATGCGATGAAAATGTTAAACTGATGTGTCCGAAGAGAGGGTTTTTCATATTTCTCTTTTTTCCAAAAACACAAAGGCTATAATAGCACACGAATTTCGGTAAAAACCTTCAGTTTTTTAAAAATTACACTATTTCTTTTTTTTTGAGGGGTCTGATGACACGACTGGATATTAAACGATGAAAATGTTAAACCGATCCTTCCGAAGAGAGATTTTTTGATATTTTCATTTTTAGCAAAAAAAAACCAAAGGCTATAGCACACGAATTTCGGTAAAAACCCTCAGTTTTGTAAAAATGACACTTTTTTTTTGAGGGGTCTGATAACACGACTGGATATTAATAGACGAAAATATTAAACCGATGCATCCGAAGAGAGATTTTTTGTTATTTCCCTTTTTAGCAAAAAAAACCAAAGGCTATAGCACACGATTTTTTTTTATTATATTTCCCTTTTTCGCAAAACACCCAAAAGCTATAGCACACGAATTTCGGTAAAAACCCTCAGTTTTGTAAAAATGGCACTATTTCTTTATTTATTGAGGTGTCTGATGAAACGACTGCATATTATGCGACGAAAATGTTAAACCAATGCGTTCGAAGAGAGATTTTTTGATATTTCCCTTTTTTGCAAAAAAACCAAAGGCTATAGCACACGAATTTCGGTAAAACCCCTCAGTTTTGTAAAAATGACACTATTTCTTTGTTTTTTGAGGGGTTTGATGACACGACGGCATACTACACGACAAAAATGTTAAACCGATGCGTCTGAAGAGAGATTTTTTGATATTTCCCTTTTTTGTTAAAAACACAAAGGCTATATAGCAAACGATTTTCGGTAAAAACCCTAAGTTTTGTAAAAATGGCACTATTTCTTTATTTATATAGGGGTCTGATGACACTACTGCATATTATGCGACGAAAATGTTAAAGTGATGCGTCCGAAGAGAGTTTTTTTTGATATTTCCTTTTTTGCAAAAACACAAAGGCTATAGCACACGAATTTCATTAAAAAGCCTCAGTTTTGTAAAAATGACACTAATTCTTTTTTTTGAGGGGTCTGATGACACGACTGAATATTATACGACGAAAATGTTAAACCGATGCGTCCGAAGGGAGATTTTTTGATATTTCCCTTTTTTGCAAAAAAACACAAAACCTATAGCACACGATTTCAGGTAAAAACCCTCAGTTTTGTAAAAATGGCACTATTTCTTTGTTTTTTGTGGGGGTCTGCTGACACGAATGGATATTATACGACGAAAATGTTAAACCGATGCGTTCGAAGAGAGATTTTTTGATATTTCCACTTTTTGCAAAAAACACAAAGGCTATAGCACACGAATTTCGGTAAAAACCCTCAGTTTTGTAAAAATGACACTATTTCTTTTTTTTGAGGGGTCTGATGACACGACTGGATATTAAACGACAAAAATGTTAAACCGATGCGTCCGAAGAGAGATTTTTTGATATTTCCCTTTTTAGCAAAAAAAAACCAAAGGCTATAGAACACGAATTTCGGTAAAAACTCTCAGTTTTGTAAAAATGGCACTATTTCTTAATTTATTGAGGGGTCTGATGACACTACTGCATATTATGCGACGAAAATGTTAAACCAATGCGTCCGAAGAGAGATTTCTTGATATTTCCTTTTTTGGCCAAAAACACAAAGGCTATAGCACACGAATTTCGGTAAAAAACCCTCAGTTTTAAAAAATGACACTATTTCTTCATTTATTGAGGGGTCTGATGACATGACTGCATATTATGCGACGAAAATGTTAAACCAATGCGTCCGAAGAGAGATTGTTTAATATATTTCCCTTTATGTCCAAAACCCCAAGAGCTATTGCACGCGGTTTTCGGTAAAAACCCTCAGATTGGTAAAAATGACACTATTTTTTTTTGAGGGGTCTAATGACACTACTTCATATTATGGGACGAAAATGTTAAACCGATGCGTCCGAAGAGAGATTTTTTGATATTTCCCTTTTTAGCAAAAAAAACCAAAGGCTATAGCACACGAATTTCGGTAAAACCCCTTAGTTTTGTAAAAATGGCACTATTTCTTTGTTTTTTGAGGGGTTTGATGACACGACGGCATACTACACGACAAAAATGTTAAACCGATGCGTCTGAAGAGAGATTTTTTGATATTTCCCTTTTTTGTTAAAAACACAAAGGCTATATAGCAAACGATTTTCGGTAAAAACCCTAAGTTTTGTAAAAATGGCACTATTTCTTTATTTATATAGGGGTCTGATGACACTACTGCATATTATGCGACGAAAATGTTAAAGTGATGCGTCCGAAGAGAGTTTTTTTGATATTTCCTTTTTTGCAAAAACACAAAGGCTATAGCACACGAATTTCATTAAAAAGCCTCAGTTTTGTAAAAACCCTTAATTTTTAAAAATGGCACTATTTCTTTGTTTTTTGAGGGGTTTGATGACACGACAGGATACTACACGACGAAAATGTTAAATCGATACGTCCGAAGAGAGATTTTTAGATATTTCCCTTTTTAGCAAAAAAACCAAAGGCAATAGCACACTAATTTCGGTAACGAAAATCTTAAACCGATGCGTCCGAAAAGAGATTTTTTGATATTTCCCTTTTTTCGCAAAAACCAAAGGCTATAGAACACGAATATAGGTAAAACCCCTCAGTTTTGTAAAAAATGGCACTATTTCTTTGTTTGTTTGAGGGGTCTGATGACACGACGGGATACTACACGACGAAAATGTTAAACCGATGCGTCTGAAGAGAGATTATTAGATATTTCCCTTTTTAGCAAAAAAACCAAAGGCTTATAGCACACGAATTTCGGTAAAAATCCTCAGTTTTGTAAAAATGACACTATTTATTTATTTATTGAGGGGTCTGATGACACGACTGCATATTATACGACGAAAATGTTAAACCGATGCGTTCGAAGGGAGATTTTTTGATATTTCCTTTTTTGGCCAAAAACACAAAGGCTATAGCACACGAATTTCGGTAAAAAACCCTCAGTTTTAAAAAATGACACTATTTCTTCATTTATTGAGGGGTCTGATGACATGACTGCATATTATGCGACGAAAATGTTAAACCAATGCGTCCGAACAGAGATTGTTTAATATATTTCCCTTTATGTCCAAAAACCCAAGAGCTATTGCACGCGGTTTTCGGTAAAAACCCTCAGATTGGTAAAAACCCTCCGAAGAGAGATTTTTTAATATTTCCCTTTTTGGCAAAATACCCAAAGGCTATATAGCACACGAATTTCGGTAAAAATCCTCAGTTTTGTAAAAATGGCACTATTTCTTTGTTTTTTGAGTGTCTGATGACACGACGAAACACTACACGACGAAAATGTTAAATCGAAGTGTTCGAATAGAGATTTTTAGATATTTCCCTTTTTTAGCAAAAAAACCAAGGGATATAGCACACGAATTTCGGTAAAAAACCCTCAGTTTTGTAAAAATAACACTATTTCTTTATTTATTGAGGGCTCTGATGACACGACTGCATATTATGAGATGAAAATGCTAAACCGATGCTTCCGAAGAGAGATTTTTACATATTTCCCTTTTTTGCAAAAACACAAAGGCTATAGCACACGATTTTTGGTAAAACCCCTCAGTTTTGTAAAAATGACACTATTTCTTTTTTTGAGGGGTCTGATGACACGACTGGATATTAAACGACGAAAATGTTAAACCGATGCGTCCGAAGAGAGATTTTTTGATATTTCCTTTTTTGCAAAAACATATGCTATAGCACACGATTTTGGGTAAAAACCTTCAGTTTTTTTAAAAATGGCACTATTTCTTTGTTTTTTGTGGGGTCTGCTGACACGAATGGTTATTATACGACGAAAATGTTAAACCGATTCGTCCGAAGAGAGATTTTTTGATATTTCCCTTTTTTGCAAAAAACACAAAGGCTATAGCACACGATTTTCGGTAAAAACCCTCAGTTTTGTAAAAATGACACTATTCCTTTTTTTTGACGGGTCTGATGACACGACTGGATATTGAACGACGAAAATGTTAAACCGATGCATCCGAAGAGAGATTTTTTGATATTTCCCTTTTTAGCAAAAAAACCAAAGGCGATAGCACACGAGATTTTTTAATATATTTCCCTTTTTGGCAAAAAACCCAAAAGCTATAGCACACGAATTTCGGTAAAAACCCTCAGTTTTGTAAAAATGGCAATATTTCTTTATTTATAGAGCGGTTTGATGACACTAATGCATATTATGCGACGAAAATATTAAACCGATGCGTCCGAAGAGAGATTTTTTGATATTTTCTTTTTTTGCAAAAACACAAAGGCTATAACAAACGAATTTCGGTAAAAACCAATAGTTTTGTAAAAATGACACTATTTCTTTTTTTTTGAGGGATCTGATGACACGACTGGATATTAAACGACGAAAATATTAAACCGATGCGTCCGAAGAGAGATTTTTTGATATTTCCCTTTTTTGCAAAAACACAAAGCCTATAGCACACGATTTTGGGTAAAAACCCTCAGTTTTGTAAAAATGGCACTATTTCTTTGTTTTTGTGGGGGTCTGCTGACACGAATTGATATTATACGACGAAAATGTTAAACCGATGCGTTCGAAGAGAGATTTTTTGATATTTCCATTTTTTGCAAAAAACAAAAAGGCTATAGCACACGATTTTCGGTAAAAACCCTCAGTTTTGTAAAAATGACACTATTTCTTTTTTTTTGAGGGGTCTGATGACACGACTGGATATTAAATGACGAAAATGTTAAACCGATGTGTCCGAAAAGAGTTTTTTTTTATTTCCCTTTTTAACAAAAAAAACCAAAGGCTATAGCGCACGAATTTCAGTAAAAACCCTCAGTTTTGTAAAAATGGCACTATTTCTTTGTTTATTGAGGGGTCTGGTTACACGACTGCATATTCTGCGACGAAAATGTTAAACCAATGCGTCCGAAGAGTGATTTTTTGATATTTCCCTTTTTTGCAAAAAAACAAAGGCTATAGCACACGAATTTCGATAAAAACCCTCAGTTTTGTAAAAATAGCACTATTTCTTTGTTTTTTGTGGGGTCTGTAGACACGAATGGATATTATACGAGGAAAATGTTAAACCGATGTGTCCGAAAAGAGATTTTTTGATATTTCCCTTTTTTGCAAAAAAAACACAAAGGCTATAGCACACGATTTTCGGTAAAAACCCTCAGTTTTGTAAAAATGACACTGTTTCTTTTTTTTTTGAGGGGTCTGATGACACGACTGGATATTGAACGACGAAAATGTTAAACCGATGCGTCCAACGAGAGATTTTTTGATATTTCACTTTTTAGCCAAAAAAACCAAACGCTATAGCACACGAGAATTTTTAATATATTTCACTTTTTGGCAAAAAACCCAAAAGCTATAGCACACGAATTTCGGTAAAAACCCTCAGTTTTGTAAAAATGGCACTATTTCTTTGTATTTTGTGGGGTCTGCTGACACTAATGCATATTATGCGACAAAAATGTTAAACCGATGCGTCCGAAGAGAGATTTTTTGATATTTCCCTTTTTTGCAAAAACACAAAGGCTATAGCACACAAATTTCGGTAAAAACCCTCAGTTTTGTAAAAATGATACTATTTCTTTTTTTTGAGGGGTTTGATGACACGACTGGATATTATACGACGAAAATGTTAAACCGATGCGTCCGAAGACTGATTTTTTGTTATTTCCCTTTTTTTGCAAAAAACACAAAGGCTATATAGCACACAGATTTCAGTAAAAACCCTCAATTTTGTAAAAATTGCACTATTTTGTTGTTTTATGTGGGGTCTGCTGACACGAATGGATATTATACGACGAAAATGTTAAACCGATGCGTCCGAAGAGATATTTTTTGATATTTCCCTTTTTTGCAAAAACACAAAGTCTATAGCACACGATTTTGGGTAAAAACCCTGAGTTTGTAAAAATGGCACTATTTCTTTGTTTTTTGTGGGGTCTGCTGACACGAATGGATATTATACGACAAAAATGTTAAACCGATGCGTCCGAAGAGAGATTTTTTAATATTTCCCTTTTTTGCAAAAACACAAAGTCTATAGCACACGATTTTGGGTAAAAACCCTCAGCTTTGTAAAAATGACACTATTACTTTGTATTTTGTGGGGTCTGCTGACACGAATGGATATTATACGACGAAAATGTTAAACCGATGCGTCCGACGAGAGATTTTTTGATATTTCCCTATTTTGCAAAAAAACACAAAGGCTATAGCACACGATTTTCGGTAAAAACCCTCAGTTTTGTAAAAATGGCACTATTTCTTTGTTTATTGAGGGGTCTGATGACACGACGGGATACTACACGACAAAAATGTTAAAACGATGCATTCGAAGAGCGATTTTTTGATATTTCCCTTTTTTTGCAAAAAACACAAAGGCTATATAGCAAACGAATTTCGGTAAAACCCTCAATTTTGTAAAAATTGCACTATTTCGTTGTTTTTTGTGGGGTCTGCTGACACGAATGGATATTATACGACGAAAATGTTAAACCGATGCGTCCGAAGAGAGATTTTTTGATATTTCCCTCTTTTTGCAAAAAACACAAAGGCTATGTAGCACACGAATTTCGGTAAAAACCCTCAATTTTGTAAAAATTGCACGATTTCGTTGTTTTTTGTGGGGTCTGCTGACACGAATGGATATTATACGACGACAATGTTAAACCGATGCGTCCGAAGAGAGATATTTTGATATTTCCCTTTTTTGCAAAAACACAAAGTCTATAGCACACGATTTTGGGTAAAAACCCTCAGTTTTCTAAAAATGGCACTATTTCTTTGTATTTTGTGGGGTCTGCTGACACGAATGGATATTATACGACGAAAATGTTAAACTGATGCGTCCGAAGAGAGATTTTTTGATATTTCCCTTTTTTGATAAAACCACAAAGGCTATAGCACACGATTTTCGGTAAAAACCCTCAGTTTTGTAAAAATGACACTATTTCTTTTTTTGATGGGTCTGATGACACGACTGGATATTAAACGACGAAAATGTTAAACCGATGCATCCGAAGAGAGATTTTTTGATATTTCCCTTTTTAGCCAAAAAAATGCTATAGCACACGAATTTTGCTAAAAACCCTCAGTTTTGTAAAAATGGCACTATTTCTTTGTTTTTTGTGGGGTCTGCTGACACGAATGGATATAATACGAAGAAAATGTTAAACCGATGTGTCCGAAGAGAGATTTTTTGATATTTCCCTTTTTTGCAAAAAAAAACAGAGGCTATAGCACACGAATTTCTGTAAAAACCCTCAGTTTTGTAAAAATGCACTATTTCTTTATTTATTGAGCGGTTTGATGACACTAATGCATATTATGCGATGAAAATGTTAAACCGATGCGTCCGAAGAGAGATTTTGATATTTCCTTTTTTTGCAAAAACACAAAGGCTATAACACACGAATTTCGGTAAAACCCTCAATTTTGTAAAAATGACACTATTTCTTTTTTTTGAGGGATCTGATGACACGACTGGATATTAAACGATGAAAGTATTAAACCGATGCGTCCGAAAAGAGATTTTTTGATATTTCCCTTTTTTTGCAAAAACACAAAGCCTATAGCACAATTGTTTGTAGAAACCCTTAGTTTTGTAAAAATGGCACTATTTCTTTGTTTTTTGTGGGGGTCTGCTGACAAGAATGGATATTATACGACGAAAATGTTAAACCGATGCGTTCGAAGAGAGATTTTTTGATATTTCCACTTTTTGCAAAAAACACAAAGGCTATAGCACACGATTTTCGGTAAAAACCCTCAGTTTTGTAAAAATGACACTATTTCTTTTTTTTTTGAGGGGTCTGATGACACGACTGGATATTAAACTACGAAAATGTTAAACCGATGCGTCCGAACAGAGATTTTTGATATTTCCCTTTTTAGAAAAAAAACCAAAGGCTATAGCACATGAATTTCGGTAAAAACCCTCAGTTTTGTAAAAATGACACTATTTCTTTGTTAATGAGGGGTCTGATGACACGACTGCATATTATGCGACGAAAATGTTAAACCAATGCGTCCAAAGAGAGATTTTTTTATATTTCCCTTTTTTGCAAAAAAACAAAGGCTATAGCGCACGGATTTCGATAAAAACCCTCGGCTTTGTAAAAATATCAACATTTCTTTATTTATTGAGGGCTCTAATGACACGACTGCATATTATGCGACGAAAATGTTAAACCGATGCGTCCGATGAGAGATTTTTTGGTATTTCCCTTTTTTGCAAAAACACAAAGGCTATGTAGCACATGAATTTCGGTAAAAACCTCAATTTTGTAAAATTGACCTATTTCTTTTTTTTGAGGGGTCTGATGACACGACTGGATATTAAACGACGAAAATGTTAAACTGATGCGTCCGAAGAGAGAGTTTTTGATATTTCCCTTTTTTGCACAAACACAAAGGCTATAGCACACGAATTTTGGTAAAAACCCTCAGTTTTGTAAAAATGGCACTATTTCTTAGTTTTTTGTGGGGTCTGCTGACACGAATGGATATTATACGACGAAAATGTTAAACTGATGTGTCCGAAGAGAGATTTTTTGATATTTCCCTTTTTTGCAAAAAACACAAAGGCTATAGCACACGATTTTCGGTAAAAACCCTCAGTTTTGTAAAAATGAAACTATTTCTTTTTTTTGAGGGGTCTGATGACACGACTGGATATTGAACGACGAAAATGTTAAACCGATGCGTCCAAAGAGAGATTTTTTAATATTTCATTTTTTAGAAAAAAAAACCAAAGGCTATAGCACACGAGATTTTTTTAATATATTTCCCTTTTTGGCAAGAAAACCCAAAAGCTAAAGCACACGAATTTCGGTAAAAACCCTCAGTTTTGTAAAAATGGCACTATTTCTTTATTTATTGAGCGGCTTGATGACACTAATGCATATTGTGCGACAAAAATGTTAAACTGATGCGTCAGAAGAGAGATTTTTTGATATTTCCTTTTTTTGCAAAAACACAAAGGCTATAGCACACGAATTTTGGTAAAAACCCTCAGTTTTGTAAAAATGGCACTATTTCTTTATTTATTGAGGGGTCTGATGACACTACTGCATATTATGGGACGAAAATGTTAAACCGATGCGTCCGAAGAGAGATTTTTTAATATTTCCTTTTTTGGCAAAAAACACAAAGGCTATAACACACGAATTTCGGTAAAAACCCTCAGTTTTGTAAAAATGGCACTATTTCTTTGTTTATTGAGGGGTTTGATGACACGACGGGATACTACACGACAAAAATGTGAAAACGATGCGTTCGAAGAGCGATTTTTTGATATTTCCCTTTTTTGCAAAAAACACAGGCTATATACCACACGAATTTCGGTAAAACCCTCAATTTTGTAAAAATTGCACTATTTCGTTGTTTTTTGTCGGGTCTGCTGACACGAATGGATATTATACGACGAAAATGTTAAACCGATACGTCCGAAGAGAGATTTTTTGATATTTCCCTCTTTCTGAAAAAATACAAAGGCTATATAGCACACGAATTTCGGTAAAACCCCTCAATTTTGTAAAAATTGCACTATTTCGTTGTTTTTTGTGGGGTCTGATGACACGACTGGATATTAAACGACGAAAATGTTAAACCGATGCGTCCGAAGAGAGATTTTTTGATATTTCCCTTTTTAGCAAAAAAAACAAAGGCTATAGCACACGAATTTCGGTAAAAACCCTCAATTTTGTAAAAATTGCACTATTTCGTTGTTTTTTGTGGGGTCTGCTGACACGAATGGATATTATACGACGACAATGTTAAACCGATGCGTCCGAAGAGAGATTTTTTGATATTTCCTTTTTTTGCAAAAACACAAAGTCTATAGCACACGATTTTGGGTAAAACCCCTCAGTTTTGTAAAAATGGCACTATTTCTTTGTTTTTTGTGGGGTCTGCTGACACGAATGGATATTATACGACGAAAATGTTAAACCAATGCGTCCCAAGAGAGATTTTTTGATATTTCCCTTTTTAGCAAAAAAACCCAAAGACTATAGCACACGAATTTCGGTAAAACCCCTCAGTTTTGTAAAAATGACACTATTTCTTTGTTTTTGAGGGGTCTGATGACACGACTGGATATTAAACGACGAAAATGTTAAACCGATGCGTCCGAAGAGAGATTTTTTGATATTTCCCTTCTTGCAAAAACACAAAGGCTATAACACACGAATTTCGGTAAAATCCCTCAGTTTTGTAAAAATGACACTATTTCTTTTTTTTAGGGATCTGATGACACGACTGGATATTAAACGATGAAAATATTAAACCGATGCGTCCGAAGAGAGATTTTTTGATATTTCCCTTTTTTGCAAAAAACAGAAAGCCTATATAGCACACGAATTTCGGTAATAACCCTCAATTTTGAAAAAATTGCACTATTTCGTTGTTTTTTGTGGGGTCTGCTGACACGAATGGATATTATACGACGAAAATGTTAAACCGATGCGTCCGAAGAGAGATTTTTTGATATTTCCCTTTTTTGCAAAAACACAAAGTCTATTGCACACGATTTTGGGTAAAAACCCTCAGTGTTGTAAAAATGGCACTATTTCTTTATGTTTTGTGGGGTCTGCTGACACGAATGGATATTATACGAGGAAAATGTTAAACCGATGTGTCCGAAGAGAGATTTTTTGATATTTCACTTTTTAACAAAAAAAACACAAAGGCTATAGCACACTATTTTCGGTAAAAACCCTCAGTTTTGTAAAAATGGCACTATTTCTTTGTATTTTGTGGGGTCTGCTGACACTAATGCATATTATGCGACGAAAATGTTTAATCGATGCGTCCGAAGAGAGATTTTTTGATATTTCCTTTTTTGGCAAAAAACACAAAGGCTATATATAGCACACGAATTTCGGTAAAAACCCCTCAGTTTTAAAAAATGACATTATTTCTTTATTTATTGAGGGGTCTGATGACACGACAGCATATTATGCGACGAAAATGTTAAACCAATGCGTCCGAAGAGAGATTGTTTAATATATTTCCCTTTATGTCCAAAAACCCAAAAGCTATAGCACACGAATTTCGGTAAAAACCCACAGTTTTGTAAAAATGACACTATTTCTTTGTTTATTGAGGGGTCTGATGACACGACGGGATACTACACGACAAAATGTTAAACCGATGCGTCCGAAGAGAGATTTTTTGATATTTCCCTTTTTAGCAAAAAAAAGCAAAGGCTATATAGCACACGAATTTTGGTAAAAACCCTCAGTTTTGTAAAAATGGCACTATTTCTTTATTTATTGAGGGTTCTGATGACACTACTGCATATTATGGGACGAAAATGTTAAACCGATGCGTCCGAAGAGAGATTTTTTTATATTTCCTTTTTTGGCAAAAAACACAAAGGCTATCAGCACACGAATTTTGGTAAAAAAACCCTCAGTTTTAAAAAATGACATTATTTCTTCATTTATTGAGGGGTCTGATGACACGACTGCATATTATGCGACGAAAATGTTAAACCAATGCATCCGAAGAGAGATTGTTTAAGATATTTCCCTTTATGTCCAAAAACCCAAAAGCTATAGCACACGAATTTCGGTAAAAACCCACAATTTTGTAAAAATGACACTATTTCTTTGTTTATTGAGTGGTCTGATGACACGACGGGTTACTACAGTACAAAAATGTTAAACCGATGCGTCCGAAGAGAGATTTTTTGATATTTCCTTTTTTTGGCAAAAAACACAAAGGCTATAGCACACGAATTTCGGTAAAAAAACCCTCAGTTTTAAAAAATGACATTATTTCTTCATTTATTGAGGGGTCTGATGACACGACTGCATATTATGCGACGAAAATGTTAAACCGATGCGTCCGAGGAGAGATATTTTGATATTTCCTTTTTTGGCAAAAAACACAAAGGCTATAGCACACGAATTTCGGTAAAAAAACCCTCAGTTTTAAAAAAATGACACTATTTCTTTGTTTATTGAGGGTTCTGATGACACTACTGCATATTATGGGACGAAAATGTTAAACCGATGCGTCCGAAGAGAGATTTTTTTATATTTCCTTTTTTGGCAAAAAACACAAAGGCTATCAGCACACGAATTTTGGTAAAAAAACCCTCAGTTTTAAAAAATGACATTATTTCTTCATTTATTGAGGGGTCTGATGACACGACTGCATATTATGCGACGAAAATGTTAAACCAATGCGTCCGAAGAGAGATTGTTTAAGATATTTCCCTTTATGTCCAAAAACCCAAAAGCTATAGCACACGAATTTCGGTAAAAACCCACAATTTTGTAAAAATGACACTATTTCTTTGTTTATTGAGTGGTCTGATGACACGACGGGTTACTACAGTACAAAAATGTTAAACCGATGCGTCCGAAGAGAGATTTTTTGATATTTCCTTTTTTTGGCAAAAAACACAAAGGCTATAGCACACGAATTTCGGTAAAAAAACCCTCAGTTTTAAAAAATGACATTATTTCTTCATTTATTGAGGGGTCTGATGACACGACTGCATATTATGCGACGAAAATGTTAAACCGATGCGTCCGAGGAGAGATATTTTGATATTTCCTTTTTTGGCAAAAAACACAAAGGCTATAGCACACGAATTTCGGTAAAAAAACCCTCAGTTTTAAAAAAATGACACTATTTCTTCATTTATTGAGGGGTCTGATGACACGACTGCATATTATGCGACGATAATATTAAACCAATGCGTCCGAAGAGAGATTGTTTAATATATTTCCCTTTATGTCCCAAAACCCAAAAGCTATAGCACACGAATTTCGGTAAAAACCCACAGTTTTGTAAAAATGACACTATTTCTTTGCTTATTGAGGGGTCTGATGACACGACGGGATACTACACGACAAAAATGTTAAACCGATGCGTCCGAAGAGAATTTTTTTGATATTTCCCTTTTTAGCAAAAAAAACCAAAGGCTATAGCACCCGAATTTCGGTAAAAACCCTCAGTTTTGTAAAAATGGCACTATTTCTTTATTTATTGAGGGGTCTGATGACACTATTGAATATTATGGGACGAAAATGTTAAACCGATGTGTCCGAAGAGAGATTTTTTGATATTTCCTTTTTTGGAAAAAAACACAAAGGCTATAGCACACGAATTTCGGTAAAACCCTCAGTTTTGTAAAAATTGCACTATTTCTTTGTTTATTTAGGGGTCTGATGACACGAATGGATATTGAACGACGAAAATGTTAAACCGATGTGTCCGAAGAGAGATTTTTTGATATTTCCCTTTTTAGCAATAAAACCAAAGGCTATAGCACACGAATTTCGGTAAAACCCCTCTGTTTTTTAAAAATGGCACTATTTCTTTGTTTTTAAGGGGTCTGATGACACGACGGGACACTACACGACGAAAATGTTAAACGAAGCGTCCGAAGAGAGATTTTTAGATATTTCCCTTTTTAGCAAAAAAAAACAAAGGCTATAGCACACGAATTTCGGTAAAACCCCTCAGTTTTGTAAAAATGGCACTATTTCTTTATTTAATGAGAGGTCTGATGACACTACTGCATATTATGCGACGAAAATGTTAAACCGATGCGTCTGAAAAGAGATTTTTTGATATTTCGTTTTTTGGCAAAAAAGACAAAGGCTATAGCACACGAATTTCGGTAAAAACCCTCAGTTTTGTAAAAATGGCACTATTTCTTTGTTTATTGAGGGGTCTGATGACACGACTGGATATTGAACGACGAAAATGTTAAACCGATGCGTCCGAAGAGAGATTTTTTGATATTTCCCTTTTTAGCAAAAAAAACCAAAGGCTATAGCACACGAATTTCGGTAAAACCCCTCAGTTTTGTAAAAATGGCACTATTTCTTTGTTTTTTAAGGGTCTGATGACACGACTGGATATTGAACGACGAAAATGTTAAACCGATGCATCCGAAGAGAGATTTTTTGATATTTCCCTTTTTCGCAAAAAAACCCAAAGGCTATAGCACACGAATTTCGGTAAAACCCCTCAGTTTTGTAAAAATGGCACCATTTCTTTGTTTTTTAGGGGTCTGATGACACGACGGGACACTACACGACCAAAATGTTAAACGAAGTGTCCGAAGAGAGATTTTTAGATATTTCTCTTTTTAGCAAAAAAAACCCAAAGGCTATAGCACACGAATTTCGGAAAAACCCACAGTTTTGTAAAAATGGCACTATTTCTTTATTTATTGAGGGGTCTGATGACACTACTGCATATCATGGGACGAAAATGTTAATCCGATGCGTCCGAAGAGAGATTTTTTGATATTTCCTTTTTTGGCATAAAACACAAAGGCTATAACACACGAATTTCGGTGAAAACCCTTTGTTTTGTAAAAATGGCACTATTTCTTTGTTTATTGAGAGGTCTGATGACACGACTGGATATTGAACGACGAAAATGTTAAACCGATGCGTCCGAAGAGAGATTTTTTGATATTTCCCTTTTTATCTAAAAAAACCAAAGGCTATAGCACACGAATTTCGGTAAAAACCCTCAGTTTTGTAAAAATGGCACCATTTCTTTATTTATTGAGGGCTCTGATGACACGACGGGACACTACACGACGAAAATGTTAAACGAGGCGTCCGAAGAGAGATTTTTAGATATTTCCTTTTTTAGCAAAAAAAACAAAGGCTATAGCACACGAATTTCGGTAAAACCCCTCAGTTTTGTAAAAATGGCACTATTTCTTTATTTTTTGAGGGGTCTGAAGACACTACTGCATATTATGCGACGAAAATGTTAAACCGATGCGTCCGAAGTGAGATTTTTTGATATTTCTTTTTTTGGCAAAAAACACAAAGGCTATAGCACACGAATTTCGGTAAAAACCCTCAGTTTTAAAAAATGACACTATTTCTTCATTTATTGAGGGGTCTGATGACACTACTGCATATTATGGGACGAAAATGTTAAACCGATGCATCCGAAGAGAGATTTTTTGATATTTCCTTTTTGGCAAAAAAACACAAAGGCTATAGCACACGAATTTCGGTAAAAACCCTCAGTTTTTAAAAATTACGCTATTTCTTTATTTATTGAGAGGTTTGATGACACGACTGCATATTATGCGACGAAAATGTTAAACCGATGCTTCTGAAGAGATATTTTTTGATATTTCCTTTTTTGGCAAAAAACACAAAGGCTATAGCACACGAATTTCTGTAAAACCCCTCAGTTTTGTAAAAATGGCACTATTTCTTTATTTATTGAGGGGTCTGAAGACACTATTGCATATTATGCGACGAAAATGTTAAACCGATGCGTCCGAAATGAGATTTTTTGATATTTCTTTTTTTGGCAAAAAACACAAAGGCTATAGCACACGAATTTCGGTAAAAACCCCTCAGTTTTAAAAAATGACACTATTTCTTCATTTATTGAGGGGTCTGATGACACTACTGCATATTATGGGACGAAAATGTTAAACCGATGCATCCGAACAGAGATTTTTTGATATTTCCTTTTTTGGCAAAAAACACAAAGGCTATAGCACACGAATTTTCGCAAAAACCCTTAATTTTTAAAAATTACGCTATTTCTTTTTTTATTGAGAGGTTTGATGACACGACTGCATATTATGCAACGAAAATGTTAAACTGATGCATCCGAAGAGAGATTTTTTGATATTTCCGTTTTGGCAAAAAACACAAAGGCTATTTCTTCATTTAAACCCTCAGTAATTTCGGTAAAAAGCACACGAATTTCGGTAAAAAACCCTCAGTTTTAAAAAATCACACTATTTCTTCATTTATTGAGGGGTCTGATGACACGACTGTATATTATGCGACGAAAATGTTAAACCAATGCATCCGAAGAGAGATTGTTTAATATATTTCCCTTTATGTCCAAAAACCCAAAAGCTATAGCACACGAATTTCGGTAAAAACCCACAGTTTTTTAAAAATGGCACTATTTCTTTGTTTAGTGAGGGGTCTGATGACACGACAGGATACTACATGACGAAAATGTTAAACCGATGCGTCCGAAGAGAGATTTTTTGATATTTCCTTTTTTGGCAAAAAACACAAAGGCTATAGCACACGAATTTCGGTAAAACCCCACAGTTTTGTAAAAATGACACTATTTCTTTATTTATTGAGGGATCTGATGACACGACTGCATATTATGCGACGAAAATGTTAAATCGATGCGTCCGAAGAGAGATTTTTTGATATTTCCTTTTTTGCCAAAAAAACACAAAGGCTATAGCACACGAATTTCGGTAAAAACCCCTCAGTTTTAAAAAATGACATTATTTCTTTATTTATTGAGGGGTCTGATGACACGACTGCATATTATGCGACGAAAATGTTAAACCAATGCGTCCGAAGAGAGATTGTTTAATATATTTCCTTTTATGTACAAAAACCCAAAAGCTAGAGCACATGAATTTCGATAAAAACCCACAGTTTTGTAAAAATGACACTATTTCTTTGTTTATTGAGTGGTCTGATGACACGACGGGTTACTACACTACAAAAATGTTAAACCGATGCGTCCGAAGAGAGAATTTTTTATATTTCTCTTTTTAGCAAAAAAAAACAAAGGCTATAGCACACGAATTTCGGTAAAAACCCTCAGTTTTGTAAAAATGGCACTATTTCTTTATTTATTGAGGGGTCTGATGACACTACTGCATATTATGGGACGAAAATGTTAAACCGATTCGTCCGAATAGAGATTTTTTGATATTTCCTTTTTTGACAAAAAACGCAAAGGCTATCAGCACACGAATTTCGGTAAAAAACCCCTCAGTTTTAAAAAATGACATTATTTCTTCATTTATTGAGGGGTCTGATGACACGACTGCATATTATGCGACGAAAATGTTAAACCAATGCGTCCGAAGAGAGATTGTTTAATATATTTCCTTTTATGTCCAAAAACCCAAAAGCTATAGCACACGAATTTCGGTAAAAACCCACAATTTTGTAAAAATGACACTATTTCTTTGTTTATTCAGTGGTCTGATGACACGACGGGTTACTACACTACAAAAATGTTAAACCGATGCGTCCGAAGAGAGATTTTTTGATATTTCCTTTTTTGGCAAAAAACTCAAAGGCTATAGCACACGAATTTCGGTAAAAAAACCCTCAGTTTTAAAAAATGACATTATTTCTTCATTTATTGAGGGGTCTGATGACACGACTGCATATTATGCGACGAAAATGTTAAACCAATGCGTCCGAAGAGAGATTGTTTAATATATTTCCCTTTATGTCCAAAAACCCAAAAGCTATAGCACACGAATTTCGGTAAAAACCCACAATTTTGTAAAAATGACACTATTTCTTTGTTTATTGAGTGGTCTGATGACACGACGGGTTACTACACTACAAAAATGTTAAACCGATGCGTCCGAAGAGAGATTTTTTGATATTTCCTTTTTTGGCAAAAAACACAAAGGCTATAGCACACGAATTTCGGTAAAAAAACCCTCAGTTTTAATAAATGACATTATTTCTTCATTTATTGAGGGGTCTGATGACACGACAGCATATTATGCGACGAAAATGTTAAACCAATGCGTCCGAAGAGAGATTGTTTAATATATTTCCCTTTATGTCCAAAAACCCAAAAGCTATAGCACACGAATTTCGGTAAAAACCCACAGTTTTGTAAAAATGACACTATTTCTTTGTTTATTGAGGGGTCTAATGACACGACGGGATACTACACGACAAAATGTTAAATCGATGCGTCCGAAGAGAGATTTTTTGATATTTCCCTTTTTAGCAAAAAAAAGCAAAGGCTATAGCACACGAATTTTGGTAAAAACCCTCAGTTTTGTAAAAATGGCACTATTTCTTTATTTATTGAGGGGTCTGATGACACTACTGCATATTATGGGACGAAAATGTTAAACCGATGCGTCCGAAGAGAGATTTTTTGATATTTCCTTTTTTGGCAAAAAACACAAAGGCTATCAGCACACGAATTTTGGTAAAAAAACCCTCAGTTTTAAAAAATGACATTATTTCTTCATTTATTTAGGGGTCTGATGACACGACTGCATATTATGCGACGAAAATGTTAAACCAATGCGTCCGAAGAGAGATTGTTTAATATATTTCCCTTTATGTCCAAAAACCCAAAAGCTATAGCACACGAATTTCGGTAAAAACCCACAATTTTGTAAAAATGACACTATTTCTTTGTTTATTGAGTGGTCTGATGACACGACGGGTTACTACACTACAAAAATGTTAAACCGATGCGTCCGAAGAGAGATTTTTTGATATTTCCTTTTTTTGGCAAAAAACACAAAGGCTATAGCACACGAATTTCGGTAAAAAACCCTAAGTTTTAAAAAATGACATTATTTCTTCATTTATTGAGGGGTCTGATGACAGGACTGCATATTATGCGACGAAAATGTTAAACCGATGCGTCCGAGGAGAGATATTTTGATATTTCCTTTTTTGGCAAAAAACACAAAGGCTATAGCACACGAATTTCGGTAAAAAAACCCTTAGTTTTAAAAAAATGACACTATTTCTTCATTTATTGAGGGGTCTGATGACACGACTGCATATTATGCGACGAAAATATTAAACCAATGCGTCCGAAGAGAGATTGTTTAATATATTTCCCTTTATGTCCCAAAACCCAAAAGCTATAGCACACGAATTTCGGTAAAAACCCACAGTTTTGTAAAAATGACACTATTTATTTGCTTATTGAGGGGTCTGATGACACGACGGGATACTACACTATAAAAATGTTAAACCGATGCGTCCGAAGAGAAATTTTTTGATATTTCCCTTTTTAGCAAAAAAAACCAAAGGCTATAGCACCCGAATTCGGTAAAAACCCTCAGTTTTGTAAAAATGGCACTATTTCTTTATTTATTGAGGGGTCTGATGACACTATTGAATATTATGGGACGAAAATGTTAAACCGATGTGTCCGAAGAGAGATTTTTTGATATTTCCTTTTTTGGAAAAAAACACAAAGGCTATAGCACACGAATTTCGGTAAAACCCTCAGTTTTGTAAAAATTGCACTATTTCTTTGTTTATTTAGGGGTCTGATGACACGAATGGATATTGAACGACGAAAATGTTAAACCGATGTGTCCGAAGAGAGATTTTTTGATATTTCCCTTTTTAGCAATAAAACCAAAGGCTATAGCACACGAATTTCGGTAAAACCCCTCTGTTTTGTAAAAATGGCACTATTTCTTTGTTTTTAAGGGGTCTGATGACACGACGGGACACTACACGACGAAAATGTTAAACGAAGCGTCCGTAGAGAGATTTTTTGATATTTCCCTTTTTAGCAAAAAAAACCAAAGGCTATAGCACACGAATTTCGGTAAAACCCCTCAGTTTTGTAAAAATGGCACTATTTCTTTGTTTTTTAAGGGTCTGATGACACGACTGGATATTGAACGACGAAAATGTTAAACCGATGCATCCGAAGAGAGATTTTTTGATATTTCCCTTTTTCGCAAAAAAACCCAAAGGCTATAGCACACGAATTTCGGTAAAACCCCTCAGTTTTGTAAAAATGGCACCATTTCTTTGTTTTTTAGGGGTCTGATGACACGACGGGACACTACACGACCAAAATGTTAAACGAAGTGTCCGAAGAGAGATTTTTAGATATTTCTCTTTTTAGCAAAAAAAACCCAAAGGCTATAGCACACGAATTTCGGAAAAACCCACAGTTTTGTAAAAATGGCACTATTTCTTTATTTATTGAGGGGTCTGATGACACTACTGCATATCATGGGACGAAAATGTTAATCCGATGCGTCCGAAGAGAGATTTTTTGATATTTCCTTTTTTGGCATAAAACACAAAGGCTATAGCACACGAATTTCGGTGAAAACCCTTTGTTTTGTGAAAATGGCACTATTTCTTTGTTTATTGAGAGGTCTGATGACACGACTGGATATTGAACGACGAAAATGTTAAACCGATGCGTCCGAAGAGAGATTTTTTGATATTTCCTTTTTTATCTAAAAAAACCAAAGGCTATAGCACACGAATTTCGGTAAAAACCCTCAGTTTTGTAAAAATGGCACCATTTCTTTATTTATTGAGGGCTCTGATGACACGACGGGACACTACACGACGAAAATGTTAAACGAGGCGTCCGAAGAGAGATTTTTAGATATTTCCTTTTTTAGCAAAAAAAACAAAGGCTATAGCACACGAATTTCGGTAAAACCCCTCAGTTTTGTAAAAATGGCACTATTTCTTTATTTTTTGAGGGGTCTGAAGACACTACTGCATATTATGCGACGAAAATGTTAAACCGATGCGTCCGAAGTGAGATTTTTTGATATTTCTTTTTTTGGCAAAAAACACAAAGGCTATAGCACACGAATTTCGGTAAAAACCCTCAGTTTTAAAAAATGACACTATTTCTTCATTTATTGAGGGGTCTGATGACACTACTGCATATTATGGGACGAAAATGTTAAACCGATGCATCCGAAGAGAGATTTTTTGATATTTCCTTTTTGGCAAAAAAACACAAAGGCTATAGCACACGAATTTCGGTAAAAACCCTCAGTTTTTAAAAATTACGCTATTTCTTTATTTATTGAGAGGTTTGATGACACGACTGCATATTATGCGACGAAAATGTTAAACCGATGCTTCCAAAGAGATATTTTTTGATATTTCCTTTTTTGG